>OW052227.1:46031000-47398600 GCA_932527175.1 Operophtera brumata
ATTAAAAAAACCGTATTCAAATCAGTTCATCCGTTTAAGAGTTACGTTGCCACAGACACACACACATAGCGGTCAAACTTATAACACCCCTCTTTTCTCGTCGGGGGTTAAAAAGATCGTATCCGCACTAAGCTAGCTAATACACAGAGCAATAAGTCAGGAGTGTAGCTATCCTGTACGATTCTATTACGAACAGATCATGAAGATGACTATCACCATCATGATCATCAGCCGATAGACGTCCACTGCTGCTCGAGGCCTCCCCCATAAAATACAATGGGATGATTCGCCGCAATCACCACGCTTTAGAAATCACTAGCGACTCGACCCGGCTTCGCACGGGTAGCCCCCGGTGACCCCCCCCCCCCTCACCCCTCCCCCTTGTTCTAAGCTACCTCCCCACCGATTTTCAGCCAAATCGATTCACCCGTTATTGAGTTATAAGTAACTAACACGACTTTGTTTTATATATATAGATTAATATAGCCCACCGGATTAGCGAGATGAAGTTGCAATGAGCTGGTCATATATGCCGAAGAACCAACAACCGTTGGGGTAAGCGAGTTCTTGAGTGGAGACCGCGTCTTGGCAAACGTAGCGTGGGGCGCCCTCTGGCTAGGTGGAGCGATGACCTACGAAAGGTGGCGGCAGAAAGTGGATGAGAAGAGCCGAACACCGGGCTCAGTGTCGCGTATTGGGTGAGGCCTATGTCCAGAAGTGGACTAGTGTGGGCTGATGGAGTGATTGGATGTGGTGATTGGAGTATTGGCATTGAGTAAGTACTCAGGTGGATTCTCCTGCCCATCCGTTGGTTTAATCGTTCTATTCCCGTTGTCCACGTAAAGCATGTCCACGTTAGCATGGACAACGGGAATTAAATAAACTAATCAAAAAACATTCCCGATGTCCACGTTGGCTTTGTCCACGTAATCTCTTAGTCTGTACGACATCCATGGGAGGAGACGGAGGGTATAATACGGCTCAGTTACATCCTTACCTCATTAGTATACCCTCTATTCATTCTAAGAGTTTTGGTTCCACCTTTATAATGCGAACTGCTAAGGAGTGGAATACACATACCATCGTCTGTCTTCCCTGAAGACTGTAATCTAAGTCTCTTCAAGGCTAGAGTGAATAAGTGCCTTCTAGATCTTCGTGCTCCATCGTCATCTTCACTTACCAACAGGTAAGATCGCAAACAAACGAAGATCCACAAATGTAAAAAAAAAAAATGGAACACTAAATTGCATGTAACCTTAATAATCAAAATATGGGTATGTATAAGCTGGACTTACCTATGACTACCCCTATCTAAGGAGGTCTTGAGTAATCGAGTAGTTGAGTGGTCTTCCTTGATTTCAAGCGGTCACCTAAAACTTAGGGCCTCACTTAACCGCTATTTCTACTAAGTACCTACTTACGTACCTCCAGATTTAATCTAGCTACAAAGTACTTGCCAAACTTTAAGTTAACATGATCACATTTAGGCGGCGTGTCACTGCAAGTTAATTAGGCTAGTACTGGTTCCAGTAACTTGTACGAGTAGCTTGTACAAGTTTCGAGACGCACAAACAGCTACCAACTTATCCAAGTTTAATTAATTACTTAGTTGGTGTAGTGCAGGACAAGAAAATGGTATCCTTTAGTCTTGAAAAGCCCTGAATTAGCTTCGTGGATTGCGCGGGGCGAAGAGTGGCCGATCTATACGTAGTACTATGTAAATATTCTGTGGTAACAGGTCTACAGTCAGAGCATAAACTTTGCATAACACTACCACTAGTAGTAGTAGAGCTTTTTTTTTTAAAGAGTTCGTCCGTGGAAGTACTACCACCATACCTATTTCTGCCGCAAAGCCGTAGTGCTCGCATTGCTGTGTTCCGGTTTGAAGGGTATGGGTGCCGGTAAAATTACAGGCACATGAGACTTTTCATCTTTATGTCTCAGAGTGGCGGGCACAGTGCAATGCCAAATAGGGCGCGACCTTGGTCGACGTGACCTATGTGATAATGCACTGTTCATAGGCAGAGGGTACCGTTTAACATCAGGTGGGCCATCTGCTAGACATGTCATATCCAGTTGTATAATTAAAAACAGACTCTTGCATAAACCTGTCCTTCTCTTTGTCGTGAAAAACCCACCCAAAACCCACCTTTGTCGTGATACCCACGACAAAGTAACCCAAAACACCGAAACCCAGAACAAATATTTAGAAAATATGCAATAATTTACCCCGCAGCGTGAAAAAGAACCGCGTCTATCGCGTCTCAGCTAACTATTCACCCGCCATGCCACAAAGGTCGATGAAGACGACACAGTTATATGTTAAATACTCATAATAAAAAAAATAACTAAAAAAAAAAAACTAAAGATTTTTTGGTAGGTATTATTAATTTAAATATTCGTTATTCCCCCGACTGGATCAACTCAACAAACTGTACAGGTTCCAGGAAGTCGGTGGATGGAGACAACTTAGAACTGGTCGTCGTTTATTCTATAGGGGAGTCAGTGTAGGTGTATCAGCTTATTGATGATATTATGTTTCCATTTAAGCAGTTTTTTCTGTATCTTGAATGTACGACGACCACTGTGGCGCGGCGGGCGAAGGATCACCTGTTACGCAGGAGGTTGCGGGTTCAATTCCCGCCTCGGATCAAATATTTGTACGATCAGCAGATATTTGTTCAGGGTGTACTGGCTATTTTCTATGTATAATTAAAAAATATCTACTATGTATTATATTGTATTTAGTATATCAGTTATCTAGTACCCATAACACAAGCTCTGCTTAGCTTGGGGCTAGATAATGTTGTGTGAACTGTCCAGCATTATTTATTATTATTATTTATTATAACAAGTAATTAATTTTGTAAAAATTAAAAAAAAACTGAAGTCAAAGAAACGGCTGAACCGATTTTGATCAAACATAGCTAAGAACACTCCCGACAAATTCAACTTCCAAACAAAAACAAAATCGAAATCGGTTCATCCGTTCGGGAGAAACGAGGTGACAGAAAAACACACACAAACACACACACACACACTCACAGACACGTCAAACTTATGACACCTCGTCGTTTTTGCGTCGGGGGTTAAAAAATATCTATCTATGTAATGTATGTAAGTATATCAGTTATCTAGTATTCCGATTAGTATTTCGATTGGTTGTAAAATTATAGCATGTCCTTTTGTCATTCTAGGGGGGAGAATGTAGACGACGTACCTCTTCGAAGGATTCAAATTACAACCTTTTTGTAATTTAAAAAAGATTGTGTTAGTTGAGACAGGGAAAATAAAGTTAATGTACGTCAGGACATCATACCTGGTTATTTTCATTCTTAGTCACAAATATTCCGCATAGCTAACATTTGCTATAACACAAGCCCTGCTTAGCTTAGGGCTAGATAATGTTGTGTGAACTGTCCGGCATTATTTATTATTAATTTATTTTGTTTAGTTAATTTAAGTTACAGGGCACCCAATTATTTTGCACTGCAGTGTAAATCTCAAGTAATTTCGCCGTAAACCCAACAACCATTGTCTTCGCACATACTACTTAAGACCCTTTAATTGTTTTTACTTGCGGGGTCAATCGTACCCGTGTGGGGTCAATCCGCACCCCATGTGGGGTCGGCTCGACCGCGTATAGGTCAGTTAATGGTGGATTTGAGTAATGGAGAACACGTGGGTTTAGTTTAGTGATTAAATGATGATGAGGATATAGAAGATTGGCAGGAGTGCCGGTGAAATTACTGGTGCCGGTGGAATTACAGGCACAAAGTTTTGTCGACTAATGTTTTAGGATGATGATAATACTGCGTTTGTAAAAGTAAAATCGGTGAAGGAAAACATCGAATTTAAATAAACATATTAAGAGAAGAGTCTTTCTTTAAAGTATGTGTAGTACTACATACTTAGACACACTCCTTTTTCCCCGTAAGGTTAAGGTGGGGTATGCTGTAAAATTCGTGATCTTAGATTAGTACAATGTTCAAATTATAAATATGCATGGATACTACATTATAATACCGAGAGATCACTGTTCCAGAAACACGATAGGACAATATTTTCTCGATAGACAAAAAAAAACAAAGTTACGTCAAATGTTTGTCTAGATTTAACAAAAAAATATGCATTTTTATGTTCAAATGGTGCATATCATTGTGTTAAAACTGAGATAAATAAAATCAATACAACACAGCCGAGGGTTTACTGTAGGGGTTTTGTAAAATTTACTTTATTTTACGAAATTCAAGCGAGTCTTTTTTTGTGACTAGATTTCTGCCTGGTGTTGGCGCAGTCTCAATGGGACTGTTTTCACAGTGGGTTGCACCATCATCATCAACATCATTTATCAGCATCTTTCCGTCCAATATTCGATATATGCCTTCCATAATCTCTTCCAGTCGGCTCTGTTCCCAGTATCACGACTCCATTGGCGGCCAGCTACATTTTTAATGTCATCGGTCCATTGTGCCTTCGGCCTGCCTGCTCTTCGGCCTCCTACCCAAGGTCTCCACTCGGTTATTGGTGAGTTGCACCATCGTGGAATATAGATGTGACAAGTGGTGAGCTCATCGCCGCGATTGCCTCCCACGACTTATTCGGCTAACGCTTGCTTCCAGTGATAACACATTCCTTAATAAGCTAGCAGCCAGAACTAATATTATGTTAACGAATCTTATCAACAAGTCCGGAAAATCCCTTTGTAGGCTTTTACGACATCCACGGGAGGAGACGGAGGGGTCTATTCTTAGGCCGGACACACCACAGCACTATTGCTATAGATGTACCTACCTGTTGAACTAAATGAAAGCTCACGAGACAACCTCTTCGCAAACCAACCACAATACCACGTAGGATGTGGTATTACTGGGTATTACATTGCGTCCGTCACCCTGATACATTGGTAAACCAACCCTGCTTTTCAGACCGGCCCCCGATGTGGGTATACGCTCGTTTAGTTTAGATAGAGCGGTCCGGAATCTAAGGTGTGTCCGTGGTGTGTCCGGCCTAAGAATAGACTCCGCTGTCTCCTCCCGTGGATGTCGTAAAAGCCGAATAAAGCTTGGTGAATATGGGACCACCTCAGAAGTATACTCAACAATTTTTTTTTTTAAATTGTTTCACAATTTATGAAGGCATCGACGAATATACATAAAATATACATACAGGCGAATATTAGACACTTCTTCTTATCTGAAGTCGGTTAAAAATCGTGACTTTCCTATACGACCTATGTTATTATTGTCACGTTTCGAATACATATAGAAATACTTTTCCATCATTGTTAACAAAATTTCAAATTATAATAAAGCTACTTAGCAATAAGGTGTAAGAAAACTTCACTTAGATACTAAAAACTCAACCCAAAATTGTAACAATATAAGGTTTACTTTGGTATGTATTTTAATAAGAAAAAACAGAGACATTTCAGTCTTATATCACAAATCTTGAGGTTTATTTTCGATTGGTTGTAAAATTATAGCATGTCCTTTTGTCATTTGCGATAATTTTCAAAATATTCGGGATCTTTTCATAACTTGCACGAACTACTCAATTATCATCTACTCGCCGGGTGATAAGTATGTTTGTTCGTTTAATTTAATTTTGTGTGATTATGACATAATACATGTAACTTACACATATTTCCACATATTTTTAGGATTCCGTGCACAGGGAGTGCCAACGGAACCCTATTTGTGGCCAATATTATTACAACTAATATTGTGACAATATTAGTGACTAATATCATAAAATCTTGTATTGGGATAAATTCGTAGCTTCGAAGTCGGTTTTTTTTCTTAAAGAATTATGTAAGTTTTTTTGTTGTTTCTAACTAAATAAGCATAAAAAAATTTGAAATAGGCTGTCTTAACACTTAGAAATGCAATTTTCCAGACACAATTTTCTTGCAAAATAAAATCATTCATCCCCATCACTTAATACTTTTAAGTCTACTAAATTATGATATACTCTAGCACCTGAGAAAAACGGACACTTGACATAATTAACGAATTTACGGCCCAGTCTCGAAGCCATTTAATGGACCATTAATGAATGGGCCATTCGTTTGGTCCGCTCGTAGGCGCGAAACGGCCCGTAAGTCATTGTGGGGTAGTTAGCTTCGGGTTGGGCTATTTGATGTTGAATGAGTGGAATGATATAAATTAATGGTTCCTTGTAGAGTTCAAAACGGTCAAAGAAAGTACAAACATACTTTGACCACTACTATGATACTATGAACGGGATATTTACCATGATTTTTGAGTTCTGATTGTTCCCGATATTTCGGCACAGTTGAGACACTATTCCTTTTTTTTATACTGCTTGTAATGACGGATCATGCCTATGGCCCACCTGATGTTAAGCGGTACCCTCTGCTTATGAACGGTGTATTATCACATAGGTCATACCACCTAGGACGCACCCTACGTGGCATTGCACTGCGCCCACCACCCTGAGACATGAAGATGAAATGTCTCCGGCAACCATACCCTTCAAACCGGAACACAGCAATGAGAACACTACTGCTTTGCATCAGAAATAGTTATAGTGGTAGTACTTTCCCGGTGGTGGTGGACGTACTCTTTCACAAAAAAGCTCTACTACTACTCACGAGTATGCCATGATCACGAAAGTCTTTGCGATTTAAAGATTTAAGCGAAAATAGACATTTAATTTAGAAAAACGGAAGGTTAAATTAATTAAAATGCACGCGCAAGGAGGTTGTATAGCATTGAGATGGAGGTCGTATATATTGGGCGTTCAATTCAAACACCAAAATAGTGATTAAAAGTGCATCTTATTCACTGTGCTTCCAGCTTTTTAGAGGAGGAATAGTATAAACGTTTATTTGGCATGCACAAAGCACATAAAACCAGCCAAGTTCGCGAAGGACTCGCGCACGAAGGGTTCCGTACAATTATCTATACTAATAACCGGCCAAGTGCGTGTTGGACTCGCGCACGAAGCGTTCCTTACCATTTTTTTATAAAACGGCAAAAAGACACTTTTGTTGTATGGGAGCCCCCTTAAATATTTATTTTATTCTGTTTCTTAGTATTTGATGTTATAGCGGCAACAGAAATACATCATCTGTGAAAATTGCAACTGTCTTACTGTCACGGTTCATGAGATACAGCCTGGTGATAGACGGACGGACAGCGAACTTAGTATATAGGGTGCCGTTTTACCCTTTGGGTACGGAACCCTAACAAGGCCAAAAATAAAACAATAACAACCCTATATATTACCTTTAGTAAGGTATCATTTAGCTCCTACAGTACACCTTCCTAAAGGTCAACCTGTCCAACAAATAACAATACTCAATCGAGCAATCAATCAACATCCAGAACACCTGTATCGCCTGATTATCCAGAAACCGGCTATATCCGGTTGTAATTAACATTATCCGGTTTAATGCAGTTAAAACCAGCTAACCAATGCTCCCGGGGTAGTTCGATAAGTACCGGGTATTGGCCGACCGAAATTGTTATGATAGTAGCTAGATAGTAGTTTCGGACGCGACTTAAAGTCGTGAGAAGCTCTCATAGCATCCTCTGACGACTTCTGTGGTGCGGTGGGCGAGTAGCCACCTGAGATGTGAGATGTTGCGGATTCGATTCCAGCTTTGTTCTGGGTCTGGATGTGGTTAAATTCATTTTCCATTGGAACACATAGGTACAATTGTTGTATTAGTCGACTTACATATTGCTAAGTAGCGGCTGTACACGGGCCTTGTCAAAAAAATAAGTGGAAATAATAATTAGATTAACATCACAAGTCACAACACAAAACACAAGCAACGATACACAAAAAACAAACAAACTTTCCTTCAATACAAACAAAACAAAAACAAAGAAAAATACTTGACTCTAACACAGTATCACAGTACTTGTCATAGCTCCTAATTATTACGACACAGAAGATCCTAGTGTGGGATCAGGATTGTGTATGTGATTAGGTATTATGATATATTATGTGGTCTTGAATGAAATTAATAAGGTGCGAGCTCACTGATTATCAATGAGCAATAGTAGTGATAGAACTCTATTGCCCATCTGAATTATTGTTCGTGAGTTCAAATGAATTATAACACAAAAAACTGTGTAACGTATGCAATGCAATACTATATGCTCTCAAATGGTGAGATAATTAAAACACCTCGAGTGAACCATGTCCTAATACCAAAAGTTGGAAGTCGAGATATGTAAATGTATGACTGATCATTTAATTACACCTGTTCTCTTACTAAATTAATTTTCAGAGCCACTGCACTGGTCACAGCTAGCGGATTACGTAACTCTGTTGCTATCTGTTTCAATGATGTTTCTATCCGAAAGGCCGCTGTAGCGATTACCCCAATTTACGCAAATTCCTAAACAGCTTGACTGTAACTATACTGCATAAATAAGGTAATCAAAACAACGACATTTAAAATAGAAACAGCAATGAAATCGATTGAAACCGATAGAAACAGAGTTACGTAATCGCGCCACTGGTCTGAGACAAGGTGACTAGAATTTACCAGTGATACGAAGGACAAACGAACGAATTACCAGGTCAGTAGGTACTAGCTATTTACCGTTGCTATATGTATCGCAAAGTATTCTTTCTACTCTCTTCACTTTAAAAATGGAGTAGAGTTCATTTGAGGGAGGCGGCTTGATCTCCATTTGTCATGTACAATTTAAACTCTTGATAATGATGATTTATAATAAGCATAGTTTTCTTAACTAATGGGTGTCACAATGAGGTCGCGTCAAAAAGTCGCGCTCGCAAGTCGCGTCCGCCACTACGATTGTTGCTTTAGTTATAATGTCATACACTTTAAATGGCTGTTTGGGTCGTATTAATTTCGGCTATAAACCGATCTGCTAACATGATGTCAAACAGTTATGGTCCTTGTTATTGTAATAAATGTCTGAATTGTCGGTGGAATTACAATGGACTAGGGGTAAGCCCTGGCTTCACACGGCTAAAAAGTTTAACAGAAAACTACTTCGTTTTTTTTTTTTTAACATTGATTGACCTTATTGTTTGACCACGATCTCACCTGTTGGTAAGTGACGATGTGGCCGAAGATGAAGCACAAAGGTCTAGAAGGCACCTATTCACTCTAGCCTTGAAGAGACCCAGATTATAGTTTTCAGGAAACACAGACGACGGTAGTGTATTCCACTCCTTAGCAGTTCGCATTATAAAGGTAGAACTGAAACGTTTAGTACGAATAGCGGGAATACTAATGAGGTAAGGGTGGTACAGAGCCGTGCGCCTGCTCGTCCTATGATGAAAAGGAGATATGGTGGGATCAGATCATGAAGTTCCTGGGAGCATTCCCCGAAATGTAACCTATAGATGATCGAAAGGCATGCGACCCTACGGCGGTGCTCGAGACTCTGGATCTGAGTCTCCGCCATCTATTGCTCGCCTATACCTAAGCCTGATAGCTCTGCGTTCGATCGAGTCCATGGCAGCAAGCTGGTTAGACATTAGGTAGCATAACAGTAGTATTGAAAGTTGTAGTCATAGTAGTGGTACTAAATTATGGTATAGGTGTACCTACCTGATAAGACCACAGTCTACATTGTAATAAAATGAAAAAAAGCACAATACCACGCAGACCACATCCCGGAAGCTGATTGTTACAAGATCTAAAGTCACTTTTAAACGACTTTGTCCACATTGGCAGTGGATGTAAATAAACCTTGAAAAAAAAATGGCGTGTGTCAGCTCCGACGCGCAACTGGAGTATACCTACTCCAGTTGCGCGTCGGTATAAGAGATCGATCAGATCAGTATAAGATGCGCGAATACGTTGCACAGGGGGAAACATAACGGACTTAACTTTTTGTTAACGCTCTATTTTACGATATTACTGTCCATCTTTTTGCGTACCTGCCTACTGTGGGCCTTATGTACTTTTACTCCTGTTCTAACGCAGCCAAACTTGAGGCACAGAATAAATAATAGTACGGCATAGCATTCTTAAATTTTATTTCGTATAAGGTCATATAAACGTCAAGATGGTTTTTTTCCTTTAAATTTAAAAAGATTATAAATAAAAAAAAAATAACTATAATATTGAAGTGTGTGTTGGGACGAATATACCTATTTTTTTTTTTTTTTTTTTATTAGCTGATTGCGGCTTTTATATCACTGCGACCAGATAGGTCTATTGTGATCGCCACTTGTTACATACCGCCCCTGGAGAGGGCGTTTACAGTTCACCGCTAAGCCCTACAGCTGCTAGGAACTGTAGGATTTTCTTTCAGTTCATCCGGGCAGAGGATGTGTTTGCCCAGATGAATGCTGCGTTTGTGCATTAGTGTATTAGTAATCTACCTATTACGTTTGCCTGTATTTAATCTCTATTAAAAAAGGATTTGTTTTTTTTTTCTGTTATAAAAGTTAACCAGGTCACCAAATATCACCAATTTTACTGCTTGGACGTCGGGTTTAGTAGATGGCCCACCTCCTCTGCCTTTAACAATGCATTACCTCGTAGGTCACGTCTACCTAGGACGCGCCCTATGTGGCACTGCACTACGCCCGCCACCCTGAGACAAATATAAAAGTCTCATGTGCCGCTGTAATTTCATCAAATGTTTTGAAATTGCTAAGAAAAATCTAGACAGATAGATAGATAGATAGATTAACACTTTATTGTACACAAATAACACAGAAATACAAAACATAACTAAAAAACAAAAAATAACAGAAATTCACAATGGTTGGTCTTATCGCTTACAGCGATTTCTTCCAGACAACCTTAGGATGGAGAGGACTACATGGAAGAATGGGACAGTGGTGTTACCCCTATACAACAAGTAATTCATTTTGTAAAAATAAAAAAACCCTCAACGCAATGAAACGGCTGAACCGATTTTGATCAAACATAGCTACAAATACTCCCGACAAATTCAACTTTCAAACAAATAAAAAATCCAAATCGGTTCTGCTGTTCGGGAGCTACGATGCCACAGACAGACACACACACACACACACACAAACACGTCAAACTTATAACACCCCGTCGTTTTTGCGTCAGGGGTTAAAAATACCCTGATATACAAAAATCCAATGGTACCTCATGCCGAGCGGTGAACTTCTATAGGCTTATGATGATGATGATGAAAGCCAGTAAGCACCAAAATAATGTTTGAATAATTTGTCCGAGTTCCATTGAATTTAAATACATTCTCACATTTACACAAACTCTCTAAAGCGGAAATGACATAAATTCCCAATCAAGAACTTATTAATTTCTGACTTTAACATTTTACGAGCAACGGAACCCAAATAATGTTATCAATACAACTTCGATCGGCTCTTCCGGGTTCCGTGTAACTTGTTCAGCCGCAGGCGCTGCGCGGAACAAGGCTGTTCGAAAAATTGCTGGAACACTGCTTGTAACTTTGATGAGGTTTCCTTCGCGTTCTTGTTTTGTTATGTAGGTCTATCTTTGACAGTATTTTTAATTGAAATAGGTACCTAGTATTTTCCTGTTTTGATATAACGCTATTATGAAACATTTTTATAGAAAACAATACATCAATAGTATCTACACTCGGCTTCGCTCGGATGGTACTGGTATAAAAAGTAGCTCAGGTATCAAACCGCTTAAGGCCCAAGTTCAGGAACAAAAAAATCGGTGGTTACCGTAACCAATCGTCAAAGTGACAGATAACGTATGAAAACATCTGTCAAAAAGAGTTGTTTAAGCTAAACAGCCGTTTAAACGTCCGTTAATGTGTTGGTGAACAGTGGCCTAGTCTATCTGTTGTAGCGTTGTAGCTCGCCCGTCATGTAAATTCTTGACGAACCGCAAGCTACGAGTTATTTTACTACGATTAACGTAAATTTTACAATTACTCGCGACAAGCTTTGGTAGGTCAGAGTATAGTGAACAGGTATTGCCTAGAAATCCAATCGCTCCATCTCTTTTACTCATAGGAGAGCATGTGAAGTTGGAGAGGGAAGCAATGCATTATTTTAGCTAACTAGTTCTAACGCCTCGTGTGTGTTGGCTACTGTGGTAAGATAGATATCTGATTGATCAGTGTGATACTACGTTAGATTTTGTTTGTTATAGTTATTGTCAGATATTGTGGTAATGGTTGGAAAATTTTAGTGTACCGATACTGTACGTTAGAGGCATAGTACAATTTTACCTAAAATTTAAGTCCGATCGACTGTTTTAGATTACGCAGAAAAGCGCAGACTGATATCCGACAGTAGCCGAACGTATAGTATAGCTCTGACCCGCTGTATAGCTCTGTCCTGCTCACATCTAAGAGGCGACCGGCCGCAATTATGCCGCGAAATCGAGTAACCAGTAAAAACGCAAGATTTAGACGCGCGATTGCAATTGGTAGAAAGAAGGTTCTCGCGCTATAGAAATTGGTCTACGGCGCAGGTACATCGGAGCGACTTATACTTTGGGTAAAACTGTAACTGTGATTAGGTACATTTTAACCCCCGACGCAAAAACGACGGGTGTTATAAGTTTGACGTGTCTGTGTGTGTGTAAGTGTGTGTGTGTGTCTGTCTGTGGCATCGTAGCTCCCGAACGGATGAACAGATTTAGTTTTTTTTGTTTTGTTTGTAAGGTTAATTTGTCGGGAGTGTTCTTAGCTATGTTTGATCAAAATCGGTTCAGCCGTTTCATTGCGTTGAGGGTTTTTTAATTTTTACTAAATTAATTACTTATCGGACACATGTCTAAATAAGGCCCAGGTTCAATCCCATGTTCAATCCTAATAGAATCTGACATGAATTGGTATGTTTCTTAAATTGGCCGATTTCTCTCGCTACATGTAACACAAACGCATTGCATCTGCGCGTCGCACGCATCACCCACCTGCGGCTATCGACCTGCACTGTCGCTTTTTGTATCGCAACCGGTCTCAGCCAGTGGACGGGCGCATGCAACATGTGGCCAGTTTATACGACATTACGTACACAAACGTAGTGTTACGGTGTTGAATCGTATTTTTAACCCCCGACGAGAGATGAAAGAGGGGTGTTATAAGTTTGACCGCTATGTGTGTCTGTCTGTGGCACCGTAATAAACGGGTGAACCGATTTGAATGCGATTGTTTTTATTTGAAAGCAGGTTTTCTAGCGATGGTTCCTACAGATATTTTATCAATATCGGTTCAGCAGTAACATTACATTGGGAGTAATTATTTTTGTACAAAAATACCTTATACAAGTTTTTATATAGTTTCACCTGTCCCGGTGTAAACCAATCCTACAAATTAAATTTGACCGTTTGATTCGATTCGGCGTCGATTGAGCTGAAATTTGGCAATTTAATTTCAAAAATACGCACGTGAAGTATTGGGTATGTATTTGGTTGAATCCTTGGCTGAACTGTTGCCAACCTGGATTGAGGAGAAGGGATCAAAGTCAAGGGATCTATCAGGAACTACTCGAACTTCAAGATCTTAATCAACCAGACCTAGACCTTATACTAACAATATTGTAAGAAGGTACATGTAAGCAATAAATAAATACAATACAATACAATACTATCATATAAAAATTTTGCCCACATACAGCATAAACAGGTCCCTCCGAGTACCCATCAGCCGGACCGGACGTATTGGACTTGTTTTTATTGTGACATCACATTATCCAATGCATCTATTTTGTTAAGTTTAATGATGGAATAGATGAAACTGGATACCACGATGAAAGATATTACTGATCTTATGAGGAGAAGTCGCAGGGAGATAGTGTATGGAGGAGGCTTAAGAGCTTTCGTCGTGGCATTGGCATTTCGTCCAGCAGTGGACTTCTAAAGACTGATGATGATGAGAGAAGGGCTATGATATCCGGAGGCCTGTGCGCCTGAGTGTGAGATGCGAGAGGTTGCGGGTTCGATTTCCGCTGCAGGATAATGTTTGTATGATCTGCATATATTTGTTCAGTGTCTATGTGTTGTGGTAGCATGGTACTCGTAGTTCCAGATACACTAGACACAAGGGATCCTAGTGTGGGTTCAGGACTATAATGTGACTGTTATGTTATGATAAGTTAATGAATATAATATAAATATAAATAATGCTGGATAGTTCACACAATATTATCTAGCCCCAAGCTAAGCAGAGCTTGTGTTATAGGTACCCTGATATACTTAATACACTACATTACATAGATTGATGTGTTTTATTATACATAGAAAATACCCAGAACATTCATACATATATACACGCCTTTTTCCCCGAAGGGCTGATCTAGCCAGAGCCTCAATGGGTTTCTTTTCACAGTGGGTTGCACCATCGTGGAATATAGACGAGGCAAGAGGTGCGCTCATCGCCGCCATTGCTTCCCACGAATGACTCGGCTAATACTTTCTTCCAGTAATAACACATTCCATAATAAGCTAGCAGTTACGACAAATGTTATACCAACGAATCTTATCAACAAGTCCTCGTAATCCTTTAGTCGGCTTCTACGACATCCACACGAGGAGACGGAGGGGGTTTTGTCTGAAGAAGGCAACATTATCACTGACTGCTATATGGTATGGCTTACTAGCTTCTGCATGCGGCTACGCTAGTGTTGTGTATTCCTCTCAACTCCGTAATGGTTTAGCTGATTTTGATGGTATTTCGTGTGTGGATGGATGCGTTACTTTCATCCACACACTATACGTACAAAGCCGCGGACAAAAGCCTAGTTACAAATAATTATCATTAAACACAAAACGGTTATTAATATTTCGATTCTTAATTAACCAAATTTTGCATTCGCTAATGAGCGGACGAGTTAAAACAATTACGATGTATAATTAAATTATAATTAAAATGTGATCGGCTGATAGTCGATAGTATTAGTAGAGCTTTTTTGTGAAAGTGTTCGTCCGGGGAAGTACTACTACCATACCTATTTCTGCCGCAAAGCAGTAGTGCTCGCATTGCTGTGTACAGGGTAGAAGGGTATGGTTGCCGGTGAAATTACAGGCACATTTGACTTTTCATCTCTGTCTCAGGGTGGCGGACGCAGTGCAATGTCACATAGGGCGCGTCCTAGGTGGACGAGACCTTTAAGGTAATGCATTGTTAATGGCGGAGATTACCGCTTAACATCTTGGTTGGCGTGCAACCAAGGCAGGTGCTATCTTACGGTAAATTTGCTATAGGTCTATACCTATACCTACCTATCGATTGTATAAAACCTACCTACCTATCGACAATCGTCTTAACTAAATAAGTATAATACAAAAATCGGTGCAGCCATCTCCATTCCAGGATCATCAGCTCGTAAAAACGAATGTTTCCATTTATCTCCAAATCAGTTTGAACGACTTAGATACGGTTTTATAAAAGATATTATGAAAGATGCAAATCCGTGGTGTATCCGGCCCAAGAATAGACCGTCCATCTCCTCCCGTGGATGTCGTAAAAGCCGACTAAGGGATTGATTACCCGGACTTGTTTGTAAGATTTGTTGGTAATAAGATTTGTTCTGGCTGCTAGCTTATTTAAGGAATGTATTATCAGTAGAAGAATGCGTTAGCAGAGTCAGTCGTCGGAAGCAGTGGCGGCGATGAACTCACCACATGTCACGTCTATATCCCACGATGGTGCAAGCCACGGTGAAAAGAGGCCTATTTGAGGCTCTGTATACCCTTTTGGGGAAAAAGGCGTGTGTCTATATGTATGTTTGTAAAACTAATATTATTATTGAACAACGGTTAGATAACAGCCGTCGGCGCAGGTGCCGACAATAGTCATCGCGCTACTGCGGGACAAAATAACTATAGTCAGAAAAAAATAAGTCCTCTAGCTTTTCCAAACGTATAAAAAAATAAAATCAATAAATAAATAATGCTGGATATATCACACAACACTATCTAGCCCCAAGCTAAGCAGAACTTGTGTTATAGGTACTAGATAACTAATATACTTAATACAATACATTACATAGATTGATATTTTTTATTATACATAGAAAATATCCAGAACACCCTGAACAAATATCTGCAGTTCGTACAAATATTTGTTCCGAGGCGGGAATCGAACCCGCAACCTCCTCCGTCGCAGGCGAACCTTCGCCCACCGCGCCACAGAGGTCATCGTAAAACAACGGTAACGGCATGTACCCATAACAGAAGCTAAATCAAGAGACTAAAACATGTCGTCTTTTGCAGGACAAAAATTTTAATTCAATATATTACTTAGCTATAAAATTTTCGGTGGTATTCACTATGGAACTAATAATTTATTATTAAAACCTAAATATTAAAAAGTGATTAGCTGAAAATAAATTAAACTAGAGGTTGACTTTGAAAATTGAATAAACGAAACTGAAACATCAAAGAAAATTTAATAAAAACTTATGGGTACATGATCAGTTTCATGATTTGTTTTTTTAATTTTGAATGCAATGTGATGTTATTCAGTATTCTATTTGTCTTATTATATCTTAGAAATGTCTCTTAGAATGAGGTGGATCATTATTTTGTCCCGCACTGTAAGAAGCCACCTGTTCGCCAGTGGGTGTATTGCGACTTAAAACGTCTGCATTTTGTTTATGCTCCTCAACTATCTTTAACACACTACACTGACATTTACATACGTTGCCGTTTTAAATAGTGACTTGAAACGAAATCTTTGAATAACACAGCAATGGATTGCTTACATGAAAATAGTAACCTTAGTTTCGTTCCAGACGTTTTGTGGTTCAAACTGACAGGTATAAAATTGGGGTGGAAGAGTTTCGAGGATTTTGTATAGTTGTGCTGTAAATTAGTAAAAAATTCTGTCTGCAGCGAAAATGTTTTCATATTTAACCTTTCATTTGTGCATTTTTCAAGAGTCAACAAGGTTTTTTTATTGAATACTAAGAAAAAACTTGATAAATTCTTAAAGAGACAGCTGAAATTGCTTTGCAAAAAAATATAGTTGTTAGTTAGTTGTATTATTCTTTCTGTCAATGTAAAAGTAATGGTTAATTAAGAGATGTGTGTTAGATTAAGTTATAAATATCTTTATATGTATGTTAGTTGTAAGGTATATATTACTATGGGCCTTTGTCTAGGTACAATGTACATTTTTCACTGTTGCCTGAAATAAATGTATTGAATTGAATTGAATTGAATTGAATTAATGTGCAAATTAAAGTTTTTACGAAATTTTTGGTTGTACGTACTCGTATGGAACATTCCAACAAAGGTCAAACTTAAAAATAATTATTATATTAAGTACCTGCTTTATATATCTCATTGATTTATAGACTCAAGGTAGCACCAGCTCAAACCTTTGTGGTTTTTAGATGCTATTAATGGCAAACATTATGTAAAAAGGTTTTATATGGTAGAATAAACAAAAAAAAATAAAAAAACTAATGTTGTTGCGAATTTTTGTTTGTTAAATTAAGTCTGAAATTCACTACTAGAGATACGCGTCTTGTAAAAAGAACGCTGGAACGTATGAAGAAGTATGGCCGCCAGCGTTCTTTTTACATGACGCGCATTATATCTACTGATCTATAAGGAGTGCCGTAGCTTTTATCATCAGCTCACAAGCATGAGATGATGACTGCCAGACGCAAACACCTGAATAAGTTAAGAAAAAATAACAAACACACTGTAAGTGCCATAATTTTTTGAGGATTTTTCTCGATTTCTCTGAGATTCCATCATCAGATCATGACTTGGTGAATATGGGACCACCTCTGGAGTATACATACCCATTGAAATAAAATAAGTTTTTTTTTCAAATTGGTTTACATTTGACGGAGATATCACATAAAAAAATACAAACAGACGAACACATAACTTCCTCTTTTTCTGAAGTCGGTTAAAAAGGGAGTTTCTTTGACTGTCTCATATCTTTATCCCAAGCAATAAGCTTCTTAACCCTCGAAATGTACAAAAGTTTATCAATAAAGGTCTCAGTGAGTGATTAACAAGTGGGGTCCGTGAGACCGTCCCACAGTGCGCCGCGGTGTGTGACGGCTAGGGTTACAGATAAGGTGTTAGGTACAGGGTGCTATTAGTGACCATAGGACCTTTTAAGATAGCTTTTAGAAGCTTTCTAGGAGGCTTTTGAAGAAAGTGAGCCGCTAGCCCGCTCGATACCACACGAAGTTTGATCTCTTTAATTAATTATTATTTAATGATATTAATTAATTCAAGACACAATCCAGAGAGTAATATCTAGATCTGTGGTTTGTCAGTTTTTCGTTAAATTATATATAAAGAATCAAACTAGCATGGGTTCTAAAATTTCTTTGGCATGGGTTATAATTAAAAAAAGTGCTCCAGCGTCCTAACAGTACACTCCTCTGAAGCTTTCTAGGGCCTGCTTTATTAATTAAATTATGACCGTGACCCGAGAGCTGGCTCTTATCTGGCTCAACGCATTAGTATTGCCATTCAGCGTGGCAATGCAGCCAGCATCTTAGGGACGCTTCCGTCTGGTAGTGATTTGGATCAGTTGAGCTACCTTTAGATCAGCGATCTTCAGGTAGCACAACTGTTTCATATGTATTTTGTACATACCTTGTATTATTTTTTCATTAAATTATAAAATAAGTTATTAAAAAGGTCAGATCAAAATTACCCTTAACCGACGAACATATATGAAGAATGTGATAAGAGTGAATGAAGCAAATGAGGTAGGTACCTATGTCGGGTTCGTAGCAAGTGGAAATCCTTGCTCTCTGCCTTCCCCTTCCGGGAAACAGGCGTATCTATGTATTTTGCATTAAAAAACTTAACTCATAAAGCAACGAGTTATGGAGATGGTAGAACTACCGTTCACTACGAGTTTAATGGCTTAGGTACCTATATAATTAATAACACCAGAGGGATTGTTTGTAATTACCTGCAAGAACATTTACTAAAGTTAATTATTAAAAAACCCATCAACTTATCATAAAAAAATGGAATATTCAAGCACTAAGAACTGAAAAAACCTCTAATGATCTCCGCATTCCCTCAGCAATTTAAACCATCCCGTATAAACTTACAACTCAAGACGTCCAACCGCAATATTTGAATCCATGAATAAAATCCATTCACAGCCGTGGGATAAACATAATTACCGCATGTACCCGAGAACTGGTTCGAACCAACTACCTATAGTACAACTACCTATCTATGTATCTACAACAAGCTTCTAAACGTATGCAGGGGCAATAAGCCCCAATGATATCGTTGGACGCATCCGAAAAAGTTGGGAGGAGTAGGTACTTAATTATTCTGTGGTCTAATTGTCTGTATTGTCTGGCCTACGAATAGACAAGGTACCGTGGTGTGTTCGGCTTGAATAGCTCGCTCCGTCTCCTCCCGTGGATATCGTAAAATCCGGCCGCCTTACACCTGCGGATACAATATTTGTTATAGCTCTTTTCCGTGAGAGATTTCGTCCGGGGCAGAAGTTGCGCTCGCATTGCTGTGTTCCGGTTTGAAGGGTATGGGTGCCGGTGAACTTACAGGCACATGAGATTTTCTTCTTCATGTCTCAGGGTGGCGGGCGCATTGCAATGCCTTCGTATGCCTGTAGTGTTAGAATTTTAGAGTTACGCCTATACTTAACATAAGAACTGTACCTGCCTAAAATTCTGACGAAATAAATATATTTTTATTTGTTTTTGTATTTGTATTTGTGTGTTGACACAGAAAACTCGGTTCGCTCGATCAAAAAGCTACAATTAGATACAGAGGCATCAAAAAATAAAAAATAAACTCAACTCGCTGCGCAGTGGGATAGAGATAATAACGCCATGGTAGAACATACCCAACTGGTTTAAAACCTATACATACCTACTCGTATGAATGTAAGTATAAATCTCCACGTCGTAAAGCCGGTAGGCACGGCATCTGATGAATGAACGACTAAGAGACAATGTTTGAATATTAAATTTGGACAAGTGCGAGTCAGACATGCGTTAGGAGAGTATACATGAGAATTAATAAAATGCAAATTTTAAATTTTGTCGTTTAGATGGTTGCTTTGCATACTAACGTATTTTACCAAATATGGGCGAAAAAAGTACAATTTTACACTCAAATGACTGTTGTTGGCTTTTATATTGGTCATTATTTGAGGCAAATCATTTTTTTTTTTTTTTATTCTACTGTGTGACGGAACAAGCATATGGCCCGCCTGGTGTTAAGCATTAACCTCTGCCTATAAACAGTGCATTACCTCATAGGTCACGTCCACCTAGGACGCACCCTATGTGGCATTGTACTGCGCCCGCCACCCTGAGCCATAAAGATGAAAAGTCTCATGTGCCTGTAATTAGTTGAACAATACAGTGGATTAATAGCGAAAATAACATCGAAATGACTTGTATGGACTAAAATTTCGGTGTTATGTTCACTATAAATCCACTGTTTTCTTCAACCAAATATGATTTGCCGCTAATAAAGACCAATATAAAAGCCAACAACAGTCATTTCAGTGTAGAATTATACTCTGTTCGCCCATATTTGGTGAAATACGTTAGTATGAAAAATCAACCAACTTAAGTTAAGCTGGTTATCGTGGGTGATATAAATCCTACCATATGATGACTAACATGACCAATTTTAGGAGATCGTGGAAGAACCAAGATCACTGACATAGCTCTCTAAATTAGCAAGTTGAAGTGGCAATGGGCAAGCTATATAGCTCGCGGACTTGATAACCGTTGGGGAAGAAAGTTTCTTGACTAGCAACCACTAACCGGACGACGCAAAATAGGAATGCCGACCTTTCGATTGACCAAAGATATTATAGAGGTCGCAGGAAGACAGTGGATGGAGCGTTCGTCGTGGCATTCTATGGGGAAGGCTTTTGTCCAACAGTGGGACTTCTGTAGGCTGAGGATGATGATGATGATAATAATGATGAAACAATCCTATCCTACCCTATTAATATTATAAACGCGAAAGTTTGTAAGGAAAGAAAGAAAGAAAGAAAGAAAGAAAGAAAGATTTATTTGTAGCACACACACTTAAGAGAAATAACAAATAAAAAATAATAATAGCACGTAAGCAAAAAAAAAAAGAAATATGATAATAGGATGTATCTTTGTTACTCTTTCACGTAAAAACTACTCGATGGATTTGGATGAAATTTGGAATGGAGATAACTGGACTCCCGGAATAACACATAGGCACATTTTTATCCCGATATTCCCACGGGATCGAGACTTACGCGGGTGAAACCGCGGGGCGCTGCTTGTTTATTATATAACAAGGCATATACAATAAATTATTTTTATTATTTGACATTATTTTCTATATTTGTACATTACTTTCATTTAACATTATATATTTTAATTTACAATTTTATGTTTGGATTTGTAGTTATTTTGCTTTAATGGAAACCTTAGAAATATATAATATTTTTGTAACTACCTACCACAAAGTTTGTACGCCTAGCGCAGATCACAGTGCACTTAAAAATATTGTAAGAACTTTTATAACCTGTGTTTCACAAATAAAGATATTGTTGGCGACGCTTTCATACAATTTTACTCAATACATTTTTCTGTAATTAATTAGCAAAAATGGAGGGTAGTTTACTGGAATGAACAGGCTAGAAAAATATCCATGCAACGAGAGTGTCACGAATTTGGGAAATAAATCTTTAAAAAAGTCAATAGTGCATTATTGTGTTCGACACCATCCACAACAGCAACAAATATTGAAATTGTTCTTGTCTGACCGTAATGCAATGTAATGGTATTTTAAGGTATAATTTGACATCTGTTCATGTTCTAAATTGATATTAAACTGCTAAATTTATTAAGTATATATAATATAAGTTTGACTTATCTACATCTACACTAATATTATAAAGAGGAAAGATTTGTACCTATTTTTGTATGTTTGTATGTTTGTAATGAATAGGCTCAAAAAGTACTGGGCCGATTTAAAAAATTATTTCACCAATAGAATGCTACATTCTTCCAATTTGACATAAAGGCTACATATCATCAAATTAGGGATCCTTGGTGTAAAATTTGTACTCTATAAAAATAAGTCGGGTTTTCCTTCCTGACGCTATAACTCCAGAACGCACGAACCGATTTGGCTGAAAATTGGTGGGGAGGTAGCTTAGAACCAGGAGATTGTCTTATTGGGGTTTCACCGGGTGCTACCCGTGCGAAGCCGGGGTGAGTCGCTAGTTTAACATAAAATGTATAACTATTTACATGCCAACATTGGTAAAGCATGGCTGGATCTAAATTTGTTACCTGTTTGATATGTACTCATGTTTGTAAATGAATAAATTATAATGATTATGAAAAGAATAAACGAATGGTAATTGCAGACTAGTTTTCTTTAAAGAGCTTAACATTGAATTATGCCTTGAGTTCCGCATGCCTAGAATAGGGCTTAATTACGTAAAAACTGGTTGTAGCTGGTATACCGGCACCTTTACTTACCGGCACGAACTCAGCTGACTGGCTCATTTTTAGGGTTCCGCTACGGAAACCTACGGAATAGACTGCGCCAAGACTGCACAGGTAGAACCTTCACACAATTTTTTTGTTTTTGTTTTTTGTTAACCTTGCATGCGTACCTTCTTTTAAAACGAACTGTATACAAAATGTGGATTTATATCGGTTTCAGAATAGCATATATTGTATAGCTTATAACTAAATATAACTGTAAATCCTGGATTCAAAAAAAAAAAAAAAAAAAGCGCCTCTAAACAGCGATTTTTGATTGAATATCTCGTAAATTATAGACAATTTTACAAAACCCCTACAGTTAACCTTAGGTTTTGTTGTATTGGTTTCATATATCTAATTTTTTACCCAATAATATGCACGACTTTAATAAAGAATCGAATCTTGATAAAAAATTGAAGTTACTTTTTTTTTATCTATCGAGAAAATATTGTCCTATCGTGCTTCTGATACAGTGATCCCTCGGAATTATAATGTAGTAGTCATACACATTTTTAATTTGAATATTGTACTTGATTTAGTCTATTAAAAATCAAATGTAAAATTAGGAATTTTGCGGCATACCCTCATCCATTATAAGATCACTCTCGAGTCTGTCTGTGTGTTTGTCCGTCTGCCACAGCTTATGTTCTCCGAAACAGCGTCTATCTGTTGTACCAAATAAGTTTAAAATTTACATAAGAAAATAATTTAATTAGATTCATTGTCAAACCAATATATACGAGAGAAGCAGACCCAAATTCCATTTTAAATTCTTGTCGATGAAGCTTTCTTACCGTGAGGACTTCGAGGCTTGATTCAAAGTCTGCGAATTTGAATATTTAAACCCAATCAGTGATGGCGCTGCGCTGGGTTTTTGTCTGAATGTTTTCTATCGATTTTCCTAAAATGGTGGCCTTACCTGAAGATACCTAAAGATAAGATAACATTTAATACAATTGTTTTTTTTATTTTTATTCGGCGTCCCGCGGCTTTTCGTTTGCCATTTTCAAGTATAAATTATGATGGTATTTTTATAATTTGCAACGTTACAATCCTTCCAGTCAAGTCATGTTTTAGTAAACCGGTGGCTGTTTTACAAAACCTGTGGTAGACTTTTTCCACCAATTTGAAAATTCACGTAATACACTTTCATTTCACTACACTTGCTCTGTAGACGGTCTACATTGGTTAAAATGCCACCAAAATTACACAATATAACTCAAAAACTACTAAAAAATAAAATAAAATAAAAGTAGACGACGTCTCTTTTCGAAAATGGCGGGAAGAGCCAATAACTACTTTTATTCACTTACTTATTATACAGGGCGTCCCACGGATATGCCACATGGAGGGAAAGTACCTTGAATATTGTAGATGGAACATTTTACTGAAAGAAGACATTATTTGATTTTTTAAAACAATTTAAACTGCATTCATAGATATTTAAATAACTACATGGTTGAACCGAGAATCGAACCCGTTACACGAGAAAAATATTCACCCTGTAGCTTTATCATACAGATCAAAAGGCTTCATCATAAGGATTATTTTTTGCTAAGTAACATAGTGTCAGAAATAAAAGGAAGAACATGAAATTTAACATTTTTAATACTAAATTAATCAATTTATCAAAATGCTCAAAATGAGTCCTGTTGAATACAAAGTCGCACTCTTTTGATTATTTCGCTCCCTGTCGATTTTTTGATCTTGTTGTGGTGGACATTTAGAATAATACGTTTAACTTCTGTCGTGGACACTTTCATACTGGTTCTTGTAAACTAATTTTTTTACATAAATGTCGAGTTCATCGTCAGGTTTTATCATTTGGTGCCGCGGTTGTAGTAAGCGATGATCGAAACGTCCAAAATTTTGCAGATTATCCACCAACCGTTTCATAATAAATCGAGATGGTGTATCTCTATCAGGATATCTTTCGCGGTGCCATTGAAGGCTAACGTTATGTTTTTGTGGTTCAAAAAGTATGCTTCCATTAAATCAAAATTATTTTGATACGCCATGGTTATGTAAAAAATTCACAATACAATGCAAAAATTTTACAATGAAAATCACAGATACAAAAGAATAAAAGTTTGAAAATGGAACACATTTTTGAATTATTTCTTTATAATCAGCCAGCCGCATTACGATGGACAAAATAATTTACACGACTTTCGGCTCACGATATGGCTCTATTTGTTGCATACAACCAGGTACCTACTAATTACGTATCTCTTTATCATTTTATCATGAACTTAAATTATTAAAAGCGAAATGATGCGTACTTCTCAAGTGGGTACATTTATTAGTAATAGGTACTTATGACAATGTCAGTTGTATGTCCTTACGGCAATGTCAGCTTTTCATTTTTCTGAACAAAATTTCACAGCAAATGTTAAAATTCTTGGTCTTTCTTTTATTTCTGACACTATGTTATTTAGCAAAAAATAATCCTTATGCTGAAGCCTTTCAATCGGTATGATAAAGCTACAGGATGGTTATTTTTCTCGTGTAACGGGTTCGATTCCCGATTCAACCATGTAATTATTTAAATATCTATGAATGCAGTTTAAATTGTTTTTTAATTTCAAATAATGTCTTCTTTCAGTAAAATGTTCCATCTACAATATTCAAGGTACTTTCCCTCCATGTGGCATATCCGTGGGACGCCCTGTATACACGAAATAAAATTATGTGAGCATATTAATAAATAAATAGATGGTATCTTGTCACAGAATTAGCAAGTTCATGTGGCATAGACATAAATTTATCACAAACAATATTTTATTTTATTTTTAGCGCTATGAGCGCTATACACTAATACTTTATTCACTTATTTCTTATTTTTAAACAAATTATTTATTAATTTCTGTACCCAGATACGTTGATCGTCCAGCAGCGAGATGGGCAGACAATATTGCATGCGTCGCGGCCGAACCTGGATGAGACTGGCACGGGAACGTGAGGAATGGCACTGGCAAAGAGTGGCCCCATTGGTTCCACATTGCTCCCACAGCGGGAATCAAACCTTGACGACCTCTGTGGCGCGGCTGGCGATGGTTCACCTGCGGCGCAGGAGGTTGCAGGTTCGATTCCCGCCTCGGAACAAATATTTGTGCAATCTGCAGATATTTGTATTTGTGTTCTGGGTGTTTTCTATGTATAATAAAAAAAACTATCTATGTATGTATTTAATTAAGTATATCAGTTAACTAGTACCCATAACACAAGCTCTGGCTTAGCTTGGGGCTAGATAATTTTGTGTGAACTTGTCCAGCATTATTTATTGATTTATTTAAACCCGCAACCTTTCGCATCTCAGCCGGCTAGACGACAATTGAAAGATCGCAGGAAGTCGGTGGATGAAGTCGGTCGAATACCGTTAATCGTGACATTCTAAGAGGGGTGCTTAAGTCCAGTAGACGATGGTGATGATCACTTAATTCAAAAATATTGTAAGCAATGTTCTTGCGCGTCTTTTTGCATCTTTCGCGCAGGTGCATTGTAAAGGTTACATTAGACTGCATCATTGCAATATTCATGAAATATGCAAATAGTGAGTAAAGGTCAAGTGGGAATTTTAAATGGTTATGGGAAATTAAATGTTATTAGGATTTCGGAGGCATTATATGAATAGCACCAACCTGAAGAGCACTTGTCTGAATAGCACGAACGAAGGAATAACTGCTCTAAAGTGAGAGATTTGTCTCAAACATACATACTTATATAAAAATAATGTTAAATAAAAGCTTGTAAAAATTTAACAGTATGTTTAGTTATTTTTTGAATCCAATTAATATAAAAAAATAAACAGAAAATTACGTTGTTTACCGGAAAAATAAATAAATCAAAAAGTGTTTCTTTACTGTTGATGAATATTTGGTAGAATAATAATGTCCATTTTTACCAACCAACTTTAGCTAATTTGCCTTTTCTATGCTTCAATTTCCAACTAGATGAATGTAGCAACTAAACTTTGTATTAGTTACAATTTAGTAGTTAGTTGTTTTAGATGTACCTATAAGTAAGAAAGAAGTAAGAAAATAAGTTGCAGTAGCGCCTTCAAAAAAATGTGCGATGCCTGCTGAGGCAAAATAAATCATAAGTGTTCGCTTTTAAGACCAAATTGTTACACTTATTTTGCTAATAAATATCTTGTATCTTGAATGTATCTATGTAAAGTATGCCCGTACCGAATTTAATGTATGCAGGTAAATATTACATGCTTGACTGTACCAACTTCTTTGAAAAATCCTTAAGGGATCCATCAAGAACAAATAATCATTTTAAAATTATCCATTGAAGATAGGATCAATCAGGAACAAAATTATAGGTATAATGGATCGATCTCAATGCATCGAACAGGAACTACTCCGAATTTCATGCATTTTAGTCTAAATCTGGGAAAGCTATGACGCTGTCAGACTGACGGACGGACGACAATGGCCGAACGATAAATCCTCGTTATAAATAAATCATAATCATCATTATTATTTTAATGCACCCAGGTGCTTAAAGTTTACTAAAAGTGTATTTAATACACCTAGGTGAATTAGCTCAGAGGGGCAAGTCCGAGTTTACACACACCATCGTAACGATGATCGTAACGGCGAGTGTACGTGTATTGCGTAGTAACTAGCCATTAATCTGTGACGTTTTTGGCACAGATTAATAGCTAGTTATTATGTTATACACGTACGATCGTGTTACGTTCACCGTTACGATGGTGTTTGCAAAACTCTTATCTTACGTAATGGCTTCTGTGCATTATTTGCAACAATTTAGCCAATGTCAAGTGATATAATTATTATAGTTTTATATTCAAGTCGTCAAGAGTCTCCGTCTAGTCCTTACCCAGTTTAAATTGTGGCAGAAAAACTGAGTTTCTACAGGAAAAAATCCACCATTTCGACAAGACTCGCAATACACTCAAATTTCACTACATCACACATGTGCCATTTATCTAAGTTACACCGGTTAAAATGCCACTAAAATTACACGAAATAACTCGAAAAAACACATTAAAATGTAATAAAATTAAAATGACGACGTTTCTTTCAAAAATGGCAGATTTCAACCATCTCACGAAGCGATTATTTTATTTTTCCCACTGCTGTCACTCGACTTCTAGTTAATCACAGACTCAATGAAGTAAGACGCTGTAAACAAGTTCTATATGCTAATTACCAAGCTAAGTATAAAAAGGTGTGTATGCAAATCTGTAGTATGTAGATATGTAAATTCATTGCAAATGCATTAAATGAAGCTTTGCAGTATTGTTTAGACATGGGAAGTGATTTTTAATAAGTTTTTATAAGAAAAATACACCAGCTAAATGCGTACTGGAACATAGGTCCAGAGTCTTGAGCACCGCCGTAAAGTCGCATGCCATTCGATCTTCAATTGGTTCCATTTCGGACAATGCTCCCAGGAACTTAACGATCTGATCCCACCATCTCTTTATCATCATAGTACGACCAGATGCACGGCTCGGTACCATCCCTACCTCATTAGTATACCCTCTATTCGTACTAAACGTTTCAGTTCTACCTTAATAATGAGAACTGCTAAGAAGTGGAACACACTACCGTCGTCTGTCATTCCTGAAAACTATAATCTGGGTCTCTTCAAGGCTAGAGTGAATAGATGCCTTCTAGACCTTCGTGTTCCATCGGCCACATCGTCACTTACCAACAGGTGAGATCGTGGTCAAACAAAGGTCCTATACCTATATTCTCGATGTTAAAAAAAAACCTAACAAGACGGCATTTTGAAAAATGAGATGCTAACTTCACATCTCAATAGGGATCTCAAATGCAACGCCACATAGGGCGCGTCCTAGGTGGGCGTGACGTATGTGGTAATGCATCGTCAAAGGCAGAAGTTACTGCTTATTATCAGGTGGGCCATAGGCTAGTTCCGAGATAAACGAAGTTAAAAAAAAAACTCTCACTATGAGGTCACCAACGAGATTTATCTATATATAGGTAACTTTAAAGTAAATACCATTGTTCACGTATGATTCAGTCTTCAAGAAACAACTACACGTACAGATCCCGGCTGTTGCTATGGCACATTATGGATAGGAGAGAAAATGTTTATAACATCGACAAACTAGGTAGAGTCTCCAGGAAGTCGGTGGATCGAGGCGGCTACTTCTTAGTTACCCTGCGCTCAACAGTGACCATGTACAGGCGTGGCGCACTCCGCGCTTTTTTAGGTATGAAGCTACAAGTACCCGGCGGGCTCGGTTTGTTGTTGATTTGTTTTTCATTTAGTGAGTCACTAAAATGACTTACTAGGTGACTTTAGTCTGGCTTAGTGACTGGGGTCAACCTTCTGTTTCTGTACTATTATGTATTCTGTGCCATATTGTGGTATGGCGGCACTGAAAAGGGCATTTTGATTGATTGTAAACTAACCAGTGTGGTGAAATGTCACCGTCACCAGAGCGCGCCGGTAGGCTCCGGTCCCTTAGTTGGCTATTTCGACATCCACGGGAAGAGTCGCAAGGGACCGGACCTACCATCGACTACGGACAAACGATGCCCGGCGAGTAGCCGGCTGAGATCCAAGAGGTTGCGGGTTCCATTACCGCTACGGGACAAATGTTTGTTCCGCAAGTATTCCGTGTCTGTGTGTTATGGTGCCATGGTACTCGTAGTCTTTGACCAAAATTAAAAAGTATGGACGGGCCTAGGGACGAAAGTTTTGAAGTTTATAAAGTGCGTGAGCTCACCCACTTCGCTTCAGTCGGTCTTTGTGACGGCAACGAGTGACGTAACGTACATGAGTTGTAATTGTGACTAATTGTTCAGGGATGTTTTGTATGGGTAAGGCCCGTCGATACTTTTTTATTTTGTCGAAGCTCGTAGTTCCGGATACCCACAACATAGGGGATTCTAGTGTAGGATCAGGACTATTTACGTGACTGTTGGATATTGTGCTATTTTAATATGCCACAGCAATGCCCGTAAACTGTACAAACACTTACACTACCCCCTGAACCGTGACCATGAGTCAGTACCACGGGTCGCTGGCTCTATGACTACCGTGGGATCCGCTTTTTATGGCCTCGAAACTTAAAGTCGGCGGTGGTTAGAAGGTTTTGCTGTAATTAGATTGACAGGAATTGTTGCGATAAATCTGGAAGAAAAAGTTGCTAAGACTGTCTTAAGGCCTGGGTTTCGTAACAAGCGGTGTCTGTCATATGACAGTCGTAATGAATGGGTAGACTGGAGAGCGTTATGAAGCTTAAATATTGGAATGGGTGGTGACTGGCATATGATGGCTGAAATAAAAAGGAAGAAAGGTGTCCATATTAACTAAAGGCTATTTTTTTTCAACAAATTTCACATATATCCAAGCCCTAATTATGACACTAAAACTATAGGTACCTAGTATGTTTGTTCGTGTGTTTGTACAACTCGGTCTAAACCTTAAAAGGCCAAACCAACGCGTTCAGCTCGCATCCTCGGTGGCGATCAATGGCAAGACAATGGATCGCCACCGCGAACGCCACCGTAGACGCGGGCTGAACTCCTTGGTTTGGACTGCGCCACGCCAGGCACAAATCTTCATACAAAAAAACTCCACGCGCTGCTCGAAAAGCGGTTTTTATTGAATATCTCGTGAAATATAGATAATATAAAAAAAACACGTGGTTGAATTTATTTCATTTTATTGATCTTATTTATCCAATTTTGACCCAATAATCTGTACGATATTTACAAACAATCGAATCTAGCCAAAAGTTAGAGATATCTTTAACTTTGTGATTTTTTTTATCGAGAAAGTTTGTCCTATCGTGTTTCTGTCTCGGTATTATAATGTAGTATCCATGCATATTTTTACTTTGAATACCTATTGTACTTGAATAAGTAAGTTAAAAATCTAATCTAAAATTGGTAATTTTGCGTTATACCCCACCTTAAGTCCTTAGCGTTAGGTCGAAAATCGCGTTCGCCTCGTCTTTTGACGGTTGCATCTTCTTATGAAACTTAGCTTTGAGATAGTTTATCTTCATAAGTCTGCCGCCTGATGTTCGCACTAACATAATTGATTGTGAAAGCGACGCAAGAAGACAATGGAGTGATAAGCAATTTGTCAGCTTAGAACGCACGGTTGATCTCAGCCGCCCTGAAGCTAGAGACGACGCAACAGAGTATTGAAGGTGAGTCGGACGTCTCGTGTACGGTGTTGAGGTAAGGAAAACCTTTTCCTATCTTTATTACTAATGTTACGTAGAATAAATTTCCTACCTCACCATCACACCAGGTTGACAGAGAATAAATAATAATAATAATAAATAATGCCGGACAAAGTTCACACAACATTATCTAGCCCCAAGGTAAGCCAGAGCAGAGAAGCGACAGTATTGAGGTTAGGAATGCGTTTTCCTATCTATCCGTGGAGGAAATTTTCTTCCTAACCATCACACCAGTGTGACAGAGCGGTGTGAAGGTGAGTCGGTCGCGGTATGATATCTCGTTACTACATATCTACTGCATACAATATTCTACCCAAAGCTTTGTTAGTAGTAGAGCTTTTTGTGAAAGAGTTCGTCCGGGGAAGTACTACCACACCTATTTCTGCTGCAAAGCAGTATTGCTCGCATTGCTGTGTTCCGGTTTGAAGGGTATGGGTGCCGGTGCAATTACAGGCACATGGGACTTTTCATCTTTGTCTCGGGTGGCGGGCGCAGTGCAATGCCACATAGGGTGCGTCCTAGGTGGATGTGACCTATGTGATGTCATAGGCAGAGTGTACCGCTTAACATCAGGTGGGCCATCTGCTTTGATCCGTCAAACCAAGTTGTGTATAAACAAGATATTAATTTTGTAAAAATTAAAAAAACCCTCAACTCAATGAAACGGCTGAACCGATTTTGATCAAACATAGCTAAGAACACTCCCGACAAATTCACCATTACAACAAAAAAAAATAGAAATCGGCTCATCCGTTCGGGAGCTACTATGCCACAGACAGACACACACAGACACACAAACACACACACACACACATACACAGACACGTCAAACTTATAACACCCCGTCGTTTTTGCGTCGGGGGTTAAAAAAGAAAACTATCTATTCTTCGTACGTATACATACATGCATGGACACACAACAAAATCTACATTATCAGCGAGTAGCATTTGCGGATCTGCTTTAACGGAGTTTGACGGTCTTCGGTGTGTAGATGGATGCTTGGGGGTGAGGGGGACTGCTTTTCATCCCGACACTACCCGTCCAAAGTCGGAGCGAGTCGCTCCTACTACTGGCTACTACTGGAGACTGGTAGTAGCAGGAGAGCCACACACACACACACACACACACACACACACACACACACACTCACTCTTACCTCCTCCTCGCGTCGTATTCCTCAATGCTGAGGGTCGTGACCCCCTCCATGGATCACTTTCTGCCGGACGATGTTGCGCCAATGAGATCTGTTGCCAGCGAGCTGCATGGCTTCGTGGAATTTCGAATCGAGAGTGGTGCGCGGATCTGGTCTGACCAACGTATTGGGCTACGACCTCGTGGCCTATTTCCCTCAATTTGAATCAGCTTCTCTAAGTTGTCACTGCCTTTCCGTGCTATATGACCAAAATACTCAATGACTCGCTGGAGGCAGATGGAAGAAAGCCTAGTAGTTATCTTGAGTTCCTTGAGTATAGACACGTTCGTCCTACGGGCTGTCCAGGGGATTCGCAGCATCCGTCTCCAACACCACATCTCGAAAGCGTCACACACACTTACACCTACCCACTAACCTACACTCCTAATGCATCCATACCGTAGTCAGTCCCTTATTTCAACCGATTTATAATTTCTTATATTTCAAAAAAATATTTTGTATATACTAATTGACGTAACTCTTTTGTGAATAAATGTATTTTGTTTCTTTCCTTCTTTCTTTTCGCTAGTGCATGAATAAAGAGCGAGGTACAGACAGACAGATGATGAGCCGAAGCTGTAATAATAATACACAGCATTACTGTAATGATCCTAGAATAGAAAAGTAGATGAATAATAAAACTAGCTATTAATTCCTTATTGGTTCGCAGGTGTGTGGCAGGTGCCATGCAAGGTGTTGGCAAGTGTAAGCTGCCATCTTCAGGGTCATGTAACCCCTTTTCTTTGCAGTCGGGTACTAATATCATGATTGAGAGGACAAGTTATTTCAAGCGTGCTTATTACTGGCATTATCGATCTATCAAATGTTTGCATTATGTAAATATTATATTGTCCACCGGCGGCTTTGCTCGCGTTTTACTGGAATCCAAAATAGCCGATAGCTCAAGCAAGATCGTAATCTATCTGTGTACCGAATTTCACCAAAAACGGTTTAGCCGTTTTGACGTGATTGATTAATAAACATACAAATAAAATCCAATAATAAATATCCAAACTGAGGGCCTACCACAGGTTTGTAATTCGTTACAAGTCGGACTAACGAAAACCGAATTGAGTATTGCACACATTTTACCACTTTGGAAGTGTCTCTCGCGCAAACTATTCAGTTTAGAAAAAAATTATATGAAAAACTTCATTATCATTTTTGAAAACCTATCCATAAATACCCCACAAGTCTGAGTTTGATGAAAAAAAAAAATGTGTTTCAGTTTTAAGTAGGTACCACCAAAAATTATTTTTTTCTATTTTGTGCGGTTCACAGAATACATCTACTTACCAAGTTTCAACAGCATAGTTCTTATAGTTTCGGAAAAAAGTGGCTGTGACATACGGACAGACAGACAGACAGACAGACATGACGGATCCATAAGGGTTCTGTTTTTTGCCATTTGGCTATGGAGCCCTAAAAAGCGACCTTTGACCCGAGAGCTGGCTCTTATCTTGCTCAACGCATTAGTATTGCCATTCAGCGTGGCAATGCAGCCAGCATCTTAGCGACCCTTCCGTCTCGTAGTGATTTGGATCAGTTGAGCCACCTTTAGATCGATCGTTAGCAGCGGTCTTCAGGTAGCACAATTAGTTGTATTATTCGTCTGTAAATAAATATATAAATAGTTATAATTTTAATCTACTAAATCTAAGACAAGAATGAAAATTATTGAAAGAATGACCTGCATCACTGGTGTGTTCCCGATGTCCACGTTATCTTGACCACGTTAACGTGGACAGCGGGTAGTCACAAAATCCCCTCCCGCTGTCCACGTTAGCTAGATACCTAGTTACCTACCTTATGGAATACCTACATACTATCTACCCGCTAAAGATACCTACCGAAAACCAAATGCGATTGTGGCCTATCATCGAAGGGGAACGATAACTCGGCCTGCCTCTCTGTTGCTGTACCCTAGTGAGATGCTATCTATTTTACCAATTATTTGACGACCTCTGTGGCGCGGCGGACGAAGGTTGGCTTGCGACGCAAGAGGTTGCGTGCAGGTTCGATTCCCGCCTCGGGATGTGCAGTTTTTTTTAAAAAAAAGTAACTATCTATTTATGAAGTATTTTATTTGTATAATAAAAAATATCTATCTTGGTACTGTATTAAGTATATCAGTTATCTAGTACCTACCTACCCAAAACAATTTCTCCGAGCTTGGGGCTAGTAAATGTTGTGTGAACGGTCCAGCATTATTTATTTATTTATTTAATAACCTACCTACACTACGTAGGTGCAATACCTACCTATATAATGCTACCGACATTTTTACCGTTCACAAATAATTTCGAAACAATTTCAATCCATCATTAAATCATTACGTCTTCCCCATTCATAACCGCAGATTATCAAAGAGCTAGTATCGTCGCAACCACAGAATAACTAATAGCCAGTATTGATAATCACGAAACTGGGTTTCCAGTACTTTTTCAAATCCGGTGTGTGAGCTACATAAAGATAGTGCATCTCCCTCGCTCGTGTGGAACTGCGTTTCTTGATGCATTTTGCTGGTTATTGGGGTTCTGTAGGTACTCAAAGGGTGCCATCGTGCAACAGGACACTATAACTAAGCATGCGCTGTCCATCTGTCTGTCAGTCTTTCACAAAATCTAAAAATACATCTTATTGCAGAACTTATTCGACGACCTCTGTGGCGCGGTAGGCGAGGGTTCGCCTGCGACGCCGGAGGTTGCGGGTTCGATTCCCGCCTCGGAAAAAATATTTGTGCGATCTGCACATATTTGTTCAGGGTATTCTGGGTATTTTCTATGTATAATAAAAAATATCTATCTATGTAATGTATTGTATTAAGTATATCAGTTGTCTAGTACCCATAACACAAGCTTTGCTTAGCTTGGGGCTAGATAATGTTGTGTGAACTGTCCAGCATTTTTTTTTTTGTTTTTTTTTTCAATTTCTGGCCCGAAACTTCTAATATCACTTTTCGATAACTCTCACGGATTCAGAATTCGCCAAAGTGGTCCTGAAAAAAAAAACAGTATAAAACAAGTAAAAAACTACAACTAAACTTTAGTACCTACTGTGTAAGTTAAAGTCAAAAATATGAAAGCAAATTTTGCCAGTTGATGCAACGCTTCGCTCTCTCGGTCAAAAAAAATTGGGACCATACAGAACGGAACCGTCAGTCCAACTCCAACTCCATGTCCAACTCACACTTGGCTAATTATTTAATACGTCGTTCAGACATCCGATTGTACCTACTTAGCACAGAAGCACGGTAACTACTATTCTTTACTCTGTGCCATTGTGTCTGTACTACGTACCTATAGATAACGTACCTAGGTAGATAGGCACATATCTAGTTTCGTTTCGTTTCGTAGAAGTGAGGTAGTGCAGGCCTCTGGTGTCGGAGTTTGTCAAGCCGCCCGAGGGCCTCTGACATGGCTTATCGACTGCTATTAATCAATAACAGCCGGGACCGACAGTCTAGTAATCAAAGAAGAACCAAAATCACCGACCCGGAACACAACACTGCAAGCACTACTGCTTTGCGGCAGAAATAGGTGTAGGTGTGTTGTGTGTATCAGGAACTATGAGCATCTACATACCCCGAAATGTAACGTATAGACCTATTTGCTTTAAATTGTTTTTTCACAAACGTAGCTTTTTACATTTTTTTTCATTTTTTATACAGTTTTATTTTTTTTTTAATTATTTATTATTATTTTTTTTTTTTTTTTTTTTTTTTTTTTTATTATTATTATTATTATTATTTTTTCTTTATATTTTTTTTTTTTTTTTACAGCTTTTTACATTTTTCACAAACGTAGCTTTTTCACAAACCTATTTGCTTTAAATTGCTTTTTCACAAATTTTTCACAAATTTTTTTTTTTTTTTTTTGCTTTTTCACAACGTATTTGCACAAATATGGGCGAACAGAGTATAATTTTACACTGAAATGACTGTTGTTGGCTTTTATATTCCGTATTCCATATATCCATAGTTCGCCCATATTTGTGCAAATACGTTTGTATGAAAAAGCAGCCACCTTAAAGGGTTCTTAAAATAGTTATAAATAGTACCATTCTATATTTTACCATTTTAGATATGCAAACTACAGGTATAAACGGTAGAAACACATTATTGATCAACACACACATTATTATTGTCCTCAGAATTGAAGCCAATCACAGGCTTTGCGACTAAGTGGCAAGACTGGATGATATGACTACTTCACTATCTGTGCCTTAAAGAATGTGGAAGCCGTAATTTACTTGATGGTCAATCTTTTTGTAGGTTTTGTAAAAAGGATTAAAATCAAGAATACACTGGAAATTCACGCCTTTTTCACGTTGAAGCTGTGTGTAGTGTCAGATGGCGTCATCATCATTACCATCATCAGCAGGATGATGTCCACGGACAGGCCATTGAATGCCATGATGACGAATCCATTACATTCATCATCAGTCATAGGCTTCCTCCATAGAATACCACGAAGAACGGCGCATGCATGAGCGGAGGACAAAGACTTTCCAATAACTTTGAGGTCCATCTCCTCAAGTGGATGTCGCATAAGGTGACTAAGGGATAACACCAGGAGTTGGGCAGCCGTACTCAACACCAAAACTGCGTTCATCAGCCCGCCTGAAGGGTGGTGACTATGACAAACCCCACCATTGCATTCTACGGGGAAGAGTCCATCAGTGAACCGCTGATGATGATGATGATGATGATAATAGAGGAGGCAGTACATCATTTATAGATAACAAGAATCTTAAATACCTATAATAAGCTTCTTGTTAGATAATAATGGTTGACATTTATTTTGTCTCGTGTAGAAACACCATCATTTGAAATGTCAGCTTAAATGATGTAGTTTTTTGGGTTCTATAACCAAAGGGTGCCAGTGGGACCCTATTACTGATTGCTCGTCACCCGTCAGGTCTGTCTGTGTGTCTGTCATTTTTATTACAAGCTTTTATTTAACTTGCAATGTATGTATGAATCCGGGTGGAATCTTGCAACTGAAGTTAAAAGCAGCTATCCTGAACCGATTCAGATGATATTTTGCATACCTGTCAAACTTCGATGATAATGCAAAATGATGGTGACAGCGAGCTGATCTGATGATGGAGACGGAAGGTGGAACTCCTCGATGGATAACAGTAAACTGGCCGTGTTTAGGCTCATTTTGAGTAGCACACGGTTACGATCACTAATTTTATAAAAGCTTGTATTTTAAAATATATTTTTCACAAAAAACTTATAACAGTGTGTTTGCCAATATAGCAACAAATAAAAACAACAACAACAAAATAACAAATCAACTTTTGTTTTTGCTTGATCTTTATATCGGCTGTATCTTTTGAAACGTAGCACTTAAAATTTTGGGTAGTTACTACTGTAGTTAACAAATAAGAAGTAACTGTTTTTTTGAAAAATATGTTTTGAATACAAGCTTTTATAAAACTAGTGATCGGAACCGTGTGCTGATCGAAATGAGCATAAACACGGCCAGTCTACTATAATCCATCGAGGAGTTCCGTTGTCCACCTTCCGTTTCCATCATCAGATCAGCTCGCTGTCACCATCATATTGTATTGTCATCGGAATTTGACAGGAATGCAAAATCTCATCTCAATCGGTTGAGGATAACTGCTTTAAAATTCAGTTGCAAGATTTGAGCCGAACATACAAACAAACATTGCAAGTTAAATAAAAGCTTGTAAAAATAAAATATAATATTAAAAACTAAAGGGGTCAAAAGTAAAAATAAAGTACATGGTGTTAAATCATGTACGAAACCCTTTGTGTGCAAGTCTGACTCGCGCTTGGCCGGTTTTTACTACAAGTCTAGTTTCTGGAGTGGTGACCTCAAACCGGACGACGCTGAAGATATATTTACTGTGACGCAGTGTATGCCCGTTTATCTTTACACTGGTTCTTTGTTGGTTACTCTGCATTAGGTCAATGACCAGTTTGAAGTAAACCTTGCACTGAGTACTGGTATGGTGATGTTATAACTGAAGTAAATTCACGGACTTATGAGAATGCACTGACGCCATTTTGAAGGTTACTCTTTTTTTTTTTACTTTGTGTTTGGCGGAACAAGCAATTATTTATTGCAATTAACAATTAACAAGGAATTACCTGTGTTTTGTTATTAGTAGTGGAGCTGTGTTCCGGTTTGAAGGGTATGGGTGCCGGTGAAATTACAGACACATGAGACTTTTCATCTTTATATCTCAGGGTGGCGGGCGCAGTGCAATGCCACATAGGGTGCGTCCTTATGTACAAATTATGTCCTTATGTATTGTCCTAATGTGCGTGACCTATAGACAATGCATTGTTAAAGGCAGAAGTTACCACTTAACATCAGGTGGGTCATCGGCTTGTTCCGTCATTCAAAGTAGTATAAAAAATAAAATCAAGAAATCTCTTACACCAACGAATCTTATCAACAACTCCGGGTAATCCCTTATAGTCGGCTTTTCGACATCCACCGAGGAGACGGAGGCTGGACACCCCAATATATGATCTTTAAATATTAGTTCCGTGTCTGTGTTGTGGTACCATGGTACTCTTACCCACGACACGTTGGATCCTAGTGTGGGATCAGGGCTATGTATGCGTAAAGCTAAGGCCAGACCGACGCGTTCAGTCCGCGTCCTCAGTGGCGTGCACGGTGGCGATCAATGGTAAGACAGCGAGCACGCCACCGCGGAAGCGGGCTGAACGCGTTGGTCTGACCTTAGCCACAGAATAAATAATAGTACAAGTACCTTAGCCTTAGGTGTTATGTTAACTGTCTGCTAGTCAAAGGTTATTTTAACTTGCCAGTTATGTAGTATCTCCTTATAAATGGCGGTTACAAAGACGCGAAATGTCACGATGACAAAATGTGAATATCAGAAGGACGCACATTCTCAATCGTTAGCAGATGGTTCTCCACAGAGTGTGACAGCATCGCGTTTAGATAGAGACAAACACGGAAATTGTTTTAAGCCAATATAGATTATAACTAGAACTGTAGGTGTCAACTGGGGTGCAGAACTATAGAAAAGGTTAAAAGTATAAAAGTATAAGTTATTGTAGTGTATTTTTTTTATTAAATTGTATTGCGAACTTCTAAGGGGTCGAACACATTACCATCGTCTGTTTTTCCTGAAAACTATAATCTGGGTCTCTTCGTTCCTAGAGTAATGGTACTATTATATATTCTGTGGCTAGAGTGAGTAGGTACCTGTCTTCTAGAACTTTATGCTCCATCTTCGGCCACATCGTCACTTACCAACAGATGAGACCGTGGTCAAACAAAGGTGAATGTAAAAAAAAACGGCTTTTGTTCCAATTTTGTCCACCTGAACAGATAAGTTGGCGGCACTAGTCTACGCGTTACCTCCATTTGCTTCAAACCAATTATTATCATAGACAAGCAGCGCCCCACGGTTTCACCCGCGTAAGTCTCGATCCCGTGGGAATATCGAGATAAGAACGTGCTTATGTGTTATTTCGGGAGTCCAGTTATCTCCATTTCAAATTTCATCCAAATCCATCCGGTAGTTTTTACGTGAAAGAGTAACAAACATCCATCCATACAAACTTTCGCGTATAAAATATTAAGTAGGAAGTAGGATGCGGTTAGGGTTGCCAACCGTCCCGCTATATGCGGGACGTCCCGTTTCTGAGACCCTTAATGAGACGTCCGGCTCATGGTGTGTGCGGGACGCTAAATATCCCGCTTTTCGGACTACGTAACACACGCACATACATCGACTACGCACGACATAGATTTTTGTTATAATATGGCGCATGCACGACTATCACCGATAGCCGCGGCCGTGTGAATTTGACGTGGAAACTTTGGTTCTAAAAGTATATGGTCACCTGTCGTATCATGCACAAAGAGTTCAAACACTTAAAGAATTTTTCGCTGATGCTAATCTACAGTATACAAATACAGTGAGACATGTGATAACAAGATGGCTCTCGTTACATCCCGCTGTTGAGAAAATTTTAAGCGGGTTTCCTGCCTTGAAAAGCTATTTTTCGTCTCTTGGAGAAAACTGTCCAGTCGCTATAAAGATTTTTTTTGACGAGGGTAAGGCTAAAAAGACCGAATGCTAACTTGTTTTTTTGACAGCGTTCAAAAAAATAAATGTTGTGTCCCGCTTTTTAAACCTTCATACCGCAATTTTAATCTACATTTCCCGCAAATTTGTATTTTAAAGTTGGCAAGCCTAGATGCGGTAGACTTTTTGTTTCCAAAGTCTTACGACCGACCAGGGTGGCTACCCTTGAAACTCGATCACAATCCTAATTTGGGATTTGCTGTCAAATCGTGCCATTTGGTACTCTTGAATCCAATCCTGCCACACGATTGGATGCGAACCTGGTGGAATTTTAAGGAACTAAACAAAATCGACTATACTCGAATCCAAGATATTTGGGAAAATAAGTAATAATTAGGTGAAATGATAAGGATTATGCAAGTTATTTTCAAATGTAATGAATGGTAGTTTTATTGTGTTGTGTGTAGCCACACCTACGGCGTGTTGTTCTTTCAGGAATCATCAGAAGAAGTTGGTCGCGTACACGATTTAAATTTTAATCTCGATTTTGATTGAAGAGTGCCAAATTTTGTGAAAACTGGATTGGGATTAGGATTGGATTGGGATTGAAACTGTTGTCAAGGGTAGCCCCGCTGAACTGTAGAACATCATCCCCGCGCCGAGATTTATATAAGCATATACGTTTCATATTTTTTAATTTGAATCATATAAATAATAACGCAATTTTATTAAATATTGTTTGTTATAAATGGAAAGGTATATTTATAACAAACGCTATTTAATAAAATTGCATTTTTTTTAAATTATTATACAAAAGTGTATAATTTTATTTTAGGTATATCTTATTGACATGTAAAGTAATATTTTATGAATAAAATCTTGTATCTTGTATCTTGTTTACCGTCGTAGGGTAGCCTGTGCTGATCTAGCAGGGGCAAATGAATGGTTTCAATGCTCTATGGTAGACTCTAAATACCAACGGCCTACGACTGTTTGCCATTCACCGCACGTTTCTTAAATAACAGGTGGTGGAGTGGAGACATCTTGAATTTACTATCTATGGTGTAGCTACGTTGTAAAACCTTATAAACTAGTGGTTCGCCCCGAACTGAGACCTCGCGAATATACGCGATTTAGGTAGGTTACATTATTTCTTACGAAAAAATGTCTATGTACGTGAGTATATCTACATAAAATGAACGTACTATCGGTTACAAATTTTAGACCTACAACGTCGTTCAAATTCCTAGAAATGGGAGATCAACAATGGATGTTATACTGGTTTTCGTTTTATGGAGTAAAAGTTTCGAATTTTTTCATTTTCAGTCTTTTCCCAGTATTAGTGTAATAAAAGCTTCAAACATACCAAATTTCAGCGTTGTAGGATTAGTGGAAGTACCGTAGAGGTTTTGGTTTTTTACATTTTCGATTTACCCTAATATCTCAAAAACTATATAAGTTCTTTATTCTTTATTCTTTATTGTACACACAAACAGAGAAGAAAAACAACTTACATATAGGACATGTACAAAGGCGAGCTTAACCCTAAAAGAGTTTTCTTCCAGCAAACCTTTGATGATAGGGAGAACTGATTAATAGTGGTGGGTACGTGTGCAGAAATTATAAAAATATACGTAAATACTTAAAATCGACAAGAAACCTACAAATATAGAAAGTAATAAACTAACCTACATTTAAATTAAAATACAAATGATACATAAATATACCTAAACTAAATCCGTAAATATATATAATATACTACAAACATCTACAACACAAAAATTCATATAAAAAAAAAAAAAACAATAATACATACTATAAATATATATATTTATATATATATATATATATATATATATAAATTACAAGGAGAGATAGTGCTCTTTAACTTTTCGCTTAAAAATGCCGAGCGATGAACTGGCGCGGATAGAGTGTTAGTTAGAGTGTTAGATATAAGTTAACAAATAATAAAAAATAGTTTTGTAATTTCGAAGCAAGGGGCTTTCATATGACATCCCATTTGATCTGCTATTCTCACTTTTTTTTTTATCCCCTCTTGGACCCCTATATCTCGCACCGGCCCTGATGTCCCGGACAGATGAGATGGCGTAACACGTAGCGTCCCACAACAAAGCTTGTACTAATATTTATTCTGTGACCTTTGCGTCTTTTGAGGTCCTCAGCGGAATCTGCCGCCGCACCGGCCCTGATGTACCGGACAGATGAGATGGCGTAACACGTAGCGTTCCACACCAAAGCATGTACTAATATTTATTCTGTGACCAAAGGTCTACCCTTCTCCCACGGAACAAGAGTCATTACAAAAAACCTATGTAACTACGTAGCTACGTAGTTACGTAGTTCCTAAAGTACTTAAGTATCAGTGGTTTAAACATACAGGTCACTGAACCAAGTATGTATTATTCCAAATAGGTAAGTAGGTATCTATTACACATTTAATTCTCCAAATTAACTTGACCTTTACACGCGTTGAATTATTAAGGAATCGAAGATCGAACTAAATTGGTAAATATATTACCAATTTAAAAAGAGCTATTGTCCTTTATGTTTTGTTATGCGCAGGAGGTCGCACTATAATGGTACCTGTCTGTAATGAACCATCATAAAATGAGCTGTTATTGTGGATGTTCCTGTAAGTATGCGAGTTCATGTTATAATTGACCATTATTTCGTGGTGTAGGTGGTAAGTTGCAATAAAGTCGATCTGTAGACAGACAATAGTTATTGGTTACATTTAAAAAAAATATAAGCTGTATCTAATATAATACTTTTTTTTGGGATCAACCAATGAAGTTAAGTAAATAAAATAAAAATCAATTTTTACAATTATATCTGCAATCCCTGTGCAAAGCGTGTTTTATAACCATTTTGATGGGTTTGGAAGATATTTTTTGACGTGAGTATACGAACGTCTACGAACATTGTACCTACATCCCTACATCACCTCCTAGATCATCCTTGTCATCAACAGCAACAAAAAAGGCGGGTCTCTTCCCGCCATTTTCGAAAAGAGACGTTGTCTATTTTTATTTTATTTCTTTTCCTAGTGTTTTCTTGAGTTATTTTGTGTTGTTTTGGTGACATTTTACCTAATGTAGCTCGTTTAAAAAGCATAAGTGTAGTGAAATGAAATGGAAGTGAATTGCGTGACTTTTGAAATTGGTGGAAATTGTCTACCAAAGTTTTAGTAAAATTGGCCACCGTTTTACTAAAACATGACTCGACTGTGACTTTAACGACTTGGGAAGGAGTGTAACGTTGCAAAATATATTGAAAATACAATATAGTGAAAATACAGATACATACTTGAAAATGGCAAATGCACAAAGCCGTGCGGCACCAATTATAAAAAAAAAAGGCTGCTTCTTCTTCTTCTTTTATAATGGCTTCCGTTCCGAGGAATGCTCCACGCCAATCTCTAGTGATATATATTTTTTATAGTCAAGTCGTCAAGAGTCTCCGTCAAGTCACAGTCATAACTCAATTTAAATGGTGGCAGAAAAACCGAGTTTTTACAAGGAAAAATCAACCGTTTCGAAAAGACACGCAATACACTTAAATTTAACTACATCACAGTCATATGCTCTTTATACACCGGTTAAAATACCACCAAAATTATCAGCCATAGACTATATTTTCGCTACGCTATATATTAGCTACTAGCAGCGCCCCGCGGTTTCACCCGCGTAAGTCTCTATCCCGTGGGAATATCTAATATATCAAATATATATAATATATAAAAATGTGCCTATGTGTTATTCCGGGAGTCCGGTTATCTCCATTCCAAATTTCATGCAAATCCGTCCAGCCGTTTCAGCGTGAAGAAGTAACAAACACACTACACACACACACACACAAACTTTCGCCTTTATTATATTAGTGTGATGTGATGTGATGAGATGATAACCGTTGGAAGTTTATCATGACAGACGATAAACGTCAGAAAACATCTGTCAAAAATCAATGATTAGCGTTTTTCTCCACTATTTAAACTGGTTTATGACTTGACGGAGACTCTTGACTATTTGACTATAAAATATAATGAATTATATCACTTGACATTGGCTAAACTGTTGCAAATAATGCACAGAAGCCTAAGTAGCTTAGGTAATGGCTTCTGTGACTATAGCCAAAGTACAAGCTTAGCCTAAGCTAAGAAGAACTTAAACTTTGTACTTTGGCTAATAGTCCTCAAAACCTTTCTGAAACTTACAAAAAACTTATCAAAATACCATTGACATTTAAATTTTTACCGAACCACTGATAAATTACGTTGTTATGACCGACATCCGAAAAAAGGAAGCACATTTTTTGTTCACACACAACTTGTTTTGAAGTTTTTTGTGAATCTTTTTGAACCCCAGCTTTTTACTAGCTTTCCCGCCCGTGAAGGAGATCATGCACCTTATATCTATTACTGTAGGGTTGAGAATCACTTTATCAAGATGGCCGAAAAAAAGGTTTAACTTACAAGAGGTCGGTTTGTTTTGTTTTTTTTTTGATGTTGGTGCACAGGTGTTTCTGTCTCGTCTTCTTTTATTGGTTAGTTTCGATTTTGGATTCCTTTCTTTTGACGTTCGTTCGTGGCTATCACTGGTTTTTTCTTGGTTACCAGCTTACCAGGTATTAACTCAGTATTTAACTTGAGGGTTGGTTGTTTTTTTTAAAACTTTGATAGACTTTTGTTTACCACGATCTCACCTGTTGGTAAGTGACGATGTGGCCGAAGATGGAGCACAAAGGTCTAGAAGACACCTATTCACTCTAGACTTGAAGAGACCCAGATTATAGTTTTCAGGAAATACAGACGACGGTAGTGTATTACACTCCTTAGCTGTTCGCATTATAAAGGTAGAACTGAAACGTTTAGTATACGAGTAGAGGGTATACTAATGAGGTTAGGATGGTACGGAGCCGTGCGTCTGGTCGTCTGCCGTTGTGTGTTCGACCTAAGAATACACCCCTCAGTCTCCTACTATAGATGTCGTAAAAGCCGACTTAGGAATGACACCAGTGGATGGGCAGAAGCATCAACCTGAGTACCTACTCATGGCAAATCTAGCAGATTTTAGTAGTAGTAGAGCTTTTTTGTGAAAGAGTTCGTCCGGGGAAGTACTACCACCATACCTTTTTTAGTAGCTAACGCCCGCGGCTACGCTCGCGCTATTTGTGGTTCCATTCCGTAACGGTAGGGTATTATTTTATCTGTGGTAACGGTAAAGCGGTTATTATTACATTTATTACAAAGAGTTCGTCCGGGGAAGTACTACCACCATACCTATTTCTGCCGCAAAGCAGTAGTGCTCGCATTGCTATGTTCCGGTTTGAAGGGTAAGGGGTGCCGGTGAAATTACAGGCACATGAGACTTTTCATCTTTATGTCTCAGGGTGGCGGGCGCAGTGCATTGCCACATAGGGCGCGTCCTAGGTGGACGTGACCAATGAGGTAGTGCACTGTTCATAGGCAGAGGTTACCACTTAACATCAGGTGGGCCATCTACTTGTTCCGTCATTATAGAAGTATTAAAAAAAAAATGTGCATTTGATGGGGAGGTCTCGGCCAGCAGTGACGCAGCAGTGGACGTCCAAAGGCTGGTGATGATAATGATGGTGAAGATAATGATGATGATGACTGTGGCCTGATAAGGAACTTTTTTGACGCTAGTTTGTAGATAAAATATCAGTTCCAAAGAAAGTTAAAAAAAAACAATAAGTAGATAACTTTTTTTAAGCAATTTGCTATCTTTCGATATACCCATGTCTTTCGACAACATGATTAAACTAAGATAATAATATTGGTTATCTGTGGTTTAGTATCTGTAGAGAGCTCTCGGTGTTAGTCCTACTGTTCCTATTTTTCAGTAATAGTTACATAATTTGCGCTTATTAAAGCAGTAGTGCTCTCATTATTGTGTTACGGTACTAGTATAGTATTCTTTTATCTGTGGTTACGGTTTGAAGGGTATGGTTGCCGGTGACATTACAAGCACAAGAGACTTTTCATCATTATGTCTCAGGGTGGCGGACGCAGTGCAATGCCTAATGCCACATAGGGCGCATACTAGGTGGACGTGACCAATGGGGTAATGCACTGTTAAAGGCAGAGGTTCAGGTGGGCCATCGGCTTGTTCCGTCATTCAAGAACTTAAAAAAAAACTTATTATTATTTTTTGTCTCTTGGGAAAATTGGATAGCTTTGAGTATCATGGCTGCTGTGACGACACGACAGCAGCATTCTGAGGCGAGGCTGAAAAACATCGTAGCTGAGCCCTCGACCTTTTTTTCTTACACTACCCTTTACGTTATAGGTACCTACTTACACCTATAATCTAATCACCTATATCTATATGTATGAATGATAAGATAAGAAAACCCAACAGTCCTATACATAGGTACCTATTCCTGGTATCACTCTAGGATCCCCTATGTCGAAAGTATCAGGAACTACGCGTACCATGGTACCAGAAAACCATGACTTGGAACGAATATATGCAGATCATAGGTAGGTACCTACAAACATTTATCCCGCGGCGGGAATCAAACCCACACCTCTTGCATTTCAGCCGGCTACTTGACCGCCGCGCTACAGAGATCATCATTTCATTTTCAGAGAACCATTTTCATAACCTATTTTTTTCAGAAAATCTTTTTAGTTATCAGGAGACACGGACTAGTGCCACAGAGTAAATAATAGTACAAAAAAGTGGTACTAGTGCTCACACCACAGCGCGAAGGTGAGTCCTTATTATAGCCTACTTGCTAGATTGATTTGCTTTTCAAAGAAATTATATTACCTTAAAATCTTACTGAAATACACCCTAATGTACCTATAACAAAAAATATTTCATTATTATGAAGAAAACTATGAAGATTTCCAATGAACTTTTCAAACAAACCACGCCAACATACCTACAACACAACGGCCTTATTCGCCAGATTCCTTGTTGGACGGATCCCGTCACTGAAAAACTAACTGCAGCGTAAATAAAACAGAAACGAACGCAGCATCTACGCAGGCTCTATGCCCGGGCACTTTTACTGATCAACCCCTCCCCGCCCCCCGCGCCCCGCACTCCCCACTCCCCCGCGTCAAACGGGCCCCGGACGGCAACGCGCGCGGTCGTCACCGTACGAACACAGAGACACCTGTAGCACGAAAAAAAACACGGATTACAGTGTAGTGTTTTGTGAAAGCACGGATGATAACAGATATCGGAAAACAGTGGAAAAATTACGGATGTTTTCGGAAAGTGCCGGTTTTTGTGTTGGATTGTGCGATGGGTATGTTATCTCCGTATTTTGGTCTTATTCCTAACTTGATTCGCGTTGATAGGAAGAAGGATGCGTTTTGAATTTGGAATTGAATGAAAAGTCGAGCGTAAGTAATTTCAAATAGTTTTTGCTTTGAAATGAGATGAGAGATATATAAATACTACGGTTTTATGGGGATGGTTTTGTTTTTCTGATCCGGTGCTGTTTGCTTAGATTCTTGAGTAGGTACCTAGGTACTTATCTACGGGCTGATGATTTATGTTTAATTAATAGGGAGGGCGTCCCATTCAATTAAAATTAATAAAATTCAAAGATAATATGCTGAATGAAGAAGATAGGTACCTACTATTTCATGTCATTTGAGCTTCTCTCTAATGATTGGTGTCACGTTTTTAATACCTAGTTATTTGCAAATACCTAAGTATTAATAAAAACTTGAGATATTTTTAAGCAATCTTAAGAATATCTTACCTAACTTTCAGATGTGTTAAGCACTAACTTGTACTTATATTTATTCTGTGGTATTAGGTAGGTACCTACATTTAAATGCTGATTTGACTAGTTAATATTCAGATGTTTGACAGTAGGTTATTATCCCAAGTCCCAACTTGTACAATTAGTAAAGTCTTGCTACGATTCTCATTTGTTTTATCAACTACCTACCTACGCAGTAATTGAACGAAGCTGACTGTCTTGTTACCAACCTACAAAACACACAGTGATCTATTCATCATCATGAGCCTGTAGATGTCCACTGCTGAACTAGGGTTTCCGACCATACTTCAAAATAAGTTTTTTTGTGAAAAATATATATTTCAATACAAGCTTTTATATAGGTAAATTAGTAATCGTAACCGTGTGCTCATGTGCTGAACAAAATGAGCCTTCACACGGCCAGTCTACTATTAAGTATCCCTCGAGGAGTTCCGTTGTCCACCTTCCGTCTCCATCATCAGATCAGCTCGCTGTTTTTTTTTTTTTTTTTTTTTTTTAACATTGATAGACCTTTGTTTGACCACGATCTCACCTGTGACCATAATATTGCATTTTCAATGCATTTAAATAGGTAGGTAGGTACCTACCTATTATAATTTTTTGTTTTTGTTACAAACAATACATGCTTAGGTAGGTACACATACCTACATAGACACACGCTTTTTTCCTCGAGGGTAGGCAGAGCCTTAAAAGGCCACTTTTCACAATGGATTGCACCATCGCTGGAAATAGACGTGACTAGTCGTGAGCTCATAACCACCATTTTGCTTCCCACGACGGGCTCTGAAAGAAAGAACGAAAAGAAAGAAATTTCGTTTATTTTCCCTCACGAGGATACAACACACATAAGAAAACGAAAAACAAACTCGAACTCTGCTAACGCTTTCTTCCAGTAGGTACCTATAACACATCAGCCAGGACAAATCTTATACCAACGAATCTTACTAACAAGTTCGTGTAATCCCTTAGTCGACTTCCATGGGAGGAGACGGAGTGGTTTATTCTTAGGACGGACACACCAAGGCTTCTTTTTCTTTTCTAAAGATGAGCTGAATAAATTAATAAATAATGATCTAGCCCCCAAGCTAAACAAAGCTTGCGTTATGGGTAGGTACTAAATAACTGATATACCTCATTCAATACATTACATAGATATATATTTTTATACTGTTTACTGTTAGCCTGAATCATCCCATTGTTGGGCAAAGACCTCCCCTCATATCCTCCAGTCACTACGATCCTGTGTTATTGTTTGCCAATCTGTGTTAAAAGTGTCCATTTCATCGCGCCATTTCCTGCGTGGTCTGCCGCGACACCGTCTCGCTGTGTCAGGGCTCCACATAGTGGTTATTGCATCGCGCCATCTCCTGCGTGGTCTGCCGCGACGCCGTCTCGCTGTGTCAGGGCTCCACATAGTGGTTATTGCATCGCGCCATCTCCTGCGTGGTCTGCCGCGACGCCGTCTCGCTGTGTCAGGGCTCCACATAGTGGTTATTGCATCGCGCCATCTCCTGCGTGGTCTGCCGCGACGCCGTCTCGCTGTGTCAGGGCTCCACATAGTGGTTATTGCATCGCGCCATCTCCTGCGTGGTCTGCCGCGACGCCGTCTCGCTGTGTCAGGGCTCCACATAGTGGTTATTGCATCGCGCCATCTCCTGCGTGGTCTGCCGCGACGCCGTCTCGCTGTGTCAGGGCTCCACATAGTGGTTATTTTGGCCCACAGCTCATCAGGCATGCGGCATGCAGGTCTGGACATCCCAATTCCACTTCAGCTGGGCGGCTTTTTCTCCTACGTCGGCGATTTTAGTTTCGTAGCGCAGTATGGTGTTTAGAATCCGGTCGGTTAATTTAACTCCCAGAATACTGCGCTCCATCGCCCGTTGGCAAACCATGAGTTTGGATTTCTGGATACTTGTGAAAGACCAAGTTTGCGAGTCATAAGTGAGAACGGGAAGGATAGTTTCATGCTCACAGGTATGGCCTCGGAAGGCTACTTTCATGCTAACGATACCCCTTTTTGCGAAAGGGACATTACCGTCCGAATCCCTTTAGATACCCAGGTAATATTTCAGCAAGATTATAACTCTTGGCTTTTAAATTCTTTCTTGACGTCAAAAGGTAGAAAAATGAAATAAGTGAGTTGAGTGCCACCTTTTCTTTTGTACCGGAGTACCGTCAAATGAAATTATACCCAGAACTTGACTTTTGACCTTTTATGATCGCTTCGATGATTTCTCTTAGGTATAGGAGTTTTTAAAATTGTATAGGTAGGACCTATTGAACTTGGCCGTCGAGATCAAAGAGATTTAAGTATTACCACCATACCTATTTCTGCCGCAAAGCAGTAGTGTTCGCATTGCTGTGTTCCGGTTTGAAGGGTATGGTTGCCGGTGAAATTACAGGCACATGAGACTTTCTTTGTCTCGGGGTGGCGGGCGCAGTGCAGTGCCACATAGGGTGCGTCCTTGGTAGACGTGAGCTATGTCAAAGAAGTTTGGTATAGTCAAGCAACAAATATCTACCTGGTAGACGTAAGGTTTTTTTTTCTATCGAAATATTATTGCTCTATCGTGTTTCTGGTATACTTGGTACAGTGATCCTTCGAAATTATAATGTTATTCTTAATTTGATCATTGTACTTGATTTATTAAGGTAACAAGTAATTAATTTTGTAAAATTTAAAAAAACCCTCAACGCAATGAAACGGCTGAACAGATTTTGATCAAACATAGCTAAGAACACTCCCGATAAATTCACCGATCAAATAAACAAAAAAAAACTAAATCGGTTCATCCGTTCGGGAGATACACACACACTCTACGATGGGACAGATACATACACACACACACACAAACAGACACGTCAAACTTAACACCCCTTTGTTTTTGCGTCGGAGGTTAAAAATCAAATCTAAGATTGGTAATTTTGCATTATACCCCACCATAAGGCATACTCAAATTCTTAAGGTATTCCTATGCTTGTAGATTTCTTAAGGTATCTACAAGCAGGTGGTCTAACAGAACAGACGACCAATTTAGCGAGCGCAACCTTTAGAAATTTAGTTAGTTGCCTTAATAGTATTCAGGGGAGACAGAATTGGATTACGTCGAGAAATCGCAGTTAAATAATGTTAACCTCCGTATTCAATGTCGGTTAAATCTTGGTAGTGAAATGGTTTTTGATGGGCTTACCTTGTGACATTAGACCATAATTATACAAGCCTTGCATCCGAAGAGATTTATGATAAGTAGGTAAATACTTACTATATAGTCCGCTCGTATGTACGGGACACCAAGCACAATTTCAGAGCCTCAAAAGGCACGGAACCCTAAAATGTTAATACCACCATCCGCCGTCGATGGCGCGCCGATGAGAACTTCAATCACTTTTTTTGTGCGGACATCATAGCATCGAACTATCTATTCATGTATATAAAACAAAGTCGTGTTAATTACACCACTTATGTATAACTCAAGAACGGGTGAACCGACTTGGCTGAAAATAGTTGGGGAGGTAGCTTAGAACCAGGAGATTGACATAGGGGGGAGGGGTAGGAGGAGGGGGGTCACCGGGGGCTACCCGTGCGATGCCGGGGCGAGTCGCTAGTTCATGTATATAAAACAAATGACAACACTGATGGCAGTGCGTCTGACCTCATGGAAATCAATGCTGGCGTTCCGCAGGGAAGTGTACTCTCTGCAACTTTATTTCTTCTGCATATCAATGACCTGCTCTTACCAGGCATCGTCGGGTATGCTGATGATAGTACTGTTGTTGCTAGGTACTTTTCTAGTCCAAGAACGTCCGGTGCTGAGCTAGTAGACCTGAGGGGTGATATGGTTAGGCAGACGAGCGAGTCTCTTGGAGCGGTTTCTAGTTGGGGTGAGGCTAATCTGGTCTCGTTTAATGCAACCAAAACCCAGGCGTGTGTTTTTTCGGCAAAAAAGAGTTCGGTTGATCTTGCCCCACTATTCCGAGGTGTATCGGTGCCGTACAGTGACCATATCCAATTACTCGGCATGCAAATTTCTTCCAACCTCAACTTCGGTCTCTCTATTGAGTCTAAGGCAAAATCTGCGGCCAGAAAGCTTGGTATTCTGTCTAAGGTAAGATACTACTTCTCGCCCCAGCAGTTACTTACGCTGTACCAAGCTCAAGTGAGGTCATGCATGGAATATTGCAGCCACCTATGGGATGGTTCCGCAAAATATCAGCTTGCTGCTTTGGACTCAATAGAGCGCCGTGCCATAAAACTAATTAATGACGAGGCACTGGTTGCGAAAAGGTTACAAAGCTTAGAGCATCGTCGAAGAGTTGCGTGTTTGTGTATTTTCTACCGCATACATTTCGGTGAGTGTGCTCAGGAGCTGCACGATTTGATCCCCTCGTCTCCATTCCGCCACCTGACGACCAGACGTGGAGAGGCGTTTCACCCTTTTGTTGTTGACATACCACCGTCGCGTACAAACCGTTTCTCAAACTCTTTCATCATGCGAACATCAAAGGCCTGGAACTCTCTTCCGGCTTCTTTGTTCCCTTTATCATACAACTTGGGCGTCTTCAAACGAAGAGTTAATAGGCATCTTCTAGGCGAGCGTGCTTAAATAGGCCTCATCGTCACTTCCCATCAGGTGAGATGTAGCCAAACGCAAGCCTATTTTAGGTAAAAAAAAAAAAAAAAAAAAAAAAAAAAGTCGTGTTAATTACACCACTTATGTAAAACTCAAGAACGGGTGAACCGATTTGGCTGAAAATAGGTGGGGAGGTAGCTTAGAACCAGGAGATTGACATAGGAGGGAGGGGTAGGAGGAGGGGGGGGGGGGTCACCGGGAGCTACCCGTGCGATGCCGGGGCGAGTCGCTAGTTCATGTATATAAAACAAAGTCGTGTTAATTACACCACTTATGTATAACTCAAGAACGGGTGAACCGATTTGGCTGAAAATAGGTGGGGAAGTAGCTTAGAACCAGGAGATTGTCTTGGGGGGGGGCACCGGGTGCTACCCGTGCGAAGCCGGGGCGAGTCGCTAGTTCATGTATATAAAACAAAGTCGTGTTAATTACACCACTTATGTATAACTCAAGAACGGGTGAACCGATTTGACTGAAAATAGGTGGGGAGGTAGCTTCGAACCAGGAAATTGACATAGGGGGGAGGGGTAGGAGGGGGGGGGGGGGGGGTCACCGGGGGCTACCCGTGCGATGCCGGGGCGAGTCGCTAGTTAGGTATAAAGAGGAAAGATTTGATTGTTTGTTTGCATTGAATAGGCTCCGAAACTACTGAACCGATTTGAAAAATCTTTCACTGTTGGGAAGCTACACATCACCGGGTGCCATAGGCTATTATTAAATTTTCAAAAAATTGGGGGGATTCTTACTAAAACTCCAATAATGTAACCCAAGGTGCGAAAAGTATTGATGATAGAATACAGGTAATTAATTTTGTAAAAATTAAAAAAAAACCCCAACGCTGAACGGCTGAACCGATTTTGATCAACCTAGCTTCTTAGCTTAGGTTGATCAACCTAGCTTCTTAGCTTAGGTTGATCAAAATCGGTTCGGTCGGTGTTCTTACACCCACAACAAATTACACACTTCAAACAAAAAAAAAACGAAACATGTTCATCCGTTCGGGAGCTACGATGGGACAGACAGACAAACACACTCACACACACACAGAGAGACACATCAAACTTATAACACCCCTTCGTTTTTCGTCGGGGGTTAAAGTAATAATGGGTAAAACAAAAAATACACTACATTATCGCTGAGTGCTATAGACATGGTTTAGTAGCTAACGCCCGCGGCTACGCTCGCGTTATTTGTGGTTCCACTCCGTAACGGTAGGGTATTATTTCACCTGTGGTAACGGTTAAGCGGATTTTGATGGCACTTGGTATGTGGATGGATGCGGGGGGGGGGGGGGGGGCTGTTTTTCATCCTGAAACTACCCTTGCAAAGCCGGGGCGAGGCGCTAGTTTTCAATTTATAAAATAATGATTAATCCAAGATAAACGATCTTAGCGCCAGATCTCAGGTATTTCGGTGACACATAAGAAGGGGAAGTCAAGAAATTTCAGAAATTTCCGCCATGAATTCGTCATCTTTGCTGAAATTCTAAAAATATTTGTCACGTCCAATATTTTTGTAAATTCCTTGATTAGGTTATTTGATGACTGAGCTGATTAAAATGAGTCATTATTGTTTTAAAATAAGAATTTTGTCGTGGTCACCATCAAAGGAGCCGATGAACCAGTGTGGTGTAAGTTCCGAGCCTTACCTACTATGATGCGAGAGGTGATGGGAATCCAACTAAACAAAAATGACAGTTACGATTTTTGTTATACAATACGCCGAAACGGCTGATTCGATTTCGATAAAATTTGGTGTACCTACAGTTATAGTATAGGCTACTTATTATCCTGGCAGAAAGCGAGTGAAGCCGCGTGTGGACACTAGTTTTCAATAGATTAATTCGATTTGTAGAGGTTCAAATAATATCATCCCTTATTTTAATGATTTTCATGTCGCGTCCGCCATTTTAGTTCAATGAAATTGATAATCAATCTCATTAGCTCTATCGTGATATATTACAGTGTACATTAACAAGTAACCCGATCCGACATGACATACAGGCAGACCACAGATATTACATATAGATAGCGGTGACGCCCCCAAATATCGATTCAAAGCAGAACTCTGTTTTACAAATTAGAAATTACGGTACAAAAACCACTGTGAGAGTCAGACTTCCACTTGCCGGTTGAGATGCGACAGGTTGCGGGTTCGATTCCCGCTGCGGTACGAATGTTTGTATGATCTGCAAATATTTGTTCCGTATCTGTGTGTTGTGGTAGCATGGTACTCGTAGTTCCTGACTATGTATGCGACTATAACTATATACATGACATGACTATGTATGTATTACTGTTGGGTATTATTGTAGATAGATAGATACATAGGTACATACATACAAAGACACATGCCTTTTTCCCCGAAAGGGTGGGCAGAGCCTCAAATGGGTCTCTTTCAAGACATAGACAGAATATTCTTTTCAACACACTCAGAGGCTCTAATTTCACCGCAATTAGGCACGTAATCAAACTGACTTTTACATTGCTATGATTCACTAGTGTGTTATAGACATTTGAACATTTACACAGAGTGTGTATTTCTGTTTTACACCTGTAATCAAACTGTGACTTTTTCATTGCTATTATTCACTAGTGACTTATAGAGACAGTTGAACATTTACACAGAGTGTGTTTCTGTTTTATTATTATTTTCTTCACAAGTGTGCTGAAAAACGTCGTATGATACACGTGTGTATTGATGATTACCGTCCTCGGCTCTCTTTAGACCCTCATCTAACGGCTCGGGTCTCAACGGCGCCTCAGCGGTAATCACCACCATGTACCATAATGTACTATTATTCGGGTTATAGATTGTTTATTCTCATTAAAAAATTATAAATTCACTTACATGAGAACTTACATAATAATATTAAACATAGTTTTATTTTATTGCACAAAACAAGGTATTTGGTAATCTTTTTCGGGGCCAGAAGGTAATAGGATCTAAGGAACTAACTGACCTACTGCAGGGTGACCAAGAATAAACTTGTATTCTGCAACTTTGGTTTCGTGGTGTGTATGTTCAAGAATGGGTTATTCCTCGGTGTCATATTATTTTGTGATAGGTACTGGTATGACGAATATACCCCTCCGTCTCCTCCCGTGGATGATATAAAAGCCAACTAAGGAATTACCCGGACTTAATTAAAATAAATAATAAATAAATATTGCTGGACAGTTCACACAACATTATCTAGCCCCAAGCTACGCATAGCTTGTGTTATGGGTACTAGATAACTGATATACTTAATACAATATATTACATAGATAGATATTTTTTAGTATAGGTACCTACATAGAAAATACCCAGAACATGGTTAGTAAGCTTCGTTGGTAGGTATACGATTTGTCCTGGCTGCTAGCTTTCTTTCTGGAAGAAAGCGTAGCCAAGTCATGGGAAGCAATGGCGGCGATGAGCTTACCACTTGTCACGTCTATATTCCCACGAAAGTGTAGCCCACGGTGAAAAGAGGCCCATTGAGACTCTGCCTACTCTTTCGGGGTAAAACGGGTGACGGGACGGGGTGACGACCTCTATAGCGCGTCGGGCGAGTAGCCGGCTGAGACGCGAGTGGTTGCTGGTTCGATTCCCGCTGCGGAACAAATGTTTGTACGATCTGAAAATATTTGTTCCGGGTCTGAGTGTTATGTTACCATGGTACTCGTAGTTTCTGTTACCCACGACTCAGGGAATCCTAGCGTGGGAACAGGACGACGTATATATATATGACTGTTATAAAAAAAAACCTCGTGTCTATGTATGTATGGTTGTCAATAAGGTGAGGTTAATGGCCAGCCCATTAGGTTATTTTGTTATCTACATAAATTCTGTTATCTCCACAAATTCTTAGCGAATTCAATTCCCCTAGTAATTCTGAGATACAGTTAGCTTCCTCTAATATAGTAGGTAGGTACGTACTTTTTCCCTCGGGAGTGATAACTAGTATTACTAGTGACCGTGGCTATAAAAATAAAAGGTCTATGATAACCTGCTTTGAAGGTGAGGTGGGCGTATTGAGGCCAGGGGCAGTGGGCCGTATAAGACAGTCAAGTTCAGATGAGAGTGCCGAGAGTGGGCATGTCACGCAGACAACCCGCGCACAATAATAATTGTCAGTGGGCGATACAGGTGATAAGGATACCAACAGTTTTGTATAGCTCTATCCCGTGTTTGTAAGTTTAGTTGTGTTCTGTAATGAATTAGGATAGATATCAATCTCTAAACAGGTAAATAGGATAAAAAACAACCACTGTGAATCCTTTACTATTAAACGAGCAATATATATATATATATATATATATTTTGAAAGCAGTTTACCAAATTTGTGTTAAGTGAGGTCAGTTTTTGGATGTGTGACCAATTTTAGCGTGTATTTTTTTATTTCGAGAAATCTTGCGTTTCTCGGTCGCATCCGCTTCTTATATTAGAACTGTTTCCATAATAAAAATAAAACACTTAGCCCAATGTTTTTAAAAGGTTTTGTTCTTTTACATTGATCGTTCAACATTACACATAATTTACACTCATAATAGATAACAATTATAAGTGCTCCACCATAGAGGTTTTAAAATAAATGGTTTGCGAACACTAGGTCTAACCTCGCTTTTAAAACCCAACCATATTATTCTAAGTATCAAAATCATCTCCAATAGGGTTAATGGATCTAAAATAATACAGACATTGGCAGAAAGAAGCCATATACTAAGTATTGAAGTGAATGAACCCAAATAGTTCCAAAAAGTGGCTTTTGCTAAACAAAGTACATAATACATAAAATAGACACACGCCTTTTCCCCGAAGTGGTAGGCAGGGCCTCAATGGGCCTATTTACACAGTGGGTTGCGCCATCGTGGAATATAGACGTGACAAGTGGTGAGATCATCGCCGCCATTGCTTCCCACAACTTGATAATTTAATATACCAAATTACAGTTAATTATGTTAATTTACCCAATTTTTTTCATGTTAGCTCTTAGTTTTCCTGGGAGAGTAAAATACAAAACCGGCCAAGTGCGAGTCGGTGGTTCCGTACCATTATCTATAAAAACGGCAAAAAAACACGTTTGTTGTACGGGAGCCCCTCTTAAATATTTGTTTTATTTTAATTAAATCATTTATTTTTAAAGATAATATATAACCAAATGTTCTGTGAATATTTCAAGCGTCTATCTGTTGCCGTTATCAATATCGGGCAAAAACTATCAAAAAAATCACGTTTGTTGTATAGGAGCCCCCTTAAATATTTATTTTATTCTGTTTTTTAGTATTTGTCGTTATAGCGGCAACAGAAATACATCATCTGTGAAAATTTCAACTGTCTTACTATCACGGTTCATGAGATACAGCCTGGTGACAGACGGACAGACAGACAGACAGACAGACGATGGACAGTGGAGTCTTAGTAATAAGGTCCTGTTTTACCCTTTGGGTACGGAACCCTAAAAAATAACTACTTATCTAAGTTTGATTCCGCCCCCCTATGACCTCATCCTGAATACACTCCCCCTACCAAGCCGGTTCGAAAGCCTTATAAGTTAGCGCACATCCGGAGCGCACAGGTTCTGCCCTGTCTATAGATTGTAATTTTTTTACATCCTCTTTTTTGCGAGGCTTGGGAATATTGTTAATTGATTTTGGAAGTCTGGTAAGTTTTATGAAGCCTTTATTATAGCCACTACATACATACATACATAGATACACGCCTTTTCATGCATGGTATATAGTATCTGTGATAAATCTGGTATAATGTAGTGGTTGTTTAGGATCTTGTAGGGGTCTATCAGGTTTCCACGCTGTCTACGTTGCTGAAGGGTAGTTAATCCAAGTTCGTGACGTTGTTCCTCATATGTAAGTGTTTACATAAAGAGCATAATATCTATATAGGTATATAAAACAAAGTCGTGTTAGTTACACCACTTATAACTCAAGATCGGCTGGACCGATGTTAGTTACCTCTTTTTTCGTGGATTCTTCTCCGCTCCGAATAGCAGAATAAGTAATAAAATATCGGGGGGGAGAGGCTGTTTTTCACCGGGGGCTACACGTGCGAAGCCGGGGCGAGTCGCTAGTGTTTCATAAAAGCTGTATTTTTACTTTGCTAGTTGGGCAAGAATCTGCCCAATTCACGAATCTTTCGAGTAACGAATCTACCGAGTTTTGAATATGTCCTACACCGAACAAGCGATTTGGAATAGTTGTGTATAATCCCAGTCAGTCCAAGTCCGTAATATAGCGGAGAAGGACCTTGGGTTGATGGCAGCACAGTTCCAGTGTCTCCAAGGGCGTCCTGGATGTGATCAGCTCCTGGAGTCCTCAGGTCAGATCAGATCCTACTTTCATTCGTGGCTGATAACACAGTCATGCTCCACTGTCTCTTCACGTCTTGAAGACAGCCGCTAGGTCACAATATATACTCGTATGTCTACTAAACTTCATGTAAATTGGTTACACAGTTACGAAGTTACAAGAAAGTTCTGGTTTTTGGTAGGTACTCAAAGTAAACAAAATTAAACTACATGGATTATTTTAAATCGTCTTATAAACTACGTGGATTTAAGCTGATTCCTGACTTAAGGTGGATGCGCACGCTTGCGGCGCCAAATTCAAGTTTTTTGGTTCAACACTTCTTCAGATAGCGAAAAATGGGTTCGCGAGAACTAAGAGACTTAACACACATGTTTTAAGTGATAGTATCTCATAAATATCATCTACTATGATACCCCTAAAAACATTTTTACAGTGTTTTTTTTTGTTTAAAGGTATCGTAGCTAAACTGATGATATTTATGAGATACTATCAATTAAAACATGTGTGTTAAGTCTCCTAGTTCTCGCGAACTCAACTTTCGCTATCTGAAGAAGTGTTGATGAGCTGTAATCGGCAAAAAACACTAAAAAAATTGAATCTCGCGCCGCAAGTGTGAGCATTCACCTTAACTCAGAAGTGTCAGGTATGACACTCCACTTGTTTCTTTTACCACTCTCCCAACAGTCACATACATAGTTCTGTTCCCACACTAGGATCCCCTATCGTGGGTATCAGGAACTGAGTACCATGTTATCAAAATACACAGAATATAACAAATATTTACAGACCATGGACATACATTTGTGTTGCAGCAGGAATCGAACCTGCAAACTTTCGCGTCTCGGCCAGATACACGCCCGTCGCGCCATATTCATATTCAAAATCCTTATTTCAGACTTATTGAGAATTGCACTAAACCTAAACCCATCAACATAAGTACCTTAGAAACTAACATACATATATATAAAACACTTTCTTTTTCATCTGTTAGGAAAACAGAAGAACAGTTTTTCTTCTGTGTCTTCTGTTCTGTTGTGACTTCTGTGCATTATTTGCAACAATATAGCCGATTATAACTTAATCTAACACACGTGTGACATATAGGCTGTCATTAGTTTTTGGTATTTTCGTACTCTCTCTTTCCTTTCTCTCTTTGCGTCAATTCCTTGCTGCAAAGAGTCGCGACCTCTCCCCCTGATTATCTCTTTTATGGTCTTTCAAGTGTGGCATTGTGGAGTAAAGTACCGAGTGTGCTACGTATTTGGTCCGTCCAGCGCAAAGGTCTGTGTCTTCTTGCTTTTCGTCCCTCAGTCTTCCCAGTGACGATGTCTGTCGAGGTTATGTTGCGTCTTGAGATGTTACCAGAGTTGCCGATGGTTGAAAGGCTCTTGGAGATCCTGAGTTCATTTAGAGTGGACACTTTTTTTTTGTACTAGGTACTTGAATGACGGTACAAGCTGATGGCCCACCTGATGTTAAGCGGTAAACTCTGCCTATGAACAGTGCATTACCTCATAGGTCAAGTCCACCTAGGACGCGCCCTATGTGGCATTACACTGCGCCCGCCACCCTGAGACATAAAGATGAAAAGTCTCATGTGCCTGTAATTTCACCGGCACCCTTACCCTTCAAACCGGAACACAGCAATGCAAGCACTACTGCTTTGCGGCAGAAATAAATATGCTGGTAGTACTTCCCCGGAACTCTTTCACAAAAAAGCTCTACTACTACTTTATCAGACATTATCATACATTTATCAGACTGTCTAAGCTATTGGTAAGCCAACTAAGTCATTGCCCTCATTAACTGCCAACTTGAAGCCCACACACGTCTATAAAGTCTCCAAGATTGCGTACAAAACGGTTCATTTCATTCTACTTACTACTCCAGTCATACTTTAATTTACTTGTTTTTTTTAATTGGATGTATGGGTCAGTGGGAATGGGAAGACCTCGGCGAACGTATTCAGACCAGATCGGAGAAAAAGGCCGGGTCAAGAGTACCCTTAACCGACGAGCATATATGAAGAATGTGATGAGAGTGAATGAAGCAAAAGAGGTGTGTCAGGATCGTAGCAAGTGGAAATCCGTGGTCACTGCCTACCCCTCCGGGAAAGAGCCGTGAGTTTCTGTATGTATGTATGTTTTTTTAATTGCATGAATGACTGAACAATTAGATGACCCACCTGATGTTACGCGGTACCCTCTGTCTATAACAATGACCTATAATAATGAATAACATATTTCCTTAACCTATTGTGTCCCACTGCTGGGCAAAGGTCTCCCCCAAAATTTTCCAGGCATCCCGGTCTTTGGTAGTTTCCCACCACTCCTTCTCGTGAGCTTCGAGATCGTCCCGCCAACGCCTTCTCGGTCGGCCCCATCGTCGCCTTCCGTCTTCAGGCACCCAAGGAGTTACTACGTTCGCCCACTTCTCGGGGTGCATCCGACTGACGTGACCAGCCCATTCCCACTTGAGCTTTGCTGTTCTGCTCCCCACATCGGCAATGCCAGTTATCGAACGCAGCATGGTGTTCCGCACTCGGTCGATGCCTAACATATGATATGATAATCGATGAATAACATATGACTATGTTATATATTATTATAGGTCATATGTTAACATATATATGTTTATTATAACATATATATGTTATTTATATATATGTGACATATAATAATGAATAATAGTGACCTTACAGGTCACGTCCGCCTGAGACGTACCCTGTATGTGGCTTTGCACTGCGCCCGCCACCCTGAGACATAAAGAAGCAGTGTCTCATATACCTGTAATTTCACAGACAGCCATAAAAAAATCATAAATTATTAATAATAACTAATTAATTAATTAATTATTATTAATTAATTATTCATAATTCATTCAAATTCATTAACATTCCCTTCAAACCGGAACACAGCAGAAATAGATGGTGTTAGCATGAAAAAAAAAATACATTATCAGTGCATGTTGTTAGTGATGACTGATGACTGACCGGAACGAAGATGATGACATTATCAATCAATCAATACTTTTATTTCAGGCTTAGTGGAAAATGTACTAAACCTAAACAATAAGCCCATAGCAATAAATAATTTACAACTAACATACATTTTTTTTTTTGATAGTCTTTTGTTTGACCACGATCTCACCTGTTGGTAAGTGACGATGTGGCCGAAGATGGAGCACAAAGGTCTAGAAGGCACCTATTCACTCTAGCCTTGAAGAGACCCAGATTATAGTTTATTTTAGACGGCGGGGTTAGGTATGTTTCATTTTGTAACCCCTTTTAAAGCTCATTTTACAAAAGCATTATTTTTATTCCTATTCTATCTCCCAAACATGCCAACATTTTTGTCGGCACGCTCTAATATTCAAATTGGTAAAGTTTTGGTGACAACTGTCTTCAGTTGTCCATGTTTGTCGATTCCTCGCACGCTATTCTTACTGCGCGCGGTGGTCGCTGAAACAATATCGTTAATATAACATAAGAATATGGAGTGACGTCCACAGGCGGTTCATGTTTTTAAACGAGCGAAGCAAGATCTCTGTTTATAATTGCAGGATGCGGTAGATAGATAGATAGATAGAAAATACTTTATTATACACCTTAATAGCTAATAATACAAACAAAAAGAAACAAACTTAACTATATAATTAAAAGTACAATGGGCGGTCTTATCGCTTAGCAGCGATTTCTTCCAGACAACCTTTGGCGGTATTTGTATAATTAAATAAATAAATAAATAAATAATGTTGGACAGTTTACACTACATTATCTAGCCCCAAGCTAAGCAGAGCTTGTGTTATGGGTACTAGATAACTGATATACTTAATACAATATATAACATAGATAGATATTTTTATTATACATAGAAAATACCCAGAACACCCTGAACAAATATCTGCATATCGCACAAATATTTGTTCCGAGACGGGAATCGAACCCGCAACCTCCGGCGTCGCAGGCGAACGTTCGCCCGCCCTGCCACAGAGGTCGCCTCAATTGCATGATTTTTGCATGATGGTCGCATAATGTATGTATTTTTGTTGATAGTTTGTTGGTATCAAAGACCAGTATCTAATTTACTGGTCTGTTAATGCATGGTTGGGACAAATCTTGCAACTGCATTTTGTTCCGTTTCGTACCAACCGTACTTGCTGAAATTTTGCATACACCTTTAATTCTGGTGATAATAAAGTATTATAGTGACAGCGAGCTGACCTGATGATGGAGACGTCGAACTTCATGCTAGAAAGCATTCTCTTCCAGATAACCTTGGTGTATTGCGGAAAAAAGATGTATCGGTAGTCGGTTACGGTCGGATGTAGTCGGTTATTACTGTGTTAAGAAAGTGTTAGACGTGTCGTGGGAAGCAATGGCGGCGGTGAGCTCACCACTTGTCACGATGGTGCATCGTGGAATATAGACGTGACAAGTCTATAAGTACAAGTCCGTAAGAGTCCCACTGTCAAAAGAGGCCCATTGAGGCTCTGCTTACTACTTCGGGGAAAAAGGCGTGTGTCTATGTATGGATGTAGTTGAAAAAGATAGTTTTCAACTAAAACTCATGCTCATTGTCAAACACAATCATCCTATACCGCCCAGTAACAACACAGACGCTATAAGTAGGTAGGTAGGTATCTCCCACGTAGCGGCAATGTGTTACCCACATTTACACACAAACTGTCGTCCTAATCTGTGGTGCACATGTGTCCATTTTGTGTGTTCATATAAAACATGTGATGTTTTGTTTGATAACGCGGCGAGCTTTGAGGTTAATTAGTTCTGTTTGATTTTAGACACCTTTTTGTGAAGCCAATAGGATGAATCAAGGGTGAATTAAAATTTACTTCCATATTGAGTTACCGTTTTATTTTCATAATTGGATGACTTTATTATAAATTTAAACGTAGTCTATTTATTTATTTGGTTGTTTTACGGTCTTTAAGGTGGGGTATACCTAAAGCAAAATTACCAATCTAAGATTTTCTTATAATTCTTATAATTCTTTATTGTACACAGAAAAACACATTACAAATAAAATAAAAACAAAAGATATGTACAAGGCGAGCTTAACCCTGGAGAGTTTTCTGACAGCAAACCTTAATTGCAGCAGATTTGATTTTTAACAGACTAAATCAAGTACAATATTCAAGTTATAAATATGCATTGATACTACATTATAATTAGGAGGGATCACTGTACCAGAAACACGATCGAATAATATTTTCGTGATAGAAATAAAAACCAAAGTTACGTCTATTTTTTGTCGACATTCGATTGTTTATAAAAATGGTGCATATGGGTTAAAAATTAGATAAATAAAATCAATACATCAAAGCCGAGGGTTTACTGTAGGGGTTTTGTAAAAGTATCTATGTTTTACGAGATATTCAATAAAAACCGCTTTTTAGAGCGGTGTAAGGCGTTTCTCGTGATTAATGTTTCGTGATTTCGTAAGCCTGGGGTTGGCGCAAGCGCAGTCTTAACGCCAAAACGGCTGGGTAAATTTTGACTAAATTTAGTACAAAGATGGTTCAAAATAGGGACCTTTTACCTAACATATATTAGGTTGGTACCTCTGGGAAACTATTACGAGTGAAAATGTGGGCAAACGCTAGCTTGAAATAAAACTAAGTGTACTACTTTATTGTTATTATACTTGAATATGATTGAGTGGCAGTTTAAATAAGTTCCTTCATAAATAGAAATTTTACTCAAAGTAAAAAAAAAGTACTTTTGGAGTCGTTGCGTTACATGCTCACTCAGTAACAGAAATGGTTACAAGCTTGATGTTAATACAGTAATTACTTGAGGATGTAATCTAAATAAATCATTGACTAGAAACACGATTGGTAAAACTTTTCTCGATAGCTTTATTTTTTGAAATCTGCCCTTCTAAATCCTGTTTTAGGTACGTCATTCGATTAGAGAAAATATTAAGACTAATAATATTAGACTGACCGTGTTTGATCAGCACATGGTTACGATCACAAATTTTATAAAAGCTTGTATTGAAAAATGTATTTTTCACTTAAAACTATCATTTTATTTAACATATCGCCTTAAAAGTAATCTTTTCATAATATAATACTGTCAAAACACCGCTATCGTATCACTGAAATGAGAAAGTTGTTATCCAGATCAAAAAGTTAAAAGATTAATAAGAAATAAGTTTAAATTTATGCGCAGTCGATCGTGTGAACTGAGCGCATGTGCGAATGTTGTGTTATAAGCTGTGGTACCGCCATTAGTTAGCCGTTTTTATAACTTTGTTTTAATTAAATAAACAGTAATTTAAATGGTATTTAAACAGTTTGCTACTCGAGTTATGAAGACATCATTATGTTTTTATAAATTACTAGCGAGTGGCGACTCGCCTTCGCACGGGTAGCCCCCGGTGAACACCCCCCCCCCCCCCCCCCCCCCCCCCCTATGTCAATCTCCTGGTTCTAAGCTACCTCCCCACCAATTTTCAGCCAAATCGGTTTATCCGTTCTTGAGTTATAAGTGGTGTAACTAACACGATTTTGTTTTATATATATATATACATCTATATGCTGTGTTTTAAATATATTTTAAATCCGTGGTTTGTCTGGCCTGAGAATAGACCCCTCCATCTCCTCCCGTGGCTGTCGTAAAAGCCGACTAAGGGATTACCTAGACTTGTTAGTATGATTCGTTGGTATAAGATTTGTTTTGGTTGCTAGCTTATTTATGGAATGTATTATTACTGGAAGAAAGCGTTAGCAGAGTCAGTCCTGGGAAGCAATGGCGGCGATGAGCTCGCCACCTGTAATGTTTTCAAATTTTATTAAATTTATCCCCAAATTTTCTGAACGCTTCAATATTCGACAATGCGTTTACCAACTTTGCTATGGTTTGATCTGCTTTTGTGGTCGAAATATTCAGGCCTTATCTAACGCTTAGGTTGGTCCAAGTCTAGTCTTATGTCTGGGTTTGTTAGCTACTAGCGACTGGAGGGTGTCTTTTGTGTAGTGTATGTCCGATTACAATACACAATTGTTCTGAGTTTCCTTTGTTTACGGGTAGATGCATGTTTCATAATAACATGGGACACTTCGTCACATTACATCATGAATAGGTACTTCTAGACATGTTTAATTAACATTGATAGACCTTTTTTTGACCACGATCTCACCTGTTGGTAAGTGACGATGTGGCCGAAGATGAAGCACAAAGGTCTAGAAGGCACCTATTCACTCTTGACTTGAAGAGACCCAGATTATAGTTTTCAGGAAAGACAGACGACGGTAGTGTATTCCACTCCTTAGCAGTTCGCATTATAAAGGTTGAACTGAAACGTTTTGTGCGATTAGAAGGTATACCAATGAGGTAAGGATGGTACTGAGCCGTACGCCTGCTCGTCCTTAATAATTTAACGTATTATTTATTATATCACTTGACATTGACTAAATTGTTGCAAATAATGCACACAAGCCATTACTTAAGCTAAGAAGAAGAAGACTTGTAAACTTTTTCATCTAGTATAATCTAAGAACATACTACCAACCTGTATAACTACCTTTGACTTTAATTTGGCCAATTTCGAGCGTGTTTAGGCATCTACCTATAACTTTTATATTTTATTTTTAAGAGCAATTGTTTAATACTTTTTAAATTGTTTTATAATGTTTATGTGCCTAACAGGCCGGACTAGAGATGCTCATTATTAGGGTTCCGTACTCAAAGGGTAAAACGGGACCCTATTACTGCCACCAGACTGTATCTCATGAACCGTGATAGTTAGACGGTTGACATTTTCACAGATGATGTATTTCTGTTTCCGCTATAATAATAAATACTAAAAAAACAACAGCGTAAATAAACAAAATATTAATTTGCCGTTTTTATAGATAATGGTACGGAACCCTTCATGAGCGAGTCCGATTCGCACTTGGCTGTTTTTTTTCTATTTGTAACTTACTGTATCAACCAACATCCCACTTCGTCTGTTTGTTATGTTTGTTTTCGTATTTGAGTGCCACAATTTTTGTTTAATTTCATTTTACTACTCCGTGTCTCCGGTTCTTTCTTGGTTACCCTGCGCTAGGTCTGATACCAGATGGTGGCTCTGAAAAGAGCATAGTGGCTGATGAAAGAACCAGTGTGGTGAAGGGATTTAGTGTGCCTCGCTGAAGCTCCATTTATGAACATGTCACGACTTTTTTTTGTGGTTCTATGACATGATCTGATCGTAAAGTCGTGGGTTCAAATCCCGATCGTGCGTCTGTGGATTTGCGTGCACAATAAAAATAAAAATAAAATACATAAATAATGCTGGACAGTTCACACAACATTATCTAGCCCCAAGCTAAGCAGAGCTTGTGTTGTGGGTACTAGATAACTGATATACTTACTTCCTCTCATTTCTTGAGAAATGTAAAGTTCTGATGTATTACTATTATTTATTCTGTGATCTAGGATAGTTACCACTTACCACCCGCTTCGCTGACGGTTACCGCTACGTCGCGAACTCCGTGGTGGTCGCTGTTAGTATGTAGGTCAGAATAAATGTTTTTTACAGATGGCATATATTTTTATCTTTTCACAAAAAGTATCTGGTGCGAGCAAGCTTCGCTCGGTGTTTTCGTTTATAAAATCGTGTTTATAAGTTTATCGCTACCCTTATCGTGTTCAGTAAGTGTCTACCCTTACAAACCTCCAATGTCCGTCTTCAGCCAGTGTTGTCATTTGAACTTTAAAATTTCGTTTTCGGTCGCTCCGCCGAGTTAAGGTGCGTTTACATAGAACGTCTGCAGCCGTAGTGCGACTTTTTGCTACAAGTTTACGCGCTCTACCAAGACCGCGTTTTACGCGCAGTTTGTATGAAGAAATGTACAGAGCCCCTAGCGGCGAGTTAATGAATCATTTTGTGTGAGTTTTTTGTGAGTGTAAGTGTCATTTTTGGCAGTTCACGTCACGTATTGTTGTAAAGTATACTTGTTGTATACCTTAATTTTGCCGTTTACTCAACCAACGCGGTGGTCGCGTAAACGCGTTTTAACTGGTATGTCCACACTTAAGGCCTCCGTTCTATATGGTTTTTTTTATACTACTAGAATGACGGAACTAGCAGATGGCTCACCTGATGTTAAGCGGTAACCTCTGCCTATGAACAGTGCATTACCTCATAGGTCACGTCCACCTAGGACGCACCCTATGTGGCATTGCACTGCGCCCACCACCCTGAGACATAAAGGTGAAAAGTCTCATGTGCCTGTAATTTCACCGGCACCCTTACCCTTCAAACCGGAACACAGCAATGCGAGCACTACTGCTTTGCGGCAGAAATTGGTATGGTGGTAGTACTTCCCCGGACGAACTCTTACACAAAAAAGCTCTACTACTACTACTAAATGTTATGTTATTAGCGTATGTAGTTGTATGAGCACACATGACAGTATTCCGGATCGATTACTGGATCCGGAATACTGTATTCTGTGTGAACTCGCTCGTACAACTACATACGCTATTAACATATACGTTTAAACGGACTTGTAAAACGGACGTTCTATGTGAATGCGCCGTAACCTCTGCCTTTAACAATGCATATATGATCCTATAATATGTGGAAACATTTTACTATAAAAACTTTCTTGAATCATATCATTTTATAAAAACGGAAAATTTATGTTTTTTTTTTTTTTTTTATATGTGGATACGTCTTGATGATCAGTAGTTTAATTTTTAGATAAGTAATTAGTTTATTATATAAACTAGTGGAATGCCCGCGACATCGTCCGCGTGTACTTTTCCATACAAACTTAAACACCCCGCTTCACCCCTTAGGGGTTGAATTTCTGGAATTCCATTCTTAGTGCAACCCTAGACCACAAAAGGAACGTACCCTCCAAATGTCAGGTCTCTAGGACTTACGGTTTAGGCTGTGCGTTGATAGTCAGTCAGTCAGTCAGTCAGTCAGTCAGTCAGTCAGTCACGCAACGATTTTATATTATATAAATAATGGTTGCTTTGGTATTTTTTGAGGCACGCAACCCTAGCTTCTTCGTAACACTGTGTCACATGTTTGAATAAAGACTATAGAAACTTGAAGTCAGTAGGTGTCGGATGAAACAATAACAGTTTAGTAAAATGGGTTGAAACGATAAAATACCTAAATGGGTAGAAAATTATTGGGTAGAAACAAGAAACTTAGACTGCTAAGTAGTGGAATACACTGCCGTCGTCTGTCTTTCCTGTAAACTGTCTCTTCCAGTCTAGAGTGAATAGGTACCTTCTAGACCTTTGTGCTCCATCTTCGGCCACATCGTCACTTACCAACAGGTGAGATCGTGGTAAAACTAAGGTCAATGTTAAAAAAAAACTTTCCTAATATCATCCTGAAAGTAACTATTTTTTTATCCATTGAAATATAAATCAATAAATAGTAAATAAATAATGCTGGACAAGTTTACACAACATTTTCTAGCCCCAAGCTAAGCCAGAGCTTGTGTTATGGGTTAACTGATATACTTAATACAATATTTGCTTGAATCGAACCCGCAACCTCCTGCGTCGCAGGCGAACCATCGCCAGCCGCGCCACAGAGGTCGTCGTCAGAGAATATCAAAAAGATATCAGTTTCATTTCAGCGTAAAGTCAAGCACATAAAAAAAGGAATGATACATTAATAATGTAGATAAAAGGTCTAATATTATGTATATTTTCAGTCAGGGTCAGGCTGTAAAAATTGACATAATATGTTTAGGGACGAAGGCAGTAATAAAAATTTGGTTCGCTGAATATCTTTTTATTATTTCGTCATCTTTATGAAGTTACCAGTTTATATACTCTTTTGCTAGCTATACATATACTGGGAAGATATGCTCAGTCTCAGTCACAGAATAAATAACAGTACAAGACTCAGTTAAATAATTCTGTGTTTATTATAATTTTGATGGCATAGTTAAAAGAGGCCCATTTGAGTATTGACATAGTCTGTTTTTAGGGTTCCGTACTCAAAGAGTAACACGGGACCCTATTACTAAGACTCCGCTGTCCTTCCGTCTGTCTGTCTGTCCGTCTGTCACCAGGCTGTGAACCATGATAGTTAGACAGTTGAAATTTTCACAGATGATGTATGTCTGTTGCCGCTATAACAACAAATACTGAAAAACAGAATAAAATAAATATTTAAGGGAGCTCCATACAAAAAACGTGATTTCTCCTAATGTAGGTTAAGCGACTTTTTGCGTGCAATTTTTATTTGAATTTTTTACAAACCTTATTTTTGTTTCCGTACCTTACCGTTTTTGTAGTTAAAATGTACGGAACCCTTCGTGCGAGAGTCCGACTCGCACTTGTTTTTTTTAATATCTTTTATTGCATTATGCGTAATTGGGTGACTAGTACGAATTAAAACAAAACGTGTAATTGTCTACACACAGACTCGTGTCATGACAGAATACAAGTTTTATTAAAACCCATAAACCAGAGTTGGAGCGCAGACATCATTACTCTCGTAGACTTCATAAAGAGCCTAATAACCTTAAAGAATAGACACGGGTTATTACAAAATAAGGTAGCCGATGCCCACTCTCAAAAAAAAACATTAAGTTTCTTTAAAACTTGATTGTGTAGGCTTTGCCCACGCCTGGCCTAGTTAGACGGGGCGTGGGACAAGTTTAAGATTTAGTTGGTGCTAGTATTAACTTGTTAGACAGAATTTGAGACTTATTATTCATGATTTCGTTATGTTTTTAATGAATTACCTATTTTTTTTTTATACTACGAAAAACTTTTAAATAATCATTATAGGTATATATATGTATAATACATAAAAATACGTCTTTTTTCACCGAAGAGGTAGGCAGCGCAGCGCTTCAATGGACCCGTTTTCACTTTGGTTCGCACAATCGTAGGAAAGTAGACGTGACTACTGTTGAGCTCATCGCCGCCATTGCTTTCTATAATCGGCTAATGCTTTTTCCAGCTATAACACATTCCAAGCAAGAAACCAGGATAAATCTTATACCAATGAACATTATTCAACATATCCGAGGAAAAAAAGTAATCAATATTGATAACTAGCAGCGCCCCGCAGTTTCACCCGCGTAAGTGTCTATCCCGTGGGAATATCGGGATAAAAATGTGCCTGTGTGTTATTCCGGGAGTCCAGTTATCTCCATTCCAAATTTCATGCAAATCCGTTCAGCCGTTTCAGCGTGAAGAAGTAACAAACACACTACACACACACACACACAAACTTTCGCCTTTATAATATTAGTGTGATGTGATGTGATGGGAAGCTTTTGTGGCATCCGTCAATCCGCATTGCGCTATTAAGTCGGATCATGGATGTCGGTATTAACATTTTGGATAAGTTAATTTTATATTAATTGACGAAACCCTGACGTTTTTAGTGTTTCATTGGGAAAACGGTAGGTACACTAATGGAAGCAAATCGGTGTCTAGCACGCATGATGTAAGCCCGGAGATAATTACTCTATTCACAACTAGATGTCGCCATAGAAAAAAATTGAGCAAGCTAACAGCCGTAAAAAAAATATATGGTGTCCTAGTTTTCGCAAAATCAGGTTTCGCTCTCAAAATGTGTTGATGAGCTGTGATTAGCAAAAAACACAATAAAATTGTAATTTCAACGTTCCACATTAAAAACATAAAATACCCCTGTTTTTAGACGGAGGTTTAAAAGAAAAATAAGACGTAAAAATTAACGTTCGTCTACAACTTAAACCATACATACAAAAACTTGTAGGCGGCAAAATGTTTGTGAGAGGCAATTACTGTGTCTTTCCGTCTGCCTGCACGTTTGTAAGCCTTTCTTTGTTTATCTTGTTTGCATCATGTTAATCTCAGATGACATTTTTACAAGCTTTTATTTAACTTGTTTGCCTGTGACCACAGAATCACATCACATCACACTAAAAAAACACACACTATAACGGCGAAAGTTTGGGTGTGTGTGTAGTGTGTTTGTTACTTCTTCACGCTGAAACGGCTGGACGGATTTGCATGAAATTTGGAATGGAGATAACTGGACTCCCGGAATAATACATAGGCACATTTTTATCCTGATATTCCCACGGGATCGAGACTTACGCGGGTGAAACCGCGGGGCGCTGCTAGTAAATAATAGAACAATGTGACGGACAAAATATCTAATGTCTGTGGGGACAAATCTGACAATCGAATTCTTGACCACTTCTCGATATCCGATTGAACTGAAATTTGGCATACCTATCAAGTAATAAATCAACCTTTTTTCACCGCACCGCTCGCTATCGGCAGAGGATTCATCCGCACACTCCTAGCCAGGGTGGTCCCGGACTGTGCGGTTTCAGAGGAACTTCCTCCCGCGAACGCTCAGGTTGTGGAATGATCTCCCTGCTGAGGTTTTCCCGAGCGACTATATGGGGTTCTTCAAAAGGGGTGTTTGGATATGTTTAAAGGGTCGGTAACGCGCGTTTGATGCCTCTGGTATTGCAGGCGTCCATAGGCTACGGTAACCGTATGCTTGTTTGCTCCCTTGGTAGTATACAAAAAAATAGTTTGTTTAGTTAGCTCGATTTTGAAATTGGATCCCCCTTTGCTTTCTATGGGGAAGGCCTCGTACAGAGGTGGGATGTCTACCTTAGATGATGATGACAGACATCGGACCTTTTTGTATTACCTATATTATTGGTAACCTCTGAAAAATATCAGTAAAAAAGCTGATCTTTATCGTCAGCTCACTATACCATCAAATTGGTGCGTTGTATTTTCTTTTTTGTTCCATTAACTAGTTACTGATATTTCAGTCCCAAAATAATAAAACTAAGCGAAAAGCCGTCCCATTCCTCCATGTTTGGACAAAAAATGCATTAACTTCTGTTTATTTAGGACTAACGTGACGAAATTCCAAGTTTCTCTCGCAATTTATTGTTTTATTTGACTTGCCACGTGTACTGGGAGCTCGTTATACTGCAGCTTTAACGTTTTTGGCAACTCTGACAAACATTTTTTTAGGGTTTCGTAGACTATGGCAAAAAACGGTACTCGCATGTTTCGTCCAGTCCGTCTCTGTCCGTAAGTCACAGCTATTTATTTTGACGTGCCACTGATAAATGCGGCTCATCCTTTGAAAAGTTAAACCCTTTTTTTTTACTTTGATATTCCTTTGTTTGCCCACGATCTCGCCTGTTGGTAAGTGACGTTGTGGCCGAAGATGGAGCACAAATGTCTAGATATAAAAATGGCTATTGACTCTAGCCTTGAAGAGACCCAGATTATACTTTTCAAGAAAGACAGACGGTGGTAGTGTATTCCACTCCTTAGCAGTCCGCATTATAAAGGTAGAACTGAAACGTTTAGTACAAATACAGGGTATACTAATAAGGTGAGGATGGTACCGAGCCGTGCGTCTGTTCTTCCTATCATGAAAAGGAGGTGATGGGATCAGATCGTGAAGTTCCAGGCAGAATTTCCTGAAATGTAATCTATAGAAGATCGAAAGTCATGCGGCTTTACGGCGGTGCTCGAGGCTCCAGATCTTAGTCTCCGCTCCGCCATATGTTGATCAGCTGTAAGTTTGAGCGTTCGATCGAGTCCAAGGCAGCAAGCTGATGTTTGGCCGAGCCTTCACAAACGTGGCAGTACTCCATACCAGCCCGGACCTGCGATTTATAATTATAGACTCAGAAGCTGTCCTGAAGTAACGCTTTACCTTATTCGTTATTCAGGATGCCTAGCTTCCGTGTTTTGTTATTTTCGATCGAATTTGAAACTGCTTGGCATTGCAAAAGACAAAACACTGTGGAACTGTTCCAAGGATAATCCGAATTTTATAAAGCACGGCAAATGATTATCGCGTTACAAAATGTGCTCAACGTCACGGTTTTCGTCGTGGTTTTGTTTTGATAAGTAAGCCCGATTGGGGCCCTGAACTACGTTTGTGACTGTTTGGTGTTGTGTTAGAATTATTTCCATTTGTCACCCCGCTCTGTGACAGTTCGGACAAAAAAGTTGTATCTGTCCACCTTATTGCAACAGTGGAACCATATCAACTTATGTTTTTCTTTATTTCTTTACAGATTTCGACTCCTTCAAAACATACCACGAATCGGTGTGTGCCCAAGCCTGAATACAACGAAGTAGTGACAACTAGTGCTAGTGAAAAAACGAAGTGACAAGTGTGCCAAAGTGACATAACAGTGTTCTGACAAAACTAGTGTTGTGTACGGGTTTTGACAAAATGTGGAGGTGATTCCTGAATCGATAGTCGAACTATGTGTAGTGATTTAGTAAATCTATCAAAATGTGTGCCAAAGTTGGATATTTTATCGCAGTTTTAAGTGGTAAGTTTTTATTTTAAGAAACCGTACCGGCTGCGCTAATTGTCAACCCCTGCGTCACAGATTAAACTAGTAGTTCTGTGAACAGTAAACCACGCGAGCACAAACTTTTTTATTAATTGTGTTCCGCTTACATCCAAACATCATCTTAAGTTTTTTATTAACATAGTGATAAAAGTCACTGCGCCCGCCACCCGGAGACATAAAGATGAAAAGTCTCATGTACCTTTAATTTCACTGGCACCCATACCCTTCAAACTGGAACCAGCAATGCGAGCACTACTGCTTTGCGGCAGAAATAGGTACTATGGTGGAAGTATTTCCCCGGACGAACTCTTTCACAAAAAAGCTCTACTACTAACAAAATATATTATCTAGGTAGGTCTACTTACTTCAAATACTACGAAACAATTTTCTATAATTTGAAATAGTTTTTGTACCCCACTAAATTAAATCTAACATTATATGAGATTTAAACCGTTTGATTAGGAAGGGTCCTCCAATTAAGTTCCGTAATTAAAATTGTACGGAGTACGGCTTTTGACCGGAGAAATATTTGGGTTCTGGGTATTTCGATTGTGATAAGCTTATTGTTGGTTCGGAAAATGTTATTTGTAATTATAAAATACCTAATATATAAAAGGGAAAGTTCTGACTGACTGATTCAACGATTGACATAACGGTACGGAAGTTTTCATCGGACAAACAATATACATGGTACCTTCGACCAAAGTAAAATGAACATGGTATATACAAACGCCGATTCTTCCAAGTTGACTCAGAGAAATTGCTACGCTCGTTCATTAAAAAAAAACCGGCCAAGAGCGGGTCGGACTCGCGCACGATGGGTTCCGTACCATTATCTATAAAAATGGCAAAAAACCACGTTTGCTGTATGGGAGCCCCCTTAAACATTTATTTATTCTGTGTTTTTAGTATTTGTTGTTGTAGCGGAACAGAAATACACCATCTGGGAAATTTTCAATTGTCTAAATATCACGGTTCATGAGATACAAGCCTGGTGACAGATGGACAGACGGACGAACAGTGGAGTCTTAGTAATAGGGTCCCGTTTACCCTTTGGGTTCGGAACCCTATGAGCAACATATTACTATGGCGGAGACTAAGATCCAGAGTATCGAACACGTAACGTGCCTTTCGATCTTCTATAGGTTACATTTCGGGGAGTTCTCCCAGGAACTTAATGATCTGATCCCACCATCTCCTTTTCATCATAGGACGAGCAGGCGCACGGTTTGGTACCACCCTTACCTCATTAGTATACCCTCTATTCGTACTAAACGTTTCAGTTCAACCTTTATAATGAGAACTGCTAAAAAGTGGAGTACACTATCGTCGTCTGTCTTTCCTAAAAACTATAATCTGGGTCTCTTCAAGGCTAGTGTGAATAAGTGCCTTCTAGACCTTTGTGCTCCATCTTCGGCCACATCATCACTTACCAACAGGTGAGATCGTGGTCAAACAAAGATCTATCAATGTTAACAAAAAAAACTTAAAAAGTATGCTTATGTATTTCCTTTTCATGAAAAACATCGTATGTTGTGCTTCAAAGATGAGCCTTCATGATGTATGTCTTCAGGTTAGAATGAATGATTTGTGTTCATATCCTATTAGGCGCGGCCGTTCGATCATCGTGATAAGAGCTGTAAGAGCTCTTATTTATCATCGGCTCTTATAATCCGGGTATAAATGCGCCTGACGGGACTACAATAAGCGTTTGGACCGTACCACTGGTAATACCCGCTCGAACCTAACTCATTTTCACCTTACTTTGGAGATTGAGTCAACATCTATAACAGGAATTGAAATTACCGGGGCTTGGTACGTAAGTAATTACGTGGTACAGTCGTAATTTTTCTAAAGTCTATTAGGATTTATCGATATAGGTAGAGAATTTATAAAAGTTATTACTTTATTTTTATTTCAATTCTCTTCCACTAATTCAATCACAAATATTCACTCAACTTTACAATTTTCTAGCGATTGCCCGGAGTTTCAACCACGATATTCTTTCAACTTAATTTAGGGGCAAAAAGTTATTTAAAAAAAAAAAAACAACTATCTGTGTGCCAAATTTGTAAAAAATTAAGCCCTGTTGGAGTGAGATCATGCAAAAATTTTGGCCCGAAACTGCTGACGTTCAAAACGTCAAATATTAAACGTCACGAATAATTCATATAAGTTTAACTGCTCTCCATCCAAAGGTAGTCTGGAAGAGATCGCTTCTTAGCGATAAGATCGTGCATTATACTTTTAGTTTTTGTAATTTTTATTTTAACTAGTTTGATAGGTGTTCAATAAAGTATTTTCATTCATTCATTCATTCATTCATTCATTCATTCATTCATTTCTCAGATATTATTTTCCAAGCTAAGCATTCTGATCTCACTTCAATCTCACAAGGTTCTCGATCCTATCTGACAGTTTCCTATAACCACTAGTTCGGGCTAAAACAATCACTCATCTATTCCGTTGACCGTCAGTAATTGATCACATTATTTTTCTTGTTCTAATTAATCGTTCTCTTGACGTTTAATCAACCCTCACGTAAGTAATGAGTCTCGTTCGTCCCATTTAGATGAGTTTTGTTTCGTCCCATTTAGTTAAACGACACCCCTTTCTCTAGAATTTTCCTTTTTATTTTATTTGGAGAAACAAAGCGCTTAGGTAGGCTGGGTGAACACTTTTTAACCTACACACAAATCGCCGCAGTTAGGCTCGTTCTCGACCATAGTTGACCTAGGTACTTAAGATAGAGTAAGGGCTGTTGTCAACCAAAGCAAATTCCCAACAACGTTAAAAGTTAAACGTTAAAAGCTGCCATACAAATTTGAACACACATACCTTTGAGATTCTAGGGTATTACGTTATTCGTGAAACCGGGGGTATCAAAGCCGGCCAGGGCCCCAATCTAAAGAGTCCTTTTTTTTTTTATACTTCTGTATGATTTTTCGTGATTTTTACTTACTTTTCTTTCCACGAGCGCTATTCTGACACTTTCTAACTTACCTGAACTTTAATGAGTCAGAGAGTGACGTAATTTGGCTCTGGTTTGCATCTTAAGTACCCATACCAAGTTTCAAGCAAAACGAAGCACACTTTAAAAGTTCCCATACTTTGAACACCCATATATGTATATCTCTGAAATTCTAGGTTATCACGTGTTCCAAAGCCGGCCAGGGCCCCAATCTTACTAATTCTGAACGTATTTATCATGTAAATACATACGTTATAATTAAATACGGTAAATACGTTCAGAGTTAGCAAGTTTTTTTTTTTAATGTCATGTCTCGGCAAACTGGCGTACGGCCCGCCTGATGGTAAGCGGTTACCGTCGCCTATATATTGACATCTGCAACACCAGAGGTATTGCCAATGCGTTGCTTGCTCTGAAGGACTAGTAGTAGTAGTAGAGCTTTTTTGTGAAAGAGTTCGTCCGGGGAAGTACTACCACCATACCTATTTCTGCCGCAAAGCAGTAGTGCTCGCATTGCTGTGTTCCGGTTTGAAGGGTAAGGGTGCCGGTGAAATTACAGGCACATGAGACTTTTCATCTTTATGTCTCAGGGTGGCGGGCGCAGTGCAATGCTACGTAGGGCTCGTCCTAGGTAGACGTGACCTATGAGGTAATGCACTGTTCATAGGCAGTGGTTACCGCTTAACATCAGGTGGACAATCTGCTTGTTCCGCCATTAAAGTAGTATAAAAAAAAAAGGTGACAAAGCATTCGTAGCAAAGCACGGGTATTCAGCTAGTTAATTAATAAATCAACGAACTACTAAGTATTATTCAAAGCGGTAAAGTTATCAAAGGTTCTACAAATTAGCTTTAAACAGGAGTTCAGAGTTTCATTGGAATCAGTTTGTAGTGCAACGGTGCTAGCTAATACCGGTGAAAAATAGCTAGGTTACTCACACCACATCCAAAACTTATAAAACAGTCTCGTCATAATTTTCATCCGAGAAAAATCTACATGAACCCTTAAAAGTCAAGCTATTAACAAAGCAGAGCTCTCTCGATACGTGTAAAAAGAAATATCCTAAAAGCAAGAGTTGTGCTTAAGGTGAATGCTCTTGCTTGCGGCGCGAAATTCAAATTTTTTGGTGTTTTTTGCCCATTACAGCTCATCAATACTTCTTCAGATAGCGAAAGTTGACTTCATACTTAACACACATGTTTTAATTGATAATATCTCATAAATATCATCAGTTTAGGTACGATACCCCCTAAACAAAAAAAACACTAAAAACAGCTAAACTGATTATATTTATGAGATACTATTATTTAAAACATGTGTGTTTAGTATCCTAGTTCTGGCGAACCTTAACATATTTCATAATTTCGAGATTAATCCTGAGGTAGAACATATTTTTAGCCTCCGACCATAAACTCCTTTTGTGAAGTCAGCTACCATCTCAAACTAATCAAGGAAGTTTATCATGACGTTTATATTGCAAGAAAACCATTAAAATAAAATCATTGAAAATTTTTGCATAGAAATATTAGATCTACAGCGTCGTTCAAAGTCTTAGAAATGGGAGGTCAACATTGAATGTTATATTGGTTTCATTTTTATAGTGTCCAAGTTTCTGAAGTGGTCAATATTAGACTTTTCCCTGTATTTGAAGCAGCTTTTGTGACACAAATACCAAATAACAAATATAAAATTTATATTGGATTTCTGGAAGTACCCGAGAGGTTTTTTTAGGTAAGTAGTTTAAAATAGAATAAAAATACCTAGTTTTGAAATTTCCAAGCAAAGCGCTATCATATTATACCCAAAATGATCTGACTGTCTCACATTTTTGTTTACCCCCCCCTCCTGGACCCCGATATCACAACAAACCCAGACCGATATAGCTCATAACATTACATAAAATTGTTCCAATACTATCCCCTACCAAATTGCATGAAGATTGGATTAACGGTACGGAAGTTTTCATCGGACAAACATGCATATATAGGTACATATACATGTATATGCATATGTGTATGTATATGTTTGTGTATGTGTGTACAAATGCCGATTCTTTCAAGTTGACTCAGAGAACTCGCTTCGTTCGTTCAATTTACTTGTTTCTTCATACATTCGTGGCGCACCCTATTGTACAAGTCCCATAACTTTCACATTATTTTCCTATAGGATTTGTTTAGCACGTTTCACTGGTCTAAGCATATTGTAGATTTGCCCTAGGTCCAGATAATTGCCACTGTGACCTAGTTAGGCGAGTGTAATAGTATACTACCTAATGTACTTATTTCTACTTAATTGGACTAGGTAATGAAGTTATTTGTGTACTGAAAGCTAATTAAACTAGTAACCAGATTAAACTGGTAACTACAAGATTTGTGTATGGAAGCAGGTATTTTCTAACTCCCGTGGTAATTTCATTAATATGTATTACTTACCTGAAATGTAAGAAAGTACATACTTTTAGAAAAATTACGACTATAAACCACGTAGGTACTTTACTATTTTATTTATGTATAGAGCTAAGTGCCTCTAGGTCACATAGGTTACATTTCGGGGAATGTGGACAGGAAGTTCACAATCTGATCCCACCATCTCCTGGCGGGCACAGTGCAATGCCACATAGGGTGCGTCGTAGGTGGACGTGACCTATGAGGTAATGCACTGTTCATAGGCAGAGCTTACCGCTCAACATCAGGTGGGCCATCTGCTTGTTCCGTCAATCAAGTAGGTAGTATAAAAAATAAACTTATGTTTTATTATTAGCTTTAGAAAAAAGCTATGAAAAATTTAATCTATTAAAAAAAACGAACTTTAGAATGCTCACGAGATTGTACAATTCTACAAGTAGTTATAATAATATTCTACTACAAAGCAACACCTTTTAAGGTGGTTGCTTTTGCATAATAACGTATTTTACCAAATATGGGCAAACAGAGTATAATTTTACACTGAAAGACTGCTGTTGGCTTCTTTATTGGTCATTATTTGCGGCAAATCATATTTGGTTGAAGAAAACGGTCGATTAATAGCGAAAATAAAATCAAAATTGTAGTCGATACAAGTAATTTCGATGTTATTTTCGCTATTACTCCATTATAAACTGCTATAAACTGTGTAGACTTTACTAAAAACTCGTTCAAGTGACACCTATTTGACTTTTGACAGCGTCTTAAGCTCAGAACTGGATACTAACCTTTATGAAGGATTTGTAATAAATTGAACACTGAATCAGTGCTATATATAACAATGAAACGAAGTTCTTCACGAAACCAATTAGGAAGATAGGAGAGAGGTGGACAGAGTTTATGTCGATTGGGGCACAGATTATAAAGGTGGAAGCTGTGTCACTCCTTGCATTATCAATTAGCAAGTTGCAAGTTCCGACATTCATAAAAAAACCGGCTAAGTGCGAGTCGGAATTGCGCACGAAGGGTTCCGTGCCATTAGCTATAAAAATGGCAAAAAAAACACGTTCGTTGTATAGCAGCGCCCCTTATTCTATTTTTTTGTATTTGCTGTTATAGCGGCAACAGAAATACATCATCTGTGAAAATTTCAACTGTCTAACTATCACGGTTCGTGAGATGCAACCTGGCGACACCATTATCTATGAAAACGGCAGAAAAAAACAAGTTTTTGTATGGGAGCCCCCTTAAATATTTATTTTATTCTATTTGTTAGTATTTATTGCTATAGCGGCAACAGAAATACATCATCTGTAATAATTTCAACTGTCTAACTTTCACTGTTCATGGGATACAGCCTGGTGACAGACGGACAGCCGAGCCTTAGTAATAGCGTCCCGTTTTACAATTTGGGTACGGAACCCTAAAAAAACTGACGGCATGTCTGCCTGCTTAAAATAATCGATTCGGACGGTTCTGTCAATCCGTTTTTTGTAAAAGTGAAACTTTCTCTCCCACCCAAACCAATTCAAGGTAATATATGCTTTACTAAAAGTGACCTAGCTTGTCTCGCAATGAGCTACGATCACGGAAATCCGAAGTTATTTCGTCCATTCTCTGCGCTACGCTGAATTGGACCTATTATCGAAGTTTTGTACGTTTTTGGCTGAACTTTTTAGCAAAAGAATAAAACGAAAGAGGTTTCAGCAAGGTATAAAACTTACCCTTGGTCATTGACAGTGTATTTTGAGTCAGCGCCATCTATCGAGCCAGATGGAACTACTTTTTAAAAATTTCAAATGTTTTGCCTTCATGCCGAATAAATAGAAAAAAAAAACGAAAGAAAAAACTAATAGTGAAATCTTTGTTTTGACTAGAGGGGATCGCCGTTTATATGAATGTTTGTTCAACTTTCAATCCTTTTATCCAAACGCCATGAAATTTGGTAGGTATAAATAACAATACCATTGAAGACTCTTCCCGCCTTTTTCGAGAGATAAGTTTCGTCTATTTTATTTCATTTTATTTTGTAGTGTTGTTTTTTGGAGTTATTTTGTGTAATTTTGGTGGCATTCTAACCAACGTAGCTCGTAGCACACGTGTAGTGAAATTAAACGGAAGTGTATTGCGTGACTTTTAAAATTAGTGGAAATTGTCTATCAACGTTTTCGTAAAACGGCCACCGTTTTACTAAAACATGATTTGAATGTGACTTTTAAGACATTTTTGTTTTATATTACTGATTTGAATTTTTCAACAACCAAATAGCCCACCTGGTTTTAAGCGGTAACCTCTGCCTAAAAACAGTGCATTACCTCATAGGACACGGTCACCTAGGACGCACCCTATGTGGCATTGCACTGCACCCGCCACTCTGAGACATGAAGATGAAAAGTCTGATTTATTTATTTAAAAAATTTCACCGGCACCCTTACCCTTCAAACCGGAACACAGCAATGCGAGCACTACTGCTTTGCGGCAGAAATAGGTATGGTGGTAGTACTTTCCCCGACGAACTCTTTCGCAAAAAAGCTCTACTACTACGAAAAAGCTTGGAAGAGGATTGTAACGTTGCAAATTATATTGAAAATACAATAATTATTATACTTGAAAATGGCAAATGCTCAAGCCGTGCGACGCCAAATACAGGTGAAGAAAAAAAAATGGCGGGTGACCATACAATATGATGGTGACAGCGAGCTGATCTGATGATGGAGACAGAAGGTGGACAACGGAACTCTTCGATGGATAATAGTACACTGACGGTATTTGGGCTCATTTTAATCAGCTCACGGTTCCGATTACCAATTTTATAACAGAGTTTTGAAAAAAAAAAAAACGTTAAAAACTTATTCTGAGACCAACTTTAACCAATCAAACCTTCTATCCAAATTACGAGCTTATAATAAACTTCTTTAAAGTAGCATTTCAAATAAACTGTCAAACGCAGAGTTGATAAGAGCTCGTAATACCGGCGTATTTCAGCAATATTGGGGTTCCTTAGTGGCTTTAAAAAACGTTTCACCAGATAGCGGGTTTTACGACTTCACTGGGCTTATAAGGTTTATGCCTAACCTCACCCAAAAAATACTATGTAAGGAATAACGACATGAAAATATTTTGCAAATATACTTTAAAGAATTTTCATTCGTTTTATAAAAACGGTGCCTAGATCGATATAACGGAACAGTGTTATAAGTTTTTTGTGAAAAAAATATTTATCAATACAAGCTTTTATAAAATTACTGATCGTAACCGTGTACTGATCAAAATGAGCCTAAACACCAGTCTACTATTATCCCTCGAGGAGTTCCGTTGTCCACCTTATACGTCTCCATCATCAGATCAGCTCGCTGTCACCATAATATTGCATTGTCATCGGATCTTGACAGGTATGCAAAATATAATCTCAATCGGTAGAGGATAACTGCTTTAAAATTCAGTTGCAAGATTCCACCCGGATAAACAAACATTGCAAGTTAAGTAAAAGCTTGTTAAAATCCCGTTTTTTATAAAACTACGACAAAATGTATATATTTTGTAAGGTTTTATTTAGTATTGATTTTATAGCGGGAAGTGAGCCGATAGACTACTCCATACAAAACGAAGTTTGCGCCTCATTGGGTCATTAATTAATTCTAGTCAGTGATTTTCGTAAACACAATCTGGAGACTAATATCTAGACCAAGTTGTGGTGTGTCCGGCCTAAGAATAGACCCCTCCGTCTCCTCCCGTGGATGATGTAAAAGCCGACTAAGGGATTACCGCTGTTTGCGGACTGTTTTGTAAGATTCGTTGGTTGATTTGTCCTGACTGCTAGCTTATTTAAGGAATGTGTTCGCAGAGTCAGACGTGATAATCAATGGCGGCGATGATCTCACCACTTGTCACGTATAAATTCCCACGATGGTGGGTGAAAAGAGGCCCATTTGAGGCTCTGCCTACACTTTCGGGGAAAAAGATTTGTGTCTATGTATGAACACATACCACATACAAGGCCGATTAATACAAAAGTACGTAAGGCGAAATTAAAATTAAAAAACACGTAAAAACTAGTACCTGAAGTGGGCAGTATAAATCGGCTCATGTGCTTAAAAAAATATAATATGTTACACAATATTGTGTGATATAAATGGGGATCGATTTAGAATAAACCTTTTATAAGATTGACGAGCCAAAAGACATATTTAAAACATACTTAAGAGGCTGTTAAGAGTCAAATAGGCTTCTCAAACGTATTTTTATCAAAATCTACACAGTTTTTGACAACGAAAATAATATTAAGTTAATCTTCATCATATTCCCAAGGGCATGATAGAGCCCAAAACACGACTTATAGTACGAAAAACCGTGAACTAACCTTTTCAATGCGCTAATAACGTAAATATCTCTATTACCTATCAACATATATTGATAAAATTAATAAGAGCAACAAATAATATTACTTTAGGGGCATTATAATTTTATGTAAGTATAAACAAACATACACACACACACACACACACACACACACACACACACCTACACATTCACACACCCATACGTGTGAAGGTAACTCCTGTGATACCCAGACTCTTAAGAGACTGGTGGTAGCAGGAGTGCCCGCTCACTCACTCACTCACCCACACACCCGCACACCCTCTTATTAACCTCATCAAAGCAATGCAAGCGAAATTTATATTTATACTCTTATATTTTTATTATTAACTTTCACTTAGTCATATTTTTCCTTTTTTTTAAATTAGCATAAGCATTTTTGTTAGTATCCATAAATTTTTGTAATATTTGTGTAACCCTTTTTTGGCCTTATTGTTGTGTATTTTGTTATTTGGACTATATATATTGTAACGCTGTTGGTTTACCTCAGTAAAATAAAATAGTTGATTTACATTTTCATTTACGCAGCAAATGTTTGTTTAAATACTGTTTTCGTCATTTTCGTTCACTTTTCGTTGCGCGGCCACTACTCTGGCACTTTTTTTTTTTTTTTTTTTTATGCTACTTGAATGACGGAACAAGCAGATGGCCCCACCTGATGTTAAGCGGTAACCTCTGCCTATGAACAGTGCATTACCTTATAGGTCACGCCCACCTAGGACGCACCCTATGTAGCATTGCACTGCGCCCGCCACCCTGAGACATAAAGATGATAAGTCTCATGTGCCTGTAATTTCACCGGCACCCTTACCCTTCAAACCGGAACACAGCAATGCGAGCACTACTGCTTTGCGGCAGAAATAGGTATGGTGGTAGTACTTCCCCGGACGAACTCTTTCACAAAAAAGCTCTACTACTACTCTGATACTACTTTCTAACGTACCTGAACTTTAGTGAGTTAGACAGTGAGGGAATTTGTCTGTTGTCTGCCTCTAAGTACTGTGTTCAGCCCATTACATTTTAATGTAGTAAGTTTTTAAGCCTCTGAAATATATTATAAGTGGTAATGGTCAAACTTTATAGTCATTTGGGGATTACATTTTATTTTTACATTATACAAATGAATTTGACGCATTGGAAATTTTGGTGGCAAGGATCTAGATTTTTCTCGGCAATTACAAAACATAGGAAAGTGCAAATGATATTTGGTTACCTGATTCTTCATATAATTGTTTTTTTTAAACGGCTTATTACCACTGTTTTTGTAGCTTTGCTGACGTTTTGAGACTGAGTTTAGAAGCCTCTTCAGAACTCAGTCTCTAAACGTCAGCAAAACGACCAAAAACACTGGTAATAATAATATAATACCTAATATAATATAATAATGCTGGACACAGTTCACACAATATTAACTAGCCCCAAGTTAAGCAGAGCTTGTGTAATGGGTACTAGATAACTGATATACTTAATACAATTCATTACATAGATATGTATATTTTATTATACATAGAAAATACCTAGAACACCCTGAATAAAATATATCTGCAGATCGCAATATTTGTTCTGATGCAGGAATCGAACCCGCAACCTCCTGCGTCGCAGGCGAACCTACGCCCGCCGCGCCACAGACGTAATAAGCCATTTATTCATTTTAAAATCTCACTGGTCTTATAAATTCCATAGTAACTCTGCCTCTCTGTTTGTTTGTTACCTTTTTGACTTCGTTTCATCCCGACACTTCCCGTGCAAAGCCGGGGGCAGTTGCTAGTTACCTATATACACATTCATTAAAAGTTTTACCTTTATACGGAACCCCTTCGTATCTCAGACATCCTCTTAAATCAATACTGGCCATAAATTGACTTAGAAGTTTCCCGACTAAATACTCCCCAAGTAAGACACATTGTTATTTTCCAACTTCGACGGAATATTTTGTTGGTATCCCCCTTTTTATTAACTTGGCTCTTACTTTTAATTACTTTTTGGTACCTAGTGAGAGTATTCAATTTTTTTTTTTATTGTGCTACTTGAATGACGGAACAAGCAGATAGCCAAAAGACAACAAAAAATCACGCACTTAAAAAAGTTGGACTACGTTAGTGCTTTCCTATGTAATTCAATCATTGCAAATTCAACCACAATCCTTCACAATAAAGTTTAATTTCAAATGTCTGCTAAAATAGTGTTGAGACATCTTTCGATAGTCGCAATAGTATCGATAGTCTACGGGATCGGAATAACCGCTCATTACATTTGAATTTAGAACGCTTAGTTGCGGTAAGGCCGTCGTTTGAACTAAGAGGCCTCATATTAAACGGAATAGCCCGTAATACGAGGATTGGGTCCGGATACGGGTTTAGCAGTTATTGAAGCGTTTTATTGCGGTTTTTGGGAATGTAATTTGTAAAAGTTTCCGCTTATATGCGAAAAAGCCAATACGATAACTTTACAAGGTACTCACCAACTTGGCTACGTACCAATAGAAGATATGACTGTATAAGTAACTAGCAACTCGCCCCGGCTTCGCACGGGTAGTGTCGGAATCCCCCCTCCTCCTCCCAACCATACTGATACTCATTTATTAATCGTTGGAGCTTTACAGAACACTTGGGTATGTCAAATTTTAAAACATTTAGGTAAGTACATTATTATAATTATTGTGTATTATTGTGTTATCCACCAAATACCCTCAAAATCTGCTGAAACAGTTCCCCTCAAACCTCCCCCCCCCCCCCCCTCTGTTACTCGCTGATAATTTAGCTTATAAGTGAAATAATTTTTTAAATCGGTTCAGTAGTTTTTGAGTTTATCCATTAGGCACATAATTTTTTTACACCTTAGGTTACATTATTGGAGTTTTAGTAAGGATCCCTAATTTTTTTGAAAATATAAATATAGCCTATGTCACCTAGGGATATTGTAGCTTCACAACATTGAATTAATTTATCAAATCGGTTATTTCTAAGCCTATACAATGCAAACAAACAAACAATCAAATATTTGCTCCTAAGAGACTCGTGTTATCGGGAGAGCCGTCACATCTATCACAACACACACACACACACACACACACACACACACACACACACACAAACACACCTACACATACTCATACACATACGCACTCACCTACACAAACCCACGCACACGCACTCATACACATACACACTCATCCCACCCTCATTTATTTTATTTATTTATTTTACGCAATTGTATGTTTGCCCGTAAATTAATAATGTAACTTATTAATTTACAGTTATTTTCAAAATTAGTAGGCAAAATATCATGTATTCCAATAGTCTTGCTTAACACTACATTGTTGTGACAACCGAAGGTTACGCAGAACCTGCGACACAAGGTTTTTAACCTTAGTGTAGGTTCTGCACATCATAAAATGTACTTTAATTGTAATTGTTATGTCACTTTTATTTTGTCATAAATGTTTGTATGTCCTATTTTTGAAAATAAATATTATGATTATTATTTCCTCTTTATAATATTAGTTTAGATAACCAGTAATGACCTATGGTGCTGAGACATGGACACTTACGGTAGGGCTAACCCAACCAGTTCAAGGTTGCACAGCGAGCTATGGAACGCGCTACGCTCGGAGTTTCTCTGAAAGATAAAATCCGCAATGAGATTATCCGACAGAGAACTAAAGTCATCATCAATAGCAATCTGGTCGTGTTTGTTGCCTGATTCATCTAGGTTTGGTCGCGTTGGAAGAGGAGTAAATTTATTTTATAAGACAATTCAAAATGATCCTTGTGATTTCAATGCATAAAATACTTGATTTAAATTACTTTCTCAATCATCAGATCAGCTTGCTGTCATAATAATATTCTATTGTCATCGGAAATTGACAGGTATGAAAAATTACAGCCCAGTCATGAAGTGGTTCAAAGTCAGCTTGCAAGATTGCAAGTTCAACTACATTTGCAATTGCAACTACATTGCAAGCTTAGAATATAGAATCTATACCCTAAGATTGCAAGTTAATAAGTGTTTTGTGAAAAATATTTTTTTCAATTCTAGCTTTTATAAAATTAGTGATCGTAACCGTGTGCTGATCAACATTATTTAAACACGGCCAGACCATTGACTCGAGGAGTCCCGTTGTCCACCTTTCGTGTCCATCATCAGATCAGCTTGCTGTCACCATAATTATGCATTGTTATCGGAACTTGACAGGTTTGCCAAATTTCAGCTCAATCGGTTGCGGATAACTGTTTTAAAATTCAGTTGCATGATTCCACCCGGACATACATTGCCAGTTAAATAAAAGCTTGTAAAAATGCTGTCAGCCAAAATGAAAAAGCTTATACAAAAGTTGAAGATTTTTCTTCCACAAAAAGCATCATATATTACAAACTGCGATATTTTGTCAATTGCAAAGATTGTTAGATATTTTTTCCAAGTTCCAAATAAGAAGATCCAAGATAATGTGAACCAAGACTGTACTAAGCTGCCTTTTGGCTGCTCGCCAAACAAATAAAAATGCAGGGTGCAAGTTTTGTGAGCTTTTTGAATCCTATTATTCCAAATAATACAAAAAAAGCAAACATTTTCGATAAGAAAAATAATGCTGGAAGACGACTTTTAAAAATGTGATCTTCAAATTGTATCTCGCAGCATCTCTAGAGTGAATGCGTTTACTTTTCCCTTTCAATTCTACTAGGTATAATGTATATTTGTTTTATCTACACTCAAATCGAAAAATTAGAATTACGAATTCAAAGACGGTTCTATACAGACGCACTTTACATAAAATTAAGAATAAAACTCATTATAGTACCGCCAACTGTATCATAAAACTCATTATAGTACCGCTTTTTTTTATTATTAATTCATTAAACTAGTCTATGGTTATAGCCTGAATATGAAAAAAAGGCGCACGCATGCGCAGTTCGAACTGTGAAAAAATGGCTCACGCATGCGTAGTTTGAACTTATTTTCCCGCGCTTCCCATATATTTTTTTGTTGTAACCTACCTACTTTGTTTAATTTCAATTTTTCCTATGAGTGAAGATAAAGTTGTGTATGAAACTGCATATGACTTAGGTATTAAAACACTCGAGTCAACCTATGCGATATACAGGCTTCGCCTCATGCGATAGACAGACTCTCGTGTTTTAATAACCCTTCTTATGACAGTTGCATAAACTACTATTATACGAGATAAATTTCTTTATTTATAGACGTTTATTTTATTTTTTCTTCACCTCCCCTCACATTCTTAACAATCCTGTCCATCCAAAGGTTGTCTGGAAGAGATCGCTCTTAGCGATAAGGCCGCCCCTTGTACCACCGTGAACTAGTTTGTAAGATTATATAAGCATGTTGTTATTTTATTATTTTAAGGCGTGTACAATAAATATTTATCTATCTATCTATCTATCTATCAATCTATCAATCTATCTATCTATCTATCTATCAATCTATCTATCTATCCATCTATCTATCTATCTTGACACAACTTTACGTCATCGTGTACGGCCTGACAATAGACTCCTCCGTCTCCTCTCATGGATGGCGTAAAAACCAACCAAATAATTGCACCAAAGACATTTTAACATTGCACATGCATTATATTGCATTGGTGTTGCAAAGGATAGGCAACACCGCCCACCTGAGTGCTTAACACCATTATCTACGATCAACGATCACCTATCACCATTTTATTAAATAAGGAAACCTTGACCAGTGGTTGACGTCACCAGCTGATGATGAGCCTTCCTTATCACCATCATAATTAAATAAGTATTTGAGAAAAATATTATTTCAAATTTTTCGTAATTTAATTTAATTTTATTTTAGAAGGTTTTATAAAATTAATGATCGGAAGCGTGTGCTGATCAAGATGATCCTCAACACGGCCGGTCTACTCTTTTTATTTAGAACTTATATCGAGGAGTTCAGTTGTCCACCATCCATACCAATAATACTCATTTTTTTTTAAATTTGTATGCCTTGAAAAGGCGGAACATGGTGATACTTTTTATTTTATAACATCTGTTTTAGAAACCTGCGTTTCGGACAAATAAACGATCTATCTTATCAACAGACGTACTCTTCTCTTTCTCTTCATCTTATAATGGCTTCTGAGGAGTGCTCCAAACAATCTCTCAAATGTCTAGTGATATAATTATATTTTTTATAGTCAAGTCTTCAAGAGTCAAGTCATAACCCAGTTTAAATGGTGCCAGAAAAACAGAGTGTGACACACGCATTACACCTAAATGACACTACACCACACATGTGCTAATTGTCCAAGTTACACCGGTTAAAATGCCACCAAAATTACACGAAAAACTCGAAAAAAAAACACATTATAAAAACGACGACGTTTCTTTCAAAAAGCGGCCAAGTGCGAGTCGGACTCGCTCATGAAGAGTTTCGTAGCAGCAAGTAACATAATATAAAAGTTCGATTATAATATAAAGTTGGATTACGATTTGACGTATTAAATAAAAACTACTTACTAGATCTCGTTCAAACCAATTTTCGTTGGAAGTTTACATTGGTAACGTACATCATATATATTTTTTAGTTGTATCATTCTCTTATTTTAGAAGTAACGCCCCCCCCCCCCCCCCCCCCCCGTTACTTCACACATACATTTTACCACTTCGGAAGTGTCTCTCGCGCAAACTATTCAGTTTAGAAAAAAAAAATATTAGAAACCTCAATATCATTTTTGAAGACCTATCCATAGGTTCCCCACACGCATGGATTTGAGGGAAAATAAAAATTGAATTTCAGTTCATGTATGGGGAACCCCAAAAATGTATTCTATTTTTGTGTGAAAATCTTAATGCAGTTCACAGAATACATCTACTTACCAAGTTTCACCAGCCTAGCTATTATAGTTTCGGAAAAAAGTGGCTGTGACATACACGGACAGACAGACAGACAGACAGACATGACGAATCTATAAGGGTTCCGTAATTTGGTTACGGAACCCTAAAAATGGCAGTTTGAAATCCATCATAATATTGTATTGTCATGGGAACATGACAAGTAGGTATGCCAATCGGATGTCAAAAAGAGGTTCTAATTCAGTTTTAAAGATTTAACCTTTGTTCAAGAACTAAACTGAACTGAAGATTTAACTTAAACAAACAATCTAACATACAAACATTGCAAGGTAATTTAAACCTTGTAAAAAGAACTTAAAATTCTAAATTATTTACATGTTTCCAGCACATGTAATGCGCGTCTAGTTTCACAAAGTAATAACCGATTCCGTGAAATAATTAATGCTAGGCTGTATTTTACTGTCGGAAACGCATACAACAGAATATACACAGCATTTTGCCGAAAATTATAGGTAATGAAACCGGGATTTCTGAATGTAGGTAGGTAGTCAATTTCACGTGTAATAATGTATTTTATGCATTAACTGACATACATATCTTGATGTACAGTTTTATATATTTATTTTTTAACATTGATAGACCTTTGTTTGACTACGATCGCACCTGTTGGTAAGTGACGATGTGGTCGAAGATTGAGATTGATTCACTCTAGCCTTGAAGAGACCCAGATTATCTCAGACGACCTCTGTGGCGCGGCAGGCGAAACGCAGGAGGTTGCGGGTGCGACTCCCGCCTCGGAACAAATATTTGTACGATCTTGCTGGGGTATTTTGGGTATTTTTTAGGAATAATCAATAATATTTATCTATGTAATGTTCTGTATCTGTGATCGAAGATAATGTATTGTATTATAAGTAGGTATATCAGTTATCTAGTACCCATAACACAAGCTCTGCTTAGCTTGGGGCTATATAATGTTGTGTGAACTGTCCAGCATTATTTTATTTATTTTATTCTGGGAAAAGATGTGTATTTGATGAAATAAATATATGGTTAATAATGGTTTTTAATGTTTCACTAATTAATATGCGACAATGTTTAAAATAGGTGACATTTAAAAATGGATTTTATTATTAATAAAAATTCAATTTCTAAATGCCACCTATTTTAAATATTATCAAATATAATGAACATGAACTTGGTCTTTCTCTCTGTTGTTAAACCCTAAAAACAGGGTTCATGTGAGATGCTACATATTATATGTAACAAATAAGTATTGTTTTTTTTTATTCAGTAAAAAATTATTAGGCAATAACAAAACAAATAAACAAAAAAAAAACAAAAAAAAAACAATTCAAATTTCTCCTTTTAGACAGTTCTTTTATTTTACTATGGTATTTGGAAAACATCGATAAAATATAATCCAAATAGATTCAGTTCTAGTTTATCTTGTAAACATCTCTGAGTGTCTTGTTTAGAAACTAAAACGATTTACGATATAAATTAAATAAGTTCTTGATAAATTTTAATTATTTGAATTGTCTAACGTCTTACGAGTTTTACGAGAATCTAAATATTTTGATAAATTAAGAATTGATTGAGTTTAAAACTTTATTTGAATTAACCCTTTAAAAATCATGATATACCGATTTTCGTGCCAAAATGGGGATACACCATTTTTGTAGCTTTTTGTATTATAGGTATTTCCCCCCATGATGGAACCCTGGCCGATGGAAACTTCGTCAGTTTTTGGCCATAGAAATACCATATAATTATTATTCGATATTATTCCTAGGTTTTCTTTTCATCCATGTTTCGTAAAATACCGTATGAGTAGCCATCTTATATATCTCTAGGGTGGCATATGGTATACCTATTCAAATCCCCGAGCATCGATATTTCTTATTCATAGTGATTTCATCGATATTATTTCGATATCGGTCAAGGCACCGAGGGAGCAACATTTTATCGTGGAATCTCGCCGAGCCCAGACTACTCCCCGAGGCTCGGGGGAAGCGTAAAATCTGTCAAAATATCTACACTAGGCCAAACAACTTAAGTGTGATTTGTATAGAAACATCTCAATAACTTTGTGACCTCTGTGGCGCGGCGGGCGAAGGTTCGCCTGCGACGCAGGTGGTTGCGGGTTCGATTCCCGCCCCGGAACAAATATTTGTACGATCTGCAGATATTTTTTCAGGGTGTTCTGGGTATATTATCTGGGTTTATCATTTGTCTCTTACGTCAGTTACTTCCGAGTGTTAGAAATCTATACCTCATCTCTTCCCGGGTTCAAGTGAGCAACAGAGCTGTCACTTTCTTGCAGCTATTGTGTTCTTCTTACACTCCGCCTATTCGGTATTTTAACATATCGCCTTTCAGTTAATTATGTTCTCAGATTTTCTCGTCACATAGATCATTACCACATACCAATGTGATGTTGAAAATTCACTTTACATGCCCAAATTCAGAACATAAGTGAATAGAGCTTCCTGTAACAATGTGTCGCGTTAATTTTCACGCACTTGACGCGTGCACTTGAAGCGTGTGTGGTGCTTCAAATGGAGCAATCCATAGGCGGTAGCGGATATAGCCGTTTCTGATACTGCAAATATATGACAAGCTTTACTCAAAACATGACACGCTGGTATAGACGACATGAGTACGACACAACATAGAAGCATTAGAAAATGGTTTCAATATTGTGTCGTGCTGTATCTACATAAATATCGCAGGAAGACAGCAAACTAGATCTATCTATCTGTTTTGAAAGTGATTGGTTTTACCGAAGCGACGGCTATGTGTGTTGTGCTGTAGCAGTTCGCTGTGCATTGATTTAAACCCTCGAATCTGCTTTAATAAGCAACTGAACAGACACGTATACACTACATAATTTTACTAAGAAAACACCGAAAAACGCCCCTAGCGGACACATTAAGAAACTCAATTTCCATACAAAAATCTGTAGCGCCACACGCCTGCGTCGTTGTCTGTCTAGACTGGGCCCTCAAATCAACTGACTTAGCATATTTAAGATTTTGAATAGTTTTAAGATGCACCATGTTACAATAACTTCTAGGGTACTTCAGAAAAAATTACATTTATTTACAGAAAGAATAATACACCCAATACAACTAGGAAAGTACAGAATTAAAAAGAAAAACTTATGAAACTTTTGTGCTACCTGAAGACCGCTGCTAACGATCTAAAGGTAGCTTAACTGATCATTTTAGAAAATCATTTTAAATCATAAATAGAAAGTTTAGTCGGGATTTCCACATACTATGATTAATAGATGAATGAGGAGTTTTCCGATCCATTACATACCTAGATATTATCCGCTCTGTTGTTCTCTAAAAATCGCTCTGCTAGTCGCTCCTCCTATCACAAGGCTACATGATTAGGGTGCGTTCACCTCGTAAGAGTGTCGCGCCATAAGAGCCCACTCAACACCCACTTGCTGTGTATTAGCCACCAATGTGCATCCTTTTGTTTCGGTTTAGGGTTCCGCAAATGTGGTGAACACCTAGAGTCCTGTTCACGAAAGGAAACCCTCGTCATTTGAGGAACTAGTCAGAAAACATGTAAAATATACTTTTTGGACTTGTAAAAAAAACGTGAATGACGGAATAAGCAGATGGTCCACCTGATGTTAAGCGGTAACCTCTGCTTATAAACAGTGCAATACCACATAGGCCACGTCCACCTAGGACGCACCCTTTGTCGCATTGCACTGCGCCCGCCAACCCTGGGACAAAAAAGAAAAGTCGTACATAAACACTTATTTATATATTCCCATATCCTATATAGATAAACGAGAAATATTTGTATACCTATTTGTTTAATCTGAGTCAGTCGTGGGAAGCAATGGCGGCGATGAGCTCACCACTCGTCACGTCTATATTCCACGATGGTGCAACCCACTGTGAAAAGTGGCCCATTGAGGCTCTGCTTACCCCTTCGCGGAAAGAGGAGTGTGTCTATATATATATGTAGTACTGGCTGAAGACGATACTTACTAAACTACTACTTACTTACTACTTACTAAACTCGATAAGGGTAGCGTATCACTAAGAAAACGATTTAAAAAAAAAACCTGCGCAGCTTTGTCTCTCCAGGTACTTATTACATTAATTGGCCATCATTATACCGTTTTTGCAAAAGAACCATTCAATAATTAAAATATTCTCGCTTAACCATCAACATTCTTTAGAGGAAGGACATCTATTTTTTGCGTTTAGACATGTATATAAGTTAATGTACACTTTTTGTTCGTTTTTTTTTTTTTTTTTTTTCATACTACTGGAATGACGGAGCAAGCAGATGGCCCACCTGATGTTAAGCGGTAACCTCTGCCTATGAACAGTGCATTACCTCATATGTCACGTCCACCTAGGACGCGCCCTATGTGGCATTGCACTGCGCCCGCCACCCTGAGACATAAAGATGAAAAGTCTCATGTGCCTGTAATTTCACCGGCACCCTTACCCTTCAAACCGGAACACAGCAATGCGAGCACTACTGTTTTGCGGCAGAAATAGGTATGGTGGTAGTACTTCCCCGGACGAACTCTTTCACAAAAAAGCTCTACTACTACTAAAAAAAAAAAAAAAAAACCATATCCATTTTTTGTATCTATAAAATAGATATCGACATTTGGTATAATTGGTTGCAGTCTCTTTTAATTGGAGTGTATAAAAAACTAGTAGAATGCATACCTATTTCTGCCGCAAAGCAGTAGTGCTCGCGTTGCTGTGTTCCGGCTTGAAAGAGCCGGGGAAATTATAGGCACATATGAGACTTTTCATCTATATGCCTCAAGACTGAGGGCGCATTGCAATGCCACATAGAGTGCGTCCTAGGAGGACGTGACCTATGTGGTAATGAAGAGGTTACCGCTTAATAAATGTAGTCCATCTGCTTGTTCCGTCATTCACGCAGTTATAAACAACTAATTTACCCAGATATGAGACTTAGTTAGATCGATTTTTCGCCCCATAAATCCTCATAATTATAGCAAATATCATCGAAATCGTTAGAGCCGTTTTCGAGAACGTGACTACAAATATAAACTTGCTCGTTTAATAGTATAGGATATGATAATATTCGTACCCACTGTTGGGTATTAAGGGCTCCGACAATGCTCGGTTGAACAGAATTTGTTTATTCTTTATTGTACACACAAAGAACTTAAAGACGAAAAAACAACTTACATTTAAAGGACATTTACAAAAGCGAGCTTAACCCTAAAAGAGTTTTCTTCCAGCAAACCTTAGATGATTGGGAGAACTGATTATAGCTCATCCGGTATTTATTTACCTTCACATCTAGCAATTGAAGAACCGATGAATTAAATCTTTTTTTTTATTTTCCAGTGTTGACCTTCGCAGCTGGCTTCCAGCAGCAGTACTTCAGGAACGTCCCTCGTAGCCTGAGGGTTCAGGAAGGCCAGGAAGCTGTGCTGGAGTGTTCCGTCAACAACTTGGCTGGACAAGTTCAGTGGGCTAAGGATGGATTCGCCCTTGGTAAGTTACTATCGCCTTGGTGTTTGTAGGTTAAGAATAGACCCCTCTGTGAAGACAGAAGGGTCTATTCTTCGGATTTTCTTCTTTCGGGAGAAGTCCCGTGGATGTCATAAAAAGCCGACAATAAGGTTTTGAGTAAGGAGATGGGCAGCAGAATCAACTTTTTTTTATTATTATCATTGATAGACCTTTGTTTGACCACGATCTGATCTGTTGGTAAGTGACAACAACTCCAAGGATATAACTTTTGAAACTTTCATGGTTATGTACATACTTTCCTCTAAATATCGCGAACAATCAAAAATCATGGTTTTTAGTGAAAAGTAATTCCAATGATGTTTTACAGTAACACGGTTAGTTGGCTTTCCACTGGAGGAGACGGAGGAGTCTATTCTTAACCGGATATAACACAGCTGTTATTATTGTGATTATTATAATGTAAATTATTATTACTATGCTAGTTTCAAAAGATAACAGAAATCGAATAGTCTCCAACAACAGGATTTCAATTATGCAACGCATCAGCCTTATAACCAGAATCGATTGAAACCGTGAAATAATCACATTCCTAGTAATGGTTTAGACACGGCTTCGTGTGTGAGCTAATAGATTTTACACAGAGCTTAGTGTATGGGGTCACGCAGTCTCAATAAAGTCTGCATAAAATTGTGAGGTTATTGAACTCGGATCGTCAAGGTTTGATGTAGCCAGAAGAATTAACAGTCACATACATTTAATTGTACTTGAGGGCGATTCTCGGATTGTAGACATTGATGTCGAATAGAGATTATGTCGAAGATAATAATAATAACAATAAATAATGCTGGACAGTTCACACAGCATTATCTAGCCCCAAGTTAAGCAGAGCTTGTGTTATGGGTACTAGATAATTGATATACTTAATACAATATATAACATAGATAGATATTTTTTATCATACATAGAAAATACCCAGAACACCCTGAACAAATATCTGCAGATTGCACAAATATTTGTTCCGAGGCGGGAATCGAACCCGCAAACTCCGGCGTCGCAGACGAACGTTCGCCCGCCACGCCACAGAGATCTATATGCGAGTAGTGTATAATAATATGTTCTATACACGTTAAAACCTGTGATTGGCTTTTGTTTTTAACTCTGTTTTATATGTATTCATAAGATAGATGTTGATTTTCCTACTATATAAATATATAAATATGAATATATATAATTAAACCTCGACATTCGCCGTCTTGTTTCGACATATCTCTGTTCGATATTAATGTCTACAATCCGAGAATCGCCCTCCTAATCAGAAAACCCTGAATAGGTATCAGGAACTACTAGTACTGTGGTACCACGACACACAGACACGGAACTGATACTTGCTGAACATGCAAACATTTATCCCGCAGCGGGAATCGAACCAAAATCTCTGACATCGTTAGCTACATATCCGTTATGCCACGGCAGTTGTCATTTATGCCTTTATCCATTTTTCAAGCAGTTGCTGGCGTTCAATTCTTCTAAAATTTGGCAATGTCAAGTTCCAATGACAACACAATATGATTGAGTCGGTGGACAACGGAACTCCTAGATGATTCATAGAAACCTAGCAGTATTTGGGCTCATACATCGAGCAACACGGAACGGAGGCCTGCAATGCTCTAAGGGCTCATATCATCAGCACACGGTTCCGAAACCTAATTACATAAAAGCTTGTTTCGAAAAATATATTTTCAATATTAAAACGAATTCGATTGTGAATAAAAATCAGGATATTACTACGAGCAAGAAATAGTGAAAGGACAAAAAAAATGTGTATACCTGTTATTTTTCAATTATTTTGCATATGCGCATAGTTTTAAATGGTTCCAGGAACTAGAAACAAAAAATATTATTTCGTTATTTGGTCTGGCGTTTATATTTAAATAAAACCTGGACAAATCCACAAATAAGGGTTTGCAAATAAATAATGATTCATGAATACAATATTACAGATCTTTAGAAGCTTACGTGATTTTTTCATAGAAACAAGTGTGGTTGTTCCGAGAAAACGTAAGCGTTATGATATCCATGGCTATGGCCGTAGTAGTATATCGGCTTAAGAATAATAGGACTCCTTCAGCTCCTCCCGTGGATGTCGTAAAAGGCACATAGTGTTTACGACAGGGGATGTTCAGCAGCACCCATCTGAGTACTTATCAATACAGCAATCACCAATCCGCCTGCTAAGCCTGTTGATTATGGCAATGGAATTTCAAGCCTGCTGATGATGAAGAAACTTTGTAGAATTGCTTGTTGAAATGACTAATTGTTGAAAATGGTTCAAAGACGAAACCGTGAGGCATCATCCCCACAGGAGAGACATAAGACGTAAGACGTATGGCGAGGGCAAAGATGAAGAAGATAAATCTCGCCTGCATACATTTTGTATCATTTAATTTAATGCTGTTAATAATCAATCCCATAAATCAAATTTTTTGCAATACCTGTAAATTGTTTTCCGCAATACACAAATGTTAGCTTAAGTTAGGAAGAAAATGCTATCTAGCATTAAGTTCGCCTATGTACATTACTTTTTAAGTTGTGCAATAAATAATTTTCTATCTATTTTTCTATCTATCTATAGCCCGAGGACAAAGTCCGAGATTAGTCAACTTATCGCGTATACACGTCATCGTCGCGACGCGCGCCCTCCGTCTCGGGCAATCGCAAACCAAGCTGTTACCTGTCTTAAAAATGTTAAAAAATGCGCGACGGCCCGGCTTTTAACGCAGAATTCTGCCACGAAGTCCCTATTCTTTAAGACTAGTCAAAATCCGGCTATTGTAATCGAAATAATACAAGAACAAGTATGGGGAACAGTTGCCCAAAAGCTAGATATTACAGGCAAGTTTTTGATTCATTGAACCTACTTCTAAACACCTACAACTTTTCCGTGAACCTAGTACGAGTACTACTGAACGTTAGTAGTAGAGCTTTTTTGTGAAAGAGTTCGTCCGGGGAAGTACTACCCTCATACCTATTTCTGCCGCAAATCAGTAGTGCTCGCATTGCTGTGTTCCGGTTTGAAGGGTATGGGATACGGTGAAATTACAGGCACATGAGACTTTTTCATATTTATGTCTCAGGGTGACGAGCGCAGTGCAATGCCACATAGTGCGCGTCCTAGGTGGACGTGACCTATGTGATAATGCACTGTTCATAGGCAGAGGGTACCTCTTAATATAAGGTGGGCCATCTGCTTGATCCGTCATACAAAGTTGTATAAAAAAAACCTATCAGTTAAGTTTTTTTTTTGTAATTAATCAATGAACCAATCAATCTTCATCTTTCGAGGAATACATACTAGCACAATGTAATCACACCGTATTGACTTGTGTTTTACGTCTTCGCGACGCTCGTCTCGCGTCGTACGTCTTACGGCTCTTCCAGTGAGGATGCAGCCTAAGATTATTCTTTGATCGAACCTATCAATTTGCGATAAAGTGTGCTGTAAACGTGTCATGTAATTGCTAGTTGAAATGAATGATTGTTGTAAATGGGTATAAAACTAAAGATCAAGTTGCCTTAGATGTAATGGTATTGGCGCATGGTAATGGTAATGTTAGCGCGTCTAATGGGTTACCGTTGAGCCACTGACCTGCACGTTTCTGGACGATCTGTACATACAGTTGTTTCTGATGGCCGATGGGGATTGGTACAAAATACTAGAGATTATTGGTGAATGTAAGATTCACTTTTTTACTTGAATGAATGACGTACCATGCAGTTGGCCACCTCCTAGGCCTTTAACAATGCTCTACCTCACAGGTCACGTCCACACATTGCACTGCTCCCGCCATCCTGAGAGTAGAGTAAAAAAAAGTAGTAAAAAGGGTAAAAAGTAGTAATAGAGCTTTTTTGTGAAATAGTTCGTCCGGGGAAGTACTACCACCATACGTATTTCTGCCGCAAAGCAGTAGTGCTCGCATTGTTGTGTTCCGGTTTGAAGGGTATGTGGGTGCCGGTGAAATTACAGGCTCATGAGACTTTTCATCTTTGTCCCAGGGTGGCGGGCGCAGTGCAATGCCACATAGGATGCGTCCTAGGTGGACGTGACCTATGCGAGAATGCATTTTTCATAGGTGGGCTATCTGCTTGATCCTTCATACCAAGTTGTATAAAAAAAGACGAAAATATGTGCCTGTAATGTCACCGGCACCCTTCAAACCAGAACACATCATTGCGAGCACTACAGCTTTGTAGCAGTAATATGTATGGTGACGCAGAACATGACTCGAGCAAAGCGAACTCTCTGTGTTTACTCAGACGAATCAGGTGTTTCTATGTTTTTATGTTAGTATGAGAATAACTTTCGAACCTATTGATCTGATCTTCAAGAATCTAGAATCGAGTTTTCAATGGTTTCGCTTCATGTTTTTGTCATTACATCGTGTCTCATTAATGTGTTACAATTATAGAAATTGCATTACTCTGTCTGTAATTGTACAATTATCTATGATGAAATTAAATTAAATGAATATTTTGTTGTGAAAAATATATTTTTCATTGCAAGTTTTTATAAAATTAGTGATCGGAACCGTGTGCTGATCGAAATAAGCCTAAACACGATCAGTCTACTATTATCCATCGAGGAGTTCCGTTGTCCACCCTCATCAACAGATCAGCTCGCTGTCATCATAACAATGTATTGTCATCGGAACATGACATGCAAAATTTCAGCTCAATCGGTTAAAGTTTATGTTGTTGCAATATTTGCCCCCCATAGACAGTCAGACAGGAAAGCATAAGTTAAATAAATGTTTGTAAGATTACAAACATAAACCCACGCCTGTCTTCCGGAGGGGTAGGCATAGACCACGGATTTCCACTTGCTACGATCCTGACATACCTCTTTTGCTTCATTCACTCTCATCACATTCTTCATACATGCTCGTTGGTTAAGGGTACCTACTCTTAACCTAGCCTTTTTACAGAACGTCTCCAATCTGGTCTGAATACTTTCACTGAGGTCTTCCCCTTCCCACTATCCCGTTCACGTTCGTCTTATGTACCCGTATCGACAATCTACTATCGTCCATCCTTTCTAAATGCCCAAGATTGTAAGATTATATTATTCTCGCATTTATTAACTTCAACCTTAACCAACGAGCATGTATGAAGAATGTGATGAGAGTGAATGACGCACAAGAGGTGTGTCAGGATCGTTGCAAGTGGAAATCCGTGGTCTCTGCCTACCCCTCCGGGAAACAGGCGTGAGTTTATGTATGTATGTATTTCATTAGCTTCTTCATTACGTCGCTTCATCTCCTCTCTTACTGCGTTCAATTTGTGTATCCATGTACAGAGCTCGAATCGCTCTATCGATTGCTCCTGTGTCGTGATGCGAATGCGAGGCTTTTTGACCAGGTGTCGGGTACATTTGCTGACTGGTAGACTAAGAAATGGTATGCGGAGAGAAGAATCGCACACAAGAAAAGTGAATTCGAGAATTTGGATGCTAGTATTCAATAGAGTGTGCCAATGTAAAGATGGGTGGATTGTGTGGAAGTGGGTAAGAAAGGGTAAGGGTTGAGATGACGGCTGATAGAGGGGAGTGGAAGGAGAAAACATGTTAAATAAATAATGCTGGACAGTCCACACAACATTATCTAGGCCCAAGCTAAGCAGAGCTTGTGTTATGGGTACTAGATAACTGATATAAACATAGAATAGATAGATATTTTTTATTATACATAGAAAATACCCAGAACACCCTGAACAAATACACAAACATTTGTTCCGAGGCGGGAATCAAACCCACAACCTCCTGCGTCGCAGGCGAACCTTCGCCCACCGCGCCACAGAGGTCGTCACAGATGTTGTGTCGACCTCATAAGTGGGATACGAGCAGAGAGATGGATGATGATGATGAAATAGATTTTATAAAAGGCTCTCAGGATTGTTAAATGAGAACCGCTACAAAGCTCTTATAGTCACCGTTAAATTCCCTTTGTTGTGAGCATCAGGAAATATATTTAGTTTTGTTTAGTTAGGATTTATTTAGTTTTCCATTTCATCTAAACACATTTATATTTAAGGTGGTCGCTTTTCCATACAAACGTATTAGCACAAATATGGGCAAACAGAGTATAATTTTACACTGAAATGACTGTTGTTGGCTTTTATATTGGTCATTATTTGCGTCAACACATATTTGGTTGAAGAAAACAGTGGATTAATAGCGAAAATAACATCGAAATTTTAGTTCATTTATGTCAGTGTGTGAGTGTACACTGACAGTGTCACACACATAGCCGCAGATTAGATAACAGTAACATGTCACTTACACGCGACGTTGTCAGCTCGTGACTTACGCCGGCTAAGCGCTGTTGCCGCTTCGATCTGTCATATCATAATTAGCTCGGATAGAAAATATTAGAAAAACAAACATTTAGGATTGGACATGTGTATGCGAATCAGCCAGACAGCCGGAGGCCGCAATGCATTGCAAGGTCTCTACATATGAACTTTGTATAAATAATGGGAGAAAATTAAATTACAAACAACTAGACAGAAATTACAGACAAATATAATATTATCTTAATTACGTAAAAATTAAATTAAATACTACTAGCTGATCATAATTACCTATATATTTACGCACAAGGTTTTTTGAACTGAGACCTCACGAATACACACGGTTTAGGTAGGTTACCTTATTTATTTCGAAAAAATATCTATGTACATCCACATGTGGTTCGAAAAGTTAGACCTTCAACGGCGTTAAAATTCCTAGAAACGGGAGGTCAACAAAGAATGTTATACACTGGTTGTTATTTTATAGAGTAGGTACCTACAAGTTTCAAGATTCATAAATTTTAGACTTTTCCCAGTATTTGTATCATAAAAGCTACAAACGTAAAAAAAACAGCGTTGTAGGATTAGTGGAAGTACCCTAGAGGTTTTGTTTTTTTACATTTTTGATTTACCCTAACATCTCAGAAACTAAAATAGTTTTGAAATGTCGAAGCGAGGAACTTTCATATGACACCACATTTGATCTGATATTCTCACTTTTTTTTACCTCCTCTTGGACCCCAATATCTCAACAACCCCCCGACCGATATAGCTCATAACCTTACCAACAAATTGTACCAATACTATCACCTCCCAATCAAATTTCATGAAGATCGGATTAACGGTTCGGAAGTTATGCTCGGACAAACATACATACATACATACATACAAATGCCAATTCTTCCAAGTTGAATCAGAGAACTCGCTTCGCTCATTCAATATTAAAAAAAAAAAACATAGTATTGCCTTGTTTCAGTCGAAGTCAGTTCTGTGTAGGTAGGTGAAACTACAATCTTCAAACAAATTCGTTGAAATGATTCCTAGGGGTCTTATTCATTATAATTGCCAGTTAGGGTCTTCGGAAGATTCAGATATGCAGGCCCAGGGTGGGTATTGAACATTTTGCCTCCTGCTTAGAAGACAAGAGTTCATCTTACTATGACATGTTATGTCTGTTCGTGTATGTCACAGCCACTTTTTTCCGAAACTATAGGATCTATGCTGTTGAAACTTGGTAAGTAGGTGTATTCTGTGAACCGCATTCAGATTTTCACAAAAAAATAGAAAAAAACAAAAAAAAAATGGGGGTTCAGTTCTAAGTATTAGTACTTAGAACTGAAACTCAATTTTTTTTTTCATCAAACCCGTTGGTGTGGGGTATCTATGTATAGGTCTTCTAAAATGATATTGAGGTTTATAATATAACTTTTTTCTAAACTGAATAGTTTGCACGACAGACACTTCCAAAGTGGTAAAAAGTCCCCCCCCCCCCCCAACCCCGTAACTTCTAAAATAAGAGAATGATAAAACTAAAAAAAAAATGTACATTACCATGTAAACTTCCAACGAAAATTGGTTTGAACGAGATCTAGTTAGTAGTTTTTTTTAATACGTCATAAATCGTAAACCATCCAAGAACTTTGATATTATGTTACTTGCTGCTACGGGACCCTTCATGGGCGACTCCGACTCGCACTTGGCCACTTTTTTTTTTAATTTCCATAATATTATTTGCATGCAATGCATATCAGCCGGCCTAGCCAAAAGACATTCGCTTCGAAGCGATTCCATTCCTTTCTAGGCGCTAGTCCAGATGGTACGTTCCTAAGCACTAATTTATTACTAGTAGGTAATTGTGTTTATACTGTACTAGCCATTTCACCGCAGCTTGGCAAACAAACAAACAAACAAAACAACAAAGTTTACATATTTACAGGGAATTAATTTTGTAAAACTTAAAAAAAAACCGAACGAAATAAAACGGCTGAACCGATTTTGATCCAACAAAGCTAAGAACACTCCCGACAAATACACCTATCAAACAAAAACAAAAAACGATTTCGGTTCATCCGTTCGGGAGCCACGTTGGGACATACAGACACACACACACACACACAGACACGTCAAACTTATAACACCCCTTCGTTTTTCGTCGGGGGTTAAAAAATACAAAATAATAGTGAAGATAAATAAAAAAACATAAAAAAGATAAATATTTTATACATAGTGTAATACAAATTAACAATCTTTTTTTTTAAGGAGAATTAGCCTTTTTGAAATGCAATCCTTTCCCTCATTGTCTCGCAAGTCGCAAAGGCCTCGAAATTAAAAATAATATAATGAATTTTTATTGAATGGGTTATCCTCTCTTTTAACCCCCGACGAAAAACGAAGGGGTATTATAAGTTTGACGTGTCTGTGTGTGTGTGTGTCTGTCTGTCCCATCGTAGCTCCCAAACGGATGAACCGAAATCGTTTTTTTTTGTTTGAAAGGTTTATTTTTCGGGAGTGTTCTTAGCTTTGTTTGATCAAAATCGGTTCAGCCGTTCAGCTTTGGGGTTTTTTTTTTAATTTTTACAAAATTAATTACTAACTCAACTATAATCTGGACCTCTTCAAGGCTAGAGTGAATAGGTGCCTTCTAGACCTTTGTGCTCCATCTTCGGCCGCATCGTCACTTACCAACAGGTGAGATCGTGCACAAACAAAGGTCTATCAATGTTAAAAAAAAAAAAAAAAAAAACTTGTTGAAAATAGGGTCAACTGCGGATTTCCTCAATGAAGAATTGTTACTTCGTCGGCTTTATTTCTCAAACTCAAGACATCACAATAATGGAAATGGAGCGCGACGAATTATTCCCATTTGTCACACTGATCTGTCCCCCCTAAGGTGACAGTTAGAACAAAAAAGTTGGATCTGTCCCCCTGTTGCGTGATTGGGTGATGGCTGGTACATTTGCGTGTAATTTTAATTTTAATTTTAGATTATTGTATGGAACCCTTCGTGCTAGAGTCCGACTAGCACTTGGCAGTTTATTTTTTATTTTTTATGATACAAATTGGCAAACTAGCATACGGCCTGATGTGAAGTGGTCACCGTCGCTTATAGACACCGGCAACACTGGGGGTAATTGTCGATGCGCTGCCTACCCTGAAGGAATTTATGACCATTTTTCATGAAATAAAACATGGTTACGTACGACATGTACGACACGGGAAAACCTCAGATGGAAGCTCATTCCATAGTTTATAGGCACAGAATAAATAATAGTACTTTATGGGGAAGAAATGATCTCGAGAAACGAGTCGTTCGAGAAACCCAGGGTTCTATGATGTGCGGATGAGCTTTGTCACGGTGCCGGGAAGAGCGATGGTAAAATCTCGATGCGAGGATGAGATCGGAAAGCTCGTCAGAACATTCCCCGTTGTAGAGGCGGTAGATCACGCAAAGAGATCCGATAGCTCTGCGTTGGCTAAGCGGTTCTAGAGTATCGGAGAGCTTGGGGTCACCGATGATGCTAATGGCTCTTCTCTTTAAGGAGTCAAAACGAAGCAGCTGGTACTTGGGTGCCCCGTGCCATAGATGGGAACAGTTTCTACGTGCGGCCTTACTTGTGCTTTGTAAAGCAATAGCCATTTATGCGGCGTAAAATAAAGTTTCTATGTGCATTATATTATGGGGGAGGCCTATGCCCAGCCGTGGACTTCAGTTGATGATCTATCAATAAAAGCTGAAAGTAAATAAATCTTTATAAAAAAAAGCGGCCAAGTGCGAGTCGGACTCGCCCATGAAGGGTTCCGTAGCAGCAAGTAACATAACATAAAAGTTCTTGGATGGTTTACAACTTATGATATATTAAAAAAAACTACGTACTAGATCTCTTTCAAAACAATTTTCGTTGGAAGTTTACATGGTAATGTTCACCATTTTTTTTGTTTAGTTTTATCATTCTCTCTCTCGCAAACTATTCAGTTTAGAAAAAAATGATATTAGAAACCTCAATATCATTTTCGAAGACCTATCCATTGATACCCCACACAGGTTTGATGAAAAAAAAATGTGTTTCAGTTTTAAGTATGGGGAACCCCAAAAACTTATTGTTTTTTTCTATTTTTGTGTGAAAATTAGTTTCGGAAAAAAGTGGCTGTGACATACACGGACAGACAGACATACATGACGAATCCATAAGGGTTCCGTATTTTTTTTTTTCGGAACCCTGAAAAACTACTTCATAGCTAGGAATTTATACCCAATACAACATAAATACATACATAGACACACGCCTTTTTCCCCGAAAGAGTAAGCAGAGCCTCTCATGTGCCTCTTTTCACTGTGGGTTGCACCATCGTGGGAAATACACGTGACAAGTGGTGAGCTCATCGCCGCCATTGCTTCCCACGACTGACTCTGCTAATGCTTTCTTCCAGTATAATACATTCCTGAAATAAGCTAGCAGTCAGGAACTACAAGCTAACTACAAGTCCAGGTATAAGACTTAATAAAATTAGTGTGCTGATGAAAATGAGCCTAAGCACGGCCAGTTTACTATTATCCATCGAGGAGTTCCGCTGTCCACGTTCCGTCTCCATCATCAGATCAGCTCGCTTTCACCATAGTATTGTACTGTCATCGGAACTAGATAGGTACGAGTATGCCAAATTTCAGCTCAATCGGATATCGCAGGAGACACCATTGTTGCCACCCGTGAAATATAGTAGTAGTAGAGCTTTTTTGTGTGAGAGTTCGTCCGGGGAAGTACTACCACCATACCTATTTCTGCCGCAAAGCAGTAGTCCTCGCATTGCTGTGTTCCGGTTTGAAGGGTAAGGGTGCCGGTGAAATTACAGGCACATGAGACGTTTCACCTTTATGTCTCAGGGTGGCGGGCGCAGTGCAATGCCACATAGGGCGCGTCCTAGGTGGACGTGACCTATGAGGTAATGCACTGTTCATAGGCAGAGGTTACCGCTTAACATCAGGTGGGCCATCAGCATGTTCCGTCATTCTAGTAGTATAAAAAACAAAAAACATTCTGAATGCAATGCTTGACTTGTTGCTGAAAATACCGAAATTGATATATGTGTGCCTATAATATTTGAGGAGTTCCCTCAATCTTCATGGATTCCATCATCAGAAAAACATTTTAATGAAAATGGCACCAATCTGGAAGTATATCATGTAATTTTTTTTCCTAATCGTTACGTAAATGGTATGAGGTAACAAACATAATAAAAAACTCTGGAATTGATAACCTCCTCCATTTTTTGAGGTCGGTTAAGAATCGAGTACCTACTTTTTGATTTGAAATAAGGACACACCACAACACTCACTTCACAAACATAATATTGGCTGAAGCAGAATCAGTGTATTTTGTAGATCATTACAAAAACATTTATAAAAAAAAAATAGTCTGGTATCGAACCCAGTACTGTGGTTTTAGTGTCGAGAGATCTAGTCACTGGTTCACAAAAAAAAAGTAAAAAAAAAATACAAAAAATATAGGCAGTATAGAATCGAACGCAGTAACGTGGGTTCAGAAGTTCTGAGTCGACAGTCCAAGCCGCTAGTCCAACTATTTTGAAATTCGCGCGCCGAAATTAGCTTATAGTTCTAATACAATAATATCCTTGACTGTGTGCGTGAGTAGGCTTTCATATTGCTCGGAATTTGCTACGCACAAGTATGTTAAAACTAGAGACTAAAATAACCTGAAATATAGCTAGGTACATAGCAAATAAACCACCATTTGCGTGAACGTTAGTGTTATGACATAATATGCACATTTTAATTCATAAATACATAAAATACTTCAAAATTTGGCAACAGCGCCATCTATTGACGCTGTCGTGCCTAGCTGACCACGAGGAACAACCTTAAGTGTACATGCCGAAAGTGGGGAATAAAAGCGTAGTTTTATTAAAAGTGTCTCTACGGGGAAAGTGTATCTGGGGAAAAAAATGAACCATTCCCAACAACAACAACAACAACAACAACAACAACAACAGTACAACAACGCCTATTACACGTAACAAGAATTTCTGAACTGTTGTCTTACTTCTTGTTTTTTCCAGGGTTCTCTTCAGTCATCCCTGGCTACCCTCGCTACACGATGTTCGGTGACCGGCGTCACGGCATCTACAACCTTCGCATAGTGAACGTGACGCTCGAGGACGACGCAGAATTCCAGTGCCAGGTAACTATCATACGTTATCAACAGCATGTAGAAGAACCACTGCTGGTACAGCATTGACCCAACTTTCTGGAGCCCTTAAAATAACGTCGGTGTCTCGAGTGTAGGGTGTTCCTACACTGCGTGTTCCGGTTTGTGGTTGCCACTCGAGAACCTTTAGGCTCGGCTCAGACGTACCACTAGCCACAAAAAAGTGTCTTATTTTTTCTTTTTTTTTATACTTCCAAGGTAGCAAACAAGCATACGGCCCATCTGTTGGTAAGCGGTTATCGTAGCCTATGGACGCCTGCAATACTAGAGGCATCACACGCGCTTTGCCAACCCTATTAACATTTTCAAACACCCCCTTTTAAAGAACCCCATACTGTAGTCGCTCGGGAAAACCTCAGAATGGGGGAGATCATTCCACAACCTGAGAGTTCGCTGGAGGAAGTTTCTCTGAAACCGCATAGTCGCATATGTTGAGAAAAATATTGAAGTCAAGTACTGGTAAAGTATGAAATGTTGTGACAACGCTCAGACGGACGACAAACTGTGGTCTACTTTACCAGTACTCGCAACATATGACTCACTTTTTGTGGTTCTAATGTGGGCGGAAAGTGGTACGTCTGAGCCTAGCCTTACTCCCCAGTGGTTGTCAGTGCTTTGAGCTAGGTATATAGTCAGTCCATTGCCACTTTCACTTGCTAATTCCGAGAGCTATGTTGGTAATCTTGTTCTACTATTACTCTTGCTAGTGCTTCATCAGCATCATCATCAGTCCAAAGCTGGGCATAGGTCTCCCCCAAAGAATGCTATGACAAACGATCTTGATCCACCTTCTCCACCGACTATCTTCGACCTTTAAAATGGCATCTGTATATCAAGAGGGTGGTCTTTCTAGACTGTGTTGTTCGAACCATTGTCCCCTCGAGAACATTTATTCCCCAACGGTTATCAGTTCTTTGAGCTAATGGCCAGCCTATTGCCACTTTTACGTGCTAATTTCGAGAGCTTTTTCGGTGATCTTGGTGCTACTATTACTCTATCTATTGCTTATATCATGAAAACTAACGGAACAGCCTCGACTTTGTCTGCGTTAAGTTTTTTCGACGTAATCTTCAACCCGCTGCAGCCCCTTAGAGTATGAATCTAGACCGTACGCTCCTAATTTCAGGTCTCTAAGACTGGCTGTGCGTTGACTGGTTGTGCAGTCTGTGAGATAGTCAGTCAGTCAACGATTCAATATATATTGATAAATTATTGTTTTTTTGTTGTTCAGGTTGGACCTGCGCAGATGCACAAGGTCATCAGAGCTAATGCTTCCCTCACCGTGATATGTAAGTACCTAAATACTTAGAGGCCTTGGACTCGATTAAACACAGAGCTTGCAGGCGAATAGTTCCTGTTTGATCCATTATCCTGTTCAATCCATCAGGCTTACAGGAAAAAAAAAAACAATATGTGGCGTAGACTAAGATCCAGAGTCTCAAGCACCGCCGTAAAGTTGCATGTCTTTCGATATTCTATAGGATCCCATCCTCTTTTCATCATACGAACAGCAGACGCACGGCTCAGTACCATCTTCACCTCATTAGTACTTTATTTTTAGTATATTCGTACAAAGCGTTTCGGTTCCACCTTTATAATGCGAACTGCTTAGGAGTGGAACTCGCTGCTGTCGTCTGTCTTTCGAAAATGATAGTTAATGTCAAATATTGGCCAATGACATCGGGGTGACTAGACATTTGAATTTTGAATATTTTACATTTCCTATCGTATTTCCAATCTAGCGCGGTCGAGGAAGAACCTGTACATACGTAGAACATGACGAACGAAATCTATATACACCTACTATTCTAGCTACTAAGACCTCTACAATATCTGTACGTAAATTGATTGAGGCTTACCTTAACTACAATTACCTTCTCTTTTACTTTTTTTTTGTCTTCATTATAATTATTTTTTCCGTAATATCTGTCTTTTTCTCCCCACTTCTAGAGAAACGGCTTCATTTACTTTTAAATAGATTTAATGTACTCATTGAAACGTACAAGTTTTAATAGCAGCTTTGTTTTCCACAAAGCTTTTCTCCAGGGCTGAAAATGTGTAGCGATCTGCCATTCTTCTTTAGAAAACTGCTTTAATGACATATTCAAAGGGCTATATATCACATAAATTACTGTGAAACAAAGCACTCCTACATAAATGTGTCAGAAAAGGCCTATCAGCATGTAGATGTGATAGGCGAGTAACGTAAAATATATCAGCAATGGGCGTTAATGGGTACAGAGATAACACACGTGCTATTTCATTAGCTTTTAAAGAAAGGAAACAAGTATAATTATTAAAAAAAAAAAAAAAAAAAACGACTTCGTGAATAATTTTCGTATATCCAGTGTCTAGTCCAGTCAAGTTAAACATGTAAAGGGGGTCGTGCTTTCAAAAGTTCGGGTCACGCTGTTTTTTTATATGTTGTTAGGACCTTAACCAATATTTAAAAAAACAGATTTTCAATTTTCCAAGTGCTGTGCGTTCGGCGGTGTGCCCAAAAAACCATGAAATATTCAGTGTTTTTTCAGTTTTTGCTGAATATCTTAGTGACGTAAGGATCTGACCGGTATAGTCATTGCGAATACTTTTAAAGAAGACTAAATTTACTACAATTTGACAATAGCCCAAGCCCTATATAGCCCTTGGTCCCCAAGATACAGTTCTTCGAAAATAGGCATTTTTTTCCTAAAACTGTTTTTTTTTCGAAATATTCACTTATTTTGTGAATATTGGTTAAGGTCCTAACAACGTATAAAAAAATCAGCGTGACACAAACTTTTGCAAGCACGGATGTACATCTTGACTGGACCAGTCACTCTCACAATTAAGACGAATCTTTAATGTCACCGGAATGGAACAAGTTGCCAATCTCGGTGATAGAATAAATGTTATTTCATCACTAGTGTTTTACATTAAGGTGAATGCTCACGCTTGCGGCGCGAGATTCAAATTTTTTGGTGTTTTTTGCCCTTTACAGGTCATCAACACTTCTTCAGATGACGAAAGTTGAGTTCGCGACAACGAGGAGACCTAACACACATGTTTTAATTGATTGTATCTCATAAATATCATCAGTTTAGCTACGATACCCCTAAACAAACAAAAACACTGTAAACATGTGTTTAGGGGTATCATAGCTAAACTGATGATATTTATGAGATACTATCAATTAAAACATGTGTGTTAAGTCTCCTAGTTGTCGCGAACTCAACTTTCGTTATCTGAAGAAGTGTTGACGAGCTGTAATGGGCAAAAAACACCAAAAAATTTGAATTTCGCGCCGCAAGCGTGCGCATCCACCTTAAGAAAAAACGAATTACAAAATGGTAGTTACCCATTTTTAATACAAAAAACAATTTTAAAACTAATAGTCATACATACATTTTAACACTAATAATATTGAAATTTATCTTTTGTAATAAAACTATACTGGCAGTTTTTAATTCGTTTTTAATCAAAATAAACACATAATGATGAAATGATACATAATAGATAATCGACAAAGGGTTTCTCAAAGTTTGTATGGGAATCAGTTTTGGACCATCCATCTTAAAGGAGCTCACCAAATTATATTATTCAGTTATTACATGCTTAACCCTGACTTTAAGGAGACGCATTAAAAATGTAAGGACCCCGCGTGCCTGTAATCTTAAGGATGAAATCATTACTACGCTGTTTTGGGATTTTATGTCTTGTTTCGGTGTTGTTAAGATTGGAGTTGATTGCAGATTAATGGAAGATATAGTGCGTTTTGCGTTTAATGGCTATTTGATTACTGAATAAAGGTTGTCGTAAAATGTTACATTGAACTAAGTAACAAAGTACAGCACAGATTAATCTGACATTTCGTAAGGTGTTATTTTTTCGCGTGTTTTTTTTAAATCACGAATAATTTTTATTTATGACCTGTACCTGACAATTCTTGTAAAGTGGGGGGTAATCTTTTCAAAGCGCTTTATGATATCCTCGGATATCCTACGATGAAAACTTTTCGAGTTATAAAGAAATAAAAACCGGCCAAGTGCGAGTCGGACTCGCGCACGAAGGATTCCGTACCATCATCTATAAAACAGGCAAAAAAAACACGTTTATTGTATGAGACGCCCTTACATATTTACTTTATTCTGTTTTTTAGTATTTGTTGTTATAGCGGCAACAGAAATACATCATCTCTGAAAATTTCAACTGTCACGGTTCATGAGATACAGCCTGGTGACAGACGGACAGACGGACGGACAGCGGAGTCTAAGTAATAGGGTCAAGTTTTACCCTTTGGGTACGGAACCCTAAAAAACGGTGACCGAACTTCAGAATCTTATATAGTTTACTATGCGTAGTCCGACACACACAGCCGGTAATTATTCTGTACCTACCTTGTCTGTTTTAATCACAATCAATCATTTCCATGAAAATGGTTTACATTTGTGTATAACAAACATATAGATAGACAAAGCGCACTAATAATATTAATTTTGCTAAAGCGAAGAAAACACAATGATTTTTTTCGTTGTATTTCGTTTAATCTAACCCTGACACAGCTTATAAAGACAACGGCTAGTTCACGAAGCATTCAGTTCAGTCTGAAAATGATCGCTTAAAAGGAAGTACACAATCATTACGATAATAGATCAGTATTGAAACGTTGAGCAAAGCGTGGTTTGTTGATTTTTCTCTCCCTTTACTCATATATCATCATTTAATCATTATCATTTTATAATTTTTTTAAGGATCGACAACAATATTAACTCGACTCTTTTAATTAACTAGCGACTCGACCCGGCTTCGCACGGGTAGCCCCCGGTGAAGTCCCCCCCTCCTACCCCTCCCCTCTATGTCAATCTCCTGGTTCTAAGCTACCTCCCCACCAATTTTCAGCCAAATCGGTTCACCCGTTCTTGAGTTATAAGTGGTGTAACTAACACGACTTTGTTATATACATATATATAGATGAGAGCAAGAAATAATATTATTCGTTTTATATTTTGATTACGCAGCAAAGATTAGTATAAATGCCGGTGAAATTACAGGCACATGAGACTTTTCATCTTTATGTCTCAGGGTGGCGGGCGCAGTGCAATGCCACATAGGGCGCGTCCTAGGTGGACGTGACCTATGAGGTAATGCACTGTTCATAGGCAGAGGTTACCGCTTAACATCAGGTGGGCCATCTGCTTGTTCCGTCATACATGTAGTATAAAAAATAAAAAAAAAAGTTTTTCGTGAATATCGTTCACTTTTAGTAGCGCAAGCGCTGTTCTGTCTCATTCTTCCTTACCTGAACTTTACTGAGTTAGATAGTGACCGAATTTAGCTCTTGTCTGCATCGGCGACCTTGGTTTCAATTTAAAATAGCCCTGTTATGACTTCTTCTTAATTCATCAATATGTATAAAATCGTTGCGTGACTGACGGACTGACTGACTGACTGACTGACTATCAACGCACAGCCTAAACCATAAGTTCTAGAGACCTGAAATTTGAAGGGTATGTTCCTTTTGTGGTCTATGGGTGCACTAAGGAAGGAATTCCAGAAATTCAACCTCTAAGGGGGTACAGCGGCGTGTTTAAGTTTGTATGGAAAAGTACACGCGGACGAAGTCGCAGGCATTCCACTAGTATATAATAATTTTATCATTTTTTTAAGCATCGCCAACAATATTAACTCGACTCTTATAATTAATAAGACTAAGAAATAATATTATTTTATAGGGCATGGTCATTTTATATTTTGATTACGTAGCAAATATTTGTATAAATACCCTTTTTCTTGATTTTCGTTCACTTTTCGTACTTGAACTTTTAAGTTAGATAGTGACAGAGTTTAGCTCGTGTCTGCCTTGGTGACATTGGTTTCAATTTAAAATAGCCCTGTTATGATTTCTTAATTCATATTTGTATATAGTTTGGAGTAACCTAGCTGTTTTCCCCACCCTGTGTCTGAACCCCATGCGTAGGAAACTGCTTTCGACGCATAAAAATTGAGCATTGCCAAGTACGCTGCCAAGCAATCTCTGGGATATGCCAAATAGCCCCGACAATGTTGGATGAAATTTGTACAACTTGTTAAGTCCTTTGTTCTGGGTTGTATGAGAAAGGGGGGACGGAAGGTTTATTTTTTAAGTTTGCTGTATAATTTGTGACAGAACTTCGGAGCGTGTGTGGAATTTAGCTGTTTATTGTTTGGATCAGACAAACTTTCATATTATTTCATATATATAATTAAACTACCTACCTTAAGATGGATGCTCACGCTTTAGACGCGAAATTCAAATTATTTGGTGTTTTTTGCCCATTACAGCTCATCAACACTTCTTCGGATAGCGAAAGTTGATTTCGCGAGAACTATATAGGAGACTTCAAACACATGTTTTGATTGATAACATCTCATAAGTATCATCAGTTCAGTTACGATACCCCAAAACAAAAACAAAAACACGGTAAAAATGTGTTCGTAGAAACTGATGATATTTATGAGATACCTACTATCAATTAAAACATTTGTGTTAACTGTCCTAGTTCTAGAGAAAACATTATTCGCTATCTGAAGAAGTGTTCATAAGCTGTAATGAGCAAAAAACATAAAAAAAATGAATTTCGCGCCGCAAGCGTGAATAGTCAGTTTGGAAAACTTAATATATCAGTCTAATACAATACCCTTCCTTACTAAATAGTCAAGAAAAATTAAAAGCGTCTGTGTCGAGAAGGCGCATGTGCGAGATAAAACAAAAAACTGTATAGATTTTAAGAGTTTTTTTTTAAATTATAAAATACGCTTTATAAGGGCCTGCTTCAAGCCTATTCTCGAAACGTTACTTAGGTTTTTGTTTTATTTAAATGCGTGAATTGGGGAACTAGCAGATGGCACCGCATTACAACATAGGTCACGTCTACCTAGAACGCGCCCTATGTGGCATTGCACTGGGCTCGTCACCCTGGGACATAAACATGAAGTCTCATGTGCCTCTAGGTATGTTGGCAGTACATCCACGGAGAACTTTTTCACAAAAAAGCTCCACTACTACTAAATATGGGTGGGTAATATGGTGGTACTAGGTTATGGGGAATTATACTTAGAATAAATACATAATTAGCATTTGATCATGGCCGCATGGTAAACGTAGCTTATCTGTAATTCTAGATCATTCTCTCATCACATCTCTCTACGTTTCATTGAAATTGGTCCACCCGTTACGAGATAGAGTAACAAATATGCAAAAAGTCCAAAATCCAAATAAACTTTGTTCCGTAATTCGCTGTGGTGTGCAAAACTAATATAGTGTATAATATACTTATAGAAACCTTATGTAACTTTGCACCGAGTACATAAATTTACCCCGAGCCACAAACTAAAAAAAAAAAATTACTGTGTTTCCCACTATGCACGTAGTTCTAATTAAAATCCATAACGCACTAAGACTGTCTCTATAAGTAATTGAACTTACACCTAACACTTTTTTGTTTATTAAAAATTTAAAATTTTTCATAGTTTGTACCTAATATTTAAAATCCTTCCGTATGCGCCAGAAACGGTGCAAACCTGGGATAAGCTCCTATTCGTGTCATTTAACGATTCCATAAGAATCCACGACTACTCGACTTAGGTCCACACTTTTTGCTAATTTAATTGCCTGTACTAATACTTGTCTTTATATTGCTGATTCGTACTGTTATTGGTTGTTTTTTCCTACGTTAACTTGTGTCTAGTATGTTATCCAGTGCAATCCAGGAAATAATCTGGTAATAATCTATCCGTTTCAGAAGGTACCTAGTTAACGAACAGAATCATACATACTTTCGCAATTGTATTACTTAGGTTTTTTTTTCTAAAAATATTGACATACCAACATATTAAAAGATTATTTTATAAAAACGGGAAATTTTCACGTACCGTTAAATCGATGTAAGCACCGACATTGTTTGATGTAAGCATTGACAGTGCTAAGCGAGACGCGGGTGGAGTGCGTCGCGTTCACTCACCTTGAAAAAGGCTCTCGAAACGGGTCGAAACAATGTCGGTGCTTACATCGATTTAACGGTACGTGAAAATTTCCCGTTTTTATAAAATAATTGATATGATTCACGAAAGTTTTTATAGAAAAATATTAAAAGATCTCTAAATACATTATAGCACCCTGTAGTACCTTGGTACAAAAACATAAACATAGACATACGCCTTTTTCCCCGAAAGGGTAGGCAGAGCCTCAAATAGGCCTCTATTCACTGTGGGTTGCCCATCGTATAAAATACACATCGTATTCGTATGTGTTCATTTACCTAGGTACAATCATGATATAATTAAACATTACACCTCATCGATATATTTTATTGAATTTTGCTCGACCTCTAGACCCTGGCTTAGGGCCCAAAATTATACGTAGGGCCTGATATATCGATACCCGAATATTGCTTATTTGAAACGATACTAGTGAATTTGAATAAAAAGGATCTCGTAAAATGGTCGCAGCCCTATTATTGTCACTAGAGTAGGTATGGGACTGACAACTACATAAGCTATCGATGAAATGATTTTGCAAATATTTGCGTTTACTTGCAAAAAAATTATTACTTACTAACGATATGATTGTAGATTGTATTTACTTTTAATGGAAAGGATTAATGTTTGCATGCTCTTTTCGTATTTGTTCCGAGTCCATACCCACGTCACAGGTACCTACTATGCATGAAATGGACGATGTATTTAACTGTTGCGTTTATTTATATCAACACAAAATATTCATTTCAATTGACGCCAGATAGATTTAATAACATGGGCAAGTCTCTGGTGAAAGTAATCTACTAATATTGGGACGGCTTCCGTGGCGCGGCGGGTGAAAAGCCTGCTGAAACGAGAGGTTGTGGGCTCGATTTCCGTTGCGGCAAAAAATATATGTATTATCTGCAAATATTTGTTCCGGGTCTGTGTGTTGTGGTAGCATGGTACTTGTAGTTTTTGATACCCACGATAAAGGGAAACCTAGTGTGCGATCAGGACTATGTATGTGACTTTTGGATGTTATGAGCTAGTGCTGGCCTCTGGTGTCAGAGTAGAGAGTATCAAGGTATTAAAGAAAAACCTTGTTAATACTAAGATATATAAAATATTCAAAATGTATAACAGAAACTACCATTTAATTAAAAACTATTTTCAACTTCAAAGCGCTTATCACTTTCCACTTCTTAATCAGATATATTTCGTAAATTCTATAACCTGGGAACTTTGCGAGATAATTAAAACGATGTGAATTGAACAGCTGTTCATTTCCCGAGGGATAAATAGGGACGAAAATTTCCCTTTAACGTTTCAAATGGAAATTTATCATAATAATTAAGTAATTTTTCACGAAATCATGGCCCTCTCTCATTTTTAACGCAATTATGGAAAAATTAGCTCAGTTTAAAAGTAATTTTATATTGTTTATCAGGTTTGCTCAAGCAACAATATGCCTATCGACATTAAGGCGATATGTCAAAATACCGAATGGGCGGAGTCTAGCAAGAAAACAACAGCTGTAAGACAGTGACAGCGCAATTGCTCACTTGAACCCGGGAAAAGGTGAGGTATAGATTTTTCCCACTCGGTAGTAACTGACGTAAGCGACAAATGATAAAACTTCGTTTAGCTTCTAAAGTAGCAAATATAAAAATAAATTATCTATAATTAATGTAACTAATGTAATTACCTACTGAATAATATAAAAAAATATGCTTAATACTTTCTCTAGTCGAAGGAGGGACCTAAAAAGGGCTTTAGAAGAGCCAATTTCAAAAAATAAAGCTATCGAGAAAAGTTTCGCGAATCGTGTTTCTAGCCTATGATTTATTTAGATTACATCCTCAAGTATTTACTGTATTAACATCAAGTTTGTAACCTTTACTGATAGTGAGTGAACAAGTAACTAAACTACTCCAAAATTTTAATATAGCGTCTTAAACTAATATTGGAGTATCAGAATTTATGATAAAACATTTTTAGATCGGCTACTTTATTATTCATTATTCATCTAGACTACGTACAAATGTAGTCCGATGTAAATTTTTACCTATTATTATGAACCATGAACCTAAGAATCCTTCAGGTTATTTTATAGAATTGTTAACCTATTAGTTCTTCGATACAATTCATTGATACATTCCACCCTACGCTATCATCCCAATCTTGTTTTTTTCCGTAAGTAATATTTTTGAACCCCCATCTTAATGTTCGATTTAAATCTATCGATACCTCACCCTACAAATCCCCACCCGACACTATCGTCTCAACCCGTAGGTTGCAATAAACCCGCACCGACATTCTGACCTTACCCCTATTTTACCCCTATTCCAGGGTTAAAATGTAAGATTCCTTTTTCCACTCTTACAAGACTTTGTGCTTATAGTTACGTAATATTGGAGTTCCGGGGATGGCAACGTTGCACTTGGAGTGAACGGGCATAACTTATGTTTTCTTAAATACTATGTTTACTTATGTTTACAATAAAGACTATGTTTACTTATGTTTACAATATGAACTATGTTTACTTATGTTTAAAATAAAGACTATTCTGATTCTGATTCTTATTTTTGACAAAAATAGGAAATAAAATGAAAAATAGAATATGAACGTCACAAAAGATATTAAAAAAAACTTTCTTTATTTCGATAGACGTGTAGGTAACAACTAATTCTAAATCATTTATTTGCACTTACTTGAGACCCTATACGTGCATACCTACGTACTCTTAGCGTTAATATAAGTGAAAATGTATATTAGAAAAATTACGACTATACTTACACACACCACGTACTTTGCCATTCTCCTGCTGACTTCATTGACCATTTAAAGTACGTGGTGTACAGTCTTAATTTTTCTAATATTATACAACGGTAATTTCAATTCTGTGTTAATGTTTTTTTTCTGATTTTAAGTTTAAGATTTATTTACATTTATTTATTTTCAGAAAGATAGTACGCTAACAGTTTACACCAAAATGCTAACTACCTTAAATAATAACTTTAAACTACTCTTAATGCGTTAAAAACACAATAAGTCCAAGTCCACGTCTCATCAGAACTATATAATACTCATTTACAGATTTAAAAGGATTCAATGCAAACCAAAACGGCACAGGTATGGCCACGTTGGCCATTTTATATGGCAATTAAACTAAATGGTTCAATAACTTCATTGTTTAAAGTTTAACGTCTGTTGTGTTTGTCAATGTTTATTTATTATTTAATACAAAATATCGCGTTAACTTTTGATTATTTTATTTGCCGTTTGTTGTGAATAAATGAGTGTACTTGCAAATATTATATCAAATAATAATTTTAATAATATATATTTTTACGAGATTTTTAATAAATGAGTGGTATAATAATAATAATAAACATTTATTTCTTTTAAAAAATAACACAAGTACAGAATATAAGTATATAAGCATAAGTATATAAATAATACATTTACTACATAAGGCTATCTAAACTTCACACTAGGATTCCCTGTGTCGTGGAGTTTAGTATCCCCCGTTTGGTACAGTTTTCATTAACACTTATTAATGGTATCAGAATGATATGAAATACAGAGTATGACATGAGCATACCAGAAGCGTCAAGCCACGCAGGTTCGAGTCCCATCATTTCAGCATTTTCTAATATAAACACACTATACAATTATTGGCAAACGTTGCGTGGGGCGCCCCCCGGATAGTTAGAACGATGACTTACGCCGAATTATTCGTGGGATGATTACGGCCTACATTTTGGTATGAATCCGGAAATAAATATTCGTGGGATGAATCCATGGGATCAATAAGGCTGCACCCGAACACCCGGCACAGGCAATCCAAATCTTTTTTTTTTGTTTTTTTTTTTTGAAATTACCTATTGGAAACGATGAAGCCCGCAGAAGTATAAAACTGTGTCGTTGGCACCAATCATCTTTAGAAAGATGACAGTTCCAGAGATAATTAAAGTTTGTGTAATTATTTAGAAATTAAACATAAAAAGTAAAATTATAAAAATAAATAACCACTTAACTAACATGAGAATGTTAAAACCGGCCAAGTGCGAGTCGGACTCGCGCACGAAGGGTCCTGTACCATTATCTATAAAAACGGCAAAAAAACATGTTTGTTGTTTGAGAGCCTCCTTCAATATTTATTTTATTCTGTTTTTTAGTATTTGTTGTTATAGCGGCAACAGAAATACATAATCTGTGAAAATTTCAACTGATTAACTATCACGGTGACAGGCGGACAGACGGACGGACAGCGGAGTTTTAGTAATAAGGTCCCGTTTTACCCTTTGGGTACGGAACCCTAAAAACAATCACTCTAGTGAGTATAAGTGGGTGTGTATGTGACTGTAAGGGTACTCCTGATACATAGCGCGTAATTGAAAAGGCTTACGTCCTGCGGTTGACTGTATTATAGGCTGATGATGACGATGAAGCTCACTTTAAGGTTAAGTTACTGTTTATAAATATACTAGCGACTCGCCCAGGCTTCGCATGGGTAGCCCCGGTGAAAAACAGCCCCCCCCACCCCTATGTGCTTTTCCTGATTCTAAGCTACCTCCCCACCAATTTTCAGCAAAATCGGTTCAGCCGTTCTTGAGTTAAAAGTGGTGTAACCAACACGACTTTGTTTTATATATATAATGTATATAGAATTCTAATAATGTCTTGAGAAACGTATTGCACTTATTTTACCAAAATCTCGTTCTTACAAGGCAATTTATTTGCCGAGTTAGCAACCCTTTCTTTGCGGAGCCATTTTTTATTTTGCCTACTGCGCTACAGCCTTTGTACGTCGCCAAATGTAGATGTTTCTATGTTGAATGTAGATTTTCCGCAGATAAACTGAGACAAAAAAACAAAGTTTTCTCGATACAGTTTTTTTTGCGGGCTTTTACTTTGGTCTGTTTCCTACTGCTGTGTCAAAACAGTGTGTCAAAGGAGCAGTATACATATTTACAAGTAATTAATTTTGTACAAAATAAAAAAAACCCCAACGCTGAACGGCTGAACCGATTTTGATCAAACAAAGCTAAGATTACTCCCGACAAATACACACACACCCACACACACACACACACGTTTTTCGTCGGGGGTTAAAAAGAAGCCTGCAAATGCACTGCGATTTCCACATAATCATTTAACCTTACTGGTTCTTTCACCGTCGTTTAAAAATCCTTTGTAGCGCCACTATACCTTAAGCTAGTCACTAAATAAGTGTGACCAAGAAACAACAAGTGACATAAAGAAGAAGAATCCAGTGGGAATAAGGCCGCCTTCTAATCCAAAGGTCAAAAAGTTTTAAATTGTAACTTAATCTTTTATCCTTATTATTTTCTACTAACGAATTGCTTTAAACACTCATAGATAGATGACAAATAGATTGATAGATATATGAACACTTTATTGTACACAACGAAAATATAACAAAATAAACAATTAGTACAGAACACTGGGCGGCCTTTATTGCATTACAAAACAAACTTTAAACAGTCATCATCATCTTCATCATCATCATCATCATCATCATGAGCAGCGTTTAGACGTCCACTGCTGGACGAGGCCTCCCCTATAGAATGCAAGGGGGTTTAGCCATAATCACCACGTTCCGCAGGTGGATTGGTGATCGCGGTATTATCACAGAATAAATAATAATAGTAATTAGTGTTGAATACTAAGGTGGATGCCACGAGACTAAGTGCCAGGACAGATTTGGTGACGGTAGGTGGTGTAAGGCCCTGACCGAGTGTTGGCCGAGAGGGAGCATTAGAAGCCGTGGCAGACCATCAGGCAGGTGGGCGGATGATATAAGACGCCGTAGAGGGAAAGACCTGGATGCGAATCGCCAGAACCATTTGGAGTGGCGTTTGAGGGAGGAGGCTTATACTCAGCAGTGGGCTATTATTTGAGCTGCCAATGATGATTATGAAGGATTGTCTGAAATAGCAGTGGCCATCATAAAATGACGGCCGAATTGCTGTGGATTTCAATAATTTATTTGATGTTAGGTTGAAAATTGAGATAAAAACACTTTCAAGGTCAAACAATAACTTCACGCAATATAAGCAGAGGGTTATGTAAATACAATCTAAATTATATATTGATAACCAGACTATGCTTCAAGTTTTATTATCTAAGGCATAAAGTAATACTTTTACGAGTTCGCGAAGAATATTATTTTCACAATGGGAGAGGCTAGTGGTGTAGTATAATATGCTTCCCCTTTTGTCGTAAATATCTTAATAACAACCTACTTAGGAACGGCGTCAATTTTGGTCTGCCATTTTGGGGTTTCATAATAATATTTTAGGTACCGCTGGGAGATATTTACGCCTTTCACGCGTTGAAAATTGAAATATAATAGTGTTAAATTGATACTTAATCAGATATATGAATATTTTATTATTGTTATTATTTAAAATGATAGACGAGCAGCTTTCGCTGATGTGCCTATTTCAGAGTGTTGAAATGTCTTAGTTTCACTCGCTGCACTGATTACACTTTAATGTCTTTAATTGTTAACAGTTTGTTCGTTCGCAACCAGTTATCTAATTTGTTCTTGAAAGCGTTTATTGATGTGGCAGTAACAACATCTTCAGGTAAATCATTCCAATTATGGACCACTCTGTTACTAAGGAAGTGCTGCGCAGTGTTTGTGTTGGATGGTCCACGGGATATTTTGCGACTATGCCCTCTCTATTTTAGTAACTATTTTAGTAGTTATCATACATACATACATACATAGACACACGCCTTTTTCCCCGAAGGGGTAGGCAGAGCCTCAATGGGCCTCTTTTCACAGTGGGTTGCACCATCGTGGAATATAGACGTGACGAGTGGTGAGCTCATCGCCGCCATTGCTTCTCACGACTGACTCAGCTAACGCTTTCTTCCAGTAAGCCCATTACATAAATAAGCTAGCAGCCAGGACAAATCTTATACTAACGAATCTTACAAACAAGTCCGGGTAATCCCTAAGTCGGCTTTTACGACATCCACGGGAGGAGATGGAGGGGTCTATTCTTGGGCCGGACACACCACGGTTAGGTTAGGTTAGTTATCACCGAGACAAATATGAATAGAATATGCCAAAGATACAAGAAAATGCAAAGATGGGGTATTATCATGATAGAGTTGATGGAATTTGATCCCAACATTTCTACCCTATACCATTATTTATTTTGTTGGTTATTTTCAACTACATGCATCAAACAGAGTGACCAAGACAGAACTAGTCTTTAGTAGTAGTAGTAGAAGTAGTCCAATTTTTACCCATTCCTACACGTAGGATCTCGTTTGGGTATTTGCGTTTTATATATCTTTTTTTTGTTTAAATTCTATTATTTTTTAGATGTTATCTCTATTAACTGTAAGTGTGGTAAAAAAAAAAACTTTATTCTTCTTTAACTAGTGACACGAGAAAACAGTATTTGTTTATTGGAATGTTATTTTGCGAAAGCCACTTAGGATTTTCTCGCAAAGCCAAGATTTCAGAACCGATTTTCATTCTATACGTTCCTAAATTTTCATCGAACTTCGTTTTGTCTTTAGACATTACTCTGTCCTTTTCAAACGTTCTGTTTTCATCGTTTAGTGCTTCTATCTCTCTCTAACCTGCAATCTCGTTTGAACATAAAATTTGCACTGAGTAAAGTTATGTTTTTCGACTAACCCCTCTTGAAATATAGTTTATACGAGCACGTCGCTATAAAAAAGATATACAGGTCCGCCTAAATTTTGCGCAATGTTATTGATAACCTGGCCGATACGATAAAAGTTGGGGTTAAGTACTTGAACGTTTATTTAGCGTCAGCGAAGTACAGAAAATGAATATCCAGGGAAAATTTGTTTTTCTCAGTATAAATATCAATGTTACGAGTATTTCCTTGTTTATCGAACTCTTTTACGTATTTCAAATGTTTTTTTTCTTATTACCTAGTGGCTGGTGCGATTGAGCTTCGATCGGTGTTTTGTTTTTTTTTATCATGTTTACTAAGCGTATCGCTACTCTTATCGTGTTTAGTAAGTGTCTACCCTTACAATCTCTAATGCCCGTCTTCAGCCGGTATTGTCATTTGAATTTTCAAAATTCGAATTCGTTTTCTCCGCCGTGCATGGTTTGTATAGTAAGTCCATGCCGCCGAGAAATAGCAAACTATTCAATATTCTGTGACTGACACATATTAGCGTAACTATGTACCTATGTATGTATGTATGTATGCTATGTATGTATGTATGTATGCATATCTACATTGCTCGTTTAACAATATAGGATATGATGATTACATACCTACCAAATATACTTAAAAAAATGTAGTTATGAGCAAATAATATGGGCCTACCTGAAAGAGACACACATACATACAAAGTTTCAGTAGATAGTAGTAGAGTTCGAGTGAAAGTACTACCATTAAACCTATATTTGCCGCCAAGCAGTAGTGCTTACAATGTTGTTCTTGATTGAAGGGTATATGGGTGCCGGTGAAATTACAGGCACATGAGACTTTTATCATTATGCCTCAAGATAACAGGATGCCTCGTAAGGCGTGTCCTATATAAGTGGACGTGATCTAAGAGAAATAGGACCACGTTACAGAAACAAAACGAGCGAGCCTTACAGTAGGCGCCATATGATGTGTAACATCTGACATCTCACCTCCTTGGTAATAAGCAACAGCTGGTAGTACCAATCTCTCAAAAAAAGCGTACTTCCTATTACACTTCCGTCACTTTTGGTAGTAAAAGAGCTATATTGTGAAAGAGTTCGTCCGGGGAAGTACTACCACCATACCTTTTTCTGCCGCAAAGCAGTAGTGCTCGCATTGTCGTGTTCCGGTTGGAAGGGTATGGTTGCCGGTGAAATTCAGGCACATGAGACTTTTCATCTTTATGTCTCATGGTGGCGGGCGCAGTGCAATGCCACATAGGGCGCGTCCTAGGTGGACGTGACCTATGTGATAATGCACTGTTCATAGGCAGAGGTTACCGCTTATCATCAAGTGGGCCTTCTGCTTGTTCCGTCATTCTTAGTATAAAAAAAATATAAAACAAACTTTTCACGATATCACACCCACACATTGCAGGAATGCGAGAGGAAAGATGTTACACATCAAAAATTATGTTCTCGTAATTTAACATCCCTGGAAAACCAGATGACTTCTGCTTCTTTAATAACAGACATTGTGTTCATTCTTATAATGCAAGCTTTTCTATTTGTCTACCGAAATAAGAAGAATATCGTCGAAATACCCCTTTGTTTTGTCCCAGAACTAACCACACCAGCTACAATATTTCTTACACACCCGACACATACCAACATTTGGCTGAATTTAGTGTGTTGTTATCATTATTAGTCGGGGCCCGTGTTGATGTGTTTGTCCTTTCTTATCCCGGCAATATTGTAAACAAGGGAAGATGTTTATGAACTTGGGTCTTTTGTGTTTTGGATAACGGATTGTCGTTAATCATTGGGTGAATGGGGTTCAGGAGAAATTGATCGAAATGAAGGTGGGCAAAGACATTGTGTTTATTCTCAAAGAGGTAGAGAGCAATAGATTCAAAAGTGACAGGGTAAGAATTTGGTATTTTCTGTACCAAATAAGTAAATAACAGTACCATTCCTAATATCTATAGAAACCGTATAGGTACATGTTTTTAAACAAAGTTTTACGTCTGACCAATTTCATCCTGTGAACGTGATCTTGCTTATGTTACTGCAGGATGGGTTATATTCTTAGGCAGATTTCAAATAACTACGAATTTTTGATCCGCCGATTTGGTTAGTGAAGTATTGGTCAATTGTCTTGCTAAAGCTAAGGCCAAACTGACGCGTTCAGCCCGCGTCCTTCACGGTGGCGATCAATGGTAAGACAATGGATCGCCACCGTGCACGCCACCGCAGTCGCGGGCTGAATTCGTTGGTTTGGCCTTAGCTTTACATGATATCTTTCATAGATGTACTTTATCGACATAGCCTTATGTAGTAAAATACCACGTAATTTTAACAAAACCATGACTGCTCATGCCTTAAATATATCTTCTTACAAACAAAGGATTGGAAGCTGCCTAAGCTGAAAGGTATTTTTTTTTTTTTTTAAACATCTGGAATGGCGGAACAAGCAGATGGCCCACCTGATGTTAAGCGGTAACCTCTGCCTATGAGCAGTGCATTACCTCATAGGTCACGTCCACCTAGGACGCGCCCTATGTGGCATTGCACTGCGCCCGCCACCCTGAGACATAAAGATGAAAAGTCTCATGTGCCTGTAATCTCACCGGCACCCTTACCCTTCAAACTGGAACACAGCAATGCGAGCACTACTGCTTTGCGGCAGAAATAGGTATGGTGGTAGTACTTCCCCGGACGAACTCTTTCACCAAAAAGCTCTACTAATACTAAAAATTAGCTACTATTTTATCAAATGTTACTAATTTCCCGCGGCTCCGCCTGCGTTTAACCTATTTACTTACGCGGATTTATTACACACAAAGTTTTGTTGATGCTACGAGATATTAGAAACCGCATTCATACCCGCCTTTTAAACTTGAGTTACGAATTAGTGTACATACAGATAGACTTTGCCTTTTGTAAATATAGTTAGGAGGCGATTCATTTGGTTATACATATTATATATATTTCGATATTTCTTTCCGGTAATGTGTTTAATTTTACTGAAACATGCACATTCACGAACATAAATATCCAAAGAGACATAACCTTGAACGGTGGAGCTAATGAAAAGAAAATCTCACATCCACTAACGGTTGCTCTGGGATTAGCCGAACATATCCGTGTGTTCTTCTATATCTGTTTTCTCTTCTGTGCCCGCTTTGTTATTGGAGAATTTGTGAGGATTAATAAATACGAGATTCGGGAAATTGGAAGCCATTTTGTGAATGTGATTTTAAAATATCTAGGTGTCAAAGGTACATAATGTTGCCGAGTAAATTTACCAGGTACGTTATTTTATTAACCAGCGATGATTATTTTTGTATTATCGAAACCAATATACCCGTACATTTACTAGATATTCAATTTACAGTTTATTCTTATAAATAGGTAACCACCTAGGTTAGGCGTCTACCAAATAATTTTCTCTAGGTAATAACATAAGCTTGCAACATTGTGGATCATTATAAAACTACAAGCGAAACTAAATAAGTTAAACTAAATCTCCCCCTAATACTTCGCTTCAACAAAGCATTGGATCTACAACAATTTAAACTGACTTACGGCATCCGACCGCTTTGTAACTAGAAATGTATAGCGGTGTCTCTCAGGGTATCCTCTTTGAGCCCACTCTTTTAAAGTTTCACAACAAGGACGGGGTACGTTTTGTTAAAGTTTTTTTAACGTTAAAAAGGAATCTCAGCTTTTATGTCTCAATGGGAGGAACACGAAAAGTTTTGTACGAGTTTATTCGCCGAGAAAAGTTTTAAAATTAACCTGTTAGGGAGGCTCGGGACCGAGTACGTGAGCGAGTGGCTTGAAACGATTTACTTTGCCCAGTTTATCGAGTACGTTTTACGACTGCTTGCTGGTTCACAATGAGGATTATCTGGAAGACGAAACTTGTTTTACTGCCTGAATTTAATTATGTGTTAATATTACTTTTTGAATGTGACATAAATTGGACCTGATAATTTAATATTAATCTTTGACCCTTTGAACTACATATACCAGACGGAGGATTGATTTAAGTATGACTTGTATTACGGACTTATCAATCTGTTTAGTTAAAATTGATTCATTCTTAAAGCGTTATGGGTTAACAAACAAACATCTAAACATTGGCATTTACAATATTAGGATAAATCTTTAGCACTTTGAATGTTAATCAACCGCTGAGAGAAAACATCATTACTGCAATTCACTGCTAGACATGCCTCCTCATAGAATGCCACGACAACTAGCCTTGAGACCCACCATCACCAAACTCTTGCAACCATAGCAATGTTATCTTTGGTCGAAGGGTACACTACGTATCGTCCAATTCTTCTGAGGTCCTAGTCTATAAATGTACCAAGAAACTACATAGGCCTGTGGTGTCCACTAGGTATATCGATTTTTGTATGGAATTGAGGTTCTCGAGGTTTCCACTAGGGGTGCTTTTCAGTTTTTTCATACTAAAATCCAAGTAGTTTAGGCTTGTTAAATTTGTGGATTTGTGGCTCTGGTAATAGAAATCACGATAGCAGAAAACAAACTCTCGGTCTAAGAGAAAGACAAAACGAGATTTAGGACGTTTAGGAACTCTGCTTAGTCTAATAGTTCTCGTTTAAGCTATTATAACTTTGTGATGCTATGTTTAACAAGTTTTGACTAAACTAGCATAGCCGCAGTACCAAAAACTATTATAAAGCTCAACAACAACTTGTAGCAAACATCAACATTGACAAACTTCGTACCAGTCAAACTTCAGACCATTACAACTTTCAGCGGAAAATCTGCAGTGGAAATAGACAATATCAAAATACTTTGGAAGGCAAAAAACATACGCTTGCTAACTTTAAGGATATATTTACCGAGTGCAAAGTGAACGCATTCACACCAACAAACAATCATAAATAAAGGCAAGAAGAACATTATTTGAAAACAATTAAGTTTAATATATAAAATTATTAGTCAGTAAATAAAATGTTAAAGTTACAACAATGAAAGAAGCTTGGCTTACCTTGTACCAAACAAAGGAATTTGTAGTGCATTATAATAAATTTACAGATGTTGACACAGCATAACTAATAACAGCTTAAGATGAACAAAGAAAATAGACTACGTGTGACTGCAACCTCGAGTAAACCAAGTGAACTACTTTAAAAGTCATATAAAATCTTGAAGCCCCATTCTCGAACAAGGAGGGAATATAAAAAGTTTTCAGTCCTCGTAGCAGTCGGGCAACGGAAATGTAGAATTTTAGATTTGCCTTCAAATCACAAGGATGCGGAAATGGTGTCTTCTGAGACACTATTCTGCCTGAGAAGGATTTAAATCTAGATTTTAGAGAGATAACTCAAAAGATGTACTTAATGATAGGAAACTCTTGTTACATTGAATTCGTATATTGAAGGATTATACGTTTTTTGTGAAAAAAATATTTTTCAATACAAGCTGTTATAAAATTAGTGATCGTAACCGTGTGCTGATCAAAATGAGCTTAAACACGGCCAGTCTACTATTATACATCGAGGAGTTCCGTTGTCCACCTTCATCAGATCAGCTTGCTGTCACCATAATATTGCATTGTCATCGGAACTTGACAGGTATGCAAAATATCATCTCATCGGTTGAGGATAACTAAAATTCAGTAGCAAGATTCCACCCGGACAACATAAGCTTGTAAAAAAGTATAAGTTCGAATTAATATAGCTTTTTTGAACTGCATATATCTTTTCTGCTTTAATAAATCAAAGTGATATACTATTATCGCGTTTGCTTGATTAATATGCTCTAAAATTTAGTAGCATTAGTTAAATTAATGAACTAAAACCAATTGACAATTGGAATTTGCGAAAAGCGTTTGACTAAAGTGATAATTATTTAGGAAAATTGTTCAACTATTGTGAATGTTGTCATCCCGTCCGAATTCGAATGGAATTGAATTGGACGAAGCATAAAAATTAACTGGGCAAAATGTTTATGTACCTGCATCATTATGGTATTGTTTGGTGTATTCAAGATTTTTGTTGATTACTAGCGGCCCTCTCGCGACTTGGTTCGTGTGTTTCCGGTGACCCGACTGTAGCGCCACATACTGGGTTTAAAAAAAACATAAAAACCTTCTCCTAACAATAACAAACACAACAAAAAAAAGAATTAGCGAAATTGGTCCAGCCGGTCACGCGTGATGCCGTGACCAAGGGTAATAGGGATTCATTTTTATTTATACAGATTGTGCTTATCAAATAGTTTCGATAATTACGCACTATTTATGGTCACTAAAATCTTTTTATTTAAGTCTCTTTTCTTCCACTTTATCAGTGATCCCTACAATTTAGCTGAAAACCTCAATATTTCTACGGAAACATTAATATTTGTTAGAGTTTTCACATATCAATTTGAAATCTAAAATATATAGAACAAAATGAAGATCTGTGAAATAAATTCATTGTTTTGTTGTTTTATGCAATTAAACCAACGACCATTCGATCAGAAATCGAGGAGATTTTCTTGGCTTTTGAAATTGACATTTCAAGATGTTTTCAAGTCCTGCACTTAGGATAAGCCAATCCTTCAAACTGAAAGGCTAAGGAAGATAAACTTAATGTATCCAAGAGTTTTAAATCCTCTGGGAAGTGGCGAGCGAAAATTGAACAATCAAAGTACAGCTCTGACAGGGAGTAGTAGAGTAAATTATAGGGTGTATCCTGAAAGTATGAACCATAAGCATGAATGAGGAAACTGTTTGTTGAACGAGCGAAGCGAGCTCTCTGAGTCAACTTGGAAGAATCGGCGTTTGTAAGTATGTATGTATTCTTCAGCAATGGAATATCCAACGTTTAGAAGTATCTAGTTTGACTAGAAGTAACCGAACCCCTTCTTAAGAATAATTCGATCGTAGGCTTGACATCCTTAGTGTTTTTTGCGTTATTGATAGGGCCTGTAGTTTGTGATTGAAGACTTTTATTGACTGTCAAGTATATTGGATTCCATATCGACAATTTGAGCTGGTGTGTCTTGCGACAGATCAAAAGATGCCACTTGGAAATTGTGCAGTATGTTAAAGTCCAACTTTTCCCTGTAATAAGCAGATTTTGTAGATGTCAAAGCGTGCAAATTTTATTCTATGACTCCTAGCTTCCAAATTATCTTATTTTTATATCAGTTTTGGAAGTTCCTTTAAAACAGCGTGGTCAAATCGGTGTGGCATACAATCGATATCATGATCTTGTAGAATAATGCTCCTACTAGTTTCTATAGCCAGAGTTAATAACTCAGAGGCTCTGTCGCTGTGGCTTTTAACGTTTTTATTCCTTCCTGTCTGCCGGGACCGGGATTAGCTTGGTACTGATTTTGTCCTTTGTACGAAATTGTGGCTGAAATTGGTATTTAGGCGACAGCTGGGAGAATTTGCCTGAAACCTGAGGCGATAGACTGCACTTTTCTTAAGAAATAGCTGTATATAAATTTACTTCTTGTGCAATTTCCGTTGGTATAGGATTTATCCTGGCTGTTGGCTTTTTTAAGAAGGGGTATTACTTGAAGAAAGTGTTAGATTGTTGTGGGAAAGATATGGCGGCAACGAGGTCACCTCTAGTCCCGTCTTTGTTCCTACCATTGCGCGACCCTTAATGAATAGAGGCACATTGAGGCCTACTCTTTTGGAGAAAGAGGCGTGTGTTTAGGTATCCTAAGTATTTATGTATGATCCAAGTGTCAAGAGACTGGTATAAACTGTTATATCAATTTTGTTACACTATAAAATGACGAATAATATTGAACCTTTGGTTGTCAAAAGTAGGTGACTACATAAATAGTAGGTAACTCAGTTTTTTGTGATTGCCGTTCAGTATTCCACTCAGGTCTGCTTCCTTCAAAACGAGGAAACAACCTTCCTAGAAAAGTGCCAATCGAAGATGCGAATCGCTAAGGAAATGTAGAGGTGACGTACTCAAGGGATATTTAAGGTGTCAATAACGCTGTCGCTGTCAATGACATCCCTACACTTTCTTCGAGTGGGAAATGCTTAGCAGAAGCTATAAGAGGAACTGCGGTACTATATAAACATGCTCTCTGTACAATGACAATAAATTCACTTTATTTCTTCGCCAGCATTTCACGCCATAATTTCTGCATCAACCCTTACTTTTACGACACTGACCTTTGACAGGGCCCTAAAAAGAACCCACAAACCAATGGTAGCCATAAAATAAAAGAAACAAACTCGATCAAGTCGAACCCCACATAAAGTAGGGGTTAAAAATTCAATTCCTCCATTACTCCCCTGGCAATAAGGGAATGTCGCCAATAATTCATCCCCCTGTAGAAGGATTTTTATGTGATTACGGGATGGATACGGAACGTAACTTAGGGAGACGAGTATATTTTCTAAACACCACTGTGACACAAAGTATGTAATTTCGACTGCTTCGGTAATTTTCCTGAGTTCATTATCGAAATTAAATGATTACATACCGATTCTGAAGGAATTTATGAACATTTTTCTTCAAGTGACACATGTCGTATCCAAGCGGGATAACCTCAGGGAAGCTCATTCAATAGATTGTATTATCTTATTCACAGAGTAGATCTTAATTGCTCTGGATTAATATACTCGTCCCGTTGTGCCTTAAATAACCTGCAAGTGATGACACAACCATTTCCTGGACGTCTTTTTTACAAGGGTTGAAATTAAAGGTCGCCAACTTCCGGCTTAACGGTTGAGCTCGTTTAAGGTGTTTATTCTTTTGAAAGTGGGTTTTAATAGGTGTCGCGATGAGAAATTGTGTGACTCTTTGAAAATTACAAACAGAGAATTTCAGCTTTTCAGACTCAATAATGGTTTTTTAAAATATTCCCAAATTTTGTGTTAATATCTCCAGATAAAGAAATGGTTAGTAGTATTCTAACAAGCGAATATATTGTAGGGAATTGTGTAAGAGGTTATATTGCACGTGATAATTGACTATCTTACAATTTCGTGGGCCAGTTGACAATATCACGGGTCAACGAATTGCTATCTCGTGGTCCCAAGATTTGTATGTAGAATAGAAACTAAAGTCCACCTTCCGTCTCCATCATCAGATCAGCTCGCTGTCACTATAATTTTGTATTGGCATTAACTAGACAGGTATGCTAAATTTAAGCTCAATCGATTGGATGGAATTAGATAGATAGATGAACACTTGGATAGGTAGATGAATACTTATATAGATAGATGAACACTTAGATAGATAGATGAACAATTAGATAGGTAGATGAACACTTTATTGTACACAACGAAAATACAACAAAAAAAAAACATAAACAATTAGTACAGTACAATAGTCTGCCTTATCGCTGAGAGCGATTTCTCCCAAGATTAGATTACAAGATTTGACCAGTACTCACTTCCGTAGTCTATGACGTCATCGCGTAGGGTGGAGGGAGACATTGTATGGTATGGCGGATTAGTAATTTTTTTTTTTTTTTTTTTTTTTTTTTTTTTTTATCATTGATAGACCTTTGTTTGACCACGAATCGCAGTATCGGCACAGATAAAATAATACCATACTATGTTGAGCACTCAGTTTGATGCTTCTGACAATCCCCTGGTGAAATCTATAAGTAGGCTTTTACGACATCCATGGGAGGAGACGGAGGGGTCTATTCTTAGGCTGGACACACACACAGCTTTGTCTAAACTAGTCAATAATTCATCAAAAGCAATCTGGCCATCTACATCACAAATTCAGCTCCCCCGAGATACATTCTGCAAAAATGCACGCAAAATATGAAAATTCTTATAAAGTGGTAGCCAGAAAACAATAAAGAAAATTTATTGCACAATAACATGCCATAAATACAGATACAATAAGAACCTAGAATAGTGGGTAGTTGCAAATTTTTTGACTTCGTACACGTATACGAAAAATTTATGGTGCAGCGGAGTCAGTATTTTTTTGGAAGGTTAAATATAAATACGTGGAAACAAAAAGTTGTGCAGAAGCTACGGGCTATCCCAATCCTATCCCACTAATATCGTAAATGTCAAAGTTACAATGTTTGGATGTTAGTTACTCAATCACGGCGAAACGGCCGAACCGATTTCGATGAAATTTGGTACACCGATAGACTGTGACCTGCATTGAGCTATAAGAAACTTTATCAAATCAATCATGGAATGGTGCTAGTAACTTCATTGGACGAACTCTTTCACAAATATAAGGTCTACTTAGTATTAAGGCGTGGATATACCTATGTGAAGTGGTGCATTAAAACCTTTTTTCTCCAGGTACTTTATCGAAAAATCTAAAAAAAAAAATATGTTAATCTACATCATATAAAGCATGTCCCCTTGTTTTTTTTTTTTAAAGTGAATTAAAATTTAAGTAGTAAATTTGCAAAGTAGGCTCTGTTTTCGTATTTACAACCATTTTTCTCCTAAACTATCAATCATAAGATGTTTTTATTGCCTTCAGTGTAAAATAACACAACTATGAGAGGACCTTGTTTAAGTTTTTGAAAATTATTTACTAATTATTTTAAAATAAAATATAAACGTGATTTTCGATCACTTTTCGTTTCGCGAGTGCTATTCTGTCACTTTCTTACTTACCTCAAATTTAAAAGTTAGTGACAGAATTTCGTGTCCATCGACGCCCTTAGAAAACTAGGGTTTTCTTAATACAAACACGTGGTGCATAGTTGGTGGTCAAATTTCACCCGACGGTTATAAAAAAGGCCATCTGCCCAGTCATTACATCAAGACGACTTCAAGACCACCCATCACCACTTTAGCATCACTTGAAACACATTACTGTAACGACAAATAATTGAGAACTATCTCAAGCAATAACCATTACCAAAGACACAGTTATCTGTAACGGGTGTATGGGAAAAATTAAACAATGATCCATTCATACTGCTGTGTGAATGGATTAGATGATTTGATAGTTTTAGATGCCTTACAGAATGCACTTGTATGATGTTGGAGAATCAGGGTCAGAGACAGCCTTCTATGTTGTTTTCTGTTTTTCCAACAGTAATGGCCTCACTACACGATGGCCCCATCACGCTGGTCCACTGTGTAGAGAGCTTAATGGCTTCACATACTAGATTGATGAAGATTTTTAAATGATGTTAGAGAATCAAGGACAATGAATCTTCTATAGTGTTTTCTGTTCATCTAACAGTAATGGCCTCTCTAGACGATAACCCATCTCGATGTCCCATCACGCTGGTCCATCGTGAAGAGAGCTTAGTGGCTCCACATACTTGCTTGACGAGATAATTAAATGATATTGGAGAATCAAGGACAATGACAGTCTTCTGTTCTATGGTGTTTTCCGTTCTTCTAAAAGTAATGGCCTCTCTAGACGCTCTCTCTCACGCTTAGTCCACCGTGTAGAAAACTTAGTGGCATCCACATACTTGCTTGATGATGATATTTAAATGATGTTGGATAATCAAGGACAATGACAGTGTTCTATGGTGTTTTCTGTTTTTCCAACAGTAATGACTTCGCTATACGACGACCCATCACCATGTCCCATCACACTGTTCCATCGTGTAGAGAATTAAGTGGCATCCACGATACTTGCGTGATGATGATATTTATGTTGGAGAACCAACGTAAAGGCGAAAAGGCTCTCTGGGCAAAAGCCCATCAGAGGCCGTAGACAAAGTAACAATCGAATAGCGATGTTGCTAGTAAAAAAGCCAAAAAATGTATGAGATTGACGTACGCTATCGAAATTTCACGTGGTCAATTGTATTGTATTTATTACGACTGTTGAAATGGAATCGCTTCGAAGCGAATGCCGTTTGGCTAGGCCGGGCTGGCTTGTTAATTATCTTAGGCGTAATGGCGTCCACGGTAGCTTGCAATGACTGTTGTTGGTTTCCCGAGCACTCATCAAAAGACAGAAGCTTAGGAAGCTACATGTAGTCTGAGCATAATGCGGAGATAATATATTTCGAGCGATGTTTGAGACGTTGTGTAATCCTTAGGGTTCCCCTAAATTGTAGGGTATCCCTAATTTTATTTAACTTGCAATGTATGTTTGTTTAGTGCAAATCTTGCAAGCTGAATTAGAAGCAAGTCTCGACATCCGATTGAGCTGAAGTTTTGCATACCTGTCAAGTTCCGATAACAATACAATATTATAGTGACAGCGAGCTGATCTGATGAACACGGAAGGTGGACAACGGAATTCCTCGATGGATAACAGTAGACTTTGGCCGTGTTTAGGCTCATTTTGATCAGCACATGGTTCCGATCACAATATAAAAGCTTGTTTTGAAATCTTATTTTCAACAAAATACTAGTTTTGTTACAAAATACTAGTTTAATTTGCTTGCTTAAATCTTCGACCAAAGTTTGGTCGAATGCTTAAATAGTAAGCAAATCTAGCAAATTCTTTTAAAGATCGTGTCAAACTATTTATCTCCAATCGTCTTCTTCGTCCTGTTGAGTTTCATTGTTCTTGTCTGTTGTTATATTGTGTTTATATTATTATGTATTTATTTTATGTATTTTATGTGTATTTGTTTTTTGTGTATGTTTTTTGTAGATTTGTATATATTTAATGATATGTGTATTTCTCAAGGTGATAACATCACTGTCCCTTTCTTCCATATAGTCCTCTCCATCCTAGGGTTGTCTGGAAGAAATCGATATAGGCGATAAGACCGCCCATTGTACATTTCTGTTATGTTATGTTATTAAGTTATGTTTTGTATTTCTGTGTGTTATTTGTGTACAATAAAGAGTTTAACTATCTATCTATCTATCTAGGCTTCTCAAAATAAACTCTCCGAAGAGTTTCTTGGGAAATATAGTAAAACCTATTTCTTGGGTACACTGCTCGCATGCATTAATACGTCTAAAGATTTCCCCCAGGTCCGTGACAGTTTCAGGAATGCAGAGTGTGCTCTTTTTGTGTCTCTGAGCTTATACGAATACTAGATGAAGGTACCTAGTGCTAGTTAGACTACCGAAGTGGAAAAACACGAGAAACCTTTACGGCTAAAGATATTTTCATATCTATTATTTCACCTTGTTATTATGCACTAGGCAAAGGTAGAAACTAGGCACAGGTTAGAAATAGCCCCAAGAACATTCTCAGAATTATGGCACAGTAACTTGACTGTACCATCCTAAAACATAGGGTAAAAATTTGCATTTAACTTTTCTGATTTTTTATTAGTTTCTTACTTCGTAGCAATTAGGTGGTATTTGTAATGTTACCTACTAATGTTGTCATGTCTACTATAATACCTACGTTGTAATGGTGGTTAATATGTTTATATTTATGTTTAAAAACATATTATTCTGCTGTGATTGTACCTATGGACTTTGTCTGAAATAAAGAGATTTATTATTATTACAGGTAGCTATTTCACACTAGGCAAGTCACAACATATTAATACATTTTTAAAATTTCACAATATATTTACTAAATAAAATTAAAGTTCTTGTTATATGAAGTATAAAAATTCAGTTTATAATCTAAATTTTTTTTTTATTATAAGTTTAATATTTAAATACAGGTATTTAAACAAAATAAATAATAATGCAAAAGTCAACCAAAAATAATAAATTCGGAAATCTAATTAATAATTTAATACTAGGTACTAACTAATAAAAACAGTAAATTTTATACTTAGATTATTTGGTAATTTATGATGAATGGCTTCTAAAATAGTTTAAAAAAAAACAAATAAACTACCAAGGAATGATTCTTGTCCCTAGATAGATCAATAGATAACGCTTTTCGTTATTAATTTTTTATCTATAATCAGCCGTGAAAACAAATAAAAACCGGCCAAGTGCGAGTCGGACTCGCGCGCGCGAAGGTTCCCGTACCATTATCTATAAAAACGGCAAAAAACACGTTTGTTGTATGGGAGCCCCCTTAAATATTTATTTTATTATGTTTTTTAGTATTTGTTGTAATAGCGGCAACGGAAATACATCATCTGTGAAAATTTCAACTGTCTAACTACCAGGATTCATGAGATACAGCCTGGTGACAAACGGTCAGACAGACGGACATTGGAGCCTTAGTAATATGGTCCCGTTTTAACCCTTGGGTACGGAACCCTAAAAATCGAACCTTCAAACTAATGAAAAAACGATCAATAACCTAAATGAAAGTGCATTTTGAACCAGATCTCACTAGTGTAGTTAATTCTGAAACACTGATACTGGTAGCGATTTGAGATCGTATTCTCTAAAGTTAAAACTAAAACTAGACTCCCTGTCCTTTGCTTTTCAGATTCAAAAGAAAATGATGGCGATAAGTTTAGTTAGCTTTAGATAATGCAACTTCAAATCGCTCACACTGTATAACTAAACTGGTATTAACTAAATCTCTACCCAGAAGGCACAACGTCATGTGGTCAGTGGGCAGTGGTCAGTCCCGTCGCCTCAAGTGACACGATTCGCCGAAGCCACCCCATCAGTTACTTCCGTCGCATCACTCTAATCTGCATGGGCTTACTAAGGAAGGGTATTAGGTTACCTACTCCATTTAATGTTCTAATTTCAGTGTTCTAATATTATGAGGAAATTCGTTTCGTTTCGTATGAGGTAGTGCTGGCCTCTGGTGTCAGAGTTTGTCAAGCCGCCCGAGGGCCTCTGACATGGCTTATTTATTGCTATTAAACAATAACAGCCGGGACCGACAGCTTAACGTGCCCTCCGAAGCACAGAGCGATGGAAATCCGCACATAACTTAGAAAAGTCATTGGTGCGGAGCCTAGGATCGAACCCGGTATCGTTGGATTCTGAGTTGCACTATTGAACCGTTAGGCTACCATCGCCAGCAAGGAAATGTAACGCCGTTTTTAACCCGAACTAAAACCGGAAATGTACCTTATTTACCTTTTTTACTCATTAACATTTGCTTAATTTCAAGCTTAAGGTAAATGAGTGGCCTCTTAGTAAATTGTACTAATAGTAATTAATACTATAGTACAATTTAAATTTACAGTAAATTTTACTATAGTAAATTATACTATAGTAATTTTTTTACTGAGAAGCCACTTATTTACCTAACGCTTGAATGCCGTACGCTTAAAAGCATCTGGAAGGCAGTATTCAATAAATGGACAGACGTACAGTGTTTTACTGAGAAGCAATATTTAAATCCATATCAGCAAAAATATTTCACTATTCTTCGCACTCCACCGAGCATACTTTCCAAAACTCATTAAAAACGTGTTCAAATATAAAAGGACGATTCGTACGATATGCCACATACGTAATACTACCATTTATCAACTCCATACGTCCGAAAACGCGGGAAAATTACACAGAAAATTCAAATATGTCACAAATTTTCAATAGAGGTTATCTTTTATGGCGGGAAATAAAGAAAATGGCGTCGGGTTGAATTTGTATAATATATCATAACTTTATTGTCACTGAATATGTATTTGTGAAATTAGATTTTCTAAAAACGTTATTATTTTATTGTTTATATGCAAGGGGTTGCTGATTTAGACTTTAGGGTGGGTTAGAATGTTTGAAAAATAATAAATATTGTTAAATGCCAAGTAAAATTATAGAATTTCTATAAGCTGTGCTATAAATACTATGACTTGCCGTGGTATGTCCAGCCTAAGAATAGACCCCTCCGTCTCCTCCTATGGATGTCGTAAAAGCCGGCAATGGTTTTACCCGGACTTGTTAGTAAGATTCGTTGGTATAAGATTTGTCCTGGCTAGCTTAGTTATTTACTGTAAGAAAGTGTTGGCCGAGTCAGTCTTGGGAAGCAAAGGCGGCGGTGAGCTCACCACTTGTCACGTCTATATTCCCACGACGGTGCATCCCACGGTGAATATAGAACATTGAGGCTCTGCCTACCCCTTCGGGTAAAAAGGCGTGTGTCTATGTATGTATGTATGACTGTACTGTCCCTCGTGTGATAGAACGTTCAAAACAAAGTTTGATTTTGCGAGCCATATTCGCTCACATAGATAGGGAAATTTTTGAATTGTATAGACATCAAAATTGGGTTATCAGGGTTCGCCATCGACGGATACGTTGAGGAGGACTATATATGTACGACTGAATGTTTATTTTGGTTAGTAATCTAAGCGCCAAAATACTAGTGCATTGCTGAAATACAGAAATTATTATAATTACAAGAATTCAAATTTGTATTAGAATGCACTAAGAAAGGAAATTACAAGCTTTGATTAAGATCTCCTTCTGTGTTGGACAAATTTAACTGAATATTAAACCAGTTACACCTAACAGGTGGAACGGAAGTTTGGCATACCTGTCAAGTTCCGATGACATTACAATATGATGGTGACAGCGAGCTGATGTGAGGATGGAGACGGAAGGTGGACAGCAGAACTCCTCGATGTTGAATAGTGGCAGTGTTCCGATCACTATTTTCAGAAATGCTTGTTTTTAAAATTATGTTTTTCAACACTTAACTTATTATGAATCAATATTTAAGTTGTCAAGAGGCTGGCAAGGCTTCTCTTAAACGTATTTTTAGCTTAAGCTACACAGTTTATTCCAACGAAAAATAGTATGTCAATCTTTATCATATTTTCAAGGGAGCCCAACACCACGATTTCGATAAATTTTCTCCTTAAAAAATAACAATTGTGAGGTAACCTCTACAATGCGCTTATAACGTAAATATCTTTGTTACCTATAAACGTACATTGATAAAATTAATTAGAGTAACTAATAATATTATTTTTAGAGGGCGTAGTAGATTCATATATTCGATTGCGCAGTTAATGTTTGTTTAAATACTGTTTTCCGAGATTTTCGTTCACTTTTCGTTGCATGAGTGCTATTCTGTCACTCTCTTACTTACCTGAACTTAACTGAGTTAGATAATGACGGAATTTGGCTGTTGTCTGCTTCTGTGCGGTGATAACGTCTGCCTTGAACAATGCATTACGCGCCCTATGTGGCATTGCACTGCGTTGTCCACCCTGAGACATAAAGATGAAAAGTCTCATGTGTCTGTAATTTCACCGGCACCTATAACCCTTCAAAACGGAACACAGCAATGCGAGCACTACTGCTTGCTTATTAGTTCCGTGTCTGTGTGTTGTGGTAGCATGGTACTCGTAGTTCCTGATACCCACAAGCGACACAGGGGATCCTAGTGTGGGATCAGGACTGTTTATGTGACTGTTGGGTGTTATGTTATGTTATGTACTCTTATTTAAACTCTGACGCCAATAATAATATAATACTGAGTTAGGTTTGAAAGATGGCGTTAAATTATTTTTCGTGATCTTGAAGCGATGTAGAAATGTAAAAAACTTATATTACATACCATTTTAGGCTTAGATGTGTCAAACTGTCGCTCAATATTATTGAATTTCGCTTACCCTAAAACATTATGACTTATCCATTGGACCAAAAAATATCGGACGAATTTTTCGCTATTCAAGACATCTCAAGAAAGCTTTTTGTAATGAAAATTATTATCCCGCGTGAAAATATAAAAACACTTTTCAATTTGTTTTTATTTAAATGTTTTCTTTAGCGATCACAAAATAGCACGCTTTTGTTATATTCAAATTTTCGTTATCCCACTTTCGTGAGTTTTTACCCAATTGCCAAAAAAGAGAGTTGTTTAATTGTAGGTAATAATCTAAGGGCGGATTAGATTATACTTAGTGTTACCTTGTATTTTGTTTTCGAAGTTTACGATGATCTTTGTAAAGGCCCAGAGTGTTAGCTACTATACGTTTACCTTGGTATAATTACACTATGTGCATCCACCTGAGTGTATCTATCTATCTATCTAGCTGGTAACACCCACTGCTGTGTGTAGGCCTCTTCTCTACAACGCCACACCTGGCGTGCCAGCCGGATCCACCGCTCTCCTACGGCCTGCACAATGTCGTCTGACCTGCATCGGGCAGGTGGTCTGCCTCGAGGCCGCCGCATATATCTCTGCCTGGTCACTGCTTTGATCCATCGGTAATCCTCTCGCCTTGCCAAGTGTCCCGCCCATCTCCACTTGAGCCTCGCAATCCGTATACCTACATCCTCGACCTTAGTTCGGCGTCAAATGTCGACGTTTGGTATACGGTCCACGAGGTGGATACCTAGCATGGCCCGCTCCATGGATCTTTGAGCAACTCTTATAGTATAATTTGTGATTAAACGAACTTACCCTGTAAGTGAAGTTCTATCATAATTATGCTCGGCTTGTCCGAAGAGACTAGCCAAGTATATTATATAAGCGTTAAATCTAGTCTCTTCGGATCAAGCGGAGTATAATTGAGGGGATGCTCGTGTCTATGTCTGTATGTATGTACAAAACTTCTTTATAACAATTAAAAAAGGGACCAATACCATTAAAAATTCTGCTTAAAGTCCCACTTTTAATTACCTGAAATTACTGAATTCAGGCCAAACCTTTTTGTTGACGGCCGGAAAGTAAATAAAGGCCTATCAAATTAATTTTATTTGCACAGCGTAAGAGGATGTGTGTACGTGCGTAATACGCTACATTTGTCAGAGAACCTTGTGTTACAGCTTATCAGAGTAATGGCAGATTCACATTGGTGTGGCGTATTGTGGCGCGACAGATCCCCCACTACCTCTCTGGCGCGACCGTGCGTCGAGCGATTTTACCGTGACAGAACGTGCCACAACACAACACAACCTACTAATGTGAATCTAGTCATAGGTACCTAATAAACGTAACAGATTGCGTTCTGGCGCGCCCCGACACACACCGACACAGCAATATGAACCTAGGTTAAAGCTAGTTTAATTTTAACTGTGGCATGGACGATGCGCGTACGATACACGAATGTCAAATAATACAAACATCCTATCAGTGTATTTCGAGGTAGTAAAAGTTAGTTTAACGGTGTAGTTTTGATGAGATTAAAATATTTTCAGAACATCAAGGTTCAAATGGGACCTTCAAATGGGAAAACTTTAGTGTAGTGTCGTTTCAAAGGTCGTTTCACGGTGTTGAGATTGAAATTTTTTGCACTTGGGTGAAGTCGTGCGTATTCCTATAGTTATTATTATGAAGTAGTTCATACTACCGTGCGCCGCCCGTGCATTAGACGAGGCTGGGGACTGTGGCATGATATTTTGTTGACTTTTCAAACGTAATGAACCAGCTTACCTATAATTTGTAAACTGTGGCGTAGGGTTGCCCTGAAATTGTTATTAGTACAAACCGCGATAGGGATGGGGTGCCTGGGATGCATTGAATATTAAATTATTACCAGGAACTTCTATTGCCAACTACATTGTTTCTCGGATATGAAGCTGCTAGAGGTATATTCAGATAAAAAGTCTACAAGCATTTCACATTTCAGAATTTTAAGGTTACTGGACCCTATACTTTTATTTTAATTTATGCTATTTTCATACAAAAATTAAACATTTATTGCCATATATTTTTAATGCGTTTGGTTTGAAGCTTGATTTTTCTATTTATATTTGGTTTAAATATAAAGTTGATACTTTAAGCCGTTCCTAAGAAAAAAAGGCCTTGATAGGCAGTCACACAAACAGACGGACACCAAAGTAATCCTATAATGATTCCGTTACTGCAATGCCTTTTCAGACACGGAATCCTATAAACAACTGGGCAAAAGTTCTTAGTTGTCCCATCCCTATATGTTTCTGTATATTGTATAAAGTAAAGCCTCTGTAGATATTTCAGGTAGGCGCATATTGAGCGAACAGATTTTGATACATCATCTGTATACATTAAGTCGCGGTAAAAGTGGGAATTTAGTGATTGTTAAAATGCACAAGTTATTTGACATGTGTATTGACAGACTTGTACCTCGTGACAAGTGATTTGGTATATTATTTTATGACTTGACGGAGGGATTCAATCTGTCATTTTTGAAAGAAACGTCGTCACTTTAATTTAATTATATTTTAATGTGTTTTTTATTTTAACGAGTTATTTCGTGTAATTTTGGTGGAATTTTTACCGGAGTAACTTGGATAAATAGCACATGTGAGATGTAGTTAAATTAAAGTGTATTTTGTGCCCCTGCTCTGCTAAAGTTGACAATTTGAATAGATCTGTTACTATATTAAGAGATGCCACATGTTAACAGTGCTACAATATAAATAGGGTGCTGAATGACCCGATAAAATGAATGACCGAGATCTAATTAATGAGGACATGTTATATTTAGATAGTGGATAGCGTAAGGGTTGAAATTACATTATTTGTATAGCTTAAAACAAGTTACGATCATAAAAATACAGCCAACAAGTATTAATTGACAGAAAATCAGGAACTTCAAATTAAAAAAATATGAATACACACGCCTTTTTCCCCGAAGAGTAGGCAGAGCCTCAATGAGTCTCTTTTCACAGTGGCTTGCACCATTGTAGAATATAGACGTAACAAGTGGTGAGCTCATCGCCGCCATTGCTTCCCACGACTGGCTTGGCTAACGCTTTCTTACAGTAATAACACATTCCATATCTAGCAGTGCGTATATCAATTAGACCTATGAATTGTATGTTTTAAAAATGTTATGTTATTAATTATTCTGAGACCTTTGCCCAGCAGTGGGACAATATAGGTTAAGGAAAAAAAACTTTTTTACAAGGAAAAAATAAAAATATAATAAATTCAGAACATTTTAATCAGGTACTAGTATTTGTCGTATACTCCCAGCGTTCCCCACCTGTCTGGCCCCACTGGGGGACGTTGGGATAAAAAAAGTGCCAACGTCCCCCCCGCTCATGACAACGCGCAGAAATTTCATATTTTACAGCTATAAGCTCAGCTACTTAGGATATGTTTACTATCTCTGTTTTTACGGAACATTTTTCGAAGCTTGTCATCATTCACGGGTGAAAATAGAATCACTGATTTGCAAAATTGACAGTGACATAATACCTATTGTTTGTGTAGGACGGTGTGTGAACGAATTTGACAGAATTCTGATTATGTGTACATCGATCATTTTGTTTTCGGTTACGTGTTGCTATTCATGGGAAACGGGGAATGGATTAGGAAACACGTTTTTGATAACAATTTAAAACAAAAACAACATGAAATGTTTTCATGGGACAGACAGTGACAGAAGTGTTATGGATTTTTTCCAGATGTGAGCGTTTTGAGATTTATTTGTAACGGAATATTTCTAATATCAATTTTAGTAGTAGTAGAGTTTTTTTATGAAAGAGTTCGTCCGGGGAATTTCTATCACCATACATATTTCTGCCGCAAAGCAGTAGTGCTCTCATGCCTGTGTTCCGGTTTGAAGGGTATGGTTGCCCTTGGTTGTCTTGGTTGTTGATTGGGTATGTTTAATTACAAGCACATAAGACTTTTCATATTTATGTCTCGGGGTGGTGGGCGCAGTGTAATGTCACATAGGGTGCGTCCTAGTTGGACGTGACCTATGTGATAATCTACTGTTCATAGGCAGAGGGTAACGTTTAACATCAGGAGTGCAAAAAAAAAAAAACATTTATTTTTCTTTATTCTTCGGTAACTTTAAAAATATTTCTTTTGACGAAATCAATCAGCTTATTGCAAAATCTCATAACTCCATCAGTCTTTATAAGTATAATGTGAACAAGTTGAAAGGTGCTTAGTTATTTCCAAGAATCTCAGAAAAAACATTTCTAAGATTTCCCTTATTAAAAAAAACTTGTTCATTTGTTGTTTGTTTGTGTTATTTTCCTTTTATTGATGATTTAGTCAGCAAAGTTGAAAACAAACAATTTTCTACGCATGATTCAAGTACATACTACTTAGCAGCTTTTTATCAATACTTTGTTGTCGTTCATTGTTCTCACTTTTCCCTAGAATCACCTTGTTTTTGTCGGAAACAAAGTTCTCTGCATATAACGACATCGTTGGTTCATCTCACTGGTTTATTCTAGGTTCTTCATAATTATCATCAGCCAGTAGAATCCGCAAAGGCCTCCACCAAAGAATACGGCGTTGCACAGTCTTGAGCAGCTGATTTACAAGCTTTTATTTAACTTGCAATGTAAGTATGTTAGACTGGGTTGAATCAGGGTGGAATTTGGCAAAGCAGTTATTTTCAACCGATTGAGCTGAAATTTGCATACCTGTCAAGTTCCGATGACAATAAAATATTATGGTGACAGCGAGCTGATCTGATGATGGAGACGGAAAGTGGATAACGGAACTCTTCGAGTGATAATAGTAGACTGGCCGTGGTTAAGCTCGGTTACGATCACTAATTTTATAAAAGCTTGTAAAGACAATTTTTTTTCACAAAAAACTTTTTTTTTATCCATATTCTTTTAGGTTTGGTTGCACTAGAACAAGAGTAAACTTGCCTAGTTTATAAGACGATTTAAAATGGCCCTTGTGGTTTCAATTAATAAGTTACTTTTTGGTTTGACTTTAAAATGTCGTCAGTCTATTGACGATTAAGATGACCTTCCTACACCGTCTGGACACACACACACACACACACACACACACACACGCACAAGCACACGTCAATCTTATAAAACCCCTATAAAGAAACGCCTGAACCGATTTTGATAAAACATGTCTAAGAACCAACACCAGAAAAATCTGCTTTCAAATACTGTCACTGTTAGCCTGAATCATCCCATTGTTGGGCAAAGGTCTCCCCCCATATGCTCCATTTAGGCTTTCAAATAAAAACGGTCTCTTCAAGGCTAGAGTGAATAGGTGCCTGCTAGACCTTTGTGCTTCATCTTCGGCCACATCGTCACTTATCAACAGTTGAGATCGTTGTCAAATTAATAAAGATCTATCAAAGTTAAAAAAAAACAACGCTAAATAAAATAAAATGGAAGCCAAATGTAAATTTAATTTCCCAAAAACTCTCTCTGATGAGTCTGTAGTCGCCAGAGACACGCATTATCGATTGAGCCCCTAATTTCTGATTCTAATTAAATTCGTGGCAGATTCCGAGCTAATTCGCTCTCTCTAGGGGCTACCTTCAGAGTAGTAAAATACGACACACCACGCATAGAAACGAGTTGATTTGGAATTTGTACTGCATAGGTATTTATTTCCAGTTAGTTGTAGAGCTTTTTTGTGAAAGATTTCGTCCGGGGAATTACTACCACCATACCATCTGCCGCAAATCAGTAGTGCTCTCATTGCTGTGTTCCGGTTTGAAGGGTATGATTATCATCAGGTGGACCATCTGCTTGACCCGTCATACAAAGATGAATAAAAAAAAATGAAGTTAAAGAAGTTAAGAAGTAAGATGTGTACCATCTTTCCTCTCACTTTCCTGAAATCTGTGGAAGTGATTTCGTGAAAAGGGACTGAAGTGTGTAACAGGAAGCGCGCATTTTTCCGAGAGAGGTTGGTACTATCAGCCATGTTGCTAATTTACATGGAGGTGATATGTCAGATGTTATACATCTACTGCAAGGCTCGCTGGTTTTTTTTTTACGGCGGTGACTGCTTAACATCAAGCGGGCCGTTTTAAAAAAAAAACTATTATAGACATTTGTTTGACCACGATCTCACCTGTTGGTAAGTGACGATGTGGCCGACGATAGAGCACCAAGGTCTAGAAGGCACATATTCACTCTAACCTTAAAGAGACCCAGATTATAGTTTCTCATAATTAATTAAAATCACACTGTAATTTTACCAAATCGAGACTTCATCATGAATTGACTGATGTGGACAGCGAGCTGGTCTGATGATGGAGATGGAAGGCGGACAACGGAACTCCTTGACGGATAATAGTAGACTGGCGGTGTTTAGGCTCATTTTGATCAGCATACGGTTTTGATCACTAATTTTACATCGAGCTGATCTGACGATGGAGACGGAAGGTGGACAACTGAACTCCTCCATGGATGATACTAAATTACTGGAAGAACCCTGGAGGTTATTTATTTTTACTTCTTTGCTTATATCCCAAAAGTTACACAGTCTAAAATAAAATTAAAACTAGTTTTGAAACGTCTATGATTGTTTCACTTTTTTACCCTTTCTTTGGCCCCAATATCTTCTACAACCCGCGAACCAATTTAGCTCATAACCATACACAAATTGTACTAATACTATATACACATCTACCAAATTTTAAAAAGCATACTAGTTTTATAAAAAATATTTCAACAGTTCGCAAGTTATCCTCGGACAAACATACATACATACAAACGCCATTTTTTTTTTTTTTTTGTTAGTGTACATAATATATTTTATGTACAATACCATTACAATCTAGCCATAAAGCAGGCTAATAAGTAATTTAACATTGACCTAGATTTATAACATAAATTATACCTAAGAATGTGTCCATTGACACTTTTCTTACTGTCTCTATTTAAGGGGAGGACACTTCGTTCTTGTGTTCTTTTTAGCAAGCACTAGTTTGCACTACATTACACTATAGTTTACACTACACTAACTCATAAGGTTTAATTATTTTGAGTCTTCTCACTATGTCCGTGTTATCGAGAAGCTGGATTGCCTCGACGTTCACATGATGATGAAGTCTACGTTCGTGAGCTTCTGCATACTTTTGAATGACTTTATTGACGAACTCTATATTAAGGTCCCGGTGGAGATCGTCGTTTCTTACGTACCACGTTATTAATTATTTGCATCCAACAAAAATATATGAAAATGATAGTAAGGATCTTGCATTTTTCTCTGGTCTGACCGTACCAATATCCATTGTTATAGGCCGTGGTATGAATCCGGACTACATTTTGGGATTAATACGGACAAAAATACAATTTTATTATTCGTGGGATGAATAAGGCCTACATTTTGGTATGAATCCGGAAATTAATATTCGTGGGATGAATCCATGGGGATCAATACGGCTGCACCCGAATATTAGTATTCTTACAATTTATTATAATTTTAATCAATTTTCAAATTCAATTTTGTCGGTCGTTCAATTACATATTTGGAGCTTAATTCATAGCGACCGTACATTAGAGTAGGATAGTGATATATATCATTGGAAAGAGTGAAGAGATACACGTCTATTAAGCTAAAACTTTAGCTGAATTTCTCAGAAAAAACATAGAAAAAATTAATAATTGTTTTCATGCCGTTTAATCTTCGTTCAAAGTTTAGGCCACGTTTCGAAATACACGTTCGATATACATTTCCGCGTTGTATTCCCAGTTGAGTAGAGCACCATTTGTGACTTTTATGACATCGATACTAGATCGGAACACGATCCGAACTTTATTTTGACTTCATCATGCTCGCTGACAGACGGACGGACGGACGGACAGTGGTGGCAAAGACAAAGGTCTATTACTAATACTCTATTGTGAAACAGACACCCGTGTTCTTCACGTATTAAATACATGGTTCCAGCGGAAGTTCAGCGTTGTGTTGCTACAATACAACAAATCCTGAGCTGGACGCCAATTTGTGTCAGTGATGCGTGACTAAGAGTCACAAAGTAATTTTATCATTTTTTGTTAATCTTTGTTTCTGCGTGTGTGTGTGTGTGTGTGTGTGTCGTTTTGTATCTGCGTTCGTTGACACAAATAAATGTTTTTTTTCTTTATTGGTCCCATTGGCACCATTTGGCACCACGGACTCCTAAAAAAACACACAAAAAAACGATTTTGTGGACAATAGGGTGATCAAAATTGATTTTATGTTCATACCTGCACTACTAGGCAGTACTTGAGTTTAAATAGTGAAACCTTATAATAGCTATCAAATAGTGCCTAATATGGAAGGTTACGCAGTGTCTACAACACAAGTCTAGCACTTAGATACTGCAACCAATCATTACGAAGTACAAGCCATTCTAATGTAAATCTTATTATAATTAGACTAGATTTTTGTATTGCTTGTTTTTTTAATTTTTAATCTCTGTGCCTACGCTTGCAACTCTATGGGAGCGCTGTAACCTTGCTTATTACTCTGAGGGTAAGGGACCTGGGGGTAGTTCGCGTGACGAATAATGCTGGTCCTACTTCAATTACAAGTAAATGAGAACAGTCTAATTATGCTCGCTGGTGTATTTATTTACGTAAAGCTTTGTTGTTCTTACTTGTTACTATGAACCTACTCAAAACATAAAATAGGTACCTTAATAAAATACTCACACAAGAAATTAAATATTTTTTCATTAATATTATTTTAGAATTAGACTTGATGTTCTTGTAATTTTATAGTAAAAATCGGTAAATTTTAAATAGATTATAAAAAGCGGCCAAGTGCGTGTCGGGCCACGCGCTTTGTATACGGTTCCGTAGTTGCCCGTCACAATATGCGGACTTAGAAAGGGGGCTTTCACTTTTACACAATTAACCAGTTTATATAAGTAATTTTCAATGGAATTTGTACGAAAATTTCCTTATTACTCTCTCCAAGTACATTTTGTAAGTCGTTCGACTATTACTCGTTAACTTGTAAAGCCTACTTAGCTGTGTTAGTTTTCCTTTTAACTTCGTTAAAATAAACTACTGTCGTGAATTTTTTCACATATCCAAAACAACCGTTTAGCTAGCAGGAGGGTTTGACTCTAACTAAAATTAGCACTTTTAAGCTTAATATTTTTAGCAAAAGGATTTATAGGATAGCATAAGTCAGTTTTTTACAAGCTTTTATTTAACTTGAAATGTATGTATGTTTGTCTGGGTGGAATCTTGCAACTGAATTTTAAAGCAGTTATCCTCAACCGATTGAGCTGAAATTTAGCGTACCTGTCAAGTTCCGATGACAATACAATATGATGGTGACACCGAGCTGATGTGATAATGGAGACGGAAGGTGGACAACGGAACTCCTCGATGGATAATAGTAGACTGGCCGTGTTTAGGCTCATTTTTATCAGCACACGGTAACGATCAATAATTTTATAAAAGCTTGTATTGAAAAATATATTTTTCAGTGAAAACTTTTTAGTTCAATAATACCTACATAAGAGATATTTCTGAAGGGAAATGCTACTCTCCCAGGAATTCTGGTGGTCGCCGGAACTTGTATCTCGATTTTTGAGAGTAGCTCGTATTTGGGTCGGCGTCACGTACAGGTGGGTGGTAAATGTATAAGTTTAACTTATTATAACTTTTATATTTTATTAATTGAATAAATTTAAGATTTTAGTTAGTAAACTCTTACACTTACTATACCGTAGTGGGTTCAAATAATGATTACAAGAAAAAAAAAGTCCAGCGTATTGAAACGGCTGAACCGATTTTGATAAAACATGTCTAAGAACCATCGACAGAAAACCTGCTTTCAAATGTAAAAAAAAAACATTCAATTCGGTATGCATAAGTTCTGATCACTAATTATATAAAAACTTGTATTGAAAAATATATTAATAACAAAAAACTTATTCTTGTCAAACTTACAGCAATGTGTAGTCAGAATATTCTAAAATTGAAACATGATTTAAATTTAAATGATAAAATGCCTTTCAAAGTAGTGAACCGTTAGCATTCACTATCTGAATAAAATAACCTGTAGAAAACAGAATAAAAACGTAAAACACAAACTCAAATTGAACATCATATTTTACATCAAACGAGCGGGCAACGGGCCGGAGCTAAATGCACAGGAACCCATCCAAACCCATCCAATTTGCTTTCTAGGAAAAAAACAATAAAATTCTACTGCATTTTAAGTTAGTTTTTTATTTAAAATTGGTACTACTGTTTGATTTCCTATTTTTTTTTGGGTTCAGTACCCAAAGTACCCTTACGGTGCCCCATTGCTCTCACTCATCTGTCCGTCCGTCCGCCCGTCTGTCACACGGGTCTAGCGGCCAAGCCGTTCAAGCTAGTCTTCATATTTGCGTTATTTATGTTATCTTACAGACCCAAAGCAAAACATTGTAATAATTATTTTGATATTTATGTGAGGCACAAGTAAAACGGGGCGTGAAATAAAATTTGTAATAAGTTTTTAGAGCTTATTAAGTAGTGAATGTATTTTTTATTTTCAAAAGTAATTAAAAGCAATGCCATGAGAGGTCGTCAGTTAGCTTTTTTCCAAAATGTTGTTTTCAACTTGAAGTTTTGTGCTCGCATGGCTATAGGTATTGATTAGGTGCCGGTGAAATTACAGACACATGAGACTTTTCATCTTTGTCTCAGGGCGCAGTGCAATGCCACATAGGGTGCGTCCTAGGTGGACGTGACCTATGACGTAATGCATTGTTAAAGGCAGAGTTTACCGCTTAACATTAGGTGGGCCATTTACTTGTTCCGTCATTAAAGCAGTTAAAAAAAAAACACTTCTCTCCACGGCTGTACTCGAATTTCGCTACCAACCCAGGCGTTACTTTTAATCTCGAATATTGCAATGGCGACAATTTGAAATCTACCCTCAATCTGTCCTTTTTTCTCTCGTTATATGTGGATTTTTGTTCTCTTTCTAACTACGTAGTTTTTTGTGGGAAAGGTGGTTGACTTTAGTGTGTAATTAATTAATTGAGGAAAAACGGGAACTTTCCGGGCGTTTTTGTAACCGAAATTCAGGATTTTTCAGATGAATTCTTTTGTTTATATAGTAACTAGTGTCCCGTGGCTTTGTTTGTGCTTTACCAGGATATAAAACTAGCCCATAGCTCAATACAGGTCATATCTATGTGTGTATTATTTTTCATCGAAATCGGTCGTGATTGAGTAACATACAAACGTTCAAACATACAAACATACAAACGATCAAACATACAAACACCACGAATCCACCATAAAACTAACTTTGACTTTTTTATGTGTGGAATCGTTTTTAGATCACTGATAGTTATCAGAATTGGCAAGATAAAATGGCAATGGGCATGCCATATAGGTCGCAGGACTGACAACCGTTGGGAAAGAAAGATGCTTGAGTGGAGATCACAAACCGGCTAGCTTATTACGTATCTTGCAATAGCAAAGCGATAGCGAGAATTGCGCGATTATCGCATCCAAATTGCAAATTCGTATTACGTATCAGCGATCGTAATACGAATTTGCGATTTGGATGCGATGATCGTGCAATGGGGATCCACACTGCAATTTTTTCCCGCCAGGTGGCGCATCGTCGATACGGCCACTGTCAACTGACAATTTAGTACATTTTGTTGTTTTTTCGCTACAATTGATTGGTTTTATTTTCATTTCTTTCGAATATGCCACTGTGTTCTTTACCAGGCTCTTCCAATCGCGGTAATCCTATATTCCCCGAAAACCCATATTGAAAAAGAAGTGGGAAATTGGCTAATAAGAAGAAACGAACTTTCGATGTGGTAGTTGGTAATTTTTGGCAGGATTGTGGAGCTATATACATCATGATTATGTGTTGCTGCGGGAACATCGACTATCTGGCTCGGTTGTGATGCCTGAGCGCTGTTATTGCCATGGTCGGCATTTCGATCTTAGAGAATTCTAACCTAAAATCAAAATTGTTATTAGTGATTAGAATACAATGTATTTAGGTCTATTTCAATGGCACATTTGAGAATATTAAATGTTTTAACTAATAAGCACCACTATAGTAAGAAAAACACACCAAATCCATGAAATATTGTCTGTTATGAACCGTTCGATGAGGTCCGCTTTTTTTTCAGATATTTTTCTTCCTTGTATCTATAACTCTTCCTTGAGTTCCACAAGCCTCCAAGTTGAATACATAGTGCCCGATCGTTGAAAAAGAACCCAAATAGAACTCGTTTTCGTAAAGAAACTGCAAAAACCACAACACAACAACAAAGCAGTTAAGCTTTGACATGTCCGGACCGCCGCTGGCGCCATCTGCGAAAAGCCTTGCCTGTGGAACCCCATTCTCGCGCAATTATTGCTATCGCATTGCTATTGCAAGATAAGTAATAAGCTAGCGGGTTGCAGAGTATGATGGACCACCTCATTGACGGATCATCGACTTTCTAAAGGTTATAGGAAGTCGGTGGATGGGAACGGCCCAAGACCGTTGATCGTGGGAGTCTATGGAGAAGACTTATTTCAAGCTGAAGCTGTCATCATCAACATCCTCATCATCACAGAATGCAATTGAGGGATTCTTGGCAGGCGGACTGGTGATCACAGTATTGGCGCTGATTACTCAGGTTGATGCTGCTGCCCATCTACTGGTGTAATCCCATAGTGGGCTTTTACGACATAAATAAACTTGTGGTTCGCCCCCAACTGAGACCTCGCGAATACACGCGATTTAGGTAGGTAACCTTATTTTCTTCGAAAAAATATATAAGCACGTGTGGTTCGAAAAGTTAGACCTAAAACGTGATTCAAGTTCTTAGAAACGGGAGGTCAACAATGGATATTATACTGGTTATTGTTTTATAGATACAAATTTCGAAAGTCTTCAATTTTAGACTTTTCCCAGTATTTGTGTCATAGCTACAAACTTACCAAATTTCAGTGTTGTAAAATTAGTGGAAATATCCTAGAGGTTTTGGATTTTTACATTTTCGGTTTACCCTAATATCTCAAAAACTACATATTATCATCATCATCAGCCTGTACAAGGCCACTGCTAGACATAGGCCTCCCTCATAGAATTCTACTGACTTCCCCCTTTAAAATGTCGTGGAACCATTGAGAGATGGGATTATTTTATTTTAAGTCGAATCAAAAGACAAAAATGCGTTTTCTTAGATTTTCCCCCATGTTCACTTTTCTTTGCAAATATTTGAACGCGGCGATAAGGCGTCTTTGTGTGAACTGTTTATATATCTTGATTTGATTGTTATCATGGCGAAAAGCTATAAAAGTTAAATAAAAACCGGCTAAGTGCGAGTCGGAATCGCGCACGAAGGGTTCCGTACCATGACACTAATCTTATAAATGCGAAAGTTTGTGTGTGTGTTAGTGTGTTTGTTACTTCTTCACGCTAAAACGGCTGGACGGATTTGGATGAAATTTGGAATGGAGATAACTGGACTCCCGGAATAACACATAGGCATATATATATCCCGATATTCCCACGGGATCGAGACTTACGCGGGGCGCAGCTAGTTATCTATAAAAACGGCAAAAAAACACGTTTTTTGTATGGGAGCCCCCTTAAATATTTGTTTTATTTTAATTTAATTATATATTTTTAAAGTGAATATATATCTAAATATTCACAGAATATTTCAAGCATCTATCTATTGCCGTTATCAATATCGAGCAAAAACTCAATATATCATCTGTGAAAATTTCAACTGTCTAACTATCACGGTTCATGAGATACAGCTTGGTGACAGACGAACAGACGGACGGACAGCGAGGTATTAGTAAAAGGGTTCCGTTTTACCACTTGCAGAAATACCCAACAAAATAAAAATAAATAATTTTTATTTCGTGTTCCCCTAATTTTGCCGGTGTGTGTAGTTAAAAATGAGAACCTTCTTTTCGTAGGCGGTTAATTGATACAATTGTCTGCAAAAAATGTGAATGACCCCATTAAATAAATCGATTCATAACAGCTCTATGGTTAAAGCCAAAACGAATGCGTTTGATACGTATAACTGTTACAGGCACGTGCTAATCTTCTACGCACTTTAAAAGGGTAAGGTATCAAAGTTGTAGTATCGTGGCGAATCTCTTAGTGAGAGATCTTACTGAGAGAGGACTGTCAGAAGGTCATTTAAAACCACACTCCACACACTTCCACCCTCACTCGGCCACATCGTCACTTACCAACAGGTGAGATCGTGGACAAACAAAGGTCTACCATAGTTTAAAAAAAACTCTGAATCTTGACCGAATACAGACTGAATTATGAACATATATACATACATTTTAGTACCTATTAGTAGAGCATTTTTGTGAGAGAGTTCGTCCGGGGAAGTATTACCCCCATACCTATTTATGCCGCAAAACAGTAGTGCTCGCATTGCTGTGTTCTGGTTTGAAAGGTATGGGTGCCGGTGAAATTACAGGCATATGAGACTTTTCATATTTATGTCTCAGGGTGGCGGGCGCAGTGCAATGCCACATAGGGTGCGTCCTAGGTAGATGTGACCTATGAGGTAATGCATTGTTAGAGGCAGAGGTTACCGCTTAACATCATCTGGGCCATCAGCTTGTTAAGTCATTCAAGAAATTAAAAAAAAAACGTACGTTGTTTTGCCTTTTTCCCAATGGGCCTCTTTTCACAGTGTGTTGCACAATAGTGGAATATAGACGTGACAAGTGGTGAGCTCATCGCCGCTATTAGTTCCCATTACTGACTCGGCTAACGCTTTCTTCCAGTAATAACACATTCTTTTAATCTAGCAGCCAGGACAAATCTTATAACGATGAATCTTATCAACTAGTCCGGGTAATCCGTTAGTCGGCTTTTGCTACATCCACGGGAGGAGACGGAGGGGTCTATTCTTAGGCCAGACACACCACGTCACAGGTTAAAAATCTCACTAATACGGTGTTATGTTTTGATCACCTAACAATAGGACCAAGCAGTTTCTGCTGTATAAGTACGGTTTTATGGTAAATAAATAGACCAACGAACCAATACCATCGTTTCTATGAATAAAAATAGCCCTTTTTTGGTCGGTTTTATCTAGTTTTGAGTCAAAGTGGCTTTAGTTCTTAAAATAACTGTCAAAATGAGTTTTAAGCCTGTAAAACACCCTAGCTATCAACTAAAACCCCCAAAAAAGTAGGCACATAATTAAAAACAGGATGTAGACTATTCCATTGCGTGACACCACATTTTTTGTCACGTACATCGTGACGCGTCACGTTATCTCGCGAGATACGTGTCACGCGGCTGTACGCCGCTTTTTTCACGTTTTTACGTAATGGCAAAAACGTCAGGGGTTATTTTTCTTTCGCAAAGTGAAATGTTGAATCTAGATTAATATATATAAAAAGAGGATAAGAGTTTTATTATGAGTTTTAAGTTTTAAGGGAAATGAATTTCAGGTTTTAGTAGTAGTAGAGCTTTTTTAAGAAAGATTTCGTACGGCGAAGTACTACCACCATATCTATTTCTGCCGCAAAGCAGTAGTGCTTGCAATGTTGTGTTCCGGTTTGAAGGGCATGGGTGCTGGTGAAATTACAGGCACCTTTATGTCTCAGGGTGGCGGGCGCAGTGCAATGCCACATAGGGGTGCGTTTTGGTGGGCGTGACCTATGAGCACTATAAAAGGCAGAGGTTACCGCTTTAAATCAGGTGGGCGATCTGCTTGACCCGTCATTCCACACAGTTACAAAAAAGTAACTACCTTTATACATTCGTTCTAATTACCACAGATAAAATAATACTATGCTAGCATTACGAAAGATAGCTTAAACCTGAGTTTAGACCAGAACTACCAGTATAGGTCTTAGGTATGGTAGATATGACTTCAATAAAAAAAAAGTTTTTGTGAAAATTACCATTTTCTTGCACTATATATTTTTTTCAAAATCTGTGAATGCAGATCAGAATATCTCAAAAAGTTATTGACGGTCTCCTAGGAACGTTTTCTGTAACTATAACTTTGAAAGTACCTACCCTTACTGTCCCGTCTCAAAAATCCAACCTGTAGGTATACATAGTTTAGATCCCACGCTAGGATTCCCTTTGTCGTGTGTATCAGAAGCTACGTCACGACTAGCTGTTACGAAATAAAATAAGGGTGTAACACATAGATATCTGTAGTTTAACATAAAGGCTTTGTTTACCGGGAAAAAGACGTAAAGAATGTAGAAACCCATTTAACTATCTGTCCCAGGTAAAAAGGTTATAATAGCGACAACTAGAACAAGAGCATAACACGAAATAACGCGACCAAAACTTTACGTATTTGGACCCGAAATAAAAACAATAAAAAACTTAACCTACCGCTTAAACTTACAATTATAACCGACCCCGTGGGCCTTTTTGACCCTTGTAGCCAGGGCTGGATTAAGGCGGTATACCAGCACACATCGGGGGCATTCATTGAATTCCTCTGCACATCGGAGCTATTAAACAATACAAATATAGCTATTAATGAAAAACTGTGGGATGGTTCCTATATGCAATGACATACGTCGTTTTCCCCGAAAAGGTAGGCAGAGTCTCAATGGACCTCATTTCACCGTGGGAATATAGACTTGACAAGAGGTGAACTCATCGCCGCCATTGATTCCCACAGCTGACTTTGCTAACACTTTCTTCCAGCAATAACTTATTCCGTAATAAGCTAGCAGCCAGGACAAATCTTATACCAACGAATCATACTAACAAGTCCGGGTATTCTGTTTTAAAATCAAAGTCTGTAAGGACTTTACTAAAGCAATTGTATAAACATAACTAGTGGGTCGGTGGTGCGCGAGCTGCAAGCAGCTCGCGTGACCGTTTTGTTGCTCTAGTTGTTTCATTGAAATGGTTTTTCTGGATGTTTTTGAAATTACCCAGAATTATTAAATTATTAATTTTATTACACCAGGCAACACTAAATGTCCTATCACACGACCGACCCATACAAGTCATCCTGCGCAGGAGATGGCAACAACCAATAATACGATTCATACGATAAATACGTCACCCCTTCGTTAAACTCAGTCACTCGACCATCATTCCACTCAGGGGGTCAGTGGCTCGCTTCGCTCGTTACACATAATTAATATATAAAAACAAGCCTATTGCATGATGGCTAGTTCTCTGATTGAAAAATGTTTGGTCCTTTTACTAATGGCTTTGTTATGGAATTGATATATTGGATTACAATTTCAATTATGTACATGAGAAATGATATACATGATACGATATGTATGTCAAATTACAACAACAGCCGCTTCAAAAAAATGTAAAAAGAGTCTTTCAGGGCAGGCAACGCATTGGCAATACCTCTGGTGTTGCAGGTGTCAATAGGCTACGGTAAGCGCTTACCATCAGACGGGCCATAAGCCAGCTTGCCTAGCGATTACATTAAAAAAAAGTTTAGCTGAAAATACCTTGTATGCGAGTTCGGTCGATAACGACCCTGGACTATCCATAGCTCAGTTAAAGTACTGTATTCATCAATAATAAACAGAGATATGATGTGTAAATATCAACCAATATAATTATGCAAAAATTGCATTATATCATTGATAAGCATAGTTAATTTCGTTAGTCTTACACATCAGTTATTTCAGAAGAAACAAACGACTTCCCAATGACTATGCCCCCATATTCCACTGCCTACATCCATGCCTGACTGTGACCCCATCCAGGGGCTATAAAAGACTTGTTTTAACTCGTTGTACGTTTTAACCCGCGGCTGGGTAGTTTTGTCCCTTGTTTAATTTGTCGACTAAGATTTATGTGCGCGTAGTATGCGGCAGCACAAAATATTTCGGATGTTTTGTAGTACATTGTGGTTGTCAGCTTGTTAGGTCAAAGTTTGAATGGTATTTTAGCGTAAATTTTTTATGTCTGTATGTGATGGACATGGAGGCCCAATACTACTATTTTTAAAAAGAAAAACCATTCTTATGCCACAAAATAAATAATAGTATCACCCAAGGTAAGCAGAGCTTGTGTTATGGGTACTAGATAACTGATATACTTAATACAATACATTACATAGATAGATATAGTTTATTATACATATCCTAAACACTCTGAACAAATATCTGCAGATCGTACAAATATTTGTTCCGAGGCGGGAATCGAACCGTATTTTGATAAAAAAACGTGTAGTTTGTTGATTGCACCGAGTCGACAAGCATTAAGTCCAAATCATTAAGATTAATTACAATTATCTAGATATAATACAACAAAACCCATTATCGTATAAATCATATCAACACGTCGTTTAATAACATTATCAGCTCCACAGTAGGGTATCACTAATCGGCCATTTTCCGCTCTGTTACCCCACTAAAGACCATAGCGCACACAATGGCGTCGCCAAGCGGAAAACTCGCGTTTCTCATTATTATTATGATTTGATAGGGATTTTATGCATTTTTAAGCCACTGCAACTCATCCAGGGGAAGATCTCTGCGAACGTATTTAGACCAGATCGGAGACGTTCTGGAAAAAGGCCAGGTCAAGAGTACGCTTAACACATCCGACGATAAATGGAGAACCGTTGAGCCAATCTTGATGAAACTTTGTAGGTAGGTAGATTATGTGAATATAATTTTTAAGTTAGAACGTAAGCTTGATCAGTGCAAGAATTAGTAGTAGAGCTTTTTTGTGAAAGAGTTCGTCCGGGGAAGTACTACCCCATACCTATTTCTGCCGCAAAGCAGTAGTGATCGCATTGCTGTGTTCCTGTTTGAAGGTTATGGGTGCCGGTGAAATTACAGGCACATGAGAATTTTCATCTTTATGTCTCAGTGTGGCGGGCGCGGTGCAATGTTACATAGGGTGCATCCTAGGTGGACGTGATCTGTGTGATAATGCACTGTTCATAGGCAGAGGGTACCGCCTAACATCAGGTGGGCCATCAAAGGTTGATAATGATGGTGAATCTCAAATTTTAAGGGTCAGTTCACAGGTGCTACACGACCACTTCGCGCCATAAAGTTGCTGTCCAATACAAAATTACAAAATAAGTATATACAATTATGACGTCATCAACGCGACGTGTGTATACTTTGCATACATACATACACACATAAACTCACGCCTGTTTCCCGGAGGGGTAGGCTGAGACCAAGGATTTCCACTTGCTACGATCCTGACACACCTCTTTGGCTTCATTCAACCTCATTACATTCTTCATACATGCTTGTCGGTTAAGTGTTGGACACATACAACCACGCCGCATCCTGACAATTAAACTCTGAGATCTCACTCCACTCGGTCTGTTAATATACACTTATCAAACGATAATTACTGAACACAAGCCAAGTCTCTGAACAACTTAACATTATCAATTTCCTAGTACAAGAACATAATCGGTTATTTTCCGGGCTGTTACCTGACTAAAGACCATATCGCACGAACAGTCACGGAGCGGAAAGGTGTTACCCATACTTAAGTACTCGTATTTGTAATAGACGGGTGTATGCATTATTAGTAGTAGTAGAGATTTTTTGTGAAAGAGTTCGTCCGGGGAAGTACTACCACCATACCTTTTTCTGCCGCAAAGCAGTGGTGCTCGCATTGCTGTGTTCCGGTTTGAAGGGTGAAATTACAGGCACATGAAACTTATCATCTTTGTCTCAGGGTGGCGGGCGCAGTGCAATGCTGCATAGGGTGCGTCCTAGGTGGACGTGTCCTATGTCGTAATTCGTTGTTAAAGGCAGAGGTTACCGGTTAACATCAGGTGGGCCATCTGCTTGTTCCGCCATTCAAGTAGTTATAAAAAAAAAAAACTATCCAATAGAGTCTGTTCAAAAAGAGAAGCGTCGTGGGATTGGAGGGCGCAGCTGTGCTCATTTAACTTTTTTGTTTAGCGGGCAATACAATAGCGCGTCTGTTCCATTTTGATAATATTACAACTGTAACTATTTATTTAGTATAAAATTCAAAATGCCGACTGTTTGAATCCTAGGCTAAAGAAATAGTTAAATAAACTAAATAAGACGTTAGTTCACAACTTGCCCACGACGCTTCTCTTTTTGAACAGACTCTAAGGCTCAAAAATTACTCGTGATTTGACCTTTAAATTAAAAAAACAGAAAAATAAAAATAGGCAAAAAGTTTTAATTGGCTTCTGGTGATGGGATTAGTTTTGTAGTAAAAAATAAAGATTTTCGTATCCTCACCTTTAGTTTAGACTAGCCTTTGGCCCGCAGCTTTGCGTTCGTTGGTATAAAAAAACATCCACCCACCACCCAAATACCATCGAAATCCGTTAAACCGTAAACTACACATAACGCAAGCGTAGCCGATGGCGATAGCTAATAAACCATACCCTACGTTACTCGCTGATCATACAGCTTTCTATAGGTCAAAGAATTTTAAAAATCGGTTTAGTATTTTTGAGTTTATCCATTACTAGCAACTCTGCTTCACAAGGTTAGTTTATTTGTTTTTCAATAACGCCAAAACGACTGAACCGATTTCGATGGTAAAAATTGGAACGCAGATAGATTGTGACCTCTAGGCTTTTATCCCGGTATAACACAAGCAAAGTCGCGTGTGGACACTAGTTTAAAATAAATATTACTCCCAATAAAGAATTATATAAGTGGTGAGTCTGGCCTAAGAATATACCCCTCCGTCTCCTCCCGAGGATGTCGTAAAAGCCGACTAAGGGATTACCCCGACTTGTTGATAAAATTAGTTGGTATAAGATTTCACCTGGCTGCTAGATTATTGTTGAATGTGTTAATACTGGAAGAAAGCGTTAGCAGAGTCAGTCGCGGGAAGCAATGGCGGCAATGAGCTAACCACTTGTCACGTCTTTATTCCACGATGGTGCAACCCACTGTGAAAAGTGGCCCATTGAGGCTCTGCCTACAAAGGCCATAAAAAGGCGTGTGTCTATTATGTATGTATGTAAAGACAAGCAGCGCCCCGCGGTTTCACCCGCGTAAGTCTCGATCCCGTGGAATATCGGGATAAAAGTGTGCCTATGTGTTATTCCAGGAGTCCAGTTATCTCCATTCCAATTTTCATCCAAATCCATTCAGTAGTTTTTACGTGAAAGAGTAACAAACATCCATCCATCCATCCATCCATGCTTACAAACTTTCGCGTTAGTAGGATAGGATGAAATTTGGTATATTGTAGTAGCACTTCTACTTGGCTATAAGCTGTTCATATAACTAAACTAAGAGTAAGTTGGCGTTGAAATGAGAAGTAGGCATGTAACGAGGGTGTTCGAGCTAATAAATTACATATCACGCAAATAATATCTAAGGTGTGAACTGACAGAGGTCATAATTTTGTACTCTTGTTTCATAATGTTGTATTATTGTGACCCGGTACGGAGGCCTGCAATGTTCTAAGATTGTGACCCTAGGGTGGTTTACTATGTATATCGAAACGAAAAACTAAATTATCTATCAACAAGTTTTTTACAATTTCTACAATTTGTTATATTGTAGGCATAACTACAATGTCATCTGGGAAACTAACTAATCCATCAGGAAGCAAACTAAAATCTATTATTGCAAAAACATTATCTAACCATATATTTTTATTTTCAGGTAAGTACCAGTCGGCAGCCATTATCGACGGATGGGTAACAAATCTATTTATCAATAGCCTTTAGAATTAAACGTATGGGGTGGGTCTCTTCAGTTATGGGGCGGATCACTTCTCCATGTTACGTAGAGAAGGTAATGCCAGTCATTTTCGTGGACATTATGTTTTCCCCCTGATTTTCTTCATAGGTGTTATTTGGTTTCTTGAGAGTCACGGTTGAAACTCTGATATAACTTACGAATAAAAGTAGACTTTGGTTTAACTTACATATAACTAGTTTTTCTTGGTACTTTTTTGGTCGAGTTTCTATCGCGTTCGCGAGACAGTGGCGTTTGTTCATTGAAGTTGTAGTTCATAGAAGCTCGCGGGCATAGAAATTGGGTTGAAATATCAAGAAAAATTATTAAACGTAAGTTAAAGCGAGATTTATAAATATCATGAAAAGTTCGGATATTTTTTTCATCTTCGCATTCGTTCAACTATACTTAAACCCTGCCAAGGGAGGGCTTGGATCATATCATGTTTTTTTTTACTGACGACTTTTATCTCTATAGTTGCATGGGGTAAGTGCAACATTCGATTTTCAAAGTTGAAAAGAGGTTGGTGTTGCACTTTTCCCCATATATTTAGCGTGTTATTTTTTAATTTTTAATATCTTTGAATTTGTAATAAGTCAATCGCTCCTAACTTGCGCTAAACATATTCGTATAATTGGTACAGAAACGGATGCTAGTTTCTATGCTTGGGTGAGATATAAATTACTCACAATAAGATCTATGTATCTGCTCTATATCTTGCAATGCTTATAAATTAATGATGAACTCCAATCGTCAGTAGTATGTTACTGAGTCAGCAGTCCCTGATAAGGGTTTCCTCCACAGACCATATATCAAGATAGACACCACAAGTGTACCTGCTTTGCGTGTCATTTTGCTTGTCCGAAAGCTTGAGCAATGTACCTAAAGACCGTTCACCGTAAGGTGGCACCTGCCATGGGAGTATTTACAGGTGCCCTCTTACGGTGAACGAGCTGTATCAGCAAACCTCAAACCAGTTCGCTCTCGGCTGCCTACGCGATAGCACATTGGATGTTAAAATGCCTATTTGCTTCATAGTGAACTGTAAAAATTCTTTGAAATCAGCTAGCCGTGCGATTGGAGATATTTCATAGAAAAGTAGGTGCAAAATAAAACCTCCGCTTGGTTTCATACAAATTTACTACCTGGCCTAGTAGACTGGCCGTGTTTAGGCTCATGTTGATCAGCGCACGGTTACGATCACTAATTTTATAAAAGCTTGTGTTGATATAGTATGGATTGTTGTACAAGGAGCTAAAATGACCCATTATATACAGCGAGAGGGAGTAAATATAAACTTTAATGAAACTTTAGAGTTTTAATGGGTTTTTAGCGCCGTGTGTTACACTCTACTTTTAACTTTCACACTTTTCACACTTTTCACTACGATTGCGAGAAAATAAAACAATCCAATACAATATGAAAAATTAATTACGGTCACTACTAATTCAATTTGCAATTAGAGAAAAATTCTAAAGATCTCGCGCCAATGTGTTTTTTTTTATTTCTTCTGTAGCCGCAACGCGTTACATGCATTCTATTAAAGTGATCGCCGATTTTAGTTTCATTTTCAAAAATAAAATGTTGTAATTTTTATGAAACAGTAATAAGTAGAGTCTTTATTTATGATTATCCTATTTATGACTAAAGACTTTTTCGTTGTTGTAGGGTCATTGTCATTTGACAGACACAAATAAAAAATAAAACTTTTTCCCCTACTTGAAGAAATGCTATTTTTTCTTCGCTCTGCTCTGGTACGCCACTATGACGGTCTTTTTGAGCAAGGGGAGTAGAAAATATATTTTTCATAAAAAAGTTACCAGTATTCCATTAAAATTGATAAAACGGAACACCTATTGAAACACATCATTGTAATGTTTTTTTTCTAATTCTAACTTGAAGATTACAAGATTACTTTTTAGTCTGATTTTAAAAAGTATTTATCTAACGAGGATATAATGCAATGAATTTATCGTTTTAAGTTAATCCTGACGCATCCCAAGCCAGACATAAATGTATAACATTTTAAACATCGCCCTATAATGACTTTACCCCTCAACGCGACAGGATCGCGATAAAATCTCGAACGGTTAATTATACCATATAATTAACAAGACGTTTTATGACGTCATGACGTTGTGACACGCCATACTGACGTGACACGCTTTATCATAATCCGCTGTTTAAGCGCCTGCAATCTCATTGTGAATTTCGATTAGGTTTAGAAATAATACATTTATTTACAGCAAAAATAATATAAATAATACAAGGAGACAAGTACAAAATTTAAAAAAAAAAACATATGAAACAGTTGGGCCATAAAGACCACTGCTAACGATCTAAAGGAAGCATGGCAATAGGTACTAATGCGTTGAGCCAGATAAGAGCCAGCTCTCGGGTCACGCGTCGCTAGAAATTAGAAAGCAGAGTTAACGGCAGAGGTTACCGCTTAACATCAGGTGGGCCATCTGTTTGTTCCCTTATTCAAGTAATTAAAAAAAAAGGTCACGTCCGCCTAGGACGCCCCTTATGTGCCATTGCACTGCATTGTTGCTGCGACAAATTACTCATGTGTCTGTAATTTCACCGGCAACCATTACCCTTCAAACCGGAACACAGCAATGCGTTCTACTAATAATCTACGAGTAAAATGGCTATGACTACGAACGGACAGACAGACAGACGGACACGGCGAAGCTCTTAGTAGTAGTAGAGCTTTTTTGTGAAAGAGTTCGTCTGGGGAAGTACTACCACCATACCTATTTCTGCCGCAAAGCAGCAGTGCTCGCATTGCTGTGTTCCGGTTTGAAGGGTAAGGGTGCCGGTGAAATTACAGGCACATGAGACTTTTCATCTATGTCTCAGGGTGGCGGGCGCAGTGCAATGCCACATAGGGTGCGTCCTAGGTGGACGTGACCTATGAAGTAATGCACTGTTCATAGGCAGAGGTTACCGCTTAACATCAGATGGGCCTCTTGCTTGTTCCGCCATTCAAGTAGTATAAAAAATAAATTTAAAAAAAAACCTATAAGGGTTCCTTGTTGGACTGTGGAACCCTACAAACTAAAGTCGGTAGCTACCCGACCGATAGGGGATTCTGCCTCGTAGCCAACCGGATTGTTTATCGAATCCATTCGGAATCCCAACAAATGTTTATACATCTGATTTGATTTTCGTCTGTTATTGGATTTAAGGCAGGGGGTTTAATTCCATCCGATATATTGGATTATACGGATTTTGTCCGGATTTTTGTTGTGACACGATTCTAGTCTTCGCTTCACTTGTTTTTGGATTGATGGCGTCAAATCATCATCATCTTCATCATCATCATCATCATCATCATCATCATCTTCATCATCAAGAGCTGAGGCCCAAAAAAAACAATGGACGATTTGCCATAATCACCACGCTTGACAGGCGGTAGCTGGGGTGTGCAGGAGTGCTGTGTAGCTGTGGTGTGTCCGGCCTAAGAATAGGTCTCCTCCCGTGGATGTAGTAAAAACCGACTAAGGGATTACCCGGATTTGTTGTTAAGATTTGTCGTGACTGCTAGCTTATTATAGAATGTGTTAACTGCAAGAAAGCTTAAGCCGAATCAGCCGTGGGAAGCAATGGCGGCGATGAGCTCACCACTTGTCACGTCAATATCAACCCACTGTGAAAAGAGGCCCATTGAAAAAGGCGTGTGTCTATTATGTATGTATGTATGACAGGCGGATTTATGACCGCAATTTGGTGTCAGGCGGTTGCTACTGCCTAATCACTTGTTGTAAACCTCAGTAGGTTTTTACGACATCCACGGGAGGAGACAGGAGGTCCATTCCTAGGCTGGAGACACCACAACAATGCAAACAGAACACACTGCATAGCGTGACGATTTGTGAATTCTGTCGTCAATCGTACTTCTTTTATCATTGGTTCTGTTTTGGTCTCCTTGTCTCAGTTAAAAGAAAAGTAAGTCTTGTGAAAAGAGCCGATTATGGCTGGTTGTATAGAAAACGAATAAGTGGTAATACCATATTTACTCCCTGCGAGATTTCATTTTGTGCGTCCGTTAGTTCTGCAGTTGTTGATCTACCAAATATGATTTGCCGCAAATAATCCTACAAGTATTATAAATGCGAAAGTTTGTGTGTGTGTAAGTGTGTTTGTTACTGCTTCACGCTGAAACGGCTGAACGGATTTGCATGAAATTTGGAATGGAGATAACTGGACTCCCGGAATAACACAAAGGCACATTTTTATCACGATATTCCCACGGGATCGAGACTTACGCGGGTGCAACCGTGGGGCGCTGCTAACCAATATAGAAGCCAACAACATTCATTTCAGTGTAGAATTATACTCTGTTCGGCCATATTTGGTAAAATACGTCATTATGAAAAAGCAACTAACCTTAACGCAGGGTGACCAAGAATGAACCGATTACACCAAGTAGTAGCATATCATGTAATCAATAAAATAATTGCATAAAAGCAGCCTCTCTCGACTCACCCTTTCATTACTTAAGCCCTTTCTTTTAGCAAAGACAACCTCTGTGGCGCGGCGGGCGAAGGTTGGCCTGCAACGCAGGAGGTTGCGGGTTCGATTCCCGCCTCGGAACAAATATTTGTGCGATCGCAGATATTTGTTCAGGGTGTTCTGGGTATTTTCTATGTATAATAAAAAATATCTATCTATGTTATATATTGTATTAAGTATATCAGTTATCTAGTACCCATAACACAAGCTCTGCTTAGCTTGGGGCTAGATAATGTTGTGTGAACTGTCCAGCATATTTATTTTTATTTTATTTTATTTTTTAGCAAGCTGTAAAAGACCAACAAATAACCAATAACACGATAGGATAAGAAAATCCAAATCATCTGTGTATTAAAAGATTATTTTCATATATACACGTGTATCAGATTACCTTACCCTGAAATTTTCCTCAATAATAAGGAAAAAATATCACCCTCAAAAAGTATATTGTAATAAGGTTGGTAAGTAGATATTCTTCAAATATAATTGCGAAAGTATGTAATACCAAATCAAAGGCCGTAAAAGAAATTCTCAGAAGGCTTTAATAACCTAGGTATAGTGAGAAACGCAGATGAAAACAGGCAATTACATAAGCATGAATTGTATTACTAGTTCAGAAGCTATCGATAATATTTTAACGTCATGTTTCTGAGATATATAAAAATCTAAGCTGGAGCTAGGTTTATCTCTAGCATTTGTGTTCTTATTGTGAGACTGACAGTTATTATCGAAAGCAATAGTGTAAGTACGGCTCAGGCGCAAAACGCCACTTCTCATAATGCACACCGCACGTTTTCACAAAATGAACACTTCGCAAAATGTACACTTATGAGGTAGCTACATAATAACTGATGAAGCGAGACACAGGCTATAAGACTAATCTATAATTCGATTTATATTGTTAGAATACATTGAACATTGCTTAGAAGCTACAAATTCGAATTATGTGACTTGGGTAGGAATTTAACGTGGTTTATATTGTTTTTGCTGTAAACCATCGCTTAAAAGAAGTATGTCTATCAAGTGCTTAAAATTTATTTATGTTGAGTTGATTTTTGAGTTATAATTGTTCCCGATATTTTGACACAGTTGCATGCGCCATGATAACGGGAGAAAGTATGTACATAACCATGATAGTTTCAAAAGTTATATATGCATATAGCATGTGTATGCCTACAGCTTTCTTTCTCCATAAAACTTATTCCTAATACACTGATAAGTGGTAAGCTGTAATGAATTTTTCGAAAAACCCTTTTGGCTTTAGCCTCCAATACTAAATTTATATTCCCAACAAACATAATATTTTTTGTTAATATTCATATAAAATGTTAACTGACCGAAATCGAATTGATAACTCAGCTTATCGTACAATTATAGCGTTCCAACTCTCGGTCGATATCAAGCATGAAAAGACTGACGTAAGAAAGTGTTCGCTAGCTTCTGAGATATCTCTTGAAAGATTGTACGGGATTGGAAAGGAACGCGAAGCGTGGATAAAAATGTTTGATATGAGTTCTCGTGTTACATTATATTCTTATTTTTCCGGCTTTGATTATAAACCAAATTGTATTAACAGTGCAGCTTAAATTATATTATTTAGTAGTAGTAGAATTTTTTTGTGAAAGAATTCGTCCGGGGAAGTACTACCACCATATCTATTTCCGCTGCAAAGCAGTAGTGCTCGCAATGCTGTGTTCCGGACGGAAGGGTATGGTTGCAGGTGAAATTACAGGCACATGAGACTTTTCATCTTTATGTCTCAGGGTGGCGGGCGCGGTGCAATGCCTCATAGGGTGCGTCCTAGGTGGACGTGACCTATGTGATAATGCACTGTTCATAGGCAGAGGCCATCTGCTTTATCCGTCATTCTAAGTTGTTTAAAAAAAACTTCAAATTTACACTAGGTAAACTCCTTATTTGAATGGGCAATATTTAACACTGGTCCGCCCGTGGCTTCGCTCGCGTTTTACAGATAAATAGTAGCCTATAATCCAGGTCATAATCGTATACATATAATATTAAGACATTATAGGCAAGAGATTAACGCTTAACATCAGGTGGCCCATCTGTTTGTTCCGACATTCATTCATATAAAAAACCAGACATTTCCAAGGTTAGTTATTGAGAAAAGGTTAAATGCTTTTTGTCTGAGCAGTCTGGACGACAATCTAAATACTATTACAAGAATTCGAATACAAGATGAAGATATATTCTGAGTTAGAAATCAAAAGGTTAAGGATCGCGTGGATAATGTGAATGGGCCGAGAATTTACGAGTGAGCAAATGGATGATTCGTAAGATGTTTGAAATTGCAAAGCTTCGTCCCGCAGTGTGTCTGGTCTAAGAATATACCACTCCGTTGCCTCCCGTTTTTATCGTAATAGCCATCTAAGGGTTAAGCTACATCAGGGAATGTGCAGCAGTCGTCGTCGTTTCGTATGAGGTAGTGCTGGCCTCTGGTGTCAGAGTTTGTCAAGCCGCCCGAAGGCCTCTGGCATGGCTTATCGACTGCTATTAATCAATAACAGCCGGGACCGACAGCTTAACGTGCCTTCCGAAGCACAGAGCGATGTAAATCCGCACATAACTTAGAAAAGTCATTGGTGCGGAGCCTAGGATCGAACCCGGTATCGTTGGATTCTGAGTTGCACTATTGAACCGTTAGGCTACCATGGGCAGCAGTATCCATCTGAGTAGTCAACACCAATAATACGATCACCAATGGTAAGCGTGGTGATTCACAAATGCTAAGCGTGGTGATTCACCAATGCTAAGCGTGGTGATTCACCAATGCTAAGCGTGGTGATTCACCTATGCTAAGCGTGGTGATTCACAAATGCTAAGCGTGGTGATTCACCAATGCTAAGCGTGGTGATTCACCAATGCTAAGCGTGGTGATTATGGCAAATCTATTTCAGTATATGTGGACTATGAAACCTTTTGTGAAGAGCTAAATTAAACTTTATATCATATTAACTTAGAACTATACCTACTCACCTAATTTGCTGAAAGTATAGTTACTTCCTGCTAAAATATGAGGACATGGCGTGATCATGTTTGGTATCATAATAAAGGTAAATAAACAATTCTAATTATATGTAATTTACATCTGCAAAATTAAATGTTTTTATTTCTTAACAAATGTTCTCACAAGCGTTTTTATAATTTTCAGTAAAGATTTTCCGTAGTCGGGCTTCCGTTTTTTAAACTTTTATCTCTTTAGTCTTTTGTAAACCACAAAAATACCACCTTACTCAAATCTTTCTTGCCGTAACACAACCTTTCAAAGTTGGATCATCAATAACCCGATTTGGAATATGGTTTGTCCGGATTAGCGGGATCGAAAGTCAAGTTGCAAAGTATAGGGCATTATTTCTGGAGTCGGTTTCCAGCTCATTCACAATAGCTAGTTCACTGAGAGGTTCCGTGTAAAGCAAAATGTTAATCGTAGTGTTATTTTACCTATAATTAAATCAAGTACCTACAATATTTAGGTTATTTATTAAGGGTTATCTCCACTAGGTACACTCTACTGATCCATACAATACTGATTCATACCCGGACTTGTTTGTAAGACTCGTTGGTATAAATAATGCTGGACAGTTCACACAACATTATCTAGCCCCAAGCTAAGCAGAGCTTGTGTTATGGGTACTAGATAACTGATATACTTAATACAATATTATACATAGGTAGATATTTTTTATTATACATAGAAAATACCCAGAACACCCTGAACAAATATCTGCGATCGCACAAATATTTGTTCCGAGGCGGGAATCGAACCCGCATCCTCTTGCGTCGAAGGCCAAGCTTCGCCCGCCGCGCCACAGGGGTCGTCAAATAAGATAAGATTCGTCCTGGCTGCTAGCTTATTTAGGGAATGTGTTATTACTGGCAGAAAGCGTTAGCAGAGTTGGCTGGCTAAAAAAAGACAATTATTTTGTGCTCAGTGTTGTGTTTAGACAACCAAACACATATAAATTCACGTACTATCCTTTATGCATTGCACAATTCACAGTCACGAAACAACAACAATACCTTAGTGAGAAGACACAAAATAGGTACCTAAATAATCACGTCTATCGCCAAAGCGCGGGCACTCGCGACTCGCGTTTGACCGAGTTTCACCCGAGATCGTCGTGTATGAGCGTATACAGGGCGTCCCAAGACTATGCGACATGAACGGAATGTACCTTAAATATTAAAGATAGGATATTTTGCTGAAAGGAGACTTTATTTTATTTTTAGAACTGTACAATACTGCATTCCAAGATTTTCTAAAAATTACTTGCTTTGCCTGGGAATAGAAACGACTTAAATGAAAATGAAACATAAAATGATTAATTTTACGTTATTCCTTTGTTTTTAGATACTATATTTGTTTAGAGGAATTATTATGTTTTGACCATTCTTTCCATTAGCATCATAAATATCCGAAATGTTTTTTTTTTCTCATTTAAAATGGTTCGATTCCCAGACGAAGCAAGTAATTTTTAGAAAATCTTTGAATGCAGTATTATTAAATTATAAAAATAAAATTAAGTTTCTTTTCAGCAAAATATCCTATCTACAATATTTAAGGTACTTTCCCTGTATGTTGCATAGTCTTGGGACGTCCTGTATAGGTAGGTGCGCCTGTTATCGCTCGTTGTACTGAGCTGTCCTTTTGTACTATGTATTTTGTGATGATACAGCACATTGAAAGCGCTGACTGACATTAGCAGCTATTCTTTCCACACTGTGGACTCAGATTGGTTTGATTGATCGAGATTTCGCGTTGATACAAAGTATTTGTGGAAGTTTGCTGAAATCTGCGGTAGAATCTGGAGAAATTTTATTTACATACGGATAAGATCTTGGGAAACTTTATTTCATTTTTCTTTTGTAAAAAAGCTTTTTGATATTGATTGAGGTTTCTACTTAACACATTTTTACTCGCTACGAAACGCGCGGTTATTAAAGTCTTCTTTTTACAAACGGGGAGGTAAAGTGCATGAAAGAAGCCTGTTTAAGACGCAATGGATCCATTCCCCACACTTGTTCTTTCACCATTGGCACTTTTCAGGGCCACCATACATCAAGCTGATGACTGCCTACCTCTAAGACTGCAGAGAGACACACACATCAAAAATGTTTGCGATCAGTTTTTTATATTCGTTGAAATATTATTAAAACTTATATAGCTGGTGTGTCTGGCCTAAGAATAGACCCCTCCGTCTCCTCCCGTGGATGTCGTAAAAGCCGACTAATGGATTACCCGGACTTGTTGATAAGATACGTTGGAGTATAAGATTTGTCCTGGCTGCAGTAGCTTATTATAGAATGTGTTATTACTGGAAGAAAGCGTTAGCTGAGTCAGTCGTGGGAAGCAATGGCGGCGATGAGCTCACCACTTGTCACGGCTATAATCCACGGGAGATCCACCATTGAGGCTATGCCTACCCTTTCGGGGAAAGAGGAGCGTGTGTCTATGTAGTATTAAATCTAGTGAAGTAATCCATAATTATTCTTGTAAGTTGTACCCAAAACTTCAGTAACTTTCGTTTTTATACAAAATAATAAAATACTTAAATATTATTTTTTTAACATTCTAAATTAATTAATATTAAATAGTATTTTTAAACAAAAAAATAATTCCTCTATAGAGGTTTTTCTAATATCAAGGAATAAAAAAATATTTCAACTTTTCAAAGTAATCGCAAACTTTTTGTATGTGTTTGGTACCACTGTTACATAATACAGACAGAAAGACGGACGGACGGACAGCTTAGGCTTAGTAATAGGGCTTATTGACACCCTTTGGATACGAAACCCAAAAAACGTGGAAAAAACTGTCCTTTATCATAAGACTTTCAATTTTATTTGCTTATTTCCTCGTAACAGGAAACCGTAATTTCATTCATACAATGCGTGCTTGTGATGTGGCAGAATCGTATATTTCATAACTAGCATTTGCCCGTGGCACCAAACAAGTGAAGCTATAAAAAAAAAAAATGCTGGACAGTTCACACAACATTATCTAGCCCCAAGCTAAGCTGAGCTTGTATTATGGGTACCTACTAGATAACTGACATACAATACAAAACATACATAGATATTTTTTATTATACATAGAAAATACCCAGAACACCCTAAACAAATATCTGCGATCGCACAAATATTTGTTCCGAGGCGGGTATCGAACCCGCAACCTCCTGCGTCGTTGGCCAACCTTCGCCCGCTGCGCTACAGAGGTCGTCAAAAATATTTTTTTTAGACGCAGTAATTTGACTTTGAGTAAGACACCACAACACTCACACAATTTTATTATAGGATAAAATTTTATTTTTTATGTTTTCTACTCAAACCTACTTTGTAATACTTTGGTATAATTTTTAGAGCTCCTAGTCTTACAAAAAGTCTTAAAAAAAATTCAAATTAAACAGTTGACCTGTCTAAAGATGGTTCCAAACTATCTATAGAAAGTTCAACTGATCTAATCACTACCAGACGGAAGCGTGTGGCTACCTCAGATGCTGGCTGCATTGCCACGCTGAATGGTAATACTAATGCGTTAGCCGATAAGAGCCAGCTCTCGGGTCACTCTTCAACCAGACGCCCTGAATTTGAAAACGTGAAGGACCCTGGTAACCCTCTGGTTCGTGTAGATACAGACAGACAACCGTTGCCTTTTTATACATACTTATAGAGAAAAGACGTAAGATTCAGCTAACAAGTGAAGTAAGCGATCCGTCTCCCTACCCTCGCAAACTTTACGAGTTTCAAAGGATATCGGAGAAGGAAAAACGATTATTGGCCTATATTTGTTTGGGACTTGGGAGTTGAGCTCAGATGCATCTCACTCCAAATCTACCCACAATTTAAATCGAGCTGTATCGCGCTGACTTAAGATTCAATATAACTTGTATTAAATCTTCAAAAACTCTCTCCACACGGCGTTGATGAACAAATGGAATTCAGTTTTCTGGTGTGGTTTTAAAGTTCCTGTCGCAATACCCTCGTTATTTTCCCAAAGAACCGAACTTCTGGATAAAAAGTATGCTTTGTTTATGACTAGGTTTCTATCAAACTTTGTACACAATTTCATCAAGATTGACGCAGCTGTTTTGGCGTGAAAGTACGACAAACATCCCATAGTCATCATCATTTATTTCACTTTTTAACCGCTAATGTGTGTCTGTCTGTTTGTGGCGCCGGCGCCGTAAGCTCTTAATGGGGTGAATCGATTAGAATGCGTTTTTTTAATTTTTATAATTGGTTTTCTAGCGATGTTTCTTAGATATGTTTTATTAAAATAGGTACAGGCGTTCCGGTGCGTTTGGGTTTTTGAAATATTTAAATTTCTTCTTGTTTATCATTATTTTTACATTCTTCTTCTTCTTTCGTGTCGAAGGTTCTCTGTCAAATTCAGGTCATTCAATGTACAGAGGGGTGAGTCTGAGTTTTGCAAACACCATCGTAACGGTGAACGTAACACGATCGTACGTGTATAACATAATAACTAGCTATTAATCTGTGCCAAAAACGTCACAGATTAATGGCTAGTTACTACGCAATACACGTACACTCGCCGTTACGATCATCGTTACGATGGTGTGTGTAAACTCGGACTTGCCCCTCAGGTGTGAATGGTACTGTGTGCACGAAAATAGGTGCAGCATTGTTTGCGGTGAGACTGACATTGTGATTTTTACATTGACTTGCATATACATACTGTACTTCTTAGAAATGTCTGTAGAAAGCACTGTTTTTTTTTTAAGCCGAAGATGTAGTGCAAATTTCTAGAAGGCACCTATTCACTCTAGCGTTGAAGAGACCCAGATTATAGTTTTCAGGAAAGACAGACGACGGTATAGTGTATTCCACTCCTTAGCAGTTCGCATTATAAATGTAGAACTGAAACGTTTAGTACCAATAGAGGGTATACTAATGAGGTAAGGATGGTACTGAGCCGTGCGTCTGCTCGTCCTATGATGAAAAGGAGATGGTGGGATCAGATCATGAAGTTCCTGGGAGTTTTCTTCAGATTCAGATACCGGATTCAGTGCGCCTCGCACTTTTCATGCTCAGTTAGTTAAGTCTGTGTAACGCCAAGTTTCGAATGACACTTTTTGTAGATAACCCAGGTGTGTCGTATTTATTGGTGCTTAAAGTTTATGCTCGATGAGACAGGAAGTTAAAGAATTTATGTTCAGAAGTGTACACTTAGAGCTTTTGAGCCCGTTGTTTTTAAGGTAAGAAGATAATAAGTTTTTTGCGAAAAATATATTTTTCGTACAAGTGTACAAGTTTCGTATTTTTTTTTAGTACGAGCTGTTATAAAATTAGTGATCGTAACCGTGTGCTGATTAAAATGAGCCTAAACACGGCCAGTCTACTATTATCCCTCGAGGAGTTCCGTTGTCCACCTTCCATCTCCATCATCAGATCAGCTTGCTGTTACCATAATATTGCATTGTCATCGGAACTTGACAGGTGTGCAAAATGTCATCTCAATCGGTTGAGGTTAACTTCTTTAAAATTCAGTTGCAAGGTTCCACCCGGACAAACACACATGCATTGCAAGTTATAATATAAGCTTATAAAAATAAAGACTAGCCCTCTTATTGGTTGATGCGAGGTATTGATAAACTATTATTTCATAATATCGTAAAAGGTTGTACACAGTAAAAACTGTTTTTTTTCTTCTTTTAATTAAAAAAGACCCCTTTTTGCCCTGTAAGCGTAGGCAGAGCTTCAAATGGGCCTCTTTTCACTGTGGGTTGCATGCACCATCGTAGAAAATAGACGTGACAAGAGGTGAGCTCATCATCGCCATTGCGTCCCACGACTGACTCTGCTAACGCTTTCTTCCAGTAATAACACATTCCTAAGTAAGCTACGAGCCAGGGCAAATCTTATACCAACGAATCTTACAAACAAGTCCGGGTAATCCCTTAGTCGACTTTTACGACATCAACGGGAGGAGATGGGGGGGTCTATTCTTAGGCCAACCACACCACGGCTAACCGTGAATTTATATGAAAATCAATTCCCAAGGAGTAAACTCCAGAAATATCTCGCAACTTTGAAGCATTTGAGAAGACGTGTCAAGTCGCATATAAAAAGTCATCTCATCTTACTTTTATCTCTTAAAAAGTTACTAAATGCAGTGAGCAAAGCCGCTATCCGAACTTAAATCGTTTTGCAGATTAATGTCTGAAGTTTCCGCCTTTGTGGGTCAGAACTCGGTTTATTAGTTTACGTAATATGATGATGGGAACTAGGGAACTGGAATTTTTGATAGTCATTTAAACTACTCTGCCCGCGACTTCGCTTGCGATATACCCGGATAAAATGCAGCCTACAATACGATTCAGGGCATAATTTATGTGTCTACCGAATTTAATTTAAATTGCTTCAGGAGTTAGGTACGTACTTTCGCATTTATAATATTAATTTACCGAGCGATCGAAGTGAGCAACAACTGACAAAATTTGCTTTGATTTGTCTTTATGTTGGTACTCGCAACAGCAGTGCAGTACGTAGGACCACAGAATAAATAATAGTGTGTAGGACTCGATAGGACTCGATTAGATAAATCTTACTAATCTTGACGAAACTTGTTAGGCAGATTCTACAATATCATAGTTTTTTTAATTCTTGGTTGTATTTCGCTGGAGGACTATTTCCCCCAAAAAGGGGGAACTTTGCTACGGCGCTATTTACCGGCTGATGATATTTGGCAGAAACATTCGTTACTCAATAGGAATATAAAGCAGCAAAATCCGGTCAAGATGTTGTTAAGATATAGATTATGTAAATTTTAAACAAGATTTTAAATATGTACCAAAATCGGTCAAGATGTTGTCAAGGTATATATATAGATCGACATGTCTCAAACAAAATCGGTCAAGATGTTGTCAAGGTATATATAGATCGACATGTCTCAAACAAAATCGGTCAAGATGTTGTCAAGGTATATATAGATCGACATGTCTCAAACAAAATCGGTCAAGATGTTGTCAAGGTATATATAGATCGACATGTCTCAAACACAATCGGTCAAGATGTTGTCAAGGTATATATAGATCGACATGTCTCAAACAAAATCGGTCAAGATGTTGTCAAGGTATATATAGATCGACATGTCTCAAACAAAATCGGTCAAGATGTTGTCAAGGTATATATAGATCGACATGTCTCAAACACGATACAAGTGCTATATAATTTATATATTTTTTTTATTACTAGTAATATAATAATTATTATTATTATACCTATTTAAATAACTATTATTTTTATTATAACACCTACGTTATTTGTTTATTGTTTATTGTTATACTTTGTTATTTTCTTGTAATTCTTATCCTAGTTGTTCTTCTTCAATACCATTTTTTACCAATAAGTACTACTTTTTTATTGTATATTTTTAATTTTTGTTCTATCTATTGTTATTGTTCGTATCATACACGTCTGTTATTTTTTGTTCTCTTGGTTAGAAAAAGGCTTTAACGGAAGACCAGCGCAGGTTGTTTACAACCTTCATTTGCTGAGTTAGAGACCTTTTTGTAAAGCATCTCTAACTATCATTTTGTGTTTTTTTTTCATGTTTTATAGTGTTTACCTATCTGTGTTGTTACAAATAAAAAAATATTTTATTCTATTCTATTCTATAATGCATAGATACAAGTTTTGTGCTCCCGAGGTCATCATCAGCCTACAGAAGTCTACTGCTGGGCATAAGCCTCCCCCATATAATAGAATGCCACTACGAACGGTCTAGAGCCGCCTGCATCCACTGCCTTCCTGTGACCTCTATAATCTCTATAATGTCTAGTAGTATAGATAGTATTTTAGGGAAGTCTGTGAGTTAGACTATATTATATAGTTTTTTATTACCACCTATCTACTCTCGTGTATCGAGACTGATCAGGCCGTATTCCTCCGACGCTACTATTAATAGTTTTAATCAAAGAGTTCTAAACATGTTCCGTTTCCTGCTAAAACCACAATCCGTATGTTGACACAATTAATATCGTGTGAAATATACATTAATTGAATTTCTGTTGCGAATTTACAAAGGAATATAAACCTTACATTGTTAACACAAAGGCTGCTTTTGTATGGAATTTCCTGTAAGTTTCTTTGCTTAATCACAAAGGAGTATGAACCTTAACCCACGGGTTTTGTGATCAATTTTGTGAAGCAATAATAGATATTTTCTAACGATAAAAGAGTGTACACATTGTTTTTGTTTGTACTATGTTTGCTAAAGAGATAATAGATCAGAATGATGTTAAGCGAAGCGTAACTACTTTACTTTACTGGATTTTTCTTGGTCACCCTGACGTGAAAAAATGTATACCTATAAATAGGTATATACACACATGGACACACGCCTTTTTCCCCGAAGGGGGGTAGACAGAGCCCCAATGGGCCTCTTTGCACAGTGGGTTGCACCATCTTGGAATATAGACGTGACAAGTGGTGAGCTCATCGCCGCCATTGCTTCCCACAACTGACTCGGCTAACGCTTTCTTACCAGTATTAACGCATTCCATAATAAGCTAGCAGCCAGGACAAATCTTATACCAACGAATCTTATTAACATGTCCGGATAATCCACGGGAAGAGACGGAGGGGTCTTATTCTTAGACCGGACACACCACAGCCGACCTATACACTAACTAACACACATACGCCACACTAACATAACGTAAATATATTAGTTTATTTTATAAGTATACATTATGTATTCGAATCATACATAATACGTATGTAAGTTTTTAGTTCCTGTAAGTTAGTGTAGTAAGGTGGTTCCTTTCGCTCGTGGCGCAAAATTCAAACTTTTTCATGTTTTTTGCTCATCACAGCTCATCAATACTTCTTCAGATAGCGAAAACTAAATTGGCGGTAATTATATGACCTAACACACAAGTTTTAATTTTTAGTATCACTTAAATATCATTAGTTTGGCTATGAATGTGCTTGAATGAAAAAAAACACTGTAAATACCATTGAAGCACAATCTTAGCTTACCTAATGATATATATGTGATACTATAAATTAAAACTTGTGTGTTAGGTTATATAATTACTGGCAACATAGTTTTCGCTATCTGAAGAAGTGTTGATGAGCTGTTATGAGCAAAAAACACGAAAAAAACTGAATTTCACGCCACAAGCGAAAGGCAACCACCTTAAGAGCTTTTATCTCTTATTACTTTTAAATAGGTTTGTAGGTACACCGCCGTCCATTATAGCTTTGCTCAGTTCTTTCTATCCAAATGTTGCCTGGAAGAGATCGCTCTCAGCAATAAGCGTTACTTCACTCCAGGACAGCTTTTAAGTCTGTACAAAGCACAAGTCCGGGCTGGTATGGAGTACTGCTGCCACGTTTGGGATGGCTCGGCCAAACACCAGCTTGCTGCCTTGAACTCGATCGAACGCAGAGCTTTCAGGCTTATTGGTGAGCGACATATGGCGGAGACTAAGATCCAGAGTCTCGAGCACCGCCGTAAGGTAGCGTGCCTTTCGATCTTCTATAGGTTACATTTCGGGGAATGCTCCCAGGAACCTCATGATCTGATCCCACCATCTCCTTTTCAACATAGGACGAGCAGGCGCACGGCTCGGTACCACACTGAAAAAAAAAATATCTAACTGTGTGCAAAAAGTGCACAGTTAAAATTTACACAGTTGCTACAACATATTTTTCATTGAGATCTAATTAATTTACACCGTTGGGGCAACTGCAAAAAAACAGTTAGGAAGCAAACAGTAAATAAATATGTATAAACAGTTACAGGAACTTTTTGGTCAATAATAACAACGTATCCTGACAGTAATTTAAATTTCAACGGTTAAACATCAGTCCGGATAAGACAGTAAAATGAACTGTTTTACTTTAACTGTTTTTTTTCAGTTACGCTAACGTGTTTAATGTGTTGGCTCCATTTTAACCTCGCAGAACGTTAACTTTTATCGGTTTTCGGGTTACTCGAACTGTATTTTTTTTTCAGTGCACCCTTACCTCATTAGTATACCCTCTATTCGTACTAAACGGTTCAGTTCTACCTTTATAATGAGAACTTCTAAGGAGTGGAATACACTACCGTCGTCTGTCTTTCCTGAAAACTATAATCTGGGTCTCTTCAAAGCTAGAGTGAATAGGTGCCTTCTAGACCTTTGTGCTCCATCTTCGGCCGCATCGTCACTTACCAACAGGTGAGATCGTGGACAAATAAAGGTCTATCATTGTTAAAAAAAAAGCGCCCATTTTTTTGCCTCTTTTTAAATGTGTTATTAATATTTTTGTATTGTTTCTGTGTGGTAATCAATAAAGAGTTAATCTAAATCTCTAATCTATCTAACATACAATTAATGCTTGTAAAATGTAGTACTTACAAATGGGAATTTCTAATTCTAGGAACATTTAGTAACTATCCTGGATCCTAGAAGTTTAATGTGCGCATTGCATATAGTTCGCTCGCCAACTTCTGAGGGTTTGAGAGTTAATTACTCACGTTACACGCGTTATGTGACGACGATTTCCTACTCCTGTTGAATACTTGAGACTTTTCATCTTTATGTCTCAGGGTGGCGGGCGCGGTGTAATGCCACGTAGGGTGCGTCCTAGGTGGACGTGACCTATCTGATAATGCAATGTTCATAGGCAGAGGGTACCGCTTGACATCAGGTGGGCCATCTGCTTACATACATACATACATAGACACACGCCTTTTTCCCGGAAGGGGTAGGCAGAGCCTCAATGGGCCTCTTTTCACAGTGGGTTGCACCATCGTGGAATATAGACGTGACGAGTGGTGAGCTCATCGCCGCCATTGCTTCCCACGACTGACTCGGCTAACGCTTTCTTCCAGTATTATCACATTTCATAAATAAGCTAGCAGTCAGGACAAATCTTATACTAACGAATCTTACAAACAAGTCCGGAAACATCCTTGCTTGATCCTACATAATAAGTTGTATTAAAAAAAAAGAGTTAAAAAAAACAATACAAGCTTTTATATAATTAGTGATCGGAACCCTGTGCTGATCGAAAAGAGCCTAAACACGGTCAGTCTACTATTATCTATCGAGGAGTTCTGTTTTTCACCTTCCGTCTCCATCATCAGATCAGCTCGCTGTCACCATATTACTGTATTGTCATCGAAACTTGCCAGGTATGCAAAATTACAGCTCTAACGGTTAAGGATAACTGCTTTAAAATTCAGTTGCAAGATTTGATCCGATCATACAAACTCGTATTTGCTAGAATAATTCTAGAGCTATGACGTCACATACAAACTGTCATACATACAAAGAAGCAAGAAAATACACTCAGGCCGAGATTAATAGATCTTACTTAGACGTAGTAATGCTTAGAATTATCACTGTCACTCTTACACACATGTGAAATCACGCGTGCTAGAGAGGGATAGAGACAATGCTAAGCATGGACGTGCTAAGTCTATTTTTCTCAGTGTTAGTGTCACTTGCATATACCAGCTGAGCATAATTAAGTTTTTTTATTGAGCTTTTTTTTTTATTTCGTTTTTCACTGATCAAGTGTATGGCCTACGTGATGTTAACCGGTAACCTTTGGCTTTAACAATGCATTACCATCTAGGACGCGCCCTATGCGGCACTCCGCCCGCCACCTTGAGACATAAAGATGAAATTCGCATGTGCCTGTAATTCCACCGGCAACCATACCCTTCAAACCTGAACACAGCAACGCGAGCACTACTGCTTTGTGGCAGAAATAAGTATGGTGCTAGAGCGACGAACTTTTTCACAAAAAAGCTCTACTACTACTAAAGAGCAATTATTTTAAACAGCGCGATTTACTAGGGTTGCTAATTTAACTACATATGACGTCTGACGTGACCTATGCAGTATGGCCTCAATAACACCCCTCATTTTAGTCGTGGGGTTAAAAATAGAACTGAAGACTGTATGAATATGTTCCAATATCATATTATCTACGTTGCCGCGCAACGCTTTCCAACAGAGCTATCAGTTTACAAGGCATCCGGTATAAATATAGAAAATATTATTTATATTGAAGAGTCGTAGGTAACCTGGAGTCAGCTTTCTTAAGGTATCATTTGTATCATGTAACTGGTTCTCTCTTGGCTACCCTGCGCTAGATAGTAGAGCTTTTTTGTCGAAATATCGGGAACAATCAAAACTCAAAAATCATGGTAAATATCACGTTTCTAGTGAAACGTAATATGGGAATTTGTTGATGCGAGCAATGCCAAGTTCTTATTTCGACTTTGTTTGACAATATTTTTTGAACTGTTGATCAAACACATACTATATAGGAAGTATATTAGTAGGAAGATAGGTAATCAATACAATGTCCAAGTTCGTATGTGAGATTAATACGATAAGGATTCGTTAAGATATAGGTTGTCTTTGTTCGGAGCGAACCACTAGTATTAACTCAAGGGGTTCAGTGCTCGTAGTTCACGGGTAGGTGGATATCTATGTTTAATTGGAGTTGCCTCGACGATAAATTTCGAACCGCCGATCAAATTGCCATAAATGGCTATGTGAGCATGAACACAAACCGTAGTGTACCCATCATTTTGGATGTATTTAATCGAGTGACAATATAATATACATAATAGAGCCGTCGTGTGTCCGGCTTGAGAATAGAACCCACCGTCTCCTCCCATGGATGTCGTAAAAGCCGAGTAAGGGATCACCCGGACTTGTTAGTATATTCGTTGGTATAAGATTTGTCCTGGCTGCTAGCTTTTTATGGAATGTGTTATTATTACTGGAGGAAAGCATTGGCTGAGTCAGTCGTGTGAAGCAATTTCGGCGATGAGGTCACCCCTTGTCACGCCTATATTCCTACGATGGCTACCCACGGTGTTTAGATGTACTTGTACTAATATTTCTTCTGTGGTAAAGAGGCCCATTGAAGCTCTGCCTAACCCTTCAGGGGAAAAAGGCGTGTGTCGAAAAAAAGGGGTATGTGTGTGTGTGTGTGTGTGTGAGAACATAATTAAAGTGGGTGTATAACTATTAGATAGGCGACTTATAGTCAGTATTTATTTAAAACTAGCAGCGTCCTGCGCTTTCACCCGCGTAAGTCGCGATCCCGTGGGAATATCGGGATACATATGTGCCTATGTGTAATTCCGGGAGTCCAGTTATCTCCATTCCAAATTTCATTCAAATCCGTCGAGCCATTTCAGCGTGAAGAAGTAACAAAGACACGCACACACTCACAAACTTTCGGATTTTTGTGTGATTGAAAAAACCCTAACCTACCGACGGTCTATTTAGACCAAATACATCCTGCAAGTGTATCATGATGGCAGTATTGGAAGAAAACCATAGACTACATTGTAAAGTTTAGTGTGTCGAAGTGTAGTGTGTCTACAACGTCATTCAAATTCCTAGAAATGGGAGGTCAACTAAATAAACAAAAATCAAAAAAGCTTTATTTCTACAAAAAAAAAATAGTTTTGTGTTATATTTATCCAAATAATATTAAAATAAAACCCTAACGAGACCTAATATTAGTCGCCAAGACCCTAGGGCATTGCAGGCCTCCGAGACTTTATACTCGTATTCGGCATTATTTATTGGGCCCACCTAAATTACTCGGCTCGTTCATTCGGTTTCATTTATAACTCTTGAATCTTATAAGACGTTTGCATCTGTTTCTTTCAGAGGTTCTCGTAAGTACGTATGTTATATACATACATCTAGCTATTATAATCTAGTACTGACAAAGCTGATTCAAATTATCTAAGACAATCAACAATATTATTCTACGGTATCAAAGCAAAACAATTATACTCACCGAATCTCAACTGGCTGCGATTTCAGCCTCGAGGTGATGAGTTTTCCGAGTCAAGTTAGAAGCGGAAGTGATTGTGGAAGCGGGTAGTTTTTTTTTTTTATACTACTTGAATGACGGAACTAGCAGATGGCCCACCTGATGTTAAGCGGTAACCTCTGCCTATGAACAGTGCATTCTCACATAGGTCACGTCCACGTAGGACGCGACCTATGTGGCATTGCACTGCGCCCGCTACCCTGAGACATAAAGATGAAAAGTCTCATGTGCCTGTAATTTCACCGGCACCCTTACCCTTCAAACCGGAACACAGCAATGCAAGCACTACTGCTTTGCGGCAGAAATAGGTATGGTGGTAGAACTTCCCCGGACAAACACTTTCACAAAAAAGCTCTACTACTACTATTTATAAAGAAACGTTAGTCTTTGGCTAGTACTAGTATTTTAGGCCTTTTTATGAAAATATTTATTTTATTACTAGATTTGATAAAATTAGTTATCGGAACCGTGTACTGATCAAAATGAGCCAAAAACAACGTGTGTAGCTTAAAAGGTATTATTATCAAGTTATACACAGTTAAGTTCTGTGTAGTGCGCATTTTTGTGATTTGTACTGAGTGAGCAATGATAAAAGGGGTAGGTACTTAGGTACGTAAGTAGGTGCTTTAAATTGTTAAATATGGGTATATTTAATCTAAGTTCTAGGTACTTACATGGAATGTTAAGAAGTGCAAGTTACTGAAGACAAATTAAGTTTTATTTTTATTTTTTATTAGAGTGTTTAAAAGATGGAAAGTAGCATATTGGGATAAATGAGAGAGAAATATAAATTCAAAAATGAGGAGCTTCTTTTAATTCAACTTGAATTTATATTCTAATGCGGACTAAGCGTGGACAAAGCCACGGGCGGACCAGCTAGATTTTGATACTATTGATTCGTCTTCGATTTAAAGTAATCCTTGTGATTTCAATGTATACGTAGATTTATAACTTCTAAAAATGGTTATTGACACACTAATCGCCGTAAGCCAATGTCTTACGCTGAAAGTAACAGGATATTACTGTACGCTCCTTGGTTGGACACAAAGGCGGGTTACCTTTGTGGTGGTCACCGTCCCACTTTATTATAAGACTTTGTACATCCGCCTCCAATTGTAGCATAATTTGTGGGGAAATACGGCTATTTGAGGTGAAATTTGCAGTGAACAAATAATTAAATTTGTAAAAATTAAAAAAACCCTCAATGCAATGAAACGGCTGAACCGATTTTGATCAAACAAAGTTAAGAACACTCCCGAAAAATACACCTTTCATACAAAAAAAAACTATATCTGTTCATCCTTTCGGGATCTACGATGGGACAGACAGACACACACACACACACACACACACACACACACACACACACACACGGACACGTCAAACTTATAACACCCCTTCGTTTTTCGTCGGGGGTTAAAAAAGCCTTAGGTATACAATCACCGTGACACTTCTCAACACGAAAAGGGAGGTAATTCAAATAATTATAGATAGGTACCTACTAGTTTGTAATATTCGTTGGTCGTAAGTCCCCTGCTGGACTTACGCTGAAGCCGCCTCCATCCACTGTATTCCCAAGACTGTTACCATGTGATCCTCCAAGTGGAGACTGTCGTACTCCGCGCCTCTCTGTTCGCTGACACTTGACAACCTTTTTTCTTTTTAATTTTACACGGACTTGCTGATAATAATTCGTTGATATAAGATTTGTGCTGGCTGCTAGCTTATTCAAGGAATGTGTAATATTCGTTGGTCGTAAGTCCCCTGCTGGACTTACGCTGAAACCGCCTCCATCCACTGTATTCCCAAGACTGTTACCATGTGATCCTCCAAGTGGAGACCGTCGTACACCGCGCCTCTCTATTCGCTGACACTTGACAACCTTTTATCTTTTTAATTTTACACGGACGTGCTGATAAGATTCGTTGGTATAAGATTTGTGCTGGCTGCTAGCTTATTCAAGTAATGTGTTATAACTGGAAGAAAGCGTTAGCAGAGTTAGTCGTGGGAAGCAATGGCGGCGATGAGTTCACCACTTGTCAAGTCAAGGTTTTTTTTTAGTGCTTCTCGTTTTTTTCTAGTGGCAATATCCAGTAGGGAATATAGTATTCTTGGGTTTTCCCAATTAGCGGTTCAGCCAGTAGGGAAACGGATGCTTATATCAAAACACTGTTCATGAAACCTAAAGTGGCATAATGTATATTTAGAAAAAAAAACAATGACCCTCCCCTCCTCCCTTTTTTGCCATAACACCTGTCATACTGAGTTTATTATTATTTATATTTATTTATTATTCATTTTTAGTTTTTTAGTGACGACCTCTCTGGCGCGGCGGGCGAATATTGGGCTGCGACGCAGAAGGTTGCGGGTTCGATTCCCGCCTCGGAACAAATATTTGTGCGTTCGCAGATATTTGTTCAGGGTGTTATGGGTATTTTCTATGTATAATAAAAACATATCTATCTATGTCATATATTGTATTAAGTATATCAGTTATCTAGTACCCATAACACAAGCTCTGCTTAGCTTGGGGCTAGATAATGCTGTGTGAACTGTCCAGCATTATTTATTATTTATTTATTATTTATTTATTTATTCTTATAAAATGTAGCCTATGCCACCCGGACCATAATATAATCCTCATTCTTCAAATTCACATGAGAAGCGTAGGCGCTTCGGAACAACATACGTACACATGCTTCACACGTACCTAAACACAAACATACATACATACATAGACTGCTGAAAACATAACCCTTCCTTTTGGCTTTTCCGTAGTCAGGTAATTAGTATAATTGACGATAACGTTGAGGTCTTAAATATCTACTTCAGAAAGGTTGCAACGGTAGATTATCCATTTTTATTCTGAATCATAATTATAGATATATAAAGTGACCGAACGACTCAGTTAAGAGTCATTCAATGAAGAATTCATTACTTATTCAGCGCGAACCCGAAACTTTTGGGATTTCGAGGAAAAGTTTTGGAAACTTGTGGAAAAACTAAGGGCGGCTAGACTCAAGTTTTTTCGCAATTGTTTGCACGTGAGTAGAATGCCTAATTAGTAGGTGTTACTGGTAATTGTAAGCCGCTTGAAGGCCTTTTATTGTATTGTGGAAATTAAATTATAAGAAATTTTAGTACCTACTCGTATTTTAAATAGTCTTCGTCCAGGGAATCGTCGTCAATTAGATAAGTTATAAAATAATTTTGAATGTAATTTTAATTAATGTAATTTTTAATTTTGAATAATAACTATGCAAAGAGGGCATTTCATTTTCGAATTAAAAAAAAAGTAGTTCAATTTGGCTCGATAGATGGCGCCAAAATTAACAAATGTATTGTCTGTTCTTTTGTGTGATAGTAACAAAATACCAAGAAAATATGGTTTATTCCATCCAGTCCTACCAGTAGTTTGATAGTCGAACTGTTTGGATATATTTTCCAAATTGTTAATATCACTACTGTTGGCTTTGACATTTCACTTTATTTTAAAAGCTAGGTTCAAACCAGCACCATCTATTAGCGCATGATTTGAAACGTCCGTGAAAACCCCTCATTCGTCTTATATGCATGAAAGAAAAAAAACTTTTCTTTTCACTCGAACCTTACCCTACCCGCGAAATGGTGAAAGCCACGTCTAACCGTAAGAAAAGGTAATTATTGACTTTTTCAACTTCCACCCGCTACCTACCCTACGGCTCGGTTCCCTAAGAAACGGAAACATGTATATGACGTCCGTAATATAGCAGTGACTGCGATTTTGAACCTTATGTCATAGAACTTCTAAGTCATCATCATCATCCTAGTACCTAATATTATAAATGCGAAAGTTTGTGTGACTGTGAGTGTGTTTGTTACTTCTTCACGCTGAAACGGCTGGACGAATTTGCATGAAATTCGGAATGGAGATAACTGGACTCCCGGAATAACATATAGGCACATTTTTATCCCGATATTCCCACGGGATCGAGACTTACGCGGTTGAAACCGCGGGGCGCTGCTAGTAACCTATATAAATATCCACCTCTTGACATAAGCTTACCCATAGAGTGCCTCGTCAAACGGTATTGAGCCACCTTTTCGTTGAGCATTGGGCATTAACTGGCTGTAATAATGCTGATGATGGTTTTCCGCTGTACTCTAAAACGTGACTCCGCTATATAACGGCCGTTATACTAAAACGGCGTCTTTCGTTAGCAAACTCAACGCGATGGCGATCCGCGCGAAAATGTCAAAGCCTAACATGAGCAGAGTTCACGTACGACTTAACTTCAAGTCTAGATTGTGCTTGACCAACGCTGAGTGCAGACGTCGGTCAAGCGTAGCTGTAATAGAAACATACGAACGACTAAAGTGCAGCGAGGGGTTTTCACGGCCGTTTCATATCATGTTTATAGCCTTGAAAATAGATGGCGCCAGCTAAAGTAGCTCTATCAAAATAAAGTGAAATGTCAACGTCAACAACGTAGTGATATATTTTCGTGATATTCACACAAAAGCACAGACAATGCATTTGTTATTTTGACAAGTATATTTGAGTCAGCGCCATCTATCGAGCCAAATCGAACTACTTTTTATTTTATTTTATTCGTTAATGAAAAGCCCTCATTGCGACGCGCGTACGCTACGTCACGCTGAGTCTCGCTGACGACAGTCTAGCTCGTCGGTCAACCAACGCGCTATTGCTATAAATACGCGCAGTTAGTGCGACGCAGTACGGTCAGCGTTGACGGTATACGCGCTCTTCGCATTCGCGATGAGTTCGCTTACTAGGACCACAAAATATATAGTACAGAGGGTCAGCTCAGAACTATAACGAGTGATAACAGGCGCATGTACCTATATACGCGTATACACAACGATCTCGGTGAAACTCGGTCAAACGCCAGTCGCGAGTGCCCGCGCTTTGGCGATAGACGTGATTATTTAGGTACCTATATATTTTGTGCTTTGTGACTCAGGCACAGAATAAATAATAATACAAGCAACTCAGGTACTATTGTTTTTGTTTTGTGACCGAATTGTGCAATGCGTAAACAATCGTATGCATGAATTGCTCTGTGTTTGGTTGCTTAAACACAACACTGAAAGAATTGTCGGTTTTAGCCAGCCCTAGCGCTACGGTTGACCGCAGGTGATTAAAATTAAATGTGGCCAGAACTAACCTTCTGTACTATGTATTTTGTGCTAGGAAGGCCACCGCTTTTCAGATAACCTCGGCTTTAGGGGAGGGGTGGGGGAGGCCTGTCGAAGGTAGATAAGACAACGTCCTAATTAAAAAGAGGTTCTTGTGAGTTGAGCACCTTCTCTTAAGTCTTAGCTAGGGCTTTACGTGATTGATTTTAGAATTATTCTTTGAATTCGCGGAAAATTACGTTTGAGCAAATTGCGCCACGCAGAGATAGCATAATTAACCCAAAGTTAATTGTAATTACTACGCAGTAATTCCTAGGGTTCCGTACTCCAAAGGGTTACTTGCTTCTTTCACTCGAACCAGTAATGGACTGATGAATGCGAACTAAAGAAAAGTAATAACTCAAAAAAAAAACTCTATGCGTGAATTGTAGGTTTCCGTAGTTGCCCGACACAATATGTAAACTTAGAATAGCTTAATATCAAGTGCTTAATATTTCGACCTATCCATCGACACCCTACGTCTCTGAGCTGACAAAAAAACAGACAGACATACAGACGAACGGACGGAAATGGCGAAACCTTAAATGTTCCTTGTTATTACGTCACACACTTTTATGGAACCGGTATTTAATAATAGATGGGCACAACGAAACCATTAAACAAATAAATTTTAAACAAATATATTAAATTCAAATTCATTTATTTCAGGCTGATAGCTCATAATTACACACAGACATCATAAAGACACATTAATAAATTTTAAAAACACACAAATTATTATTTATGTCAAATTACAACAAGGAGGCACAAAACAATACAACAAAACAAATACAACAAATAAATACATACGCAGACACAAGGGACCCTCAGATACCGGGGCACCGCCCCTTAAAAAGTGTTGTATCCAGGCTTATCCAGTGCCCCAAAATCGGAGAGTCCCACCTATCTGCCAAGGTGTTAATAACCGAGGTGTTGTTTTGTGTGTTGTTAGTTATCACTTAATATATGTTGTACATGCAAAATCGCAACACTGCTCGCAAATGAAGCATAAAAACGAAAAACAAAATCTGTCTTTAGTCCGGAAGTGACCAGCCACCGAGCGCCAAAACGCAGTAAGTTAAAAAATACAAAAAATGATCCAGCCGAATCCAAGCCAACTGCGAGTGGGAAAAAGTTTAAAAAATATGGACGTCAGTTCTGTTTTTGAAGTGTTGGTGTATTTTCGTATGCTCATTTTTTCATTGAATAATGATCATTTCTTCAGAAGAAGCAGTGACCCTCTCACATCATACAAATATTCATCGTCATCAATTTATTTTGTTTGTTATTCACTTCGTAACGGCTACAGCAATTTCTATGAAATTCGATTATCAAATAGATGCTCATGATGAAATCAAGCAAGCTGCCAGGACAAATCTTATACCAACGAAACTTATTATCAAGAACAGGTAACCCCTTAGTCTGCTTTTACGATAACCTCGGGAGGTGACGGAAGGGTATATTCTTAGGCCGGACACACCACGGCATGTAGCAACAAAATTAAATACATTAATTTTAATTATATAATTTCTTATTCATGTCGTATTTAGGATGTAAGACGACAGCCATTTTATTTCTGTTTTAGTATATTTACTACAATAGTCAGTCATTGGGTTCAGTAGTATCGTGCCAAGATCCACAGATATAGATCAAGTGAGATAGCGTAGGTACAACATTTTGGCAAACGCTGTGGAGTATTGTTTCATTTTTGGAGCGTCCTGTTTAGGTCATCATCATCATCAGCCAGTGAACTTCCTCTGCTGGACTTACGCTGAAGCCGCCTCCGTCCACTGACTTCCAATTACCGTTGCCATGTGATCCTCTGAGTGGAGACCGTCGTACACCGCGCCTTTCAGTTCGGTGGAGACACTTGACAACCATTTTTCGTAATTTTACTCGGACGTGTTGATAAGATTTGTTGGTATAAGATTTGTCCTGGCTGCTAGCTTATAATTATGGAATGTGTTATTACTGAAATAAAGCGTTAACTGAGTCAGTCGTGGGAAGCAATAGCGGCGCTGAGCTCACCACTCGTCACGTCTATATTCCACGATGGTGCAGCCCACGTGAAAAGAGGCCCACTTGAGCCTCTGACTACTCTTTCGGGGAAAAAGGCGTGTGTCTATGTATGTATGTATAAATGCGAAAGTTAAGATGATTGGATGTTTGTTTATTACTCAATCACGTCGTAGCCTCAGCAATTTTGATCAAATTTAATACACTGATTGGTATATGACCTGGGTTGGAACATCGGATACTTTTTATGTCTGTATAACGCGAACTAAGCGGCAGGCGGGCACTAGTTTATGCATATTTTATTGAGACTTTGTGCAGGCTTAGAGATATCGGAGTCAATAACGCTTATAAGGTACAAAAAGATGGATGTTTGTATTACTAGTAATTCGCCAGAAATTGACTTTGCGTGGACCCCTGTAACTCAAAAATCCCTGTACCGATCAAGCTCATATTCGAAGTTAAAAATTATATTCATATAACCTACCTACCTACGAAGTTTCATCAACATTGGATCAACGTTTCTGCAGTTATCGTCAGACAAACACAAACAAACATATATACATACATACGAACTCCGATTCGTCCAAATTGACCCAGAGATCTCGCCTCGATCGCACAATAAGGAAAAAACGAGCGAGGCTTGCAGTAATCCCATATGATGTTTTACATCTGACATCTCACCTCCTTGGTAATAAGCAACATGGCTGATAGTACCAAGCTCTTGGAAAAATGCGGGCTTTTCCTGTTACAACATCCGTCCCTTTTCACAAAATCACTCCCACAGATTGCAGGAAAGCTAGAGGAAAAATATTACAAATGTTTTTTTTTTTTATTATTTTAGTTACTCGATATAGTACTCTCTTCAAAAAGTCAAGAGTCGTTACTGCAATAATAATTATTATTTTCTATTCAATAGCAAGTTTAAACAAAGCTATACAATTCAAGTTGCAATCAAGCAAACGACGCAACACAATAGCAGCTCTACAAATACCCGCGCAAACATGTCGACCAATGAAATTAGGCGGCGGGAGGTAAAGCCGTGTAAGTCACGTTTTCGATATTTTTGTGTACAGATTTTTGTTTGCGGACTGGGATAGTGACTTGATAAATTGGGAGGTCGGGGAAAAAGCGCTGTTTGGTTGAACTTGGGAATCAAAATTGGTGTTATTTATTTTATAGTAACATCCGCTGGCGGGTTCTCTCGCCTGTTAGTGGGGATAACATAGCCTACTTAGCTGGTAGCTGGTTAGCTGGTAGAGAATGCTTCTTAGCATTAAGTTCGCCTATGAACATTGTTTGTTTTGTGCAATGAAGAATATTCTATTTTATTCTATTCTATTTATCAATATAGATCATTATCAATATTTGTTCTATGGCTTCATCGAAATCGGTTGTGTCATTACGAAGTGTTTAAATAAAACAATCTACTTAATTAGTAGTTAACCCCGAACGTGACAACGCGATGTTGCCTCTCTCAATAAATTGGTGCTATAATTTACAAACATTACACATTTTTACGCAACAACCAGATGGCCCACCTGATATAAAGCGGTAACCTCTGTAAAATGGCCACCGTTTTACTAAAACATGACTTGACTGTGACTTTGACGTCTTGGAAGATGTGTTACACAAATTATATTGAAAATACAACAATTATACTTGAAAATTGCAAATGTACAAGCCGTACGACGCCAACTATAATAATAATAATAGTTTGCTTATCGATAGACGCGACGTGGCGGAGTGAGGCTTCTGTAGCACTTTTATTTCTTCTATGCCCATTATTTGACAAATGTCAAAGGTACTAGAAATGCTTCGCTTTTAAAACGAGCGCTTACAAAAGCCACAATTTTTGTTACGTTTTTTAAAACTTTTGTTTTAACGCGAGATTAAAACTGTGTTTCGTTTTTAGGGCGTTTTATTGTGAAGTGGTTTTGAATAGAATTGTTTTTATAAAACAAAATTATTAATTTTTAAAGGTACTAGGTACTTTATACTTAGCTTTTGTTGACCGAGCAAAGCGAAGTTTCAGATTCTAATTGCAAGGTGCGGCGTTTGTATGTATGTTTGTAAATATGTTTCCAGGGGTCCACAGGGTGCCGCAAAGCAGTATTGCTCACATTATCGTGTTCCGATTTGAAGGGTATCGTCGCAGGTGAAATTACAGGCACATGAGACTTTTCATCTTTATGTCTCAGTGTGGCGGGCGCAGTGCAACGTCACAAGGGTGCGTTCTAGGTGGACGTGACCTTTGAGGTTTTTTTTTTTTTATACTACTGAATGACTGAACTAGCAGATGGTCCACCTGATGTTAAGCGGTAACCTCTGCCTATGAACAGTGCATTACCTCATAGGTCACGTCCACCTAGGACGCACCCTATGTGGCATTGCCCTGCGCTCGCCACCCTGAGACATAAAGATGAAAAGTCTCATGTGCCTGTAATTTCACCGGTAATGCATTGTTAAAGGCAGAGGTAACCGCTTAACATCAGGTGGGCCATCTACTTGTTCAGTCATGCACACAGATAAAAATAAACTCATTATAAGATTTTTTCGTACTGCTGTAGTTTAAACATATTTTTTACAAGCTTTTATTTAACTTGCAATGTATGTATATGTTTGTTTGTCCAGGTGGAATCTTGCAACTGAATTTTAAAGCAGTTATCCTCAACCGATTGAGATGATATCTTGCATACGAACTCCTCGATGGATAATAGTAGACTGGCTGTGATTAGGCTCATTTTGATCAGCACACGGTTACGATCACTAATTTTATAAAAGTTTGTTTTGAAAAAAAAAAAAAACACAAAATACTTATTTTATTGATTTATCCAAAACCTTGGACTTACAACCAGTTTATTGTGAAGTCAATATAAGTTGGCTCAAACGCCCTGACATAGGGGGAGCATAATACTGATCTTATCTGACTTCCTGTATTGCAATAGAAAGGGAATATTTTGAATTATACCAGGTTTGTACCACTTCTTTTTGAAGTAGTAGAGCTTTTTTGTGAAAGAGTTCGTCCGGGGAAGTACTACCACCATACCCATTTCTGACGCAAAGCAGTAGTGCGCGCATTGCTGTGTTCCGGCTTGAAGGGTAAGGGTGCCGGTGAAATTACAGGCACATGAGACTTTTCATCTTTATGTCTCAGGGTGGCGGGCGCAGTGCAATGCCACATAGGGTGCGTCCTAGGTGGACGTGACCTATGAGGTAATGCACTGTTCATAGGCAGAGGTTACCGCTTAACATCAGGTGGGCCATCAGCTTGTTCCGTCATTCAATTAGTATAAAAAAAAAACTTCAAATCTGAGTGAGACTATAAATTGGTGAATAAATGTGATTTCAAAATAAATCACGAAATTGGAGACTAATATCATAAATTATCATACATACAAACATACATAGACACACTCCTTTTCCCCCGAAGGGGTAGGCAGAGTCTCAATGGGCCTCTTTTATCGTGGGTTGCACCATCGTGGGAAATAAACCACAAGTGGGGACTACAAGTGCGTGAAGTTTTAACTGATTCAAAATCATTAGCTATTAGGACTTTTTAGGGCCTAAATCACATCATCGTTGTAATAGTTACACTGTGCTTTGTCTCTTTCTTTGCTTGACAATGCAAAGGACAAAAAACTTTGTAGCTATTCCAAAGATAATTCGTATTGTACCGTAGAACGTGGCAACTTTACCATATGGTATAGTAGAACCAACGTCGTAAATACATCACAATAAACCCACTGTACCAAGAGTACGATTTTGCTCATATTCAAATATGCAAAATTTCATCTCAATCGGTTGAGGATAACTGCTTTAAAATTCAGCTGCAAGATTTGAACCGAACCTACAAACATTGCAAGTAAATAAAAGCTTGTATATAATTTTACCTGAGCCCTTTTAAAATGGAAGGTCTTGTTGCCCGCTGGAACCATTTAATTCAGCAGCAAATGATACGCACAAATGATTTAATGCGCATGAAAATGACATTCGCGACCAATGAAGATTTATTGTTTCGTTATTGTTATTATCTGAGAGGAATAAATGAGCAATTAAAACAAATAATTAATTTTGGAAAAATTAAAAAAACCCTCAACGCAATGAAACGGCTGAACCGATTTTAATCAAACATACTCGTAGCTAAGAAACAATCCCGACAAATTCAACTTTCAAACAAAAATAAATCGAAATCGGTTCATCCGTTCGGGAGCTACGATGCCACAGACACACAGACACACACACATAGACACATCAAACTTATAACACCCCGTCGTTTTTGCGTCGGGGGTTAAAAACCGCTATCCTTAGGAACAAATATACATATATTATATAGACACACGCCTTTTTCCCGGAAGGGTAAGACAGAGCCTCAGTGGGCCTCGTTTCGCAGTGGGTTGCACCATCGTGGAATATAGACGTGACGAGTGGTGAGCTCATCGCGGCCATCGGTTCCCACGACTGTCTTGGCTAACGCTTTCTTCCAGCGTATTATATAACTTACTTCTTTCTGCGTCTGTGGTTGGAAAGGACATGGTCCATTAAAAATGAGGCATTCCTTCATCCGCACGTACAAATCATGGTATATTGTAGAACTCTGCAGGATCTGTATTCTGGCGCCTTTCCAACCCTCGTAACGAACGCATTGTGACTGCATTTTCTTCTGGTGCAAGTCACGGGACGATCTGACATTAGAATATCATGCACTCTTGTATTACAATTCTATCATATTATCAGAAGTTACAGAAGTATGAAGACCGCTGTGGCGCGGCAGGCGAAGGTTTGCCTGCGACGCAGAGCTTGCGAGTTCGATTCCCGCCTCGTAACAAATATTTGTACGATCTGCAGATATTTGGTCAGGGTGTTCTGGGTATTTTCTGTGTATAATTAAAAATATTTATCTATGTTATGTAGGTATATCGATAATTAATTAAGTATATCAGTTATCTAGTACCCATAATACAAGCGCTGCTTAGCTTGGGGCTAGATAATGTTGTGTGAACTATCCAGCATTATTTATTTATTTATGTTCACCATGAATCGAAATTAGACTAGATCTTATATACAGGGTGTAACATAATATCCCTATAAACCCGGGGAGTGGGTCTTAGAACTAAAGTTTTTCGCCATGATGTGTAATCATGGCGAATAACTTTAGTTCTAAGACTTTTTAAATTTCGAAGTTTTTCATTCATGAAATGCCTCGTAAAAATCCTGAAATTCCTCTATGAGTTCCTGAAATTCCTCCAGAAAATGTACCTAACAGAACATGAGGCAGCCACACGCAAGGTACCCTAGCGTACCGTAACGTCCTCATGTTGTTTTACGTAAGTTTTTGGAGGAATTTCAGGATGCTTACAAGGCATTTCATGAATGAAAAACTTCGAAATTTAAAAAGTCGTAGAATTAAAGTTATTCGCACTGATGTGTAGAATACCCCCTCCCCGGGCTTATTGGGATATTATGTTACACCCTGTATAAAAGGCAATGTCCTGACAGACTGACTGACTGAGTGACAATGCACAGCTTACCGCTGGTCGTTACGTCTTGAAATTTGGAGGGTGTGTTTGTCTCGATGCGTAGGGTTGTAATAAGAACAGATTTTTTAAAATTCGCATCCTGTTTTGTTATAAATGGGGTTCTAAAGTAAAACAAAAATGCTCTGTATTTCGGAAACCGTTAGTAGTAGAACCTTGAAATTTAACAAGGAGATTCCTTAAATGAATTGTTAACATGATAAAGCAGAATAAAAATAGAACCTTGAAATTTAACAAAGAGATTCCTCAAATGAATTGTTAACATGATAAAGCAGAATAAAAATAGAACCTTGAAATTTAACAAGGAGATTCCTCAAATGAATTGTTAACATGATAAAGCAGAATAAAAATAGAACCTTGAAATTTAACAAGGAGATTCCTCAAATGAATTGTTAACATGATAAAGCAGAATAAAAATAGAACCTTGAAATTTAACAAGGAGATTCCTCAAATGAATTGTTAACATGATAAAGCAGAATAAAAATAGAACCTTGAAATTTAACAAGGAGATTCCTCAAATGAATTGTTAACATGATAAAGCAGAATAAAAATAGAACCTTGAAATTTAACAAGGAGATTCATCAAATGAATTGTTAACATGATAAAGCTGAATACAATTTTTAAGCCATTTTACAGTATTGAAAGTACAGTATTTACAGTAATTCCTTCCCAAAGCACAAGAGTGCCCAGGATTCTCATGTCTACCGGTAGCCCCACGACAGCCAGGGTATTTTTTCCCCGAGGATTCATACGTGTCTAATTCTTGGGTAGGTATGTCCTGTCTGATGACATGTAACAGTTCCTTCAGACCTCGTGATCAGATCTGACAGCCAAAATAATATTTATTTCCTTTCTGATCACGCAGGATACTGATTTCAGGTTATGCCTTTGTATTTCCGTTTATAGACAACATCTTGAAGGTACTAATTTTTTTTTTCATCACACCTATTCGAAAAATTAAATATGGCTCATAGAGGATAGCGGGAGCAAAATTAAATTTTGCTCTCTATTGGGAGTTTTAGGTTTCTCTCTTCTGATTGGTCAACATCCGTGCTTCTGATATATTAGCGAAGTTAGGAGGCAGTCGCGTGAAGGTTGAATGTAAAAAAAAAAACACTAACTGACATTCAATTGTTTATGGTGATTTTTGTGATTGGTTAGCAAGGAGTTTTTATTAATATACTAACCCAAAAAGGTAGAACGCATATAATGTATGGAGAAGTTACTGGCCGGTTAGGCTTTGGCGGCAATGCGCGCTGAAAGGTACTCGTAGCTTTTAGCGGTAGTGATGAAAAATAGTGTGCCACTCGGGGCCAAAATATTTTGTTCTCTGGCGGCGTGTATCCTCGATACGCTCAGGATTCTACATTAGAATCCTTTGCTTCACTCCTAATTAAAAATAACGCCCTCAAGGAAAAAAATATTACCTTAGTTAACACGTAACTTTTTGTCTATTCAATATTTTACCTAACATCCTCAAACAAAGCCTCTTCCATCACTTACTGCAATTCTTCATAGCGCAATAACCATTATGATCGTACGAGCTTCGTACGGGTGCCCGTGATATCTCCACGCCATCCATCACCCGCTTCATACCCTGCTTTGTACCGCTCCTAACTGCAAGTAATTTATATTATGCGGTCTTGTGTGTCCTCGGCAGCCTTTCGGACGATATATAATTGGGCAATCAAATGGAATAGATGTCTCATTTCATATTTTTAAGCCTCGATAGTGCTGTGGCTACATCGTTACATCCCGTGGACGTTAGAATTACACCAGCGGATGTGCAGCAGCGTTTACCTAAGACTATCGCCAATATTTTGAGTCGTTCCTCGAACCTTCCTTCACTCCACTCAAACTTACTAAGTACCTTTTTTATCGCAATGAAGATTTTGAAAATGTTACCTATACTTTCCTCGAGTGAAGGCAACTCGTGTCGAGGAATGTTAGCGGGACGACCGATTTGCACGCCTAATGTCAAAAAAGAAAAATGTCGAAAGCCAATGTCCAAAAGTAATAATGTCCAATTATAAAAATGTCTAATTATTAAAATGTCCAGTGCTAAAAATATCCAATAGTAAAATGTCCAAAAATAAATATATCCAATTAGAATAATGTCCAATAATAAAAAAGAGTTATAATTAAAATGACCCAGTCATACTTTTCAACAACGTACTTGTACATACGGAAAAAAGATGGGAGGATATTTTCATAGAGAAAGCTGGATCAGGCTGGATGTCAAAGGCCAGAAACAGCTAATTGTGGAAGGAAATGGGGGAGACCTACGCCAAGAATACAAGAACGAGCAAGGAGGCGACTATTACTGAAGAATGAATAAAAGGAGATTAGTATAAGTATTATTACAGTAGTAGAAATAAAGGCTCATTTTATTTTATTTTATTTATTTATTTGTTTTATTACTTATACATTGCAAAAATAAAGCGAACATTTATTTAGAAACCTTGCCCATGTTTTGAAGAATATAAATGATATTATTTAAAATAATGGCAAGCTTAAAAAATCCTAAACTACTTTAAAATGTTAAAATGACGTATATTATTCAAATAAATTGCCCCAACAAGAGTGTTTTGTCCTCAATTAAAATCGAATAGCACAACCCACCCTTAACACCCCCGATGATTAAAAAGTAAACCATTAAGCAATTAAAAATTAAAGCTACCACATACTGTGCAATTAGGAGAATGGGGCCAAATGTCGCGATTGAGAAAAAGGGGAACCCTAAAAAGAGTCAATGGTGGGGTACTTAAATACGATTAGGGTTTAAATTTACGGTCGGGAATTTAAGTCTTTCTTTGGTCATATTATTGTTAGGTTAAGAAATTACCACTTTGAATTCAAATACGTTTATTTCAAGCTTATATTTTGAAATTGAATTAAAAGTAATTATCATTTTGTATAAATATTTTGTTTACATAAGTAAGTACCTAGTTTTATTTATTTTACAAACTTTAGAACCAATTAAAATGAAAAAAAAAAAAAAACGAGTAATTGGTAAAAAGTTTTAAATTGTGAATTTACGACCTCTGGAGCGCGTCGGGCGAGTAGCTGGCTGAGACGCGAAGGGTTGCGGGTTCGATTCCCGCTGCGGGACAAATGTTTATATGATCTGAAAATATTTGTTTCAGGTTTGGGTGTAATGGTACCATAGTACTCGTAGTTCCTGATACCCACGACACAGGGAATCCTAGTGTGGGGTCAGGACTATGCATGTGACTGTTGGGTGTTATGTTATGTTAATAACCTGAAATATTCTTTTCATTTATGTTTTTTTTTGTATTTTTATCTGCGTGAATGTCAGATGTTCCGACTCACCTGATGTTAAGCGGTATCCTCTGCCTTTAACAATGCATTACCTCGTAGGTCACGTACACTTAGAACGCACCCTATGTGGCACTGCAGTTCGCCCGTCACCCTGAGACATAAAGATGAAAAGTCTCGTGTAGGTATCTGTAATTTCACCGGCCCCTTTACCCTTCAAACCGGAACACAGCAACAGTGATCCCTCAGAAATAAAATGTAGTATCCATGCATATTTTTAATTTGAATATTGTACCTGATTTAATCTCTTAAAAATCCAATCTAAGATTAGGATTTTTGCGACTCTAAGTTGACATTGTGATTTGTGGCGTTCGCGGTCTATCAGTGGATGGAGGTAGCTCAAGTCCGTTCATAGTGGCATTCTTTGGCCTTTCAGGGTGATGATGATAATGATGATGTAACCATACGAAAAACTAATTAAAATGTACAAAGTAATTTGCTAAGAACCAACAGTAATTTCAAGCCTCGCAAGACAAACGAGGAAAGATAAGTACCAACTCCTAACTTTCACGACCAAACCGTCATTTAAGCTAGAAAGACTGTCTTCTAACTGAAATACTTTTTACACATATCTAAACCTATACACCACTATTACAAATATACCATAAAAAAATAACTGGATATTAAGTATTCGGTACAAATTTAATCTGCGAATGGAATTAAAAAAAATATTAACACTTGTATTTTTGAAAAATCCGAATTTTATGGACATAATAAATACTCGTGCTTGAGTTTGTGCGGCGACCCGTGACGCGTCGAAATAGTAACTTGGTAGTAATCTATGGCGCATGCACTAATAGTTTTAACCAATTGTTCCAATTTTTTATGGATATTCCTGGAAATTGTTATTTGGTAACTCCTTATCGAATACTGATTATCCAGGTTTTAATTAATGGTATATTTGGAATAGGTGTATAAGAGCTTAACCCGACTGACTGACTGACTGATTGATTCATCATCGCCGAGCCGAAACAGCTGGACCTAGAAAGCTGAAATTCGGAGCGTAGGTCACTTTTATACACCTTTTAAAACCACCAATTAAGAAGGGATTTTTGTAAATTCAATCAAAGGAGATGTAAAGGGGTGAAAACCATTGTATGAAAAACCGTATTTGACTCGAAACTTTGCTTATATATGCTTCAATACAAATAATAAAATAGTAATATATTTTTTACCTAACTACCCCCAAAAGCTGGTGCAATGGGGTGTTAGTTAATGTTTGTATAGGAACTTTTTATCGCTTGGTGCATTTTGCTTGAAACTTGGTATGTGTACGTAAAATACAGAATAATTGAATACATATTTCAGGATTTTTCAAAATAACCCTTAAAATGGGGTTAAAAGGGGTGAAAACGTGTTAGTATTTTTGTGGTGTGATGCGTAGCAAAACTTTGTTAATTGTATACTACCTCTAAAACTCTATAAATGTTTATTTATTACTGGACTCTAATTAAACTTTTACTCTCGGCCATATCGATAAAAGGTATGAAACGAAGGACATATCGGCCATATAGAAACATCAAGACTGGATATTGTTCAGCCGGCCTCAACTTGAATACCCCATCAACATATTCCGATACATATTTTTTCCGCAATACACCAAGGTTATCTGGAAGAGAATGCTTTCTAAAATTAAGTTCGCCTTTGTACTTCTTTATTTTATAGAATTGAAACTATCGTGGTTGGGAATCATATTAAAAGATAAACGGCTAATTACCACTATTATTCGTCACTTTGTCACTAATTCTCGACGCGCGCGCAACGAACCTACCGCCGCCGCCGCCGCCGCCGCTGTCCCAGCGAGCTGAGCGCGCGGTTGCACGCAGTATTCGCTGGTCCACCGTCGAACGCGGTCGCGGGCGGTGCTCATGATGAAGAGGCTTCTGAACTCAGTCTCGAAACGTCAGCAAAGTGACGAATAATAGTGGTAATTAGCCGTTTATCTTCTTTATTTTATGTGCAATAAAGAATTTTCTATCTATCTATCTATCAACATATTCAACAACATTTATTGTAATCCCAGTTATCTCGGTGATAAAGTATATTTCCGCATATAGGGTAATGGAAAACGTCACTTCGAATCGCATTAAAATAAAGCTTAGTATTGTGTTCACGTATTGAATTACTCTGTTTTTCTCATCCCTTTATATTCCAAGGAATAATTTGCGATAAATCTTTATTTATGACCCTATGGGATTGAGTTAGCATGCAAAAAGGGGGAATTAAGGATACAGGAGTTATTTCTATAGAAGACAGTTCCCGTAAATAGAAATGGAACAGATATGAAATAGACAAAATAAAAAATTGTAGTAGAAAAATAGTAAAGTACTTGGTAAAGTATCTAAAATGATACCAAGCCACGGTATATGCAATTCTAAAATAGAAAAAGTTTATAGATTCATAAAAATAGGTTTCAAAATAAAAATACTACGACGTAAAATAAATTTACAAATAAAATACAGTGCTACTAAATAAAAATAGAATGACACAATCCGTGGTGTGTCCGGCCCAAGAATAAACCCTCTCCTCCCGTGGATGTCGTAAAAGCCGACTAAGGGATTACCCAGACTTGTTTGTAAGATTCGTTGGTATAAGATTTGTCCTGGCTGCTAGCTTATTTAAGGAATGTGTTATTACTGGAAGAAAGCGTTAGCAGAGTCAGTCGTGGGAAGCAATGGCGGCGAAGAGCTCACCGCTTGTCACGTCTTTTTCCCACGGTGAAAAGAGACCCAATTTGAGGCTCTGCCTACCCTTTCGGGGAAAAAGGTGTGTGTCTATGTATGTATGCTTTAGCTGATTTATTTGGTATTTGGTGGTATTTGGTGTCTGGATAGATGGCGGGATGGGGGGAGGGGAGGGGGCGAAGGGTGAAGGGGAGAGGGGGAATCTCGGTACTACGCGTGTGAAGCCGGGTCGAGTTGCTAGTAATATATAGCTGTCGTCAATTAATGATAAAAGCACTCGCCCCGCTGAGAAAAAACTCTTGCGTTCGAATTAAATATTCTACAATGGGTATTGTTTATAGTTTTAATAGTTTTATTTGTTTAAAACTACATCAAAATGTACATTTTCGTAACTTTATGTAAAACACCTCTAGAACAGTTCACAAATACACATTATGTTAAAACACTACCAGAAGACTCGTTTCCATTTTGTTTCCAAAACCTTTCACCTTGCTACCTCACCGTGGTATGTCCCTGAAGAGGAATTTTGTTTGTTATTTGATATGAAAGTATTCTGACGTTATCTTGCTTCTATCATAGTTCCTATGGGATTATAACCGGCTGAGAGAAATGAGGTTTGTTTAAAGAATATGCAACATTTTCACTGTCAGTTGAATGCCCGTGGAAGTTCAAGCCCAACCACTTCAGTTTCGGCGTTATGCAATACCACGTACGCCCTCCTCCTTGTGGTTTTTCTGATATTACCGCTTTAGGTTTGGTTTTTACTTTTTAATTGTTTGCATAACGTTGACGCCGTAAAAATAAATAATCTGAAAATTTCACCTGGTTGCCTCTTACGGCCTTTTACCTAAATACCCGTGGGATGAAGGGCTCCTTTCGTCACATGAAACCCTTCCAAAAGGTAACAACGGGACCCGATTACTAATCGTCCGCTGTCCGTCCGTCGGTCTGCCTGTCTGTACGTCTGTACGGTTCATGATATACAGCCCATATCATGAACCGTAATAGTTAGATGTTGAAATTATCACAGATAATGTATTTATATTGCTGCTATAACAAGAAATAATCAAAATTAAATTAAATTTAAAATTAAAGGATACAATACAATATCTTTATTTTTCGGCGTTTTTTGTCTTGGCTTTTTTAAGCAATTATACCTGTTTGCATTAACACACTGTTGATAGGCTTGTCCTAGTTAAGATACACCTAAGCCTAAGAACAGCCTAGCCTAAGGGGACTAAGGAATGGCTTAGGGTTAGTGCAAGCAAATTTATCGTTAGGAGTAGTCTAAATAAGTTAGGAAAGAACTTATGGAATTCTTATGTTTAGTGCAAACGGGTGATAGTGTTCAATCTTATATGATGGTACGGAACCCTTTTTGTACGTGTCTTACTCGCCCTTGGCCGGTTTTTTTTTTTAGCTTTTTTTAAGTTCCGTACTTTGAAGATAATTTTGTCACATGGTGTTTTGGCCTATGAATACACCCTCCATCTCCTCCCACAGATGTCATAAAAGCTGACTAAAGGATTACACCAGGGGATGGGCTGCAGCATCTACCTGAGTACTCATTACCATTACTGTTATCACCAGTCCACCTGCCAAGTGTGGTGGTGATAGCAAATCTTTCATTGCATTGAGGATGTCAGAATGATGGATCAGTCAGACGAAAATTATTAGGTTTAGTTGACACCGGTTGGCTGAGGCCTAAAAACGATAAGTTTGATTATTTAATAAAAGGTAGCGGAGCTCAAATCTCAAAAAGACCCATCAGACGCAACAGAACTTTAAACCTCCCTAATATAATACCAGATTAAGTTAACACAAAGATTTCTCCAGCCAAGATAACCCGACAAAGACTTAAGTTCTCTTACAAAGGCGAATTCTGATCTTAAAGGGTTAAAGTAATGAGGTTTAGGCGCTGATAAAATTATTTTGGCCGCAGGATTGTGAATTCAATTTATGGAGAGATTTAGGGCGGTAGTCAAACATTTTGTGTTACAAACGCTATGAAAGACGAGTCGCCTTTCAAATGACTCGCAAAACGGTTTTTGACGTTTTAAACATCTGTAATTTCGGTTTGGTTCACACATCTAGCAAACGGAGGCCGCAATGCTCTTAAGGCTGGTTTACATTTGCATTAGTTAAGCTGCCGATTAATTAGAACATAATCGTCAAGTAGTAAGTTCTGTCCAAACGTTCTACCGGCGAGTTGTCTTTATTCGTAAGTAATAGTCGTAAGTCAGTCGCTCACGCAGGAGGTTGTGTACAGGATGAGAGTTGCACAGAGAGCCATGAACGCGCCATGCTCGGCATCAAGCTTATAGACCGTGTTCCCAACGTCGAAATACGAAGTCGAACGAAGCTCAAAGATGTTTGGAATCGTATAACGGAGCTACAATGGAGTTGGGCAGGACATCTGGCAAGACGAGGTGACGATAGGTGGAGTAAGGCGCTAACCGAATGGCGTCCAAGAACTGGGTACAGAAACGTTGGTCGACCAGCAGCTAGATGGGCAGACGATATCGCATGCGACGCGGTTAGAACCTTGATGGCATTGGCACGGGACCGTAAGGAATGGCACAGGCAAAGAGAGGCCTATACTCAGCAGTGGGTGAAGTCAGGCTGTGGATGATGATGATGATCAGTCTTTCATAGCGAAAACAATAACTACACGTCACGATAAAGACAGGTTGCGCGTGTCAACTTATGCATTGTACTAATCTGGCTCATACAGTGTTGTTTACACGCAACGAGGTTAGCTGGCGGAGAGCGGGAGACGTGCGGGGTGAACTTGCACTTGACTCGCTGAAAAACTAGAACGCGATTCTATTTTGTCAACTTAATCATCAACTTACTACTTAACTGGTAAATTTGTGTCCAAACAACGATAAGGACTGAACTTAACCGGCTAGACCCGAAGACCTGAAGTTAACTCGCTACTTAACTAATGCAAATGTAAACCAGCCTTAAGGGTACACAGAAATTCATAGAATAAGGACTAAAGCCGTTTGGTGCATTTTTGATGCAGCGGATGCAAGAACGAAAAATTTATTGCTCCAACACCTGGACATACAATTTTTTTTTACAGTCTTTTATTTAGTTTTACCTGTCCCCGGTATAGACAAATCTTACAAGTTAAATTTGACCCACTTACCGGTGGTCGAATGACCTGAAATTTGGCATACCTGTCAGGTTACAATAACAGTACAATATTATGGTGACAGCGAGGTGATCTGATGATGGAAACGGACATGGACAACGGCAATCCTCGATGGATAATACAAAGTAGTAGACTGGCAGTGTTTGGGCTCATTTTGATCAGCACTCCACCGTTCCGTTAATTTCATAAAAGCTTGTTTTTAAAAAAGATAATTTTCAATAAAAGACTAAAATAGCACATAACATGAGATGTAACGTAGTTACACACAGGCCCATATGGATCAGAACCATCCTTACCTCATCAGTATACCTTCTATTCGTACTAAGCGTTTCAGTTCTACCTTTATAACGCGAACTGCTAAGTTGGCCTTCTGATCTTGGGGTTAGATAAACGTTGGGGTAATTCAGATTGACCACAAAGTCCTGTAACTTCCTGCATCATTTTGATTGAATATATAGCCTGCATGTAAATTTGAGATTAATCGGTTTGATATCCTCTTTTTCCAGTTGTTCAGAACTAGGTCAAACCCATCCATTTCCATAAGGATGTTAGTTAAAATTCCAATTAATTTTGGCAGAATCCGCCACAATAGAACATAAGTAGCAACGCAGCAGTTTCGTCTCAAGGGAGCTACCCTATGTCACAGTCTATCACGTAAACAGCTAGGTTACTACAAGCATAGCTACTTTGATTCATATATATTTATTTATTTAAAACTTTCACACAAAACTATTGTGCTAAGAGGACTTAATGCTAACAGCATTATCTGCCAGTCATCCTGGACGTGCAGAAAGATGGAAGATTTAAATTTTGATATCATTATAGGTGCAGATGACCTACCTACACGGAATATAGAATACACTTACTTTGATTGTTACGGAGCATAATTCAGATAACTCTCTAAGCGGGATATTTAAGAACAAAAACAAACACACAGACCTAAAAGATTATGTAGATTAAAGCGAAAACAATCATGAGTAAATTTACAAGTACCTAAGCCTAACTTTGCAAATTTTTTAAGGGGCGCTACCCTTTTTCTGGGGGTCCCTTGTGTCGGCGTATTTATTGTGTTGTTTTGTGCCTGCGTGTAATGAATTGTGTGTATAATTTGTCATTTTGATTATTAATATTAATGTTATCTTATTAATATTATCTTGATTATTAATGTAGTGTATAAAACATTTATTAATGTGTATACTTTTATGAGCTACTAGCGACTCGCCCCGGCTTCGCACGGGTAGCCCCCGGTGACCCCCCCCCCCCCCTCCTACCCCTCCCCTCTATGTCAAACTCCTGGTTCTAAGCTACCTCTCCATAAATTTTCAGCCAAATCGGTTCTTGAGTTATAAGTGGTGTAACTAACACGACTTTGTTTTATATATATAGATAAGCATGAAATCTACGACCAATGAAATAAATGTATTTGTTTTTGAATAGCACAGGAGCCGAGTTCTTTCGCTTGACTCTCGGTGAAATTGAACCACGGAATTGATCAGCTGTCTCCCCAGCACTGTGGCCATATATTTCTAGTGCCATTAATAACATCCCCTTGTTTTCATTCCTTCACAAAGATGTATCGTTGCTATCTCTCCCATTTATTAGTGTATGCCGTGTCAGTGCTGTGGCATTATCATGATCAATATTTGGTAGAACCTTATGGTTTTCCTAATATTGCTCGAGTAGTAAGTAGAGTTTTTTTTGTGAAAGAGTTAGTCCGGGGAATTATTTCAGTCTTCAAAAAAATAGTACCTAACTAATAATGTCTGTATCAACTCTTTACCTAGTGTCTTTTTTAATGGGGAAGAAACCCTTTATTAAATCAGCAGGAAAAAACGGGATTCTTATATTATCACTTTGTTGTCTGTCTGTCTGTCAAGACCCTTTTTCTTTAGGAACGACAGTATAGTATTATTTTATCTGTGGAACGACTTAAGGTAAAAATGTGTAAATACCAAATATACACATTTTCACATTCACATCCTCCTCTCGCTGACCGTGTTCGAGTGCAGACGTGTATTATTTTACTCGTAAATCAGTTAAATCCGTGTATAGGGATTCCACCCTTATTACCGCGTCATCATAAGATACAAAGTGCCGTACGAAATAAAATAAAAGTGCTAATTATCCAAACTACGTCACAAACTACTGCGTAGCTGGCAAACAGTACAGGTAAAAACTTCAGATAAATCAAGTAAGAAAATATGTCTACTTTGCGTTCTCCACTTGATGACAGAAAATCATCTTCGAACCCAGACTTAACGGTAGCTAATAAATCAGACCAATTAGCTAAATCACGAAAACGCAGACAAATCGATTTTCCAAAATCTACACACGCCGATGTATCTGATTCAGAAGATCTTCCATCATTCCGAAATGAAATATTGTGCCTCATAACCTCATTCAAAGAAGACAGCGATAAAAAGATCGACTTGCTGACGAGAGCAATACAAGAGATGACATCTCAAAATAAGGAGATATTAAAGATTCACGAGAAATTTGACAGAATCATTGAGCAAACAACCGCAACTAAACAAGAAAATAAAGCAATGTTCAATGCTCTTTCCTTGGAGCACAAAGATGCCCTACTAAAAATAGGTTCTCTCGAAGAGCAAGTGGAAGAGCTCCAGAGAAATCAGCGGTCCTGTACCTTGGAACTCAAGAACGTTCCCAGAGACGATGCGGAAAATCTTATCGAAGTTGTAAACAAGCTGCACAGCTCACTAGATGTAGATATTCAGCAAGAGAATATCAAAGGTATACACCGAAATAATAATATTAAGGTTAACTCAATTGTGGTCGAATACCATAACCAGCAACTGCGCAACAAAGTTGTAAAAGCTTCCAAAAAGTACAATAAGATCAACGGGGATAACAAATTGAATGCTGCAGTGCTGGGATTTCATGAAAACAACGGGCCAGTGTACGTTAACGAACTCCTGACACCAAATGCAAGAAGACTATTTGCTCAAAGTCGTGCTCTCATGAAAAATGGAAGAGTTAAATTCTGCTGGGTGGCAAACGGAAGGATCTTCGTAAGAGCTTCAGAAGATGGGCCAGCCATACACGTAAGATCTTCTTCGCAAATAGAAGAGCTCCAAGATGAACAACACCAAACCGTATGCTGACTAGCCAGCTTGATGCGCGTTAAAGATACAGGAAAGCTTTCATGTTACTATAACTCTTGTAATGATTTTTGTATTTCTGTCATTAGGGTTCGTCTACCTTTCTTTTTTTCTGATATATTTTCAATTGCATGCTTTATTTCTAAATGTTTTTTATGTTATATTACTGGTTCTATAATGTTTACAAAAAAATCGATGCTTACACAATTAAATCAACACACCCCACTCATAAAATTCTCAGTATCAGCAGCTCAGCGCATAACTAAAGTTACCTTGTTAAACTATTTAATTCAAAAAAGATCTTCAGTGTCTTCCACTTCCACGTTCATTCGTCAACCATGCCATAATTCTACCCATTTGCACCCAATTGATGGGTTTTTTCATATTTTTCCATACCCATGATAAACAATATAAGTGATATTTCCGCCGACATTGACGATAATGTCAATGTCGGTGACTCATTTATGATTGACGAACCAGAACTTTGTGAAAGATACATTGACATATCTGAATCTAATTTTAACGTAGTAACTCAAAAAATTTGTAGCATCAATCATAATTTTGACGATTTTAAGATATTACTGAATAGACTAAAATTGAGCGAGGATCTTATGGTTCTAACTGAATGTTGGCTCTCCAGGGTAACAAACCTACCATTGGTAAAAAATTACCAATCCTTCCGAACCATAAGATCAATTAATCAGAATGACGGTATCGTCATTTACGTAAAAGATGGTTTGAATATAAAAGTTTATGAACCCACTTACACAGAGGAAGTTAACTGTCTCATCGCCACTTCTAAGAGTGATATTGCATTTGTTTGTATATATAGACCCCCGTGTTACAATAACATTGAAAAGTTTCTGAAGTCTATCGACGATGTACTGCATGAACTAAAACAATTTCAGCAGATTGTTCTAATCGGCGACATTAATATCGATATCAAAGAAGGAAATGACGACCAAAGATCAGCTGATTATCTAAACATACTTGCTTCTCACGGTCTCCTACCATCACATTATTTCCCTACTCGTAAAGAAAACTGTTTGGATCACTGCGCTGTTAAAGTGAAATCACCGGTTAAAACAGTTGTATGCAACTCAACAGTCACTGACCATTCTACAGTAATTATGTCCGTAGGTTTAGGCCTATCACGTCAAAAGTCCAAATCAAATTTACGCAAAAAAATTGACTACGGAGCGGTTATTGTCGATTTGGCTGAAATCAATTGGTCTGAATTACTACAAGACCATGACTCGAGTAATGCAACTGATATATTCCTGCAAAAAATTAAGAACACAATGATCAAATACACAACTTTAATAAAGATTCCCCGTAGCAAAAGAACTTTGAAACCTTGGGTGACGCCTGGTTTGATACGCTGCATGAAAAATAGGGATAGGTTGCATAAAAACTTTAAAAAAGATGCTGATAACATAATTCTTAAGATAACATACCAGAGATACCGTAATACATGCAACAGAACTCTTAAAAATCTAAAAAATGCATATTTTCGATCACAAATAAATAAATATAAATATGATTTAAAAAAACAATGGAATAGCATCAAAAATATATGTTACATGGATAAAGATAAAACACCTAATGATGATCTTTTATGTTTAAAACACACCCCAAGACAATCGATAAATCATATCAATAAGTATTTCTCTAACATAGGCACTGAATTGGCAGACAACATAATAAAAAAGCTAGGTGAAAACTATGGCAACAAAGCTACAACACAATGTCGTACGAATTCGCGCTCGTTCGTGCTACTGGAAACTGACGAAAATGAAGTTATACAAACAATCACAAGCCTCAAGAACAGTGGCAGTACGGGTTGGGATGGAATTCCGTCAATTCTGTATAAATTAGGCTCTGACGTCTTAGCTACTCCTATAGCTAGAATTTGCAATCAATGTTTTGAAGAGGGTTCATTTCCCGAAGCCCTTAAAAAGTCTATAGTTATACCAATATACAAGTCAGGGGACAGAAACGATATTTCCAACTACCGTCCAATTTCACTTCTACCAACTTTATCAAAAATTTTAGAAAAATTAATCAATAAACGGGTCAAAAATTTTCTACATAAAACTAACCTTTTGTCAGAAAATCAATATGGATTTCGCAATAATTTATCCACAGCTGATGCAGTCAATAAATTAACTTCAACAATTGTCCATACTTTAGATAAGAAGGAAAAATGTTTGGCTATATTTTTAGACTTGGCAAAAGCCTTTGATACCGTTTCTGCTCCCTTACTATTAAACAAACTAGAAAATATTGGTATTCGTGGTACACAACATAAATTATTTGTAGACTATTTGTCAAATCGGAAACAATCAGTGCAAATTGGTGAACATGTTAGTGACGAAGAATGTATTAAATTCGGAGTCCCTCAAGGTAGTATATTGGGGCCTACCTTATTTTTAATATACATAAACGAATTATGTAATCTAAAATTAAGAAATGGTCATATTATTACGTTCGCAGATGACACGGTCCTATTATTCACTGGCAAAAGCTGGAGTGAGAGCAACCTTCATGCTAATGAGGGGTTTCAGATTATCACTAACTGGTTGAATAATAACTTGCTTACGCTTAATGTATCTAAAACGAAGTATATTACTTTTAGTATCAGAAGCAATAGTCAACCATCCCCTTCCTCAATTAAAATACTAGCACATCACGGTACACAATGTGAAAATTGCAGTTGCTCAGAATTAACATCTGTTACTAACATAAAATACCTAGGAGTGCATATTGATTGTCACTTAAATTGGCAAACTAATACTAGAGCACTTTCGGGACGCACTAGGAAATTGATCTACATTTTTAAAACACTAAGGAACGTTTGTGATAATAGACTATTAATATCCATCTACTATGCTTTAAGCCAATCGGTGACAACTTACTGCATCACTTCTTGGGGTGGATGTCCCAAGACTACTCTAATTACTTTAGAAAGAGCTCAAAGAGCGCTATTAAAAGTGATGTGCTTCAAAAGGTTTCGTTTTCCAACAGCAAAACTTTATAAGGAAACCTCGGTCCTTACTGTAAGGCAGTGCTTTATTAAGGCGGTCGTTTTGGAACAACACAAAACACCTATATCTGATAATATGTTAAATAACCGACGAGAGGACAGAGTGTACTTAGCACCTTCCTGCAAAACCAAGTTTGCACAGCACTTTATGCACTTTCTTGGACCGTACCTTTACAATAAATTAAGTAACAAAATTGAACTAAAAGCTAAATCAAAATATTCATGTAAGGAAGCCGTTACGGAAATTCTTAAAACATTTTCGTACGATGACACGGAATCACTAATTACTACTTTGAGATGAATATTAAACCAATGCATTAAAATATTTGTTTACTAATAAATACTATTAACTTTGTACAGTTTAATTCATAGGTACGAGTAGGTATATTAACATGTATCTCCACGTTACCACTTACAATAACCTAAGTTAGATACTACCAAAGTAATCATCGAAACGGTCTAGTTATTTATATTATTATTTACATTACCTACACTTACACACGCGTTACATTATCTGCACACAACCCACACATTATCTAGCACATACATCGACACTAAACATCACTTATAATCATTATGGAACCTACTTTGTAACTGTTTACTTAAATATAAGTCCTATTTCATAAGTTAAGTATATAAAATAATCTATATAGGTACCTAGTATGTTAATTTAGTCTCAGGTAAATTTTTGTTTATTTTTCTGGGATTTTTGCTTATACTATATTCAAACTGAGTGAAGCAAAAATGTAGTCTAGCGATAACAGCTTTGTGCGTGCGAGGAGGACAAACACTGCTCGCCGAGATACAGTTTTTTAACTAGTTCGGCGGGTAGGGCGAATTCAATTCAACCACAAATAGGTAATTACTAACCAAAACACTCATGATAATTGCGTACCTACCTACCTATTACTATCACTATTTTGTATGTTCATTCACAAGAAATGCATCTAACAAATTTTATCTAATATATTTTATCATCTAACAAGTTTTACCAGGATAGATTGCATTATAATGTAGTTTGTAGGTACATAACCGACACTTATAAAGGCACACTGGCTCCTAAAATACTAGTTTTTTTTTTTTGCTTGTTTTGCTTGTTTTGGGAGCCATGGCCCCATTTCTGTTTTTTTGTTTTTTTGAGTGTACCACCTTTGTTTCCATTGTATAATCGACCTAATAATTTTAATTTTAATTTTACGTATGCATTGTGTGTTAACGTTGTACGTTTTTTGTCAATAAACAATAAACTAAACTAAATATACGATACGTACGGCACTATTATGCTCGTATAGAGCTTATTAATAGTGCAGTTAACAAAATGGAGAATTAGAGGCATTCAAAAAACATGTAAATTACTTAATGGTTAATAACTTTTGTAACTATCATGGTTATGTACATACTTACAAACAAAACTCAATTATCATGGTAAATCCGCTTTTAGTGAAAAGTATGGAAATTAATGTCTATATTTTATAGAAAACGTGAAAATTTAAAACCTGGTACTTCCAGTAACCTCACAATTCTGAAAATAAAATAAATAAATATCCTGTTATTATATTTAACAGTAATAATTCCATATAATATTTAAAAAAAACATACATTACATACATACATAGACACATGCCTTTTTCCCCGAAGGGTAGGCAGAGCCTCAATGGGCCTCTTTTCACAGTGGGTTGCACCATCGTGGAATATAGACGTGACAAGTGGTGAGCTCATCGCCGCCATTGCCTCCCACGACTGACTCGGCTAACGCTTTCTCTCAGTAATAACACATTCCATAATAAACTAGCAGCCAGGACAAAATCTTATACCAAAGAATCATCACCATCAACAAGTCCGGGTAATCCCTTAGTCGGCTTTTACGACATCCACGGGAGGAGATGGAGGGGTCTATTCTTCGGCCGGACACACCACAGCAAAAAAAAAACAATAATTCCAAAATCGAGGTATTTTTGTGAAGTTTGTAGGAAAACGATCTAGAAAATCACTATATCTAACTAATTCGGCAAGTAAGGTCAGTCAAGTTATGCCAGAACAATGGTACAGCAGCCTTACTTTTATTTTCTTTTATTTTAATAGTAGTCACAACTCAAAGGGTTTCTTTGTATTGAGTCTTCTAACTAGAATTGAGTTCGATCTACTATCTTCTCCATAACAATATTAACAATGTAGGGAGGTAGGTACAAAAATAACCTTCAACCTACTCATCATGGAAAGTACCTTCATTGCGAGCAGTAAACAAGAGTAACGGCCCCAAAATCCCGAGTCAGAAAACCATTCGTAATTTATAACCGAGATAACAATTTTAAATTCTATTCGGCCTATCAATAAAGGTGAAATACCTGCTTTGCAACGCGCCGCGAATATTTCATTGGGGTGGTAGCTCCAGAGTTAGGCTGCCGATCTACCAGAGCGCAGCGGACCAGAGCTTGGAAACGTCGATTGACACTCATAATCTAGAGCGAGCAAAATGGCTATCTTTTTCGTTAATTTAAGCTGTTTTTTAGAAATACTATCTACAAGAATTTCTCATTAACGATTAAGAAAGCGCGTATTTAAAAACACACTTATTTATTTACTAGTGACCCGCCCTGGCTTCGTACGATTAATTATTTTAGATCTTATAGATCTATTACCTTCCGAAAGCAAATCTCTAAGGGGGTGAGCCATTGGCGAGTAAAACCGCTGGTACGCCAGCGAGCCTGCGAGCCAGAGGTATAGGCCGTCAATGGAGCACCTACAAAACAGCGGTTTTAAAATACCGCGGTTTGGCTCGTTGACTCTTCGTGCATGCTTGAAATCCTGAGACCACGGTATACTAACCGTTTTAATAAACTGTTTGGTATGCCAATGGATCACCAACGCGGGTCGACAACCCAACGAGCCAACAGTTTATACCGTTAACTCGCCGGCTCGCCAATGGATCACCCCCTTAAATGATAGTGAAAAATTACTTCACTAATTTCATAAAAGCTTGTTTTGAAAAGGGTATTTATCATTCAACAAAATGCTTATTCCCAACTCCGTTCCGCTTTGTTTGACAGATAGCTTTAGAGGGGTGGAAAGGTCACGCTCCTTTTTATTGACATTTGACTAATATATCTACTGACGTGTTAGGTACTGGATGTTTAAATTGCCTTTCCTTGATGCCCCGAAATGGGGTGAGTTAGGTGAAAAGGGGGGGTTTTCATCCCGTGGTTAATATAAAGGGACTACAGGTCCTTCAAGGTGGTCTGCGGATCTGGACAAAGTTAATTGACGTATGAAAATGAGATATTTACTTATTTTTTGAAGTTCATAGAATATTTAAAGGCTATGATTAGGATACCTATTTGAACGATTACAGGGAAGAGAGATTTTGATCACTGATTAAGTTAGTGAGACCCGGCTATTTGGTGCATTATCATCATCATTAACTCAGCCGTTTCACGTCCACTGCTACACAGGCCTTACTCCATAAAACGTTGCAACGCACGGTCTTGAGCTATCTCCATCCACTTCCACTTGCCTTTACAATGTCATAGGTTCATTGTCAGCTTTCTTACACTGTGTCGCCTGGTCCGGCCACTCTAGAACCTTAACTCCCAGCGGTTATTGGTTCTGCGACTATGTTTTTTGTGTGTGTGTTTTTTAAACCACATGTTTTTTTAACAAGCTTTTTTTTTCTGTCTGTGGGGGACAGATCGAAATCGAAATTTCGACCACTTCTCGATATCCGATTAAGCTGAAATTTTGCATAGATACCTGTTTAGTTTCGATGACTATACAATAATTGCAGAGCTGATCTGATGATGGAGACGGAAGGTGGACAACTGAAATCCTCGATGATAAACTTTAGTCGGGCAGTGTTTGGGGTAATTTTGATCAGCTCATGTTTCCGAACATAATTTCAGAAAAACTTATTGTTGAAAAATATATTTTTCAACAATAAACTAATTATTATTTCGGTTTATTTAAATTAAAAATTACCTTATTTTCAGACATTTAGTTTTCATAAACACTTAAACTGCTTACAGAAATTGCTCACAAATAATTTATTTGTATTATCTGTAAAAATTCACGCCATTTCCCGGAGAGGTTGACAGAGAACAAGGATTTACATTTAACCGTTATTTTTCTTCCGTAAAGAAAACGTAACCCTTTTTCTAGAGATCGGCTGAAAACAACAACACTGTAAACAACATTAACCCGTTTAAGTTAAAAAATGGCGTTTGAATACGGAAGGTGGGTTCTCGTTTCGGGAAAACTCGATTCGACCAACGTCGTAAGTTACGGTCTGCGGTTGGCCGGTCTACTCCTTACTAGATGGCTTTTGTTTCGCGCTTCGGCTACAAAAAAAAACACTCCTTGTAAATGTAACTTTATTGTTATTAGAACTAGTTCCACTTTTCCATGAAAACATCTGATAGTTATCGATAATGCTCGAGTTAAAACCGAACACGCAGGGAATATGTATTTCTGCATTGCATGCACTAAATACGTAATTTGCTAGAATTACCCAAAGTTAAACCAATTCGCATTGAGCCTCAGCTGAGACATCGCGTTCTCAAACCCACACCATACCTATTATAACAATTAATGCCATATTTTTTTAATTATGATTGTGTTTTATATACCAATTACATACCAGCAGACGCAAAACTTTTCGTATCCAAGGCCGTATCCAACCTAGCCATACATAATAGCTAAGAAGGCGCGCCTAAGACCACCATAATGCACCCTACGCACTTCTTTTTATATTGTCCTTCGACCCGGCGACAATGTTGTCAAAATTAAGCCATTAATTTGTCAAATGAAAGGCTTATTTCGATAAAAGCTACAATTTGTAAATGATATAATCTTTTGACCTCAATACTATGCAATAGTTCATTAATCAAGCCATTTTGAAATGTATAAATGTTTATAGGCAACGCAAATCTACATCTTAGCGTGATTTATTGTAAGCAGGTTAGGTCCATGGACGTAAATTTTTTTTATCGGCTTCGCACTATGTCGTCTTATTTCGCGGACCCCATATATTATATCGATGGCGGACCCTGATAATTAAAACAGTTTTTAATCAACCCGAAACCTCAGATAAACCTAATATTCTGATCAAAGTGCTCATGTTTCAGTGCACGTACCGGATTTTAGCTCACAGTATTCAAATAAGAAGTTTTGTGTATATTTTTCGTGACCGAAGACCGTATGAAATGCCTGGCAGACAGGAACAGGCCCTTTCCCCCGATATATTCAGCACGGGGCTGCAATAACTCAGCCAGTTTACGTAGGCCGATGATAATAGCGCCCCGTGATTTTATTAGGCTTATAGGCCTTTTGCCTACTTTCGAATATATATGGCCCATTGGGCCGTCGTGGGCCTTATTTCTTGTTGTCGGCGATTCCCATTACGATGCTTGGGGCAATATCCGTTGGTTTTCAAATGGGATGGGGTTTTGTGTACCTCTAGTCCTCACGGGGAAATAGAGTTGGTTTATTTCACAGACCTATTTCGAGATAGACACCGCGCAAACACGTAAATTTTTATGAAGCCAAACGTGCGAAGAATTATTACAGTTCACTATGGCGAAATTAGGCATTTTTCTATTAACATCCGACGTGCTATCGCGTAGACAGCCGAGAGCGAACTGATTTGAGGCTTGCTAATAGGTACATTGCGCAAGCATTCTGACTGGCAAAAGTGACACGCAACTTGCTTTGTCTATCTTGATATAGGTCTGTGGTTTATTTCTACTGCTAAGGTCGGTGTTCTGGTTTGAAAGATTACGACAGATACATTAACTTAAAGTTTATTATAATTTCGAAGACTATACGCTTAATGTCTGTCTCTACAGTTGAAAAGCGCAGAATTTCATAGCTCAAAAAACCGACATCGCACGAAGAACGGACGAGTGTTCGTTGAGAGTAACGAATAAACCCAACTAGGGTGTTTACATACTCGTTTTCGTGCCTATTCGTCTGTTAATCGGCGAGTATCTAAATGAGGAATAAAACTTTCTACAAACAGAGGGTATATCAAAGTCAATTGATTAGATACTTCCAATTCTTCGGTCTCCCGCAATCAGATCTAACTCGCGCCGATAATTCAGGAAGTTCTTCTCAAATTTATCTGCAAAGTTCTATCTGAATTAACTAGAAGTAAATGCCAATATTTGGATTCAACTTCGATTTTACGTGATTGGTTTTCGGAAGTCCGTTACTCCTTTCAATTGGAAGTCTTAGTTGAGTTTGAATACCAGTCATGCACGGATTTTTCCACTGAAGAAAAACAAGTTATTTTCGGAAGGAAAACATCGTTTTCCTGACTTGTTCTCGAACCTAGAAACAAAAATATAAAGACATGACAAACAAACACATAACATGATACAACTATCATATACAAGACTTGCTGTTACAAAAAAGCTCAGTTTACAGGTCGTTAGCAACCTCAGCTAGTCTTTCATTAAGCCTTGTTCAGACTAAGCAAGTAATATAGTGACGACCTCTGTGGCGCGGCGAGCGAAGCTCGGCCTGCGAAGCAGGAGGTTGCGGGTTCGATTCCCGCACTCTGAACAAATATTTGTGCGATCGCAGATATTTGTTTAGGGTGTTCTGGGTATTTTCTATGTATAATAAAAAATATCTATCTATGTAATATATTGTATTAAGTATATCAGTTATCTAGTACCCATAACACAAGCTCTGCTTAGCTTGGGGCTAGATAATGTTGTGTGAACTGTCCAGCATTATTTATTTATTTATAGTTGAGTGGTGGTAATTAATAATAATAAATAAATAAATAAATAGTGCTGGACAGTTCACACAACATTATCTAGCCCCAAGCTAAGCAGTGCTTGTATTATGGGTACTAGACAACTGATATACTTAATACAATATATTACATAGATAGTTATTTTTGATTATGTATACAAAATACCTAGAACACCCGGAACAAATATCTGCAGATCGCACAAATATTTGTTCCGAGGCGGGAATCGAACCCGCATCAACCTCCTGCGTCGCAGGCGAACGTTTGCCTGCCGCGCCACAGAGAATTTAGTAATAAACTAGTCGCTACTGGCCACAAATTGTTTGCAATGGTCGTGTAGTACACAAGTAAATGGTGGTTTGCAAGATGAATAGGCTGCAACGCAATACATTTAATAAGCTCTGTGCTTAGGTATTCTAATGGCTACTTTATTTATTCATACAACAATTTATAAAAATATAACAAAATTAACCAAAATGGGATTGACTCGACCAAGTAATAAGGTTTTTAGATGTGTTATTCCAAATAATATTATATTAAGAATAAAAAAAACAAAGTCTACAGTTTTTATTTTCAGATTTGTACTTAAATACTTGCCGCTTGACTAAAATACTCGCGTAGTCCGAACTAGGCTTAAGAGCCATGACTTTGACATGTGCGAGGTGAATTTAATTATTTCTCCACGTTGGTTCACTTTACCGAGAGCTAATCAAAGGCTCTTTTTAGATTTAGAGCCACGAGATAAAATAAAAATAAGAAAGCAAGTAGATATCTACTTAATCGTGGTTAAAAAGGTCAGCTCTTATTTTTCACGCCGAAACTTCAAGGATTTCTTGCTAAGTTTTTCTATAAAAAAGCTACAAAAGGCATAAAAATAGCCGGCAAATAAATACAAAGTTCTCTTAGGAGATTTGCTACAAAAACTCTAAAATCTTTCTAACAAAGCCTACGCACAAACAATGCTTTACTTTACTACAGAACAAAAGTAATTACGGGTGTATACAAGTGTTCTATAAAAACATAAGGTGAGTTTATGAATATAGTCACAGGCGGAGCGTGTAGCGTGTTACTTCAGGTGATTAGTTACCTCTTATTCTGCGCTGTCTAAGTCAGGAGACCACGCGAAATGAAAAGGGAACTAAAATCGCGAAAAACAGGTCCCAAGTAATTGATTATTTTCAAAAACTTATCTACAATAACATTATAAAGACGTAAACTTTGCTTGTTTGTTAAAAATGGACAAATTCAAAACTACTGAACTGGTTTAACAAATATTTTACCGCAGAGAAATTTAATTAAAGACATTCTAATAACTTTACGAATGTTTTCAATAACCATCAAGCAGCAATTGACGGATAAAACTTGTTAATACGTTTTGTCTCTCTTTTGGTTCGGAAGCTTTTTGAACGCTGACCCGAAGTTCATTTACTTGAGGTCTTTCACAAAAAACGTAGTCATAGAACCGACAAACGCTGAGAAAGCTGACAATGGACCGATTATATTGTAAAGGCCACGGGAAGTAGGTGGATGGAGGCAACTCAAGACCCTTCGTCGTAACGTTGAAGGTTAATGATTAATTCTAGAGAATCGCTCAGCTAGACGCTCTGCCCGTAAACTAAAAACTCTTTAAGAACTTTCCTAGGGGTAAAGTAAAATGATTTGTTAAGGCCGCAGGGTAGGGGTGGAAATCCCTGAGATAAAAGCATGATGTTCCACTGAGATCCTTAAATTTCTTGGATACGCTGATTTATTTTATCCGACTTGAAAAAAGCGGTGTTACCTATGTTTCAGCCCGGTATTCATGAAATATAACGAAATGTGACCGAAACTTGAACTCTTGTTTTTTTGCATTGGGTATAGTTTTTCCGAGAATTTTGGTGAATTTTAACATAGTACTCTCTTTACTCATTCCATTTTTTGTCATACTTTGAATTACGGATCAATCATTTGGCACGCCTGATGTTAAGCAGTACCCTCTGCCTATGAACAGTGCATTACCACATAGGTCACGTCCACCTAGGACGCACCCTATGGGCATTGCACAGCGCCCGCCACCCTCAGACATAAAGATGAAAAGTCTCATGTGCCTGTAATTTCACCGGCAACCATATTCTTCAAACCGGAACACCGCAATGCGAACACTGCTACTTTGCGGCAGAAATAGGTGGTGGTAGTACTTCCCCGGATGAACTCTTTCACAAAAAAGCTCTACTACTACTAAGTCTAATATAAGTGACCAAGAAAGAACCGATGACATGAAGTGTGTTTAGTATTACAACCATTTTCGGTGTGAGTGTGTATTATTGTTTCTAAGAAATTAACTCCCTTTGAAACTCAGTGGAAAACCTTCATAATAAGGTGCAATACTTCCTTAAGTACATATTCAAACAAATTTCTTTGTTCATTATCTCCCGTACAAACATCCAGTTTACTAATTAACGTACTCTAGAGCGATTCGGCATAGTTATCGGCTCTTGCTGCGGCACATCGCGAATACAAGAATAGAATAGAATAGAATAGAAAATACTTTATTGTACACCTTCATAGCTAATAAAACGAACAAAAAGAAACAAAACTTAACTATATAATTAAAAGTACAATGGGCGGTCTTATCGCTTAGCAGCGATTTCTTCCAGACAACCAACCAAGATGTTTCTAGGTGCATAATGTACTACATCTGTGATTTTTTAATGAACCCCTGTAATATAATAATAATGACAATACTAGCTTTATAACTTTTAAAACTATCATTGTTATGTACATACTTTTCACTAGAAACGGGATATTTACCATGCTCCTTAAGTTTTGATTTTTCCCGATATTTCGGCACAGTTGCATGCGCCAACACAAGACCTTAGTTAGTTCTCCCGTGATCATGGCGCATGCAACTGTGCCGAAATATCGGGAACAATCAAAACTAAAAAATCTGTGTAAATATCCCGTTCCTAGTTAAAAGTTAATCCAAGTTTTTATAAAATTAATGATAAGGACCATGTGCTGATCAAAATGTCAGTCTAGTATTATCCATCGAGGAGCACAGTTGTCACCTTAAGTAAAAAAAAAAAACTTAACCTATTTATTAATCACAAAATGATTAGTTTTTAGATAGTACAAGTTTGCTGATGTAAGCAAACGTAATAAAAGAAAGGAAGTGAAAGGATTCAATACGCATTGCGGAGGTTCCTCTCATTCACTGTCATGTCAGTCTCATATTGTCCGACGTGCCAGAGAAACGGCCACAAACTGCACATCACAGCAATTTGGAAGTACATTGGAATTAAACAAGGACATGGCATTAATTAGGTTAATTTGTACTGCATTAAAATTATATATAGCTTTTGGTTAATTTTGCTCTAAATTGGATCAAAAATACAGTATTCAGTTAATTTTTAATAAGTATTCCTTAGTCGACTTTCATATCTCTGGTACTATACTGGTGGCTCTACCAAAACCAGTGTGGTGACAAGCTTAGAGTGCGCCAAATATTAAGGCAGTCATTTATATAAATAAATAAATAAATAATGCTGGACAAGTTCACACAACATTATCTAGCCCCAAGCTAAGCCAGAGCTTGTGTTATGGGTAACTGATATACTTAATATAATTAATTACATAGATAGATATTTTTTATTATACATAGAAAACACCCAGAACACCCTGAACAAATATCTGCAGAACGCACAAATATTTGTTCCGAGGCGGGAATCGAACCCGCAACCTCCTGCGTCGCAGGCGTACCATCGCCAGCAGCCATAACAAGTACATTCAAAAAAACCGTCTTGAAATACATAACATACATAGACACGAGCCATTTTCCCCGAAAGGGTAGGCAGAGCCTCAAAAGGGCCTCTTTTCACCGTGGATTGCACCATCGTGGGAAATAGACGTGACAAGTGGTAAGCTCATCGCCGCCATTGCTTCCCACGACTCACTCTGCGAACGCTTTCTTCCAGTAATAACACATTCCTTAGTAAGCTAGCAGCCAACACAACTCTTATTCGAACTTATACCCCTCCATCTCCTTCTTTGAATGCCATAAAAACTGACAGAGGAATTACACCAGGGAATGGCTGACACCTGAATACGCAACACCAATGCGCCTGCCAAGCGTGGTGAATTACACCAGGGAATGGCTGACACCTGATTACTCAACACCAATGCGCCTGCCAAGCGTGGTGAATTACACCAGGGAATGGCTGACACCTGATTACTCAATACCAATGCGCCTGCCAAGCGTGGTGATTATGACAAATCCCCTGTTAAATTCTATGGGTGACGCCGAATCCTCGTCCAGCAATGGACGTCTTACGGCTGATGATGATGATGATTTTTGTTATGTAAGATTTACGGATGTCGCACTTACGTAAGGGGGACCTAATGGGAAGTGCCTACTCTGAATTATACACGAAATACTTATAATTTCCTCGTTTTATTCTTACCTTAAAATTCGCAGGTATTTTCTATGCATTCCTAGTATGAAAAAAAATTAAATTTCCTTCCAAAGTTCACAATTTTATCTCGTATAATATTCAAATACTGAAATTATGATTTATTTCGACATTTTTTTCGGTACTGATCAGCGCTAAGCCCCGAAAGATCGTAAATTAAATATAAGCTGGGAGTAGTGTAGTGCTGTCCGGTTATAAAATGGATAATTCCGACTAATTCCGAATAAAAATCTCAAGTAATCTATGGTTCAGTCGCAAATCGTCCACTTCTCATAATGTACACCGCCCTTTTTCTCAATATGACCAATTCGCAAAACGTCCACTTCGCAAAATGTACACTCGATTTTTTCGCATAACGTACACCGTGCGTTTTCACAAAATGGAACACTGGATTTTTTCTCAAAATGTACACTAAATTTAGTAGCAAAACGTACACTGGACTTTTCATAAAATCTATTTTGCGTTTTTCTCTCCTACCCTTTTTTATACTAGTATGGAAAGGGACAACAATAGCCAAATGAAATACCATATCGCTTATCTCAAGCTAATGTATATCCTATAGCAGGATGACCAAGAAAGAACCAGTGATATGAAGTAGTAGTAATAGGTTGTTACAACACAAAAATGATAGAATTAAATAATTATAATAAATAAATAATGCTGGACAGTTCACACAACATTATCTAGCCCCAAGCTAAGCAGAGCTTGTATTATGGGTACTAGAAAACTGATATACTTAATACAATATATTACATAGACAGATATTTTTTATTATACATAGAAAATACCCAGAACACCCTGAACAACCCGGAATCGAACCCGCAACCTCCTGCGTCGCAGGCCAAGCTTCGCCCACCGCGCCACAGTGGTCGTCATAGAATATATATTATCGAATACCGTCAATTGAATAGAATAGATTATTCTTTATTGCACAAAACAAATAATTTACATGGGCGAACTTAATGCTGAGAAGCATTCTCTACCAGCTAACCTTTGTATATTGTGGGTACATTTATGTGGGTAATAAGATATAGATGTAATGGTGTGAGAAAATCTTGTCCGACTTTTACAGAGATATTCCGGCTATTTTTCAAATCTTTCTGATATTCACGTCTCTCAGTCCGGAAAGGAAAAAACGTTGGATTATTAAAATTATTAACGGCCTTCCAGATTATTTGGTGCGAAAATATCGGGTTTTTCGATTGGGACTTGTTAATGAAGGCTGAAAAAGGCCGGCTGAATTACTGACCTTCTGAAATGTCAGAAGTGACACGTACATTTTTTACAAGTTATAAAACGTCAGAAGTGACATTGATACCTTAAGCTTTTAAGATTTTACCTAATTGGTTCTGTGAAAGTATAAATTGACAGTTGACAGAAAAATAAAATCATTATATTTTCACCTTTTCCTGTTATATTATCTATCCTTCTTATTTCAAACATATTGACTACAAAGAATGCAAAGTTACTTTATAGAAATCCCTTTGATTAGTACTGTCTAAATTTATAATCGGACACGATATTGAAAATACAAAAATCAAATCGGTAGGTTTAAATAAAATTGATTTAATAAGTTGTTCTTTATAGTACTATTTTTGATAATAATTAAAAAAAAAAACGATTTTGAATCTATGAATTTATCCTCAATACAATATTTTATAATATTAGTGATCGGAACCGTGTGCTGATCACATTGAGCCTGAATACGGCCAGTCTACTATTACCCATCGAGGAGTTCCGTTGCTCACCTTCCATCCCAATTATCAGATCAGCTCGCTGTCACCATAATATTGTAGGTATTGTCTCCGTTACATATATATAGAGCCGATTGAGACAAACTTGTTTTTTTGAGGAATTACATACATACAGCAAGGCAAGCGTATTTTTTTTTTTCATTTTTTTTTTCTTAGTATATACCTCTCTAATTACAACAGAAAACGTAGTTACCCTGAGAGTCTCAATTTCTTGCCACATCCTGTGAATGAAAATGGACACATTTACTGTGGTTTTCATCTTGCCCGATGCGACAACTTTTAGCCAAGTTACCCGTACCCATTCGCCCTCCACCTAAACTGGATAAAATCCCCAAAAACTGCTTTTTATCCCGAAACCACGCGTGCAAAGCAGCGTGCAAAAGGGTAGTTAATTATATTTTGATGTGAAACATGTATTGGCGCGCATTGGCAGTAAAACCGACTCGTATGCGGTAACGGCAAACAAATGATGAATTCTAATATTAACATAGATGTTTCACATTATGCCAGGCGTCTCACGACAGCCAACTTTATTTAAACCTAGGGTTAACCTTAGACTGGTTTAAGCCATCTCTCAACAAGAGTGTAAAACTTTTATATATATATTTTTTTTCTTTATAATTGGCGCCGCACGGCTTGTGCATTTGCCATTTTCAAGTATCTGTATTTTCACTATATTGTATTTTCAATATATTTTGCAACGTTACACTCCTTCCAAGTCGTCAAAGTCACAGTCAAGTCATATTTTAGTAAAACGGTGGCCAATTTTACTAAAACTTTGGTAGACAATTTCCACCAATTTCAAAAGTCACGCAATTCACTTCCATTTCATTTCACTACACTTGTGCTTTTTAAATGAGCTACTTTAGTTAAAATGCCACCAAAATAACACAAAATAACTCAAGAAAACACTAGGAAACGAAATAAAATAAAAGTAGACAACGTCTGTTTTCGAAAATGGAGGGAAGAGTCCACCTTTATATTTATTTACTAAAACAATTTTTTCAATAACGTCTGCAATTTCGTGTTGGTACTTTAGTCTAAAACTTTTGATTCAACGGATGTAAGTAAATAATGTATGCCCAATTTTGTTTATTTTTAACCCCCGACGCAAAAACGACGGGGTGTTATAAGTTTGACGTGTCTGTGTGTGTGTCTGTCTGTGGCATCGTAACACCCGAACGGATGAACCGATTTAGATTATTTTGTTTTGTTTGAAAGATGATTTAGTCTGAAGTGTTCTCAGCTATGTTTGATCAAAATCGGTTCAGCCGTTTCATTGAATTGAGAGTATTTTTAATTTTTACAAAATTAATTAATATTTTTCTTTGTCTACAGCCCCTCCCAACGCCGTGGAAATCACCAATTACCCTGCAAATTCCAAGCTGGAGGTGAAGGAAGGTGATGATGTGGCGTTGGAGTGCCTCGTGAAGAACGCCAAGCCTGCAGCCAAGATCGTCTGGTTCAGGGGGAATGTGGAGCTGAAAGGTGACAAAGGTATGTAGCCCATTCTAAAGTTCCGAAGTCCAACCAGGGCTCAGGCCGAGCTAATTCTGAACATATTTACCTAAATCCAAACGTTGAACGTACGAACTTCACAATCCAAACGTTGAACGTAGGAACTTCACTGCGTTTGGATTGGTCAAGCTGCTAAACTTCTACCAATCTATAAGTACTTCTACCGATTTATAAGTACTTCTACCAATCTATAGTAAGGTTGGAACGTTCAACGTTTGGATTTTGGTATATACGTTCCAATCACAATTTGTAACAATTTAAAAAACCCTCAATGCAATGAAACGGCTGGGCTTAACCGATTTTGATCAAACATAGCTAAGAACACTCCCGACAAATACACCTTTCAAGCAAAAAAAAACGACACACACACACACACACACACACGCACACACGCACACACGTCAAACTTATAACAATCCGTCGTTTTTGCGATGGGGGTTAAAAAAAGTTACTCGTAAGTCGGTACTAGTTAGTACCTATATTTGCTAAAGCGACATTGCAACAGAAACATTGAGAAACATTTATATACAAGAACAACACCAAAATAAATAAGCTACTCCTATCGGTATGTTAAACTTCGCCATTTTAGGATAAAACGCGTGAAATATTAATAGAAAATCGTTACTTGTCAATACGCCGGAACTCACGGCATAAAATATTAGCTGTCAATATCTGTTACACGCATCACTAGACGGACAAGAGGTCGGGCTTTCTGGATACGGCATAGTTCAGTGCCAAAAACTAACATCTTTATGGATTTTGCTTAGTTTTTATAATTCGTTTCGTTTCGTATGAGGTAGTGCTGGCCTCTGGTGTCGGAGTTTGTCAAGCCGCCCGAGGGCCAATTATACTTTATACCAATTAATTTTTTATAATTAAAACTCATTTACTTATTATTTTTCTACTTTCGCGACTTCGTTCGCGCGGTACATTTATATCTTCTGGTAGATATATTGAAATGGAACACACGAAAATTTAAGTTAAATTTCCTGTTTTAGTCCCTAAAATATTAATTGTAATCTGTAGAGCCGTTCGGAATCTAATTTAGTAAGTTAAAAATCAAATCTTAGACAGGATTTTGCAGCAAGCGTTTTTTTTTTTTTCCTTAATTCTGGTTTGGGCTCAGCTATGGTATTCGGGGTACCGTGAGTTGAGCCAATTCACTTCATATTTTGTGTCATCTAATTCACGCGTTGCGCGATACACGTTACACGCCGAACTTTACCGAGTGCAGATTTCTTACTGCGCAAATCGTGAATATTCACGTGAGGCTTCACGCAGCCCCGAATACCACGGCAGAACTAGGTATGTATGTGACTGTACATCTCCACTGTAAGTCATATCCAGTACCAGAGGTATATCCGCGCACGCGGTTTCGCCCGCCTTCAATAACACAGAGTGACATTGACGTAACCCTGGGCGATAAGCGAAATTCAACGCCTAAATAAAAAAATACATGAAAATCATTAAAGTTATAAGTTAGTAGGTAATAAGTTTTTTGTGAAAAATAGATTTTTAAGTATAAATGCTTTTATACAATTAGTGATCAGAACCGTGTGCTGATCGAAATGAGCCTGAAAATGGCCAGTCTACTATTATCCATCGAGGAGTTCCGTTGTCCACTATCCTTGCTGTCACCATAATATTGTATTGTCATCGGAACTTGACAGTATGCAAAATTTCAGCTCAATCGGTTGGGTGAAACAGACAGACAGACAGATATGAAAGCCAGTTAATTAAAAGCTTGTAAAACAATACAAGAGTCTACTATTTTTATTTTAAAGTTGAAATGTGGTTCACGCTTAAAATCTCAATAAATTAAATCAAGGGTTAATGTAATGAATGGGTGTCTACACGTAAGAATACAATGAAAATAACAATAAAGTCAAATATTTTAAAATTTGAGTGTTTTTTTTTTTTTTTGTTATACTACTTAATGACGGAACAAGCAGATGGCCCACCTGATGTTAAGCGGTAAACTCTGCCTATGAACAGGGCATTACCTCATAGGTCACGGCCACCTAGGACGCACCCTGTGTGGCACTGCACTGCGCCTGCCACTCTGAGACATAAAGATGAAAAGTCTCATGTGCCTGTAATTTCACCGGCACCCTTAACCCTTCAAACCGGAACACAGCAATGCGAGCACTACTGCTTTGCGGCAGAAATAGGTATGGTGGTAGTACTTCCCCGGACGAACTCTTTCACAAAAAGCTCTACTACTTCTAAATCTAATAATTACAATGGTTGTATTATCTAAGACTACTTATTTAATTGCAATCAAATACCTATTTAAAAATGCCGCCGACGCGCAAGCTGCACAAGCTGTGTTAAAAAAAAACGTAGACTTATTGGATAAAGAAGTAAAATATAACACTTTTTTATTTTGGTCGAAGGGAAAAGTACGCGACATTTTAATATGTAGTTTAAGACATTTTAAGGGGTTGGCGCTGGTAAGCCACTGATTTCTGTATTTGGACCACGAAGCTTGTTGGGACTCTTAAATTACGATAATTCGTTATTTCTTGTTCTAGTTTCCATTTAATTTAAAAACTACTAGTCAGATCTTCATAAAACTTGGTAGATATAATTGGACTACAAATGTACAAAAGTATTCAAAAATATTGAATAAATTTACCAGAATATATGGACTTTTAGAGTAATAATGAATTTTTTTTTTTTTTTTTTTTTTTTTATACCACTTGGATGAAGGAACAAGCAAGAGGCCCACCTGATGTTAAGTGGTAACCTCTGCCTATAAACAGTGCATTACCTCATAGGTCACGTCCACCTAGGACGCACCCTATGTGGCATTGCACTGCGCCCGCCACCCTGAGACATAAAGATGAAAAGTCTCATGTGCCTGTAATTTCACCGGCACCCTTACCCTTCAAACCGGAACACAGCAATGCGAGCACTACTGCTTTGCGGCAGAAATAGGGATGGTGGTAGTACTTCCCCGGACGAACTCCTTCACAAAAAAGCTCTACTACTACTCAAGGACATCTATATACAGTGGTGGCCATATAATTAAGAACGCTGATATAAAGGGAAGATTTTTTCCAACTAAGATACATAACTAATTGTATGCATTTGTTTTTATTTCTCTCGGTATCGTAAAACATTTCCATATTACCACTGTATTCATTGATACACATGATTGGCTAAAAATCAATAGGCAAACTTTTTACACTACTTTTAAACAAAGTATTCCTTATTACTGGCTGGTCACGTAATTAAGAACGCTAAGTAGTTTATACCTTTATTCAAATTTAAATAGAGAATTCTCAGTCGATTTGTTACTGTTTGTATAATTTTGGCGCCATTACGTGCTGTAAAAGATTAAAGGTGATTGCTTCTTTAGAAAAAACAATGGGAAAAAATAAAAGTTGTGATAAATCTACAAGGGAAGTAATAATAAAACTTCGCCGGAAGAATTGGTCTTATAAAAAGATAGCCGACCATCTGCAATGTTCAAAAACGATGGTTTTCCACGCTGTAAAGCATTTTGCTACGTATCAAACTACTTCGAATGTTCCACGTGTACCTAAACAGAGAAAAACAACTCCTCGAGATGACCGAAACATCGTTCGTATGGCAAAACAAAATCCTTTTAAAGGGTCCAATGAGCTTAGAAAAGAATATTTTGGTGAAAACAACCCTTCAGCAATCTCAGCACGCACTATTCGAAGAAGTTTGGTAGAAGAAAAATTGCCCGGTAGGATAGCAAGAAAGGTACCCATGTTAAAACTTTGCCACAGGCAAGCCCGGCTTGCATTTGCGAGAAAGTATGAAAACTGGACTGTGCAACAGTGGAAAAATGTACTTTTTTCTGACGAGACGAAAATAAACAGAGTATGTTCTGATGGAAAACGATATGTACGACGTCCCCCGAATACAGCATTCGACCCAAAGTACACGAAAGTTACATTAAAGCACGGTGGTGGAAATGTGAAAATTTGGGGTTGCTTTTCTGGACATGGTGTAGGACCTGTAAAGTTGATAGAAGGTAACATGGATCAGTTCCAATACAAAAATATACTGGAAGAAACAATGTTACCATACGCTGAAGACGTTCTACCGGTCATTTGGACATTCCAGCATGACAATGATCCACACTGCACGCACCGTAAAGGAATGTCTTACAGCGCAATTAGTTTCTGTCTTAGACTGGCCTGCTATTAGTCCAGATCTAAACCCAATAGAGAATCTGTGGTTTGAAGTAAAGAAAAAGATTTCAAATACAAAGTGTGGAAATTTAAGAGAGCTGTATGACGTTTTTTTAGCAGAATGGAACTCTATTTCTCTTGCGAAATGTCAAAAATTAATAGAGTCAATGCCTCGCCGGTGTAAAGCTGTAATTAAAAGCCGTGGATATGCTATTAACTATTAATTTTAGTTAAATATTTATTAAATTTCTTTTTATGTTTCCTGTGCTACATAATATTGTGATTTTTTAAATCTAAGTGTCATACAAAACAATTCCCGAGCAGTTAAATAAATCGTTCTTAATTATTTGTCCAGTTTCAGTACTATTTGAATGTGTTACTTTGATAAAATCAATAAAATGTGCAAAAAATAGTTAGCGATTTCATACTTTATTCTTAAGTCAGGTTGCTCTATTAATGTGACTATCATATAACATAACTAGTTGCTTCTCAGAAGGTACACATCTCTGTGTATGATACGATTTAAATAAAAAACTTCTAGAACTTCAAATCGTTCTTAATTATATGACCACAACTGTATATGGACTTTTAGAGTAATATTGAATAAATTTACCAGAATATATAGACTTTTAGAGTAATATTGAATAAATTTACCAGAATATATGGACTTTTAGAGTAATTCTGAAAAACGGTGGTGTGCGGGAAAACCTTAAATTCCTGTTGTTTGTGTTCGTTAATTTAACGTTATTTCTATGGTGTTAAGAATGAGATGAATATTCAACTATAAGTTTAATTCGACCTTTGATATCAGGCATCGCATCAGAAACCAATGAAAAAACTTCAATAAATAAATCCAATTACACCGCCCAATAGAGGAGAATGGGGAAATTCCGGGAAGCAATTAAACCACGCCGTTTTAAATCTGTCAGGGAGGTTTTAATGAAAATTTCCCGAGTTTCCTCGCTCCACCCACAGCTCAAGTCACAGTATAGGTACCGCGCAGTAGCCAAACGCACACTACACGATTTCCGGATGTTGTAATGTTGCTAACGAAGCATTTTGTCTAAGATAAGATAAGATACATTTATTTGACAGGAGAAATATATTTAGATTTAGTACTGTGCCATCATTGTACGTGTATATGCCATAATATATAGCCTAATATGTATATAGCATAGTCTTTTGAGAGTGGCCTGGGTGGCGATTTAAGGTTCAACCCCTAATATTGCAAGTTAAACTTTACCATAAGTTAGTTAGTGAAGTACATAGTTATCTGGAATCTGTTAATGGTTAATGTGCAACTTAAAGTTTTTACGATTTTTTTTGGTTGCTTTGAGGTTTTTGGTTGCTCCATCACGTACTCGTATGTAACATTCCAACAATGGCCAGACATAAAAATAATTATTATATTAAGTACCTACTTTATATACCTCATTGATGTATAGACTCAACGTAGCATCAGCTCAAACCTTTGTGGTTTTTAGATGCTATTTATGGCAAACATTCTGTAAAAAGTTTGCCATGCAATAACCTGTGTCAATGACCCCTTGCACTATGATTTGAGTATACGGCTCGAAGGGCCATTTGTAATGTGGCCGTACCTAATTCATTCAAGTCATTGAATTTTTGTAGACACAGTCTACAAACTTATTAGCTAAGCCTGTGAATTGTCAGTTTCCTATTAGATTGGTACACTTATCTAGCTTCTAGTAGGTTGTTGACAACGGCTATATCAAGAAGCTTGTATTCTGTACGGTATTTACTGTGTCCCAAGTTTCCATCTCAAAGTTGGTGGGTATTCATACGTCCAAACCAGTAATAACCTAGATCGCTTATCTAAGAACTTCGTACTTGTTAAACGAAATTGGACGTCAATTTTTGGCAGGTCTCGATCGGGTCGGATGTCAATGTTGAAAGATAAATTAAAGTTTGGGAAATAAATAAGGAGACAGAAATTGGGTCAATAAGTTAGCTGAAGAAAGTCCTTCGGCTTTGATAGCTGTTTTTCTGTTGTATTTTTTATAGTGGTTGTTATAATATGATTTGTAAATTAGAAAGGTAAAAGTAGTTTTTTTGGAAAGTAAAGAGCTTTTATTTAACTTGTAATGCATGTGTGTTCGAGTAGTTCCTGTTTGATCTATTGAGATTGATCCATTATCCTGTTTGACCCATTATACCTATAATTTTGTTCCTGACTGATCCATTGTCCAATGGATTCGGGTCAAATCTTTCAAGCTGAATTAGAACCACTTCTTGACATCTGATTGAGCTGAAATTTGGCATCCCTGTCAAGTTCCGATGACAATACTATATTATGATGACAGCGAGCTGATCGGAGACGGAAGGTGGACAATGAAACTCCTTGATGGAGCTACATAGTAACAAAGAAACATGCATACATACAGACAGATAGACACACTATGGCCTTATAACCTCCTCCTCCCGTCGTATTCCTCAATGCTGAGGGTTGTGACCCCCTCCATGGATCACCTTCTGCCGGACGATGCTGCACCAATGAGATCTGTTGCCAGCGAGCTGCACGGCTTCGTGGAGTTTTGAATCGAGAGTGGTGCGGATCTACGAACTACGGCCTCGTGGCCTTTTTCCCTCAATTTTTCCAGTGATAACCAGCTTCTTTGCTTCAGCTTTCGGGGGATACACAAAGGTTAGCTGGTAGATAATGCTTCTTAGCATTAAGTTCGCCCATGTACATTGTTTGTTTTGTGCAATAAAGAATATTCTATTCTATTCTCTAAGTTGTCACTGCCTTTCCATGCTATGCGACCGAAATACTCAAAGACTCGCTGGAGGCAGATGGAGGAAAGCCTAGTAGTTATCTTGAGTTCTTTGACACGTTAGTCCTACGGGCTGCCCAGGGGATTTGCATCTATCCAACACCACATCTCGAAAGCGTCCACACGATCCTTCGCTTTGAGAGCGAACTTATAACAATCCTCGTTTAATTGGGGGTGAGAAAGATAAAATTGATCTCTCGATGCCTTCTGTCAATATATTTAAAGCCGCAATCATATTTGGCGAGTTATGTTCATGAAATCCTAATAAAAGCTCGTGCGATACCTCACAAAGGATTCCAACGAATAGCGACTCTCATTAAAGTTACGAGCATGGTGGCCATATTGCGCGTTTAACGGGAGACGGGAAGTAGAAATTATTGTCAGGGTGGATATGATTTGAGTTATGTTATAGGTACATTTCCCTGTGGAAAGCGTAGCAGTTATTAGTTACAGAATGTTCATGTAAACGAGTATTGTGGGTAAAACTTTTTGACTTCTAAAGGTTTATCTTACAAATAAACAAAAAAAAAATATGTATCTTAATATGAATGAAATAAAAAGTACAGGTTCAGAAGGTTGACTCAGCAAATCATTACTTGTTCAGGTTTTAACCGAACACAGCAAGTGTGTATTAAGCAACGACTGCATTTAATACGCATTTGCCAAAACCGAGCCAGTTCGCGGTCACCAGCCTTGCAGGCATCGCGTGCTCGCATACCAAACCATACCATTAATATACCTACCATAAGCCATATACCATTAATATACCATAAAATCATAGTTATACAATTATTAGTGAGTTAAGTAATATTGTGACTATTAATACAAACCATTTACCATCTTATACAAGACTTTTAAATACCACAAATACCACCAAACTATATGCAGCTAGAAAGAGTGTCCTAGAGTCACCAACATACCAACCCTAAGAGGACCCCTCTTTTTACATTACTCATACCCCCATTACCCCCTTATTCGCTATGACCAAACGTATCAGAACGCGGGTCGTTACGATATCTTTTTTTTTTTTAACTACGTGATTGACTGAACAAGCTGATGGCCCACCCACGATAACCTCTGTCTTTAACAACGCATTACCACATTAAAAAAAACACCTATTTTATTTATTTTATAAGGATTAAACTTAACTTAATAATTCTTTAGAAAATAAAAAACCGACTTCATGGCTAGGAATTTATCCACAATACAAGGAGTTCTGTTGTTCACTGTTGTTCCGTCTCCATCATCAGAGCAGCTCGCTGTCACCACTATATTGTATTGCCATCGGAACTTGACAGTTATGCAATATTTCATTTCAATCTGTTGAGGATAACTGCTTCAAAATTCAGTTGGAAGATTTGACAAAAACACACATACAAAAATCTTTTAATAATTAAAAAGGATACAAGCAAATTGATGTACTTTCAAAATTTAGTATGGAGCTTAATTAAGTAGTAGTCACTAAGCCAATATATCTGTACGGAAGCCTCGAGGCGTGAGTTCTATACACACTTGGCCGTATTTATTCAATTCCACATAGTTTATAACTCTAACTCAAAACAACTCAACCCCTCCGTAGCTCTCTCTAATTACTTGCCACCCCTATCCCCAAAGGGGTAATGTCAGTGCCTAGATAGCCGAAATTAAGCTCAACCGGTCCCTAGGGAGTGCTGCCATCTATGATGATGCGAGTAAAACGTTTTGCTGAAATGCCTTAATTTTGAGGGAATGCAAATAGTCTGCCTGGATTTCACCAACACCTTTGATAACTTTTTAACAAGGGGACTATATCCGCAATTTTCGAAAAGAGACGTCGTCTACTTTTACAGTATTTAAAAAAATAAAAAAATAAAAAATAAATATGCTGGACAGTTCACACAACATTATCTAGCCCCAAGCTAAGCAGAGCTATTAAGATTGCTATTTATTTTCCTAGTGTTTTTTTTTTAGTTATTTTGTGTTACTTTAGTGGGAGAAATAAAAAAGTTTAAAATGGCAAATGCACAAGTATAAAAAAACTAAAAAAACTTGTTGGGAGTTAGCAGTTAAGCATACTCCCATATAATGCCACGACAAACAATCTTTAGCCTCCTCCATCCACTGACTTCCTGTGACCCTTAAAATGTCTTAATCGAGAAAACAAGATTTACCTGTGATAGTTTTCTATGAAAAAATTACACAAACGGTATATTATTTTATCTGTGACAAAGGTTAAGATTAAGAGGTTAACTTAGACAGGACCTAATATCCTCTACGAGATGGCATCACATCTCGTATGATGCACAAACAAAATTATGGATTTCATATAAAGGTCAATGCTCTTCATTATTTTAAATCCACACTGAAAATTGAAATCAACTAAAATCCGAACTAATTGGACAGCACTATTTTTAGCCGATTTTAATTTGATAAGACAGTCACATAAATAAATAAATAATGCTGGACAGTTCATACAACATTATCTAGCCCCAACCTAAGCAGAGCTTGTGTTATGATGGGTACTAGATAAACTGATATCAACCTCTTTGGCGGGGCGGGCGAACGTTCGCCTGCGACGCCGGTGGTTGCGGGTTCGATTCCCGCCTCGGAAAAAATATTTGTGCAATTTGCAGATATTTGTTCAGGGTGTTCTGGGTATTTTCTATGTATAATAAAAAATATCTATCTATGTAATTAAGTATATCAGTTATCAAGTACCCATAACACAAGCTCTGCTTAGCTTGGGGCTAGATAATATTGTGTAAACTGTCCAGCATTATTTATTTATTTATTTATTTATATTGTATACTTAATACAATACATTACATAGAATGCAATGCCCAGAATGCAGCCAGCATTCTGGGCACGCTGCCATCGGGTGACGGCTTGCTGATCTGAAAGATAGGTTTTTATTTTATTTTAGTTTTGTTTATTGTCTTAGTTTGAATCATAAAATCAATATTCGTTCGAACACCAGTAAATTGAAAAAATTACATAGGTAGATATTTTTACTGTTCATAGAAAATACCCAGAACACCCTAAACAAATATCTGCAGATCGTACAAATATTTGTTCCGTGGCGAAACTATATTCAAGCCTTCTTGTACCTACATGCCAATAATACACATCACACACACACACATGAGACACATGAGACTTTTCATCTTTATGTCTCAGGGTGGCGGGCGCAGTGCAATGCCACATAGGGCGCGTCCTAGGTGGACGTGACCTATGAGGTAATACACTGTTCATAGGCAGAGGTTACCGCTTAACATCAGGTGGGCCATCTGCTTGTTCCGTAATTTAGTAGAAAAAAAAAAAAAAAAAAACAGATAATTTCACAGTTTTACCAACTCTCAAAACATACCCTCTCTTCCATCCCGCAGTCGGCTAAATACCTTGTAACCCCAAAGGCGTAATGCCGGCGCCTAGATAGCAGAAATTTAGCTGAACCGATCCCTAGAGAGTGCTGCCATCTATTATGACGTGAGTAAACGTTTTGATGGAATAGATAATGCAAACAGTTGGGTGAAAACAAAACTTAAGAAGACATACCTACACGTATAGACTTACTTAGACGTAGGGCTACGAAAATGGTGCCTAGTCTTAAAGCACTTGCAAATGAGGAACGACTTCACGAACTTGGATTTATTACCCTTCAGCAACGTAGAGAGCGTGGAGACCTAATAGAGACCTACAAGATCCTATACAACCACTACATTATACCAGATTTATCACAGACACTATATACCATGAACAATAATATAGGTCTCAGAGGACACTCGCTTAAGCTGCAACGCGGGCCAAGTACCAGCAATCCGAGGATGCACATATTGCCTAATCGCGGCGTGCACACTTGGAACCGGCTACCAGACTCAGTGATCAGTGCCTCCTCAGTGAATTCTTTCAAAAATAGACTTGACCTACGATATACACGCATCAACTCCAAGAGCTGCCTGTGTATTATAAATAAATAAATAAATACCTGTCTCCGATGACAATACAATATGATGGTGACAGCGAGCTGATCTGATGATGGACAACAGAACTCTCGGATGGATTAAAGTAGACTGGCCGTGCTTAGGCTCATTGTGATCAGCACTCTGTTCTGATCATTAATATTATAATATCGTGTATCAGGGATAAATTCCTATTCGAAGTCGGTCCAAAGTCATAGTCAAAAAGTATTAGGTTTCCGTACCCAAAGGGTAGAACGGGACCCTATTACTAAGGCTCCGCTGTCCGTCCGTCCGTCTGTCACCAGGCTGTATCTCAAGAACCGTAATAGTTAGACAGTTGAAATTTTCACAGATCATGTATTTCTGTTGCCGCTATAACAACAAATACCAAAAAACAGGATATAATAAATATTTAAGGGGGCTCCCATACAACAAACGTGTTATTTTTGCCGTTTTGATAGATAATGGCACGGAACCCTTCGTGCGCGAGTCCGAGTCGCACTTGGCTGGTTTTTGGATAAGACCGGTTTCGCCAAACTTTTCGGCCGCTTAGTACATTTATTTATCATCACAATCTCACTAATATCATAAAAGGCAAAGTTACGATGCTTGTTGTTTGTTATCAATCACACCGAAACGGCTGAACCGATTTCGATAAAATTTGGTACACAGATAGATTACGACTTGGATTGATCTATAGGCTACTTTTTATCCTAGTAAAGCTCAAGCGGAGCCGCGGTTGGACACTAGTATACAGTAAAACTATATTACATTCAATCACATATAACCATTCTGCAATGTCGGATAGATAAACAGTATCGCTACAAAAACATATTTTAAGATAACAAAAGGACGAGTTCAGGCGGAATGTTCATATTGTATCGTACAATAAAACATCTTCGGAGATAATAACAAGTAATACAGAAATAACAGATATAAACCATCAAAGAGTTCCGTTGAATTGTTTCTATTGTGTGGTCTAAGCGGCGAGATTACAGCGATATCGACCGATTTTATTGAAACCTTCCAAGACACTGGAAAATTCGCTGAAATCTACCTATTTTTAACCCCCGACGTAAAAACGACGGGGAGTTATAAGTTTGACGTGTCTGTGTGTGTATCTGTATGTCTGTGGCATCGTAGCTCGCGAACGGATGAACCGTTTTCTTTATTTTGAATGTGAATTTTAAAGGTGAATTTGTCGGGAGTGTTCTTAGCTATGTTTGATCAAAATCGGTTCAGCCGTTTGATTGCGTTGAGGGTTTTTTTAAATTTTACGAAATTAATAATTTGTAACCGACTCATGCGTTGAGGGTTTTTTAAAATTTGACAAAATTAATAATTTGTCTCTAATACTTTTTTGGTAATATAAATAAGTCAAAATAAACTCAGTTTATTAACTCAGGTAGTTAGTTAACTCAGTTTGGCGTTATAAGTCCCACCTCAATAAAACTTTGGAAAATAAACTTTATAAATTTATTTTCAAAGAAAGACATTACAAAAACGTGGCAATTGTGAGTCACAATCGCAACCGACGAGTTCCGAAAAAACAGTATGCTGTACTAAACTAAATTTAGGTACAGAACGACTTCCGATGGTGAAATTTCACAGATGGAAAATATTAAGGATGCTAAATGCCTATACTAGCTTTAAAGCAAGGAAAAATATGAATAAGTGAAAGGAAATAATAAAAATATAAATATCGCTTGCGTGGCTTTGATAAGGTGAGTGAGTGGGTGTTTGGGTGTGTGACATGGCGGTACTATAAGGGTTCCTTGTCTTGTTGATTAAGGAATTCTACAAATTTTTATTAGTGTATTTGACGACCCCTGTGACGCGTTGGGCGAAAGTTCCCAGCAGCGCAGGAGGTTGCGGGTTCGATTCCCGCCCCGGAACAAATATTTGTACGATATGTAGATATTTGTTCAGGGTGTTCTGGGTATTTTCTATCATACTATCACATCACACTAATATTATAAATGCGAAAGTTTGTGAGTGTGTTAGTGTGCGTGTTTGTTAATTCTTCACGCTGAAACGGCTTGACGGATTTGGATGAAATTCGGAATGGAGATAACTGGACTCCCGGAATAACACATATGTGCATTTTTATCCCGATATTCCCACGGGATCTAGACTTACGCGGGTGAAACTGCGGGGCCCTGCTAGCGTATAATAAAAATATCTATCCATGTAATGTATTGTATTAAGTATATAAGTTATCTAGTACCCATAACACAAGCTCTACTTGGCTTGGGGCTAGATAATGTTGTGTCATTCATTTCAGTCCAGCATTTTTTTTTCAATTTCGCTTCGCTTTCTCATGTCCTTTAAGCCTACAAAATACATTCAGTGGGCGTTTCGCGGTTTCAGACAACCTATTTATTGAGAAAAGAGGTTTTTGCGGTCCTCGATAACTGGGCCAGATGAAGGTTTTAATGTACCATTCGGGCCTTTCATTTCAAATGGATTCTCGGCTTTTTAAGAATGCGCATTGACTACCCTTAATTTGTGAAGATTATGAATTGGGAACGAAAATTAGATCTTCTGTTGGGATTCATCTTGAAATATATTAAAAGGGACATAAAATGTTCCTTCGCGTTTTCAAAAATATTTCAGAGATCTGGTCGAAGCTACACATGACCCGAGATGGCTCTTATTTGGCTCATCGCATTCAGCGTGACAATGCAGCCAGCATCTTAAAAACGCATTCGTGATTTGGATCAGTTGAGCTATCTATAGATCGCTGGCAACCGTCCTTAGGTAGCTTAACTGTTTCAATTGTATCTTTAAGTTTTAACAATGCATTACCTCATAGGTCACGTCCACCCAAGACGCGCCCTATGTGGCATTGCACTGTAATTTTACCAGCTCCGATAATCTTCAAACCGGAACACAGCTATGCAAGCACTACTGCTTTGCGGCAGAAAATAAGTATGGTAGTAGTATTTCCACGAACGAACTCTTTCACAAAAAAGCTCTACTGCTAATGCAGAGGTACTTAAGGTTTATTGTATCTGAACCCAATCAGTGCATCAGTGCAATCAGTTAATTTATAAAGTTTTCTATTTTGTTTCAGTTTCCAAAGACGAAATCAGAAACGTGGAGAGTCCGAACGGAAATCCGAAGTCGATGCGATACACAACCATATCGAAGTAAGTTTATCTTGTTTATATAATAATGGCCTAAGTTAACCAACACATTTACGGACATGTACCCACATAACACTACACCGTTGTATAAACCAATAAAATCTGGCTCGTGCGAACACTTGTTTGTGTTTGAACCTATATTTTAATAACTAATAGTACTTACACGCACTCATACAGATAATGCATCCAAACTACGCTCATCACTCCCTATTCTGTGTCGGTGTATAGTGAAAAAAATTCAAATGTTTATTTACCGAAAAATATTTACAAACACTCAAAACTATCCTATGGTGTTAAAAATTACAGATGGCTAAAATTATATTTCTTGAGATTGCATTCTCTAATAACACATTTTGAATTTAAATTTTGAATTTGAATTTGAATATGTAACACGCACACGCATAGAAAACTGACGTAAGTTTGCTATATAGACTAATTAAATGTTCCGTCATAACTTTCTCTACTTGTCTGAGATAGGTGTCTAGTTCAGTAGCATACCACAAACAGAACATTGCAAGATCACAGCTCGGGGCGAACTTATAGTAAATATAGTAAGTAGTTTTGTAATCAAAATGACGTGATTCTATACTCCAAAACAACCCGAAATATAATTTTACAGACGTCCCGCAACTAATTTAGATGTGACAAGCTGTGACGTTTGACGGAGGTTAAAGGTTGTCTTTTGTTTATGTAAATCCACCCCATTTTGTAGTTGGAATTATTATTTCCGGACCTGTGGAAGCAAACCACAGCATCAAACATCGAGGCTCGTAAGGTCCAATTAGAAGCCAAGGTTTTGGCTTAAGGCGCGAAAATCCAATTGTATTTTGTTTTTTGCTCATTACAGCTTATCAACACATTTTGAGATAGCGAAACCTAATTTTGCGGAATCTAGGATAGGGTAATTCCGGGGTAGATGGCCCTACTAACTTGGAGGATCTAAATTTGCAATAAATATAATGATTTAAACTACCATTTTGATTGAAAACAAAACTTTAATTATCCATCTTACTATATTCTTTAAATAATCAGTCTCAAAACCAACAGATATGGCAATATTTGACTTTAAAAAAAACATGGTGGGCCATCTCGCCCAGAGCGTCCGGGAGTGATAGCCATAGGGCTTTGGGGGAGATGGCCAGTTGTTTTCTTGCCCTTTCCTTTGCCCTTAGGGTATTTATGTTATTTTTTTTTTCTTATTTTTTTTCTTAGACCTCATGTCATCGTATTCGGTGCAATTTTCGTGCACCCAGAGCAAACATATCTTACATTCCAGCCAGTCTTCAACGAGTTGGTTCTGTAGTAATTTTCCCCACAACCTCTACAGTTTTCTTCCTCTCTGTCTTCATTTCCACTTTCAGAAGTATCACACAAACCTATGGGAATAGCTTTACGTTTCCTAGCTGTCTTTTTTTCTTTAGGTTTTTCAGCCTCTTTTTTTAGGTTTTTCAGTCTCGTTTTCTTGTTTTATCTTCTTTTGTTTTTTTTAATTGTTCTTTTGTTTTACGCTTTTAAATATGCTCTTCAGACGTCAAAAGAATGCTAACCTGCAAAACTATTTTTTGTTATATGTTGGTCTTGAAAATAACTTTATATTTTAAGGCCATGTTCCCCAGAAACAATATAGCAATCTATCCCGATTGCATAGGGGAGATGGCCATACCTATTTCTAAATCTATTGCATCACCTTCATGGTTCATTTTGAAGTTAGAATATGAGAAAAGTTTTATACCTTACGATAAATCCACAAAAACACGCAAAATTCTAAAAACTTTTCTGTGATCACATAATTTCTCAACCCCTTACCTTATATTACGTAGGTGTTGAAAAAACGAAGTGATTTTACTCATATAATAACAATTTCATGTGCAAAAATCACTCGAACACTTTGTTACTGGCCGGAAAGCGAAGCGAACTAAACTATCATTAGCGGCATCTACCTGTTATTAATTGTTTTTTTTTTCGCCTGGCTATCTCTCCCTTACGGCCATCTACCCCGGAATTCCTACCTAACACGTATAATATATTGATTGAAAGTGTCTGATATAAACTGTAAAAGACTTCCGAGGGACCTATATAAAATCTATATAAAACCAGGGGTTTTATATAGATTCTAAATGACAAACATTTTTGTCACAAACTAATGATAGTGGCTTCCTCAAAAACACGTACGTCCTGGAACAAGTTTTATGAATATTTTGCGCATTTATTGCCGTTTCGCAAGTAAGTAGCGGAATTTTCTGAATTCCAACATAGAAATCTGGCACTGGCTCTCATTTTTCACAGTGCCTATCTTACAAACATTGAATTGGACGATCCTACAAGATTTTAGTTCAAATCGGGAGGGGTCCCCTTAAGCTCTTTTTGATCAACACACGGTCCTGGTCACTAATTAATAGTTAGTTTTGAAAAAGATACTTTTCAACAAAAAACATATTTCTAAAACTGCCAGGCCCTAGGAAGCAGTAGCTTTGACTCAATAGTGCGAGAACCAACGCTAAACCGAAGCTAGTTTATAAACAAGGGTTTAATGTGACTAGCTTTTGTTGAAGGAACTGAAGTTGGAGTTTAACCTTTGTTGTTTAACTTTAACTGCTTTGTGTGTTTGATTTATTGTTCATGTTTATTGTGAACTTTGGGTTTGTTCGTTAATGCGGCTTTAACAGCGGCCATTATAAAACTTAGAGATAATTTTGCTAGTAATTCGTCATTACCTATTTAATTAGTCCGAACATCTGACCACTGTCAGTGGCGCGTGGGCGAGTCTATACTAAACTTCCGGAAAGTGCATCTAAAGTTCTTATTCGATGGTTTAAATCCAACGTAATGAGAAAGCTTACAGTTAGCTGACGTCCCTCAAAAAGCTGGTAAACATAAGTGAGACTGGTCTGGACATGTGTGCCGTATGTCAGAAGAACTATGGGCGAAGACCACGACAGAATGGATCACAAACAGAAGACGGCCACGTGGAAGGCACAGACGGAGATGGCGGGATGAGCTAGACTCCTGCTTGAAGGCTAAATAGCCAATAATACGAAGGAAGGAAGAGAGGCCTTCGCGCTGCAGTGGGGCACCACAGGCGCAAAGTAATATTTTAAAAAACAGTCTACACATATAACATATAAATTATGAAGCAGGATTGTAGGATTTTCTATTTGAGTCGAACACATTTAATTTTCCCTCAACGTGTGTATGTTTACTTAGTTGTGACAATAGAAACGTCTAGGAGCGAAGTCCTTCCATTAAAACTCTTAATCTGTGTCAGCTACATATGACACTACCCGTAGTGTTGGGTAGTGTAAGTAATTTTTAGCCGGATGGTTTGGTTAAGAAGACGATTTTCTTTCTGGTTCTGCCTCTTAATCTTTTACTCAGTCTCGTCTTATTCAACATCATAATAAACTTGATGTATGTGTGCTAAATATAATTTATTATTTAAATTTATTAAAGCTGCCATCTTATGGTACCATCCCACCCCTAAACCGTTTCCATCTAAACTCATTTTTTTTTGGTCGTCTCCTTTTTTCTTGTAATCGGCCTTTCCGGGCATTGAGCAAGAGTTTTGTGCTTCTTTCGTGCTTGACATGAATGGTATACGCCCTGTGGCATATCCACGACTCTAATGTACATATTCTTTTGGATACTTGATGAGGTCTTGAGGGGCTCTCCTCTTTATCCTTCTGAAAGTTCTGGACTTTTTCATGAGACTGTTTGCAAGCTGGTAAGGGTGTTGCTCCATTCGTTTGGCATAGGATTTGAGCTTGTTACGAATATTTTGTTTGACTGTTGGCATCTTCCAGATCGCGATGTAGTTGTCAGTTTGTAAACCATTCCATCTAAACTCAGACTAATCACTGCTTTGTTCTTGATTTCATGGTGCTATAATCAGAAACCCAATTCTCTTACTTTTTTATAACCACACTGAAACTTGACCGAATCGAGACTGAATTGTGAATTGAATGAAAAACTGGTATTCTGATCCCTCATAACAAGAATATCATCTAGGTACAAGTGCTACAACGATCATTTGGCGCTGGCTCGCACGTGGCGCTGTTAAGGAACTAAATCTATAATCATCATAATTTGTATCAAACAGCGCCACAACGGCGGCTACAAGTCGCGCCTATGTTATACTGGTCGGTCTGTACTTTTGATTCTTGCGGATCATATGTTAGAGTAGGATAGTGCTATATAATAATTGTAAAGAGTGAAAGAGAGAATTGTTAGAACTTTGAAACATTCAAGTCACAGTCACATATCGATATAATCAGATTCCGCGTTGTATTGTCAGTTGAGCAGAATAAGATTTTTGACGTTTGTGACATCGATAGTAGATCGTAACATGATCAGTTTTTTTTGTTTTTTTAACTATGATTGACAACCCTCAACAATCAACCCTCGATTGACGTTGGAGCACGAAGGTCTAGAAGGCACTTATTCAATCACTATTGACGACCTCTGTGACGCGGCGGGTGAAGGTTCGCCTGCGATGCAGGAGGTTGCGGATTCAATTCCCGCCTCGGATTAAATATTTGTACGATCTGCAGTTATTTGTTCAGAGTGTTCTGAGTGTTTCTTATGCATAATCAAAAATGTCTATCTATGTAATGTATTGTATTAAGTATACCAGTCATCTAGTACCAATAACAGAAACTCTGCTTAGCTTAGAGCTCGGATAATGACGTTTAAATTATCCAGCATTATTATTTATTATTATAATTATGAGAATCGGGCTTCAGAAATAATATCATCTGGCTGGTTCGTCCGGCTAAACTGATTATTCTCATCCGACTAAACACAGATCTAGGATCAAGTCTAGAAGTGACACGGGACGAGCTTCAACAAAGTTTCGAATAGATGTCAGCCCCTACTGACAATGTATTAGATTTATTTATTTAGTTTTATGAGTTTGTCAGCGGCTTTAATGTCTGTTTTCATTTCCCTTTTAAAATCGGATTAGATTTTATACCACAGTTGGTAACTACTACATCGTGATACGGGTTCTTTCCTGGTCACCCTGCGTGACCGGCTTGGGTTGTTGTAGCTCTGGAAATGGCGCTGGTAAAGTTATAGGTAGGTAGTACATAATTCAGTGTGCTCATACTTTTGCTTATAAAGCGTGCAAATATTCATTTACGAAATCATCCTTTATAAAAGAACCAGTGAGGTGAAAGGAGCGAGTGCGTCTTGCAGAGACTTCTTTCTTGCACGTGTCACATGTTTTCCATTATTTTTAGCAACGTTTCCTTACAGTCAGACTTCAGATCGGCGCTCTAAAAGTATCCGAACCAAAACAGAAATAAAACGCATAAAAAGAAACAATACTGTCAAGTTTAATCCGGCCATTGCTGCTTGATTATTGAGCACATTTGAAGAACTTGAATGTGAACCGGCAGTGTATCGAACATATTTGTCATCGTTCGAATTTTCAAAGGTTTTATTTTGGCGTTGATAGTGTATGGAATGCTAAGTCCATCGTAGTGTTAGAAAGAACTTATATACAGTAACTATCAACTCACCCCGGCTTCGGTTATCTTGGAATGATAAGTAGTCAACCCCCCCTTCTCCCTACCCCCCATCTATCCACACCAAATACCATCAAAATCTTGTTATTTGTGTAAAACAGGAAAACCCTTTTCTTAGTCCGCATATTGTGACAGGCAACTACGGAACCCTACAATGCGCCTGACACGCACTTGGGCACTATTTAAATATATGTATGTTGTAGATAAACAAATAGTGAATAAATAACTTACATACTTTCGTATAGTATACGGCCTCTGTGGCGCGGTGGGCGACGGTTTGCCTGCGACGCACGAGGTTGGGGGTTCGATTCCCGCCTCGGAACAAATATTTGTTCTGTAGATCTGCAGATATTGGTCAGGGTGTTCTGGGTATTTTCTATGAATAATAATTAAAAAAAAACTATCTATGTAATATATTGTATTAAGTATATCAGTTGTCTAGTACCCATAACACAAGCTCTGCTTAGCTTGGGGCTAGATAATGTTGTGTGAACAGTCCAGCATTATGTATTTATTTATACTCTTCAGAAATAAAAGTAACTAATTTTGTAATAATTAAAAAAGCCTCACCGCTATAAAACGGTTGAACCGATTTTGATCAAACATAGCTAAGACAACTCCCGACAAATTCACCTTTAAACAAAAAAAAACGTAATCGGTTAATCCGTTCGGGAGCTACGATGCCACAGACAGACAGACAGACAGACACACACACACACACCCACACACACCACACACAGACACGTCACACCCCGTCGTTTTTGCGTCGGGGGTCAAAAAGCAAAATAACGCATTTATTAATGCACGTGAATTAAAATCACGAATATCAACTTATTAAACAGTTGTAAAGCTCATGTGACACTGTAACTCCCCTGCCACGTCACTCCCAATCTGTGGCCCATTCGATGAACGACTTTACAACTCAACTTCAAGAGTATTCTTCTATAAATAGAAACAATCGTACCAATGCACTGCCAAAAATGTGATTTAGATCATTCAGCAGGCACAATGAGCTTGTAGCCATAAATAAATAATACAATATTGCATATTACATATTAATATTGGGAGGCAATAAGTGAAAGCTAAACGTGGGGAGATCGGAAAATTTTATAATTAAGTTGACAATACTCATTGTCTCCACCAGTGGACCACTGGTACAGCGGCAATACTCGTAAAATGCCCATATTAGTTTTTTATAAAAAAAAAAATTGTAACATTTGACGAAGCTAAAGAAATTTCATGCTAAAATTTTCCTTTTTGACCGACTTGACTAAGGTAGGCATGGTGCAAGCTACAAGTAGGTACCCGGCAGGCTCGACTTGTCGAGTCAATGCAGTGGAGTCAGGCAAGAGTTACAAGATAGAAAGAGAAGTAAATACTAGATGACTTTAGCTGTAGGTAATTAGCGCTGTGCGACCTGAATTGCACTTTATTGTGTGGGGGGCAAGAGTCTATATTTTAGTTTTAGTAGTAGTAGAGCTTTTTTGTGAAAGAGTTCGTACGGGGAAGTACTACCACCATACCTATTTCTGCCGCAAAGCAGTAGTGCTCGCATTGTTGTGTTCTGGTTTGAAGGGTAAGGGTGCCGGTGAAATTACAGGCACATGATACTTTTCATCTTCATGTCTCAGGGTGGCGGGCGCAGTGCAATGCCACATAGGGTGCGTGCTAGGTGGACGTGACCTATGAGGTAATGCACTGTTCATAGGCAGAGGTTACCGCTTAACATCAGGTGGGCCATCGGTTTGTTCCGTCATTCAAGTAGTATAAAAAAAAAGAAATGGTTTTGCGGAATCAGCCTTCTATACCTCTACTATTATGTATTCTGTAACTAAGGTTGGTTTCGTAACAATTTTTATGAAGAGAAAATAAAATTTCACAGACAAACAGAGTCGTTCTTTGAAGTAGGCTCTGGTAATTCTTCATTTAAAACTGTTGGATTTAATATAAAATTTTATGAGAAGCCTCGTTGTATGAAATATGAAGTTTTTACCATGTCAGCTTGATTTATACTGAAGTTTTTATGTTTTCCGACTATTTTTTGGTTCGCGTGCCAATTATAAAAGAAAGAGTGTCCGTTCGCGGCTTCGCTCGCGCTTTGCCAGGATAAAAAGTAGCTTATAGCTTAATCCAAGTCATAATTTACCTGTGTGCGAAATTCAATCGAAATCGGTTCAGCTGTTTCGGCGTGATTGAGTAACAAACATTCAAACATCCAAACATCGTAACTATGCCATTTATGATACATACATACACAGCTGTCAGGTCTTATCGCTGCTAAGCGATAAGACCGCCCATTGTACTTTTAATTATATAGTTAAGTTTGTTTCTTTTTGTTTGTATTATTAGCTATTAAGGTGTACAATAAAGTATTTTCTATCTTCTATCTTTTTCTACATACATACATAGACACGCGCCTTTTTCCCCGAAGGGGGGTACGCAGAGCCTCAATGGGCCTCATTTCACAGTAGGCTGCACCATCGTAGAATATAGACGTGATAAGTGGTGAGCTGATCAACGCCATTGCTTCCTACGACATTAGTGGGATAATAGCTAAAACTTACCAAACGACCTTTTTAATGTAACTTTTTCGGACAAACAGTTTGAGCTCAAAAGAAAAATAACTCCACGAAATGTATTTTCGCGACACTTCTAAGAGTGATTAAATTAAAAGGTACTTTCAGTTTTGTTAGTCTGCGAAAACAAACAGAACCGGCTAAGTCCCTTTTAATTCCAACAAGAAACTGGCTTACGGCGTCTTCACGTTCATTTTATCATTTTCACGTAAAAATACCTATTTTTAAGAGTGTTCAAACGTTTTTTTATTCCCTTGTAAACTAACCTAACTTGGAACATAACCTTGAATTATTTTATTTGAAATAACCTTTTTTTATTTGAATCATTATCGGAAGCTGATTGCCCGCCTTATGTAAAGCGGTAACAGGGCATTAACTCACAGGTCACATCCACCTAGGACGCACCCTATGTGGCATTGCACTGCGCCCGCCATCCTGAGACATTAAGATTGAATGACAGAATGGTTGATTGAATGACAGAACAAGCAGATGGCCCACCGATGTTAAGCGGTAACCTCGGCTGACTCTGCCTAGAGTCCGCGCCTTGACTGTAATTTTCTATGTGCAAAAGTGCAAAAGCGAAAATCTACCTCTGTTGTCCGTTAGTTCCTCAAAAGGCCGTCAGACTTCAGTCGTGGCGCGGACTCTACGGTAAAAATAGGCCCATTTGAGGCTCTGCCTTCGCTTTCGGGGAAAAAGGTGTGTGTCTATCTATGTATGTATGTGTGTAGTAGAACGTTTTTGTGAAAGACTTCGTCCGTGGAAGTACTACCGCATAATCCCGCGTACCGCGTATGTCTGCCGCAAAGCAGCAATGCTCGCATTGTTGTGTTCCGGTTTGAAGGGTATGGATGCGTGACTTTATCTTTATGTCTCAGTGTGGCGGGTGCAGTGCAATGCCACATAGGGCGCGTCCTAGGTGATCGTGATCTATTGAGATAGTGCACTTTTCATAGGCAGAGGTTACCGCTTAACATCAGGTGGGCCGTCATCTTGTTCCGTCATTCATTCAAATAAAAAACAATAAACACGCTGGGTTGTTAATGGTAAACTAGTCAACTTTACTGCCTTTACTACTATAATGTATACATACATTATATATCTTTGGGTATCTCTCACGATAGTATTCCCAATGGGGGACGTCCACAGATTTCCTTAGTTGTATGTCGAGTTGTCAGCTCCCTCAGGGGCTAGTCAAAGGCAAGTCCAAATTGGTATAAGCCACGCAAGAATTAAATGCACCAAAATCTCTAAAACCCTGTCAACATTTCACCAAAACGCTACACAATTTCGTACCTTTGACTTCGTGTCATATGACTTACGTAAATCGCTACAAAGTCTGCCCTGAAATAAATTCCGAATTATTACAGATTTAACCTGATATAACAGGATTAAACTGAATACGTTGTCGGGGAGTGACAGCGGAGGCATTACCGTGGAGTAATTCCCCCGCTCGCGTTTTAAATGGGACGTGTGGTCGCAATACATTATCTTTCACACTTTGCTGGTTATATTAGTACATCATAATACTACTTTTAGTATTATACTTTTTAGTAGTAGCAGAGCTTATTTGTGAAAGAGTTCGTCCGGGGAGTTACTTCCACCATGCCTATTTCTGCCGCAAAGCAGTAGTGGTCGCATTGCTGTGTTCCGGTTGGAAGGGTGTGGTTGCCGGTGAAATTACAGGCACATGAGACTTTTCATCTTTGTGTATTAGGGTGGCGGGCGCAGTGCAATGCCACATAGGGCCCGTCGTAGGTGGGCGTGACCTGTGTGATAATGCACTGTTCATAGGCAGAGGGTACCGCTTAACATCAGGTGGGCCGTTTGCTTGTTCCATCATTCCAAGTACCTAGTATAAAAAAACTACTAGTACTACTGCGAAGAGTAGACTTCACGAGCACAGACTTGTTTAAAACTATGCATCATGTCGATCCATAATGATCAAACAAAGAACACAAAACGGCAAGTTGAGCCCAAACACGGTCAGTCTACTGTCAATCATCGAGGAGTTCCGCTGCTCAGCGTCCGTGCGTGCTCCATCTTCAGATCAACTCGCTGTCACCATAATATTGTATTGTCATCGGAACTTGACAGGTATGCCAAATTTCAGCTCAATCGGATATCGGGAAGTGTTTAAAAATTCGATCGTTAGAATTGATTACAGCAACCAAACAAGCAAACTGACATGAAAATGGATTAAATAAAAGTAAAAATACGGACAAGTGCGAGTAGAAATCACGCCCTGAGGCTTCCGTACTGTTTTTAACACCCGACGAAAAACGAAGGGGTGTTATAAGTTTTACGTGTCTGTGTGTGTGTGTCTCTCTGTCCCAACGTAGCTCCCGAACGGCTGAAACTATTTAGTTTTTTTTTTTGTTTGAAAGGTGTATTTGTCGGGAGTTTTCCTAGCTTTGTTTGATCAAAATCGGTTCAGCCGTTCAGCGTTTTTTATTTAATTTTAACGAAATTAATTACTTTTCTTTGCATAACCCCCGATGCCGAATCATAGTGATATTGTAGACTACTTGGAACAATCGGTTCGAAAGTTATGCTGAAATAACTATACATAAATACCTAAAAACATACATAAACGCCAATGCGCCAGAGTTGCTCGCTCGCTTCGCTTTCTGGATAAATTAATTTATACCAACATATTTCCGTATTTTTTTAAGGGCAGACTTGTTAAATTACTTGTTAAATATCACTGAAGAATTCAGTTTGAATAACCCAACTGAAATTACAAAAGGCTGCAGTGACACGATTAATTATGAATTCAGTATTATTGCATATTTAACCCAATTTAACTGATTACCTACTGAATACGAGGCATCCGGGGGAATTACGCGAGTGGAATGACAGAACGCGGATCACTTGCTGATTGTAGATTGCTTGCTGAATACCCATGCTTCGCTACGATGAAGCCCAAATACATCACAAAAATCAAAAACATTTACACCCCTTTTTACCCCTTATTATGGTTATTTTGACACCTGAAATATATGTTCAATTATTATGCATTTTAAGGACCCGGACCAAATTTCAAGCAAAACGCACCACGCGTTAAAAAGATGCTATACAAATTTTAACACCCCATTGCACCCTATTTTGGGGAAAAAATACTTTACTCTATACATACTTATGCAAAGTTCCAAGTTTGTAAGTTCAACTTATTTCCATATGATGATTTCACCCCTTTGCACCCCCATAAATGTAAAAGTTACGATGTTTAGATGTTTGTTACTCAATCATGCAGAAACGGCTGTAACGATTTTGATGAAATTTGATACACATTTTTTTTTTTTTTTTTAATAGATAGATAGATAGATAGATTAACTCTTTATTGTACACAAATAACACACAGAAACACAAAACATAACTCAATAACAAAAAAATAACAGAAATGTACAATGGGCGGTCTTATCGCTTATAGCGATTTCTACTACCATGGTAGCAAACAAGCTTACGGCCCACCTGTTGGTAAGCGGTTACCGTAGCCTATGAACGCCTGCAATACCAGAGGCATCACACGCGCGTTGCCGACCCTTTAAAAATTTCCAAACACCCCTACACATATAGATACATAGACTGCAAAAACAAATCCTTTTAGCTTTGCCGTAGTCAGGAAAAAAAGCGCGCGCCGTGTTTGTTGCCTGATTCCTTTAGATATGGTCACGTTGGAAATTTAGTTTATAAGACGATTCAAAATGATCCTTGTGATTTCAATAAAATTTGAATTTAATGTAAACCTTATTCAATCTCTTCCAGGGTCCACTTTAAAGCATCAGCAGACGATGACTACGCTGACTTTACATGTGAGGCGAGGCACGAAGCCTTGCAACGAGACAGCCCTATGCGGAGTACAGTTCAGCTTAGCGTTCTATGTAAGTATATTTTTTAAACATTGATAGACCTTTGACCTAGTGGTCAAATGAGACAGGTGAGATATTTCTCACCTTATAGAGGTAGAACTGAAATGTTCATTCAATTGGCCACATTCTGTATGAGTAACTGAATAGTTCAGATTGATGAGCCGTGGCGTGTCCTGCCTAGAATATACCCATCCGTCTCCTCCCGTGGATGTTGTAAAAGCCGATTATGGACTACTCGGTTTTGTTAGTACAGGATTCGTGCGACAAATCTTATAGCAACGAATCTTACTAACAAGCTATTAAGCTACCTTGATTGAGCTATAGGCTAGTTTTTATCGTGGTGAAACGCAAGCGAAGCCGCGAGTGGACACTAGTAATTGATAACTAGTTTGTAATGTGTGGATACAACAAAGTATTTTCAATTCTATTCACTACAATCAAACTGTAAACAGTAAAACAGGAAATAAATTTTTATGACAAATTGAAAGTTATACTATCTAGAATATATTCATAGAAATGAACTAGCCTCTCAGTTGCAAGAAAACCTTACATTTTCTAAACTGAAAAGATATATAACTTTCGAAACTATCATGGTTATGTACATATGTACATACTTATCACTAGAAACAGGATATTTACCATGATTATTGAGTTTTGTTTGTTCACGATATTTCGGCACAGTTGTGTGTGCCATGATCACTGTAGAACTAACTAAAGTATTTGCGAGTAGATGAATGAAACCGATGGTAGTGGTATCGTTCGTAATTAAAGAGTGAGAAAGAGGGTAGAACGATATATCTGGCAATAACATCTACTCGCAAAGACTTTTTTTTTTATATACTACTTGGATGACGGAACAAGCAAGAGGCCCACCTGATGTTAAGAGGTAACCCCTGCCTATGAACAGTGCATTACCTCATAGGTCACGCCCACCTACGACGCACCCTATGTGGCATTGGACTGCGCCCGCCACCCTGAGACATAGATGAAAAGTCTCATGTGCCTGTAATTTCACCGGCACCCTTACCCTTCAAACCGGAACACAGCAATGCGAACACTACTGCTTTGCGGCAGAAATAGGTATGGTAGTACTTCCCCGGACGAACTCTTTCACAAAAAAGCTCTACTACTACTGAAAGTAGTAGTTAGTTAGTTCTCCCGTGATCATGGCGCATGCAACTGTGCCGAAATATCGGGAACAATCAAACTCAAAAATCATGATAAATATCCCGTTACTAGTGCAAAGTATGACCATGATAGTTTTAAAAGTTATATCTTTGTGATCACCATATTTGTAAGCAAATAAATAATTAAAAAAGTAAAAGGGTCCGGTTTGGCATCGTTTGGGTACGGAAATCTTAAAAAGTTTCTAGGAGATCCTCCGTTAAGTCATACAATTACTTTGAACTGAACGTTCTAAGACTTATATTTTCTTGCCCACAAGAAGATATTTCTACGCGCACATTCTGTATATTCCTTCAATAATACGCAGTCAGCTAAAGTGGAATACGTCAAATAACACGAGTGATTGAACCCATAACATTCGTCCCCTGCAACGTTTATATTTGTGAGGATTGCATCAAATTAGGTCGAGCTCCCGCTGAGTCTGTATCGGTCCAATTTGTCAGTGGGAGCATGATCTTATATCATAATAAATTGTTGATATTTTTGTACAAATTGGGAGTATTTTCTGTAGTTTTTTTATTTTCAATTTACGGTTAAAGTTACTTTCGTCTCCATTATCAGATTAACTAAAACAAGTAAAACGATGACCGTTTTACAAAAACTTTGGTAGACAATTTCCACCAATTTGAAAAGTCATGAAATACACTTCCATTTCATTTCACTACACTTGTGCTCTTTAAACGAGCTACATTGGTTAAAATGTCACCAAAATTACACAAAATAACTAAAAAAACACTAGGAAATAAAATAAAATAAAAGTAGACAACGTCTGTTTTTGAAAATAGCGGAAAGAGACGTTACTTCCGTCGCCATTATCAGATCAACTCGCTATCACCCTAGGAAGACTACATTCATGCTATCACCACGAACTTTTTTTTTTTTTTTTATACTACTTGGATGACGGAACAAACAAGAGGCCCACCTGATGTTAAGCGGTAACCTCGGCCTATGAACAATGCATTACCTCATAGGTCACGTCCACTAAGGACGCACCCTATGTGGCATTGCACTGCGCCCGCCACCCTGAGACATAAAGATGAAAAGTCTCATGTGCCTGTAATTTCACCGGCACCCTTACCCTTCAAACCGGAACACAGCAATGCGAGCACTACTGCTTTGCGGCAGAAATAGGTATGGTGGTAGTACTTCCCCGGACGAACTCTTTCACAAAAAAGCTCTACTACTACTAACTTGACAGGTATGCCAAACTTCAGCTCAATCTGTTGGGTAGAACTGGTTTAAAATTAGCTTCTTGCCCGTAGGTCCTGCTGACTGAACCATCGTTGAAATAAATGTATTGTGGTAAAACAGTTGACTTGACTTCGGTAAAATAATCAGTTCCAAGTTTTGTCCACACACACACTAATAAGGTGAAGTTAAATAAAAGCTGATAAAAAGAATTTTTGTGTTTCTTCTATATATTTACAACAAATATTGAAAATGGTATAAAGTTATATTAACTGGTAAAACTTAGACGGGTTTTTCCCGAGTATATTTATTTCGCCCGGGCATTCCCAAACCCAAAACTCGGAGACCAACAGTAAGCAAGTCAACAGAAAAACAAATAAATTTGGAATTCGAAGTGGTTTTCACTAACCCCCCTTTCAACCCCTCTTGGAAGGGGGGGCACACGGAGCTGCTCTTTGGTACATGAATTATTAATTGTCATTCGATTCAGCTACGGTCTTGTGTCAACGTTTATGTAGAGGGCTGTAGCGAGAGTGGCGAGGATAGTGTTAGATGGGTACCTCACTCTAAAAGGGTACCTCCATACTACTAGAGTATTTTGAGAAAAAAAAATAGGTTACATGTGGTTCTAAAAATAGGTTACCAAAGCGGAAATATTGAAGCTCTACCTACCCTTTCATGCTTCAAAGAAAAAGACGTGTGTCTATATGTCCTTAAGCCTTTTATTTAGTAAGCAAATACCCTTTGAGCATTGCAGACCTCCGTACCGCGATGGCAAATACAGAAACTTTGATAAAAAACGGGAATTCTAACTAAAAATTCAGAGTTGTTCATCGAATGGGGCCGAGCCTGTAATCCACCACAGCAGATTGTCAACTAGCAACATTTCTACAGTCCCCAAATCTCAGCAAAACTTCAACAGTCAAAGTGAAAATTCGGTGAAAAAGCAAACCGCCCGCAGGCTTAGCATGAATTATTAATTTCCTATTTAAACTGTCCCCGGGCAATGTTGACATTGCCCGGCCGCTCGGTGCTATTGACTTTATCGTGCAATGGGGGCTGTGTAATTGCTCGCGTGTGTATTTGAGGTAAGTACCTACTATGCGCCAGAGGATGCACTTTAGCTAGATTAGGTTTCGGGCCTAGGTAATTTGTGAAATGATGTGTGCATATCCTACCTGTAAAAGCAGGTTTAATTGACAACATTTTGGAATGTGAATAATTTCATTTCGGCCTCGTCGTGTGCGGCATACGAATATACCCCTTTATTTCCTCCCGTGGATGTCGTAAAAGGTGACTAAGGAATTACACCAGGGGATTGGCATCTACTTGAGTACTGAACACCAAATACAGCGATCATCAATCCGCCTGCTAGGCTGGTGATTATGGCAAATTCCCCCATTTCATTATTTATGGTGGAGCCTCTTCCAGCAGTTAACCTCTAATTGCTGCAGATGATGATGATGATGATGAACCTCAATTTATTAATTCTTTAGATAAATTGTGGGCAGTCTATAAATTACATTGTCTGAAGATTAAACGAAATGTTTTTGTAATTACTATTATCTTGCTGTATTCCACTGCCTGCAGTGCAAGATAATAGTAATGAAGATAATATTAATAGACATGATAATAGTAATAGACATGAAGAGATCAAGGGCAAGCCTTTGTCCTGACAAAGGCTTGCCCTTGATCTCTTCATGTCTCGGTCTTGTACTAATCGTTCTGTCAAAAGAGTCCAGATCATCTAGCCATCTCTTTTTCAAAGAACACAACTCAGAAGACACATTTAACAAATTATCAAGAAGATTGAAGTAACAATATAGTAGATAGGCATCTAAATATGTTTAATAAGGAACATTACTATTTTGAACAGCATCTAACAGTTCCCGGGCAAAGTTGTCATTAGCCGGCCTCGTGGTGCTATTGACTTTATTTTGCATTGGGGGTTAATCCTCGTGTGCATATTTGTGGTATTATAATCATACAGTGGGCTAATTGACACCAGTGACACGATATAACTAGTAACACGTTTACGACCCGTTCCTTCTTGCCATAATTGACCGAGCGAAGCGAGACGAGCGATCAGCTTGGTAACTATTGTTCTAGTGTGTTTTTTTAGGTCACGTCCATTTAGTTCGCACACTATGCAGCATAGCACTGCGCCCGCCACCGTGAGACATAAAGAACAAAAGTCTGACGAGCCTATAATTTCACGGCTGTTAGAATTTGTTCAACAATATGACGCATTGATTTTGTAACTTGTAATAATTATAAATTGACCTCAAAATAAATAGACTTCGAGTCAGCGCTCAAAAAGTATCTGAACCAAAAGAGAGACAAAACGCATAAAGAGCAACATTCTGTCAAAGTTTTATTTTCTCATTGTTGCTTGATTATTGAACACATTTGAAGGACTAGAGTGTGAACCGGCAGTGTAACGAACTCATATGTCATCGATCGAATTTTCAAAGGTTCAGGAAAAAAAAATTGGCGTTCATAACGTTTGCGTTCTTTGCGTTTTTGACAGTTTTATAGAAACCTGTAATATGCATTTGTTTTATCCTAGGCTAAACGTTTATTAGTGAAAATGGACTTCAGGGTAGGTACTGGATAAGTAAATCACCTAAAAGAAAATAATTTTTTTGCCATTATTGAATTCGTCACTTAAATTTCTGGTTTCATTTTAGTCCCGGGCAATGTTTACACTGCCGGACGCTATGAAGGCTGTGTAATTTGCTCGCGTGTGTATTTGCGACCAATTACAGGTAGCCATTTTACCTGCATTAGTTTATAAATTCAAAATTCTAGGCAATGCTGGAAATGATACGGCTAGTTTGATTAAAAATATTCATAGATATATATATATTAGTATATTTTTGATATTTTTGATTTTTAGTAAAACTGGACTCTTACCAACCTAAAGAGCAGGCCGGATTCAGATCAGGGTACGGTACATGTGATCATCTACAAACCATTAAAACACTCATAGAAAAGTGCCACGAGTATAGAAAACCAGTCATTCTTACCTTCATTGACTATGAGAAGGCATTCGACTCCGTAGAAGGCTGGGCGGTTGAAAAAGCGTTGGCAGACTGCAGAGTGGATGAAAGATACATCGCCATACTTAAACATTTACAAGTCCATGCCACTGCTTGTGTAAGCTTACATGAAAAGACGCAAAAATTCAACCTGGCACGTGGTGTTCGGCAGGGTGATACTATCTCTCCCAAACTACAAACTTGAGATTTGCTGATGATTTGGTCTTGTTCTCGGAGAGTGTTGGTGATATGTTGTCTATGATCGAAGACCTAAAGATTCAGTCTGAAAAAGTTGGCTTAAAGATGAATCTCGCAAAAACAAAAATCATGACCAACATCCTAGAAGCAGAGAACTACCAAATGCCTGTTGATGTTGTAGACAATTACATCTACCTAGGACACAAAATAACGTTAGGTATCGAGAATCAAACGGCTGAAGTAGAGCGCCGTATATCCCAAGCCTGGGCAGCATTTGGAGCAAACAAACGGATAATGCGCGGCAAGCTGCATCTAAAGCTAAAGGCAAAGGTTTTCGAGCAATGCATCATGCCAGTCTTCACTTACGGAACGGAGACCATGTCGCTTACCAAACGGTCAGCTGAGAGATTCAGAGTCGCGCAAAGGGCGATGGAGAGAGCTATGCTCGGAATAATAACTTTGCGGGATCGCAGACGGAACGAATGGATACGGCGGATAACTAAGTTGAGAGACGTGGTCACCGTTATTGCTGAGCGAAAGTGGAGTTGGGCAGGTCATATTGCTAGGCTTGACAGAAGTCGCTGGACGAGACGGATCCTTGAATGGAGACCGTGGGCAAACAGAAGACCCAGAGGTCATCCACCGAAACGATGGGTGGACGACATAAAAGGATACGCAGGCTATCACTGGATGGCGAAGGCAACTGATCGACTCGAGTGGAAGAGATTGGGAGAGGCCTACGTCCAAAAATGGACATTTAATGGCTCGTGATGATGATTATGATATTTTTGATGTGTCCAGCCTTAAAATATACCCCTTCGTCTCATCCCGTGGATGTTACCCGGACTTATTACTAAGATCTGTTGGTATTAGATTTGTCTTAGCTGATAACTTGTTAAGGAATGTGTTATTGGAAGAAAGTGTTAGCCGAGTCAGTCATTGGAAGCAATGGCGGTGATGAGTTCACCACTTGCCACGTCTACTATTTCCATGATACCAAGAGACGTTCGGACCCCTAAGGACGAGTGGGCAAAATGCTTTTCTCAGTGGTTCCATCGGATGCAGCGATGTATTGATGTGAATGGACTCTATTTTGAAAAGATATAATAAAACTAATAACATGCTAGTATGTTCAGTTTTTTATTTTCTAAGAACTTTCAGCGCTCGTAGTGGAACAAATTGCAAATCAAAAAAATAAAATTGTTCCTTGCTTTTATATTGCAGCCTTGTTCAATTTATACATTATTTCTTCAGAAGTCCGTTCTCAGAATCACTTCGCCAATTTTCTTCAAATTATATTTACTACGTACCTCGTGAACTTTAAATTGACGACTGACAGATGATCTTTTATATTCCAGTCCACTTAGTTAGGAGCAGACTTTATCTAGATCAAAATGTAACAACACAAATCATTAAGAGGCGTGTTTCTCATAAAATAAAAACATCCATTTTATTTTAAATTATGATTTTACTCGAAATATGGACACTTTAACTTATATTTAACCCCCGACGCAAAAACGACGGGGTGTTATAAGTTTGACGTGTCTGTGTGTGTGTCTGTCTGTGGCATCGTTGCTCCCGAACGGATGAACCGATTTTGATTTTTGAGTTTAAAAGGTGAACTAGTCCGGAGTATTCTTAGCCATATTTGATCAAAATCTGTTCAGCCGTTTCATTGCGTTTAGGGTTTTTTTTATTTTTACAAAATTAATTACTTGTTATTATAATGTATTGTTATCTGAAAAAAACATATTGAATTGAATTGAATTAAGAAGATTACATCCAACTGATAATGAGGATGATTATGATGAAATCAGTAAGGAGAACCGTGTGCAGAGGGGCTAGTGTGCAAATTTGACAAGCAACTTACACGGCCGTGTGGTGTACACTACATGGATTTTAGTATGGAGAAATCGAAGAGCGCCCCTAGCGGGCACCTTGAGAACCTCAAATCCCGTACAAAAATCCGTGTAGTGTACACCACACGGCCGTGTAAGTTGCTTGTCAAATTTTCAGACTAGCCCCTCTGATCAAAATGAGCCTAAACACGGCCAGACTACTATTATCATTCGAGCAGTTCCTTTGTTCTCCTCCCGTCTCCATCATCAGATCAGCTCGCTGTCACGATTACTATGACGTTCTTTAGATTTTTTTCCAGACAAACACACAAACAAACGATCAAACTCATGTTAAAGAAAAGTGTGTAAAAAAACTTTTATGAATTTTGCGTTCTTTGTATTTTTATAAGAAACTAGCGCCCGCTCGTGACTTCGTTCGCGTGGACCCGTTGACCGGACTGCAGCGCCGCGCCACCAACCGTTCAGTTCTAAGGTGGGTCTAAAGTTCAGTTGTGAATCTTAGACCCACTCAAATACACACAAAAAAACATCAAAATCTATCAAGCCGTTTCTGAGTTTTAGCGAGACTAACGAACAGCATTTTTTACAAGCTTTCAATGTAAGTTTGGCCGGGTGGAATCTTGCAACTGAATTTTACATATTTTGTGCATTTTTTGGCATATCTTTTAAGTTACTATGACAATACAATATGATGATGACAAAAGGTGACGGAAGGTGGACAACGGAACTCCTCGATGGATAATAGTAGACTGGCCATGTTTAGGCTCATTTTGATCAGCACACGGTTACGATGACTAATTTTATAAAAACTTGTATTGAAAAATATATATTTCACAAAAACCTATTTTATATTAACGAAAGAAGAATATAATATTCGCAATTCATATTTCAAACAAGTTCTCGCCTTTGTAACAAAACCCTACAAAAAAAAACTCCAGTGTTCCAAGAAACTAAAAATGCAGCACCCGCGTCATAAAATCTTGGCACTAAGGCGTCTTCATAATAATTTATACTTACATCATGTTTCATTATGGCCGGGGTTGGATTCCATCAGCCTGTATAATTACATCGCACACTTTGTTTTCGCTACCCCTATGCTCGGCTTACAACTGTAGGGGTGGGGAAATCTATCGATATCGATAAAGTTGTGGATTAAATTCATATAAACCACGAATTTTGTTTAGTGACAGTTCTTGAGGTCATACTCGTACGCCGAACTAATTCAAGAATAAAAAATCCAGAAAAATAAAAGAAATATACAGTAAATAATTTTACTTCAAGAAATTATAATTAATTTAATTTTACGTTTCCTTATAAGCTATAGAAATGTGTCATGATACAATTTCGCAAATCATTAACATTGTTAACAAAAACCCTTAGTTATTGTTTGTTTTGAGAATTATTTGAACTCTTTTTTTTTATACTACTTGTATGACGGTACAAGCAGATGGCCCACCTGATGTTAAGCGGTAACCTCTGCCTATGAAAAGTGCATTACCTCATAGGTCACGTCCACCTAGGACGCGCCCTATGTGGCATTGCACTGCACCCGCCACCCTGACACATAAAGATGAAAAGTCTCATGTGCCTGTAATTTCACCAGCACCCTTACTCTTCAAACCGGAACACAGCAATGTTGTGGGTGGCTAGTCTTCGATCTTTTTGTAGGTACCCTCTGTTAAAGTGTTTAATTTAAGTACTAAATGGTTTGTTTGTCAGCTATTTTTGTAATATTCATTTAACCTAATGAATATGTAGGTGCCTACCGTGTTTAAATACGCTTGAAAAACTTAAAAATGCGCGCTATCCAAAGTGCGCATATTATGTAACTACACCACCTTACCTTAAATGTTACTTGCATATCACAACATTTCAGATTTACCAAGTGCCCATTAACATAAATAGTAATTTTGTTAAATAGCTCATAAAGGCGCCATAGCAATAGCCATAGCGTGTAGTTACGTTTTAGTTTTTAAGTTTTATTTTACTAAACTGTGTTTAGTTTTAATAAGTAATTATTTTTTAAGTAACAAAGACCTTTTTTTTAAAAAAAAAAAAAACTTCCCCGGACGAACTCTTTCACAAAAAAGCTCTACTACTACTACTATATTTATATATATAATTTATACTACTACTATTTATTTAACTGGTGTTAGTTAAATCTAGCATTTATTTCATTATATCAACCGCGTCTTCGCTCGTGTTTTACCAACATACAAAAATAGGCTTTAGCTAAATACAGGTCATAATCTATCTCTGTAGGTACTAAATTTAATCGAAATCAGTTTAACCGTTTCGGAATGATGTAACAAAAATACAAACATCCAAATACCCAAACATCTTAACTTTGACATGTATGAAAACACAATTATTATAAAAACTTAGCTCTAAGATTTTAAAAAGACTATCTTTTTAAATGATTAGGGTTGAATCATATATATAAATAATTTCATCGATAACAATCAAGGTTTTCCCATCCCTAGCAAGCTTTGTAAATTCACAAAGGCTGCTTGAAGGGGGCAAAACATGGCAATTTAAAAAAAAATAAGCGTACTTCGCACACAAAGGCTCGCAATAAAAACGTCAGAGCACAATCATTTTTAACCTAAATATGATTTTGTTGTGATTTCTGGTCATACATACATAGACACACACCTTTTGCCGCAAAGGGGGGTAGGCAGAGCCTCAATGGGCCACTTTTCAGTGGGTTGCAATTTGCAACATTGTGGAATATAGACCTGACAAGTGGTGAGCTCATCGACGCCATTGCTTCCCACGACTGACTCGGCTAAAGCTTTCTTCCAGTAATAACACATTCCATAATAAGCTAGCAGCGAGGACAAATCATAAAAAAACGAATCTTATCAACAAGTCCGGGTCACCCCGGGGCCCGGGGGCCTTAGTCGGCTTTTATGACATCCACGGGAGGAGACGGAGGGGTCTATATGAGAAAGTATTTAGAATGTTTAACTTTTTGTTAAATTTTTACATCATCATCATCATCAGTCCGTGTAAGTCCACTGCTGGACATAGGCCTCCCTCATACCACGACCAACGGTTTTGACTTCCTTCCCTCCTGCGACCTACAAAATGAGAGAGCCAACTTACGACTAACTATTCTTCGAGCGAGTACCGTTTATACAGGGCGTCCCAAGACTATGCGACATGAAGGAAAAGTACCTTAAATATTGTAGATAGGATGTTTTGTTAAAAAAGGACTTTATTTTATTTTTAAAACTTAGTAATATTGCAATCAAAGATTTTTTTTAAATTACTTGCTTCGTCTGGGTATCCAACCGAACATTTAATGGAATCAAACATTTTAGGTTATTCTTTTGTTATAAGAGCTGTTCTTTTGTTACTCAAGAGGAATTATTGTTTTTAGCCATTCTTTCGATTGGCATCATAAAAATACGGTGTGTTTTTTTTCACATTTAAATCGGTTCGATTCCCAGACGAAGCAAGGATTTTTTTGAAAATATTTGGGCGCAGTATTACTAAGTTTCAAAAATAAAATAAAATCTCCTTTCTGCAAAATATCCTATCTACAATATTTAAGGTACTTTCCCTGCATGTCGCATAGTCTTGGGACGCCCTGTATACGCGAGCTTTATAAACCCAGAGTTTTCTAACACTATCTAGTATTGCGTGGAGCTCCGTCGAATCATCCAAAAGGAACATATTTATAAATGCGTCCTGCTCTAATCACACGCTAATCTAGTGCACCTACTTGACAACAGATGGCGCCAGCAATTTGTAATTTCCTATAGAACGCCCACTTGTCAACAGATGGCGCTAAATACCTAAACATATAGCGTAGACCGGTTTTTAATTATAATTTGCTTAAGTCCTTTGAAAAATTATAAGAAATTAGACATTCTGATGAACTTGCAGACGATCCCTAGTTAAAAAGTAATAGTGATTAGCTTGACAGAGTAAGTCCTCGCCCCCGTACCTCTTGATTTGATGCTCCGTTTGCGTTGCGTGTTTTTTCATCAAAATTAATACAGATTCGAGGTCGACCTTTCTAAGATACCTTTTAAGCTAATGAAATACTCCTTAATGAAGAAGAAACGTAATTTTGCAAGATTAGCATCTTTTTGTCTTAATTTAACGTGAAATTCTTAATAAAAATCTTGTTAGGTTTCTTATCGTTGCTCGTTGGCGACTGTCAGGACATGCTGCCATTTTATTCTGGAATAAAGAAAAATAGGTTAAGTTTCATTATTTTTTTATATACCATTATACATACATAGATAGACTCACGCGTTTTTCCCCGAAGCGGTAGGCAGAGCCTCAATGGGTCTCTTTTCATAGAATATAGACGTGAAAAGTGATGACTAGACTAGATGACATTGCTTAAGTGTTTTTTTTAACTGTGTGAATGACGGAATGATGTGCGGATGAAATACCGACACCTTGGCCATCCCATCGCCATTCCGCCGCGCCATAAGCCATCCGACACCACTGCACTCTCCATAATATGGTGGCCCATCTTAGTGGGCCAGTATGATGACCCATCATGTAGAGGAGCCATGGCCATCCCATCGTCATTCCGCCGCGCCATAAGCCATCCGACACCACTGTACTCTCCACATGCTGGCCCATCTTAATGTGCCAGTATGATGGCCCATCATGTAGATAAGCCATTAGGTAGACTCATCAGACACACAATTCAAAATGTAACTCTATTATGCAAAACATACGGCACTAAATGTCAAGTTCCAACTGACTGGTGGTGTCTACACATCACAATAACCGAATTACCACGTTCCAAGTAAACTCCATTGCACACTCTATAATTAAGCTTGCATTGTTGCCCATACTCGCATATTTGTTACGTGGCTGTGCATCACACCGAGTTGTAATCGCTAAACAGAGTCAAATAGGAGGAGGTATACATAGGAGGTTTTGATTTACAGTTTGTATACAAATAATACAAGTAAATCTCGTAGCGATATCATCTTTCAAATTTAAAAAAAATTATAGAGAGTCCGAAGCGAGTCACTATGACCCTACAATTACAGGCTCAGTGGAGACCTAGTGTGGGAAAAAGAGCTTTATTTGGTACAAACTTCATTTTTGTTAGTAACGCTGTATGAATTAATGTAAAGCTACTTATTTAAGCTATTTGTATTTGTGTTTATGTAAACCTTACTAATGTACCGCCAACTATTTGAGAAAATAAACATTACTTTACTTTACTTTACTTTTACTTTACTTTACTTTACTTTTACTTTACTTTTAAATGATTCGGTCTATCAATGTTATCATGATATGATAACGTGGACATCGGGAACGTTATTTAATTATTTTATTAATTCCCGTTGTCCACGTTGCATTGTACGAAGCCAACGTGGACATCGGGAATGTTTTTTAATTATTTTATTATATTCCCGTTGTCCATGTCTACGTGGACAAGGTCAACGTGGACAACGGGAATAAACCCTCATAACCTTATCTTCTAGCTACTCCAAACAACCACTCATTTATAAAAAGCATGCTACTTGAACCGTAACTCAAGTTCTTTGTTCGCGCGCCCGCCCGGCGGTTCGAAGTGAAATAGTACTATGTTGATCGCTGTGACAACATACCGCTCCCCAGTTATTGCGCTGAGCAACTGAGCGGTTAGCGGCTGGAAACAGCCGGTTCCTCTAAAAATAATTTTAATACATCGTCAGTGAGTTGCTTGTCCGAAGCCATGCACACCGAAATGACGACGCCTATTTAGCAGGCTAGAGTCTCGTTCGTTACCGGAATTAACCAGACAAATCGCTCTACCAACTACGAACGGTCATGCACCACCTCCCATCGAATCAAGAAAGAGCTGCCTTCCGGTGCCCCTGGTGAGACGTAGGTATTTTTAGCAACATCTACACAGTTTATGACAACAAAAAAACATATGTGTCAATCTTCATCATATTTTCAAGCGCATGATAGAGCCCAAAACACGAATTCGATAAATTGTCTTGATAAAAAATATCGTGAACTAACATCTACAATGCGCTTATAACGTAAATATCTCTATTACCTATCAACGTACATTGATAAAATTAATAAGAGTAACAAATAATATTATTTTAGAGGGCTGCAAATATTTGTTTAAATACTGTGGCTTCGTGATTTTCGTTCACATTTCGTTGCGCGAACGCTTTTCTGTCACTTTCTTACTGAGTTACATAGTGACGGAATTTGGCTGTTGTCTGCCTCTTAACAAATATTTTTCTATAACTTTTACTTCAAATTTGTTTGTCGTGTTACTGGTTGTTTCTTTGTCACCCTGAGTTAGGTCAATGACCAAGATTGAGGAGACATCATCATTATCTCTGCCTATTAGTTCACTGTTGGACTCGCGCATTTACGCAATTGACGACCACCGCGGCGCGGCGACTTAGTAGCCGGCTGCGACAAGTTGCGGGCTTCATTCCCGCTGCGTGAAAAATGTTTGTATCTGCAAATATTTTTTCTGGCTATACGAGTACACTTGGCTATGGAAATATGAAAAGAATTTGAAGCGCTTTGCTAAGATAAATTTTATTCACCTAAGCTACGCGAGAATACTTTGTTGTATTTTTTATGTGGAAGCAAGCCAGAACGTTTACTCCTATGTATGTTTTTTATCAGCACTGTGTTAATTTGCTAATAAGTAGAATAAAATATTGTTATTTTTTTCTCTGAAAGCTGTACAGTTACTAAAAATCCATATGGACTGTTGCCAATTTCGGTCTTCCTACATTTAATGTTCAGACTTAACTTATACAAAAGAGGGAAAATGTACCTACTGAATGCGGATATCGGTGAATCATTATAGTTTGTAAAATAAAGCATGAGTAACAGGTGTTATTTTGATCATTTTGACAGTTTTAACGCTGTCTAGAAGTTATGAAACATGAAAATGGGAAAGTTTTAGGTTAGGAAGTTTCCTCTTTTCAAGTTTCAAAACTTTTAGCCAGCGTTAAACTGTCAAAATGATCATAATAACCAATGACTAAAGAAACATAATAACACCTGTCACAGGACTCATGCTATATTTTACAAACTATACGTAATAACTTGTGTAAAATATAACTGCTTATGTAATTAGTTGCGATTTGTAATATAACATTTTAGTTGTATGTTTTGTAGATATCATTTGGTAGATCAACTATACATCTTTGCTTGTTTTTCCCTTCACTCTCCATACTCCGAAATATCCTTCGGGCAAAAGCTGAACTTCCCCAATCGTGAGCCAACGCGATGGTCAGCTCGTATTCATCAACGCCATCTGTATGGCACTCACCGCGACGCGCAAGGCTAGCCGGTCCGCGACCGCACTTATGTACTTATTCTTAACTTTTAGTTACTAATTTTGTGAGTTCCATTGGTGTTTTTATATTTATATATGGGTCTAAATAGAACGTTGCTCAATCCTATCCTATAAACTTGTTTAAGGCGCTATAGGTTCAACGAACATTTTTGTATGAGGCGAAGAAGGCGAGCGCACGCTCTGATACCGTGTTTTTATGTATAAAAAATTTATATAAAAATGTCGTTCAAAGTTTTGTTTAATTTTGTTGATGAATTCACTAACTCAAATAATAACTAACATGTAACCAAATGTTTCAAAAATTAAAACGTGAGAGAAGTGAATGAATAATAGCATTTAAATTTTAAAAAGGAGGTATCTTTGTTATTTTTTTTTATCGAGTGAAGTAATTCAAATATTGTATTGAATTATTGATTCCACTAGATAAAAAGCTCAAGAATATCATATATTTTTTTCTTCATAGAAAACTATGAAAATTCTTGTCAAAAACTTTAAAATTCTAGGGACATTTGAGAACCTATCGCGCCTTAATAACGTGACATTATCGAAATTGTGGTATACTAACTGACTGTTCTTGTTAATTGCTACAGTTCGGTGTGACATGTGGCCACACATCGCACGGAGGAACAATCGCGACGCGTAACAACTTTATATATCTACCTATGTTTTACGCTTATGTTATACAATCTGAAACAAAAAGGTGTAGTAATACTAAAACTAATTCATATTATTGCAAAAAATATTCTACAGAAATTTATTTTGAATTTTCTGCAAAATAACGGTTTTATAAAAGCTTTTTTGCTTTTTTGTGTTTAATGTTTGATATTTATAAATAAATAATAAATAAATAATGCTGGACACTCCACACAACATTATCTAGCCCCAAGCTAAGCAGAGCTTGTTATGGGTACTAGATAACTGATACTTAATACAATACATTAAATAGATAGATATTTTTTTATTATACATAGACAATACCCAGAACACCCTGAACAAACATCTGCAGATCGCACAAATATTTGCTCCAAGGCGGGAATCGAACTCGCAACCTCCTGCGTCGCAGGCGAACCTTCGCCCGACGCACCACAGAGGTCATCATGACCGATGGTCGTTTATGGATCTATATTATGATGCATAGTTTGTGCTCGCGAGGTCTACTGTTTGCATAACTCCTAGTACTCTTCAATCTTACTACATTTTTGTGATTTAATTTTATATAATACGACGCGCTGTAAAAACTTAGCCTTAAGTATATTTTAGAATGATTTCCCTTAATTTCATGTATTCGCGTTAATATTATGTCCCGATTGCTTTGCGTTAATAATGTACGGAGTTTAATTTTTAATTACGCTTGTGGGAAAATTAATAATTTATTGGGATTTATTAATTAGTAATTAGGGATTGCAATTAATGTGGCTATTTATAGCCCCTTAATTATTTTTAAATTAATAACTAATTATAACGTCGACGAATACCGCTTAAGTGATGCCTGAAATGCGTGAGGTTGGTTTTTCGCGTATTTGTAGCCGCCATTTTTAACTCCTGATTAAAAAGATGGGTGTTTTTTTTTCTTCTAGGATTCACAGTTATCTTATAGTTAGTTATAAGCTATACACTATTATGCTATTCTAAGATATTTTAAGTTTGAGACCATAGTATGCCCGAATGTCTTTTTTTTATTTTATTAGTTTGACGGAACAAGCATATGTCCCACTTGATGTTAAGCTGTAACCTCTGCCTATGAACAGTGCATTACCACACAGGTCACGTCCACCTAGGACGCACCGTATGTGGCATTGCACTGCGCCCGCCACCCTGAGACATAAAGATTAAAAGTCTCATGTGCCTGTGACTTCACCAGCACCCATACCCATAAAACCGGAACACAGTAATGCAAGCACTACTGCTTTGTGGCAGAAATAGTTATGGTGGTAGAACTTCCCCTGACGAACTCTTTCAAAAAAAGCTCTACTACTACTAAAAAATATGCCTATAATAATCTAAATTGTCTATATGCATGTATCATGATGCCACACAGCTCCGATATGGTGCCGCTTTGATTTCAATGCTGTTCAATTCAGAGCTACTCGAAATCGGTTCAGCCGTTAACAAACAACCAAACAATTAAACATCCAAACATCGTAACTTTGATATTTATGATAGTAGTGGGATGGTGGGATGGTGGGATGGTGGGATGGTGGGATGGTGAAATTTCATCATATAGCTTGCAGAACGGACGATTACAAAATAGTGATTCCCGAAGAATGACCATTAACCAGAAGACCTAGAGTAGGCATGCCTCGTGCTAAAGAATGACCATCAACCGGAAGACCTAGAGTAGGCATGCCTCATGCTAAAGAATGACCATCAACCAGAAGACCTAGAGTAGGCATGCCTCATGCTAAAGAATGACCATCAACCAGAAGACCTAGAGTAGGCATGCCTCATGCTAAAGAATGACCATCAACCAGAAGACCTAGAGTAGACATGCCTCATGCTAAAGAATGACCATCAACCAGAAGACCTAGAGTAGGCATGCCTCATGCTAAAGAATGACCATCAACCAGAAAACCTAAAGTAGGCATGCCTCATGCTAAAGAATGACCATCAACCAGAAGACCTAGAGTACGCATGCCTCATGCTAAAGAATGACCATCAACCAGAAGACCTAGAGTACGCATGCCTCATGCTAAAGAATGACCATCAACCAGAAGACCTAGAGTACGCATGCCTCATGCTAAAGAATGATCATCAACCGGAAGACCTAGAGTAGGCATGCCTCATGCTAAAGAATGACCATCAACCGGAAGATCTAGAGTAGGCATGCCTCGTGCTAAAGAATGACCATCAACCGGAAGACCTAGAGTAGGCATGCCTCATGCTAAAGAATGACCATCAACCGGAAGACCTAGAGTAGGCATGCCTCGTGCTAAAGAATGACCATCAACCGGAAGACCTAGAGTAGGCATGCCTCGTGCTAAAGAATGACCATCAACCGGAAGACCTAGAGTAGGCATGCCTCGTGCTAAAGTTGTCGATAAACAAATTTAAAAACTTAATATAATATGCACAATTACATACAGAAAATACAGAGCCATTATAGGACAGCATAACCTAAAAATAAATGAAAAATAGGTAGGTTTGCCAGCAAATGCAAATCAGAAAATGAACAACTCATGTACTCATCAATATGGTAATATGGATTACATTCAAAAAATATTTTTTGTTTATTTTTGAATTGGATTAGAGGTAGCCTTGTCATTTGTAGGGGTAGTTTATTATACATAACTAGTTTCAGGCAGATGCCTTGTTTATACGTGTTAACAAGTCTGGTTTTTGGCACACATAACTTTTCTTTGTTTCTTTTTTTTTTGAAAATTATTCAATGAATTTTATAGTCTAAAAAGCGTACTATAAAATCTCAGATTATTTAGATGATAATAAAGCATGGGACTGAACTTGCTCAAACACAGCCAAAACAAATGTATATCTAATAATAATATTGCAAAATATAATTATTTTTTATATTAAAAAGTGTCTAAGAGTTTTTTTTTTTAATCCTTTTGAATAAATAATGTTTGAATTTTGAATTTTGAATATTCCCTGGATATACAGATTACATTATAACGGCGTCAGGAAGTAGGTGAATGTAGGCGGCTCTAGACTAGTCGTCGCATTGTATTCAGTGGACGTCAAATGACTGATGATGATGATGGTGCTCTTTTAAAATAAGTACAAAGGTTAATGATCTACGCTGTACGTAATTCCAACCTCGCTCTCTGAAAAGTGTTCTTTGTAAAAATCTTCAATTCCCTTTGAAGAAATTCACGGGCAAAATTAAAAGAAATTAAAAAGGAGTTTTTCTTTGAATGCCCTCAGGCTGTTTTGTTAAAGGATTTAGTTACTTTTGAGCCTTTTGTGGGTCAGACAAACCTTGTATCTTGAGAACTGGGTATTATAAAGCCGGTAATCATAGAAGTATGAAGTAAAGAGAAGTCTTATCCGGGCTCTTTTGTATTGAAAGCGATGTCTTGTGCCCGACTACTTTTTATACTTACAAACTCAAACACTTGAACTCTTTATATGTCCTGTATTTTATCATTTGAGTTCCCTCTGTCTTTAACAATGCATTACCTCATAGGTCACGTCCACCTAGGACGCACCCTATATGGCATTGCACTGCGCCCACCACCCTGAGACATACAGATGAAAGTCTCATGTGCCTATGATACCTATCAACGTACATTGATAACATTCGTTTCGTTTCGTATAAGGTAGTGCTGGCCTCTGGTGTCAGAGTTTGTCAAGCCGCCCGAGGGCCTCTGACATGGCTGATAACATTAAAAAAGTAACAAATAATATTATTCTAGAGGGCATAGTTGATTTATATTTTCGATTAAGCAGTCAATATTTATTTAGTTACTGTTTTCATGATTTTCGTTCACTTTTAGTTGCGCGAGCGCTATTCTGTCACTTCCTAACATACTTACCTAAACTTTACTGAGGTATATATTGACGGAATTTGGCTGTTATCAACGGTTCGAAAGTTATCATTAAACCCAGTTCCATCAAACAAAGATACATCAAACAAAATAAGATTCCCGGGTTCAAGTGTGCAATAGCGCTGTCACTTTCTTGCAGCTATTGTTTTCTTGCTTGACTTCGCCCATTAACATATCTCCTTAAACTAAAAAAAAACTTATTTGTCTACAGATCCACCGGGAGCTCCATACATCGAAGGTTACGCTGAAGGAGAAACAGTCAGACGTGGCCAGAGCTTGGAACTGGTCTGCAGAAGCCGTGGGGGTAACCCGCCCGCCCAGCTCATCTGGTACAAGAATGGAGAGCAGATCCGGATGGCTTATCGGTAAGTGTTAGTGATGATCTTCCGTCGTGTATTACTTTTTTACAAGCTTTTATAAAAGTAGGTAAAAATAAAATAAAATTAAAACTTATGAAACAGTTGTGCTACCTGTATTAGTATTGTATATTATTAATGTATACCTACTTGTATTAGTTGTATTAATATTTCTGTAAATAACTGTAACTGTACCTTTTATATAACTTGCAATGTATGTATGTCCGGGTTAAATCTTGCAACTGAATTTTAAAGCAGTTATCCTCAACCGATTGAGATGATATTTTGCATACCTGTCAAGTTCCAATGACAATGCAATATTATGGTGACAGCGAGCTGATCTGATGATGTAGACGGAAGGTGGACAACGGAACTCCTCGAGGGATAATAGTAGACTGCCGTGTTTAGGCTCATTTTGATAAACACACGGTTACGATCACTAATTTTATAAAAGCTTGTATATAGAAAAATATATTTTTCACAAGAAACTTATTATTGTTAGTAAATAAGTCAGTTCACATTTTATCAAGACCCGAGACCTCAATTGCTCTTCAATTTCACCTTTAGAATCACCCTATTTATATTTTACAATGTGTCAATCTACATTACCTGTCAATAAAATAAAGAAAACCCGACACGCATACCCTTCAAACCGGAACACAGCACTTAAAATTAATTCTTATCCCTTTTAAGCTTACCCAGAAAGTCCGTATATTTTTAACCACATTCCCGGGTAGGTGCAACTCATTAATAATGTATTGGCTCCTGAAAAATTCAGTGGCATGTCCCTAAGATTCACTCCAACACTATTTTATGAACTTGTGCTAAGCACACAAGCTATATTGGAACTTGCAGTTAGCGTAAGACGCCTTATATTCCATGAAAAAATCGGGTAGAGCCGTGTCGGGCACGGTCGTTGGTTGCACTTGAAACGACACTGAGCTGGACATGGTAGCTTTGTGACGCTTCCGAAGTATAGAAAGACTACTACAGGTCTAGCGCTTAACTAAGTCAGTCCCTAATGTATGGGAGTGGTACGGGAGGGGTGTTTTCGTCTCTAAAATTATCTGATGAAATGAAGCCACTCTTCATTTTGACGTAGTTTCTATTTACATACCGTTCACCGTAAGTTGGCATCTGCCATGGAGTACTTACAGGAGCCATCGTACGGTGAACGAGCCGGACCGTTCACCGTAAGTTGGCACCTGCCATGGAGTATTTACAGGTGCTATCTTACGGTGAACGAGCTGTATACAATGGTCCGTGATAGGTAAGGAAATAGAGACGTTGGAAAGACGAATGAGAGACACGTTATACGAAAATTCTAGCCAAAATTCTCGGAAAAACTTTGAAGCATTCAAGTTTCAATTACATTTCGATGTAATCATATTTCCGTACGAGTTGAGGATAATATTTGTGACATTTATGATATCGACACTAGAGAACATGATTCGAACTATCTTTTGGCTTTTTTTTATTACGAGGTTTGGGTTGAGAGCGTTGTGAAATTAAGGAAGATGTGACTAGGATTGAGAAAGGTATACTTAGATGGATTGGGCATTTAGAAAGGATTTACGATAGTAGATTGACGAAACGTGTACACAAGACGAGCGTGAATGGGACATTGAGAAGGGGGAGTCATCGGCGAACGTATTCAGGCCAGGTCGGAAACGTTCTGGAAAAAGACCAGCTCAAGAGTACCCTTAATCGACGAGCATGTATGAAGAATGTGATGAGAGTGAAGCAAAAGAGGTGTCAGGATCTTAGCAAGTAGAAATCTGTAGACTGCCTATCCCTCCGCGAAACAGGCGTGAGTTTATGTATATGTATGTATTATATTTGGGTTTCTGATCCCGGAGTATTCCTTGAGTCGTAAGTATCAGAAACTATGAGCGGGTTCGATTCCCGCTGCGAAAAATGATTGTATGATCTGCAATTATTTGTTCTAAGGTCTGGGCATTGTGGTGCCATGGTGCTCGTTGTTCCTGATACCCACGACATAGGAAATCCTAGTGTGGGATCAGGACTATGTATGTGACTGTTGGATGTGTGTGTGTTAACTACGAATACCTCTCACAGACCTATCATTATTATCAACTGGTGAACATGTACTTTCCCCATAGAATGCGAACAACGAACCCTCTTGAGCCGCTTCCATCCACCAGCTTTCCGTATCTTCCAATGTCGTTAGTCCATTGGGTGAGAGCCGTGTGGTCGTATTCGTGGTCGCCAATTGAGAACCAATACGAGCTATATGGCCGGTAAATGACCACTTTTTCCAATCCAACTGTCTTATATAGCTTAAAGAATAGCCGGCAACCAAACTTTGAATCTATGTTTAGTGCGATACAGATTATTTTTCGATGAAAGCTGATTGGAGTGACTAAGCCTGTATTGGCTCCTGAAAAATTCAGTGATAAGTCCTGAAGATTCCGCTGTTATCGGTGGAGGGTAGAATTTCTCAGGATGTTTTTATTATAGTGAGGTTTCAGCAGCCTTTAGGCGTCCATTGCTGGACGAGGCCTCCCCCATAAAATGCAATGGGGGATTTTCCATAATCACCACGCTAGACAGGTGGATTGGTACCTTTTACATACGTACTAGTGAAGTGCCCTCGACTTCATCCGCATAGAGTTTTCTCCGTACAAACTTCAACACCCTGCTGCAACCCTCAGGGGGTGAGTTGAGGAAATTCCTATATTAGTGCACCCCTAGCCGACAAAATAAAATGTACCCTTCAAATTTCAAGTCTGTAAGATTTACGACTTGGCTGTGCGTTTGATAGTCAGACAATAAGTCAGTCAGTCAGTCAGTCAGTCAGTCATGCAAAGATTTTTAAATATTGATTGATTTTAAAATTTCTACTAGACCATAATAGATCCACGCCTTTTTCCCCGAAAAGGGAGGCAGATCCTCAATGGGCCTCTTCACTGTGGGTTACACCACCGTTGGGATATAGACGTGACAAGTGGTGAGCTCATCGCCGCCATTGCTGATCTAGAAAATATCAGTTTTACTAACTTATTTCATGATATAAAAATACTTCAGCCATAAATAATATCCATTATAAAATCTATAATAAAACACCGACAAAACATTTTAATAAATCACAACAATAAACTCAAAATATACGGCTTCTTGCTCATGCGGAGATTGTGAAAAAACCACCCCTCACCCCCTTTTACACCCTAAACCCCCTCCCACCCCCAGACGGTTCTTGGGATCGTATTAAGCTGGCAACAGATAGGGCGTGTGTCTCAATGATTTATGTAGGATAGCGCGTACGGATGTGCAGAGCTCGATGAAAATTGTATCGACACATTTTAATGAGGTTGTCGTGTTTCATATTATGTTTCACCTTAAAAGTTTGTGACATTATGCATACAGTTTTACCCAAAATATTAGTCCGATCGATTATTTTCGTTTGCGCAGAAAAGCGCAGACTACTATCCGATAGTAGCTGAACGTATAGGTCTAACCCGCTGCATAGCTCTGTCGCGCTCACATCTAAGAGTCGACCGACTGCGATTTTGACGATTAACCAATAACAGCGCAAGATTTTAGCGCGCTATTGCTATTGGTAGAAAATTGTTTCCCGCGCTATAGAAATTGGTCTACAGCGCAGGTACATCGGGGCGACTTATATTTTGGGTAAAACTGTACCTAAATTTAAATTATTCTTGAATCGAATGGCTCATTCAAGGAATAACTTTAGTAATGTACAGTCTAGTTGGACCGTACGTTTTGTTTATTTTACTCTCACGAAACAAACTCGAAGAGGCGAAGAGTTGTGCGTGTTGAATGGTCCCATGTCGATGAATTTGATAATTATTTAAAGTATTATGAGCAAAAAATTCTTTTAGAATCCAATAAAAAGCGAAAAGTAAATTTACCCAAAAACATCACGAATCACTTGAAAATTGATAAACTATTCTTAGCACGCCTCACTTGGCCGCGTCAATCATAAAATCGCTCGTAATCTAATTGTTTATACTAGTTATACTTAGATTGGAACACGAGCCTTGGAAATATCATAGTCCAACGACTATGATATTTCCAAGACTCGTCGTGGATGTTTTGAGCAAAACTTTTGGGGAAATTATTTGCTGGTTTTAATCGGATAAAATATTGTAGAATTCCACACACCTAAAGTTATAAAACATTAATAAACTGAAACTTTCGACATTTTATCGATAATACTACGTATTTTTGTTTGCCGTCTCTTTCCAAATTTTGTTATGAAATAAGAAAATGAGCGATGCAGTAATGTTTTTCATGAATATTGAAGGAAAATACCACTCTACGTGTATAATCAAAATGATGACACAATATTTTTATCGATAAGACTGACATTTTTGTTTGCTTGCCGTCACTTATAAAATTGTATTAAGACATGCCTACAGGCGACGGAAGCTGATTTATGAGGCTCGCTAACTGCACTAGTGACGTCATATCCGTATCGTTTTTTTTTATTGGATTAATGAAGAACTTGTTTATACGATGCCGGAAAAGGGTGGTTATGTGTTTGCTAAATAGAGAAGTTCGTTGAATAATTATTAAATATTGACTGTGTATTATTTTTATAATAAACTTGCGTCTCACTCCGGCTTCGCACGTGTAGTTTCAGGGTGCAAAACAGTCCCCCCCTCCTACCTCCTCCTGAACTGACATGTTCATAAAAGGAGTCTGCGCACTGAATTCTTTCACCACGCTGGTTATTTCAACATCAGACACTAGGCCCTTTTCAGGCCACCTAATGTGACCAAGAAGGAACCAGTGTTGCCGAATGAACAATACAAATTATGTATGTGCATAAAACTTTTGAAACTATCATGGTTCTGTACATACTTTTCACTAGAAACGGTATATGATTTTTGAGTTTTGTTTGTTCCCGATATTTCGGCAGTTGCATGCGCCATGATCACGGGAGAGCTAACTAAAGTCTTTGCAAGTAAATGTTATTTGACGACCTCTGTGGCGCGGCTGGCGATGGTTTGCCTGCGATGCAGGAGGTTGCAGGTTCGATTCCCGCCTCGTAACAAATATTTGTGCGATCTGCAGTTATTTGTTCAGGGTGTTCTGGGTGTTTTCTATGTATAACAACAAATATATATCTATGTAATGTATTGTATTAAGTATATCAGTTAACTAGTACCCATAACACAAGCTCTGCTTAGCTTGGGGCTAGATAATGTTGTGTGAATCAGCATTATTTATTTATTTATTTGCAGAATATCGATCTACCCTCTTTCTCACGCATATGTTGTTGACACTCTATCGGGAACAATCAAAACTCAAAAATCATTGTAAATATCCCGTTTCTAGTGATATGCTAGTCTATGTTTTCCTGTTATTCTCCCTACATTACATATTTTGTTCAGAGGGGTTAGTACGAGAATTTGTCAGTGTTCGAAACTATATGAAGTTTCGTTTCCTTCCATACATTTACTAGCAGCGCTCCTAGCGAAAACGAGGAGAAAACTAAGGACGCTGTCAGAAAATGTATTGAAGGAAACGAAACTTCATATAGTTTCGAATACTGTCAAATTCTCGTACTAAGGGTACTGTACCCTTACCACAAGTTTCTGACGTTATCGAATCGCTTGCGAAACGATAGTCACTGTCAAATATTGGCCAATGACATCGGGGTGACTAGAAATCTTAATAACTTGATTGGTTAATATTTGACATTGACTATCGTCTCGATAGCGATTCTATAACGTCAGAAACTTGTGGTAAGGCTACTGAAGCCATTATTTTACGCAATAAGAATAAATCCTATAACAAATCAATATCTGATATCAAATTTCCAAGTTTGTCTAAGAAATAAACTTCTTAATATAACTTCACTTGGATGAAATACCAGACCAGTAAAATTATAGAGAGCGACCGTGAACTTTTTACACAACCGCATCAAAAAAAGGAGTTTTTGTTTTTGTTTTTCAAAGTTCCTTTAGCTCTAATATTTTTTTTTGTGAAATAAAACTTAAAATTAAATAAATAAATAATAAATAAGTATTGCTGGACAGTTCACACAACATTATCTAGCCCCAAGCTAAGCAGAGCTTGTGTTATAGGTACTAAGACAACTGATATACTCGAATCAATACAATATAATTACATAGATAGATATTCTTTATTATGTATAGAAAATACCCAGAACACCCTGAACAAATATCTGCGGATCGCACAAATATTTGTTGCGAGGCGAGAATCGAACCCGCAACCTCCTGCGTCGCAAGTGAACGTTCGCCCGCCGCGCCACAGAGGTCGTCATGAAAAGGTGTCAAATTAAAAGTAACTCGGCAGGCTAGTGCGCCTATATAAGCTTTTTAACAAAATTACTATTTGTGTAAATGGGCACCAAATTTTTTTATTTTTTTTAACCGCATTGCAAATAAAGGAGTTTATTGTTTAAAGGTTTTTAAAAAAAAAACTTTGATAGACCTTTGTTTTACCACGATGGTAAGTGACGATGTGGCCGAAGATGGAAGTGTATGTTTTTTTACATACTTAAATATACGCACGCCTTTCTCCCGAAGGGGTAGGCAGAACCTATTTTCACCGTGGGCACCATCGTGATGAGCTCATCGCCGCCATTGCTTTTCACGACTGACTCTGTTAACGCTTTCTTCCAGTAATAACGCATTCCATAATAAGCTAGCAGCCAGGATAAATCTTAAACCAACAAATCTTATCAACAAGTCCGGGTAATCCTTTAATCGGCTTTTACGGGATCCACGAGACGCAGTGGTCTATTCTTAGGCCGGACCCAATGCACACACACGTATGTTTCTTTATTCCACCATAACATCTAGTAAGCTATTTAGATGATTGAGATATCATTAGAATCAGGAGGGCAATTCTCGGATTGTAGAGATTATCTCTAAATTAGAGATAATGTCGAAGAGTGAATGTCTACAAAAAAATTCACGAAAATGTCACAATAAACATCAAATCATATTCGAGTTGAATGATTTTAGTCGACTTATGTCTATTTGTGACATCACGAGAATAGCATATTAAGATTTTATTCGACATCGCCATCTTTTTTCGAAATATGTCTAATTCGACTTAATCTCTAAAGCACAAGAATTGCCCTCCTACACGTTATCCCGATACGCACAGAACATGTGGAATAAAAAAAAACATGACTTTTTTAAAGATAATATATTTAAAAAAACTTTGAGAATGTATCTGAAGCTGATGGTGTTTGTAATCAATGTGTAGGACTTTGGGAATAGGTTCTAAAAATATATAACACTTATATATACTGCACTTCTCAAGAAAAAACTTATATGTTTTTTTTATATTTTGAATGAATGTACTTGTTACACTAGTGAAATCTTTTCTAGAAATCAAATTATTGCAAACAAGCAGTGCCCGCGACTCAACGCGGTACAAAAGTGACATAACGAGTGCAAAACTTAGACTAGGCCCTCTGTTCATACCACGGTTACACTCTATAGCTTACTAACTGTAGCTCTACTTCTGAAATTAGCTTACATAGAGCATCTTGAACTTTTATTTTATCTAAGATTTATCTAATTATAGTTTGCTATAATTCAATTTGATGTTCCTATGCAATTACTTTGCATTTGATATAAAATTATTTTGAGTGATTTTTCTAAGATGTGCCTAAAAGGCTGGATTTTCTTTTATTAAATTGTTATATTAGTTGTTTGTTTTATTAGTTGTTCGTAACTCAGAGAATACTCTGAGTAAATTTCTCACTCTTTTTTTTTATTCTTTATAAATAAAATGGATCGGTTTTAAAACGAAATATTGTAAGATGTAAATAAAATTTTCATTAATGTATTTAAATACTGCACGAAAATAATTTAATCAATTCAAAATTGTATTTGTTCCTAATGCCCACTGCTTTGCTCGCGTTTTACCAGGATAAAAAGTAAGCTTTAGCTCAATCCAGGTCATAATCTATCTGTATTTCAAATTTCAATGAAATCGGTTCAGCCGTTTTGGCGTGGATTGAGTAACAAATATACAAACATCCGAACATCAAAACTTTGACATTTATGATATAACCATGGTACTATAAAATCCTAGTTATCCTTGCAACACTTGCACAGAATTTTGTCTTTTTCCTTGACAAGCAGTTTCAAATTCGATAGAAAGAGAAAAAAACAAGGTGTAACTACTCGATGGATATTCCGCGTTTTTTAGTAGTACGGTTAGTGTGAAGTACCTTTACTTTAAACCTGTATTTGTTAGTATAAGATTTGTCTTGGCTGCTAGCTTACTATGGAATGTGTTATTACTGGGAGAAAGGGTCAGCCGAGTGAGTTGTGGGAAGCAATGGCGGCTATGAGCTCACCACTTGTCACGTCTATATTCCACGATGGTGCAACCCACTGTGAAAAGAGGCTCATTGAGGCTCTGCCTACCTCTTCGGGCAAAAAGGCGTGTGTCTATGTATGTATATTATAGTAATCTGTTAGACTCTTGTTATACAATTTTCGGTGGTTTACGTTTTGTCCTAACTGACTGTTTATTGAAGATAAAAAAAAGCGTAAGTCAAGTTTGTCGCAAAGCAATGGCGGCGATGAGATCACTACTTGTCACGTCTATCTACATCATCTATATCTACGTCGCAGAGCGGTGAGCATTTGAGCAACATATGGCGAAGACTTAGATCTAGAATCTCGAGCACCGGCGTAAAGTCACATACATTTCGATCTTCTATAGGTTACTTTTCTGGGAATGTGCCCAGGAATTACATGATCTGATCCCACCATCTCCTTTTCATCATACGACAAGCAGGCGCACGGCTCAGTACCACCCTTACCTCATCAGTATACCCGCAATTCGTACTATGCGTTTCGGTTCCACCTTTGTAATGCGAACTGCTAAGGAATGGAACTCGGAATAAGCCGTTTAGGCTTAAAATCGTGCCAAAGAAATATACATACATACACTCGAACATAAATCACCTCCTGACGCAGTCAGAAAAAACAGAATACCAATTTTCAGTCAATTCACAATTCAGTCCCGATTCAGTCAACTTACACTTGGTACTGTCGTCTGTCTGTGTTTCGCGAAAACTATAATATGGGTCTCTTTAAGGCAAGAGTGAATAGGTGCCTTCTAGACCTTCGTGCTCCAACGTCGGCCGCATCGTCAATTGTCAGTTGATCGCGGTCAAACGAGGTTATATCTAAGATTTAAAAAAAAAAACACTTCTAACGTTACACAAAATGAAAAGATGTCCTTCGAGGCTGTGCCTACTCATACATACATACATACATAGACACACGCCTTTTTCCCCGAAAGGGTAGGGTAGGGTAATGCCTTCTCCTTCGAAGAAAAAGGTGTGTCTACGTAAACTTGTGGTTCTACCCAAACGTGACATTGCGTGGAAGTCAAGCCCGTAGCTCAAAAACCCCTTAACCGATCAACCTCATGTTCAAACATAAAAATTATATTCACATAACCTACCTACTACCTACCAAGTTTCATCATGATTGAATCTACGGTTTTTTTAAAATCTAAAATAGGCTTGTTTGTGGCTACTTCTCACCTGATAGGAAGCGACTATGAGGCCTATTTAAGCACGCTTGCCTAGAAGATGCCTATTCACTCTTCGTTTGAAGATGCCCAAGTTGCATGATAAAGGGAATAAAGAAGCCGGAAGAGAGTTCCAGGCCCTTGCTGTCCGCATGATGAAAGAACTCGAGAAACGGTTTGTACACGACAGTGGTATGTCGACAACAAAATGTGAAACGACTCTCCATGTCTGGTCGTCAGGTGGCGGAATGGAGACGAGGGGATTAAATCGTGCAGCTCCTGAGCACACTCACCGAAATGTAACCAAATGTACTGCAGTTATCTTCGGACAAACACACATACTTACAAACATACAAACGACGCATTCTGCGATTAGACCGTGAGGACCTCCCTTCCCAACATTTTCGGTCATATACGAGTTAATTTATTCAAAATCTATTACGACTATATTCACTAGTGCTGGGCGACTATCGATTATCGATAAGACTATTTTCCGCGCCATTAGCCGATCCAAGGAGAATGGGATTGGATCGTTATTATGGAACCTGATTTCTCGTACAAGCGGTTCCGGTATTTGGGAACGGTGATTTTGCTGTTTTCAATCATAACTTGCATTTTTCCGTTTTCCTTTGTCTGGGAATAACTTTAAGTCATAAAGCAAAACGCCAATCGCAGAATTTATTTTTACCCCCGACGCAAAAACGACGGGGTGTTATAAGTTTGACGTGTCTGTTTGCGTGTGTGTGTGTCTGTCTGTAGCATCGTAGCTCCTGAACGGATGAACCGATTTCGTTTTATTTTTTGTTTGAAAGGTGAATTTGTCGGGAGTGTTCTTAGCTATGTTTGATCAAAATCGGTTCAGCGGTTTTATTACGTTGAGGGTTTTTTATTTTTTACAAAATTAATTACCCAAGTTAACCAAGTGCAATATTCAGATTATAAATATGCGTGGATACACTACATTATAATTCCAACGGATCACTGTGACAAGAACACGATAGGACAATATTTTCTCGTTAGGAAAAATCACAAAGTTACCTTGACCACAGATAAAATAATACTATTCTAGTACCTTGACTACGATTCGATTGTTTCACTTTGCATCAAAATAAGAGTATAGGTATGAATATGTTTTTGAATATGTGTAAGTGTGTGTGTATGTGTGGTGTGACTTTGAGAGATATAATGAGGGATAGTGTGATATAAGAGAGCGTTGTGAAATTAATGAAGATTTAGTGACTAGGATTGAGAGGTATGCTCAGATGGTTTGGGCCTTTGGAAAGGATGGACTATAGTAGATTGACGAAACGGGTACATAAGACGAGCGTGAATGGGACAGTGGGAAGGGTAACACCTCGGCGAACGCATTCAGGCCAGATCGGAGGTGTTCTGGAAAAAGGCCAGGTCAAGAGTAGCACCGACGAGCATGTATGAAGAATGTGATGAGAGTGAATGAAGCAAAAGAGGTATGTCAGGATCGTAGCAAGTGGAAATACGTGGTCTCTGCCTATCCCTCCGCCCTCCGGGAAACAGGCGTGAATTTATGTTTGTATGTATGTAATTATCACCCACCGCGAATCACAAACACACTACACAAATACGCTACACACAAACGGAAGGTTGCCAACGAGTAACGCCCAACCCAGCAACACTGTAACTCGTTGGAATTATTCCCTTCACATAAGAGTGCGCCGCAGTAGACTGGTAGCTTAATCGTGTCGAAAAGGTACATTATATTCCTAATCATTATAAGAAACTCATACAATAGAAGCAAGTGCCTCGCCGGAGGAGTTTCGGGGAAAAGTAATATTCTTAGAGAGTATACCGAGCGTGGTAGTGTAATTAAAACCGTTGATTGAGGTCTGTACGCACTAAGATAGTAGCTAGAGCCAGTGGGGTAAGTTACTGTCCTGCCATCACACATTCTATACACCATCATAACATGGAGTGTGCGGGGGGAAGACATGGCATGTATTTAATTTTAATATTCGAATACTCGACGCTCAATTGGTACCTAAGCGGATATCCGTGGTTCACTCTGGGCCTCAACGGAAGATCAGCGCTGAATTGCCAACGCGCCCTAGCAAACGCTGAGTTTGGGACCCTTTTGTGGCTTACGTCAGGCACACACACAAATTGACATAGCTTTCGTTTCTGTGTAATTAGGTTTTTTTATTATTTTTATCTAATTCGTATCTTGTTTGCTTTTTTGTTGGTGTGTGTCTTTTTTGGCACTAATAAATGTTTTTCTTTCTTCCTTCTTTCACGTCCTTATTTGGATTTTGAGTTTAAACTTGTAGATTCAGCTTTGGTAGGTGGTTCCCTAGATCATGTTCATCGTATGCTGGTCATCATCAGACCTTGGAGCTTGAAGTCGTTAAAAATGTTAAATTTGAGCACAAACTGAAGGTTTTAGAAGCTAAAATGCCAGAGTTCCCTTAAAAAATGTTTGCAATTTTAAAATCCTGTAAATGGCTGCACAAATTTCCACCATTAAAAGCCATCTCGCAAACACCATCTTTCATACAAAAAACAACGCATTGAAATCAGAGCACCCATTCCCGAGCTACGTGGCAAGAAACAAACAGACAACATACAGACATACAAACAGACAACATACAGACATACATATAAGTTTTTAGCCGGGAGTTAAAAATCATTTTACTTAACGAATATTATCAGGTATTTTGAAACCTGAACGATATTATCATTTGATTTTGTAACAATGAATATCATTCACATCAAATAAAGCTTATTTATTAAACATTTTGACCCAAAAATTACATATTACAGTCCCAACCAATAAAAAGGACCTTTTAGTAAAATTATTACATCGTACATTTCTATCATAGGGCTATTACACTCGACCGTCCACTTGCCCCGTGTGCACCGCCCTTAAGTAGCCCGGAGATATTTTCATAAAATTACTGTGAACAAACCCTTTTAATATTCCTTTATACTCCTTTATTGCCGGTATCGCCACAGACTATATCAAACAGCTCCACAAATATAGCCAAACTCTATAAAGACAAAATTTAAACAAACCATCAAGCATTTTATATTATTGTGACACAAGTACGTAAATTTTTGTAATAATTCAAAAAACCCCAACGCAATGAAACTGCTGAACCGATTTTGATCAAACACTAAAAAAAAACAAAAACAAAAAAAAGAGTCCTTCAGGGCAGGCAACGTATTGGCAATGCCCCTGGTGTTGCAGATGTAAATAGGCAACGGTAACCGCTTACCATCAGGTGGGCCGTATGCCAGTTTGTCGAGCCATTACATAAAAAAAACACTCCCGAAAAATTCACCTTTCAAACAAAAAAAAACTAAATCGGTTCATCCGTTCGGGAGCTACGATGGGACAGACAGACACAAACACACACAGACACACACACACACACTCACGCAGACACGTCAAACTTATAACACCCCTTCGTTTTTACATTTAAACTGTTGTGTTTTCATATATATATCAATATTTATTTATAATTGTACGAGTTAGTGACCTACATATACCTTTGCAGTTTTGGACCTTGTAATTTAAGGTGCAACTTTACGGGTTTGGCACGGAATTTAAATTGTATTGTGTTTTTTGCTAATCACTGCTGAGCAACACATCTTGAGATAGCGAAACCTGATTTTTCGGAAACTATGAGAACACACATGTTTAGTTTGCTAGTATCTCATAAATACCATTAGCTTAGCTGCGAATGTCATTGAATGATTTTTACAGTGCTAAGCCAACAGTTGGGCCACCAACTGGCCCAACTGTTGGCTCAGTTGATGGGCCAGCTTGTCAAGCAACTATTTGGCTTATTATACTGATAATTAAAAATGCTCACTATCTTTAAATGATTTTTACAGTGCTAAGCCAACAGTTGGGCCACCATTGCTGGCCCAACTGTTGGTTCAGTTGATGGGCCAGCTTGTCAAGCAACTATTCGGCTTATTATATTGATAATTAAAAATGCTCACTATTATTGAGTTAGCCTATGTACTTGCTTGTTTTTGTCTTGTGCAATGAAGCATTTTCTATTTACCATCTTCAAACTCAATTATTTAACCGTGTCTAACTGTGATGGTGTTTGAATTAAACCAGCTGTTCAGTTCGAAGCTGCGGTATCTCGAGTGTATGCCAGGGGAGTTCTGATTTTATTGATACCTAAATATTGAAAGGAACTGTAATTGAAAATTCCATTGTGCTTTGTAGTTTATCTTAGTAGGGATATCTTTGTTACTGTATACCTAAGTATTGCTTTTTTTTATTAAAAATTAAAAACTTCCGACCATGTTCAGTGTTCCAACACCAGTTTTCATAACTTTTGAAACTATCATGGTTATGTAAATTACCACATAGGCCACGTCCATCAAGGACGCACGCACCCTATGTGGCATTGCACTGCGCCCGCCACCCTGAGACATAAAGATGGAAAGACTCATGTGCCTGTAATTTCACCGGCAACTATACCCTTCAAACCGGAACACAGCAATGTGAGTACTGCTGCTTTGCGGCAGAAATAGGTATGGAGATAGTACTTCCCCAGATGAACTCTTTCACAAAAAAACTCTACTACTACTAACACTATCTTGATATAAGGTTTGTGGATGGTTCGAACAAATAACCTTACTTTCTAAGCCTTAAAAACATCGATACACTTATCGATAAATTGTATTTATTAAAGTCATATTGCACAGTACCTTCGGGGCCATCCTTGTTGCTATAAACCAGTCGCTGTATTGTTACAGACTATCGATAAAGCTATAGGTTGTACATCACTGGGCTCTAAATTACTGGTAACTATCGTAGAGCTTGTAAAAAGCCAGCAAGCCAGGAGCTAAAATGGTGCAATATATTGTGTCAAAAATACATAAGTACTTCTTTAAGTTATATTTCGGGGAAAGTGCCTAGGAACTACACGGTCTGATCCCACCATCTCCTTTTCATCATACGACAGGCAGCACACGGCTCGGTACCATCCTTATCTGATCAGTATACCCGCAATTCGCACTAAGCGTTTCGGTTCCACGTTCCACCTTTGTAATACGAACTGCTAAGGAATGGAACAAGTTGCCGTCGTATGTCTTTCCTGAAAACTATAATATGGGTATCTTTAAGGCATGAGTGAATAGGCGCCTTCTAGACCTTCGTGCTCCAACCTCGGCCGCATCGTCACTTACCAACAGGTGAGATCGCGGTCAATGGATGATCTATCATAGTTAAAAAAACATAAGTTACTCAAAATTGGAATAGTTTTTTGTGATTATAAAATGGAAACTACATAATTTAAGTTTTTACCAAAATAGCTCTTAGAATTAGAATTAGAATTGGCAAAAGGCAGGCCATAACTTTCCAGAACCAATCACCGTCATCAGCAACCTTTAGAAAACCACTGCTGGAGGAGGCCTTTCCTAGAACGCAATCGGGGAATTTGCCATGATCACCACACTTGGCAGACGGATTGGTGGAGTATTGGTGTTGACTTAGGTGGATGCTGCAGCCCATCCCCTGGTGTTATCCCTTAGTCGGCTTTTAAGACATCCACGGGAGAAGACGGAGGGGTCACCACACCACTTAGGCCGAACACAGCACGGCACTGGCGGAATCTATAACCGTTGAGGAATAAAGGATCTTGAGTGGCGATCACAAACTGGACAACGTAGTATGAAGGCACTCTTCTCAATAGACCGATGACATTTGTAAGGTCGGTGGATGGAGGCGGATGGAGACCGTTCGTCGTGGTATTCTATGGACGTATGCCGTCTAACAATGGACCTCTGATAACAGAGACTATATCTTATTTAAACAATTACTGAATAACATACATACATAGACACACGCCTTTTTCCCCAAAAGGTTAGGCAGAGCCTCAAACGGGCCTCTTGTCATCGTGCACCATCGTGGGAAATAGACGTGACAAGTGGTGATCTCATCGCCGCCTTTTCTTCCCACGACTGACTCTGCTAACGCTTTCTTCCAGTAATAACACATTCCAGCAACCAGACATTCCTTAACTAAGGTAGCAGCTAGGACAAACCTTATACCAACGAATCTTTTCAACAAGTCCCGGTAATCCCTTAGTCGGCTTTTACGACATCCACGGGAGGAGCTGGAGAGGTCCATTCTTAAAAAAAAAGTTACTGATTGTATAAATAAATGAATATAACATTTATCAAAAAAAAAATGTAGGTAACCCTAGTAATCTTCAGCAAAACATAAGGTCATAGCAACAAAGACCCATGCCTAATTCGGGCCAGAATTCCCTAATTTGGGCCCAAAAGCTTATTTGCGCAGAACCTGCTATCATATCTTGAAGACAAAAACTTCAGTGACAGTTTGATAAATGAAGGCGGATAGCGAGTTGGGCCAAAGTTCGGTGGTATGGCCCTTCTGGGTTAGGGCGCGGTTAAGGCGACTTTAATAAGATTATTCTGGTAAAACGGGTCACTCACTGTGATTGTAGATTGATGATCGTAGAAGAATCTTTGAAGTCTTTGGGCATAGTTAATAGTGGAACAACCAATTTACAAAGAACTATAGAATAGAATAGATAGAATATTCTTTATTGCACAAAACAAACAATGTACATAGGCGAACTTAATGCTAAGAAGCATTCTCTACCAGCTAACCTTTGTGTATTGTGGATACATTTATGTAGGTAGTGCACAAAAAAACGTAATAAAGAGAAGAAAAAACAAGACCTTTGTAGTCTAACAATACAAGATATGTAAGTAACATAATATTATATTATAAAAATAAATAATAATGTATAATATAAATATATAATATAATTACATAGTACTAAAATAAATAATAGTAAGTATAGGTAATATGCATAAACGTAAAGCTACGTTACTTGGATATAAAATTATGCATATCAATATATACATAGGTATTTCCAAATAAACTGAGAAGTATTATTTTAGGATACCGCTTACTTTATATGAGTTAATAATGAGAGTAAAAAAGTGATTAAACACTCCAACTCTGAAGGCACCGATGGACAAAACATCTCGAATATGGTGTGGGATACTATTCCACAACCGAATCGCAGTAACTGTGAATGAATCTGAGTAACCAGACGTATTGTGAGTTGGGGTTAACAATTGGAGTTGCTGCTGGGGGCGCACAGAACGGTCCGCACCATACAGAGGGAAAAAACGATCTTTAAGGTAGTGGGGTGACAAGGGATCATGTAAGATGTTGAAAAGAAGGCTTAGTATATGGATGTTCCGACGCTGTCTGATTTCCAGCCACCTCAGCTGAGCGCGGAAAGTAGATACATGATCATACTTGCGAAGCCCATGTATGAAACGTATGCAAAGGGTTTGCAGCCGTTCTAGTCTATTTAGTTGCACCTCAGTAGCATCAGAAAAAGCAACATCAGCATAGTCAAGAAGAGGGAGAAGCTGCGCGTTTACCAGTGTTATCCTGGCTGATAGAGGAAGAAAATTTCTCATCAGCCTCATATAATGCATGCTACCATACATTCTCTTACTGACCATGGCAATATGATGGTCCCACGACAGATTGTTGGTGATAAATAGATTTTTTATTTAATTAGTTATTTAAGTAAGGCATATGCATTTGTTATACGCGGTTAGATCAGTCTTGGTAGTTTTATCTGACCACGGAATCTCTTCGTGGTCGTGATCAGATCGCTTCTAGTTCAAAATGTGAATGAATTGTGAAATTCTGAATGTATCCTTATTATATTCCTCATAAAGAAAACCTAACAATTATTGGGTAAAAAATATATCTAATTTTTTACCCAATAATATGCGCCATTTTAATAAACAATCGAATCTAGCCAAAAGTTAGAGGTAACTTTGGCTAATGTAATGTAATGTATCTTTATTATATTCCTCGTAAAGAAAACCTAACAATTATTGGGTAAAAAATATATCTAATTTTTTACCCAATAATATGCGCCATTTTAATAAACAATCGAATCTAGCCAAAAGTTATAGGTAACTTTGGGTTATTTTTCTATCGAGAAAATATTGTTCTATCGTGTTTCTGGTACAGTGATTCCTCGTATTTATAATGTAGTATCCATGCATATTTATAATTTGAATATTGAACCTGATTTAGTCAGTAAAAAATCAAATCTAAGATTGGTAATTTTGCGGTATACCCCACCTTAAGGGTGAGCCAGTTAGCCGCACCCTTACCGAGTACGTTTACGCTTGAGGTGGCCCTTTTGAATTAGGTGGCTCCTTAGTTTGCGGGAGGAACGGTACTCTTTGTAGTTCGCTGTTTGTGTGGAAGTTTTTAACCAACTGTGAAAAGGAGGGTCTCAACTTAGCAAGAATATAGCTCAAGTGATTTACATAATCTCATATTGAATATTAAATTACATATTTTATGAGAAATGTTTGTTTGTAAACATTAATTAACCTAAAAATCTGTCGCTTACATTAAATTTATTCGTTTAAAAAGGTACCTAACCTATTGTTTTTTTTTATACTTTCTAATACTTTACTAAATTGGTATTGATCCTTAATAAACTGAAAAACTTGAGGCCTGTATGCATATTTCTGTCTGGTAGGTCTGTTTGCAAAATTTGTTGCCACGTAACTCTGGAGCGGGTCCTCTGATTTCAATGCTGTTTTTTTTTTGTATGAATAAAATAAATAAATAAATAATGCTTGACAGTTCACACAACATTATCTAGCCCCAAGTTAAGCATAGCTTGTGTTATGGGTACTAGAGATAACATACAGATTACATAGATAGATATTTTTATTAAACATAGAAAATATCCAGAACACCCTGAACAAATATCTGCAGATCGTACAAATATTTGTTCCGAGGCGGGAATCGAACCTGCAACCTCCTGCGTCGCTGGCGAACCTTCGCCCGTCGCGCCACAGAGGTCGTCAATGTTGATGTTTGTGAGTTCGTTGAAAATTGGTGTAGCCGATTATAGGATCATCGAGGGACGCGACAAGAGGAAGATTTTTCGTAGTCGTGTTTTAGTTTTTTAAACTTTTTACTTGTTTTATTGGTTTGGGAGCCTGTAGAACCCAAAACAAATTATTAAATTGTATAATGTCAACAAATATTTTTACAAGCTTTTATTTAACTAGCAATGTATGTTTGTCTGGGGTTGTATTCTTGATCGAAGGTCTGGGTGGAATCCAGGTGGAATCTTGCAACTGAATTTTAAAGCAGTTATCCTGAACCAATTGAGCTGAAATTTGGCATACCTGTCAAGTTTCGATGACAATACAATATGGTGACAATGGAGACGGAAGGTGGACAAACGAACTCCTCGATGGATAATAGTAGACTGGCTATGTTAAGGCTAATTTTGATTAGCACACGGTTCCGATCACTAATTTTAGAAAAGCTTGTATTGAAAAAAATATTTTTCATTCGTTTCGTTTCGTATGAGGTTGTGCTGGCCTCTGGAGTCGGAGTGTGTCAAGCCGCCCGAGGGCCTTTTTCATTTATTATTTGGTTATTTAAATCATCGGTAGAAATAAGCATGAACCTAGGTAGACTAAATTCCTTGATTCTCAGAAGCCTTTGCTCTGATAACTCGAACAAAGACAGATAGATGGAAGGCAGTATGAAGTTTGCTCTTTTGTATTGCGACTCAATTTCTATCGGGGATATACTTACGGAGAAAAATACAAGCTACAAAGCTTACTGCTGTATTACCTTATAGTCCAAGTTATAAGCAACGGCTTATTTATTAAAGCTACAAAGATTCAATAAGCTTTTTTTCGTCATAAGATATGTATATATTTCAAAACAAGCTTTTATAAGTGAACTGATTAGAATAAGCCAAAACACAGCTAGGCTATTAATCATTGAGTAGATCCGTTGTCCTTCCGTCTCCATCAGGTGGGCCTCTTGCTTGTTCCGTAATCCAAGTAGTATAAAAAAAAAAAAAAAAAAAAAAAAAAAAAAACATCAGATCAGCGTAATGACACCATAATATTGTATTATCACCGGAACTTGACAGGTATGACAAATTTCAGCTCGAGCTGCTTTCGCTGATATGTCTATCAAAACAGTGTGGATTGTCTAATTTTGGGTCACTTTTTAAGTTCTGAATTGTCCTGTCGTAGCTTATAGTTGTCGAGCTTGTTTTTCAATGCATATACAGACGTGGCAGAAACAACATCGTCTGGCAGTATGTTCCAATTGTGGACCACTCTGTTACTGAAGAAGTAGCGTGCTACAAGTGCGTCGGAGATGATCTTTTTTTCTTTACAAAGATAGGTCTGGCAGGTTGTATTGGTAGGTCAGGATTTAATGTATCCATGAGGTCACCGCGAAGGTGTCTTTCTTCAAGTCGGACTCGCCCATGAAGGGTTCCGTAACATAATATAAAGTTCTTGGATGGATTACGATTTGACGTATAAAAAAAAACTACTTACTAGATCTCGTTCAAACCAATTTTCGTTGGAAGTTTATATGGTAATGTACATCATATATTTTTTTTAGTTTTATGATTCTCTTATTTTAGAAGTTACGGGGGGGGGGGGGGGGCACACATTTTACCACTTTGGAAGTGTCTCTCGCGAAAACTATATATCCATAGAAAACCCACACGTATGGGTTCGATGAAAAAAAAATGTGTTTCAGTTCTAAGCATTAATTACCCCAAAAATTTACTGTTTTTTTTCTATTTTTGTTTGAAATTCTTAATGCGGTTCATAGAATACATCTACTTACCAAGTTTCAACAGCCTAGCTGTTATAGTTTCGGAAAAAAGTGGCTGTGACATACATGGACAGACAGACAGCATTGTAATGAATTCAGAACTCTAAAAAGGAGGTAATCAATTAACTATTTGGTTAGAATAGTAAGGGAAGTAGGTGATCTTCATCATGCATTAATTATATTGATATTTCTAAAGATCCGTATATATGCGAGAACGTTCAGAGCAAACCACTAGTTTGTAGTATTTATAAGGCTACCTAGCATGTTTTACTTATTAAATAAAATACATTTTGAGAACGCTATATGTTTTTGATCGAGCCACCGTCTTTAGTTTATCATCACAGGACTATTCTCTTACATCTTTTACTTTGATATCCTTTGTGTCCTATGATTACATGTCTCAAGATTCTGTCACTTCATGTAATGAAGCACCTACGACTCTACGAGGCACGTACCTACTTACGAGAGTGTATTGTCTGAAAATGGCGACGTAATTCTTGTAACAAATTATTTTGTAGGCATTGTTATTTCGACACTCACAAACACTCGTCACAGATACCCCAGGAGGGCAATTCTCGGATTGTAGAGATTATCTCTAAATTAGAGATATTATCGAAGCTTAAATGTCTACAAAAAAATTCACAAAAATGTCACAATAACCATCAAATCGTATTCGATTTGAATGACTTTGGTCGACTTATGTCTATTTGTGACATCACGAGAATAGCAAATTAAGATTTTATTCGACATTGGCCATCTTTTTTCGACATATGTCGAATTCGACTTAATCTCTAAAGCACGAGAATTGGCCTCCAGGTGGGCAATTCTCGGATTGTAGAGATTATCTCTAAGTTAGAGATAATGTCGAAGCATGAATGTCTACAAAAAATGTCACGAAAATGTCACAATAACCATCAAATCGTATTCGATTTGAATGATTTTGGTCGACTTATGTCTATTTGTGACATCACGAGAATAGCAAATTAAGATTTTATTCGACATTCGCCATCTTTTTTCGACATATGTGGAATTCGACTTAATCTCTACTAATCCGAGAATTGCCCTCCAGAGCTTTAGTAATATAGACATCAATGTCTCAGAGACTCAAGACGAAAGCCTGTTCAGTCAAAAGTCAACCTCAATAGTATTTTATTCATGATTTTATAGTGATTTGGATCAGTTGAGCTACCTTTAGATCGTTAGCAGTGGTTTTCCGGTAGCACAACTGTTTTATTGTAGAAGCTTAAATGTATACAAAAAAAATCACAAAAATGTCACAATAACCATCAAATCGTATTCGATTTGAATGATTTTGGTCGACTTATGTCTATTTGTGACATCACGAGAATAGCAAATTAAGATTTTATTCGACATTCGCCATCTTTTTTCGACATATGTCGAATTCGAATTAATCTCTACAATCCTAGAATTGCCCCCCAGAGCTTTAGTAATATAGACATCAATGTCTCAGAGCCTCAAGACGAAAGCCTGTTCAGTCAAAAGTCAACCTCAATAGTATTTTATTCATGATTTTATAGTGATTTGGATCAGTTGAGCTACCTTTAGATCGTTAGCAGTGGTTTTCCGGTAGCACAACTGTTTTATTGTAGAAGCTTAAATGTATACAAAAAAAAACACAAAAATGTCACAATAACCATCAAATCGTATTCGATTTGAATGATTTTGGTCGACTTATGTCTATTTGTGACATCACGAGAATAGCAAATTAAGATTTTATTCGACATTCGCCATCTTTTTTCGACATATGTCGAATTCGAATTAATCTCTACAATCCTAGAATTGCCCCCCAGAGCTTTAGTAATATAGACATCAATGTCTCAGAGCCTCAAGACGAAAGCCTGTTCAGTTAAAAGTCAACCTCAATAGTATTTTATTCATGATTTTATAGTGATTTGGATCAGTTGAGCTACCTTTTGATCGTTAGCAGCGGTTTTCCGGTAGCACAACTGTTTCATATGTATTTTTTTATTTTATACTTACCTACTTGTATTAGTTGTATGATTCTTTCTATAATAAATGTATTTTATTCGTTGAAATCACAAGGATAATTTTGAATCGTCTTATAAACCGTCTTATAACTGCTAAGGAGTGGAATACACTACCGTCGTTTGTCGGTCCTGAAAACTATAATCTGGGTCTTCAAGGGTAGAGTGAATAGGTGCCTTCTAGACCTTTGTGCTCCATCTTCGGCCACATCGTCACTTACCAACAGGTGAGATCGTGCTCAAAAATTTCTCCTGTTCCAACGCGCGCTTCATCAAATATGGTGATCTTTCTTACTACTAGATGGGAAACACCTCTGTGGCGCGGCTGGCGATGGTTCGCCTGCGACGCAGGAGGTTGCGGGTTCGATTCCCGCCTCGGAACAAATATTTGTGCGATCTGCAGATATTTGTTCAGGGTGTTCTGGGTGTTTTCTATGTATAATAAAAAATATCTATCTATGTAATATATTGTATTAAGTATATCAGTTATCTAGTACCCATAACACAAGCTCTGGCTTAGCTTGGGGCTAGATAATGTTGTGTAAACTTGTCCAGCATTATTTATTTATTATTTTTTACCTGTGTGGGTGGTACAATCAGTAGATACGAGTAGCCAGTGATGACTTATGTTACTGAAACATGGTCGCAAACAAGCTGAAAGTAATGCAACGAGCTACGGAAAGAGCTATGCTCTAAGTTTCACTACTTGATTGGAGCTGTAAAAGATCCAAGATTATAGAGATACAAACATACATAGACACACGCATTTTTCCCCTAAAGGATAGGCAGAGCCTCAATGGGCCTCTTTTCTCCGGGGTTGCACCATCGTGGAATATAGACGTAACAAGGCGTAAGCTCATCGCCGCCATTGCTTCCCACGACTGACTCGTCTAACGCTTTCTTCCAGTACTAACACATTCCATAATATGCTATAATTCCATAATAGCGCTCACAATTTTTTACCAAGTAAATGCAAAGTGCCAAGCCGTATACCTCGCAGAACTGACAAATGTGGATTTAAAGTTTTCGAGTGGTGAGCAGCCCCCCCCCCCCCCCCCCCCCCCATACCACCCCCCTCCTTTCGATGGACTGACGAATTGTTAAAGTCCGCAAGGAAGAAAGAAACCCACTAATATCATAAATGTCAAAGGTGGTTGGATGTTTGTTTGTTGCTCAATCACGCCGAAATCGCTTAACCGATTTTTATGAAATTTGGTACACATATAGATTATAACCTGGATTGTGCTATAGGCTACTTTTTATCCTGGTAAAACGTGATGGATGCCGCGGGCAGACACAATAGTGGAGTGTTCAGTATTAGACTGCGGACGCTCTCTACTATATCGATGTGTTAAGCTTTTTTCCCTCCAAAAGCCAACGACTTCCACAAACCGCCATCCAATTTACATTTGATACCCTTGAAGTTAGGGTAAAACGGAGATTCTTTTGAAAAACCTAACTCTCCTACCAGTTGGGTAAAAGTTACAAAATTGTTTGGAATACAAAGGTTTTAATCTAACGCCAAAATTCGGTCACTCACATAATTTGATTTGTAGAATGTTTGGAAAGTAATGAAAAAGTTCTTATATCGGTTGAACCCTTCTCCTTATTTCAGAGAACTGTGGTTTGAACCAGTTCTTGATGAGTTTAAAATAAATCCAGGTTTTTAACCGACTTCAGAAAATCAGGAAGTTGTATATTTTGTATAAATGTATTTTTACCGATATGTGAACCAATTTGAAAACCGTCGTCTGACATTCCTGAAAACTATAATCTGGGTCTCTTCAAGGCTAGAGTGAATAGGTGCCTTCTAGACCTTCGTGCTCCATCGTCGGCCGTATCGTCACTTACTAACAGGTAGATCGCGGTCAATCGAGGGTATATCGCAGTTAAAACAAAAAAACATCAAAAATTACACTTTGTTTTTGGGCAGTCGGGTAAAAATAAAACATCACTGACATCACCCACCCCCTAAGTCAGTTCACACTCAATAACTGAAGACAGGCATACATCATTTCGTGGAATGGGTCCCACTAGGGCGGTTATGTCGATACCAATAATGCAGAAGGCATACTATACTATGTGCTGAAGTTTCACTCCGAATCTGTAGCACGCACGCAAATGAATGAATGTATGATTGAATGAATGAATGAATTAAAATACTTTATTGCAAACCCTAAAAACTAGAAAAAATACACACATAAATCAAACATAAAAGCAGCTAAATGTGCTAATGTAACTTAAAATTTGTGTCTGAAAGCTCTGCGAAACGCAGACTACACAAGAACTTTTTTTTTATCATGTTAAAAGCTAATGAAAAACTTAAGAGAACGTTTGGATATAATTGGACAATGCACCATGTCGGTCTATAATCTATATCCTGACAACCTTGATCGATTTAGCTCAAATTCGAAATTCTTGCTTATAATGGGTACCGAACGTTACTGCCAAATATTATCAAAATCTACCGGTAAATGGTACCGCAAAGGGATTGTTACATCAGGGTATGGACAGCAGCATCCACTTGAGTACTCAACACCAGTATTGTGATCACCAATCCACCCGCCAACGATGGTGACTTGGAAAATCCCCCATTGCAATCTATGACGGAGGCCTGGAGGGGTTGTCAAACGGCTGATGATGATGATGAGTCTCCAGCACCGCCGTAAGGTCGCATGCCTTTCGATCTTCTTTAGGTTACAGTTCGGGGAATGCTCCCAGGAACTTCACGATCTGATCCCACCATCTCCTTTTCATCATAGGACTAGGCGCACGGCTCGCTACCATCCTTACCTCATTAGTATACCCTTACTAAACGTTTCAGTTCTTCCTTTATAATGCGAACTGCTAAAGAGTGTAATACACTACCGTCGTCTGTCTGTCCTGAAAACTATAATCTGGGTCTCTTCAAGGCTAGAGTGAATAGGCTCCTTCTACACCTTTGTGCTCCATCTTCGGCAACATCGTCACTTACCAACAGGTGAGATCGTGACCAAACAAAGGTCTATATTTTTTTTTTAAATGATGATGATTCTAAGACCATTACGTCAAGCCCCAAGGCTCGTTCTATATTGCAAGTTTTGCAGTGACACAGCCCGGTTAAGTTGATACCAATATTATATATCCGTATTTCGACCCTCCGAATGTAGGTCGATTCGGCAGTCATCGACTGTCCAAACAACATCTTTTTTATTAGGGCGGCGACATGTTCTAGCGGAAAAAGAGACATTATTGCATACAGAAACAGTATGTCAACATATGCATTGACTATTTTACAAGCTTTTATTTACACCTGTCCCGGTGTAGTCAAATCTTACAAGTTGAGGTGGCTCTGCGCGACGCAACGAAGTCCATCGCAGGCGTGGTCTAAAATATTGTAGGTTCGTCCAATTCAATGTCTCAAAGAGAGGCACTGTGAACAAGTGATTATTTTTTTTTAAATTAAAAAACCCTCAACGCCATGAAACGGCTGAACCGATTTTTATCAAACATAGCTAAAGAACACTCCCGACAAATTCACCATGCAAACAAAAAAAAATCGAAATCGGTATATCCGTTCGGGAACTACGAGCGGACAGACAGACACACACACAGACACGTCAAACTTATAATACCCCGTAGTTTTTGCCTCGGGGGTTAAGAATGAGGGCCAGTTGCAGATCCCTTGGTTGGAATTCGGAAAATTCCGATACTTACTTGCGAAACGGCAATAAATGCGCAAAATATTCATAAAACTTGTTCCAGGACGTAGGTGTTTTTGAGAAAATTTACTAGTTTATGACATAAATGTTTGTCATTTAAAATCTTAATAATATGGGCAAGGTCCATTGGAAGCCTTTTTTTTACTTTTACTGTTTATAAGTACATTATGAACATCTAAAGTTCAGGTAAAAATTGTGCAAATAAGCTTATTATTGAAGGCTTTTACTGAACTTGGTAAAATTATTTAAATTTAGCTTCCCATTAACCTAGATAGAATATATCTAGGTTAATGGGAAGATACATAAGATTCGAGATACATATCTGTTCAAAACACCTAACGAATAAATTGTTAAAACTTCATAATCACGTACGAGCTGAGCACGAGCGTTTGTATGGAAAGTATGTCGGGCAGCCTGCTCTAGGACATTGCCAGTCTTTGCATGGAATTTGGTCCAAAAGCTGTGCCCAGATATGAAAATGCTTCCGGCGGCCTATAAACTCTGATACCAGAGTTTGCCATTAGCTCATACGAAGTTATTTACTTCTATCTGATGATGCTGATGATTAATCTCATTAGAGTAGAATCCAAGACCACAGTAGGCTTAAACACCTTTAACACGTCAAACAGTTACGTATAATTAATTAAATGAACTGAAGAATTACAAATATCATCCATATAATTCATAAAAATAAATATCTAGCAGGGAAATCAAACCAACGGATCTATTTTATAGTCATTTGTAGTCATTTAGTCATAAATAATCATTATACGTCAACAATACAATAAATACCTAGTAGAAAAAACATTTGTAGGTAAGTAGGTACGTAAATACATACACCAACTACATACTAAACACTAATTCAAATATATTTTTATGACTGTATGAATTTTAAGTTAATATATTTTCTTGATATTTATTGAGATGAATAAATCGCTAAGCCTATCACAGCGCTCTCACCACAGGACCCAAAAGATGTACCCTGTGGTATGTGAAAATGTTTTGGGAACGGAATGGGGAACCTAACAAGGGTTTTGAGAGATAGCCAGATATTTTATTTAGATTCGGAATGATAAAAAGTTGCTTTGGGCTTGAGTACTTATTTGGACGAAGGTAGTGTTTGGTTTAGTCGTTTGCATAAAATGATAAGAAGTTAAGATTTCCTGATATATACATAAGATAAACAAGTGAAGATTTTTCACACATCTTTCCTCTCGCATTTCTGCAATCTGTGGAAGCGATTTCGTGAAAAGGGACGGAAGCGTTTTCCGAGAGGTTGGTACTATCAGCCATGTTGCTTATTACCACGGAGGTGAGATGTCAGATGTTACACATTATATGCGACAACTGTTAGGGCTCGCTGTTTTTTATAAACAGTGTTTTCTTAAAATTTTACCCCAAACATGGACCAGTATACTGTTAATCATCAAAGAGTTCGGTTGTCCACCATCATCAGATCAGCTCTATTGGTTTTTCGTCCAAAATCTGGGGAAATCTTACGGGGAAATAGGGAATTAGGGGTTAAATTTACAAAAAACCCTTCTTAGTAGGTGGGTTTGCTATAAAAGAAACTTACGCTCCAAGTTTCAGCATTCAGATTACAGCTCGGCGATGACTAGTATAGTTTTATTTTATTTAATAGGAATTAATAGTAATTTGTATTCAATAACAAACGTCACAAATGCATAATAGTGTACATCAGAGAAAAATGGGACGCGCTGTCTATGGGCCGCGTACTGTGGGCCAGGCTGTCAACATCCCAGATTCAGTGTTCTTAGAATCATTATTCCTGGGTGGGACAACATAGGTATCCAAAATAGGAAAATGTGGCGATAACGAATCAATAAGTCAGTCAGTCAGTTAGGTAAAGCTCTTATATAGATATTTACACTGAATTTAAATTTTATAAGAAAACATTGTTAAATACTAAATAAATACTGAATAAAAAGAATATTAGATATTAACTGTTTTCCTTCACGTAAAAAAATGTTTTATCTACTGACAGGGTCATATTTTTGTGTATTTAAATTTTTTATCCTCGTATTTAAAGTTTACGAGCGTTTTAACCTGAGTTATGATCTTCGTAAAACATTAATTTCTGTTTAACTTGTTACGAAATCGTAGAACTGGGGATAAAGTTGTTTTATTTTGTTTAGGCTAGTTTTTAAATGTGCTGGGCATTAAATAGAGTGTAGCTGGAATACTGTTTGTAATAGAACACGCTGCCTCACGTTGTTTTAGTACAAAACACGTTGTTTTAGTACACAGATAAATTAATTTAGACTAAAAGTTATTTTAGTCTAAATTAATTTATCTGCGTCTTGGTTATGGCTCACCTGATGTTTAGCGGTAGCCTTTAGCAATGCATTATCTCATAGGTCACGTCCACCTAGGACGCGCCCTATGTGGCATTGCTCTGCGCCATCCTGAGACATAAAGATGAAAAGTCGCATTAGCCTGTAATCTCACCGGCACCCGTACCCTTGAAACTGGAACACAGCAATGCGAGCACTACAATGCGGCAGAAATAGGTGGTAGTACATCTCGGATGTATTTTTTTACAAAAAGCTCTACTACTACCACAGAATACTACTACTAAAACTTAAATAAAATTTATGGAAAACTGACAAATTACAGGCCTAGATAATATTGTATAGATAATATATACAACATTTTATAGAGTTTGGTTTGATAATATCCAAAATAAAAGCAAACTTAGTTAGTATGGAGAGAGCTAGAGCATAGCGGTACACTCCTCTTAAAAAGGTAAATATCAAACGCACTGTATTTCTAATTCTAACTGTAACCAAGTCTTTTAACTTTATAAAGACATATAGTACTGTCTCTATCACAAAGGCCAACATCGCACACGAGAGAACAGGATAAATATGTAACTTACAGTTTCAATAAACATCGCAGCTTTATGAAACGGTTCTTAGTTCTGAAATATATCAAAGTACGTGTAGGATGCAACTGCGATGGTTCAGGTCATAAGCGATCGCGAAATTCAATTCAAGAGTTACCCGAATCTTTATCATCATCAGCTTTTTTTGATGTTTAACATCTCTCCTCTGGTTTTTTTTTTCTCCGTTCAGTTCTATTCGTAGGACAAATCGGTTTTTGAAATCCGATATGTCCTACTAGTAGAAATTAACTGATATTTTTCTCCGTTTAGTCCTACTAGTAGAACTGAATGGTAGAACTATACGGACTAATTGCAATCTGTGGGAGTGATTTCGTGAAAAGGGATGGAAGTGTGTAACAGGAAGCCTGCATTTTTCCGATAGGTTGGTAGCGCGCATTTTTCAGAGATGTTGGTACTATTAGTCATGCTTATTAACAAGGAGGTAAGGTGTCAGATGTATCATATTATGATTAGTATTTAGTAGTAGTAGAGCTTTTTTGTGAAAGAGTTCGTCCGGGGAAGTACTACCACCATACCTATTTCTGCCGCAAAGCAGTAGTGCTCGCATTGCTGTGTTCCGGTTTGAAGAGTAAGGGTGTCGGTGAAATTACAGGCACATGAGACTTTTCATCTCTATGTCTCAGGGTGGTGGGCGCAGGGCAATGCCACATAGGGTGCGTCCTAGGTGGACGTGACCTATGAGGTAATGCACTGTTCATAGGCAGAGGTTACCGCCTAACATCAGGTGGGCCATATGCTTGAACCGCCATTCAGTAGTATACAAAAAAGAGAGATGAGAGTGAGATGTCATCATATTATGAAACTACAAAAAAAAGAAAAAAAGAAGGGTTTTGTATGCAAATGGAAATGGCATTGACAAATAGTTTCAAATTCGATCGAAAGAGACAAAACATGGTGTAACTATTCCAAGGTTGTTCCGCGTTGATTGTAGCACGGTAATATTGCTTGGACCAGGATTTTGCAGATCTTCAGCGATATTTTATACAAACATTTTCCTATTACCATTTTATCCGCCAATATCCATAAATCCCTAATTTATGCAATATTGTGGGTATCGCTTTAGGTATTATATGTCGCGAACGCTGGTGATTTACGTCCTACTTATTTTCTCTAAATTTCCTCAACCGCGATTTATTACTTAATCTCGGAGTAAATGTTTTTAAGAGTAGAGTGTTCTTTATAATTTCTGCTTGGTATTTTAAAATGGTTTTATTTCTGCTAGTGGTTCAAGTATTTGCGGAGTTGGATTACGGGTAGAGTTTTATTAAAAAATATGTTACGATACTCTTTTTACCCCCGACGGAAGGGACCGGGTAAATGCGTTTAGGGTGAGACTTTGTGTGTGCGAATACAGTAGTAGTCTCTAGTAGTAGTAGAGCTTTTTTTGTGAAAGAGTTCGTCCGGGGAAGTACTACCACCATACCTATTTCTGCCGCAAAGCAGTAGAGCTAGCATTGCTGTGTTCCGGTTTGAAGGGTAAGGGTGCCGGTGAAATTACAGGCACATGAGACTTTTCATTTATGTCTCAGGGTGGCTGGCGCAGTGCAATGCCACATAGGGTGCGTCCTAGGTGGACGTGACCTATGAGGTAATGCACTGTTCATAGGCAGAGGTTACCGCTTAACATCAGGTGGGCCTCTTGCTTGTTCCGTCATCCAAGTAGTATAAAAAAAAAAAAAAAAAACATACATACAAAGACACGCCTTTTCCCCGAAAGGGTAGGTAGAGCCACAATGGGCCTCTTTTCACAGTGGGTTGCACCTTCGTTGAATATGGACGCGACAAGTGATGAGCTCATCGCCGCCATACCGTCCCTCGGCTCGGCTAACGCTTTCTTCCAGTAATAAAACATTCCATAATAAGCTAGCAGCCAGGACAAATCTTATACCAACGAATCTTATCAACAAGTGATACCGTTTTATTTCAAAACGGTTTGATCGATTTAGATCCGGCTTTCTTTATATGAAAGATGGTGCTTTCTAGATGGTTCTTAGCTGTGTATGGTGGAAATTTGTGCAGCCGTTTCGATTCAGTGATCATCAGATCAGCTCGCAATCATTCTTAATTATCTTATTCTTCAATAACTGGACTCCCGGAATAACACATAGGCACATTTTTATCACGATATTCCCACAGGATCGAGACTTACGCGAGTGAAACTGCGGGGCGCTGCTAGTAAAACTATAAAACTAGCATAATTAAGCATTTTTGTTAGTATCCATAAATTTATGTTACCCTGTTTTGGCCTGATTGTTTTACATTTTTTTATTTGGACTAAATATAGAATAGAATAGAATAGAATAGAAATAGTTTATTTTGAACAGCAAATACACACACAATAATGGAATACAATACAATAATAACACAAACAGAACACGTTTTTTGCTGCGTGTATAGAAAAAAAAAAAAAAAAAAAAAAATGTGTATAAATATATTGTAACGCTGTTGGTTTTTACATCAATAAAATAAAATGAAATTAAAAATAGCGCATCAATTTGTCAACAGATGGCGCTAATAGGCTCTAAGTGCGTTTGCACCAATCGATCGGCGTAACAATAATATTGTTACACCACGATAGTAACCCTTTTTGTCATGGTTGGTTAAAATACTCTATATTCAAGACCACTGAATTAAGGTGGATGCTCACGCTAGCGACGCGAAATTCAAATATTTTGATGGATTTTGCCACACAGCTCATCAATACTTCTTCAGATAGCAAAAGTTGAGTTCGCGAGAACTAGGAGACCTAACGCACATGTTTTAATTGTTAGTATCTCATAAATATCATCAGTTTAGCTATGATACCTCTAAACACATTTTTACAGTGTTTTTTTTTGTTTAGGGGTATCGTAGCTAAACAGGTGATATTTATGAGATACTATCAATTAAAACATGTGTGTTAAGTCTCCTAGTTCTCGCGAACTCAACTTTCGCTATCTGAAGAAGTGTTGATGAGCTGTAATGGGCAAAAAACTTTAAAAAGAAATGATTTCGCGCCTCAAGCGTGAGCATTCACCTTAAGGCCACTGAATCCAATCGTAATAAAGCTATTTCTTACAAGACAAACGTTTTAAAAAGCTATAAAACTCTCGCAAGGTCACACTCGATACTCCATTAATCAATCTGTCTTAGGTTTAGGTTTTTGTACGTAGCTGTAAGGTTGTATCGCGTTTATAAAGTTGGATAGGATTATGCTATCACGTAGTCTTAGAGGAGAATTTAAAACTTGCTCTAAATTTTGCTATAAAGAGGACTTTGAAGCTGTAAATTAACATTATATTTCGCTCGCTTGTTCAATAATTCTTGACAATAGCAGATCTGGTTAATTCCATACATTTTAGAATTAGTTCACACAAAATATCGATAGATGGCAGTACTGGTATCGCTAGGAATATCGAACACATTAATTAGATAATTTTTTCACTTTTTTTTACGGCATTGCGTAAATAGTACCTCTAGAAGACTTTTTATGTGATTTTAACTAATAAAATAACAAAAATCGTTATAAAATAGTTTTTTTTTTTCAATGTTTTTACTGACATCTAGCAATTTCTAACCGAAACATTTTGATTGGATTCTAAGGTTCTAAGTTTGGTCAAGAAACACATAGATGGCGTTGAAATAAAACCATGTTTCGGAGCAGCAAAAAAAAGAATAAAATTATACGATAATATTTCGATAGTTACTCCACAGAGTAGTAAGAATACTAACGTGTTACTCTATGATATGATGTGATGAAATACGCTTGATTTCTCAAGTATCATCTAGTGCGCTGTAAAGAAGACAAGAGAGAAGCGCCATCTAGTACGCTGTTAAGAAAACAAGTAAGAATGCATATTAGTACGTTAGTACCGAGCGCGCGCCACGGGCGCTGCTCTTGCGCGACTTATCGTGGCAACGATCGTAGTACTAAGATTGTCTCTCTGTTGTACGTTAGTATTATTCCTTACTCTGTGACAATAGTATACTCGTAAGCACATCTATATAAAAAAAAAGTCGTGTTAGTTACACCACTTATAACTCAAGAACGGGTGAACCGATTTGGCTGAAAATTGGTGGGGAGGTAGCTTAGAACCAGGAGAAGCACAAAGAAGGGGGGGGGGGGTCACCGGGGGCTACCCGTGAGAAGCCGGGGCGAGTCGCTAGTTATACATATAATAGAGTTCCAAAACCATTCATAATAATTATTATTAAGTGTATAAAATATATCTAGCTACCTTGGCTTTTTTTTACAAGCTTTTATTTAACTTGCAATGTATGTATGTTTGTCTGGGTAGAATCCGGGTGAAATTTTGCAACTAAATTTGAAAGCAGTTATGAACCGAGTTATGCAGTTAGTTAACCGATTGAGCTGAAATTTGGCATACCTGTCATGTTCCGATGACAATACAATATGATGGTGACAGCGAGCTGACCTGATGATGGACACGGAAGGTGGACAGCGGTACTCCTCGATGGATAATAGTAGACTGACCGTGTTTAGGCTCATTTTGATCAGCACACGGTTACGATCACTAATTTTATAAAAGCTTGTATTGAAAAATATATTTTTCACAAAAAAACTATTTCTTAGCCATTTCAAAGTCTGGATCTTGTATCATTAGTTCTATTGGAAACCTCGGTTAAGTCAACCACAGACTAACAATCAGAGCTCAAAGTAAAACCATCTGACTGGGACAAACTACCACTAGATAATGGCCCAATTCCCAAAGGTATTAGGCCTCGATTTTACATGAGCGGAGCGACTAGCTGCTAGGCAGAGTTTCGCCAGTGCTCTTCTCTCTTATCTGGTTCTTTCGTGGTCACCCTGCCTGTGGTTCTTTGGTTATGACGTTGTTAGCAACCAAAGAGCACAGAAATATTTCAGTTTTCTTCGCAGAAATAATATTTTTTGCACAGATTAATTTTTTCATGACTCGCAATAAATTCCCTTGCAATCCAGTAGTTCACAATTCTCGCTCCTCGCTTCGCTTATCGCTCCGCTCATGCTAAGTCCAGCGTTCGGTGTAAAGTTACAGACCAGTCGCAAGTGCAGTTAATTGCTCAAAAGATTGCTCCAATCAAGGTGTGTGCACATTACTAATTTATTTCGGATGGGTTGTGGCGCAAGAGTTAGCGGCTAGCGGGTCGTCATCATCATCATCATCCACAGCCAGATGTCATCCATCGCTGAGTAGGTAACCTCTGCTTGTGCCATTCAATAAAGCCATGTGTCATGCACATTCGTTTCGAAATAGAGCATATTAAAATTAAAAAAAATGGTTTGTGACTGCTCCGGCGCGCAACTGGAGTTTACTCCTAGTCCATTTCAGAATAAAATGTCTTACCATGAGGTAAGTACCAAGCCGTATCATGGTATCATCCTAATGATAGTATACCCTCTATTCGTACTAAACGTTTCAGTTCCACCTTTATAATACGAACTGCTAAGGAGTGGAACACACTTCCGTCGTCTGTCTTTCCTGCAAACTATTACCTGGGTCTTTTCAAAGCTAGAGTGAATAGGTGCCTTCTAGCCATTTTTCGGCCACGTCGTCACTTACCAGTAGGTGAGATCGCGGTTAGGTAGGTTAAATAATGAAACTATTACTTTCTTGGTCACTGACCTAACACAGTGTGTCTAAGAAAGTACCAGTGAGACTATGAGTAATAAATAAATAATGTGAATAAACAGTTCACACAACATTATCTAGCCCCAAGCTAAGCAGAGCTTGTGTTATGGGTACTAGATAACTGATAGATATTTTTTATAACGAGTATACATAGAAAATACACAGAACACCCTGAACAAATATCTGAAGATATTTGTTCCGAGGCAAGAATCGAACCCAGAACCTCCTGCGTCGCAGGCAAACCTTCGCCTTCTGCTCACAGAGGTCTACAATGAACGAATGAAGCTTTTGTTTCATATTCACACATAAATTAAACTATTAATTCCACAAGGCAGTGAAAATTGTAAATGACGCAATCAACTCATTTAAATCATATTAATGAGTACTATTATAAGAATCCCGGAAAGTCAGGACGTCCCATTAAAATGTAAATTTATTAAGACGTCACGCTTCGCGAGCCGAGCCGTGAGAAGATGGCCCGGCCCGATGGGTATCAGCCATAATTTGATTCCAAAACTTAGGGTCACTCGCCCCAGTTTGGGTGCTTCATGGAATTTAGGAATTTGTGTGGAAGTGATTAGCTTTATAAACAAAAACCGATTATTTTTGACTTGAATTTGTTGAAACATCTGAAGGGACGGACAGAAAGGGTAGGTATTTTACAACAAGTCATTAATTTTGTAAAAATTTAAAAAACACTCAACGCAATGAAACGGCTGAACCGATTTTGATCAGCCATAAGAAGAACACTCCCGGCAAAAAAAAAGAAATCAAAATCGGGTTATCCGTTTGAGAGCTACGATGCCACAGTCAGACACACACACAGACATACACAGACACGTCAAACTTATAACACCCGCCGTTTTTGCGTCGTGGGTTAAAAAAGGTGAGTGATGGAATACTTTCGTTAGCTTAATGTAACTAAAGTTTAAAAGATAGAAAAGTAATAGTTATACCATTGTAAAGATATGCTCAGCCCCTAAAAAAAAAATACTGGACACCCCATTGACCCTCCCTCATGACGTGACAGGCCGCGCCGCAAATCGTATCATGCACTATAAGGGTTTCTAGTGCATAACTTATAGTGCTACTGTAGTCCAAAATAAAGCCTATCCAGATTATTTACATACATATAATTACGACATCAAATTCACGAATCTCTAAAGTAAAGAGGCCTTGGCCCCGACACAGCCCACCTCCCAATTTTTTTTGGAACAGATAGCCCTCTTGATGTTAAGCAATAACCTCTACCTATAACAATGCATTAACTCACAGGTCCACCTAGGACGCGCCCTATGCGGCATTGCCCTGCGCCCGCCACCCTGAGACAAAGATTTAAAGTCTTGTGTGCCTGTAATTTCACTTGAACACAGCAATGCGAGCAGTACTGCTTTGCAGCAGAAATAGATATGGTGGTAGTACTTCCCTGATCTTCTCTGGTGAACTTTTGCTGGTTTCTCTCTAGCATCTTACTTTTGACTGCCTACCTCAGGTTTTTAAGTTGGTTTTCCTTTTTTCTTTGAATCAGCTTCCACTTGTTCTCGAGGCACCACACAGGAGCTTCCCGCCTGGTAGTAAGAAGGATTATCAAGCCCGAGCCGTGTTTGTTGCCTGATTCTTCTAGGTTTGGTCGCGTTGGAACAGGAGTCAATTTATTTTAGAAGACGATTCAAAATGATCCTTGTGATTTCAATGAAAATACTTATGACTTTGGTACGAAACTCGATAAACATAACCTGGTAATTTAAATCTTTGACTTATGTCTTGCGGCTGTGCGGTATCTGATAAGATACAGCGAAGATTCCCAAACGCTACCCATCTCTACCACCATATCTATTTTTAGTAGTAGTAGAGCTTTGTTGCGAAAGAGTTCGTCCGGGGAAGTACTACCACCATATCTATTTCTGCCGCAAAGCAGTAGTGCTCGCATTGCTGTGTTCCGGTTTGAAGGGTAAGGGTGCCGGTGAAATTACAGGCACATGAGACTTTTCATCTTTATGTCTCAGGGTGGCGGGCGCAGTGCAATGCCACATAGGGTGCGTCATAGGCAGAGGGTACCACTTAACATCAGGTGGGCCATCTGCTTGATCCACTATTCAAAGTAGTAAAAAAAAACTGAGTTTGATTCGTCAGCTGACCTTTTAGATATATTTGGTCAAATATGAACAAGTTTACACCACGTTGTCTGCCGTTCTAATATTCAATGTTTTTAGAATCAGCTCCCACGATCTATTGCGGTCACGGTCTCCCACGGGATCAGTTTACCGATGGGAAACTAGGTCTGTGGTGAATGAAATGAAACAAGTGATAATGTCTCTCGTTCATTCATCATTGGTTTTAACAGTGCGACTATACTGGTTTGCCTATATAAATAAAATAAAATGATGTTAGTTAGTATAGTCGCATCACTTGAGAAAAAGAAAACGTTTTAGAAAGTCTATTCAGAAAGCAGAATTTAAAAAAAATACCGGACTCTTTCTAATTTCGGACGCTTTTTTCTATGGGATTTTTGTTTGCGAAAAGATTTGTAAGTGAATTGTGAACAAGACACAAGCCGAGCTAAGCGTGCCGCGTAATGTGGCGTCTCCCGTACATTTCCTTGTATCATAACGCATCCAGACCACTCTAAAACCGCCTTTCAGACCCTTAATTCAAGTTAAATTAATAGTCCACGGCCTTAAAGATTGAAGTCAAAAAGTTTTCTCTGCAATAAAATTTGGACGAAGCTTAAAATTCATCGTCCAAAAATTAACTTTACAAAATCAGGTAGCGTTCGGATCGTCACCCCGTTGGCAAACTTATGTAACTGAGAAATTGCAGCATTTAAGGCGCATTATACTTTAAAATTTAAACATCGTAAAAGGGGATTTTCGTCGTGAAATTATTCATCTTAGAACATCTCGAGAAACTTCGCTACAGCTTTCGAAGTTGCAATATTTATGGCACAAGGGTTTTTTTGCTGAATGGTTTGTTTATACATTAAATTCTTGTGGTATTTTGGGAAAATAGTAGAGAAATGGTTCTTACAAATGCGTTGTAGAAGAAACATGGTTTTCTTTTCAAAATAACATCGCACGTGTAAAAAGAAATTAGTCCTGATCCCACACTAGGATTCCCTGTGTCGTGGGTGTCAGAAACTACGAGTACCATGGTACTATAACACCCAGGCCTTGAACAAATATTAGCAGATCATACAAACATTTGTCCCGCAGCGGGAATACAACCCGCAACCTTTCGTATCTCAGCCGGCTACTCGCCCGCGCGCTACAGAGGTCGTCAATTTAAATCAAATTATTGTAAAAAGAACTATTTTACTCACTATCGATTAATTATACCGCAGAGCCATAATTTGGGTTATAGGTCGTTCACTCTCGTTTGTAGAGAGTAGGCTTAAGTCCCAGTGAGGAAATAAACCAGGTTGGCAACAATAAAATTTCATCTATTGAATTTCAGTTCAAAGCAAATGTGTTATTCTAAAACAAATTCATTACAAACATTTAATAATATCCGAAGTTCGAATACCATTTCAAAAACACACTCCTGCTTCTATTCAGAAAAACTTCCACACGAGCACAAAAGAGTATAACTCTGAATTCTACATAATAGCATTAGACGAGTTTAAATTGAAAATACCCTCATTATGCCAAACCTTTCACGGTAGAGTAACCGGGGTACTGATACATAGCTACGGAGCAAATAGGGTTGGGATACGGCTTAGTTTTGGGACTGAAAAGTCATAAGTTCGGCTTCAGCTTCGGCTCCTCCTTGAACTGAGTTTTTTTAAAGGTGATAAGTTTTTTTTTTTTTTTTAAATACTAGCTTTTATAAAATTAGGGATCGTAACCGTGTGCTGATCAAAATGAGCGTAAACACGACCAGACTTCTATTATCCCGTTCTCTTGTCCACCTTCTATCTCCATCATCAGATCAGCGCGCTGTCACCATAATATTGCATTGTCATCGGAACTTGAAAGGTATGCCAAATTTCAGCTCAATCGGTTGAGGAAAACTGCTTTAAAATTCATTTGCAAGATTCTTTCTACCCGGATTCCACCCAGACAAACATACATGCATACATTGCAAGTTAAAAGGGGAAGTAATTTTGCAGGCTTGACTACAATATTTTCTTTGGATTAAAACTTAATTCAGCAGGCATATTATGAACTCTTATTTCCATTCAGTTCAAAAACTATTCAGTACAAAATATCGTTTCCGTGATATCCGCAACTATATTTAAATGCACAGTCGCAGAGGGTCTATATACATCTGCGATTAAAGGTATTTAATGACGGGGGATGTCAACGACGAACCGATATTTTGTACTGAATAGTTTTTGAACTGAATGGGAATAAGAGCTCATAATACACCTGCTTTGCTGCTGATTTGTTCGCTTCGTTGCTGTTTTCGTTCTTAGGTTAACAAATAAGTTTGCCAAAGCAATTAAGAGATACACAAAAACCATGAATATTTCTGGCACCAATCAGTAGATCTAGCATTGGTGTATTCCGAGTTTGATAGTTATGCAAGCCGGTGAAGTTACCACACTAATAAGCACATGATAGTTTGTTCTTAGTCTCGTGGACGACGTAATACTATGACGTTCTAAGCGGGTGTGACGAAGTATTGCATTTACTCCACTATTCCAAATCTACCATTAAAAAAAACCTGGACAATCAGTATACGATAAAGATTCAATCTACGCAAAAAAAGTTACCAAATAACAATTTCCAGGAATATCCATAAAAAATGGGAATAATTGGTCAAAACTATTTAATAGTGCATGCTCCTTAGATTACTACCAAGTAATTGCCTTAGATTACTACCATGTTATTATAACACGCTTTCGTCTGGTAGTGATCTGGATCAGTTACCTTTATATCGTTAGCAGCGGTCTTCAGGTAGCTCAACTGTTTCTTGATTTTTTTAAATTTTGCACTTACCTGCTTGTATTAGTTGTATTATACTTTCTGTAAATAAATAAAAAAAACTTATTTTATAATATAATTATTATATTTTCGGTATATAATATGGTTTCGGCAAAACTATTATGTATACGATAGTTCTCCAACCCTACGCACCGCTCGGGTAGGTTCTCACGGGGTCCTATTGGATAGATCTTATAGATTGAGACGATGTGAAGCTGTTTCTCTGTTATGGGCGATAAGATTTTGTTATAGAGTAGAATTTGATGATCATATCAGATTCGCTTCAGTGGGAACTTAGAAAATGGAATTTCGTAGTAATGATATTTTAGGCGTCATAACCAAATATAATAAAACTGAAACTATGAAAGAATGAGTAAAAGATATCAACTACTTACAGGGACGCTTGTTTTTACAAGCTTTTATTTAACTTGCAATGGTCGTATGTATGTTTGTCTGGGTGGAATCCGCGTGGAATCTTGCAACTGAATTTTAAAGCAGTTATCCTCAACTGATTGAGCTTGGTATACCTGTCAAGTTCCGATTACAATACAATATGATGGTGACAGCCGAGCTGATCTGATGATGGAGACCGAAGGTGGACAACGGAACTCCTCGATGGATAATAGTAGACGGGCCGTGTTTAGGCTTAGTTTGATCAACACACGGTTACGATCACTAATTTTATAAAAGCTTATATATATTTCACAAAAACTTATTATACGAGTAAAATTTAGATAATCTAAAATGTACCAAAGGAGGAAAAGTAGTAGTTAAACTTAAATTGCCCTTGTCAAATAGTTTACAAAACACTATAGATTGCATTTCGATCTTCTATATGTTCTAAGTATATTTATATTTCGGGGAATGTGACCAGGAACTACATTGATCTGATCCCACCATATCCTTTTCTTAATAGAATAAACAGACGCACAGCTGAGTACCACCCTTACCTCATTAGTAAACCCTCTTTTTGTACTAAGCGTTTCGGTTCCACCTTTATAATGCTAACTGCTAAGGAATGGAACTCGCTGCCGTTGTCTGTCTTTCCTGAAAACTAATATGGTATCCTTAAGGCAAGAGTGAATAGGTGCCTTCTAGACCTTCATGCTTTATCGTCGGTCACATCGTCACTTAACAACAGGTGAGATCGCAAACATAAAAATGGCTACCAATCTTTAAAAAAAACAGGTACAAAGGCTTACAATGCAATCCAGATACTTGACACACATTTATTTAAATTCGGTGCGATTGTAGTGTTATATACACATACATTCATAAACTCACGCCTGTTTCCCGGAGGGGTAGGTAGAGACTACGGATTTCTATCTGATCCTGACACACCTCTTCTTGCCTCCTTCACTCTCATCACATTCTTCATACATGCTCGTCGGTTAAGGGTACTTACTCTTGAACTGGGCTTTTTCCAGAACGTCTCCGATCTGGTCTGGTTCGCCTAGGTCTTCCCTTTCCCACTGTCCCATTCACGCTCTTCATTAGACTACGTCTTCATTAATTCCTATTCCTAGTCTATTCCTCATTCTATCTCTCAAAGTCACACCACACATACTTCTAAAAGCTCTCATCTCCACTGCGTTTATTCTACTTTCATGTTTCTTCTGCCATACCCAACTTTCGCTACCATACATTAGTGTCGGTACTAACACCCCTCTGCCTTTTTAGACACGTTCCGGCTGCGCATAAAGGCAGGAAGTGCCCCATTCACTTGGTTTCCAGCATTTACTCTCTTGTATTGTTTTATTATGTATTGATGTATCATAATTCGGTGGATGGAGACTGCTCAAATCATTCGTCGATGCATACAGGTGATGATAAAAATATTCAGATCTAAAGACCTATAATAGCGTTCGGCAAAAATTATAATTTTGTGTCAACAGTTAATTTATTCAATTTAAATATCATTACTGAAATGATTTTAATTACATCGATAGTAGCCGATGTTATCTTCGGGCATTAATTTATTTGATCGCTGCTTTAATGTCTGCCGTTTAAAACAATGACGATATTTAAATTAAATTTTACTTCTGATCAGATAAACTTATCATATAAATAATACAACTAATACAACAGGTATTAAAAACAAAAAAACAACAAAATGTAAAAATACTAATGAAACAGTTGTGCTACCTGAAGACCAGATGCTTTATGCTATGCCACGCTGAATGGCAATACTAATGCGTTGAGCCAGATAAGAGCTCGATCGATAGATCGCGGGTTTGCACCTTGCGTCCCGATGGCGACAACTCTCTATAGCCTTCTCTTTTTTCTCTTTAGAATTCTCGCTATCAAAAATAGTCGAAAATAACCGTAGTGTGTCTGACCTAAGATAGACACCCATCTCCTCCCGTGGATATCGTAAAAGCCGTCTAAGGGATTACTTGGATCAGTTAGTAATATTCCTTGGTATAAGATTTTTCCTATGACTATGTTGTTACTGGAAGAAAGCGTTAGCCGAGTATTTTGACAAGCAATGGCGGCGATGAGCTCACCTCTTGTCACGTCTATATTCCCGCGATGATGCTGTTATGGTAGAAATAGTTGTGAACACACTATCTCACCTAAAATACGTTAAAGATGACAATTACAGAGGAACAAAAGAATCCAATATCCAAAAAAAAAACAAATCGTTAAAAATAATGATAAGACGGACACAACCGTCCAACACGAAGATTTTTGTTGTTCCAATTAGGAGCTCATTTTTACAGTTTAATATATTTTCCGAATGTTGGGAGGGCCGTCGTAAGGTTAGGTAATCTATGAGCACTTAACTTGGTACGTGTTCAATGTTTTGCTATAGATTGATCTACATACAATAGACCGGACTTGTTGATAAGGTTCGTTGATATAAGATTTGTCCTGGCTGCTATCTTATTATGGAATGTGTTACTACTGGAGGAAAGCGTTAGCTGAGTCAGTCGTTGGAAGCAATGGCGGCGATGAGCTCACCACTTGTCATGTCTATATTCCACGATGGTGCAACACACTGTGAAAAAAATGCCTATTGAGGCTCTGCCTACCCCTTCGGGGAAAAAGGTGTGTGTAGTGTATGTGACAACAAAAGAGATTTTTAATTTTTTAACACTTATTCAGCAGTGTAAAAGTTTTTCATATGATGTTAAATTCATCATCATCATCATCAGCCCACACTAGTCCACTGCTGGACTAGTGTGGGCCAATACGCGGCACTGAGCCCGGTGTTCGGCTCTTCTCATCCACTTTCTGCCGCCGCCTTTCGTAGGTCATCGCTCCACCTAGCAAGAGGGCGCCCCACGCTACGTTTGCCAAAACGCGGTCTCCACTCAAAAACTCGCTTACCCCAACGGTTGTCGGAACTAAAGTACCCATAGCCCACCTTATCAGCAAGCTGAAGTGGCAACGGGCTGGTCATATATACCAAAGAACCGATGTTAAATTAGGCACTTAAAAGTCTTAGATTACTCGCATGGAAATGTGAACCGCCTCTTAACATATCCCCTTTTATGTTGTTACAGGACTAGTGGAAGGATGTCAGAGAATGTTCTGTCATTCAAAGCTGATGCCTCGGACAACAAGGCGAGGTACAGTTGCGAGGCCAAGAACGTCATGATAAGCAACACTCTGAAGGCGGAGATTGATCTCACTGTGCTCTGTAAGTACCCATAAGATAAGATAAGATAATATAAGATACAACTCAAAGTCAAAGTCAAAAATATTTTATCCATTAAAATCACAAGGATCCTTACTTTCTCCAGTTTCTCATAATCATTATTTCTTCAACTGTGTCTGCGGTATGTTTGGGCAGATTGTCAGTACGTCATACACGTGGGTGACGCTGTCGCATCAATGGGACAGGAAATCATGGGCCACGCTGTCAACATCCCATTTTGAATTGTCTTATAAACTAAATTGACTGCTGTTCCAACGCGACCGAACCTAGATGAATCTGGCAACAAACACGGCGCGCGCTTTATTCGATGATCCTTCTTACTACTAGGCGGGGAGCGCCTGTGTGGTGCCTCGAGAACAAGTGGAAGCTGATTCATAGAAGAAAAAAAAAACTTAAAACCAAGAAGGTAGTCAAAAGTAAGATTTAAAGAGAATCAGCAGAAGTTCATAAAACAGCACACGCTACGCTTGATATACTTATAAATTACTTGCAGATAGTATGTAGGAACAGATATTGCAAATTGCCATGTTAGCTGTCGAGGGGCAGAGCGACATCGGGCCACGCGGCTTTATCATTTATATAGTCACCTCGAACTTGACCTCGCGATGTATCGTTTATAATATATATTGGTAAATGCCTTTCGATCTTCTATAGGTTACATTATTTCAGCTAAGGCCAAACCAACGCGTTCTGCCCGCGTTCGCAGTGGCGTGCACGGTGGCGATCCATTGTCTTACCATTGATTGCCACCGTGCACGCCGGACGCGGGCTGAACGCGTTGGTTTGGCCTTTAGCTTTAGACTACACCACCATCTCCTTTTCATCATAGGACACGCAGGCGCACGGCTCTGTACCATACATACATACATACATAGACACACGTCTTTTTCACGAAAGTGTAGGCAGACCCTCAAATGGACCTCTTTTGACTGTGGGTTCCACCATCATGGGAAATAGACGTGACAAGTGGTGAGCTCATCGCCGCCATGGCTTCCAACGACTGACTCGGCTAACGCTTTCTTCCAGTAAAAACACATTCCATAGTCGTCTAGCAGCCAGGACAAATCTTATACCTACCAACCAGTCTGGGTAATCCCTCAGTTGGCTTTTACGACATCCACGGGAGGAGACGCAGTCAGATGGCACGGCTCAGACCAGATAAATTATAATATATTTTCTTTGAATAATCCTACTAATATTATAAATGCGAAAGTTTGTGTGTGTGTTTGTTACTTCTTCACGCTGAAACGGCTGGACGGAATTGCATGAAATTTGGAATGGAGATAACTGGACTCCCGGAATAACACATAGGCACACTTTTATTCCAATATTCCCACGGGATCGAGACTTACGCGGGTGAAACCGCGGGGTGCTGCTAGTATGTAGATATAATAGTAAATAGTATAGTTTATATTTTCGTTGATGTAATAAAAGTTAGGCTTCAATATTCCAACCATCAAAATATAAAGAAGACCCTAACAGAGAATCGATACACGTGTCAGAAAGTAAACCTCTCTCCGGGAAAACTTATTTATAGCGATGTAATATATAATATACCTACTTATTTACTTAACTTCTTTATCAAAACAAACGTAACGGTAACAAAAATGTCCCTTCCCAAAATAATTTGACCAAATCTTTGGAGTTCCACAAAATATAAAAGTATTTGTGACGCTCCGACGGTTCCGAACTCACCTGCCTTTGTAAATAAACAATGTGATGGGATTTAGGAGACACTTGTTTACAACTTGCTATAAGTTATAAGATAAAGCGGGCTGAGCTTTTAACACATTCTCATTCTCGATCACGCGTGTGGATAAAATAAATAAATAATGCTGGATAGTTCACACAACATTATATAGCTACAAGCTAAGCAGAGCTTGTGTTATGGGTACTAGATAACTGATACACTTAATACAATACATTACATTGATAGATATTTTTTATTATACATAGAAACAACCCAGAACAACCTGAACAAATATCTGCAGATCGTACAAATATTTGTTCCGAGGTGGGAATCGAACCCGCAACCTCCTGCGTCGCAGGCGAACCTTCGCCCACTGCGCCACAGAAGTCGTCAAACTAAAAAAGTATAGGTACAGAAGGTTGACTCCGCAAAATAATTTGAATAAATAGCGACTCTTTCCTCCACACAATAAAGAGCAATTCAGGTCGCACAGCGCTAATTACCTACAGCTATATTCACCTAGTACATACCTCTCATTCTACCGCGTAACTCTTATCTTGTCCGACTCACTGAAATGACTCAACAAGTCGTGCCTGCCGGGTACTTGTAGCTTCATACCTAAAGTGCGGAGTGCCGCTATGCCTGGTTCAAGTGGGTAGTAGCGCCATCACTTTCTTCAAGTTATTGTTTTCGTACTAGACTCTGTCCATTCGATATTTTACCAAAGGTGCTGATAAAATACGCCGTGTACATAGGCTCTTAGGTTTTAGTAGCGTGTCGCTTGTACCCTAGACCGCCCGCAATCAGAATTATCGTGCTTTTGAAGACCCTCCTTTTGATAGGGTTGTTCGTCAAAGGTTCTGTCGCCTCAAAGGGATTGTTGATGGTATATTTTTGTTTAAAAATTCCGTTGGACTTTTTGTGAAAACCTCACTAATATTATACACGTGAAAATGTTCATAGGCTTATTTATTGATTACCCAACTCTCGTTATTTTGCCTTTGGGATATTAAGTATTGCATACTGTAACTCAGGTTTTAATCGGATCTACCTGTGTAAAAATTTTAATCAAAATTGGTCCAGCTGTTTCCGCGTAAAACTACCCACGCATATTAAGCTAAGTTCATATTGCTGTGGCGGGGTGTGTCGTGGCGCGCCAGAACACAATCGGCAGTTCACGCGCCACAACACAACACAACCTGCTAGTGTGAATCTAGTCATCTTATATATATAAAACAAAGTCGTGTTAGTTACACCACTTATAACTCAAGATCGGCTGGACCGATGTTAGTTATCTCTTTTCTGGTGGATTCTTCTCCGCTCCGAATAGCAGAATAAGTAATAAAATATCGGGGCGGGGGGCTGTTTTTCACCGGGGGCTACCCGAGCGAAGCCGGAGCGAGTCGCTAGTAGGTAATAAACGTAACCGATTGCGTTCTGGCGCGCCAAGACCCACCCCAACACAGCAATATGAACCTAGCTTTAATTTCGTTTTTATTTAGTGAGAGTAAACACCGTAAAGGCTACACCGATTGTGATAAAATTTTGTGCAGGGATAGAAAATGACGAGCATCCTCCTTTTTTTAACTTGGTTATAAATGATCCTTGTTATTTCAATGAATAAAAGGGTTGGGTTTAGAATCGTTTGGCAGGAGGAGGAGGGTGGGAGTAGGGGGAGAGGAAGGGGAGGGGTACCCCTTTGCCCCTAGTACCAGTCCCATAACAAGGTAACTTATAGTTTTCGAGAAAAAAAATAAAGAAATTTTTGAGGTTAAGTATGAAATTTTTGAATTGGAAGTGTCAGATGTTACGGGAGTCATCGCCAACTTGCAGGGAGGGTGCAGGAAATTCCAGCCTCGGCCCCCTTGTCCAGGAAACTTGTGCTTTTAAAGAAAAATAATAAAGAAAATTTTACAAAATCGGAACGTAAAATAATTATATTAATGATTTAATTTATGAGTAGGTACCTCTATCTGTAGAGAAGGGATGTTGAAAGAAATAAGAGAGATCCTTTTGAGGAATTAATGAATGTTATAAATTATGGTTTTTTTATTGTTGACTGACTGTGTGACTCGACACAGAGCTTCCTGACAATAGTTGGTTAGGTCCGAAAAGAGTGGCAGACCCGATACGGAGCACCCCGACTCCACGTGGTACTGTGCGTCACGCCCCTAGAGTGTATATAAAAACGCGGAGCCAGTAGCTCGCGTGGGAGATCTTGAGTGGAGCAAGCCCGCGAGGCCGAGCGGAGTGAAGGGGGGAGCTGGCGAGCGAAGCGAGCCGGTGACCTCCGTAGCGTAGCAAAGGTCGAGTGGGTGAAGCGACACTCAAGGGCGACCTCGCGAGAGTACTGGCGGGAGCACATACCGGAGTCCGACATTTAAAATATCCATGCTTAACAAAAAAAAAAACTTTATTTTTTTCTCGAAAACTGTAAGTTTACTTTGCATAGGAGTGGTAGCAGGGGCGAGGGGGTACAAATCCCCCACTCCCCCCCCTCTCCCATCCTCCTCCTGCCAAACGATTGTAAAGTTTTACCAAAATCTCATACTTAACCTCAAAATTTTCTTTATTTTTTTTCTCGAAAACTATAAGTTACCTTGTTATGGGATTGGTACCAGGGGTGAGGGGGTACCCCTCCCCCTCCACCACCCCCCATCTCCCCCTCCTCCTCCTGCCAAACGATTCTAAACCTTTACCGAATAAAATACTTTCTACTTTCGATCGCATAGCCGATTGGCAGCGCGCGATGAGGAGGAATACTACTCTTCTTATCTTAGGTAATGGCTTCTGTGCATTATTTGCAACAATTTAGCCAATGTCAAGTGATATAATTATTATAGTTTTAGGTAAAGGTTTAGAATCGTTTGGCAGGAGGAGGAGGGTGGGAGTGGGGGGGGACGAAGGGGAGGGGTACCCCTTCACCCCTGGTACAAGTCCCATAACAAGGTAACTTATAGTTTTCGAGAAAAAAAATAAAGAAATTTTTGAGGTTAAGTATGATATTTTGGTAAAAATTTAGAATCGTTTTGCAGGGGGAGGAGGAGAGAAGGGAGGAGGGGGGGAGAGGTGCCCCCTTACCCCTGGTACCACTCTCATAACAAGGTAACTTACAGTTTTCGAGATAAAAAATAAAGATTTTTTTTAGGTTAAGTATGATATTTTAAATGTCGGACTCCGGTATGTGCTCCCGCCAGTACTCTCGCGAGGTCGCCCTTGAGTGGCGCTTCACCCACTCGACCTTTGCTACGCTACGGAGGTCGCCGGCTCGCTTCGCTCGCCACCTCCCCCCTTCGCTCCGCTCGGCCTCGCGGGCTTGCTCCACTCAAGATCTCCCACGCGAGCTACTGGCTCCGCGTTTTTATATACACTCTAGGGGCGTGACGCACAAGACCACGTGGAGTCGGGGTGCTCCGTTTTGGGTCTGCCACTCTTTTCGGACCTAACCTACTCTTGTCGGGGTGCTGTGTCGAGTCACACAGTCAGTGAACAATAAAAAAATATGTTTTAATTTTTCAAAACAAAAAATTTTTTTTTTTTTTTTTTTGCAAAATATTCTTTATTATTTATCTTTAAAAGTACATGTTTCCTTGACAAGAGGGCCGAGGGTGGAATTTCCTGCACCCTCCCTGCAAGTGGGCAATGACTCCCGTAACATCCGACACTTCCAATTCAAAATTTCCATACTTAACCTCAAACATTTCTTTATTTTTTTTCTCGAAAACTATAAGTTACCTTGTTATGGGACTTGTACCAGGGGTGAAGTGGTACCCCTCCCCTTCCTCCCCCCCCACTCCCACCCTCCTCCTCCTGCCAAACGATTCTAAACCCAACCCTAGTTTTATATTCAAGTCGTCAAGAGTCTCCGTCTAGTCCTAACCCAGTTTAAATTGTGGCTGAAAAACTGAGTTTTTACAGGAAAAAATCCACCATTTCGAAAAGACTCGCAATACACTCAAATTTCACTACATCACACATGTGCCATTTATCCAAGTTACACCGGTTAAAATGCCACTAAAATTACACGAAATAACTCGAAAAAACACATTAAAATGTAATAAAATAAAAATGACGACGTTTCTTTCAAAAATGGCAGATTTCCTCCTCAGGAATACTACTCTAAAATATTTTAAAATAATTTACATCCACAGACTGACAGTAACAGATGACAATGACTTCACTTGATTTCTTCTTCTTCTTTTTTTGTTTGCGTGTTTGTGTCTTGGGTCTTGGGTCTATGGCTTGGAGGGTACTTTCTGCCACAGACTTAGAGCATTGCAGGCCTCCGTACCATGTCCGTACCGGACCCCACAGACAATGAATTAAATTACTGCCTCATTATTTTGCAGTTGCCTTATAATATTTTTTTACCTACTTATTTGTTTTTATGCACTAACATATTTATTTATTTATTGCCTATCCTTCCCCTAATGTGGTTTATTTACTTCTTTTTTGTTTGCGTGTTTGTGTCTTGGGTCTATGGCTTGGAGGATACTTTCTGCCACAGACTTAGAGCATTGTAGGCCTCCTTACCATGTCCGTACCGGACCCCACAGACAATGAATTAAATTGCTGCCTCATTATTTTGCAGTTACCTTATAATATTTTTGTACCTACTTATTTGTTTTTTACGCACTAACATATTTATTTATTTATTGCCTATCCTTCCCCCAATGTGGTTTATTGATGTTCGTGGCATCATTTAATTAGGCCCTGTCTGAAAACCAGCGCTGCACTAAACCTAGGTCTGGTGCAGCATATTCTGAGACAGGGACCTGTTTGACCCCACATAACACACACAACCTATCATCTTACCAATCAGGTTATAACAGTTTTTATTTATCTTGATCTTGTAATACCTATACTTAGTGGATTTTTGTTTTTGTCTTCTTGTTTTATGTGTGTGTTGTGCGTGTGGTAAAATAAATAAATTTTCTTTCTTTCTTTCTTTCTTTCTACTCTCCGAGATACAGTTTAAAACTGGTAGGGCGAATCTAAATCTGCCACCAATTACCTACTAACAGCTACCTTTGCAGTGTAGTCTAAACATAATGATCTATTCAAATATATCTAACAAAATAAAAAAAAACCTTAATTAAAACAAAAAAATACTTTCGATGATGATCATCCCAAAAAGAAACATCTCGACCGATTTACAGCTTACTATCTTCTCCACCGGCCAACAACAGACGTAGAACGTAAAATCGAGTTCCAACTTGGCTGCTAACTTTGGAATTTATTTGACATTTATACGGCGAGGGGAAAGTTTTTAATTTCCAAGAACTCCATTGACGCCCGTGAACTCAGGATACGAAGTCAGAGGGTGCAGAAAAGATTCGAACAGCGGCTAAAGTATATGATGTCTATATATTTATCCATTTGTCTTATTTTTTATTTTTAACCCCCGACGCAAAAACGACGGCGTGTTATAAGTTTGACGTGTCTGTGTGTCTGTCTGTCCGCTCGTAGCTCCCGAACGGATGAAACGATTTCTTTTTTTTTTGTTTGAAAGGTGATTTTGTCGGGAGTGTTCTTAGCTATGTTTGATCAAAATCGGTTCAGCAGTTGAGGGTTTTTTTAATTTTTACAAAATTAATTACTTGTTATATATACCTACAACTTGAATGACGGATCAAGCAGATGGCCCACCTGATGTTAAGCGGTACCTTCTGCCTATGAACAGTGCATTACCACATAGGTCACGTCCACCTAGGACGCGCTCTATGTGGCATTGCACTGCGCCCGCCACCCTGAAACATAACGATGAAAAGTCTCATGTGCCTGTAATTTCACCGGCACCCATACCCTTCAAACCGGAATACAGCAATGCGAGCACAACTACTTTGCGGTAGAAATAGGTGTGGTGGTAGTACTTCCCCGAACGAACTCTTTTACATAAAAGCTCTACTACTATTAAACTGTAACATGTTACTGGGGCTGTTTAGTTTATTGATTAGTTACTTATGTTTTTACAAGCTTTATATTAACTTGCAATGTATGTCCGGGTGGAATCTTGCAACTGAATTTTAAAGCAGTTATCCTCAACCGATTGAGATGATATTTTGCAAACCTGTCAAGTTCCGATGACAATGCAATATTATGGTGACAGCGAGCTGATCTGATGATGGAGATGAAAGGTAGACAACGGAACTCCTCAAGGGATAATAGTAGACTGACCGTGTTTACGATCATTTTGAACAGCACACGGTTACGATCACTAATTTTATAAAAGCTTGTATTCCATTTGTCATGTCTATATTCCACGATGGTGCAACCCACTGTGAAAAGAGGCCTATTGTGGCTCTGCCTACCCCTTCGGGGAAAAAGGCGTGTGTCTATGTATGTGCCTCAAAGCAGTAGTGCTCGCATTGCTGTGTTCCGGTTTGAAGGGTAAGGGTGCCGGTGAAATTACAGGCACATGAGACTTTTCATCTATGTCTCAGGGTGGCGGGCGCAGTGCAATGCCACATAGGGTGCGTCCTAGGTGGACGTGACCTATGAGGTAATGCACTGTTCATAGGCAGAGGTTACCGCTTAACATCAGGTGGGCCTCTTGCTTGTTCCGTCATCCAAGTAGTAGTATAAAAATTTATGTATGTTGTATTAAAAAAAAAAACACACAAAAAACTTACTCTACACGACTACAGGGAAGATAGAAACTACAGATAGAACAACAATATTAATGATATATGAATAAAAAAAACGTTTACATAACACTAATACATATTATACTATATTAAAATATACTAATACATAGCGATGAAGTTTAATACTACATTATGTGCCCTACTAATTCTACTAATATACTTAACACGTGGACAGTTCCGACAGATAATGATCAGAAGGTTTCCAAATGAAACAGCTGTAGATGGCTCCCATCGGCGCTATAGCCGAGTTGATAGTGCCCACAAATTTCGTCTCCAGTGTTATAGCTCGTTCTATGGCCAAATTGGTAAAGGCGTCGCCGATCACAGGCGAGGATGCGGGTTCGTGTCGCGCTGGAACGGAATTTTTGAATTACATTTAAATTTAATGCTATCCATAAAGTGTGGTTTACTCTTGAAAAATAATAAACTTTGATGAAATAGCAGTGGTGTCATCTGTTGTCAATGGTTCGAACTAATTTCAGACTTTGAACAGAAGGTTACCAATGAAACACCCTGTAGATGGCTCCCATCGGCGCTATAGCCGAGTTGATAGTGCCCACAAATTTCGTCTCCAGCGTCATAGCTCGTTATATGGCCAAATTGGTAAAAGCATCGCCGTTCACATACATATAAAGTTAATGTTATCCATAAAGTGTGGTTTACACTTGTAAAATAATATACTGTGACTGTCAAAAAAAAAAAAACGCTGGACTGTTCACACAACATTATCTAGCCCCAAGCTAAGCAGAGCTTGTGTTGTGTAAAGAAGTTTTGTTTTTACAATAACTGTCTCGTACGTACGTGGCGTACGTGATTAGAATACTGTGACGAATGCAGCGTCATCGTTTAGGCGATAGCGTCTCTATTACACGTAAAATATTTTCAGAGCTCTGTGTAGTTTCGCGTAAAACTTTTCAGATATCGTTTTTAGGGTTTTCTCGCCTCAAACTGTTCTTAAGTTGATTTTTCTGTTGTGAAATATTACAGTAAATACTGAGCGCTATAATTCCTTAAAATTGTTTTTCTTTAAGAAGCTTTTTTGTAAGAATGAGTTAAGATTGTGTAAGGCTCAAAAGAAAAATACTTAAGCTAACTTTTGAACAAAAATGCGATATATATTATTTATAAAAGTTACAAAAATGTTCTTTGGTTTTAAGTTCCATAGCTACTCAAAGGGTGCAATCAGGCCTTATTACTAAGAATGTGTTATTACTGGACGAAATCGTTAGCAGAGTCAGTCGTGGGAAGCAATGACGGCGATGAGCTCACCACTTGTCACGTCTATATTCACACGATGGTGCAAGGTGCAACCCACAGTGAAAAGAGGCCCATCGAGACTCTTGATGATATGATTGATAAAAACTGTCAGAGTTCCGTAGTAAAAACTGTAAATTTAAAACGGAATCCTGCGCTAACGCCTTTAACCAGTTTTTCATGCTTATTTTTAAACTTTTTCTTAGAGGGCACTTTACGGTTAATATGTTATTTTATTGAATAGATAAGTAATGATTGAATAAAATTACAATATTTATATTCAGACCCAAAAGAAAGCATAGCTCTTATTTTCTTTGATGTAAAACTAATTTTCTAGATTTTTATACAAATTATTTCGCTAGAGTTATAGTTCTACGCAGTTAATAGAAAAACCATCGTTATTATTGTTATTTTAATAACATTTCCAGGTAATTATATTTTACAGTAATAATCCGCATGTACCTATGTTTAAAAGCTTTACCTGTATATATTTTCCAAATTTTATGTAGTTAGCAATATTTTATCAAATTATAATAATTTATTCCTCTAGAAACATTTTCTTTACAATGTTAAAATACTTATTAGCCTGCTTTACGGCACAGAATATAAATAGTACAACTTACGGCTAGATTGTAATGTTATTGTGAACCAAGGAAAAAAAACACAAACATGGGTACATTATCAACAGGTGACAAATAGTATGGTAGATCCAGCCATTCTTTACCAATGTTGGCATGCAAATAGTAAGATTTATTTTATTTTATTTTATCTAACAAAATAAATGTTGAAAAAAAGGTAATTTTAGGTCCTTGTCCGAATTTTTTACTGGGTTCAGGTGAGCAATAGCGCTGTCACTTTCTTGCAGCTATTGTTTTCTTGCTAGACTCCGCCCATTCGGTATTTAACATATCACCTTAAAACGAAATGAACGGAGCCCGCATAGCTATAGTAGTCGCACTTGTTCGTATTACCTAGTTTAGTATTATTTTATCTGTGGTATTACATATCGAAGTATCTTTATAATACCCACAAATTGCCTATTTGCCTATTTTCAGAGGATAAGTGCTGCTCATGATGGCCTTCAGACAACCTTTAAATGGGCCACTTTATGTACACGTAATACTGAGAGTAGTATTGAGTTGGCTATCGTCGCAACAGTGGCCGTTGCGTTGTAGCTGTATTATTTTGACGGCAGCCTCACGCATCTCCTAACTAGCTGTCGCAATGCGACACAACATTTGTTGTCCGACCGATCGACTAACGCGACTTAATTCAGAGACAGCTTTTCGAAGGAGCTGTCCTGCCCTAACTGGCAACACGCGCGATCATGCAACTTCGTATTTGTTGGTCGGCGCGTTTCAATGGGGAGCCACAGGCAAAACTAATCTCAGATGGCGCCACCATAGCTGGTGCTTGTCATTTAGTGGTCTTGTCTTTTTCTCATCAGAAGGGAAACGGTGTGTACCTTTATTTTTACACTGAAATGCACTACACAGAGGCATGTTTTATACCAGACTATTATTTAAAGTTTATTTTCTAAAATTATCCATTGATATTTGACACTTTTGTCAGTTTTTTTTTAAACATTTATAGACTTATGTTTGGCTATGAAACAACACCAGCGATAATGCGCCACCTAGCGAGATAAATAAGCAGTGTGTCTACACATTTCAAACCGGTTTGTTTATTGTCGCGTCGGTCGCGTAAACAACATGAATAATTTCATTACTGAAATACATGACCTATGGATTAAATGGTAAATAAAAAGCGATGGTAGCCTAACGGTTCAATAGTGCAACTCAGAATCCAACGATACCGGGTTCGATCCTAGGCTCCGCACCAATGACTTTTCTAAGTTATGTGCGGATTTCCATCGCTCTGTGCTTCGGAGGGCACGTTAAGCTGTCGGTCCCGGCTGTTATTGATTAATAGCAGTCGATAAGCCATGTCAGAGGCCCTCGGGCGGCTTGACAAACTCTGACACCAGAGGCCAGCACTACCTCATACGAAACGAAACGAATGGTAAATATTATATAAATCCTATTTTAGTGGACAATGAGCTTAGAAAAAGCACATGGGGCTTTGACAAAGCCATCTTGAGGACAGACACTCCGACTCCGGCTTGGAAACGTTGTAATCGTCGGACGATCGACAAAACTACACGTTTTTGTTGCACGGCAATTGCAAACAATCGATATTGTCGTTGAACAACATCGCAATTTGGACGTAGCGTCATACGACACTGCATGGGGGTAAAATCAGAGGTAGCTTACTAGGTTCTCTCCGACTAATATTATAAATCACAAAGCTACGATGTTTGTATGTTAGTTACTCAATCATACCGAAACGGCTGAAAAGATTTCGAAGAAATTTGGTACACAGGTAGATTATGATATCTATAATTATATCCCATATCAATTCGTGATCTATAGTTTGTTAGTATCTCTCTGAACATACAATCAAATATTTATTTGGCTTGTATAAATGTTTTCTGCTGTTATAGACATTTATATATTTATGTATACCTAGTCGTATAAATTTACAGTTTTATCGTTATTTAGACTTAACAGCCCATTTGGTTCTGAGATTAATTTACAATGATGATAAATGAGGCGCTTGCTTCAGTGATAAACATTGCGTGATTTGATAAAAAATATTGGAAACATTTTGAAAAACTTGGTGCCAGAGTGAGTCCAAATGGAATCCGAATCGAGATCCATAGAAGAAACAAGATCATTGACATAGCTCTCAGAATTAGCAAGTTGAAGTGGCAATGGACAGGCCATGTAGCTCACAGTATAGGAGGACTCTCTTTGACGACATTTTAAAAGTGTTTATTTTTTATTTTTTATACTACTTGGATGACGGAACAAGCAAAAGGCCCACCTGATGTTTAGCGGTAACCTCTGCCTATGAACGGTGCATTACCTAATAGGTCACGTCCACCTAGGACGCGCCCTATGTGGCATTGCACTGCGCCCGCCACCCTGAGACATAAAGATGAAAAGTCTCATGTGCCTGTAATTTCACCGGCACTCTTACCCTTGAAACCGGAACACAGCAATGCGAGCACTACTGCTTTGCGGCAGAAATAGGTATGGTGGTAGTACTTCCCCGGACGAACTCTTTCACAAAAAAGCTCTACTACTACTAAGTCACAGGAAGTCAGTGAATGTTGGCGGTTTAAGAGCATTTGTCGTGAAATTCTATGGAGGAAGCCTGTGCCCAGCAGTGGACTTCTACAGGCTAATGATGATGAAGATCAGTCGTAGCTAAAAAAGGCTGAACCGATTTTAATGTTCATGTTTTGTTTCAGTCGCCCCTGCTCACGTGACGATAACTGGACCGTCAGAAGCCAGGGTCGGAGACCCGGTTCCTCTGGCCTGCAGCACCGCCCCGTCCAACCCTGCTGCGGAGATCAAGTGGGCAGTGGATGGCAAGCATTATAAGGAGGCCAGCAACAGAACTACGATATCTCCTGAAGGTGAGGGTCCTAGGGTGTTGTGCCACGAGTCTTGAGCATTGTCACGTGTCCTAGCGACGCATGATTGGTGCATGTCAGTCGAATGTAATCATAATCGTTTTTAGGGTTCCGTACGGACCCTAAACGGGTACGGGTCCTGTTTTCCGTAGCCTTAGTAATTCCATACTATTACTAAGGCTGTCCGTCTGTCTGTCTGTCACCAGGTTGTATCTCATAAACCGTGATAGTTAAACAGTTGTCATTTTCACAGATGATGTATTTCTAACAAATACAAAAAACAGAATAAAATAAATATTTAAGGGGGCTCGGGCTCCCATACAACAAACGTGATTTTTTTGTCATTTTTATAGATATTGGTACGGAACCCTTCGTGTGCGAGTTCGGCTCGCATTTGGCCGGTTTTTCTTTATTTCATTTATGACAGCTAATCTACAATTGTTTTTTCAGGAGGCTGGATAACTACATCCAACATAACCGTGGTAGTTGAACCAGCAAAGACGTCCTTTGCAGTGCTGTGCTACGGCATCAACCAACAGCTCACAGAGAACGTCGTGTCCTCTTACACCATCAACGTTCTATGTAAGTCTTGTTTTATGAATTAATTAATGAATGAGCGAATGAATGAATGAATAAATGAGTGAGTGAGTGAGTGAATGAGTGAATGATTTATTTCGCAGAAAAAGGGATTACAAATAACAAATAATTTATTGATAAAACCTCTTCGTTACAAGCGTTCACATTACTGGAAATTTAACCTACACTATTCACTTTGCCTTGGGCGCCTGTTCATCGATGGGGTCCAGTTTGGGTTCCTCAAACTTGAAGGTGGCATTTTTGAGCTCCTTCTCGATCTCTGGGCTGGGATCCGCCAGTTCGCCACCAGCGCTCTTACAAAATATAGATTTTATTCATATTTATCCAGCTCCACTAATTCAACCTATACTAAGTATTCGAATTTTTCAAGGCTTTACATAATATAATTTTAATGGGTGATTATCGATTCAGTTGGTACAAACATTTAATAATTTATTAAAATTATGTCAACATTAAAAACATGCCAAATTAATATTAGTACGAGTAGTATATATTAATGTCAAAGTCAGCACCTCATTAAAATTACAAATCCTGCTTCTAAAACGAAATTAGAAATATACCTATCGAAATCGTCAAAAATACTCTATTTTTCACTTACATTTTCTTAAAAGAGTCCGCTAAATTCATATCTCGAACTTTGAAATTATCTCCAGACTCGTCCATAAAACACTTAAAACTTATCAAATTACCAACTTTTCATATAACTTAATAACTAAATGTAAAGAAAATCACACTTTCATAGACATAATCCAAGTCTGGACTTTCTTACTGTAATGTGTTCGCTAACTTCACTAGCGACGTGCTCTGAAAACATAGAGAGTATTACGGTAGCATGGAACTGCCTCATGTTGCCACGGACCGATCACGGACCGTGAGCGAAGAACACTCGGCCGCTTTATAAACCTTCATTATATCAGCCTATAGCGGAAAATCTGACTGAGAGGCACAACATTAGGTTTATCATTCTTTGTTAATCTTTGTTTCTGTGTGTGTCGTTTCGTATCTGCGTTTATTGACAAAAATAAATGTTTTTTCTTTCTTTCTTTCTTTCCTAGACAAATTCACAGCTGGGCATAGGCCTCTAATGGGTTTTTGAGCTACCACCATCCACCGCCTTTTTGTGACCTTTTTGTAATGTCTTTTGTTAACCGAAAGGGGGAAATTCCTTTTTTGCGTTGTCCGGTTTGTGGTCGCCACTCGATAACCTTTATTCCCCAAAGGTTATCAGTTCTGTTAGCTATATGGCCTGCCCATTGCCACTTCAACTTGCTAATTCTGAGAGTTACGTCGGTGATCTTTGTTCCTCTATGGATCTCCTCTTTTTAGATTCCATCACGTAGTGTGGTCCATGTTGTAGCTTGAAATTCTTTTTGGGTGTTTTCTCGACACAGTTCGTTAATACTTCTTGAGTTAGCAAAAACTAAAAACAAACCGAAAACTAACCCCCCTCGGCCACCTACGACACTGTAGTTTCGTAACCGATTTCGATGAAGGAATTACTTTTCGTTGCACGTAACTAGTTTCGATGGAGGAATTATTCTTCGTTTTACGAAACCACTGTTGTTTACCATGGTTACGTACAAAATATTATTGCTGCTAAGGTTTCGATGCAATAAATATTCTTCCTTGTGCATAACTAACCGACATAACACACATGTTGTAATTGATAGTATCACATAAATATCATAAGTTAGTTACTTCGTAATACACTGACGATTGTCGTCACGATCATTGTTACGATGATGTTTGCAAAACTCGAACTTGGGGCACTTCATAAGTGTGAATTAATTAAGTATCCCTTAGGCTTAATTTAAGTAAGTTTAATATTATAGTGCTTAAAACACCAGAAAAACAGCGATTCAAAAATCAGATTCGCCATCTGAGGGGCTAGTCTGCAAATTTGACAAGCAACTTCACGGCCGTGTGGTGTACACTACACGGATTTTAGTATGGAGAAATCGAAGAGCGCCCCTAGCGGGCACTTTGAGAACCTCAAATCTCATACTAATACCCGTGTAGTGTACACCACACGGCCGTGTAAGTTGCTTGTCAAATTTGCAGACTAGCCCCTCTGGTCTCAGAATAATACAGGTCTACGTCCGTCCCGTGCCCGTGTCGTTGCGTTGCGAAACCTCCTTCCTAATCTATGAGATACTACCTCATTGTACGCGGTTAATATGCCGCATGTAGACTCTAATGTTTATGTAATGTACCTTTAATGTAAGGCTGTAATATTGTTTTATTGGAATAATAAATTCGGCGGAGTTTTTCGGACTAGTGACCTTTTTTTTCTGGACTCTCCTACCGTTTGGGATGTGATTTATTTTTCTTTTCTCCACATTTTTGTCTGACTACCAAAGGAAAGAATGTTTATGCATTTTAACCCCCGATGCCAAAAGGGGGAGTTATAAGTTTTCCCGCTTTGTGTGTGTCAGTCTGTGGCACCGTAGCTCTTAAACGGGTGAACCGATTTGAATGCGGTTTTTTAATTTGGTCAATGTTGATAAAAATGAAACTGTGTAGAAAGTTGATTGCCAATATGAGGTTTTTTTTCGTAAGCGTGTCCCTTTTCTATGCACCATTTAAAGGAAGTTACAGACAAGATAGTTAACATAACAAGAAGAAATTTAAAAATTTTAAATCTCCCAACGCTATTATACTGCTGAACTGATAAGATATGTCTAAGAACATTCTCCAGAACACCTGCTATCAAAACCGCATTCAAGTCCGTTTACCCTTTTAAGAGCTACGGTGCCACAGACAGACACACATAACGGTCAAATTAAAAACACCTCTCTTGTTGCGTCGGGGATTAAAAAATGCATCATCATTACTGTAAAATGTTGAAGTTAAAATGATAGTCTCACACAAGTTCCTTACATCAAATTTATTTCATAAACGTTGTATTACACAGACCAAGTATACGTAAAAATGCGGCAGCATAGTACGGACTGCGAATAGCGAACTTTACCCTTCAATTTAAAAAGGAAAACCTCGCAGTTGAAGGCTGTTAGCGGGTTTCAAAGCTAGCAGACCTATTTCTAGAAGCTATACACTATTTCACGAACAGAGAGAACATTTATCGTAAATGCAATTGATTTTAAAGACCATGGAAATACATTTTGATTTGCGACGACAAAGTTGACGTGTTTTGACCTTTAGTCTAATTTTCTTAAATAATGAATATGTTATCAGTCGTGGGAATCAATGGAGGTGATGAGCTCACCAGTTGTCACGTCTATTTCCCACGATGGTGCAACCCACAGGGAAACGAAGCCCATTTGAAGCTCTGCCTATCCTTTCGGGGAAAAAGGCGTGAGTCTATGTATGTATGTATGAGCATATTTTGGCAAAAAGCAAAGTTTTTTATATTTTTTTATATTAGTCTGCAAAATAGTGTCTATTATAACCTAGTATATTGGTATTGGTAATTTATTTTAGACTAGTGTCCATCCGTGGCTTCACTCGCGTTTTTTCAGGATAAAAAGTAGCCTAGAGCTCAATCCCGGTCATAATCTATCTGTGTACCAAATTTCATCGAAACCGTTTCACCCGTTTCGGTGTGATTGAGCAACAACCATACATACCTCGTAACTTTGACATTTCTGATATAAGTGGGATGGAATCTATGTAGTTGTATTGAGCGACGCGTGACCCGAGAGGTGGCTCTTATCTGGCTTAACGCACTATAGTATTGCTATTCAGCGTGGCAATGCAGCCAGTCTTAGGGACGCTTCCGTCTGGTATTCATTTGGATCAGTTGAGCTACCTTTAGATTGTTAGCAGCGGTATTCAGGTGGCACAACTATATGTATTTTTAAATAAAATTGTACATACCTTTGTATTAGTTGTATTATTCTTTCTGTAAATAAATGTTTTTTTTTAGTAATATTATTATAATTTTTTGTAACATTAAAATCTTGTATGGATCGAGTATGGAATTTGACTATAATTTGACTTGTGAAGTTGTAGACTGAACAAGAATAAATAGGACCTCAGAATTTCCCAGCGCGTTCAAAATACTGGATGTTCGGCAAACGCCTGTGTGTGATGGCTTGTCAACTACCTACCTTCGTTATTAGGAAAATATACGGGCTCACTAGGGTTTTTGTGAGAATATTACTAAGGTGTTGAGTAAAATATACTGTGAATAGGCCCAGATACTATCATCATTATCAGCCCTTAGACGTCCACTGCTGGAAAAAGGCCATTTATTCCTTACACTATCATTACTAATGGTGGCGCCGAAGCTATGGCATTCGATAGCTCTTTTTGGCAAAGAACAAACTCCTGTGGGATATGCAGGTATTGGATGGTATTTAGGAAGCCGTGCGCACTGACCTGGTAGCTTGGTAAAGCTCAGCTTCTTCACGTTCACGGCCCCGCGGGATGTCCCGATCCAAGTAGGCATTTCACTGCAGATCTTCACAAAGTCCACTTTGATAACTCCGTCCACTCATAAGGATTGTTTAAATGGAATACAATATCCATTCGGCACAAGTAGTAAGCACTTCACTGCGTAGGACACATTCGGTGTCCTTGCGGATGGCGTAGGTCGCGAGCTAGCGTAGCTGCGTTCCGTGTGAGGTGTCAAAACGTTCTATATTCTGTCGGCGCACAGTGAAACTGGCGGATTTGGTAGGGAGAAATTATTAGGAAAGAGTTTCTCTTATAGAACCAATAGATGGCGTTACCAACAAACAAAGGGTTTAAGTATAGTTATAATATTTAGGTTAGTGTAAGAGAAAAGACCCAGGGCTCAGCCACGCTGTTTTTCAGCTTCGCCTTACAATGCTGTTGTCGTCACAGCAGCCATGATACTCTGAAGATATTGGCGGATTTGTGACCACAGTATTTAGGTGGATGCTGCTGCCCATCCCCTGGTGTAATCCATTAGTAGGCCGACATGGACGGGAAGAGACGAGTGGGTCTTTTCTTTGGCTAGACACGCCACGGAAGCCCGTTGCCCTTATTTGGGTTTTTTCTTGTATTATCATATTTTGAGTACTATAGTAGAACCTTTTTTTTGTCCGGGGAAGTACTACCTCCACACTTATTTCAGCCGCAAAGCAGTAGTGCTCGCATCGCTGTGTTCCGGCTTGAAGGGTCTGGGTGCCAGTGAAATTACAGGCACATAAGTCTTTTCATCTTAATGTCTCAGGGTGGCGAGCGCAGTGCAATGCCATATAGGGGGCGTCCTGGGTGGACGTGACCTTTGAGTTAGAGCATTGTTAAAGGCAGAGGTTACCGCTTTTAACATCAGGTGAGCTATCTGCTTGTTCTATAACGTAGATAAAAAAAAGGCGTAGAACAAAAGTTTAATTTAAAAACTGAAAAACTTTATTCAAATAGATATCAAGACTTCGTTATGAGAAAATAATGGAAGGTTTCAGAAAATTAGAATAGTAATTAACTTTATCCAATATCGGGTCCGTTTCGAGAGGGTTCGAAATGGTTTTAATAAGGAACAGTTTTAAACTATTATCTATACCAGTAATTAGACCTTTGTTTATGCTTCGTCACGTTTAACAATTGTTATTTTTGTAGATCCCAGTATTGTAATTATAACAACCCGGTGACCTGTACGCTCGCGCTTTACCAGGATTAAAAGTTACCTATAGCTAAATCCAGGTCATAATCTATCTGTGTACTAAAGGAGGTGAGCAACCGCTGACCCAAGTCAAAAATAAATGAACCAGGGCCCCGTCATTGAAGTAATTAGTATGGTTTTAAATGTTGTTTTTTGCCCAATTTTTCTAAAGAACTTGTATATTTTTAGAAGTTGGGAAGCAAAAGTTGTATTTCTAAATAATTAGATAAATCAACTCATTGCATTTGCGTGAAACAAAACGCACAACAAGCTTAATTACTTTCCTACAACTTTTACACAAGAAATTAAATTAGATTTTTCATTATCTTAACATATATTATCAGTAACCAAAAGTATCTCAACTGTACGTCACGTTAGTCAAAAAAGTTGGGTCAAACAATATATGGGGAGTTGCCCATGTTCTTTCAATAAAACTCAAATTGAACAAAATTAAACTTATTGCTCGAACGTCAGCAGTAGAATAGTAAAAGTACGTGGTGTATACCCAGTCGTAATTTTTCTAAGAAGGTAAGTAGGGGAAATTACCAACACCAGATATGTTATTATTTGGTCAGGGTTGTCGCCCAAATAACTCATAATCTAAAAAAAAAAAAACTGACTACTACGGTTGCTAAAATATACTCCTGTGACAGAATATAGACAGAAAGACAGACGGACGGCATAGGCTTAATAATAGGGTCCCATTGGCACCCTTTAGGTACCATAAACAGAAATGGCAAGTCATATTTATATGCTGGTCACAACCTCAAAATTAGGATCAACTTGATTTAAATCAAGCAGTGTAAAACAAAATGTAAGTTACAATTTAAGGCCATTCAGCGTGGCAATGCAGCCAGCATCTTAGGGACGCTTCTGTCTGGTAGTGATTTGGATCAGTTGAGTTACCTTTAGATCGCTTACAGCGGTCTTCAGGTAGCACAACTGTTTCATATGTATTTTGTACATACCTTGTATTATTCTTTCTATAAATTAAAAAAAAAAAAATAAGGCAACTTCAATATCGTAGACTAGTATAGTATTATTTTATCTGTGATCGTAGTATGCTAAATGGCACCTTCAAAATTGTACCTTTCGCTACACTCAGCTAAAAGCCTTAACACTTAAGCCGAAATTCTAAAATTACACGATTACATTAAGATTGATGTGTCTATCAGTCAATCTGCATAAAGTCGGCGACACCCCTGGGCGTGATCACGGCCGCCATTTTGATTAACGAGCCTGATAACATGACATTAGGATGTTATGATTACGTAGGTAAGACGACAAAATGCTCTGAGAAGCCTGCACACAGGGAAGGCATCAAGGGATACGCCAAGCGAGCTGCGGAACAGTAATGCCGGTTGCAGACTGACAACTAAACTATTTTGAAGCTAAACAAAGCCAGCTTAGCTAAGCTAAGCTAAGATACACTTAAAGTAGGCCAGTGCACACCAAGAACTAAACGAAAGCTATATAAAATTAGTGATCGTAACCATGTGCTGATCAAAATGAGCCTAAACACGGCCAGTCTAATATTATCCATCGAGGACTTCCGTTGTCCACCTTCCGTCTCCATCATCAGATCAGCTCGCTGACACCATCATATTGTATTGTCATCGGAACTTGACAGGTATGCCAAATTTCAGCTCAATCGGTTGAGGATAACTGCTTTAAAATTCAGTTGCAAGATTCCACCCGGACATACATATATACATTGCAAGTTAAATAAAAGCTTATAATAAAATTACATGTAAGCGCTATAGGTAGGTACTACAAGAAAACGAACGGTCTTATACGACAAGAAACATCAATCATAACTGGAATGTCACCGCGTACGCCTGATGTACTATTACTTGCTTATGTTATGTTATAACATTTTCGATAATATTATACTAATTATTCCTTGTAAAAAATACTTTAATTTTGTGTAATAAACTACTGAATATCTGTAATAATAAACGGTTTAGTACTAGTTCATTGTCCTGCGAACAGTAGGCATCGCGAGCACAATTTTGTATAAAACTATGCAACACGTCGATCCATAATTACTAAACAAAGAACCAAAAAGACAAAAATATTTTTTTCACACCACCTGTTCGACAATGTCCAATTACATATCATGCAACCTCAACGTAAAGTAAAGCATTATCTCTTTAGGGATATAAAGTTGTATGAAACTCCCTAGGGAATAAAGTGATAAGAATTTGGAACTTTATTTTTTTTTATACTAGCTGGATGACTGAACAAGCAGAAGGCCCACCTGATGTTAAGCGGTAACCTCTGCCTATGAACAGTGCATTCTCACATAGGTCACATCCACCTAGAACGCGCCCTATGTGGCATTGCACTGCGCCAGCCACCCTGAGACATAAAGATGAAAGTCTCATGTGCCTGTAATTTCACCGGCACCCATACCCTTCAAACCGGAACACAGCAATGCGAGCACTACTGCTTTGCGGCAGTAATAGGTATGGTGGTAGTACTTCCCCGGACGAACTCTTTCACAAAAAAGCTCTACTACTACTACAAATTCAAATTCGCGTGGAAACCATGGACTTAGTACTAAGTCCATGGTGGAAACTCTTGAAAAAGTCGGAGTAAAAAAATGCCCATATGGCATTTGTAAAGAGGTTTGTTCGAAAACAGAACTGGCCACCAAAAGCAGAACTCAAAAAGAAAAAGGTGCGTTCAAAAAGAATGTGAAACAAAAGACGGTTTTTGGTGCTGTGAATTTCAGTGAATTCTAATTGTCTCGCAGAAGGTGTTATAAAAGTAGAGTATACTCCTCTGGAATAAAGCCTGTCGTCGTCTTGGGCAGCTTGAACCCCTCGCTTCACTCAGGACTCTATATACTTCCATAGTGCATAACCTACTATTATAAAAACTTTCTTTTTAAGAACAACTAAAAATGAATTTCTGTACACTTACTCCCCCTGACATCACTTTTCGATAACTCTCACGGTTTCAGACATCGCCTAAATAATCACATATTTTAAGTATGAAGTGTCCCATCTGTACATACAATCTGTGACACTATCAAGGGTTGTCACCGCGTCGTGCTAACGGGCGCGCAATTAATTTTGCAGTGTCCTCCATCGCATCATCATTACGTTAATGAGGACCGTGCGAGATCGGAGCAGCCCTAACATCATCACCATCTTCAGCATGTAGCAGTCCACTAGAGTAGTAGTAGAGCTTTTTTGTGACAGAGTTCGTCCGGGGAAGTACTACCACCATGCCTATTTCTGCCGCAAAGCAGTAGTGCTCGCATTGCTGTGTTCCGGTTTAAAGGTGTCGGTGAAAAACAGGCATATGAGACTTTTCATCTTTATGTCTCAGGGTGGCGGGTGCAGTGCAATGCCACATAGGGTGCGTCCTAGGACGTGACCTATGTAAGAAATGAGAATGCACTGTTCATAGGCAGAGGTTACCGCTTAACATCAGGTGGGCCATCTGCTTGTTCCGTCATTCAAGTAGTAAAAAAAAACAAAGAAAGAAAAAAACATTTATTTGTGTCAACAAACATCACACACACACACACACACAGAAACAAAGAAAGATAAAACTAAGTTGTGCCTGTCAGTATACTAGTCACGCATCACTGACACAAATTGGCGTCCAGCTCAGCATTTGTTATGTTGTATCAACACAACGTTGATCTTCCGCTGAACTGGACATAAGACTCCCCCATATAATGGCATGTGTTGAGAATCTACAAACCATCTCCCACTAAAATGTCGTTAGTCTATCGACATGGGGGTTTTCCTACAATGCATGGTCCGGTGCGTGATCGCCACTCAAGCACCTTTATTTCCCAGCGGTTATCCGTTCTGTGAGCTATATGGCATGCCCATTGCCACTTGAACTTACTAATTCTGAGAGCTATCTGATACTGGTTCTACGGGTCTACTCGAATCGGGTTCTATTGCGTATTGAAATTAATCGTCTCCATAGCCCACTCTGCGATTTAACCCTATTCCATCTTCTATTCATATTTCTTCCTATTTCATAATTTGCTCTTTTAGTAGTAGTAGAGCTTTTTTGTGAAAGAGTTCGTCTGGGGAAGTTCTACCACCATACCTTTTCTGCCGCAAAGCAGTAGTGCTCGCACTGCTGTGTTCCGGTTTCAGGCACATGAAATTTACCGCGTAATTTGGTAACAAATAAACAAAGTCAATAATTACTGTATTACTGTACTACACATAAAAATGCGCATGGAACTTTCAACAATAGTATCCGAAGTTAATTCTGTAACTTTTCAAGGATTTTTTTCTTGAAAACGACAATATTTTTCTTCAATAACGAGACAATATGAAACTTGCCCGTCATCCTACAAGTTGCAAATACACAACAACGGAAAAATTTATGAAAAGAAGGCTTCGTTTGACGTGAATACGTTTCTGCCGCATCATCTAAGGATCCTTTGAATATTTTGGCTAGCTGTGCAAGCGATGAGAGTTTACTTCACAATAATGTTAATACTGAAAAATATTTTTTTTAAATCAAGTATTTATGAAATTAGTGATCGGAAAATCCCAAACACTGCCAGTCTACTATTATCCATCGAGGAGTTCCGTTGGCCACCTTCCGTCTCTATCATCAGATCAGCTCGCTGTCACCATAATATTGTATTGCCATCTGAATTTGATAGGTATTAAAAATTTCTGCTCAATCGGTTAGATGATACTCGTATAAAATTCAGTTGCAAGATATAATTTTGTCCCCCTCAGACATACAGGAAAGTTAACTAAAAGTTTGCCAAAAAACTGGTTTTTACTGGTATGTAGTTTTGGTGGTATGTTTTGACGACCTCTGTGGCGTGGCGGGCACAACCTGCTGCAACCCTGGAGGTAACGGGTTCAACAACAACTACAAATATTTACGCTATCTGCGGATATTTGTTCTGGGTATTTTCTACGTATAATCAAAAAGATATATCTATGTAATGTATTGTATTAAGTACTAGCGACTCGCCCCGGCTTCGCACGGGTAGCCCCGGTGACACCCCCCCCCCCCCCCCATGTCAATCTCCTGGTTCTAATAAGCTACCTCCCCACCTATTTTCAGCCAAATCGGTTCACCCGTTCTTGAGTTGTAAGTGGTGTAACTAACACGACTTTGTTTTATATAATATAAAGATATCAGTTATCTAGTACCCATAACACAAGCTATGCTTAGCTTGGGGCTAGATAATGTTGTATGAACTGTCCAGCATTATTTATTTATTTGTTATTGATGTTGTTAAATACTTCCCTAAATAAACAAGTGTTGATGTACTTTCACAAAAGCAATTCACACCAAAACAGACACAGAAGGAAGCCCGTCCCTTATCCCACCGCCCAAGATGATTAATGTACATCCAGATAACAACTCCGCCTCAGTATGCTTAAACGCTGGATAAGGCATATGCCTGATGAATGCGAGATATCATCGTGCGCTTATCTGTTTACGTAAGAATGGAATGAGAGATTGACCTTGGATTCTATCCCTTTTAACACATGGTAGAGGATATATCACGTGCCAAGTATTTTTTGCTTCGATATGACCAAGAGCCTTCTTTGAATTATGTGCCTATTTAAATTCACGGCCTGTGCATTCTCGCTAGTCGAGAGTAGCTTTGAGTCTAGTAATGTGACCATGGCAAGCTTGTAATACCTATTTAATATGCTAGCCTTTTGCCCGGGTACAGGTGTTTCGGTATCTAAATGAGCCCCCTCCCCCCCCCCCCCTCCCCCTCCTCCCCCTCCTCCCCCTCCTCCCCCTCCCTCCCACCCTACAGGGCAAGTTCAATAAAATATTGTAAAAAGTAAAACTTAAAAATTTAAAAAACTCGCTATGCATTGAAACGGTTGAACCGATTTTGATAAAACATGTCTAAGAACCATCGCTAGAAAACTAGCTTTCAAACAAAAAACGCATTAAAATCGGTTCATCCGTTTAAGAGCTACGCTGCCACAGACAGACACACATAGCGGTCAAATTTATAACACTCCTCTTTTTGCGTCGGGGGTTAAAAAATACATACGTAGAGTTTTATAAAATACATTTCCATGGACAGGAACTAAGATAAATATACAATTTATGTATTCTCGCGGTATTTGTGTTAATCTCTTATTAATGTACCTCGATGCACAACTGCCTACTAATAAAGATTAATTAAGAGACGCGTCTGTTGTTTAACAAAATGCTCTGCAGACGACGTGACATAATTAGGGTTGTCAGAATTTTAGGTATTTTTAAAAGCCTTTACATAACAAGAAAGTAGGAGCAGAATCGGTTAAAGCCTTATTTAAATTAAATTCTATGTAAGTACTATGTTTGGATGTTTGTTAATCACCCCGGCTTAACCTATTTCGATGAAATTTGGTTCACAGACAGATTATGATCTACATTGAGCTGTAGGCTACTGTTTATCCCGCAAGACGAGAGATAAGCCGCGGCCGGACACTAGTTTTATCATTTAAAATATGAATCTATGTCAAATTAACGATGTTTGGATGTTTGTTACTCAATCAAGCCATAACGGCCTAGCCGATTTGGATGAAATTCGGTACACCGATAGATTATAACCTGGAATGAGCTGTTTAATTTCTGTAATTTAAATTTAATTGCTGAATTATATTTCTGTTTCGAAAAGCCGATGATTGCCGAGGCCTATTACCTTCGTAGTAATACTGTACAGTTTTACCCAAAATATAAGTCTGTTTTCGTTTGCGCAGAAAAGCGCAGACTGATATCCGACAGTAGCCGAACGTATAGTCATCGGCGCAAGCACATCGGGGCGACTTATATTTTGGGTAAAACTGTACGTTTATTGCTCGGATTTCAATTGACGACGCAGTTTTATAAAGGGTAAAACAAGGCTACAGTTTTGTGTGGGTAAACAATATGTCTGTTAGTGTTTCGGGCGGAGACGCGTGCAAAAGATACTCAAAAGGTTTTTTTTTTGTATAAATATCAAATAAAAAAGTTACTTAAGAGAGTTCGATATTCATTAGTTGAAAGGACAATGCCCATCTGTGCCCCAGAAATGCCCAGATAAAGTATATTACATGTTTATCTGATAACATACAGATAAGTATATAAAAGAACACTGATCTGGCTTAGCTTATGTGATGATCATGAAGTTCCTAGAGAAAAACTAATAGCAATGCTGTCTGTAAACGTTAAAATGTATAAAAAACCAGTAGGAAGTTATCATGTTTAATGTCCAATATCTTTTGAACCGGTGCTTTATATGACATTAAATCTAGATATCATATAAATACTGTTAAAAAGTTATCATATGACATAGAGCTGCGATTTGGGCATTGCATGGCATTGTATGGCATTGCTGACTTTCAGCTCCATACTAATATGGGCATAGTCCTTTTCCTGTAAATATCAAAAAACAATATATCTATGAACAACTAATATCATCTCATTACTGTGTGAAATGAATCGCCATTTTACACGGACCTGCCAAAACCACAGAATTAAAGTTTCACTGCGACTCCATGACGTCATACCGCAGATATGTTAATCCGACAGACCAACAGCCACCGTACCACAAATAGTTTTATTATTGTCAAACTATCCCGGACTTGTTGGGGCTGGTTTTGTTGGTATAAGACTTGTCCCGGCTGTGACTTCCGTAAGGACTCTTCCAAATATAATGTGATTACACGACACGAGTAGTACGAACTAGAGATCAAGATAACTCATGTTTATTAAAAAAAAAAAACTGGCCGAGGTCCATAAAATGAGGGGGTTTCACGGCCGTCTCGAAACACGATAACAGTGTTAAAAATAGATGGCGCTGCACTGTGAATAAATGTTCAGAAGAAAGTTTAACTTTGTGACATACCTAGTGACTTTGACACACAACAAACATAAACCAGCTAGGAGAGCAACATATGGCGGAGACTAAGATCCAAAGTCTCGAGCAACGCCGTAAGGTGCCAGCTAGATAGAAGAGACGTAAGGCGAGGACGCGTCGTGGACAGGGCGAAGACGAGACAAGGACGCGACTTTTGAAATTATATAGAAGAGATGGGGCGCGGACGCGACGGTACACGTTGACTGTGCGAGCGAGCGAGACCCGCCCGGCAGGCATGCCAACCTGCGCCCCGTCCTCGCCCCCGCCGCGTCTGCGCCCCGTCTCTCCTGTGTGTTTTTAACAAAAGGCGCGGACGTAAAAGTGTTGCTCCCGCGCCTCGTCTATTCTGTATGTTTTGCGTCGCGACGCTTCTATACATTTTGTATGAAAGGGACGCGAAAGAGACAAATGTCCGCGCCCCGTCTGCGTCCTACGTCTTTTCCGTCTGGACCGCACCTAAGGTTGCATGCTTTTCGATCTCCTATAGGTTACATTTCGGGGAATGCTCCCAGGAACTGCACGATCTGATCCCACCGTCTCCTTTTCATCATAGGACGAGCAGGCGTAGCGCTCAGTGCCATCCTTATCTCATTAGTAACTAGGAATTGTTGACAGAGGATTTTGAGTTAGCGCCATTGACTCGCACTTGGCCGTTTTTATTTTTATTTGGTGTCTCATGGCTTGTGCGATTTTTAAGTATTTATTGTATTAATTTACAACGTTACGCTCCTTCCAAGTCGTCAAAGTCTCGGTCATGTAATACATCATGTGTCGGTCATGTGTCGGTGTATTTCATAGAAGCTTGTATTGAAAAATATATTTTTCACAAAAAACTTATTTCTAAACAGAAGACTATGCAGTATGCCTATCACGATGATATGATATGATTTTCACTCTAATAAACTTAACTAAAATAAATGTGAGACAAAAATATCAAAATACGGTGGCGAAATAAAGTGTCACGTCCGATATAAACTAAATAATAAATTGGCTGACATTGGCGAGTTTCTGAGGTCACCGGTGTCGACTGAGATATTCAGGCCGGCTCAGATGCGATGGCCGATCATACAAACATGGCCTAGTGATGGACACCCCAGCAAGACTTTAGTAGTAGTAAAGCTTTTTTGGGAAAGAGTTCGTCCGGGGAAGTACTACCCCACCATACCTACTTCTGCCGCAAAGCAGTTCCGAAGGGTAAGGGTGCCGGTGAAATCAGAGGCACATGAGACTTTTCATCTTTATGTCTCAGGGTGGCGGGCGCAGTGCAATGCCACATTAGGCGTGTCCTAAGTGGACGTGACCTATGAGGTAATGCACTGTTCATAGGCAGAGGTTACCGCTTAACATCAGGTGGGCCATCTGCTTGTTCCGTCATTCAAGTAGTAAAAAGATACATTTTGATATCCTCGTCAATGCTTGAATAAAATAAACACTAACATCGGAAAATGTCGCCCTGGACTAAAACTGAGTGTAAATATAAAGCCATAGCGAGCCAGAAGACTGAGATTTCAAAGCTAGAACTTGCGAGACTCGGAATCAAAGATTTAATCGTTGTTATCGAAACAACGAATGTATTATTACTGGAAGAAAGCGTTATCAGAGTCAGGCGTGGGAAGCAATGGCGGCGATGAGCTCACCACTTGTCACGTCTATATCCCACGATGGTGCAACCCACGGTTAAAAGAGGCCCATTTGAGGCTCTTTCTACCCTTTCGAGGAAAAAGGCGTGTATCTATGTATGTATTATCAAACCCGGCATGGTCCTTTTACTAAGCCCAGTTATAAATCAGCATCGTTTCAATAATCAAGACTCCCAGAGACTGTTGATGTCCCATCACTAATGCCCAGCCCAAAAGTCGAAGCTGGAATTACTAGCACATGTTATTAGCTAGGGTTGTCGCGTGCCGATAGGGTTGGACGTGACGTGCATACCGCCAAACTGATATTTATCTACGGGTTGGTTTGGGTTCAAATTCATGCATTTTAAAATCTCTGCTCTGTTTATGAGTTTTGAAGTTTTCATTCGAGGGTCATCAAGTTGTTTATTATTTGTAGGTTTTTTTTTTTATTTTTTTCTTTTTTTTATACTACTTGGATGACGGAACGAACAAGAGGCCCACCTGATGTTAAGCGGTAACCTCTAAATAATAAAATAATAAAACCAAGTTAAAACTGGAATTTAACTTAACCACTAAAATTATTTTTTGTGCTTTGCAATCATTATTTCGAAATAAGTGTAATTTTACTAAATCATTAATTAATTTAGCTAGAGAAATATTATTTCCTCCCGGTTGCCAATATCATTAATTATACGCTCTATGAAATTATAAATTATAGTAAGGGTCTTGTCACGGAGAGATAATTATAGTAATGGGTGTCACCCCTAGTTTAGGGTTGCCAGTAATTGGATAGCTTGTTTGTGTACGCCGTAAATAGGGCACGACATGGCGTTTTGAAAGAGTACGGTGTCAAAATTGGGGAATATTTTGTGAAAGCAGATTTTGTACCTCATGATATTTTGAGCTAGGGTTTGGGATAAAATAAACACACTAAACACCGGTTACCAAAATTATACTAAACATAAAATTATTCAAAAAGCACTAACTCACATTTTACGTTAAGGCGATTAGTTTTCCCGAAACGCAATTTAGACCTATATTAGAACGCCTACTCCTCCTACAAAAACCCAAAGGACCTCAAAAGACGCAAATATGCAAGTCTCGACAGAGCTTACTTATTTGAGTCTTTTGGGGTCGAGACTCTGGATTCGTGTGGTACCGGGTCCCTTCGCGTTTTCAAAATTCTTTCAGGGCATCTGGTCGAAGCGACGCGTGACCTGAGAGCTGGCTCTTATCTGGCTCAACGCATTTGTATTGCCATTCAGCGTGGCAATGCAACCAGCATCTTAGGGAAGCTTCCGTATGGTAGTGATTTGGATCAGTTGAGCTGCCTTTAGATCGCAAGCAGCGGTCTTCAGGTAGCACAACTGTTTCATATGTATTTTGTACATACCTTGTATTAGTTTTTTCTGTAAATAAATGTATGTGTAATCCAATTATTTAAAAAAAAACATATAAATAAAGCGCTTTGCGATTCTTCATTGATTCTGAATATTGTGCCAATGTTCATGCGTGGCGTGTGGTGCGGGCTCGGAATGCAAAATTGCCTAGGCTCCGCCCAGATGCCCAAGGTGGTTCGAGGCTATAATCGCCTTAACTGTACTTCACTGCACTGTTCACAATTCATCACTCTGAAGTCACTTGGTTTGTTCGCACCTTTTACGTTAGTTCTAAATACAGTTTCCTTCCTCAGATCCTCCCAACGCCCCCATCATCACTGGCTACGTGGGAGGGACGACGTTGGTCGCTGGAACAGTTCAGAAGCTATCCTGCGTGTCAGGTGGTGGCAACCCACTCGCCACTTTGACTTGGTACAAGAATGATAAAAAGGTGAGTGTCATAAAAATCTACAGCGAATGCTCAACGAACGAACGAATGTTCAATGGGTATTTCTTGGTAGGTTGACCAAGAAAGGGCGTTATTATATGTACGAGGTATGAGGTATTGTATTGTTGTAGGCAGAGCTTACCGCTTAACATCAGGTGGGCGATCTGCTTGATCCGTCATTCAAATCAAATAACCTAGAAAAAAAACCCGCAACGCAATGAAACGGCTGTACCAATTTTGATAAAACATGTCTAAGAACCATCGCTAGAAAAACTGCTTTCAAATAAAAAAACGCATTCAATTTAGATCACCCGTTTAAGAGCTATGGTGCCACAGACAGACATACAGACATACATATAGCTATCAAACTTGTAAGACCCCACTTTTGGCGTTGGGGGTTAAAAAAATACAGGGGCTCATAGTGTGGGATCAGGACAGTGACTATAATAAATAAATAATGCTGGACAGTTCACACAACATTATCTAGCCCCCAAGCTAAGCAGAGCTTGTGTTATGGGTACTAGATAACTGATATACTTAACACAATACATAACATAAATATATATTTTTTGATTATACATGGAATTAGAAAATACCCAGAACACCGTACAAATATCTGCAGATTGTAAAAAAAAATGGTCCGATACGGGAATCGAACCTGCAACCTCCTGCGTCGCAGGCGAACCTTCGCCTGCCGTGCCACAGAGATCGTCAAAACTATGTGTTATATAACTTTTGAAACTATCATGGTTATTACATACTTTTCACTAGAAAATAAAATTTGTTCGTAATAAAAGAGTCAGAAAGAGAGTAGATCGATATATCTGCCAATACTCGTAACATCCACTCGCAAAGACTTTACTTAGTTCTCCCGTGATCATGGCGCATGCAACTTTGCCGAAATAACGGGAACAATCAATACCCAAAAATCATGGTAAATATACCGTTTCTAGTGAAAAGTATATTCGGTATTATGTTATGTATTGTACTATGCTGATCTCCTTGTTTTAGGTGAACTCCGTAACCAGAACGCAAAACAACTCTGTCTCCGCTGATATCTCGATCCTCACCAATGTGACCGACAACCAAGCTCAGTACCGCTGTGAGGCCACGAACAGCGCCACGGAGATACCACTCTTTGAGACTGTCACGCTCAATGTCAACTGTAAGTATTAAGGCGTGAAGGGAGTTTTTTTTTTACTATGATAGACTCTCAATTGAAAGCAATCTCACCTGTTGGTAAGGTGGATGCTCTCGCTTAAGGCGCTAAATTAATTTTTTTGGTGTTTTTTGCCCATTACAACTCATCAGCACTTCTTCAGATAGCGAAAGTTGATTTCGCGAGAACTAGGAGACTTAACACACGTTTTTAATTGATAGTATCTCATAAATATTACCAGTTTACCTACGATCCCGTAAATAAAAAAAAAACACTGTAAAAATTTATTGAATTTCGCGCCACAAGCGAGAGTAGGTATCCACCGTAAGTGACGATGCGGCCGACGTTGGAGCACGAAGGTTTAGAAGGCACCTATTCACAGAGACCCGTATTAAAAATCTGTAGGAAAGTTATTTGAAATAATAAGCCCCCAACATTTCCCCCCCTACATGCATAGGGGACATATAGGGGATCCTAGTGTGGGATCAGAACTATGTATGTGACTGTTGGGTGTTATCTTATTTTATGCCAATTACTATAAATTTTAATTAAATTATTGACTGACTATCAACGTACAGCCTAAACCGTGTCCTAGGGACTTCCAATCCATAAGGTACATTTCTTTTGTGGTCTAGCGGTGCACTAAGAAATACAATTCCAAAATTCACCCCCTAAGAGGGTGCAGTGGGGTATTCCACTTATTTCATTATTATGAGCATGTGGTGTCCACTGCAGGGCCTCCCTTCCCTCCTTCTATTCGTCTCTATTGTTTGCTAATTTAGGACCAATCCTTCAAGTAAGAGTCTAGCTCATCACGCCATCTCCATCTGGGCCTTCCACGTGGCCGTCGTCTGTTCGGGATCCAATCTGTCGTGGACTTCGCCCATAGTTCTTCTGACATACAGCACACCATGTCTAGCCCATAATTCTACTTGGACTACAGGAAATTTATATTCCTACTTTTTTTTAAAGTTGCTCCAGAAACGGTGAAAGTTCGAGCCGAACCCAGCGAGCTGAAGCCGGGAATCGAAGCCACGCTCTACTGTGACGCAGCCTCCAGTAATCCACCGGCAGTGCTGTCCTGGTGGCGCGACGGTATACCGGTTCAAGGTAAGCATACGATTACTTCTTTGTCCAAAGTTTTTTTTTAAAATATCGTTAGAGGTTTTTATGACCACGATCTCCACCTGGTGGTAAGTGACGATGTGGCCGAAGATGAAACACAAAGTTCTAGAAGGCACCTATTCACTCTAGCCTTGAAGAGACCCAGATTATAGTTTTCAGGAAAGACAGACGATGGTAGTGTACTCCACTCCTTAGCAGTTTTCATTATAAAGGTAGAACTGAAACGTTTTGTGCGAATAGAAGGTATACTAATGAGGTAAGGATGGTACCGAGCCGTGCGCCTGCTCGTCCTATGATGAAAAGGAGAAAAACTTTAAAAGTTGATGAGGATGACAAGTTGTTTTTGGTTGTTGTCATCCTCATCAACTTTTCAATTTTAAGTTTCATTTAAACTTCATAGCACGTGAATTTTGTGAAATACTTCAATATAAATATAATCCAATATAGACTTTGTGAATGATGGATCAAACAAATGGCCCACCTGATTAAGCGGTAACCTCTGCTTAACAATGCATTACCACATAGGTCACGTCCACCGTACACGCGCCCTATGTGGCATTGCACTGCGCCCGCCACCCTAAGACATAAAGATGTAGTCTATTGTGCCTGTAAATTCACCGGCACCCTTCAAACCGGAACACAGCAGTGCGAGCGCTACTACTTTGCGGCAGGAAAAGGTATGGACGTAGTACTTCCCCGGACGAAATCTTTCACAAAAAAACTCTACTACTACTAAATTACTACTACTGTATTATACAGTAAGAACTACTCGGAAAATAATGTCCCTCGGCAATCGTCATACTTGAGAGCGTAAACATTTTCAATCATTAACCCCCGACGCAAAAACGAAGGGTGTTATAAGTTTGACGTTTCTGGGTGTGTGTGTGTGTGTGTCTGTCTGTCCCATCGTAGCTCCCGAACGGATGTACCGTTTTTTTTTTTTTTATTTTGAAATGTGAATTTGTCGTGAGTGTTCTTAGGCTATGTTTGATCAAAATCGGTTCAGCGTTGGTTTCAGTGCGTTGGGGGTTTTTTGATTTTTATAAAATTAATTACTTGTTTTCTGTTTCAAATAGCCGATGATTGCCGAGGCCTTTCCTAGTAATACTTTGCCACGTAGGTTCGGAACACCCGCTCTGATAATATTTTGTATCGTCTGCACAGGTCTACCGATGCAGCAGAAGAAAGGACTCCACGGCGGGACGGTATCCACGATAGAACTGAAGCTGAACATCACTAAGGAGCTGAACGGAGCCGTCTACACCTGTCAGGCGACCAACGAGGCTCTGGAGAGGAGTGTCAATGATGCTTTAGCTTTGAGAGTACTTTGTAAGTACCTATGAACTTAATGACCAATACATACATACATACATAGACACACGCCTTTTTCCCCGAAGGGGTAGGCAGAGCCTCTTTTCACAGTGGGTTGCACCATCGCGGATTATAGACGTGACAAGAGGTGAGCTCATCGTCACCATTTCTTCCCACGACTGACTCGGCTAACGCTTTCTTCCAGTAATAACACATTCCTTAAATAAGCTAGCAGCCAGGACAACTCTTATACCAACAAATCTTACAAACAAGTCCGGTTAAAGGAGTTATTTTAGCTATAACTAAATAAATATTCAGAAATTCCTTGTAGGTACTAGAACAACCTGCAAAATTGTACTTATGAGGCCGGTAGGCAGGTATGTGTCCCTTAAGCATAGCCCCTAACATCAACGTACCTAAATCAAACAGAATTTTAGATCAAAACGTATTTCAGTCTGTCATCGCCTGCGATCTGGCTTTTCATGACTGAACATTATGTACCTATTTCACAGAAAGTTGCAAAGGAATAAACTGTTAATAAGGAAAGAAAGCGGATAGTCAGTAGTGGGAAGCAATAGCGGCGATGAACTCACCAGGTGTCACGTCTATATATTCCCATGATGGTGCAACCTACGGTACAAAGAGGAGGCCCCATTGAGGCTCTGTACTACGCTTTCGCTTAAAATGGGTCTATGTATTTTATATATGTGTCTTAACTTATACTTAATAGAATAGAAAATGCTTTATTGTACACCTTAATAAATAAAAACACAAAAAAAAAGAAACAAAAACTTAACTACATAATTAAAAGTCAATGGGCGGTCTTATCGAATCTTATTAATACTTTTTATTTTTTTTTTATTTTTTTTTATATTCGCGAATGGACCTCATTTATTTACTTTTCTTTTTATGATCATCATCACCCTGTAGATGACCATTACTGGACTGGCTTCCAGGAATCTTTCATCCACATCCCATCTATAGCTTTCTCTTATATTGTACTCTTCTCTCATCTTTACAATCTGCCGAACCGTGTGGATGTGGTCTACGGTATTCAAGCTTTTCTGAACCCGGCTTATTTGGACTGGATTTTAATCATAAACATCATCGTCCACTGGTGGACGAGGTCTCCCCCGTAAAATAATCGGGAGCGATTTGCCCATAATAACTACGCTTTCCAGGCTTATTTGTGGTATCATTATTGGTGTTGAGTACCCAGATGGATTCTGCTGGCCATTCCCGGAAGTAGTCCCTTAGTCAGCTTTTACGACATCTACGGGAGGAGACGGAGGGGTCTATAACACGGCATTATTGGTTCACGGCGGATTTTAACACCAATGTCAGACACAGATATTTGTGTATATCTATATCTGTGATCTATGGCCGCGGAGACCAAAGGTCTTATATATATACACGACTCTCAGCAGTGAGGTTACCGACGCAAGGAGGGAAGGGATATCTGTGACTGGTGTTATTGGAGGAGTTTCCACTCTGAAATGTACATGTATAGCGCTCGTCTCGACTTGTCACCTCGAGGGTACTAGCTGAAAATCAGTGTTTGCTCTTTGAGCAACTTAATTCGCTGAGCTATGACCCATTTGTGAAGCTGCAACACACACGTACTTTTAGTTATAGTTTTTATATGGTTTAAAATTTAATTGTTTATTTTAGTGCACTGCTTTGTTTTTGTGTATAATCGTTTTATTATTTAGTTTTTAGTGCACTGTCTTTTATTTGTTTTGAATGTACGCGTATTTCTTTTTTTGACGGAACAAGCATATGACCCTCCTGATGTTAAGCGGTAACCTCTGCCTATGAACAGTGCAGTACCTCATAGGGCACTTCCACCTAGGACGCATCCTATGCGGCTTCGCACTGCGCCCGCCACCCTGAGACATAAAGATGAAAAGTCTCATGTGCCTGTAATTTCACCGGCACCCTTACCCTTCAAACCGGAACACAGCAATGCGAGCACAACTGCTTTGCGGCAGAAATAGAATATGGTGGTAGTACTTCCCCGGACGAACTCTTTCACAAAAAAGCTCTACTACTACTACGTGTGTGATTGGAGATACAAATAAACATTTTATCTATCTATCTATCTGTGATGTCAGATATACCTTGTTACTAAAGGACCATAGTTTACGTGTATGTTTGTTCATAGATGCGCCTATATTCGACGAAGCCACTCCATACACCACAGTTGGAGTTGAGAACGAGCCTCTCATCATCGTCATCAGAGCTGACGGCAATCCTGCCAGCATCAGCTATACCTGGACGAAGGATGGACTTCCGATAACTCAGTCTTCCTACAGTAGCAGTAGTAAGTTTTTGATTTTCATCAACTTTAGGCATGCTTTGACGAGATTTAACAAACTGATCCATTTAGCAGGCTCTATGTGGATTGCTGGATGTAACGCAATCAGTGATGCCAGATTGGGGAGTATCCCCCCAAATATGGGGGATTTTTATAGCTATGGGCACTGAATATATACACTATGGGGGGAAAATCGGGGTGAGAATATTTTTGGGGGATATTTGTGATATTTGGGGGGAATTGGGTGTAAATTATCGAGATTTGGCGGAAAAGTACAAAAAATAAACGCATTTTCATGCAAATTTCGCATCTATTCACACCTTTTTAGTAAAGTAAATTATTTTTCTTTAAAATTTTAGGTTCCTATGGGATTATGTGACGACACGGACGTAGAAGCCAGTTATGTTATAAAATTGTACCTAATGAATGTTTTCCTCCTTTTGGGGTTTTTTTTTTCAAAACCTAAATTTTGGGGGATTTCAGGTAACATATGGGGGGAACGCGAGACGGTCATCTGGCAACACTGTACACAATATGCCTTCGAATTAAAAGTTACTAGCATTTTTTATACATTTGTTTGGCCGCGACCTCCATGGTCAGTGACGACACGGCTGACGATTTTTTTTATTCTAATGAATGAAGTATCAAGCAGGCTACCTGATGTAAGCTGTTAAGCGTTACCCTCTACCTATAACAATGCCTTACCTCACAGGTTACGTCCACCTAGGACGCGCCCTAGGTGGCAATGACCCGCCACCCTGAGACATAAAGATGCAAAAGTCTCATGTGCCTGTAATTTCACCGGCACCCTTACCCTTTAAACCGGAATATAGCAATGCGAGCCTGTGCCTTTAGACTTGTTTGTAATATTCGTTGGTATAAGAGTTGTCCTGGCTGCAGCTTGTTTGAGGAATGTATGTATATTACTGGAAGAAAGTGTTAGCAGAGTGAGTCGTTAGCAGAGTCTATATCCCAATGAAAAGTGAAAAAAAAGATGCCCATTTGAGGCTCTGCACACCCTTTCGGGAAAAAGGTGTGTGTCTATGTATGTATGTATGTTATAATAAATATGCACTTAGTGCATAATATTGTCATCAAAATTAACCATACTTTCTCGTGTTCATGATTTATCTTAATGTCCCTAAAATGATGGAAAGGTTCCAATATAATTTTTTTACGACCTCTGTGGCGCGGCTGGCGATGGTTCGCCTGCGACGCAGGAGGTTGCGGGTTCGATTCCCGCCTCGGAACAAATATTTGTGCGTTCTGCAGATATTTGTTCAGGGTGTTCTGGGTGTTTTCTATGTATAATAAAAAATATCTATCTATGTATTGTATTATATTAAGCATATCAGTTATCTAGTACCCATAACATAAGCTCTGGCTTAGCTTGGGGCTAGATAATGTTGTGTGAACTTGTCCATCATTATTTATTTATTTATTTTATTTTATTTTATCCAGATGACAGGATAATCTCAGAAGGCAGCATGCTCAACATGACTACGCTGACCCGCCACGACGCCGGAGTGTACACTTGCGAGGCTGTCAACTCTCAGGGAGCTGCTGTGGCTAATATTACTGTCAATGTTCACTGTAAGTACCAACTCTCAACAAAAAGTTGTAGATTCACTACATATCCTATTAATATTATAAACGCGAAAGTTAGTAAGGATGTATCTTTGTTACTCTTTCACGTAAAAACTACTGGATGGATTTGGATGAAATTTGGAATGGAGATAACTGGACTCCCGGAACAACACATAGGCACATTTTTATCCCGATATTCCCACAGGATCGAGACTTACGCGGGTGAAACCGCGGGGCGCTGCTAGTTATAAAATAAAGATTAGCTCATTTATTTTATAAAACACATTTTTCAAATAACCTTTTAAGAAGTTTATATCCGACTGATAATGACGATGAAATTACTAAGCAGTACCGTGAGCTGATCAAAATGAGCCCAAACACGGCCAGTCTACTCGACGTCGTCGTCGTTTCGTATGAGGTAGTGCTGGCCTCTGGTGTCAGAGTTTGTCAAGCCGCCCGAGGGCCTCTGACATGGCCAGTCTACTATAAACCATCAAGGACTTCCGTTATCCACCTTCTGTCCCAGAAGACAGTCTTCTGTCTGTTATCATCAGAGAAACAAAGAAACAAGCCAACACACGTGGAAGCGAATTAAATAAAAGTATTAATAATAACAAAGTCAACTCAACAGGTTTTTTTTTTTTTTTTTTTGTAATTGGCGCCGCACGGCTTGTGCATTTGCCATTTTCAAGTAAGTATCTGTATTTTCACTATAATGTAGTTTCAATATATTTTGCAACGTTACACTCCTTCCAAGTCGTCAAAGTCACAGTCGAGTCATGTTTTAGTAAAACGGTGGCCAATTTTACTAAAACTTCGGTAGACAATTTCCACCAATTTCAAAAGTCACGCAATTCACTTCCATTTCATTTCACTACACTTGTGCTTTTTAAACGAGCTACATTAGTTAATATGCCACCAAAATAACACAAAATAACTCAAAAAAACACTAGGAAAAGAAATAAAATAAAAGTAGACAACGTCTCTTTTCGAAAATGGCGGGAAGAGTCCTCAACAGGGTTACAAGAAATACAATATTGGGACGATAACACAAATAAAACTAATATGACACATTAAAAAGAAATACAACAGGTACTAGAAATAACTTGAAATATCTACTTTAAACCTTAAAAGAGATAAATATTGGTGTAGTAACAATCGTCAGACACATCTAATGATTATAATTAAGAAGAAGTACCAAACATTGAAGATTTATAAAGTGGTTACTAAACTGACTTGTTTCCTTTTAGATCCAGCATCAATCAAATCAGTATCGCAAGATGGTTTATCCAATCCTAATGAAGATGCTATGTTGTCTTGCACAGCAGTTGGTGAGTGACTTAACTTTAATTTGTGTTTTCAATATAGAACTTGATATTTCTTAAAAAGTTACATCACAAACTTGCTTTATCATCCCACAAAGATAAACTAAGAGTTTAAAGTATCTAATGTTATGTATATCAATTATTATCAATGCATTATACATTATAAACAATTTAATGTTATTTGTATCAATTATGGTCAGTGCAACAAACATTTTACATTATATAATATTATGTTTATCAATTATGATCAAACGATTTATTCTTATGTTTATCAATTATGATCAATGCAACGTTCATTTCAAACGATTTATTGTTATGTTTATCAATTATGATCAATGCATCGTTAATTTTAAACGATTTCACGTTATGTTTATCATTTATGTACAATGCATCGTACATTTTAAACGATTTCACGTTATGTTTATCATTTATGATCAATGCATCGTTCATTTCAAACGATTTATTGTTATGTTTATCAATTATGATCAATGCAACGTTCATTTCAAACGATTTATTGTTATGTTTATCAATTATGATCAATGCATCGTTGATTTTAAACGATTTCACGTTATGTTTATCATTTATGTACAATGCATCGTACATTTTAAACGATTTCACGTTATGTTTATCATTTATGTACAATGCATCGTACATTTCCAATGATTTTATGTTATGTTTATCAATTATAATCAATGCATCGTACATTTCAAACTATTTATTGTTATGTTTATCATTTATGTACAATGCATCGTACATTTTAAACGATTTCACGTTATGTTTATCATTTATGTACAATGCATCGTACATTCAAACGATTTATAGTTATGTTTATCAATTATGATCAATGCATCGTTCATTTCAGACGATTTATTGTTATGTTTATCAATTATGATCAATGCATCGTTCATTTCAAACGATTTATTGTTATGTTTATCAATTATGATCAATGCATCGTTCATTTCAAACGATTTATTGTTAGGTTTATCAATTATGATCAATGCATCGTTCATTTCAAACGATTTATTGTTATGTTTATCAATTATGATCAATGCATCGTACATTTCAAACGATTTAATGTTATGTTTATCAATTATGATCAATGCATCGTACATTTCAAACGATATAATGTTATGTTTATCAATTATGATCAATGCATCGTACATTTCAAACGATTTAATGTTATGTTTATCAATTATGGACAATGCAGCGTAGATTTCAATTTAAATAATATTATGTTTATCAATTATGATTAAAGCAACATATCATATTTTAATACCTACATGTATATCATTTATGGTTCATTGAGTAACATTGGTTCATTGAGTAACATTGAGACTTATTTCCCTTCCAACCATTGTCGTAACAATTTTCTTCTAATTGTAGGCAACCCCCTAACATCCGACCACATTCGATGGGTACGCAAAGACTATACCATTCAACGTGACCAGGTTTCATTCGACAGTAAAAACTCCACCAGCTACCTGCTTCTGAGAGAGCCTACCAGAGCCGATGTTGGCAACTTCCAATGTGTGGTGAACAATGGTATCGGAGGAGAGAGCAGGCAGAATGTGATGCTAGTAGTAAAGTTTAAACCAGAGATGGATTCTGCTCCGAATCTAGCGAAGGCCGCGTCGAATGTGGGACAAGTTGGAAGACTGACTTGCAAGTAAGTGCATTCATTTTCATAATCCATTATTTACAGAAATAATAATATAACTATTATAAGTGGATGATTACAAGTTGAATACAAAATTGTAAAATACAAATGAAATAGTTGAGCTAGGTACCTAAAGACTGTTGCAAGTTGTTGTTGTTTGTTGTAGAGCTTTTTTGTGAAAGAGTTCGTCCGGGGAAGTACTACCGCCATACCTATTTCTGCCGCAAAGCAGTAGTGCTCGCATTGCTGTGTTCCGGTTTGAAGGGTGCCGGTGAAATTACAGGCACATGAGACTTTCATCTTTATGTCTCAGGGTGGCGGGCGCAGTGCAATCAAATCAAAACAAATCAAATATCTTTATTTCAGGCTTATTGGAAAATGTACAAAAACCTAAACAATAAGCCCATAGCAACATAAATACCTTAAAAACTAACATACATATAAAAAACACTTTAGACTTGCACACGATTAGCGAGCAATGCCACATATGGCTCGTCCTAGGTGGACGTGACCTATGAGGTAATGCACTGTTCATAGGCAGAGGTTACCGCTTAACATCAGGTGGGCCATCTACTTGTTCCGTCATTCAAGTGGTATACACAAAAAAGACTTACAAAAGACCTAAAGATAAGTGGATTAATTAGATTTAAAAATAATACTTACTTACTTGATCGAAAGAGGATAGTAGGAAGCGAAGAATAGGAATTGATAGAAGGATTTGGGGGAGAATTGCCCAGTGAGATAGATCAAATAACCAATAAAATATAACGATAGTCAAATAAACCGTGATGAAACACATCAGTGCAAGAAATATTTTCTTTCCATTTTATTACATATGTGATTGGATTGGGACCAATGGCAGATTATATTGCTAGGTTATTGATTTATTTTCCCTTACTTTTTAACTCGCGTTTCTGTATGCATACATAGATTTTTAGAGTTCCGTACCCAAAGAGTGGAAACCGGACCCTATTACTAATCCTACGCCGTCTGTCCGTTTGTTCGTCGGTATTGTGTCACAAGGCTATATCTCGGCAGTCGTAAGAGGTAGTCAGTTGAATTTTTTACAAATAATGTGTTGTTTACTCATAAACGTCATTTTATTATGTATATAACTTTAGTAGTAGTAGAGCTTTTTTGTGAAAGAATACTACCTCTATTTCTATTTCTTCTGCAAAGCAGAAGTGCTCGCATTACTGTGTTCCGGTATGGTGCCGGTGAAATTACAGGCACATGAGACTTTTCATCTTTATCTCTCAGGGTGGCGGGCGCAGTGTAATGCCACATAGGGTGCGTCCTAGGTGGACGTGACTTATGTGGTAATACTTTGTTAAAGGCAGAGGTTACCGCTTAACATCAGGTGGGCCATCTGCTTTATCCGGCATTCACGTAGTTAAAATAAAAAAATAAAAAAATATCCGTTCTCATTTCGCTAGATCATTTTTATTGTGGTATATGCAATCATCATTGTCTATAAAGAATTAACCATTTTAATCTTATATATCTTATATAATCTTGTATGAGTGTATGACGTTCTTACTTTCGTAGCTACCTTTTTTTGATTTATGATAGACCTTTGTTTGACCACGATCTCACGTGTTGGTAAGTGACGATGTGGCCGAAGATGAAGCACAAAGTACTAGAAGGCACCTATTCACTCTAGTCTTGCAGAGACCCAGATTATAGTTTTCAGGAAAAACAGACGATAGGGTATACCACTCCTTAGCAATTCGCAGTATAAAAGTAGAACTGAATCGTTTAGTACGAATATATGGCATACTTATGAGTTAAGGATGGTACCGAGCCGTGCGTCTGCTCGTCCTATGATGAAAATCAGATCATAAAGTTCCTGGAGCATTCCCCCAAATGTAACCTATAGAAGATCGAAAGGCATGCGACTTTACGGCGGTGCTCGAGACTCTTGATTGACTTTGAAAAATCAATCAATCTTTGGTTTTCCTTTGATTCAATAACGACCTCTGTGGGGCGGCAGGCAAAGGTTGGCCTGCGACGCAGGAGGTTGCGGGTTCGATTCCCGTCTCGGAACAAATATTTGTGCGATTGCAGATATTTGTTCAGGGTGTTCTGGGTATTTTCTATGTATAATAAAAAATATCTATCTATTTATTACATTGTATTAAGTATATCAGTTATCTAGTACCCATAACACAAGCTCTGCTTAGCTTGGGGCTAGATAATGTTGTATGAACTGTGACCAGCATTATTTATTATTTTATTTATTTTATAATTAAATGTTGATTTCCCCCTATATTTACTAAACATTTTCAACCATAACTGTGTCGATCATCTTATTAACTCCCAATTGAACTTCCAGATGTAAATCTGCACCAGCCCCCAACTTCACGTGGTCCAAAAACGGCGCCAAGCTGCCCGTCAACACCTCCACCAAGTATTTCGCGGAGTACGTGAAAGCTGACGCAGTGACGTACACGTCGGTGCTCCTCATCAATGACGTCACGTCGTCGGACTATGGCACCTACGAGTGCGGCGCTAGGAACGACTTGGGCTTCTCGACGACATCTGTCAAGTTGGATATTACTAGTGCACCCGGTGAGTACTTAGCAAAATACCATACCTATTTCTGCCGCAAAGCAGTAGTGCTCGCATTCCGGTTTTAAGGGTAAGGGTGCCGGTGAAATTACAGGCACATGAGACTTTTTATCTCTATGTCTCAGGGTGGCGGGCGCAGTGTAATGCCATATAGGGCACGTCCTAGGTGGACGTGACCTATGTGGTAATGCACTGTTCATAGGTAGAGGTTACCGCTCATCATCTTATTTTATTGTTATTTTATTATCTTTGATTAATGTAATTGGTGTGTCCGTCTTAATCAAATAAATAAAGTAAATTAAATCAGGTGGACCTTTTGCTTGTTCCGTCATTCAAGTAGTATAAAAAAAAACAATTGATTTGACTGACATTTTGTATGTTACAGATCAAGTGATATCGCTGGCAGTGACGAACGTGACCCACAACACCGTCTCCCTGGAGTGGACGCCAGGGTTCGATGGAGGCCTGTACTCCTGGTTCAGGATCAGATACAGGTGACTAATGTCGTTATATAACAAATTTTCGAATCAAGTGATTTGCTTCTAGGCTCTACGTGGTTTGTGTAGCCAGTCTCTAATGGCCCAATAACCCAGACTTAAGGTGGATGCGCACGCTTGCGGCGCGAAATTCAAATTTTTTGGTGTTTTTTGCCCATTACAGCTCATCAACACTTCTTCAGATAACGAAAGTTGAGTTCGCGACAACTAGGAGACTTAACACACATGTTTTAATTGATAGTATCTCATAAATATCATCAGTTTAGCTATGATACCCCTAAACACATTTTTACAGTGTTTTTGTTTGTTTAGGGGTATCGTAGCTAAACTGATGATATTTATGAGATACAATCAATTAAAACATGTGTGTTAGGTCTCCTAGTTGTCGCGAACTCAACTTTCGTCATCTGAAGAAGTGTTGATGACCTGTAAAGGGCAAAAAACACCAAAAAATTTGAATCTCGCGCCGCAAACGTGAGCATTCACCTTAAGAAAATATATATATATGATAAAATGAAGGAATGTTAAATTTATGAATGATGGAAGAAAGCGTTAGAAGAGTCATTCGTGGTAAGCAATGGCGGCGATGAGCTCACCACTTGTCACGTCTATTTCCCACGATGGTGCAACCCACTGTAAAAAGAGGCCTATTTGAGGCTCTGCCTACCCCCTTCGGGGAAAAGGCGTTTGTTTATGTATTTATATATATTTGAGTTCTCACGATAGAAATTTGGAGAATTGGTAAGGAGAGGCTCACGTTTCCGGAGTATGAGCGAATTGCTCAAAACTCGCGGTCTAGTGGATTTTTTGACTTTTTTGACAAGTATTTACGTATTTTTGTATCTATGTATGTATGTATATAAATTGTCTGACAGTACATTGACGATTTCAGAAAAATCTACGACGAATCCTACAAATATGAGGACGTAATGCCTAAGAACGCGACCTCATACACTGTCGGAGGCCTAGAACGGAACAGCGACTATGTGTTCTCAGTGATGGCCATTAATAAGATCGGACAGAGCAAGTACCGCCCGGACGACACGAGAGCAACTACTCTAAGTGAGTATTTTAATGATATTTTTTATAATTAATATTATAGAATTTAAACTAGCGTGGTTGGTGATCATTTTAACATGAATATACGGCTAAGATTCTTTGGTCAACTCAGCCCAAACCTCACTCAGCTCGCGGGCTGAAATGTCCACTACGAAATTTATTTATATATTTTTATAGTCAACTCAGCCCGCCGGCCATATCGACCCCTTTGAAAATCTTAACTTAGCCCAAAACTTTTTATTTTTTTATACTACTTGAATTACGGAACAAGCAGATGGCCCACCTGATATTAAGCGGTAACCACTGCTTATGAACAGTGCATTCTCAAATAGGTCACGTCCACCTAGGACGCGCCCTATGTGGCATTGCACTTCGTCCGCCACCCTGAGACATAAAGATGAAAAGTCTCATGTGCCTGTAATTTCACCGGCACCCTTACCCTTCAAACCGGAACACAGCAATGCGAGCGCTACTGTTTTGCGGCAGAAATAGTTATGGTGGTAGTACTTCCCCGGACGAACTCTTTCACAAAAAAGCTCTACTACTACTAAAAGTGTGTGCAGTGTGTATGCTGTATACCAAACATTTTCAAGACATTAAAGAAAGAAAGAAAGAAAATTTATTTATTTTTCCACACGCACAACAAACACATAAAACAAGAAGACAAAAACAAAAATCCACTAAGTACATAGGTAGACACTACAATATAGACACTACAATATCATGAGAAACAAAAAATAAAAATAATCAAAAACTGTTATAAACTTTGGTAGGAAAGTTGATAGGTTGTGTGTGTTGAATTAAGTGGAATTTCTTGTTAGATTCTCATTGAATCGTGGTCCTAATAGTGTTCCCATTTATTAAACAATTTAAACATGTTTCACGCTGCCTCAGGCATCCTGCCCACATCAGTACAGTCAAGCTCAGAAGAGTTTAACTCCTACAGTGTTCCCGGCGTTTTTATAATCACGGGAACTATTATAGGCACTGCACTTATTCTCTTGAATGTACTGCTGATCGGGTACTGCCTACATCGGCGGACCAATAAGAGGATACGAGGTTTGGAGATGTTTAGATTTAAGTTTAAGTAGTTTAGTTTTAAGTGTGTTTGAGAATGGAAACTTAAAAACTTTGTTCTGAATTTTTTATCTACACTTTAATATTATAAAGAGGTAAGATTTGTATATTTTTGTGTGTATGTTTGTAATGAATAAACCCAAAAACTACAGTGCCGATTTCAAAAATTCTTTCACCATTGGAAAGCTACATTCACCCTGAGTGACATAGGCTACCAAGGGGGGATAGGAGCTATTTTTCATCCTGAAACTACCCGTGCGAAACCTTGACGAGTCGCTAGTCTAATTATAACTTGATATTATTTTCAAAGACAAACATAATATAAAGTAATTTAATAAAAAAACAAAACCTCAAACATAAAATTCTAAAAAATAATGCAATTAATTTGGACCTTTTGAAGCTGAACTACGGGTAAGTAGTCGACCAAACTGCATTAAGGATCCCGAGACCCCCAATGAAAGTGCTCTGTTACAGTGGACGTACTTAAGGTGTCTAAGAAAGGGGGAGATGTGAAGTTTTAACCATGATACATAAACGCAAGCATAACGAACATTTATCTTTATTCCTTTAACCAATGTTTAAGTCTATGGTTATTTTACATTTAACACGATATTGTATTTTCCTTGTCCATGTTTCAAACATCGGTGGCAAAATCGTATTATAAATTCATTATTTGTATCAATTTATCACGCAAAAGAAAACGATAAAGGCGATTAACCTGACAAAACTTTAAAAAAAAAAATACGATAATCCTGACACATTTCGAAAAAAACCTCATCTTTTGTAATCTTGGCTTAATAGCAGAATAATAATAACTACACCCATTACTATTAGCCCAGTAGTCCCATTGTTGGGCAATTCCGCTCAATTTTCCGTTCCAATCTTCCCCATTTCCGCCAGTCACTACGGTCTTGTGCAACCGTTTCCCGTCCCCTTCGTAAGCATCCAATTCCTCACCCACAGTTCCCAAATCCGGCCACCTCATGCGTGGTCATTTTGGCCCATAGTTTTTCGGCGCACCTAACGTGGCGGCCCAATCCCACTTGATCACGTCTAATTGATGATGTTGATTAAAAACCACTTAATATTTGAATTTATCTACACTATCTACATCTACACTAATATTATAAAGAGGAAAGATTTGTATATTTGTATGTTTGTAATTAATAAAACCAAAAACTACTGTTCCGATTTCAAAAATTAGTTCACCCTTGGAAAGCAACATTCACCCTGAGTGACATAGGCTATCAGGGGGGGATAGGAGGTGGGGGGGGGGGGGGGGGGGGGTCATCCAGAAACTACCCGTGCGAAACCGGGACGAGTCGCTAGTCCACAATTAATACAACACGCCCTGTCCTAGTTCCGTCCTTTACGTACCATTTTGAACAAAATGTACGTTTTATTCTCGAATTGAATTAGTTTTAACTTAATTCGTGTTGCGAATTTCGTTGTACTTGCTTTGAAGAACAATAAATCTTTTTGCTAGCTTGTAATACATTTTCTGACGGTTGACCATTTTTAAATAAAAATGTTTTATACCATATTATATTTTAAAACCAATTTACTGTAAATACATTTGGTTTTATACTGTAAAAGGCTTTGTTTTCAATTGAAAGAAAAAGAGCTTGTAATTTTGAAATTAACTTCAAATCATTTTACGAAATGAAAGTGTTAATTGAAAAACATTTGGAACTTTACATTTTAAAAATATTTTTGCAATAAAATCTATTCAATTATAGGTTTATCAAATTCCAGAACATTTTTAGATTTCTGTTCTCAAACACGGCTTTTCATGTTTTATTATTTGCTAATTTTTATTTTATTTTTGTTTAGCTTCGTCCGAAGCGGGCGAGTTGAACGTAGTCGCCACAGAATACGTCGAATCAGCAGATGTATCCAAACCTGTCATAGTTTACGTATCTGTTACTGCGGCTGTGCTAATTTTGATAAACGCCGGCTTGGTTTCCTGTTTTGTTTTAAAGAGACGCGCAAGACGCCTAAAAGGTAATTTTATTTTGCTTTGTTTTTTAGTTTTTTTTTCAACAGTCATATACATAGTCCTGATCCCACACTAGGATCGTTGTGTCGTGTGCATCAGGAACTACAAGCACCATGCTACCACAACATACAGACCGAAAACAAAGATTTGCAGAACATGCAAACATTTGCCCCACAGCGGGAACTTTGTTTCAATCACCTTCGCTTTGTTCTGAAGTTTTATATTCTACAAGCTTTTATTTAACTTGCAATGTATGTATGTTTGTCCGGGTGGAATCTTGCAAATGAATTTTAAAGCAGTTATCCTCAACCGATTGAGATGATATTTTGCATACCTGTCAAGTTCCGACGACAATGCAATATTATGGTGACAGCGAGCTGATCTGATGATGGAGACGGAAGTTGGATAACGGTACTCCTTGAGGGATAGTAGACTGGCCGTGTTTAGGCTCATTTGGATCAGCACACGGTTACGATCACTAAAAATATATGTTCCCCAAAAAAGTTATTGCATGTTATTTTGTAAGATAAATTTGATATTACTGTCAGAAAATAGGCTTCATCAAAAGGTTTTTTAAATGATTACAACGGCCGTTATATCTTGCTACGTAAAATGTCGTAGTTCATCTCGTAGACTTACTACGATTTGCGTAGAGCATCTACGGCGTAGCAATCTACGCTGGACATGTTTTTATATTAATGTTTCTTTCCATAAATGTTTATATTCAACACATGAGCCCTTTTGAATACTTCACTCTTCACAGGAATAATTAATTATTCCAATTAATAACGTTATTTCGTGTTTCCATCCGTTCCACTTACTACAGCCAAACTAATTGATTGAATCGTTCGTTCCGAGAAATTTCATGAGGACACGTCAAAAGTTTTTAATTTAATAAAAGGATAACTATGTTTTAATTTTTCATTTAAATTTACGTTGTTCGTTTTACAGAAATAGTTTTCAGTATAAAATCAATAGTGTTTAAATAATATGTTGGCATACTAACGAGCCGTGGTTTTTTTTCATAAGTCCGCTCCTCTCAATTTTACCTAAACTCGGAATTTTTAATAAAAAAACAAAATGGTAGTTGCAGACGTGCGTAAGATAGTTATCAGGATTTATTCATACTAGTTATTTTTATGAAACAAGCGCATTATCTTAGACAATTAATATTTTTGTTAATGACGCTATAAGCTCATTTTCTTTTTATAGAAAACGTTATCTTTATCGTGTTTTTGACTCTTGTAATCATTAGGAAAATTAGCATATTTATTTTTCGTTACTTACTTTGCGATAATACGTATAAGTAGTTTTTTTTTTTTAAATTAATGACGTAGCTAGCAAGCATAGGTGCACCTGATGTTGAGCGGTAATATCTGCCTATAACAATGCATTACCTCATAGGTCACGGCCACCTAGGACACATACTACGTGGCTACTGCGCCCACCACCCTGAGACATAAAGATAAAAAGTCTCATGTGCCTATAATTTCACCGGCACCCACAACCGGAACACAGCAATGCGAGCACTACTGCTTTGCGGCAGCAATAGGTATTGTGGTAGTACTTCCCCGGACGAACTCTTTCACAAAAATGCCTTTGAAGTCTCTGATTTGATTAAATGAATGAACTTCAATCATACGACACAGTATAGGAAGTCTTAATGGATTGACGATATTTCGAAAAGCACAGGAAATCGGTGGATGGAGGCTGTTCAACACATTTTTAGTATGGCATTCTACGAAGAAGACCTTTTCTCAGCAGTAGACTTATACAGGCTAATGATAATGATGATAAATTAACATCACTTCAAACCACTAATAAGCCGGCCTAGCCAAACGGCATTCGCTTCGAAGCGATTCCATTTTACTACATTCATAATACAATACAATTGACCACGTGACGTTTCGATAGCGTACGTCAATCTCATAAATTTTTGGCTTTTGTCATCGCTATTAGAATGTTACTTTGTCTACAGCCTCAGGGCGGTTATTCACTATGACCATAGGAGATTACGTGAGTACGAGATTACGTGTGACGTCAAAATGTACTCTGAACGATGATTCCACGCAGATATCGTAACGAGCCCGCGTTATGTCGCGCTTGGTCATAGTGAATACGGGGGCAGATCTTACTTTTGAAACTATCATGGTAATGGTTGTGCCAAAATATCGACAACAATGAAAACTCGAAAATCATGGTAAATATACCGTTTCTAGTTAAAAGTACTAACGAGATCTTCTCCCCACAGAACAAGCCGGCCAGTCCTCAAAGTCTGCCACCATAGAGATGTACGCACCGTCCTCGTACAACGACACGATGACGGGGGAGACCCTCAGCTCCGTGTCTGAGAAGTCGGAGACGTACTCCCAGGATGGTGATGACAGACCGCCGCCGCCGATACCGGAGATACCCAGCATGCCGAGCAGGCACAACAATATGATGAGTCAGGTATGTTATACAAGGTCTTCATCAGGTTGGCCGCTAAATTCCTAATCGTGGATTTGATTTGTAAGTGACTAAATATTCAAATTATAAATATGCATGGATACTGCATTATAAATCCGAGGGATCACTGTACCAGAAACACGAGAGAACAATATTTTCTCAATAGAAAAAAAAAACAAAGTTACCTCTTTACTTTGTCTGGCTAGATTTATATTATTGGGTAAAAGAATAAATAAATAAAATTAATACAACAAATCTGAGGGTTTACTGTAGGGGTTTTGTAAAATTAGCTATATTTTACGAGATATTCAATAAAAACGACTTTTTCGAACGGTGCGAGCTTTTTTTTGTATGAAGATTTCTACCAGGAGTTGGCGCAACCTTAAGCAGCCCTTAGATCCACTGCTGGACGAGGCCTATTTATTTACTAATCGCGAAAACTTAAACCAGATGTTCGGACGATAATCGATCGATCGATTACCACTGAAAAACCCGCTTACTTGCGCGTCGGACCGTAGAAGTAGGCTACCATACGAGTAATATCCACTAGACCAAAAGTCCTTGGTGAAATTAAGAACACATTTTATGCGCATTTTCTTTTCAGAAATATTTTCCGTTTTTCGTGGGAATTCAAATACAATTTTCGTATACATTTTCCTGCAAACGGCGTGTGTGTATTAATAACTTGGATATTGAAATTATAACTTTTGAAACTATCATGGTTAGGTAATGTACTTTTCACTAGAAACGGAATATTTACCATGATTTTTGAGTTTTAATTGTTTCCGATATTTCGGCACAGTTGCATGCGCCATGATCACGGGAGAACACAAAACAAATATATCAACAACTAAACAATTATCACAAACAAATATCGGGAGCAATCAAAAGTCAAGAATCATGGTAAATATCCCGTTTCTACTGAAAAGTTTTGAAATTTTACATACATACATACATAAATTCACGCCTGTTTCCCCATTCATTCATGCATTTCATCACAGACTTCCACTTGCTACGATCCTGACAAATAGGATTCAAACTAGACCGCGTTAGAAATACGATACTGCGCTCCCAAACATATATCTAATACAGCTGGAGCTGGTTAGCTGGAATAAAATGCTAATTAGCATTAAGTTCGCCTATGTACTGCTTTTTGTCTTGTGCAATAAAGATTTTTCTATCTATCTATCTATACACATAGCCGATGTAGCTCTGAAAGCTGGAAAACTAAAGTGGGACTGGGCTGGACAAGTTAGCCGCATGCCTGGGGACCTCTGGGCTAAGATAACCACAGAGTGGGTTCCGAACGCGCGGCGGCCATGTAGCAGACCCAGACGGCGATGGCGGGACGAGCTCCACTCCCACAACAAGGACTGGCCACAAATAGCTCAGGATAGAAATGATTGGAAAGAGGAAAGGGAGGCCTTTGCCGTGCAGTGGGAAACTTCCGGCTTATAAATAAAATAACGATCCTGACACACCTCTTTTGCTTCATTCACTCTCATCACATTCTTCATACGTGCTCGTCGGTTAAGTTAGAAATTTTAATCCTTCAAATACATTGTCAGCAGACATCGGACTACCTCATCGAAGAACAAGGCGTGATCCTCCCCCCACCGCTGGACTACCCCCCTCCTAACTACTACGAGGAGCACGCGCGTACTCTGCCGCACCCCCACCGGCACAAGGACGTCAATCTCCACGGCACGCTGGGACGCAGCACTGGTAATATACTCTCATCATCAGCTGCTATCGTCCACCGCTGGACTGGACATAACCTTCTCCATAGAAACCGTGACGAACGGTCTCAGTCCGGGTTGTGGTCACCGCTCGATCTTATAACCAACGAATCTTACATACAAGTCCGCCTAATTCCGGCATTTACGACATCCACGGGAGATGGAGGGGTCTATTCTTGGGCCGGACACACCACGGCTATTTTCATAATAAGTTAATTAATATATGATTTGTATGTTTCACCAGGTAAATCAAACTACGTGCCGGCGCCGAGCCCCATGCCGCCCCTCGACGGCTCCTACTACAACATGGCCTCTGACAGATACCTGTCGTATCCTCCTCTCATCGGCGAGTACCTCCAACAGGTGAGATCACTCCTCCTATACGTATCTCTTAGCAAAAATATTCAAGATTATAATTTTGTACAGAACACAGATAAGAAATAGTATCAACATGTTCATCAGATCTTGTTCATCAGAGGTTCCATTCTCCATCAGATCTTCATCACTTAATATGCCCTAAATAATTGAAATTATAATAATATGTTTTTTTTATACTATTGGAATGACGGATCAAGCAGATGTCCCACCTGATGTTAACTGGTAACCTCTGCCTATGAACAGTGCATTCACGTGTTGGTCATATCCACCTAGGACGCACCCTATGTGGCACTGCACCCGCCATCCTGAGACATAAAGATGAAAAGTCTCATGTGCCTGTAATTTCACCGACACGACATAAATACGTATGGTGGTAGTACTTCCCCGGACGAGCTTTTCACAGAAAAGCTCTACTACTACTATGTTTAATTTGTACTGAAAATTTAATAACGCCTTTTTGCAGCGTATAATTTTATAAGCTTTGTAGCCATGGGACCATGGGTAAAAGCCGTTTTTAACTTGCAATGTATGTCCGGGTGGAATCTTGCAACGGAATTTTAAAGCAGTTATCCTCAACCGATTGAGCTGAAATTTAGCATACCTGTCAAGTTCCGATGACAATACAATATGGTGGTGACACCGAGCTGATCTGATGATGGAGACGGAAGGAGGACAACGGAAATCCTCGATGGATAACTGTAGACTGGCCGTGTTTAGGCTCATTTTGACTTTTTGCACACGGTTACGATCACTAATTTTATAAAAGCTTGTGTTGTAAATATGTTTTTCACAAAAAACGTATAATAGACCATTGTGATTTTGACGTCATTGATTTGATCTACCAGCAAGCCGGTCGCACCCCCACTCCGCCGCAGCAGTACGGCCAGCCGGTACCAAAGCAGCACCTCATGAATGGAGGGGTGGTGACCAGCGGCTCTCCATCACACATGGCCAGCCCACCGCACAACTACGGACTTGACAGTAAGTAAACTTTATTTACAGAGAGAACATATAACTAATCATCATCAGCTATAGAAAGAAGTCCACTGCTGAACATATGCCTGCCTCATATAATGCCACGATGAGCGGTCTTGAGCCACCTCCACCTGCGACCTTTATAAAGTATTTGGTCCATCAAGAGGGTGGCCTTTCTATCCTGCGTCGTCCGGTGTGTGGTTGCTACTCAAGAATCTTTATTCCCAAAGGTTATCAGTTAAAATAAATACAAGACAGCATAAACACAATTTATAAGTAGATTAGAATAGCTGTAAAAAAAAATGAAAATTGTGTGTGAAATGTATATTTTAAATAATGACGAGTTAAAGATTGTTGAACTGACCTTAGTACCTATTGGTAAACTCACTATATGAGTCTATTGTTAGTGTCATCATTTTTAATAATAAATATTCTGATTCTGATTCTATAAAGTCAAAATTTTCAACGGTAAATTTATTTTTTCCGAATTGTATCACATTAACAGCCAGACTACGTAGAGGCTCTATGAAACTCGTAGACGCTCTACGAACCTCGTAGAGCATCATAGAGGCTCAGCCCTTTGAGCGGGTGTTGGGGGGATAAGGATATGGAATTTCTCCCTGGCTCATATTATACCTATGATATGGGCCCGATCAGAATCAGTTACGGCATATCATAACATAACACCCAACAGTCACATACATAGCCCTGATCCCACACTAGGATTCCCAGTGTCGTGCGTATCAGGAACCACTATATTTAATTCTGATTGTGCCCTGACAACTTCTAGCTCTAGTTATAACAGTAAATAATACCCCCAACAGTTTCCTTAGACCGGCAGTCAGCCGGCGGCACGCTGAGGCGACAGCGCCTCGACAAGATGGCCGTCCCACCGCCTGACGTCACCGTCCTGCACCCAGGCAACTGTACACAGGTAACAAAATCTCTTGCATTCAACAACTGTTTGGAGGTCGGAGTTGCCCGCGTCCGTAGGTCCGCGTCCCTTGCGTCCCTACACGAGATCTCTGGGCGGTAGAAAACGGGTAACAACATTTCTGGGGGTAGGCTTCGGCCGTGGCTTGTCACCACCCGCTGAACAAAGCCAATTCGTGAAGCGACATTGTCGTATTTCGGACTGATGTCCAGTATAGCCATCGCCATCGTGGAAGTGACTGACGGGTTTGAGCAGTTCGTGCACTGGATGCACCATGTGCGTTTTAGAGACTGCAGCGATGCAAGTGTTCCGGAGGGCTAGGCTTGGAGGTTAGCGGGATCCGAAGCACGGTTCCCTGCTGGCCAATCGCAGGTTGTAGGGGGTCCAACAAGTGAGCTAGCCACTCTCCTCGCGAAAAATCCCAGAATGCTCCATCGTGCCGGTTGGCGACCGGATGAGAGGACCTGATGGCCATTCCTGGGGGGGTTCGGGCGTTCCCGCAGTCTCCAGTCTAGTCCCCCAGTGGCGCAGGAGCCTGCTGTTTGTCTCTAAGTTTTCGTTGGTCAGTGCCTCGCTCAACAGTTTTTCCCACTCTAAAAACATTATGAAAAAACAAGAAGCACTACCTCTCGCTTCAAGTGCACCTCTCCAACATTCGAGGACTGCACTTTAATCTCAATCCGGTCCACCACCACCTAGAGACCGCCAAGCCACTCATATTATTCCTCACGGAGATGCAGATTCAATGTCCTCCCGATACAGCATACCTTACATACCCAGGCTATGCTCTGGAGCAAAACTTTAAATCCAAGGCTGGTATTTGTTTATTTGTCTGGGAGGACATTTGCTGTCTGCGTCTTCGTGGCCTTGAAGAACCCGATTTCTCCGTTTTATGGACTTTGGTGGACACCGGCTTAGATAAAATTATCTGTGCTGGTTTATATCGTTCACACTCTGGAGACTACGAGACAACCAGGTTGTTCAACCACATCTGTGAAGCGGCTGATGTGACCCAACAACGTTATCCGTATGCCCATCTGGTGATTTTGGGGGACTTTAACGCCCACCACCAACAGTGGTTGTTCCCTTACCAGTTCACCGACCATGCTGCGAGAATGAATTTGAACTTGAAGCATGAACTTTTTTTCTAGTGAGCAAACCTTTTTTTTTTGTAACGGGTTTCTTGACTGATCTACTCTTATTTTATAAGTTTAATGGCTCCGCAACTCTTTTCTTTAACGAGGTTCTTGGCTCATATACTCGTTTGGTGTAAACTAGTTCTAACAGTGAATTCTTGTTGCAGCACTCCCAAACACCTAAGCAACCGCAGTCCATCCTAAAAGACCCGTCGAGACACAAATACGGCAATCAGTACGGAAGCCCCATATCTTCCAGCACCCCTCAGAACAGCAACTCCAGTCAGATTCTGACAGTTCAGAATCTGACTTCGGATGTACCTCAGTACGGAACCATTCGGAAGGAGAAGAAACAAAACGTCACGATAGACGAGTCTTTCAACAAGAGAAACGAAACGCACGTTGTTTAAAAATATACAAATTCAAAGTGACAAAGTGAACATAAAAAAACAATGTGGTTATGTCAAATAGTGACATGTGAAGTGTGTCAAAAAAATGTTGTGTCAAAAGACAGTGTCAAATGCTAGATAGGTTTGTAAATAAACGTGGTTTAGTAAATGTAGATAGATTACAAAATAATTGAATGTGATAAAGATAAGGACTTGTGAGGATTAGCGCGAGTGTTAGATAGATTTGACAATTTTTAGCCCGAATAAGTCATATTGTTAACAGGTTCATGGTCGTGTTTTGGGGTTAAATGTACCCCAAAGTTAGTTGTGTTCATACGCCATCTAATGGTACGTTAAAATACCGCTTAATTGAGATGATGCAACAGTTGGCATAGCAAGGGTTATTAGCACTAGTGTACAAAAGTTATTCTAGCACCGAAATTATCATTATTTGTGGGATTAGGTAATTGATTTAATTTATGTACTTGAGTCATTAATTCTTTGCTAAACCAATTGTGCGCTGAATTCCCGTGTTGTGTATAGCGGCCGTCTAACAGCAGTTTTATACATTTTGTGGGGTTAAATACACCCATTCGACTTTAACGTTTCTATACGTTGTGGTAAAAGCTTACCCCATTCGACTATGGGCCTGGTTGTTGTTTTGGGCTAATTCGTGTGGTTGTAATCGAGTGTTCGACTGACTTATCAAATAATTTGTAAGTTAACGTCCATACGACATAATTGGAAATTTTTGTATCGACTTCAATGTCCAAACGTAATTTTTTAAAGTTATTTAGGTACTTTCTTTTTTCTATGTAATTAAAATTTAAGGACTACAGTATAACTTAAAATGATTTTTTAATGTTTTTATCAGTAAAAGAAAATATTCTTTGTTATAAATCGATTCCACGAAGGATCTCTTATTAATAAGTTTGAATGTATAGTTTAATTATTTTCTATGTATGTATGCATAAAAAGATTATTAAATTTTAAAGCATTTATAATATTGGGAAAATTTTGAATTTTACCACGGCGATTAATCGTCATGTTTTTGAATTGTTCAATAAAACATTAGTAAATTTTGATTGTTATATTAGTATATAAATCATTTCAAATTAAAAAAAATTATGTGGCTTCAAAAATTCTTATAAAACATTTAGGTTATAAAAATAACGTTTCTCAAGCCAAAAATGGAATTGGTTTTATAATTATTAATTCGAGTATATTTTGTAAAAGTTACTTAAGGACTTTTGAGAAAATGCCTATATGTATACATTTTTGTATTATTTTTTTGCTATAATTGAAATATCCACCTGTATTACGATTTAAGTCAACCAATTTATATTTTAATAAAACCAGGGGTACATAAAACCCCGTTATAAGAAGTGGTCACTGTGGAATATGTCAATTTTTAAATTAATTATCTCGAATATTTGGTAAATTTTAAATCTGTTAATTTAATATTGCTGCATTTTTTCATAGATAAATGTAAATAATAAAAATACTCAAATCGCGAACTGACAATAAATCTAAGTTTAATTATTTTATTTATAATTCACGCTTGTATTCAGTGTAAATACATTATTGTAATTTTCTATAATATTAGCTTTTCTACTCCAAAATTTAATCGGAAGGATAGTTCAGATACCAAAGTTTTATTAATTTTATTCTTAAGTTATTAAGCTATCTAATTTTTATTTTTATTTCTTCATTGATTTTTCGACTATGTAACAATTATATTGATTTATTTTTTCAATAAATGGTAATCGACTGATTTTCCAAATAATTAATTTAAGTATCAATGATTGTTTTCTAAATTTGAAAATCCATCCATTGAAAAAATACGATTTTATATTTACAAAAAAATATTCTATTGTTACATTTCGAATTTAAATAAAAACCTAATAATGATTTTTGTTTTATTTTTTTCGTTCCTTTTTCCTTAGTTATATCATACATCCAATTACTAAACATATCACAATATAATTAAATTCCGCTTCAAAACAAGTTATTTTGATAAAGAACTGAGTGCCAAATGTAGTATTTTTTATTTCAAATGTCATCTTAGCTGTGTTAAACGTCCTTCTACTAAATATTTAAGTAAGTTAGTGAAATATTGAAACCGTGCCTTATACTTTAAAGCCATTTTGAACATATTAATATCACATTAAGTATTTGCCAGAATCTAGAAATTAAAAATAAACTTTTTAGACGGTATTAATGTCATTCATGAACAGTCAGAATTGAGTTTTCCTTTGCATTGGTCAACAACGTGTTGTTGTTAACAGTAAACCTTTTTTTTTTTTAGTTACGAAGCGTTTTTAAAAATTTAACGGACTAAAAGTTGTTTTTTTTTTGTTACATATTTATTTTATTTTTAAAGAATTAAAGAGAATTTAAGAGACTAACGTTTAGAAAAAAATAAGTAACAATCTGAGAGTTAATCGATGACCTCTGTGACGCGGCGGGCGAGTAGCTGGCTGAGATGCGAAACGTTGCGGGTTCGATTCCCGTCGTGTTAGAAATTTTTGTATTATCTGCAAATATTTGTTCCGGGTCTGGGTGTTGTGGTGCCAAGGTACTCGATGTTCCTGATACACAAAAATTTTGTTTTTATGTTTTTTAAATACGTATTTTGCTTTTTTATTCAAAAAATGAGCTTGTCATCATAGTAGTAAGTGCTAATGGAATGTTCAAAACATATTGTCAATACGAATATAAAATATAAATGTCAATGTATCTTCATTAAGATGTGGTCCTAATAAATAATTATATAATAAAAATATTACGTTTAAATATAAATCATTATTTTTTTTCAACGCTAATATAACTTTTTTATTTGGCGCTTACGCCCATCATTCATGACGGTCATTGTACAATATGCCATAAGTAGATAAAAATAAGGTTGTAAATTATTCTAATTCCAATGTGACTTTGAATTACGTAAGCTCATGATTGTGTAATCAGCATACATTGAAATAAAGCGTATAAATGTTGAAAGTCTTATCATTTACGGCCTAGCCTTGAAAACCTTACAAAACTATGGGCGGCGGTGAATTTACAGGCGCACGAGTTTAACATTGATAGACCTTTGTTTGACCACGATCTCACCTGTTGGTAAGTGACGATGTGGCCGAAGATAGAGCACAAAGGTCTAGAAGGCACCTATTCACTCCAGCCTTGAAGAGACCCAGATTATAGTTTTCAGGAAAGACAGACGACGGTAGTTTATTCCACTCCTTAGCAGTTCGCATTATAAATTTAATGTAGAACCGAAACGCTTAGTCCGAATACACGGTATACTGATGAGGTAAGGATGGTACTGAGTCGTGCGCCTGCTTGTATGATGAAAAGATGGTGGGATCTGACCATGAAGCTCCTGGGCACATTCCCCGAAATGTAACCTATAGAAGGCATGCAACTTTACGGCGGTGTTTGAGACTCTGGATCCTAGTCTCCGACATATGTTGCTCCCTATAAGCCTGAAAGCTCTGCGCTCGATCAAGTCTAAGGCAGCGAGCTGGTGTTTGGCCGAGCCATCCCAAACATGCCATATATTGCATTACCTACCCGGTAAAAAAACAATTACAAGATTATTTCCCAATAATAGAATAATATTGTAGGTATACTAGATACTGCTATAGGTAAGAACAGAAGAGTTCGTCCGGGGAAGTACTACCATCATACCTATTTCTGCCGCAAAGCAGTAGTGCTCGCATTGCTGTGTTCCGGTTTGAAGGGTAAGGGTTCCGGAGAAATTACAGGCACATGAGACTTTTCATCTTTATGTCTCAGGGTGGTGGGCGCAGTTCAATGCCAGATAGGGCGCGTCCTAGGTGGACGTGACCTATGAAGTAATGCACTGTTCATAGGCAGAGGTTACCGCTTAACATCAGGTGGGCTATCAGCTTGTTCTGTCATTCAAGTAGTATATAAAACAAGAGTGATATTTAGGAAATCTCATCTTCAATACCCAATTGATATGTTGCTTGGTGACTTAACGCCGGCAAAAATTGCATTGCATTGACAGCAAGCAACGCAAAGTTATGGATTCGTCCAACTTCGAGCAAGTTATAAAGCGCCGTCAATACAACTTCATGTCGTGAACATTACCATATCAATACATGCCGTATGGTGGCGCGGTGGATGCGATGAGCGAGAGCGTGCTACCTTGCAGAGGAAATTACAGTACATTGGTATGATACTTATTGGTCGAGGGAAGCAAGGAGGGTTTGGCTTTTTTATTTATTTATTATGGACAACAAACAATTACACACATGTAGTACTAAATATAGGACCAAACATAACAGTTTCTATAAGTTTATTATTTTTCAAGTGTAAACCACACATCATGGATAACATTAAATTTAAATGTAACCCAAAACTTTCGTTCCAGCGAGACTCGAACCCACACCCTCGCCTGTGATCGGCGATGCCTTTACCAATTCGGCAATAGAACGAGCTATGACGCTGGAGACGAAATTTGTGGGCACTATCAACTCGGCTATAGCGCCGATGGGAGCCATCTACAGGTGTTTCATTAGAAACCTTCTGTTCAAAGTCCGAAATTAGCTAAGTAAATGCTAAGTGTCTATCAGGAATGTAGGACGACCAGCAAGATACACGAGTAGGTAGATACTTACTAATCATTGCTTTCATATTGTCACACCGCCTGACTGGCGTAAACACATTTAGAGCCTCGCAGCGCCATCTTTCTACTTTTAATTTGAATAGGACACTTCCAAGTGGTCATTTATTTAAAAGCAAAGCTTTATTAAGTCGTTTCTATCAGTTGTGTTTTATTGTCCTCGATTTTTAAGTCGGTAAATGCAATCTATTTACTTTTGCGGAACTACTGTTAGGGCGCTATAGATTCAACGATTTTTTTTTGTATGAGGCGTTGAAGGCGAACGCTCTCTCTGATACCGTGTTTTCGAGTATAAAATTAATTTAAAAAATGCCCCTTAAGGTTAAGTAAAATGTTGTTAATGAATTCACTAACTCAATTACTAATTAATAAGTGACCTAATATTTCAAAAATTAAAACTCTTAAGAAGCAAGTCTTATATTTATATTGGATATACATTTCAATTTAATTGTTTTCATTTTAACGATTGAAGTACTTAATTCAGATAGAGTATCGAATTTTTAATTTTACTAAATAAAAAGCTTACGGCCAAACTATTTTCTTCTTGGAAACTATAAGAACTCATATCAAATACTTAAAAATTCTAAAGCGCATAGACATTTCGTGATCCGATAGCGCCTTTAACTTGCACCACTTTATTCTGTACGTACGCACCTAGCGGTAGGTACTTGGACCACAATTTCAACACACATCTGCATTTGACGGTAGAACTTAGCATATTACAGATTTAGACTCCAAAATAACTTGAATATTAATGCAGACAAACACGAATTTCACGTTTCCATCAATTGAAATGGGATTAATTCATTAATAATACGGTTCTCTTTGAACTTCAGCTCGAAAATTGGAATCGAATTTTGGTATTTGGTTAGTTTTTGTCTATAGATTTGTTTGAGTATTTATATGTGTACATATCGAGCAAGGGTTTGCAATCCTTATTAAACTAATATAAGGGTTTTGTGTTGCTATTGCTGTGGTGTGTCCGGCCTAAGAATAGACTCCTCCGTCTCCTCCCGTGGATGTCGTAAAAGGCGACTAAGGGATTACCCGGACTTGTTGTTAAGATTCGTTGGTATAAGATTTGTCCTGGCTGGTAGCTTATTATGGAATGTGTTATTACTGATGGAAGAAAGCGTTAGCTGAGTCAGTTGTGGGAAGCAATGGCGGCAATGAGCTCACCACTTGTCATGTCTAGATTCCACGATGGTGCAACCCACTGTGAAAAGAGGCCCATTGAGGCTCTGCCTACCCCTTCGGGGAAAAAGGCGTGTGTCTATGTATGTATGTATGTGTTGCTATTTATATTTAATAGTATAAATGGTATTTCTATAAAAGTTTTAGTTAATACTTTCGGATGCCGACGTTATTAGGGTTGCACTTGTTCTTAAGGGTCAGTAAATTAAATAAATAAATAACTAATTCAAACTAATATTACTAATTTGAAAGTTATCAGGGTGGGTGGCTGGTTGCGGCGTAAGAATAGACCCATCCGTCTCCTCCTGTGGATCTCGTAAGTGCTGTCTACGGGATTACCAGGACTTGTTAGAAGATTCGTTGGTATAAGATTGGTCCTGGCTGCTAGCTTATTATAGGAATGTGTTTTTTTTAACTACGTGAATGACGGAGCAAGCAGATGGCACACCTCATGTTAAGCGGTAACCTCTGCCTTTACAATGCATTATCTCATAGGTCACGTCCACCTAGGACGCACCCTATGTGACATTGCACTGCGCCCGCCACCCGGAGACATTCTTATGTGTCTGTAATTTCACCGGCACCCTTCAAACCGGAACACAAAAATGCGAGCCCTACTGATTTGCGCCAGAAAAAGGTATGCAGGTAGTACTTCCCCGGACGAACCTACTACTGGTCGTTTTCCCGAATTTGACAATTTTTCTGGGATTTTTTTCCAATTTTTCCTTCTCTAAACGCTTTACTTATAAAAGAAACAACAAAATCGGTCCAGCCGTTCTCAAGTGATGCGCTTACCAACGAACAGTATTTCATTTTCTTTATATAGATTATGTAAATATATGAATACGATCAGTCGTCTTCGAGTCACAGGAATTTGCGTAAACATTGAACCCAGTATAATGAACGATAAAAATATATTTCAGGGTCATTGAACCCCACAATATTCACGTATAAATTCGTAAGTAACCCAAAATATCCATACATTTCCATAAAACTCCTTAAAAGCCGATCTTTGTAGCTGATGTGCCGCTGGACCGTGAAATGAATCGGTTACACCTGGCGTCATTGTTAGGGCTCCTTAGGGATATTTAAAAACCCTTTCATTGTCCTAATTTTGGCATCACTGTCTCTCTCTCTCTCTCTTCCAGGTGAGAAAAAGACAATAATATACGTACTCTAATAAACCGGCAGTGTTATATCAGGTTTGATTTTTAGAGTTTACTCCGTAAGAATCTGTCGGGTCAACGGTTGAGCGGATTTTGATATTAGGTGTGTGGATAGATGATGGGGGTGGGAGGCAGAAAGGGGGACAGGAGGGGGGGGGGGGGGGGGGGGGGGGCGCAAAGCCGCAGGCCAACGTTATAAAGTATTAATCGAGATACGAGACGAGAGCAATGGCGGCGATGAGCTCACCACTCGTTACGCCTATATTTCCACGATGGTGCAATCCACGGTGAAAAGAGGCACATGCTTAAAAGGCGTGTGTCTATGTATGTATGTATGAGATACGATTCACAATACAAAGCACGAGCAGCAATATAAAAAACATACAAAAATTCAATGTTTTCTGTAAACCGGTAACAGATCTCCACGATAGAAGCGTGCCTAGTGTGGAGATCACTAGAAATAGATTTAATTTGACTACTAAAACCTCTGTATTCAGATACAAGTATCGTATTATTTTATCTGTGATCCAGACTCAATTTTTTGACTTACCTAGTTTTATTTAGTAACCTAAGTATTCTAGTGTGTTTATTTTTAGCTATTAGGTTATTTAATTAAAGCATTTTTTTTTTTCAATATAAATTTTTTCATTCCATTCCTGATTTAATGACTAAGATTTACAAAACTCCGCCACATAGGGCACGTCTTAGATGGACGTAACCTATGTGGTAATGCATTGTTAAAGAGGTTACCGCTTAATATCAGGTGGGCCATATGCATGTTGCTACATTCACTCAGTTAAAAGTAAAAAAAACTGTAGGTATTTATTGACCAAGCTATACCAATCTGTAATTGTTTTAAACAATAATGTATGATTCAGCGCGATGTATGATTCAGCGCGATGTATGATTCAGCGCGATGTTCTATACGCGGCTATTCTCAAGCCTCGACTTTAGACCGATGACCGAGCATGGAGCTTCATAAAACGCCGTACGGTTTGCAAAACACAAAACCATATTAATATTATGTCTACCACAGATAATAAATCGTTGAGCAAGCAGGCCCTCTGTGGCGCGGCGGGTGTGTAGCCGGCTGAGATGCGATAGGTTGCGGGTTCGAATCCCATCACCATCATCATCAGCCCACACTAGTTGAGATGGCCCCCCTCGCTGTGCGCACTGCTCTGTGCATGGACTCCGCTCTCTGGCTCTGCTCTATATCTATATATATGGTCTTATCTTGGACTAGCTAGACTAGCTAGGTCTAGGTCTATGTGGCGCTGACACGCTATATGGCAAGCTGTGGCAAGCTCGCTCGCTCGCGAGTCCTTCCTTCCTTGCTCTGCGTATGTGGAGTGGTGAAAGCACCCAACAATAAATGTCGAGTCTGCTCTACTTATCCAATGCAAAATTGCATGACATGTATATCTGTCTGCATTGTCCAACACCATGTATAATGTATTCAGGCCGATGAAAGCCTGGAGTCTCATACACTTCTATGTATGTTTAAGAGTATAGCAAGTAGTAATACATATGCCAACCAACTGTATTGATTTAATCAGTGTGCAATAAATATTTATAGGCCAACTTGTTTCAATTCTAATCAAGAGTTAGGTATCTCAGATTATTAACACTTCAACATCACTGCTGCTGACCCTTCCAAGTTTCAGGCTTTAGCTGTCTCATTGGGTACAGACACCTTATCTCTTTCAGAGGTCAAAGTTTAGCGAAATGCCAATAGGGCCAGGTTCCACAAACTTAACAAGCGAGTTAAATTCATTAACAATCAGAGGTACTTAGTCCTGTGTTAGTCTAGAACCAAGGTGTGTTCTGGCTTAAGCCTAGTTGAAATCAATCTGTATTTAATGTTGGCTGGTAAAGCATTACTGATTTACCTACCTATGAGTTAATGGGACGATGTAGGAAAGTTTCAATAAATTTCTGTTAGCGAATTCATGTGATTTTGTATTTTTAAAACTCGCAAAAAAGTCTAACGAAACACTCGATTAATTAGATTAAGTCTTACTGATAAGCAAGATCTTAAACCCTTGATTTAGTTCCTAACCCATCCTATGAGGAGGTTAAAATGAATCAAGGACAAATAAAAAAATCCCCCTCGGGTTGATTAAAGCTAGCTTAGTCTAGGTACAACTAACACCATAATGTATTAGAAATTCCGCTTCAAACAATTGGTAAGTCCAAATCAATTGTCGTCTCTCCTCTGTACCATAGCTAGTACATAATTACACGTTGTAATTATGTGCTTTTGGCTAGAACAGTATCGTTGAATTAGTCAGATGCTAATTACCCATAATGCATATTTCAGTCCTGTATATTTATATACAGAGCGTCACGTCGTCTGGTCAGCGAGCTAAATCAATCTGCGAGTTATCAAAATGCGATGCATTTGGATACCTTTATGCAGATGTTTAGGCTTCGAGTCAGGTCACCTGTAGGGTCTAGAAATCTATATCGATATCTAGGTTATAGAAGACACATTATTTAATTATAGATAAGACTTAACTTAAGTATTCCAGTATCTGCACTCGTTCTGAATTTAAAACCATACTTTTGTATGTATTAAGAACTGCTTGTGTTATTAACTTTGAACTTGGATAATGTTTATTCACAAGGCTTATTTTAAACGGATTGGCGTTTTTGCTAAAATCGTCCAATCAGTGTTTCTTTAGGTAAAATTTATCAATTAATTGTTGAGTTTATTTTTAAATCCAAGCTTTCAATGCATCGACCATTCGGTCTCGTAGCCAAAATTCGAGTGAGTTAAAAATCTCTAATAATTACATATTTGAACACAATACTATCGCTTATTATATAATCGCTCTTAATATCTAGGCCATAAGGTTCCGTTTTCATCGTGTACGTGGTGTCTATCTTCGCGGAAATATTCAGTTGTCTTGTAATCGAGCCGCCTCCGCGGGTGCGAGCGAGGTAGTTTCCATTGTAGTTCTGCCTTGTTAGACAGAGACGAGACATCGCCTCTTTTCACCAATACTGAAATCAACAAATTTACCAAGTAGTTTCTATTTTGAACCTTATATGCTCAGCACAAGATTCCCCTTAGTTTTAACAGTTCCTGTGGAACCTGGCAAAGCATATACTTCTGTGCTTAAGTTTCTTTTCGATATTCCAAGAACCCTCGCTCTCAGAATAAATACAGAATAGGTACTTCAAAAGTATTGCCAGATGATGCAACATACATGGGAACCAGGATTCCATCACATTCCTCTCCCTGAAGACATTTAAAGTTGTAAGCAACTATATATTTCTTCAATATCTGATATGACTCCTTTAGGAAATTTCTATTCCATCAGCTCCCTTATGCCTATGTTTAAAAGATTCCAACAAGAAAAAATTTATTCAACTTTTCATCTTAAAGTAAATGTCCAATACGAAAACTTTCGTTTTTCAACAGTAGATTCCATTATCAACTTCATCATCATCATCATTATCATCACCATCAAGTCACGTCTGGTTTTGTAGAGGCCCTCGATTCTTATGTAATCGCTAACGCTTATTAGCTTGCATTATCACAATCATCATCATCAGCATGTAGAGGTCCTCGATTTTTCGTAATAACTTATCAGTCATCGTTCAGGATACCATTTCACCTATAATCATCATCATCAAAATGTAGAGGTCCTCGATTTTTCGCAATTGCTTACGTCTATTCGTTTGCATCCAACATAATCGTCATCATTACGTAATTGCTTACGCTTATTCACACTACTGACGGTGTGAAGATAAATGTGTCTCCTTCATACATTTAAACATACTATTACCATAGCTGAAAACACTATATTTGCATGCAAATACATTTTTAAATTTGTAGAACATTTAAAACCAATCAATCCATTGATGCTTCTTTATTCCGTCCGAATAAACACCCCCTTTATCTATCAACCTTGGAATAAATAATTACACGTTATTCATATGAGTAAAATATACATCATTTTAAAATTCGTTAACAGCAGGCTCGAAGCTTCACCTAAAAAACTTGGGTTCGCAGGTATCAGCCCTCGCGACGCCTCGCAAACCTTTTTTTTTCGTCTGTGGAATGTGTGTCTCTGTGTTAGTTCTTACAATTTTATATTCGACTTTTATTTAATGTTATATTGGCTTCCTCCTCGTAACCTTATGAATAGTGTAGGTTTTACATGAATCAATCAATCATGTCACTGGTTCTTTCGTGGTAAACTGCATTATAACTTTCACCATCGTCGAAATGGTAACTTTCATCCTTTGAAAGTGAAACTATTGTCCCTCTTTTATGAGTCGACCCGCATACCTCGGTTTTTATAACTTATTTGGTATTATTATAAGCTAAGGTCCTGTTTCAGAATGCGGTGAATTTAAACCGTTGTTTGTCAGAGAGTAAGTTACGAATTTATTAATTTTAATTTAGATTCGTTGGTACATCAAGTCTTATTATATTGTCTTTTTAGAAATTGCCTTATAGCGACCTTGTCTCCTCATTGCTCTACGACTCATTTTAGAAACTCCCTTGAGTTTAGACTGCGTTGATGGACTTTCGTATGCATTCAGATCATTCAGAACTCCGTGATGTTCACTTCTTACATTTTGTTCTATATTTCTAAGGAACGTAGCTGCCTTAAATATAGTGACCTCTCCCAAACTAGCAAACCAAAGTCGTTGAATTTCAACAGAAAAGTGTCTCATAACACAATTCACTTTTTCACGCTCAGTCATAGCTATCGTTAGTAAATATACTTTATCAATTTGATCCGCAAAATGTTCACTCATAGACATTTCTTTACTTTCATCATAAACGCCATTTATTAATTTATTTCTAGCAATTTCCTGGTGTGATTCCGCCCAGTAATTTAAACGGAAATCAACTTCAAAGTCATCAAACGATTTCCAAGAATCACTAAATAACTCCAATATTGTAAGTGCAGGCCCAGTTAAACAACTTAAAGCAACCTGTACTGTGTCTTGTGCGTTCAAACAATTAATATAATTTTTCAATCGTTTTAAAAATCTCATCGGAGTGACCTGTCCTTTACCGTTAAACATCGGCTTAGCATTCGTTGGTCGTATGACACATACGTTGTTTGACCTATTTAAGGTTTCTCCTTCAAGTAACTCCATACGTTTTAATATCTCATCAAATTTTCCTTCCAATAACAAAATACTTGCATTCACGTCTTGCTGTGTATTTTGGCTCCTATTATTAATAGTGCATGTTGATTTCGCGTGGTTTTTAAGTGTCTCTCGACTTTCTACCTGTTTCTTATCACTCGGTTCGGCCCCAGCCATAAAACTATTCGCCTGCCTTCGCATCTGCCTACTCGCAACCCGTCCTGACATTATTATCCTAAAATTAACACGCAATAACTAAATAATCTACTAGATACCTATCCAATACCTACTTATAACTAATTTAGTAATATTCTTAATAATAAAATATCTTAACACCCTTAGTAACTAAAATTTAACCTAACTGTAACCCCTAAAAACCCCTAATATATTTTAGCCTGTGGAATGACACAAAAACACAATAAATACAATTTATATTACTGCCCGCTTTGCATCCGGTTGTAAAGATATTCGCCTCTCCCAGATTTCTAAACGAAGCATGTGGCTGTAGTTTTTTTTTTCTTTCTATTTGTAAGAAACAATCCCTTTTGTTTTTATTGCCTTTTAAAATAACATGGTATTCGGAATTTATTTGGAACTTGCAATAAAAGTATTGTCGGCTTATTTGTCCAACAAACCTTACCAACAAAATATATGAACAATACAATCTTTGGACAATGGGTTTTGCCAAAAGGTTTTGCCTTTGTTACTTCTTTGGTAAACATATTTAAATGATCGTCTAAGTTGGTTCATTTTAAATTGACATGTGTTTAAAATGATTATGAATTCTACGTTGTGTTTTGAATTTGAATGAATTAAATTTAAGTAACTCAGATAATTTTTCTAGTGGTTAAAGCCTTATGCAATAACCTATTGACTAGATCCTGGTCACGGCACCACATGAGATGGCCCCCCTCGCTGTGCGCACTGCTCTGTGCATGGACTCCGCTCTCTGGCTCTGCTCTATATCTATATATATGGTCTTATCTTGGACTAGCTAGACTAGCTAGGTCTAGGTCTATGTGGCGCTGACACGCTATATGGCAAGCTGTGGCAAGCTCGCTCGCTCGCGAGTCCTTCCTTCCTTGCTCTGCGTATGTGGAGTGGTGAAAGCACCCAACAATAAATGTCGAGTCTGCTCTACTTATCCAATGCAAAATTGCATGACATGTATATCTGTCTGCATTGTCCAACACCATGTATAATGTATTCAGGCCGATGAAAGCCTGGAGTCTCATACACTTCTATGTATGTTTAAGAGTATAGCAAGTAGTAATACATATGCCAACCAACTGTATTGATTTAATCAGTGTGCAATAAATATTTATAGGCCAACTTGTTTCAATTCTAATCAAGAGTTAGGTATCTCAGATTATTAACACTTCAACATCACTGCTGCTGACCCTTCCAAGTTTCAGGCTTTAGCTGTCTCATTGGGTACAGACACCTTATCTCTTTCAGAGGTCAAAGTTTAGCGAAATGCCAATAGGGCCAGGTTCCACAAACTTAACAAGCGAGTTAAATTCATTAACAATCAGAGGTACTTAGTCCTGTGTTAGTCTAGAACCAAGGTGTGTTCTGGCTTAAGCCTAGTTGAAATCAATCTGTATTTAATGTTGGCTGGTAAAGCATTACTGATTTACCTACCTATGAGTTAATGGGACGATGTAGGAAAGTTTCAATAAATTTCTGTTAGCGAATTCATGTGATTTTGTATTTTTAAAACTCGCAAAAAAGTCTAACGAAACACTCGATTAATTAGATTAAGTCTTACTGATAAGCAAGATCTTAAACCCTTGATTTAGTTCCTAACCCATCCTATGAGGAGGTTAAAATGAATCAAGGACAAATAAAAAAATCCCCCTCGGGTTGATTAAAGCTAGCTTAGTCTAGGTACAACTAACACCATAATGTATTAGAAATTCCGCTTCAAACAATTGGTAAGTCCAAATCAATTGTCGTCTCTCCTCTGTACCATAGCTAGTACATAATTACACGTTGTAATTATGTGCTTTTGGCTAGAACAGTATCGTTGAATTAGTCAGATGCTAATTACCCATAATGCATATTTCAGTCCTGTATATTTATATACAGAGCGTCACGTCGTCTGGTCAGCGAGCTAAATCAATCTGCGAGTTATCAAAATGCGATGCATTTGGATACCTTTATGCAGATGTTTAGGCTTCGAGTCAGGTCACCTGTAGGGTCTAGAAATCTATATCGATATCTAGGTTATAGAAGACACATTATTTAATTATAGATAAGACTTAACTTAAGTATTCCAGTATCTGCACTCGTTCTGAATTTAAAACCATACTTTTGTATGTATTAAGAACTGCTTGTGTTATTAACTTTGAACTTGGATAATGTTTATTCACAAGGCTTATTTTAAACGGATTGGCGTTTTTGCTAAAATCGTCCAATCAGTGTTTCTTTAGGTAAAATTTATCAATTAATTGTTGAGTTTATTTTTAAATCCAAGCTTTCAATGCATCGACCATTCGGTCTCGTAGCCAAAATTCGAGTGAGTTAAAAATCTCTAATAATTACATATTTGAACACAATACTATCGCTTATTATATAATCGCTCTTAATATCTAGGCCATAAGGTTCCGTTTTCATCGTGTACGTGGTGTCTATCTTCGCGGAAATATTCAGTTGTCTTGTAATCGAGCCGCCTCCGCGGGTGCGAGCGAGGTAGTTTCCATTGTAGTTCTGCCTTGTTAGACAGAGACGAGACATCGCCTCTTTTCACCAATACTGAAATCAACAAATTTACCAAGTAGTTTCTATTTTGAACCTTATATGCTCAGCACAAGATTCCCCTTAGTTTTAACAGTTCCTGTGGAACCTGGCAAAGCATATACTTCTGTGCTTAAGTTTCTTTTCGATATTCCAAGAACCCTCGCTCTCAGAATAAATACAGAATAGGTACTTCAAAAGTATTGCCAGATGATGCAACATACATGGGAACCAGGATTCCATCACATAGTCCACTGCTGACATAGGTCTCTCGCAATACACGCCACTGAGCCCGGTGTTTACCTCTTCTCATCCACTTTCTGCCGCCGCCTTTCGTAGGTCATCGCTCCACCTAGCCAGAGGGCGCCCCACGCTACGTTTGCCAAGACGCGGTCTCCACTCAAGAACTCGCTTACCCCAACGGTTGTCGGTTCTTCGGCATATATGACCAGCCCATTGCCACTTCAGCTTGCTAATCCGGTGCGGTCTATGTCAATGACTTTTCTTCTCTGTCGGATAACCTCATTTCGGATTTTATCTTTCAGAGAAACCCCGAGCATATCCTGTTGCATAGCTCGCTGTGCAACCTTGGTTTCGATGCCCGATGCGGGATAAATATTTGTTCCGTGTCTGGGTGTTATGGTACCATAGTACTCATAGTTCCTGATATCCACGACACAGGGGATCCTAGTGTGGGATCAGGACTATGTATTTACCTGTTGAGTGTTGTTATGTAATTTATTCCACTTGAATTTTCGCCATATTTCTACATATACCAGATTCAATCTACCTAGTAACCACACAGGTACTATCATCATCATCATCATCAGCCGCCGTAAGACGTCCATTGCTGGACGAGGCCACCTGTAGAATGTAATTGGAGATTGCCACGCTTGGCAGACGGATTGGTGACCGCAGTATTGATGCGTTGAGTACTCAGGTGGATTCTACAGCGCATCCTCTGGTGTAATCCCTCAGTCGGCTTTTATGACGTCCACGGGAGGAGACGGGTCTTTTCTTAGAATTTTTCGTAGAAAAAGAAAAAAAGTTTATTTGCCGAAATACAAACAATTTAATTCTAAAATTCAATTAAATTTCTTAATCCGTTTCATATTTTATTTACATTTTGCACCAACCGACCTCTATAATCAACTCTAGCCTCAAAGGTTTGCTGGAAGAAAACTCTTTTTAGGGTTAAGTTTGCCTCTTTACATGTTCTTTACCTCTAACCGTGTATTTTGTGTTTCCTTGTGTGCAATAAAGAATAAAGAACACTTAAAACTATCCTGTGGTGTTCGCACTAGGTAAGCCTGTATCGCAAACACCAACGAGCCGATTTACAATACAGATTAGCAACCTCGGCCGACAGTTAAAGTTAGTAGTATAAAAAATTACAGATGGCCAATTATATTATATTTATATTTCTTAAAAGATTGCATGAACCTTTTCGAAATCATGCAGGAGTTATGAATGTACGTCACTAACGAAATCGCGGGTTCCGCGGACAAAGCTTTACTTAAATAATTGCTATGCTATGTGTGGGAAGATTTATAACGCCTTACCCAGTCATATTAAAAGCCTTCCGCTGAACAAGTTTACCAAAGAATTAAGACTCTGGCTGCTAAGCAATAGGTTTTACAATTTGAATGACTTTCTAGTTAAGTAGTATGTCTGTATGATCTTGACATAAAATATATTCATGACATGTACCTATCATTTGTTGACATTTGTAATTTATTAGGTATGTTATATGTATGATCTTGACATAAAAGTATATTCATGACACGTTAAATTTGAAATTACATAATACATTTGTAATTTATTAGGTATTTTTTTTTTTTTTATTAGGCTGTTTGATCTTGACATAAAAATATATTCTTAACAAGTATTATTTGAAATTTTTGACATTTGTAATTTATTAGGTATCTTTTTTTATTTTATTATATGCATGTTGAAATTTAGCATTTATTTAGCTCATGCATGAAGTCATGAATTTGTATCCCAGACATGGGAAATGTGAGACATCCTAATTAATTTTAAGAACTTGTATACTACCACATTTAAATAAATAAATGATTTATGATTTATGATTTAAAACAAATATCTTTTTTGCCATCTCTCCCTTAGATACCGTCACAAGAACTTGATGTGAAACAATAAGGTCCCTGGGTCAGCCTTTTTACAATGCCAATATTTGGTATATACGAAAATATTCGGAGACCCCTATTACGAGATCCTTATTACATTTTTGAGGGGACGTCAGGTATTGGAACACGCTGACTTGGCTAACAGGGTCTTATGACCTTAAATGGGAGGGGTAGTCTAAAATTATCATTGGAATACGCTGATCATCATGCCTTATTACGAACCGAAGTGGGGTAGAGTTTTTTGGGTTTTATAAGCAAACTTAAAATAAGTAGTTGAGTAATATGTATACCTACCTACTCTTATCCATAAACCAAATTCTGTTTTCAAAGACAAAGTGTATTTCTACTATATTTTACAATAAAAGCTTTCATAAAATTAGCGATCGTAACCGTGTCCTGATCAAAATGAGCCTAAACACTGCAAGTCTACTATTATCCATCGAGGAGTTCCGTTGTCCACCTTTCTTCTCCTCCTCACTACTGATCCTCAGATCAGCTCGCTGTTAGTGACAAGTTTCGATGACAATTCAATATTATAGTGTAATATTGCATTGTCATCGAAACTTGATAGATATGCAACATTTCAGCCGGTCGTGGTTAACTAGTTCAAAATTCAGTAGCAAGATTAGACCTGTAGGCCTACTATGAGCATCGCGACAACCGCGTTGGTTGAGAAAACGGCCAAATAAAAGTATACGTGAAAACTGCGAGTGTGAGCACATTGGGTTTCTTACTCTCTCAACGACGTTTACTCGCAAGATTTGTAGTTCACTTACGCGTTCTATTGATGTTACGTTACGTGCTATGTCTATTCTTATTTTGAAATTACAATTTTTATTTTATAAGTTAGTGCGAGAAGTTCGCGTGAGAAAAATCGCGTTATGTGAACTCACGCTTGCTTATATATAACTTTTGACAACTCTTGTATAGCTAGCCATTCTTAATAACGTATTACAAGTCAAAATGACCAACTCTTACAATGAATAAAGTATGCATTTTAAATTCCAAATTGGATAAGATATGCTGAATTTGTTCTCGAGCTTGCAGACGTCTTTCTAGACTAACTTTCGTAATGGTTATTTTACTTCCATTGTATCCATTTTACTCTTCTCGTTTCGGTAGACATAACTTTTTAACTAAAACACCAGTACTCGACTTAAGACATAGAATTTGTCTTTTGAGATGATTTGTCGAGCGTTAAGTCATAGTATTTTGTTAAGGTTAATTTGAATACCATTTTCATGTATAAGTTAAAATTAAATCCCTAACATTTTCATTAAAACCCGTTGTTTGGGCCGTTTTGGAACCTAATCGAGACACTTTCAGACAGCCAAGAAAAAAATAATAATAATAATAATAGTAAATGGACTGATAGCGAAGAGCTTCGACCAATATCTTAAGAAGCTCTCGCTAAATGGTTGGATCAAGGGTCAGATCCAGAAGGCGGTACTCCTGGACTCGGCACGCATAGTCAGGAGGTTCCTCTCTCTGCAGCCCTAGCCCCCGACCGTTTGGGCCTCGCTCCGCGGTCGGTGGTTCCCCGTTTAGATTTATATTTTTTACTATAATGTTTTTTATACTATTTATTTTTTGTAGATAGTATTCCTTTATAGTGAAAAATATATATTTTTTTACGAGATTTAGAATAAATAAGTGAGATAATAATAATAATAATAGTACATTACATTAAATTAATAGTAGCCACAATACAAAAAATTACACAAATTTTAATTTATTTATTATATTGGTAATGATTGAAAAAGTAGATTATAAGAGTTTTATAGGAATTGTACAATCGTAAACTGAAACTTCAATATACTACTGCAAACTGAAGGAATTTCTATCAATTACAAATCATATAAAATACCTCTACAGCCCACAGCAAAATACACCTACCGTTTTAAGACATAAGCGACAAAATCCATTGCAATGGGAAGCCGTATGTCCAGATATATACCAAGCGCTCAGTTTTTATATGGGACAATTAAATTTTATATGAGTTTAACCGACTGTAAGGGTATCCGGATGAACGGGCCGGTTCAATTGTGAATACGTCTCTTTCAATAGCCTTTTTTACTCCCCAGGATTAGGTACATGGGCCGTTGGGTTTCTATGGACAAGCTTATCACCAATATGTTGGTATTTTGTTTGTGTATCGGTATTTCATTAAGCTACTCTTTCCACAGTTATTTTGCAACATTTTGTAGGTAAAAGTAGGACATAGTAATTAGTATTGACGACCTCTGTGGCGCGGCTGGCGATGGTTCGCCTGCGACGCAGGAGGTTGCGGGTTCGATTCCCGCCTCGGAACAAATATTTGTGCGTTCTGCAGATATTTGTTCAGGGTGTTCTGGGTGTTTTCTATGTATAATAAAAAATATCTATCTATGTATCGTATTATATTAAGTATATCAGTTATCTAGTACCCATAACACAAGCTCTGGCTTAGCTCGGGGCTAGATAATGTTGTGTGAAGTTGTCCAGCATTATTTATTCATTATTTATTTATTTGAGCTTTGTTGTGAAAGAGTTAGTCCGGAAATTTCTCCGTACGCCCCCAACGCTCCAGAATCCCTATCACGTCCACCTAGGACGCGCCCTATGCGGCACTGCACTGCGTTCGCACCCTAAAGCCCTTCTCCCATTACGATACGCACAGGCGATTAAAGTATCCTGCAAGTCTCGGAGACTAGTCGCCGCCAAGTATCTCACATACATTTGAATGCAGGCTCGCACACTACGCTACTGGTATCCTACGCGTGGTGGTTGCGCGCTTGCGCGTCTCGACAAGATAGTGGTGGAGCAAGAAATAAATATTAAGTTTGTACAAGAAGTTGAAAAACATGCTTGTTTATATAACTACAAATAACCAGAATACATGCGGGAAAATACTATAGATAGGACTTGGGCAGAAATTGGGCATTAATTTATTTTTTGCAGTGAATAAATTAACAATGAATCCGGTATTTTCTACTCTTGCGTTGACGTCTTCTGTTTCTATAAAACAGAAAAACTGCAAGTGCTTCTTCGTCACTCGAATCGATCGACATACGTCCGTCCACAAAAAACGAGTTTGCACAAATGATGAATTTAGTCATTTTTCAGTAGCATAATATGCGAGCATCGGGTATCGAACAAGTATCCAACCAGTCTTCTACTCGAGTATCGTATCCTACAAGTATCGTAATGGGAGAAGGGCTTAAGACACAATTATGAAATATCTCATGTCCATGTAATTTCTCTGTTTTAACCATCGACGTAAATAAAATGAATGGACGGGCCTTAGGGAACGATAGTTTTGAAGCTTCTAAACAGACCTAGCTAGTATACTTCGCTTCAGTCAGTCTTTGTCACGGCAACGAGTGACAGCTATGCTGAAAAATACCAAAATTAGATACCTTGGTGATACAATGCCTTCCTGTGCTTTTCTGCAAGTGCAAACAACACAAGAAATACAAATAAAGCTTCAGGCATCGCATTTCATTCGTAAGTAAAGGTTTTGTAATATAATTTTCATCAATTGATAAAAAACTTATAAATCGTCGTGTGGTAGGAAAACTACATAAGTAACACATTTTGCGAAATCGACTTTATTGCATGGTTATGATGGCCCATACATGTCGATGGACACGTCTTGCACTAGAGGACGAGCGACAAGGAGGACTACGCCCCAGGACATTATCTCAATGTTCCCCACTCTGAATGAAAGTTAACAGACACAAGTTTATACTCGTAGATAGTTTTAATTTTAGTCGACATACCTTTTTCTTTTTGATACTTAGAATTATTGTGTTCCACAATTTTTTTTCATTTTGTTGATTTTATAAGCATTAGTCGTATGATAAGTTTGTTATGTCACTTACTTTGAATTTATAAGTCTGCTAAAATAATGTAGGTGTTTCAGTAGTTTTGTAATATTCAGTCTTGATAAGAAGAAATGATTATAAGTTGGTTTTATTTTAAAATGTATTTTAATATTATATAAATCTATACCCATGGATAGGATTGTCATATTCAAATAAGTAAATAATAGATCATTTCAATTATTCAAAACTTTGGCGAGGGAAAAATACATAGCCGTTTTTTTATTTTTTTCTCTTAATCAAAAGAACTAAAATGTATTATCATTAAATTCGAAAATAGATACAGTACCAATCTATAACATATCAAAACACGGACTGAAAAATTAGTTACGATAAAAAAGCTATTGCCATTTTTGACGCAATAAAACAGTAAATCGCGTTTTTCTCGCGATGTTGGTTTTGTTGTTGTTATTACTTATTTAGTTTTCCAACTACAGCGACGAAATATTTGACAAGACTTCACGCATGACGGATGGTCCGGTACAGACTGCAAAAAAAACTGATGCCTATCGATGGGTATCGTATTGATTTAGAATTGTAATTTGCATTATTTACGTCAAAACATTGCTAAGCACGTCGCTTTAGGTAATTGCATATAATATGTAATGGCATGTTAATTAACCTTATAGCTTTCCAAAAAAAATCTAAGGTAAACAAAAATGGATAGAAGTCATAAGACGAGCAAGAACAGACGACTTTTGGAAGTGGAATACATTTTCCCGTATTTGCTCTGATCATTTTCTACACAATGAATTCTATACGCCAAAAAACGGTTAGTAGTAGTAGAGCTTTTTTGTAAAAGAGTTCGTCCGGGGAAGTACTACCACCATACCTGTTTCTGCCGCAAAGCAGTAGTGCTCGCATTGCTGTGTTCCGGTTTGAAGGGTAAGGGTTCCGATGAAATTACGGCCACATGGGACTTTTCATCTTTATGTTTCAGGGTGGCGGGCGCAGTGGAATGTCAGATAGGGCGCATCCTAGGTGGATGTGACCTGAGGTAATGCACTGTTCATAGGCAGATGGTACCACTTAACATCAGGTGGGCCATCTTCTTGATCTGTCATTCCAAGTAGTATAAAAAAACTCATTGTGCAAAATTCTTAAAACTGCACTCTGCAGTTTCTTAAATACTGGAATTTTTATACATTTATGTTTCCGTACGATTTTTATGATATTTTCTTAGTTTATTGAGTGATGAAAAATATATTTTTCACAAATTGATTGAGCTGAAGACCTTAGGTGGACTTGCTTTTCTATTGATTTATATTGTGTATGTTTGAGAGCTGAAAAATAGATACGTAACTACATAAAACAGAAGGGAACCATGTATTTTTGTAAAAGTTTCATTCTATAATTGCATTTTTTTCGGCGATTTTTTGTACTATAAACCTACTGAAATAACTTTAGTAAACACATTGCATTAGTATTAAGTATTAAAAAAATACAGTTTTTAAGAAGTTCAATAATTTAATTTCACCTAGTTTATTTACAAGACCGCCAGGAGTGGCGCTATAGAGAAGAGGCCTTTACTCAGCAGTGGCTGGATAGATAGATAGATAGATAGATAGTTTATTTGTTGACCGTACCCTAAATCCGAATTGTCTTATTTTTCACGGACGTTTTGTATGCGTAAGGCCAGTCCATTTATTTTACTTTGGTCGAAGGTTTTAACAATACTTATTTCTGCCACAAAGCAGTAGTGCTAGCATTGCTGTGTTCTGATTTAAAGGGTGCCAGTGAAATTTATACATTCTTTTTTTTATCATATACATATATTTTCTAAAGTCTGGGTTATTGGGCCATTAGAGACTGGCAACACAAGCCTCATAAAGCCTAGAAGCAAATTACTTCATTTGAAAATTTCTTCGGGGCACTGGAAAACGACAATTTATTTCACCCTGGCTATCTCGTCTCCTGCTAGTGTTGCCCACCATACTTGATAACGTTTTGTGAATCCGACCTTTTTGGTTTCATCATCATTATTGGCAGCTTCATAGGCCCACTGCTGGGTATAAGCCTCCTCCGTCAAACGCCACAATTTTTTTATTTTTTTTTAACATTAATAGACCTTTGTTTGACCACGATCTCACCTGTTGGTAAGTGACGAGGTGGCCGAAGATGGAGCACAAAGGTCTTGAAGACACCTATTCACTCTAGCCTTGAAGAGACCCAGATTATAGTTTCTGTGCGATTCGCATCCAGGTCTTTCCCTCTACGGCCTTTATCGTCCGCCCACCTGGCTGATGGTCTGCCATGGCCTCTAGTGCTCCCACCACTCGGTCAGGGCCTTACACTACCTGCCTTCACCAAACCTGGCCAAGTGTCCTGCCCAGCGCCAGTTAAGTCTCGCAATACGAGAAGAAGACCAAAGCTTACTAGCTATGTACCTACACCAGTTTTAGTAGTGAATCGATTTTACATATAAGGCCCATGGTACGCAAATAATTAGAGAGTAAAATCATTTAATCAAGCGTTAGCAAAAAGTTAATATTTTTCTTCTGCGCAACATATTCACGCATCTTATAGTGAACTGGACTAGAGAAAACTCCAGCCGCGCATCGGAGCGGACACACAACATTTTATTCCTTAATTTCACAATAACTCCATTGCTTAAATACCTATCTTCCATTTGATTTCTAAAACAGTAAAAAAGCCTTACCGGCTTTTTTGACTCCACAGTTTCCCGACTCTAAAGTCGTTAAGACTACTGCTAGCGATGCCAAAAGTCCGGCCGGCGAACTTCGATTTCATAATTTTACTACAGACTTGCGTTGAAAAGTATCTTTCATTTCCAGGAAGACCCTGAATTTAACTATTAATTTAGTTAAGTTGAGGCATAAACTGTTATACCAAATTGGTGACAAGTTAGATTTCAGACAGATTTCCAGTTATTAAATTTGAATTTTGATCACTTCGTTTGAGGCCTTTCACTAAAATTATCTTAACATTTCAGAAAGTGTCCCTACACAGACCTTATATAACAGTAGATAAAGCGAGTTCACCTATTTTGCGTGTCCAAAGTTAGAGCAATGCTCCAACTAGCAAACCTCAAATCAGTTCGCTCTCGGCTGTCTTCGCGAGAGCACATCAAATGTTAATAGAATAAGTTTTTTTTTTATATATATTTTTCAATACAAGCTTTTATAAAATTAGTAATCGTAACCGTGTGCTGATCAAAATGAGCCTAAACACGGCCAGTCTACTATTATCCCTCAACGAGTTCCGTTTTCCATCTTCCGTCTCCATCATCAAATCAGCTCACTGTCACCATCATATTGTATTGTCATCGGAACTTGACAGGTATGCCAAAATTCAGCTCAATCGGTTAAGGATAGCTCCACTTTAAAATTCAGTTGCAAGATTCCACCCGGATTACACCCAGACAAACATACATACATTGCAAGTTAAATAAAAGCTTGTAAAAATGAGAGGACTTCAACAGATACACGAATGTATCCATTTTGTAGTTAAATATTTACTGTAATTCAGATATTAAAATGTAATTTCCAGGAATATATAATACCGATACTACAAAGTATTACACGTTTTTTTTTTAATTATTCAGCTTGGCTCGGCTTAATAAGCTATCAGTCGCGTACAGACGAATACAAATGCATTGGTTATTATAATTTTTAATACATTTATTTACAGAAAGAATAATACAATGTATGTACAAAATACATATGAAACAGTAAAAGTACATATAAACATTGGTTATTATTATTTATGTTTAAATTATGCATTAAAAATGTTTTCAAAGGCCGTTGAGTATGATGGATTTTAGCTTAGATACATGCATACATATACACACGCCTTTTCCCCGAAAGGGTAGGCAGAGCCTCAAATGGGCCTCTATTCATCGTGGGAAATAGATGTGACAAGTGGTGAGCTCATCCCCGCCATTGCTTCCCACGACTGAAGCTTTAGTCTAGTCAATAAAGTGCTTCTGATTTTGTATACATTCCACAAAAAAAAACACAAAATAATTGTATGGAAATTGGGTAAAATAATTAAGTATCGAAACTAAATTCATTGTTTAGTTAGCATTTTTATTATATATTTAAGTATTTTTTGTACTTACCCATTATGTAAGTAATAACTGGTAAATATCCCGTTTCTAGTGAAAAGTTTGTGCATAACCATGATAATTCAAATAATTATAAATAAATAATGTTTGACGATACAAAAAAAAAAAAGAACATGTGTGTGTAGATATTTTAATCATATAGTGACAGAAATAATATCAGAATATAAGAAAAATAGACAACGGAAATACTCTATGGTGAAAAGGTATTAGACGGCAGTGATTGGCTCATTTTGATCGACTCACGCGGTTTCGCTTGATGCGAGCCAAGCGAGCGAGATGGAGATATGATGACGTATAAGCAAGTATTTGTGCTCTTAAATACATGTGATACCTATATCACCTTACCTTTGATACCTTTTAGAATAGAATAGAATAGAATAGAATAGAATAGAATAGAATATTTTTTTATTTGTAACAACACAGATATAAACAAAAGTAGTAGTAGTAGTAAAGCTTTTTAGGGTTTCGTAACAAAAATTACGGAACCCTTATGGATTCGTCATGTCTGTCTGTCTGTCTGTCCGTGTATGTCACAGCCACTTTTTTGTGAAAGAGTTCATCCTGGGAAGTACTACCTCCATACCTATTTCTGCTGCAAAGCAGTAGTGCTCGCATTGCTGTGTTCTGGTTTGAAGGGTATGGGCGCCGGTGAAATTACAGGCACATGATACTTTTTTCTTTATGTCTCAGGGTGGCGGGCGCAGTGCAATGCCACACGCAATGGCGGACGTGACCTATGAGGTAATGCACTGTTCATAGGCAGATGTTACCGCTTAATATCAGGTGGGCCATCTGCTAGTTCCTTAATTCACATTGTTAACAAACAAATCTTCGGACAAAGAGTATAGAAACTACTTTATTTTCTTACTGTACATGTTATTAAATTAAATAATATTGAATTAAAAATAAGCCCCTGGAATTCAGTATTCAGCTGATACACACTTGGACAAAAACATCAGTTTCTAACGTTTTTTATTAATTTGTAAGGGTTTTCAGTTTGCAGGTAGCAGTTTTGTGATTAACTGTATTTTCCCAGTAATATTTCACCGAAATGTATTTTTGGAAGATTGATTCTTCATGATGGATGCGTCGATTGCGAGCAAGTTTTAATTGATCACAAGTTCCGCGAATTTTGCAATGAAAAATTTTCATTTTTTGTTTAATTTTCCCGTTGTATGAGTCGTAAATATAATTACACCCACTTGCAACAAATATTTCATCATCAGCATGTAGAAATCCACAGCCAGAGAAAAGCCTGCTAGAAAAAATTGCGGCAGTAGTTAAGGCGCTATAGGTTCATCTAGTTTCAACGAACGCTTTTGTATGAGGCTAAGAAGGCGAGCGCACGCTCTGATACCGTGTTTTTGGGTAAAAAATAATAATATAAAAATTCCCTTAAGAATTTTGTTAAATTTTGTTAATGACTTCACTAGCTCAAATAATAATTAATAAGTTAACAAATGTTTCTAAAATTAAAACGTCTAAGAAGTAAGTCCAAAACAGTATTTCACTTTAAAAAAGGTGGTATCGTTGATACAAATGGATATCGATTGAAGAAATTCAAATAGTATATTGAATTTATGATTTCACTAGATAAAAAGCTTAGAATATCATATATTTTTTCTTCTTGAAAACTGTAAGAACTCTTATCAAAAACTTAAAAATTCTAGAGCTCAATATAGGCATGCTGTGAACCTATTGCGCCTTAAAAGGAAAACTGTCACAGCTATATAGGTAGGCAGTCAAAAGTAAGAAGTCAAAAATTATTAAAAGTTACGAAATTAATGAGTAAAAGTCAACTTAGCCGAAAGTTAAATTGCAAATGGAAATTAGTATAAAATAAACCAACACAAAAATGCTAGACTTTGCGTTGTTTAGTAAAATCGTTGCGTGACTGGCTGACTATCAACGCACAGCCTAAACCATAAGTCCTAGAGACCTGAAATTTGGAGACTCGTTCCTTTTGTGGTCTAGGGGTGCACTAAGAAAGCAATTCCATAAATTCAACCCCTAAGGGGGTGAAGCGGGGTGTTTAAGTTTGTATTGCAAAGTACACGCGGACAAAGTCGCGGGCATTACTCTAGTTATTAATAAAATTACTGACTGAGATTTTGTTTGCTTTGTTATACTGTATTACAAAATTCATAAGTAACAACTTAGTTATTAGGATTGTTTGAAAAACTAATATTGGATAATTTCATTACCTTTATTAATCCGAAGTTAAATTAATTTTATATTATAATTGTATTATTTTAGATGCAAATAAAGAATCTCACGTAACTTTGAAAGTCAAACCTTAATAATATAATTACATAAAATTGAGAGTTGAGTACCTTCGTATAAAATTAGTTCATTTCTTTCTCAAATAACAGGTAAGGAATGAATGAATGAATGAATGAATGAAAATACTTTATTGCACATCTTACAAACTAGTTAAAAACAAGACATACCAATTAAACAAAAAAAACTAAATGTACAATATGCGGTCTTATCGCTAAAGAGCGATCTCTTCCAGACAACCTTTGGAAAACGACTGAAGCGAACCCACGTTTATTAATAATGGTTTACAAGTAATTAATTTTGTAAAAATTCAAAAAACCCTCAACGCAATGACACTGCTGAACCGATTTTGATCAAACATAGCTATGAAAACGCTCGACAAATTCACATTTTAAAAAAAAACCGATGGGAGCTACGGTGCCACAGACTCACACACACAGACACGTCAAACTTATAACACCCCGTCGCTTTTGCGTCGGGGGTTGAAAATAGTTCTTTCCAAATCGCCTTAATGCAATGAATTTCCTTCTAAAAACGTAAATCTTTGCTGATCGTGCTAACAGGCTAACAGGTTTTACAACCAGGGAATGGGCAGTAGCCACCTCAAAACTTCATATATATGAAACTGATTTCTGTATCAGAAAAGTAATTGTTTTATTCAAAACATCGTAATATTTTTAAAAGGTATATTCAGCAATGTACCAAAGGATGGGTAAGACATAAGTTTAAAAAAACACTGTACGGGAAGTACCCTGAAAAACAATTTTAAGTTTTTCACGTTTTCCAATTTGTATTACCGTGGAAAATTTCAGCATGATAGTACTATTAGTCCTACGATTCAAACGCCTCTGACTAAGGACGCACATGCAGACAGACGGTTAAGTTAACCCTAAAAATGTGACCTTAATACTCTGTTACACGGGACTCGAACCCACATCTACGCCTCTCATCCTCTCCGCACCAACTATGTCATAGATCGAGCAGGCTAAACGCAGGCATACTACTACACCAGAGGTCAATTGGTAAAACTATAGAAAAACCTCCTAACAAATGAAAAACACAAATAAAACAAATATTCAGGAAACTAAACAGAAACTTCGGGAAAGTAGCAGCAGAAACCGATTGGGACTATTTCAGACTGTGCCCTTAGCACTAGTTTCTAGTAGGATCTAACTGACTATCCCTAGGAAAACTGATAAAATTCGGACACTTTAAATGTTAACCGCTTGGCGTGCACATGTGTCGGCCGACACAATATTTTCCGCATACCTTCGAATCCTACATGTGTCGGCCGACACAGTCCATAGAGGGTTTATTATATTGTCTATTAATAATTATTTAGGAACCGGATGCTAGATATTGCAACACTATTCCATAGAGGCATGATGGTAGACTGACAAAGTGGCAATAACCACTTTTTACGATTAAAGTTAAGTTAGTAAACAAATAATATTCGATCGACATCGGCCGCCATTTTGTTGCCGCGGTCATCAGTCTTATAAAATAAAGAAAATTGTGTGTTTTCTGGTTATTTGAGTGTAATTGACTGCAATAATAATGTTTTTTAGGATATAGACCATGTGTTATTGCCAATAAACTACTATAAAGTGCTTTGTGAAGATGTTTATTGTGATCTCAAAGTTAGTGGTCAGTTGCGCTGACAATTTAGCCACAGTGATGAAATGTTTTTTTTTTTTTTTTTCAACAAACCGGTAAGTTTTTATATAATAGTTGCTTATAAAGAAACCAATAAGAAATTTTAAGAGGATTCTTGTAGTGGTATTAGTTTTATTATCCGTCCATTCATTAGGCCACAATTAACGATTTAGTGATGAGTCGCCCATCCATCATTTTTGCCGTGATCTGCCCGCGACTCAAGGGATAGTATACAAGCGAAATCGCGCGACTCGACCGGTTAAATTGTATATATTATGGACCCTATCTAAAGAACATACACAAAATGTATGTGAGGCTGCGTTCAGAATAACGTCAATAAGACGCTGAAAACAGACAATTTCCGTCACTCTCTAACTCATTAAAGTACAGGTAAGTTAGAAAGTGTCAGAACAGCGCTCGCGAAACAAAAAGTGAACGAAAATCACGAAAAATTATATTTAAACAAATATTTGCTGCGTTATCAAAAATATAAATATACTATGCTTTCTTAAATAATATTATTTGTTACTGTAATAAGTTTTATCAATGTACGTTGATTGGTAATTGATTTACGTTATAAGCTCATTGTAGAGGTTAGTTCACGATTTTTAATCAAGAAATCTTAATCGTTTTTTATGGCTCTATCATGCTCATGGAAATATGATGAAGATATTATACATATTTTGTTTATGTTGTTTAGTCTGTGTAGATTCGAAGAGTTCGTCCGGGGAAGTACTACCACCATACCAATTTCTGCCGCAAAGCAGTAGTGCTCGCATTGCTGTGTTCCGGTTTGAAGGGTAAGGGTGCCGGTGAAATTACAGGCACATGAGACTTTTCATCTTTATGTCTCAGGGTGGCGGGCGCAGTGCAATGCCACATAGGTTGCGTCCTAGGTGAACGTGATCTATGAGGTAATGCACTGTTCATAGGCAGAGGTTACCGCTTAACATCAGGTGGGCCTCTTGCTTGATCCGTCATCCAAGTAGTATAAAAAAAAAAGAAAAAAAAAAAAGAAAGATTTTGCTAAAAATACGTTTAAATTAAGCCTATTTAACTCTTGACAGCCTCTTTTGTTTTTTCGGCATTACGAACGGACTGTCTAGCTTCCGAAATTAACGTAAGAAATTCTTTCCGAATGGATTATAAAAGAACGAATCATTATCATCATCAGCAGACATTAAATATCCACTGTTGAAAGAAAGAAAGAAAGAAAATTTATTTATTTTACCACACGCACAACACACATATGAAACAAGAAGACAAAAACAAAAATCTACTAAGTTGTCGTCTGTTGGACGAGTCATCCCCCATAAAATGCAATGGGGGGGATTTCCCATAATTACCACGCACAGGCAGGTGGATTGGTGATTGCAGTATTGGTGTTGACTGCTCAGGTGCCGCCCATTCCCTGGTATTATCTCTTAGTTGCCTTTTACGACATCCACGGGAGAAGTTGGAGGTATCCTCCCACCACGGTCAAAAGAACGTATGCGCCATGTAGTACAATTTGTAAACGTGTGTGTATTCGAGTGCTCGAATTCGGAAATCGAATCAGAAAACCATGAGGAGTTTTCCTAGTGTCATTGTAGCATTATTTATCTCTCGCTAGATGGCGTTGTCGGCAGTTTTGGTAACAGTAAATATTTCAAAATACGTAACTATCACAAAAATATTAATTATTACATCATTTTACGGGATTTTGTATTATTTAAAACTATTTACGTTGGCTGAACGAAGTTGCCATGATACAATTTAAAAGTATGTAAATACCAATAGTTACGCGAGCGCCATCTCTTGACGATGAAAGAACTAAACTGACAATGACACTTGAAAACTCCGTATTGAGCATTGCGATTATTAAAATCAGCTATTTTTATTATTAAAATTGTAATTGGACTTAGAGTCGATTCGATACCGCTAGAAATTCAAGCTGAGGCTAGGTAGGTACTAAAGACTGAATTACGCCGCTTCAGAGTGAAGAAGCGACAAGATGGATAAAACTGGTCGTAACCGGCTTTGGCATCGCAAATGCTAGTCCGAGAGTTAGCGGTAAAGTTACGGACATTATTACAAAGACCAAACTGAAATATCACAGTCGGCGTTTGACATGCTGGTAGACATCTTAAGTCTGATGATGGTGATGATAATTCTAGTTATGAAACTGCTCTCCGTACTCCGTAGTTATGAAATACTGGTTCCGTAGTGTTTGCTTGATATCTGCAAAAACAAAAACAGAAATTAAAAAACTGGCCATGTGCGAGTCCGACTCGCACATGCCCCCCCCCCCCCCCCCCCCTTAAATGTTTATTTTATTCTGTTTTTAAGTATTTTGTTGTTATAGCAGCAACAGAAAAACATCATGTGTGAAAATTTCAACTGTCTAACTATCACGGTTCATGAGATACAGCCTGGTGACAGACGGACAGACGGACAGCGGAGTCTTAGTAATTGAGGCCTCCCCCATATAATGCAATGGGGGAATTTGCCATAATCACCACGCTTGGCAGGCGAATTGGTGATCACAGTATTGGTGTTAAGTACCCAGATGGATTCTGATGCCCATTCGCTGTGTTATCCCTTAGTCGGCCTTTACGACATCCACAAGAGGAAAATGAGGGGGTTATTCTTAAGCTGGACGACAAAACAGTCGCATACATAGTCCTGATCCCACACTAGGATCCCCTGTGTCGTGGGTATCGGGAACTACGAGTAGCATGCTACCACAACACAGAGACACGGAACTAATATGCGGATCAAACAAAAAGTCTGATTAATCTGTATTGAAAGAACATGGGCAACTCCCCATACATTATTTAACCCTATATAGATAACCTACACCGCAAAAGCGCCCGCTCAAAAAAAAAATTGCTTTATCTTTTCATTCGGCGCGTATTGACCTGTCCTTCTCAGCCAACTCAGTCGTCGGCCTAGGCTGTCGCAGGATGATCGTTTTGTTGCGGTAAGTGCCACAGTTTAGCAGCTAGGACGAGTTGATGCGCTCCCGAGGCGTATGTTTATCTTTTGTGTAACTTTAAGTGTTGTATGGAATAATATGGAATAATAATGAATAATAATAATTATTATTATTTTCAGACTGGTTATATTATTGCTCACTATTTTTTAACAAAAAACACTATTATTATAAGATAATTTTAAAAATTTGTTTTTATAAACAGAAGACTGTTGATTTTTTCTAGAGTTCTACTAATTAATTTTTAATTTTCTTAAAATAAACAAGGTGAAAAAATTAATTGCATTTTATTTTTAAAGATAATCTAAACTATAAAATTGAATAGGTACATATTAATATAAATAAGTAATTATGTTATATAGATGCATTTGAAAAGCGAGAAGCCTCTGAAGCGTATGGTTATCTTTTGCGTATCTCGTAATATGGTTATCAATCTAGGGTAAGAACATGGGCAACTCCCCATACATTATTTGATCCAAATTTATTGACTAACGTAACGTACAGTTGAGATACTTTTGGTTATTGATAATATATGTTAAGATTATGAAAAAGCTAATTTATTTTCTTGTGTAAAAGTTGTAGGAAAGTAATGAAGCTTGTTGCGTTTTGTTTCACGCAAATGCAATTAGTTGATTTATCTAATTATTTAGAAATACAAGTTTAGCTTACCAACTTCTAAAAATATAAAAATAAATAAAAAATAAATTGCATTTATTCCTTACACTATATATACTAATAAGCAATGGATATAAGTATAAAAAATAATATTTATTCTAGTGTTAGAGAAAAGGTCGAAAAGAAGGTATAGAAGTTCTTTAGAAAAATTGGTCAAAAAACAAAATTTAGCACCGTACTAATTACTTCCATGAAGTATTCATTTATTTCATTCATTTTCATATTTTTGACCTGGGTCAGCGGCTGCCCACCTCCTATTGGAGCAATGTGTATATTTTACACCCATTATTTTATGTAACAAATTTCCCAACACCATTAAGACAGATAGATCATCAAACAGATTAATTTAGGAGTAGGTATTCTACCACACGAGTTTTATACTAACAGAGGGAAGCATCATAGCACGACTCTACGGAAACTACACTAGAACGAAGTACGGAAGCAGATAGGTGTGTGTTGTGTGGGTTATGTATACAATTCTTAATAAATAAATAATAAAAATAAATATTTCCGGACAGTTCACACAACGTTATCTAGCCCCAAGCTAAGCAGAGCTTATGTTATGGGTACTAGATAACTGACATACTTAATACAATATGTTGGATGAAATTTGGAATAGAGATAGCTTGAGTCCTGGAATAACACATAGGCACATTTTAATCCCTATATTCCCACGGGATCGTGACCTATGTGGGTAACAACGCGGGGCACAGCTAGTAAAATTGTATATTATGCAATTAGTTAATAAAGGACGGATTTAAAGCGTGGGCCATAGATGAATCACGAGCAAGTGTAGGATTCTAACGACTTTTTCTAACTTCAAGTGTTAGAATCCTGAGCGACGCGAGTTCTTCATGGCCCTCGATATAAATCCGTTTTATTCAAGAGTTGCATACTATACTTTATACCATGACTACGAGAAAAAGAAAGATTTAAGCGAAAATAGACATCTACTTCATTAGTTGAATGCATTTTCAATCGATTTATTATTAAGTACCACTAAACTTTGTGTTCGTACAACTTACAGTATTAAAAATAGCGCCAATTTACTAATCACAGCATAGAACGCAAAACAGTTTTTATTCTAATGCTTCTTGTCGAAAATGTCGACCAATCCAATCTCGAGGAGTTATTTGCACAATAAGTTTGTATGTCGAGTTTTCTTTGCACATGGATTTTGTATCGAGTATTTTTTACGCAAGGAGGTTGTATATGAGTTGTTATTGGAGGGTGTTTGCCATCGAGCAACGCAGGCCTCCGTACTGTTGCTCGATGGTGTTTGCTTAAGATGGAGGCTCGAGTATATTGGTGTGTTCTAAATTCAGTCACCAAAATCGTGATTATTTTATTCACTGTTTTCAGTGAATAAAATAAGCTTTATAGAGGGGGAATGATATAAAATAAATTTTAAAAAAGTGCGGATTTCGCCGCGTCTTGTCTCTCTGTTTGTCGCTTTCTCATGTGAGTGCAGGCTGCATTCAATTGGAATTGGAAATGGGTCTGATCGATCAAGAGAGTGGTTCCCGAGGGAACCGACGCGTTAATGACATTGGAATTGTGTGTCGGACTTCAAGGAGCTCTACAACACGAGCAGCTTCATGTTTACGAAATGTGGAATTCCTATAACTTTAATATGTATGGTTACTTTATAACCGTTTCTCAAACTCTTTCATCATGCGGACATCAAAGGCCTGGAACTCTCTTCCGGCTTCTTTGTTCCCTTTATCATACAACTTGGGCGTCTTCAAACGAAGAGTTAATAGGCATCTTCTAGGCGAGCGTGCTTAAATAGGCCTCATCGTCACTTCCCATCAGGTGAGATGTAGCCAAAAGCAAGCCTATTTTAGGTAAAAAAAAAAAAAAAAAATATACTCATAGGATTTCTTCAAGTTAGTGGATACAAAGTCAAAGTTAAAAATGTATGTGTATTTATAAATTTAAGTCGTCTTAATAAACTAGATGAAAAAAAAATGGATGAAAACAAAATTTAAAAAGTTTTTTAATATGCTGTATAATCACGTTGAAATAGTAGTAGTAGAGCTTTTTTGTGAAAGAGCTCGTCCGGGGAAGTACTACCACCATACCTATTTCTGCCGCAAAGCAGCAGTGCTCGCATTGCTGTGTTCCGGTTTGAAGGGTAAGGGTGCCGGTGAAATTACAGGCACATGAGACTTTTCATCTTTATGTCTCAGGGTGGCGGGCGCAGTGCAATGCCACATAGGGTGCGTCCTACGTGGACGTGACCTTTGAGGTAATGCACTGTTCATAGGCAGAGGTTACCGCTTAACATCAGGTGGGCCTCTTGCTTGTACCGTCATCCAAGTAGTATAAAAAAACAAAAAATAATAAGTCACTAAAATAGGACATAATTACTGAAATTAATTTACTCACAAGTAAGGACATAGGGCTTACTTATAAAAATATATCAAAAGTTATGCATTGCTTAAAATATATCCATCCCTTATTGTAAAATGACAGGATCAATTTTAAGTAGGTAGTTCTTAAAATATTATCAATCTGGGACAGGGCTCATTTTAAGCAAAGCTTAAATTTAATGAAATATTATATAATGAAAGTAATGAGGAAAGGATAAAGTAAAGGGAAAGTTACTTTAGTAACATCAATTCGGTTTTATTATTGTAGTTGTGGCGGAGCTAGCTCCCGCACTACTCCCTCGAAGCCGCTCCATATAAATCAGCCTACTTTCTGTGGCTTCGCTCCCTAAATATATACGCAATTGAACCCCAATAAATTTCAACTAAATTAACACCCTGAGCAATTTTGGATGAGATTTTATACGTTTAATAGGCGTATGTATTCTCTTTCAGCGACTGTTTTAAATGTGTGGGAATAGGATAAATGATTACATTTTGGGAATAACAGACATCTGGGGTTTATGTCACAGTTGAGAAAAGTGTCAGCTACGTCATTTTAAAATGTGGATCATTCACATACATACATACATTCTAGACACACGCCTATGGGCCTCTTTGGGTGTGGGTTGCATCCTAGGAAGATGGACTTAAAGCATGGAACTAAGGCTAAAAACGAAACGGTATCGATTATACTAGTCTCATTCTTTTATATGAATGTATTCATGTGTTGGAATGAGACAAGCATAGATCTATCTGTTTTTATTTGTGTAACTCGTACCAGGCCAAATGTCAAATTACTACTACATTCATGGTAACAATCTAGGAAGATGTATATGCATGGTGCCAATATTCAGGGTACGGAACGGAAGAACGACTGTCGTGTGACAATATATTTGTTTCTCTCTAACATAGGATAGCAAGCTATCTTCTAGGATAGGAGTAAGAAGGAACACTCTATGCTATTTTAGCACTCACTCCATACTATTATACCTCCATGGTTGCATCATCGTGTAAGGGCGCGTACACATAGAACGTCCGATTTTACAGGATCCTTTTTAACTGACGGATTGCTGCTTATTTTGTCGGATTACTGGATCTGGAATACTGTATTCTGTGTGAACTCGCTCATATAACAACATACGCTAATAACGTTATACGTTTAAACGGACCTGTGAAACGGACGTTCTATGTGTACGCGCCCTAATATAGACTTGACAAGTGGTGAGTTCATCGCCGCCATTGCATCCGACGAGGGACTTGGCTAACGCTTTCTTCCAGTAGTAACACATTCCATAATAAGCCAGCAGCCAGGACAAATCTTATACCAACAAATCTTATCAACAAGTCCGGGTAAAATACACGATAAATACGTATAGCAGACAGAATTGAACAAGTAATTAATTTTGTAAAAATTTTAAAACTCTATTCGCAATGAAACGGCTGAACCGATTATGATCAAACATAGCTAAGAACACTCCCGATAAATTCACCTTTCAAACAAAAACAAAATCGAAATCGGTTCATCCGTTCGGGAGCTACAATAAAACAGACACACACACACACACAGACACGTCAAACTTATAACACCTCGTCGTTTTTGCGTCGGGGGTTGAAAACATATTTTTTACAATAAACTTATTAAAACACATTTACATTTACTAAGCCGTCTCCTACCTGAAAGAGCCCTAACTTGGTATGTTTTGAAAATATATCTTGGATTTTTAGAAAACAACCATAAAAGTTATGACGTCATTACTGCCCCTCCCCCCACCCCTCCACCCCCATGGGAATATTTTTAAGAACTACCGCTCTTAAAAATGTTTTTTTTAACCTAAAGTACCCGTGTACCAAATGGCTATTTTGTACATCAATTTGCGGTTTTTTTATCGTAGCCCGACCACTATTAGAACTGTCAAATCGTCATTTGTGTATTAAAAACAAGTATATCCCACTTTGGGTCCAAATACCGAAACATTCTCGAACAATATGGTTATGAGTTGGGGCCAGCCAGCCACAGAAGGTAATATTATGTTACACTGTAACTATAGTTTGTAATTTCACTTCGACGAAACATTCGTACAGCCCAAATATAGAAAGAAAGAAAGAAAGAAAGAAAGAAAGAAGAAAGAAAGAAAGAAAATTTATTTATTTTTCCCCAAAAGGACACAACACACACAAAAAAACATAACACAAGAAAACAAAAACCATAACTGAAATAAAAATAAAAACCGGCATTAAAAAGTAGATTGGCATCGAAGTGTGTTGTGTGGGGTCAAATAGGTCCCTGTCTCAGGATAAACTGCACCGAACCTAGGTTTAGTGCAGCGCTGGTTTTCAGACAGGGCCTAGGTAAGTGATGCCACGAACATCAATAAACTATATCCCAACATTGTCCAATATTCAGACTTATCAGCCCGTTAATTTAGCACCAACTTGTGATGGTACCCTGGTTCCCATGTATGATGCATACATCTGGTAATACTTTTGAAATACCTAGGTGCACCATATTCTGAGAGCGAGGGTTCTCAGAATATCGAAAAAAAAACTTAAGCACAGAAATATCTGTGTTACCAAATTCCACAGGAACTGTTAAAACTAAGGGGAATCCTGTGCTGAGCATATAAGGTTCGAAATAGAAGCTACTTTGTAAATTTGTTGATTTCAGTGTTGGTGAAAGGAGAAGGTGTCTCGTTTCGGTCTAACAAGGCAGGGCTACAAATGGCGGCCACCTCGCTCGCACTCGCGGAGGCGGCTCTATAAACAGCGAAACATCTCGGCACGCGGAGATGGACACCAGATGGTCGATGAAAACGGAACCTTATGGCCTAGATATTAAGAGCGATTATATAATAAGCGATAGTATTGTGTTCAAATATGTAATTATTAGAGATTTTTAACTCACTCGAATTTTGGCTACGAGACCGAATGGTCGATGCATTAGAAGCTTGGATTTAAAAATAAACTCTACAATTAATTGATAAATTGTACCTAAAGAAACACTGATTTGACGATTTTAGCAAAAACGCCAATCCGTTAAAATAAGCCTTGTGAATAAACATTATCCAAGTTCAAAGTTAATAACACAAGCAGTTCTTGATACATACAAAAGTATGGTTTTAAATTCAGAACGAGTGCAGATACTGGAATACTTAAGTTAAGTCTTATCTATAATTAAATAATGTGTCTTCTATAACCTAGATATCGATATAGATTTCTAGACCCTACAGGTGACCTGACTCGGAGCCTAAAAATCAGCATTAAGGTATCTAAATGCATCGCATTTTGATAACTCGCAGATTAATCTAGCTCGCTGACCAGACGACGTGACGCTCTGTATATAAATATACAGGACCGAAATATGCATTATGGGTAATTAGCATCTGACTAATTCAACGATACTGTTCTAGCCAAAAGCACATAATTACAACGTGTAATTATGTACTAGCTATGGTACAGGGGAGAGACGACAATTGATTTGGACTTACCAATTGTTTGAAGCGGAATTTCTAATACATTAAGGTGTTAGTTGTACCTAGACTAAGCTAGCTTTAATCAACCCGAGGGGGATTTTTTATTTGTCCTTGATTCATTTTAACCTCCTCATAGGATGGGTTAGGAACTAAATCAAGGGTTTAAGATCTTGCTTATCAGTAAGACTTAATCTAATTAATCGAGTGTTTCGTTAGACTTTTTTGCGAGTTTTAAAAATACGAAATCACATGAATTCGCTAACAGAAATTTATTGAAACTTTCCTACATCATCCCATTAACTCATAGGTAGGTAAATCAGTAATACATTACCCGCCAACATTAAACACAGATTTATCTCAACTAGGCTTAAGCCAGAACACACCTTGGTTCTAGACTAACACAGGACTAAGTACCTCTGATTGTTAATGAATTTAACTCGCTTGTTAAGTTTGTGGAACCTGGCCCTATTGGTATTTCGCTAAACTTTGACCTCTGAAAGAGATAAGGTGTCTGTACCGATGAGACAGCTAAAGCCTGAAACTTGGAAGGGTCAGCAGCAGTGATGTTGAAGAGTTAATAATCTGAGATACCTAACTCTTGATTAGAATTGAAACAAGTTGGCCTATAAATATTTATTGCACACTGATTAAATCAATACAGTTGGTTGGCATATGTATTACTACTTGCTATACTCTTAAACATACATAGAAGTGTATGAGACTCCAGGCTTTCATCGGCCTGAATACATTATACATGGTGTTGGACAATGCAGACAGATATACATGTCATGCATTTTTGCATTGGATAAGTAGAGCAGACTCGACATTTATTGTTGGGTGCTCTCACCACTCCACATACGCAGAGCAAGGAAGGAAGGACTCGCGAGCGAGCGAGCTTGCCACAGCTTGCCATATAGCGTGTCAGCGCCACATAGACCTAGACCTAGCTAGTCTAGCTAGTCCAAGATAAGCCCATATAGATATAGAGCAGAGCCAGAGAGCGGAGTCCATGCACAGAGCAGAGCACACACGGCGAGGGGGGGGCATCTCATGTGTTGCCTTGACCGAGGATCTAGTCAATAGGTTATTGCATAAGGCTTTAACCACTAGAAAAATTATCTGAGTTACTTAAATTTAATTCATTCAAATTCAAAACACAACGTAGAATTCATAATCATTTTAAAAACATGTAAATTTAAAATGAACCAACTTAGATGATCATTTAAATAAGTTTACCAAAGAAGTAACAAAGGCAAAACCTTTTGGGTCATAAAACATTGTCCAAAGATTGTATTGTTCATATATTTTGTTGGTAAGGTTTGTCGGACAAATAAGCCGACAATACTTTTATTGCAAGTTCCAAATAAATTCCGAATACCATGTTATTTTAAAAGGCAATAAAAACAAAAGGGATTGTTTCTTACAAATAGAAAAAAAAACTACAGCCACATGCTTCGTTTAGAAATCTGGGAGAGGCGAATATCTTTACAACCGGATGCAAAGCGGGCAGTAATATAAATTGTATTTATTGTGTGATTGTGTCATTCCACAGGCTAAAATATATTAGGGGTTTTTAGGGGTTACAGTTAGGTTAAATTTTAGTTACTAAGGGTGTTAAGATATTTTATTATTAAGAATATTACTAAATTAATTATAAGTAGGTATTGGATAGGTATCTAGTAGATTATTTAGTTATTGCGTGTTAATTTTAGGATAATAATGTCAGGACGGGTTGCGAGTAGGCAGATGCGAAGGCAGGCGAATAGTTTAATGGCTGGGGCCGAACCGAGAGATAAGAAGCAGGTAGAAAGTCGAGAGACACTTAAAGACCACGCGAAATCAATACGCACTATTAACAATAAGGGTCAAAATACACAGCAAGACGTGAATGCAAGTATTTTGTTATTGGAAGGAAAGTTTGATGAGATATTAAAACGTATGGAGTTACTTGAAGGAGAAACCTTAAATAGGACAAACAACGTATGTGTCATACGACCAACGAATGCTAAGCCGATGTTTAACGGTAAAGGACAGGTCACTCCGATGAGATTTTTAAAACGATTGAAAAATTATATTAATTCGTTGAACGCACAAGACACAGTACAGGTTGCTTTAAGTTGTTTAACTGGGCCTGCACTTACAATATTGGAGTTATTTAGTGATTCTTGGAAATCGTTTGATGACTTTGAAGTTGATTTCCGTTTAAATTACTGGGCGGAATCACACCAGGAAATTGCTAGAAATAAATTAATAAATGGCGTTTATGATGAAAGTAAAGAAATGTCTATGAGTGAACATTTTGCGGATCAAATTGATAAAGTATATTTACTAACGATAGCTATGACTGAGCGAGAAAAGGTGAATTATGTTATGAGACACTTTTCTGTTGATATTCAACGACTTTGGTTTGCTAGTTTGGGAGAGGTCACTATATTTAAGGCAGCTATGTTCCTTAGAAATATAGAACAAAATGTAAGAAGTGAACATCACGGAGTTCTGAATGATCTGAATGCATACGAAAGTCCATCAACGCAGTCTAAACTCAAGGGAGTTTCTAAAATGAGTCGTAGAGCAATGAGGAGACAAGGTCGCTATAAGGCAATTTCTAAAAAGACAATATAATAAGACTTGATGTACCAACGAATCTAAATTAAAATTAATAAATTCGTGGCATACTCTCTGACAAACAACGTTTTAAATTCACCGCATTCTGAAACAGGACCTTAGCTTATAATAATACCAAATAAGTAATAAAAACCGAGGTATGCGGGTCGACTCATAAAAGAGGGACAATAGTTTCACTTTCAAAGGATGAAAGTTACCATTTCGAAGATGGTGAAAGTTATAATGCAGTTTACCACGAAAGAACCAGTGACATGATTGATTGATTCATGTAAAACCTACACTATTCATAAGGTTACGAGGAGGAAGCCAATATAACATTAAATAAAAGTCGAATATAAAATTGTAAGAACTAACACAGAGACACACATTCCACAGACGAAAAAAAAGGTTTGCAATGCGTCGCGAATACCTGCGAACCCAAGTTTTTTAGGTGAAGCTTCGTGCCTGCTGTTAACGAATTTTAAAATGATGTATATTTTACTCATATGAATAACGTGTAATTATTTATTCCAAGGTTGATAGATAAAGGGGGTGTTTATTCGGACGGAATAAAGAAGCAACAATGGATTGATTGGTTTTAAATGTTCTACAAATTTAAAAATGTATTTGCATGCAAATATAGTGTTTTCAGCTATGGTAATAGTATGTTTAAATGTATGAAGGAGACACATTTATCTTCACACCGTCAGTAGTGTGAATAAGCGTAAGCAATTACGTAATGATGACGATTATGGTGGATGCAAACGAATAAGCGTAAGCAATTACGAAAAAAAATCGAGGACCTCTACATTTTGATGATGATGACTATAGGTGAAATGGTATCCTGAACGATGACTGATAAGTTATTACGAAAAATCGAGGACCTCTACATTTTGATGATGATGATTGTGATAATGCAAGCTAATAAGCGTTAGCGATTACATAAGAATCGAGGGCCTCTACAAAACCAGACGTGACTTGATGGTGATGATGATGATGATGAAGTTGATAATGGAATCTACTGTTGAAAAACGAATGTTTTCGTATTGGACATTTACTTTAAGATGAAAAGTTGAATAAATTTTTTCTTGTTGGAATCTTTTAAACATAGGCATAAGGGAGCTGATGGAATATAAATTTCCTAAAGGAGTCATATCAGATATTGAAGAAATATATAGTTGCTTACAACTTTAAATGTCTTCAGGGAGAGGAATGTGATGGTACCCTGGTTCCCATGTATGATGCATACATCTGGTAATACTTTTGAAATACCTAGGTACACCATATTCTGAGAGCGAGGGTTCTCAGAATATCGAAAAAAAAACTTAAGCACAGAAATATCTGTGTTACCAAATTCCACAGGAACTGTTAAAACTAAGGGGAATCCTGTGCTGAGCATATAAGGTTCGAAATAGAAGCTACTTTGTAAATTTGTTGATTTCAGTGTTGGTGAAAGGAGAAGGTGTCTCGTTTCGGTCTAACAAGGCAGGGCTACAAATGGCGGCCACCTCGCTCGCACTCGCGGAGGCGGCTCTATAAACAGCGAAACATCTCGGCACGCGGAGATGGACACCAGATGGTCGATGAAAACGGAACCTTATGGCCTAGATATTAAGAGCGATTATATAATAAGCGATAGTATTGTGTTCAAATATGTAATTATTAGAGATTTTTAACTCACTCGAATTTTGGCTACGAGACCGAATGGTCGATGCATTAGAAGCTTGGATTTAAAATAAATTCAACAATTAATTGATAAATTGTACCTAAAGAAACACTGATTTGACGATTTTAGCAAAAACGCCAATCCGTTAAAATAAGCCTTGTGAATAAACATTATCCAAGTTCAAAGTTAATAACACAAGCAGTTCTTGATACATACAAAAGTATGGTTTTAAATTCAGAACGAGTGCAGATACTGGAATACTTAAGTTAAGTCTTATCTATAATTAAATAATGTGTCTTCTATAACCTAGATATCGATATAGATTTCTAGACCCTACAGGTGACCTGACTCGGAGCCTAAAAATCAGCATAAAGGTATCTAAATGCATCGCATTTTGATAACTCGCAGATTAATCTAGCTCGCTGACCAGACGACGTGACGCTCTGTATATAAATATACAGGACCGAAATATGCATTATGGGTAATTAGCATCTGACTAATTCAACGATACTGTTCTAGCCAAAAACACATAATTACAACGTGTAATTATGTACTAGCTATGGTACAGGGGAGAGACGACAATTGATTTGGACTTACCAATTGTTTGAAGCGGAATTTCTAATACATTAAGGTGTTAGTTGTACCTAGACTAAGCTAGCTTTAATCAACCCGAGGGGGATTTTTTATTTGTCCTTGATTCATTTTAACCTCCTCATAGGATGGGTTAGGAACTAAATCAAGGGTTTAAGATCTTGCTTATCAGTAAGACTTAATCTAATTAATCGAGTGTTTCGTTAGACTTTTTTGCGAGTTTTAAAAATACAAAATCACATGAATTCGCTAACAGAAATTTATTGAAACTTTCCTACATCGTCCCATTAACTCATAGGTAGGTAAATCAGTAATACATTACCCGCCAACATTAAATACAGATTTATCTCAACTAGGCTTAAGCCAGAACACACCTTGGTTCTAGACTAACACAGGACTAAGTACCTCTGATTGTTAATGAATTTAACTCGCTTGTTAAGTTTGTGGAACCTGGCCCTATTGGCATTTCGCTAAACTTTGACCTCTGAAAGAGATAAGGTGTCTGTACCGATGAGACAGCTAAAGCCTGAAACTTGGAAGGGTCAGCAGCAGTGATGTTGAAGAGTTAATAATCTGAGATACCTAACTCTTGATTAGAATTGAAACAAGTTGGCCTATAAATATTTATTGCACACTGATTAAATCAATACAGTTGGTTGGCATATGTATTACTACTTGCTATACTCTTAAACATACATAGAAGTGTATGAGACTCCAGGCTTTCATCGGCCTGAATACATTATACATGGTGTTGGACAATGCAGACAGATATACATGTCATGCATTTTTGCATTGGATAAGTAGAGCAGACTCGACATTTATTGTTGGGTGCTCTCACCACTCCACATACGCAGAGCAAGGAAGGAAGGACTCGCGAGCGAGCGAGCTTGCCACAGCTTGCCATATAGCGTGTCAGCGCCACATAGACCTAGACCTAGCTAGTCTAGCTAGTCCAAGATAAGCCCATATAGATATAGAGCAGAGCCAGAGAGCGGAGTCCATGCACAGAGCAGAGCACACACAGCGAGGGGGGCTATCTCAAACTGCTTCGCTTTGACTTCCAACCAAGAGCCGTTAGAACCGCCAACGACCCCAAGCTCTCCAGTTCACTAGAGCCGCTGAGCCTGCGCCGAGACATCGGCTCGCTCTGTGTGTTCTATCGACTCTATAATGGGGAATTGAGGAACTGTCCTCCAACCTCTACCTTTAACAGTACATTACCTCATAGGTCACGTCCACCTAGGACGCGCCCCGTGGCATTGTACTGCGCCCGCCACCCTGAAACATAAAGATGAAAAGTCTCATGTACCTGTAGTTTCACCGGCAACCATACCATTCAAACCGGAACACAGCAATGCGAGCACTACTGCTTTGCTGCAGAAATAAGTGTGGAGGTAGTACATAAAAATAAATAATGCTGGACAGTTCACACAATATTATCTAGCCCCAAGCTAAGCAGAGCTTGTGTTATGGGTACTAGACAACTGATATACTTAATACAATATAATTACATAGTAGATAGATATTTTTTATTATATATAGAAAATACCCAGAACACCCGGAACAAATATCTGCAGATCGCACAAATATTTGTTCCGAGGCGGGAATCGAACCCGCAACCTTCTGCGTCGCAGGCGAACGCTCGCCCGCCGCGCCACAGAGGTCGGAGTTCTTCCCCGGACGAACTCTTTTACAAAAAAGCTCTACTACTACCAAAACTGGCTCTCAGCTTAAGCAACTTGAAGTGGCAATGGGTAGGCCATATAGTTTGCAGAACTGACAACTATTTGGTAAAGGTTCTCGAGTGGCGTCCACAAACCGGACGACGCAGATCAGGAAGAACGGCCACAGACTCTCGATGGACCAAGGCCATTGTAAAGGTTGCGAAGTCTGTGGATGGAGGTGGCTCAAGACCATTCGTCGTGGCATTCTAAGGGGGAGGCCTTTGTCTAGTAGTGGTCTTCTATAGGCTGATAATTTTGAAGATGATGACCAAGCGGGAATACACTGCAATTTACTCTAAAATAAGTTAATTTTGTATACATTTCAAAAACCCACAACGCAATTAAACACCTGAACCCATTTTGATAAAACATGTCTAAGAACCATTGCTAGGAAAACCAGGTTTCGTCCGGGTTTTCTAATAAAAAAACGCATTCAAATCGGTTCATCCGTTTAAGAGCTACGGTGCCACAGACAGACACACATAGCGGTCAAACTTAGCGGTTAAACACCCCTTAGTAGAACTTTTTTGTGAAAGAGTTCGTCCGGGGAAGCACTACCACCATATACCTATTTCTGCCACAAAACAGTAGTGCTCGCATTGCTGTGTTCCGGTTTGAAGGTTAAGGGTGCCGGTGAATTTACAGGCACATGAGACTTTTCATCTTTATGTCTCAGGGTGGCGGGCGCAGTGCAATGCCACAGAGGGCGCGTCCTAGGTGGACGTGACCTATGAGGTAATGCACTGTTCATAGGCAAAGGTTACCGCTTAACATGAGGTGGGCCATCTGCTTGTGCCGTCATTCAAGTAGCACAAAACAAAAAAAAAATTTTTACGTCGGGGGTTAAAAAAAGATACCTACCTAAGTCTTAAGGCGCGATAGGTTTTCAAATGTCTCTAGAATTTTAAAGTTTTTGATAAGAATTTTCATAGTTTTCTATGAAGAAAAAAATATATGATATTCTTGAGCTTTTTATCTAGTGAAATCAATAATTCAATACAATATATGAATTACTTCACTCGATAAAAAAAAAATAACAAAGATACCTCCTTTTTAACATTTTAATGCTATTTTCCCTCACTTCTCTCACGTTTTAATTTTTGAAACATTTGGTTACATGTTAGTTATTATTTGAGTTAGTGAATTCATCAACAAAATTAAACAAAACTTTGAACGACATTTTTATATAAATTTTTTATACATAAAAACACGGTATCAGAGCTTGCGCTCGCCTTCTTCGCCTCATACAAAAATGTTCGTTGAACCTATAGTGCCTTAAGCATCGAATTCCTTGACCGGTGAAAATTGCTCGCATCCGAAGCTGTGAATCTCAGTGCAGTGTGAGTAAGTGCGCATTATACTGAAAACAGTTTTGGAGTGACACAGGGAGCAATGTTGGGACGTACTTGTTTAAAATTGTATAAAGGTGTATTTTATTTGAGTTGGGACCGCGGACGGTGGTTGAATACTAATGTATATATGTTGAGTACGAAGCAGATAGTCCACTTGGACATAAAATCTAGCTATCTATCTACTAATATTAAAACAAGTAATTAATTTTGTAAAAATTAGATAAAACCTCCACGCAATGAAACGGCTGAACCGATTTTGATCAAACATATCTAAGAACACTCGCGACAAATTCACAATACAAACAAAAAAAAAGGGAAATCCGTTCATCCGTTCGGGAGCTACGATGCCACAGACAGACACACACACACACACACACACACACACACACACACAGACTCACAGACACGTCAAACTTATAACATCCCGTCGTTTTTGCGTCGGGGGTTAATGAGGTGAAGTGGTAATTATTTGCGGCAAATCATATTTTGTTGAACAAAACACTGGATTAATAGCGAAAATTACATCGAAATGACTTGCATGGACTAAATTATTATTATTTTATACTACTGAATGTCAAAGTCAAAGTCAAAGTCAAAAAGTATTTAATTCAATGAAATCACAAGGATCATTTTGAATCGTCTTAAAAAATAAATTTACATTTACTCCTGTTTCAACGCAACCAGACCTAGAAGAATTAGGCAACAAACACGGTCTGTTTTTTTTTTGATGATCCTTCTTACTACTAGGTGGGGAGCGCCTGTGTGGTGCCTCGAGAACAAGTGGAAGCTGATTAAAAAAAAAAGGGAAACCAACTTAAAAGCCTTACTTAGGTAGGCAGTCAAAAGTAGAATGATAGAGAAAATCAGCAAAAATTCATAAGGCAGCACACTCTACGCTTGATATACTTATAAATAACACATCAATAATAAATTATATGTCATGTAAATTATACAAAATTAATAAATATAGTAAATTATATGACGGAACAAGCAGATGGCCCACCTGATGTTAAGTGGTAACCTCTGCCTAAGAACAGTGCATTACCTCATAGGACCCTTTCACATAGGACGCACCCTATATGGCATTGCACTGCACCCGCCACCCTGAGACAAAGATAAAAAGTCTCATGTGCCTGTAATTTCACCGGCACTCTTACCCTTCAAACCGGAACACAGCAATGCGAGCACTACTGCTTTGCGGCAGAAATAGATACGGTGGTAGTACTTCCCCGGACGAACTCTTTCACAAAAAAGCTCTACTACTACTACTAAAAATTAACGAATTTACTGTAATTTTCGATAATCCACTGTTTTCTTCAAACAAATCTGATTTGCCGCAAATAATAACCAATATACAAGCCAACAGTAATTTCAGCGCAAATTTATACTCTGTTCGGCCATATTTAGTAAATTACACTAGTATGGAAAACCAACCAACTATGTGTGTGTGTCTTTTTGTGTGGAATATTGTTTGTTGACTGTTACTACGACATCCATGTTGTTGACACAAATAAATGTTTTTCTTTCTTTCTTTCTTTCTTTCTTTCAACCACCAAGTCCTTTGGTGAAATAGTGTTCAAGTGGACTATCTCTCCCCGGCCTTTGTTGGTCTAAGTTATGATCGTCCCTACCTTTTGTGTAATAAAGTAGGTAGTTTTACTTATCGTAATATTAAAAATTTGTCGAGAAAAATGTACGGACCACGTACGACATCAAATAAACAAGAAATATGAAACAGTCCCATAATAAAAAAAAACCAGGACCGGAAATGTTTACAAAAAATTCTGTACTATTTAAACGAGCAAGGATTGGTACATACCTATCTATATATATAAAAGAGAAGTCCACTCACTCATCACTGACCACTCATCACGAAATCTCGGAAACTACTGGGCCGAGAGGGCTGAAATTTGGCACAAGTATTTATTAAGGGGTGTAAGCGCGCACTAATAAACAGTTTTTGAAAATTCGAACCCTAAGGGGTTGAAAAAGGGTGTTAAAGTTTGTATGAAAGTCTACGCGTCGACGAAGTCGCGAGCGGGTCAGCTAGTATTATATATTTGTGTGTATACTATATATATTTATGTATTATTATTATATTTGTACTCACGTTCTCGAAAACGGTTGTACCTAACGATTTCGATGGAAGAACATGAGCAACTCTTTTGTTTTTTCATAATATAATGTTAAGACAAAGAAAAGCTAATTTAATTTCTTGCGTAGAAGTTGTGGGAAAGTAATGAAGCTTGTTGCGTTTTGTTTCTCGCAAATGCAATGAGTTGATTTATCTAATTATTTAGAAATACAACTTTTGCTTCCAAACTACAAAAAATATACAAGTTCTTCTGACAAAAAACAACATTTATAAACTTTAACATCAGGTGGGCCATCAGCTTGTTCCGTCATTAAAGTAGAATAATAAAAAAAAAAAAAAAAAAAAAAAAAAAACTAGATCTGTACACCTCCTCCGAAGTAGGTGTTGCTTTACGCGAATAAGTACACTGTTTTATACTTACTTGTTTAAATCTAGAAAAAATTTACTTAGTTTTCCTAAACGAATTATCAAAAATATCTAACTTCTATTTCTATCATTATATACAGTTTGTGTTTCTAGCTAAAACATCTTATCATAAGAAATAATCCCCAAAAAACTGACAAAGGCATTTTCCAAGACACTCGAAAGACGAAAGAAAATCTATCCATCATGTCAGATCCAGCCTCTTGAGACAAAGGCTTGGACTGTTCTATTAACTATACACCCTGTATAAACAAACCTGGTCATAATAGGCATTTAAAACAATAGGACACAGCTTAAGGAAAGTGGACTTTAAGAGAAGGGGGTAAGAGCGAGGAGGGGATGGTAGGTAAATGGTTATGCTTTGCGCTTTTGGGAGGGCGATGTCCGAAGGTTGGATAAGGTAATTTGGTGAGTGTTTTCCAAACTTTGATAATTGATTTGTAACAGGTATTACAGGTACCTAGGTTTGTTACAGGTAACCTTATTTATTTTCACAAGAAATTTATATCCGGCTGAAGATTCGATTTCACTTTCGGTTTCAGCAATTTTCGGCCAAAAATCTAGTTTCACATTTAGATTTCGGCCAATAATCGTGAAACGTCGTTCGTTTTTCTTCTGAGTTATTAACTCGGGTGTCTGGGGTAAGTTTGGGCCAGGTTGACAGTACTTTATACACATGGCCCGCGCTGTCGCATCAAGAATTTGGGACAGGAATTCGTCGGCCAGGCTGTCAACACCCTAAATTTTTGTATGATAAGAATTATACAGCCGACCTGAAGGACGGCGACCTCGGGGTCGGCCGAGAAAGCGTTGCGGGACGATCTTGTTAATTTATGTTGTTTGTTTGTTTGTTTTTAGGAGTGGTGGGAGACTGCCATTGGACAGGGACAAGTGGAAGAATTTGGAGGAGACCTTTGCCCAGCAGTGGGACAATAATAGGCTCTGCAGATATTTGTTCAGAGTGTTCTGGGTATTTACTAAGTATAATAACAAATATCTATCTATGTAATGTAATAAGGAAGCATCTAAATTAGGTTAGATTGCTATATGATTGATTTTATATTGTTTCAAAAGTTATATAGATTGCTATACGTGATAAGTATGTATCGTTAGAGATCCTAAAGATAGTCAAATAGTATTATAAGACAAATTACGTCGAAAAAATAAATGGTAAATTACGCATCTTTATAAGTCTTCGCATCCCCAACACCACAATGCCTGAAGACGAAAGTCTTCAATCAGTGTGTCCTACCCGTAATGACCTACAGTGCCGAGACGTGGACACTCACGGTGCGCCTGGTCCATCAGTTCAAGGTCGCTCAGCGTGCTATGGAACGAGCTATGCTCGTAGTTTCTCTGAGGGATAAAATCCGCAACGAAGTTATCCGACAGAGAACTAAGGTCATCTACATAGCTCAGAGAATTAGCAAGCTGAAATGGCAAAGGGCTGGGCATATATGCCGAAGAACCGACTACCGCTGGGATTAACGTGTTCTAGAGTGGAGACCACGTCTTGGTAAACGTAGTGTGGGGCGCCCCCTGGCTAGGTGGAGCGACGATCTGTGTAAGGCGGCTGGTAGAAAGTGGATGGGAAAGAGCTGGAAATCGGTCTAAATGGCGAGCATTGGGAGAGGCCTCTGTCCAGCAGTGGACTGATACATGCTGATGATGATGATTATAAGACACGTAGTGTTATATATATATATATATATATAACACTACGTGTCTTATAATCATTACAAGCACCATATATATATATATGGTGCTTGTAAATGTGAAATAAAGCAATTAATAATTAGACGTAACCATGTAGTTATTTATGTTATTTATCAATTTAAAGGCAGACCGGAACATCCGTTATCCGTTTATTGGTGGGCCATCAGCATGTTCCGTCATTCAAGCAGATAAAAAAAAGCCTGCCCTAGCGAAGTGGAAGTCTACTGGCTGCTGAAGAAGAAGATGCAAAGATGTTACCCACAGTGGATATTGAACAAATTGCGCCTCTATATCGCGATATTTTTAAAAGCTTAAATGCCGTATCCATTTTTAACTCTCTAAGTTAATAAAATCATCTGCTGGTGGGTGTATTAAATAGCGACCATTAGGCCGGTAATTGCACATTGTTCAGATCTTTGCCGTCTGGAGATATCTAACCACCCTGTACACAGACTCTATAAAGAACTTAGTTGGTCTGAACATATCTAACCACCCTGTACACAGACTCTATAAATAACTTAGTTGGTCTGAACATATCTAACCACCCTGCACACAGACTCTATAAATAACTTAGTTGGTCTGAACATATCTAACCACCCTGTACAAAGACTCTATAAAGAACTTAGTTGGTCTGAACATATCTAACCACCCTGTACAAAGACTCTATAAAGAACTTAGTTGGTCTGAAGATATCTAACCATCCTGTACACAGACTCTATAAAGAACTTAGTTGGTCTGAAGATATCTAACAATCCTGTACACAGGCTATACAGTACTAATATGGGATAAAGATGTCTAACCATCCTGTATATAGAACTAAGATGGTCTAAAAATATCTGATCAACCTGTATACAGACTCTCCATATAGAACTAAGGCGGTCTTAAAATATCGAATCAACCTGTACACGAACTCTATAAAGAACTTAGTTGGTCTGAATATATCTAACCATCCTGTACGCAGACTATACAGAGCTAAGAGCAGTCTAAAAATATCTAACCAACCTGTATACAGACTTTCTATATAGAACTAAGATGTTCTAAAAATATCTAATCCGATAAAATCTTCTAGAAAATAATCTAATGATCTAATCTAATAGATATATGTATAAAGATTGATCAAATATTTTAGACCATCTTAGTTCTGTATAGAGAGCCTGTATACACACTATTTACTGTGTAATCTGAGAATATTTGCTGTTAATACATTTATTTACAGAAATAATAATAATACAACTCATGCAAGTGTACAAAATACATAATAAAACAGTTTTGCTACCTGAAGACCTAAAAAAATATAAATCCACTAAAATAATATTATTTGTTACTCTTAGTACAATGATAGGTAATAGGGTTATTTACGTTATAAGCGCATTGTAGAGATTAGACCACCATTTTTTTTTTTTTTAAATCTAGTTTACACGGTTTGCAGAAAGTATTTTCATTCATTCATTCATCAGGTTTCTGTCAGTGTACCAAACTAAATCTGAAATTACAAAATGCCATTTACATATATGTATAATCTATGTATGTATGTATGTATGTATGTATGCAACAGCAACTGACCGGAAATATGACCGGAGCGGATGCGACGCGCCACATGGATGCCACATAGAGTAGTCGGCATAGAGGAGAGAATACCTATTCAAATAATGCCTACGAATATGCTATTACTGGAAGAAAGTGTTAGCAGTCGTGGGAAGCAATGGCGGCGATGAGCTCACCACTTGTCACGTCTATTTCCCACGATGTGCTACCCACGGTGAAAAGAGGCCCGTTTGAGGCTCTGCGTACCCTTTTTGGGAAAAAGGCGTGTGTTTGTATGTAAGTAAAAATACTGTTTGTTTTTTTTTTGTTTTTTTTATACTACTTGGATGACGGAACTAGCAAGAGGCCCACCTGATGTTAAGCGGTAACCTCTGCCTATGAACAGTGCATTACCTCATAGGTCACGTCCACCTAGGACGCACCCTATGTGGCATTGCACTGCGCCCGCCACCCTGAGACATAGAGATCTCATGTGCCTGTAATTTCACCGGCACCCTTACCCTTCAAACCGGAACACAGCAATGCGAGCACTACTGCTTTGCGGCAGAAATAGGTATGGTGGTAGTACTTCCCCGGACGAACTCTTTCACAAAAAAGCTCTACTACTACTAATTGTTATTACTCATTGTTATGTGAATGAATGACTGAATAAGCACCTAGCCCTGTATGTGGCGGTATCAAACCTTCAACTTTTTTTTTGTCTACGGAGTGGAAATTCTTTTACCAATAAACCGGTCTGGGTAGGACCGAAATTACGTGGGACTGGCCGCCCTGAAAAGGCCAGAATACCCACTGAAACCACTACGATATAACTTTTGAAACTATCATGGTTATGTACATAATTTTCACTAGAAACGGGATATTTACCATGATTTTTGAGTTTTATATGTTCCCGATATTAAAAAAACAAACAAAAAAAAAACATAAAAAAAAAAAACAAAAAAAAAAAAAAAAAAAAAAAAATCATGGTAAATATCCCGTTTCTAGTGAAAATTATGAAACCACTACGGTCTTCCTCTCGCGCCATGTTTGCCAGACCACGGGAACGAACCTACCTCTCAGGTCACGCTAGGACGCGCTCTACGTGGCATTGTAAGACGGCCGCCACCGTGATACGTAAAATTACATTACTAATGATTTTTAAATTTAAAAAATGAGATTTTCGCTTACGGTTCGTTTCACGACCGCTATTCTGTCACTTACTAACTTATCTGAACTTTAATGAGTTAGGTATTGACAGAATTTGACGTACATCGACGCCTTAATATTTTGTGACGCATCTGTGCACTCCTTAACCACACAAGTTAGTTTATACATAGCTCATGTAAGTGGAATGCTTTAACATGATTCATTAGTTAAGGGCGGTTAGGCCCTAGCAGTATTGTATTACTGAAGTTACAGACGAGGATAAAACAGGATGTAAATGTGTACCATTTTGTATTGTCTTTATAATGCCTACAATTTATAGTAAGTCGGTGAGACTTGAAAGTTGAAGTGGCAATGGGCAGGCCATTTTAAAGCTGGAGGTTAGACGGGAGGCAACGCTGTCTTTATATATCTTTAAGGTATTAAGAGAAGTAAGAGGTATGTTGTACAATCCGCGAGATATATTATTTGTGGTAGTACTGTAGTATATCAATAACACTACATAAAATCCAGCCAAGTGCGAGTCGGACTTGAGCACGAAGGGTTCCGTACCATCCCACTAATATTATAAATGCGAAAGTTTGTGTGTGTGTTTTTTATATACTTCTTCACGCTAAAACGGCTGGACGATTTGGAATGGAGATAACTGGACTCCCGGAATAACACATAAGCCCATTTTTATCCCGATATTCCCACGGGATCGAGACTTACGCGGGTGAAACCGCGGGGCACTGCTAGTTATCTAAAAAAACAGCAAAAAAAAAACACGTTTGTTGTATGGGAGCCCCCATAAATATTTATTTTATTCTGTTTTTTTAGTATTTGTTGTTAAAGCGGCATTAGAAATACATCATCTGTGAATATTTCAACTGTCTCACTATAACGGTTCATGAGATACAGCCTGATGATAGACGGACAGACGGACAGCGGAGTCTTAGTAATAGAGTCCCGTTTTCCTCTTTGGGTACGGAACCCTAAAACTGGTGTAGGTCAGCTCGAACGCGCGACTGGAGTGGACTGGACTGGACTGGAGACTCCAGTCCAGTTCAGTGTACGATGCGCAATTATGTTGCGCAGAGGGAAATCACTTCACTTTTTGTTAACGTTTGATTTTCTTCCCCATCTATGTATTTGCGTTGCGTTGGGCTAAATCCCACTAATATTATAAACTAGCGATTTGCCCCTGCTTCGCACGGGTAGCCCCCGGTGAACCCTAAATGTGCTTCTCCTGGTTCTAAGCTACCTCCCCACCAATTTTCAGCCAAATCGGTTCACCCGTTCTTGAGTTCTAAATGAGTTCTACTATAGTATTCTTTTATCTGTGGTGTAACTAACACGACTTTGTTTTATATATTATAGATGCCAAAGTTACGATATTTGGCTGTTTAGATGTTTGTTACTCAATAACGACAAAACGGCTCAACCGATTTCGATGTTTGGTACACAGATAGATTATGCCCTAGATTGAGCTATAGGCTACTTTTACCCTGGTGAAACGCGAGCGAAGCCGCTGACAGACTCTAGTAATATATATTACATAATATATACCTAAGCCTTCTTCTTCAAATGGCACTCGAGTCTGTTCTTCTTTATAAAAAACTATATATAAGGTAAATATCAGAATTTCACCTCACTCACGACAAGGCCGTGCCCGGCACCGGGACCTTTGTACAGCTTATCCGGTTTTATCCACTTTGATCCGGTTCCCAGAACCGGTTTGCACCGGTACTACCCTTAGTGGAACTACGGATTATTTTTCTATATTTTGTGCTGTGATTCTCTTTCGGATTTGTTGTTTTATTGAACGTTCGAGTTTACCTGCTTTGAAATGAAATATCGTTTATCGTAATATTTTGTAGGGACGCTTCCGACTGGTAGTGATTTGGATCAGTTGAGCTTACCTTTAGATCGTTAGCGGCCGACTTCAGGTAGCATAACTGTTTATTTTTTTATTTTTTTGTGCATACCTTATTGTATTATTTGTAGCATACTTTCTGTAAATAAATGTGGTTTTTTTTCAGGGTCATTTTTTAGGGTTCCGTAAAAAAACTACGGAACCCTTATAGATTCGTCATGTCTGTCTGTCTGTCTGTCCGTGTATGTCACAGCCTTTTTTTCCGAAACTATAAGAGCTATACTGTTGAAACTTGGTAGGTAGATGTATTCTGTGAACCGCATTAAGATTTTTACACAAAAATTTAAAAAAAACAATTATTTTTGGGGTTCCCCATACTTAGAACTGATCCTCAAAATTTTTTTTTTCATCATACCTGTACGTGTATCTATGGATAAATAAATAAATAAATAAATAAATAATGCTGGAAAAATTCACACAACATTATCTAGCCCCAAGCTAAGCCAGAGCTAGGATAGGTCTTCAAAAATGATGTTGAAATTTCTAATATTTTTTTTTCTAAACTGAATAGATTGCAAGAGAGACACTTTCAAAGTGGTAAAAAGTGTGTCCCCCCCCCGTAACTTCTAAAATAAGAGAATAATAAAACTAAAAAAAAAATATGATGTAAACTTTCACTCAAAATTGGTTTGAACGAGATCTAGTAAGTAGTTTTTTATTTTTGGGGTTCCCCATACTTAGAATTGAAACTCAAAAATTTTTTTTTCATCAAACCTGTACGTGTGGGATATTTATGGATAGGTCTTCAAAAATGATATTGAGGTTTCTAATATCATTTTTTTCTAAACTGAATAGTTTGCGCGAGAGACGCTTCCAAAGTGGTAAAAAGTGTGTGTCCACATAACTTCTAAATTAAGAGAATGATAAAACTAAAAAAAAAATATATGGATGTAACAAATATCTGCAGATCGTACAAATATTTGTTCCAAGGCAGGAATCGAACCCGCAACTTCCAGCGTCGCAGGCGGACCTACGCCCGCCTCACCACGGGGTCGTCAAATCGATAGTAAATAATGGTCTTATCTTTGTAATAGTTACGCATTTTGGAATATTTAATGATACCAAAACTGTCGCCAACGCCTCGCGTCGTATTCCTCAATGCCGAGGGTCGTGACCACCTCCATTGATCACTTTCTGCCGGACGATGTTGCGCCAATGAGATCTGTTGCCAGCGAGCTGCACGGCTTCGTGGAATTTCGAATCGAGAGTGGTGCGGATCTGGTCTGACCAACGTAATGGGCTACGGCCTCGTGGCCTCTTTCCCTCAATGTTTCCAGTAATTATCAGTTTCTCTAACGCCAACGCCATCTAGCGAGAGATAAATAATGCTAAAATATGTAATAATACATACATACAGAGACACACGCCTTTTTCGCCGAAGGGGTAGGCAGAGCCTCAATGGGCCTCTTTTCACAGTGGGTTGCACCATCGTGGAATATAGACGTGACGAGTGGTGAGCTCATCGCCGCCATTGCTTCCCACGACTGACTCGTCTAACGCTTTCTTCCAGTATTAACACATTCCATAATAAGCTAGCAGCCAGGGCCAATCTTATACCAACGAATCTTATCAACATGTCCGGGTAATCCCTTAGTCGGCTTTTACGATATCCACGGGAGGAGATGGACGTGTCTATTCTTAGGCCGGACACACCACAGCAAAGGCACGTAATAAAATGGTATGTAATAAAATGACACTATAACTCCTCATTGGGTCACCGAGTACCGAGCAGGCATCTCGGTGTACGAATTAGATAGTATAGTACAGTCAAGTTAAACATGAAAAGGGGGTCGTCCTTGCGCCTCGTCTCGGAGCCTGCGCGGTGGGACGTTGTGATGGTGGTGACATGGGTTGTCACTTCTCTTCCCAGCTCCGCTCCACCACGCGAAAGACGGGGAGGTGCAGTTTGGGCAACTGCATCTGCTATTATTTTTCAGTGCCCGCTAACTCATTCAGATTCTGAAAATAAAATAAAAACAATGGACAAGTCACAAATGGAAACAGTTTTGTCATTCGATCCGGCCACAGCGCCCGGCGCCCTCTGGTTCCCGGGACGGGGGGTGTAAAGTTGGCTACCAAAGGCGGCGGCGGGGTGGGACCCCAGGCCCCGTCTACTGCAGCTGTTACTGGGAAGACAACGACGCAAACAACGACCGACGTGGCTCCAAACTTCTCCTCGGCGCGAGACCTGGCAGCTGGACCAGTGCCGAGATGCCGGAAGAACTCGGCGAACAAGAGGAGGAAGGCGGCGGCTGCGAGGGCGGCTCAAAACAACAACACGGCAGGACTGGCATGTGGTGCTCTGTTAGAAGCTGGTGTAAAACGAGCTGCCGGCGTGCCCGCGCTCTCCGTCACCTCGTCGGTAGGTAATCTTCCTACAGGCGGCCTGGTCCGTACTAAGAAATCCCGACATGAGCGCAGGCGACGTACCGCTGAGCTTGTACACCTGTACAAGCAGTGACTCCTGGACGGCGTGATTTATCCAACCGATATATCGGCCACTGGTGTGGTCATGGCACGCCCTACAAACTACGTGATCCCGTCCCCCACGGTCGCTAGGCCCTCGGACCCAGTTTGGGGTGCGGTGCTCCACCCGCACAGGTGTATTGAGAAGTACCCATGGCGGTACGCGGCCGATACCTCTCTGGACAAGGGAGCTCTCGTCTGTCGGAGCAGTGTGAAGACGGCTGGAAGACTGTATGCAAGGGCGGGACCCATTCTCAAGCTGATTTTGATTTTGACACCAATTTTGAGTGAAAGTTTACATGGTAATGTACAATTACCATGTAAACTTTCACTCAAAATTGGTTTGAACGAGATCTAGTAAGTAGTTTTTTTTTTAATACGTCATTAATCGTAATCCATCCAAGAACTTTTATATTATGTTACTTGCTGCTACGGAACCCTTCATGGGCGAGTCCGACACGCACTTGGCCGCTTTTTATAAATAAGATCAGTGGTTATTCTGTAGGAAAAGTAGTGATACACTAGGGTTCAGTATAAAATAAACACATTGAATTAATAAAATTGTTAATAAAATTAACAAAAATATTTGTATCGACCAGATTATATCTCGACCAGATTGTCTCCTTCCGAGCGCGACAAGATAAAGAAGTTGCTCGACGTATACCGAAAACGCTTGTAGGAGATATTGGTCGATGGAACATCTAATGAAAAGACGAGCTTCCTCTATGCCTTAAACGCAAACTCATGGGCATATGCGTTCTCCACATCCTCACATACAGTGCGCAGACTTGGTCTTTGACAATTCAGCAAAGGCCCAGACTCGAGGTGTGCCAGTGGGCTATGGAGCGCAGTATTTAAGGTGTCCTACTAACTAACTGACCGAATTAGAAATTCAATTCTGCGCTCGCAAACAAAGGTTTACGATGTCAGCAAAAAATCAGCCCAGCTCAAGTGGGATTGGACCAGCCACGACTGCCGCATGTCAGAAGATCTATGGGCAAAATTAACTACTGATTGGGTTCCTAACGCAAGACGACCGCGCGGCAGACCACCACGGAGATGGCGTGACGAGTTGGATGTGCACCTACAGGACTGGCCCACTGCAGCAAGGGACAGAGATAACTTAAAAAAAGGGAGGGAGGCCTTTGCCCTGCAGTGGGACAATATGGACTGAAAACTGTCCTGCGTTTAGGTGTTCACTAATTATCGCTTTCAAGTCGATTGATTCGCACTGAAAGCCAATTTACGACTGACTGCTCTTCGAGCGAGCTTATTACGTGAGCATAGAAACCTAAAATGTTCTAATACTTTCCAAAATTCCGTAGAACTTTCTCAAACTATCTAACTGACAGATGTATATATGCGTCTTGCTCTTGTCACGTAGTGTATCTACTCGTCAACAGATAGCATTAGCAATTCTACATTTCCTGTAAGGCCTAATTCGCACGAGAGTTTTATCAACTTCCGTTAAAAAAGCGTTAAAATAGAACATAACACATTTCAAGTAAATGTTCACACGTTAGCGCTTTTAAAACGCGACGCTTTTCTAATTCTCACGAGAAAGTATTAAAAGCGCCAACGTCAGGTTTTAACGCAACACTTTTTTAACTCTCTTGCGAATTAGGCCCAATAGTCCGATAGTACAGTAGTTTCCAAGATCAAAATTTATATAATACATATTTTTTACAAGCTTTTATTTAACTTGCAATGTAGGTATGTATGTTTGTTTGGGTGGAATCCGGGTGGAATCTTGCAACTGAATTTTAAAGCAGTTATCCTCAACCGATTGAGCTAAAATTTGGCATACCTGTCAAGTTCCGATGAAAATACAATATGTTGGCGACAGCGAGCTGATCTGATGATGGAGACCTGATGGTGATTTGATGGTGGACAACGGATCTCCTCGATGAATAATAGTAGCCGTCCGTGTTTAGGCTCATTTTGATCAGCACACGGTTACGATCACTAATTGAATGAAAAATATATTTTTCATCAAACTTATTAAACAAATTAGTATAGGATTGTCATGGGACCTTGACAGGTACTTGTACTATTATTTATTCTGTACAGGTATGCAGAATTTCAGATAATTTTTTTAGGTGAAACTGGTTAAAAATGCAGTTGCAAACAGCTGAAGTTAAATAAAACTTGTAAAATGTAACAATTCTCATAAATTAAACGTTTCGTTTGAGTTGAATGAGGAGCACTCCCAAGCGTCAAGGGTCTGCGTTGTCGACCACGTCATTATTGTTTCGAGAGCTGTTTAACTAGTTACTGTCCGCGGCTCCACTTGAGTTTGTACATTCTGTTGATTATTGTATGAGCTGTTCAGTGCACAGTCTCTGTATACGGTCATTACACTCACTGTCTAACCTATATGAAACGTGGCATGATAGAGAGAGATAGATAAGTTTATTTTCTTCATCATGATCCACAGCCTGACTTCACCCACTGCTGTGTATAGGCCTCTCTTTGCCTGTGTCATTCCTTACGGTCCCGTGCCAGTCTCATTCAGGTTCGGCCCGTGATGCATGCGATATCGTCTGCCCATCTTGCTGTTGGATGGCCAACGTTTCTGTTCCCAGTTCTTGGGCGCCATAGTTAGAGCCTTACACCACCTATCATCACCTCGCCTTGCCAGCTGTCCTGCCCATCTCCATTTTAGTTCCGTTATACGATTCCACAACATCTTTGAGCTGAATGTCGAGATACGAAGTCGAAACACGGTCTATAAGGTTGATGCCGAGCATGGCGCGTTCCATGGCTCTCTGTGCAACTCTCATCCTGTACACGGCCTCCTGCGTGAGTGTCCATGTCTCGGCACCGTAAGTCATGGTAGGCAGAACACACTGGTTATAAAGTCGGGTCTTCAGACATTGTGGAATTTCAGCGGACTTAAGAAAGTTGTCCAGTTTGCTGAACGCCGCCCATCCAAGTTGTATGCTTGTATCCTTTGGCGTAACTTCCTTCGTAATTTTCTTCACTAAGCAGAAAATGTTAACGCTGTCATTCGTATACAAATTGTGAGTCAAATGTGCTACTATAAAATGCGAATTATTAAATAAATATCATACGATTGAGCGCACGTGTTACTGAGATAAAAAGCAATGCAACCAGCTTCTTAGGGAAACTTCCTACTGTTAGACATCTGGATCAGTTGATCTATCTTTAGATCGGTTGCAACGGTCTTTACGTAGCGCAACTGTTTAATTTGTATTTCATAAAAGCTTTTATTTAAATTGCACAAATATGTGTGTCCGTCCAATCTTGCAACTGAATTTTGAACCAGTTAGCCTCGGTTGATTGTGCTGAAATTTTGCATACCTGTCAAGATCCGATGACAATACAATATTAGAAGAAGAAAGAAAGAAAGAATGTGGACAACGGAACTTCTCGATAGTTAATAGTAGACTAGCCGTGTTTGTCCTCATTTTGATTGGCACACGGTTCCGATTACTAATTTTACAGCGAGCTGATCTGATGATGGAGACGAAAGGTGTAAAACGGAACTCCTTGATGGATAATAGTAGACTGGCCGTGATTTAGCTTATTTTCATTGGCACATGGTTCCGATCACTAATTGTATAAAATCTTGTATTGGGGATAAATTCCTAGCTTTGAAGTCGGTTCTTTTTCGTAAAAAAGATAACAATCTGTACAATGGATGTTGTGTGACACTGACAGACGAAAGTGCGGTCCTGTATTTTTTACTTGTTAAAATTCGAGGATGGCACAGAAAGCCATCGAAAGTGCAGTACGCGAGCTACATAACCTCGTGGCCGACCTCACTAAGAAAATTTGTGATTTAGAATGCAAGGTGATCGATCAAAACTCGATAATTGCTTCTCAAACTGAAGCCATCTCAAAACTCAAATCAGCTTTTGAGGGTAGAAATCATCAAATAAAAGCGAATATGACTCCTGCGCCGGCCGCTGGCCCCGCCCCTTCGACCCAGTCAGCGCTGCAGCGACCAGTGAGACAAGTACGTTTAAACGCCATCGCTGCCAAAGCCGCGAAAGCCGCTGAGAATCAAGGTACATCTACTAACGCGTCATCAACTCCGCCTGACGTCACCCGTCCAGTGCAGGGGAAACGAGCAAGTGTGGCTATGAAACCGGCGATTTCTACGACGATCGACTGCGCGGTCGAGATATTGGACAGCACAAAACTCGATCAGGATTCTGATGACTGGAAGAAAGTTTACCATAAACGGTCACAAAAACGGAAAATTGTGAGCGGAAGTGGGAAAGCGGACAATGAACTACAAACTGTAGAACACTTAAGATATCTGCAAGCCTGGTCTTTTAGACCGGAGACAACCGTTCAGAATGTTATGAACTACATCAATAGAATTGAGCAATGTAAGGAGTACTTTGTCGAGAAACGGACCATTAAAACGGACAAGTTTTCATCGTTTGTTATTGGCTTCCCGGAGCACTTGTATGAAAAACTCAGCTCGCCGAGTTCGTGGCCACCGCTAGTGAAGGTGTCGGACTGGTTTCTCGTGCGCCCCCGCAGCCCCCGCGGGGACACTGCAACTACATCGTCGGCCGGCATCGCCTCGCCCGCCGCCAGTCGCGGCTAGCGTCGGCGCAGTGTCACTACCTCTAAACGGATGTTCGGTACTAGATAATGACTTCTTTGGGATAACGGTATGTCTGCAAAACATACAATCACTCAGTAAAAAAACTCATAGACTAGAAGTGTTGCTGTCAAGCGTATTAGCGTGTCATGTACTCGCACTAACAGAGCACTTTGTACTTGACGGTAATATGAAGTGTGTTTCCATTTCTGGCTATAAATTAGCTTCGTGCTACTGTAGGAGTAGTTTAACTCACGGCGGTTCGTGCTTATTTGTTAGGGACGGAATCAAATGTAAAGAAAATGTTGACTTATACAAACTGTCCGTTGAACGATACTGTGAGATTTCTGCTATAGACTTAGTGGATTACAACTTTTCAGTAATCTGTGTATATAGAACTCCTTTAATAAGTACCCTTGAATTCCTTCCTCACTTGGAAGGTTTGTTGCAGGTGGTCAGTGTGTCAGGACTCAACTGTATAGTTGTAGGTGATTTTAATATTAATTCTTTGGATCGATTGCATTGTGATGCGAAAAGACTCTCAGATATACTGTCGTCCCACAATATGACTAATTCGGTGGACTTTCCGACAAGGGTAACGAAAAATACCTCGAGCTGTATCGATCATGTATACACGAACTTGCCGGCTAATAGCGTTAGCTCGTCACCCGTCATCACTAACATCAGTGATCATTTGGCGGTACGGTCAAAAATATACTGTGATAAGCCATCGACTGACAAACAGCTACCTTATATCAGGAATTTCTCAGCGATGAATTGCAATAACTTCGTAGCATCGTTACTTGGCGTGGATTGGCAAGATATCGGGCGGCGTAATCTTTCGATAGATACATACGCAATGGCCATAGTTAATGTTATTAGTAATAAACTCGACATTTGCTTCCCATTGAGGCAAGCAAAGGCTAGAGCTACCGTGTCGTGGGTTACTGACGAGATAGACAATTTTAGACTTTTACTATTTGACATGTTTGACTTATATTATAAAATGAATGAATGCGAATCAATTGAATTATTACTATGTGACTTGAATATGAAATATGACGAATTAATTAAATCTAGGAAAATTGAATACTTTACTGATATTATTTCTAAAAGTAAAAATAAATGCAAGTCAATGTGGCGGGTTGTAAATTCCGAGAGAGGAAAATACAATACCTGCAATTTAGACTTTACTGATGCAATTGTGGACGTAAATGGCAAACCATTTCAGTCAAAAATGGATGCTGTGGATGCTATGAACTCGGGGTTTGTCGGGGCTGCTGCAGCATGCGGTGCGCCTCAGGCCAATATGTCCAGTGTGCGGAGTGCTTTAGGGGCCTCGAGACCGGCAGCTGATCGGTCACTGCGACTGTGCCGATTTACTGCTGATGAAATTTATCGTATCATCACGAAACGAATTCCACCCAAGCCTTCGAAAGACGCATATGGTATTTCTATGAAGCTTTTAGTTATGGCAGCGGGTCCTGTCTCTCCTATCCTAGCCGATCTCTTCAACTCGTGCTTGCGAAGTGGTACCTTTCCGACTTGCCTGAAGCTCAGTAAGGTATCACCATTATACAAAGGAAAAGGGAGAAGAGCAGACATAAACTCGTATCGTCTATAATTCCGGCGGTGGCTAAGGTACTTGAGAATGGGATCTGTTCACGACTCACGTCTTACTTGGCTGCCACAAATGCGCTATCGGATGGTCAGTACGCGTACCGTGAGGGACGATCGACCACGTCGCTAGCACGTGAGGTGCTACGCAGGGTTATAGGAGCCCGAGAGAGGAAACAGCAAGTTGCTGTACTCTGCTGTGACCTCTCAAAGGCGTTTGATGTGGCCGATCACGCAGTGCTCTCATTCAAGATGGGGCATTACGGCATAAAGCATGCTGCACTAGGCGTGCTCACAAGCTTGATGAAGTCAAGTTCTCAGGTGGTGGTGGGAGGGGGTGGCACTACAAGGTCTTGCCCGCTGACTACGACCATGGGAGTGGCGCAGGGTTCTGCTGTATCTAATATATTGTTCTCGTTACTACTTAATGACCTCCCGGAAGCTGTAGATACCGCGGAGGTGCTGATGTACGCTGATGATGTGGCTGCAGTAGTGTCCGCCACTACACTGGACTGCCTTGAACTTAAGCTGAACCAAACGGCCTCTCAGCTGGCTGGATGGTTTAGTGACAATGGATTAGCCCTAAACTTGACAAAGACACACTTCATCCATATATGTCTGTCGGGGCGTCCTTATAGAAGCCTTACGGTCCTTGCGGGTGGGAAAAACATTGAACAAGTGGATAGTACCACGTTTCTGGGTTTTGAGCTTGACAGGACGCTAACCTGGGAATCCCATATTGATAAAGTGTGTGGAAAACTAGGTGGCGCTTGCTATGCGCTCGGTCGACTGTCGAGGATTTTGCCTAGACACGTGGTGCGGTCCTGTTACTTCGCCACTGTCCACTCGCTCCTTCAATACGGTGCCGAGCTGTGGGGGCGTGCGGCCGACTGGAAACGCGCCTTTCGCATGCAGAAGCGAGCCGTCAGAGCGATAGTCCAGATACCACAGGTAACCTCCGCGAGACCATACTTCAAAGAGCTAGAAATATTAACGCTCCCATCCATCGTCATTTATCAAGTTGCGGTATACGTTCGGACCAACCTCGGGTCGTTCAGTAGGTACAGAGATTGGCATTCGCACAATACCCGACGAGCTGATAGGCTTACCACCGTGTCCCGCACTCTGGCTAAGTCAGGTAAGCTAACTCACGTAATGGGGCCGACAGTATACAATAGGCTACCTAGTAGTGTGACTGAGGCAGCGAGTCTTAACGCGTTTAAACATAAACTGAAACACTGGCTCATAAGCAACACCTTCTACAGTTATGAGGAGTTCATTGACATAACTTAATAACTTTCTGACATACAATTTCTATTTTTTATTTTCACGTAATATTTGGACTAAATTTATGATAATGCAATTTAAATTTTTTGATTCCTAATTACTGATAATTGAATATTATTATTATTTTATTGTTAATTGTTATTATTATTTTAAATATTATTTTGAGAGTAATATTGTCTATTATTGTATATTATATATACAATTTATTTATATTGTCTTCTATACTGCGGTATAGTAAATGTGTACGTGTAATACCTTCTATTACCAAATAAATGATTATGATTATGATTATGATTATGATATAGGTACTCACTTTTGTTGTATTATTCTATCTGTAACTCAATAAGATCTTACGTTTATCTTAGTCCCGCGAGATGACTCTATTACTAATTTCAAAGCATTGCGGTTGGAGCGCTGCCAAGCCATTGTGTACTAATGACTCCCCAACAATGACAATTGTATAAAAACGATCGCAAGGAGTTCTCTATAATGCTGGTACAAGGTATGATGGCCTAGAAGGTTTAATTTGATGACGTCAGTAAGCAACAGAGGAATATTTTTTTGATAACCTACTTATTTTTAGACCTTTCATATGACATTAGTAGTGATTTGAGATTGTTTTCTCTAAAGTTATAACTAAAAACATACTCTCTGTCCTTTGCTTTTTAGATACAAAAGAAAAGGATGGCGATACGTTTAGTTACCTTTAGCTTTAGATAGTGCAACTTCAAATCGCTACCATTATGTCCAAGCCAGTCCAAGCAAATAAATATATATTTATCGTTAGTTACGTGAATGACGGAACAGTTCTATGGCCCACCTGATGTTAAGCGGTAACCTCTGCCTTTAACAATGCATTACCTCATAGGTCACGTCCACCTAGGACGCGCCCTATGTGGCATTGCACTGCGCCCACCACCCTGAGACATCAGCTGCATCCTTGACAACCTCTGTAGCGCGTCGCGCGAGTAGCTGGCTGAGATGCGACAGGTTGAGGGTTCGATTCCCGCTGCGGGACAAATGCTTGTATGATCTTCAAATATATGTTCCGGGTCTGGGTGTTATGGATGTTTCTGATATCCTCGACACAGGGAATCCTAGTGTGGGGTCAGGACTATGTGTGTAACTGTAGGGTGTTATGTTATGAGACATAAAGATAAAAAGACTCGTGTGCCTGTAATTTCACCGGCAACTATACCTTCAAACTGGAACACAGCAATGCGAGCACTACTGCTTTGCAGCAGAAATAGGTGTGGTGGTACTACTTCCCCGTACGAAACCCTTCACAAAAAAGCTCTACTACTACTTACCTTCGACCAAAGTAAAAAAGTATGGACATAACGTCCGTGAAAAATAAGTCACAATTACAACACTCGTACGTTACGTCACTCGTTGCTGTCACAAAGACCGACTGAAGCGAAGTAAGTGAGCTCACGCACTTTGTAAGCTTCAACACTATCATAATATTCACTAGAAACGGGATATTTACCATGATTTTTGAGTTTTATATGTTCCCGATATTTCGGCACAGTTGCATGCGCCATGGTCACGGGAGAACTGACTAAAGTCTGCGAGTAGATGTTATTGGCAGATATATCGATCTACCCTCTTTCTCACTCTTTTATTACGAACGTGGTAAATATCCCGTTTCTAGTGAAAATTATGTACATAACCATGATAGTTTCAAAAGTTTCAACACTATCGTTCCCTAGGCCCGTCCATACTTGTTTATTTTGGTCGAAGCTACTAACTGTACTACTCTGGATGTACTGTGCTGAACTGTACCTACCTACTAAAGAAATGATAGCGTTCATCTTGAACTCTAAGCAAAGGTTTTAATATAATTGTTTGAAAAGTCATTAGCGGTGCACTGCTGGTTGGCAGCGGTCCAGACACGATGGGAGCCATTTTATTGAACTGGCTTGATTCCCGAATTATGGCGGCGGTATTTGATTCTAGAGACTTCCATGGAGTAGTTAAAATCAATCCCAAAAATGAGTTCAAAATAAATGCGAAAGTTTGTGAAGCGTGTGTTTGTTACTTCTTCACACTGAACACGGCTGGACAGATTTGGATGAAAGTTTGACGAACGTATCGTGCAGTTGAGATATTTTTGGCAATTGATAATATATGTTAAGATAATAAATAAATAAATAATAAATAAATAAATGAAATAAATAATGCTGTAGGGTAATAATGTATGCAGTTCACACAACATTATCTAGCCCCAAGCTAAGCAGAGCTTGTGTTATAATGAAAATGCTAATATAATTTCTTGCGTAGAAGATGTGGGAAAGTAATGAAGCTTGTTGCGTTTTTTAATCTAATTATTTAGAAATACACCATTTGCTTCCCAACTTGAAAACTGGACAAAAAACAACATCTAGAACCGTACTAGTTACTTCCATGAAGGGTTAAAAAAAAATGTCCTGGGTAAGCGGTTGCCCATCTCCTTTGGATTTAGATAACATAGGCCCATTTTTATCCCGATATTCCTACGGGAACGAGACTTACGCGGGTGAAACCGTGGGGCGCTGCTATAGGTCTAGCGCTTAACTGAGTCAGTCCCTGAGGTATGGGAGCGGTACGGGGGGTGTTTTCGTCTCTCAAATTATCACAGATGACATGTGACATAATGTAACGAAAATACCCCTCCCGTACCGCTCCCAAACCTCAGGGACTAGACCTCCAGCACAGAAAATATCCTCTAGTAAAAAATATTTTCTGGTATCTGGACTGTGTAGGTAACTGTCTTCCAATGGACCGAGAACGTTGTACCGGTCACTGGATGTATGTGGATGAAGACCGCTCAGGACCGTTTGTCGTGTCATATATAGACAAAATAGACATGATAAACTAGGTGTTAAAAGATATAATAGTTGTATTTGTCGAACCAAGAATTTTAGACCAAGTCCCTATTAAGACGATATTTTAAAATTTTGGAGCCATTACGTTACATGCTCACTCAGAAACAGTAAAGGTTACAAACTTGATGTTAATACAGTAATTACTTGAGGATGTAATCTAAATAAATCATAGACAAGAAAAACGATTAGTGAAACTTTTCTCGATAGCTTTATTTTTGGAAATTGACCCTCCTAAAACCCGTTTTAGGTCCCTCCTTCGATTAGAGAATATATTCATATAATAATATTCATAAAATATATAATTTTTATACTATTCACTAGGTAATCACATTACTTAGGTTAATAGAAGAAATTTTTTTTTTTTATAAATGCTACTTTAGAAGGAATACTAAGTTTTATCATTTATAGCTTTCGTGAGTTATTTCCGAGCTGTAGAAATCTATAAATAATCTATCTCGTCTCTTCCCGGGTTCAAGTGAGCAATAGCGCTGTCACTTTCTTGCAGCCATTGTTTTCTTGCTAGACTCCGCCCATTCGGTATTTTTATATCGCCTTAAGCTAAAATTATATCATCATTTTGGGGTCGTCTTATTTTTATATATTTATATACCTGATGGGACTAAATTGAGCCTAATAAATAGAAAGCGTAAAGTCTTCGAAATCAGCCTTTTGATTAGCTCTGTAGCTCATCTCCATATATCTCCCTGTCCCTTTGTTTGAAGTGTTCGTAATTAAAATTGGCGCGATATTAGTTCTCACCTGAGAGGGCACAGTCCTATTACGTGTCGATATGGCAATATATTTATATTGCCATGACCAGGGTGGTACATTTTATATCCAGAAATGTGAAATTATCGTTTTCTATAATAGCAAGTAAATTTAATAATTATTTTAAAACACTCTGCTATAATTAAGTGTTCCACTTTTTTTTTAAAAACTCTTTCACTAAAATTCAGCTTCAGTAGCACCCTAAATCCTTTTTAACCTATGCTGGTCGTCATCCAACCCCAGAGTTTGCGGCCAAAAGATGTATCATAAAAAAACCGCATTGAAACCAGACACCTGTTTACAGAGCACATAAATACATACAAACTAATAACAGCCTTCTCAGTCGAGTCGGGGGTTTAGAAAATGGGAAAAATTAGTAAGAACTAGATGTTATTAAATTCCAGTCTATAAATTGAAACTATACAAAGATATTTCTAGCAAATAATGCTAATTGTACACTATAGCAACTACACTCGCGTAATTTAGGCGTAGCAACTACGGCGTAGAACTTCTTGCTTCTTGTTGCTACGTTATAGAGGTGCTACGACGTAGTATTTCAACGACATGGAGGTGCTACGGCGTAGAGGTGCTACGGCGTAAACTAATTTGTGCATGTAGTGATTTTGAAACTGTAAAATTGACTCGTTTTGAATGGAAGTCTGGATATTTTTACAAGCTTTTATTTAACTTGCAATGTATGTTTGTTCGGATGGAATCTTGCAACTGAATTTTAAAGCAGTTATCCTCAACCGATTGAGCTGAAGTTTGGCAGAACTGTCAAGTTCCGATGCCAATACAATATGATGGTGACAACGAGCTGACCTGATGATAGAAACGGAAGGTGTACAACGGAACACCTCGATGGATAATAGTAGACTGACCGTGTTTATGCTAATTTTGATCATCATATGGTTACGATCACTAATTTTATAAAAGCTTGTATTGAAAAATATATTTTTCACAAATATCTTTTTAGTGTCATCAATAATAAATACGTAATAAGTCTGGCGAAAGTTTTCATTTCATCAAAATCAGCTGAATTCATATGCCGGGCCAGCTTTCATTGTTATAGGCCATTGAAAGTCTAGAAGAACGATTGGAATATTATCTTGGTATGTTTTCTTTTGTGTAACATTTATTGGAAAAATACTTTATAGCATTTAGTAGTGAGAATAATACAGCTATCATGGACGTGTTTTATGGTTTCAGGAATAGCCTGGCTTTCATTCTCGATCTATTTAACTTGTGTCTGCGAAATATGTTTTTTTTTTAGTGTACATAATAAATGTACTATATCATTACAATCTAGCCATAAAGCAGGCTAATAAGTAATTTAACATTGAACTAGATTTATAACATAAATTATACCTAAGAATGTGTCCATTGACACTTTTCGTACTGTCTCTATTTAAGGGGAGGACACTTTGTTCTTGTGTTCTTATTAGCAAGCACTAGTTTGCACTACATTTCACTAAAGCTTACACTACACTAACTCATAAGGTTTAATTCTTTTGAGTCTTCTCACTATGTCCGTGTTGTCGAGAAGCTGGATTGCCTCGACGTTCACATGATGATGAAGTCTACGTTCGTGAGCTTCTGCATATTTTTGAATGACTTTGTTGACGAACTGTGTATTAAGGTCCCGGTGGAGATCGTCGTTTCTTACGTACCAGGGTGCGTTTATATGTGTCATAAATATAAATAAGGTTTTTGTGAAAGATATATTTCTCAATACAAGATTTTATAATATTAGTGATCGCAACCGTGTGCTGATCAAAATGAGCCTAAACACGGCCACTCTACTATTATCCATCGAGGAGTTCCGTTGTCCACCTTCCGTCTCCCATTATTAGATCAGCTCGCTGTCACTATAATATTATATTGTCATTTGAACTTGACAGGTATGCAAAATTTCAGCTTAATCGGGCGAGGCTAACTGGTTCAAAATTCAGTTGCCAGATTTGACGGACACACATACTTTGCAATAAAAGCTTGTAAAAAAGGGATTCTCGTTTTCTCGTAAAACAAAGTTAACCCTAGCTTCTTACTTCCCGAATTAACCCCCATTGGTCTATCTGTCTAATATATCTACTGAACCCGATCGGGTACAGTCGGCGCAGTAAATTATAGGTTACAATTCATTCAGTCGGGCGACTGAGAAATTTACGAGTTGCGAACTAGCGTATTCGTCATTCGCTGTCAGAACATGCGGAGAGAAAGTTGAGAATTGGACGTCGCTTTTAGTTGGTGCAGTTCTATTTAAGGTGGGGCATGCCACTAAATTCCTGATCGTAGATTTAATTGTTAACCCCCGACGCAAAAACGACGGGGTCTTATAAGTATGACGTGTCTTTGTGTTCTGTGTGTGTGTCTGTGTGTGTGTCTGTGTGTGTGTGTGTGTGTGTGTGTGTGTCTGTCTGTCTGTGGCATCGTAGCCCCCAAATGAAAGAATCTTTTTTTTTCTATTTGAATTAATCGGTAGGGTTCTTTGCTATGTTTGATCAAAATCGGTTCAGCCGTTTCATTGCGTTGAGGATTTTTTACTTTTTGCAAAATTTATTACTTTTTAACTGACTAAATCAAGTACAAAATTTAAATTAAAAATATGCATGGATACTACGTTATAATTCCGAGGGATCACTGTATCAGAAACACTCTAGGACAATATATTCTCGATCGAAAAAAATACCAAAGTTACCTCTAACTTTTGGCTAGATTCGATTGTTTATTAAAATGGTGCATATTATTGAGTTAAAAATCAGATAAATAAAACTAATACAACAAAGCCGTGTATTTACTGTACAGGTTTTGTAAAATTAAATAATATAATACTATATCGATGAAAATTATTTATTTTTTTCGAGATCTTCAATACAAACCGCTTTTTCGAGCGACGCGAGGCGTTTTTTTGTGTGAAGATTTCTGCCTGGCGGTGGCGCAGGCTGCCTTAACGGGTTTGATGGTCTTTCCGGACTTGTTGGAAAATTTTATCTGGTATAAGATTATTCTTGGATGCTGGCAATTGTTTTTAAATTTCCGTAGTCGACAAGACAAGGAATCCTTACAGTATCACCATGTTCGTCCGTCTGTCTGTCCGCGGCTTAGTTTAGATATTATTTGTACTAAAAAGCCGTAAATTGGCATGTTTACACATATTAACGACGCTGACAATATGGTTAAATAAAATAGTTTTTTTTAGTGTACTTCTTGTGAGGAGGATCATCAAATAAAGCCAGCCGTGTTTGTTAGCTGATTCTTTTAGGTTTGGTTGCGTTGAAACAGTGGTCAATCAAGTACCCGTATATAAGCCGATTCAAAAATTATTTTTGTGATTTAAATGAATGAAATACTTTGAATTTCAATTTGCCTATAATTCTGTGATTTTACAATCCATAGACACACGCCTTTTTCCCCGAAGGGGCAGGCAGAGCCACAATAGGCCTCTTTTCACAGTGGGTTGCACCATCGTGGAATATAGACATGACAAGTGGTGAGCTCATCGCCGCCATTGCTTTTACAATCCAAAATCAGTGAATCCAGACCCGTCGTGGCTCTGCCTAACCCTTCAGGGAAAAGGCGTGTGTATGTGTTATTCGCAGCAAGTAGCAAACTATGATTAAAAATAAACGCTACGTTTTGAGCGCAATAAACTTCCGTATGTCAACATTCAAACCCAGTTTAACGCCGTATAAGCCGATTTCCAGACAATGTTGGTATGAAAACTAATAACAGAGATGGTCGCTTTTTAGGTAATTGTATTGACGTATACTGTCCTAGAGATGGTAGCGCCTTAACTTAAATAAATAATAAATAAATAAATAATGCTGGACAGTTCACACAACATTATCTAGCCCCAGAGCTTGTGTTATGGGTACTTAGATAACTGTAAAAACTCAACAGGAACAAAAAACGAATGAAAATTATCATTTTAATTGATCCATTGAAGAATGGATCAATCAGGAACAAAATTATAGGTATAATGGATCGAACAGGACAATGGAACATTCTCAATGGATCAAACAGGAACTACTCCAATACATTACATAGTTTATTTTTATCATACGTATAAAACACCCAGAACACCCTGAGCAAATATCTGTAGCTCATATAAATATTTGTTCCTAGGCGGGAGTCAAACCCGCAGCGTCCCGTGTCGCAGGCGAGCCTTCGCCCGCCGCGCCACAGAGGTCGTCATACATACTTAGCTCCTAAAAGTTAAACAACTCAGAATGATTATTGAAGAATACTTAATAATACTTAAGAATAGCCGTGGTGAGTCCGGCCTAAGAATAGCCCCTACGTCTCCTGCTGTTGATGCCGTACAAGCTGACTTAGGGATTACACCAGTGAATGGGCAGCAACTTCCACCTGAGCATTCATCACCTATCTGCCTGCCAAGCGTGGTGATTACAGAAAATTCCTCCCCCCCCCCCCCCTTTACTATGGGGGAGGGCTCGTCCTGCAGTGGAGTCTAATGCTGATGATGATGATGATGATTCTTTAATAAAAATAAAAAGAGTACTAGACTTTAACAAAAATTCACGCAAGTTTTCCGAAAAGGTTTTTTATAATAAAACGAGCGAGGGAGTAGTTCAGGTTCGAGAGAGTTCTCCGAGTCACCTTGGAAGAATCGGCGTTTGTATATGTATGGATGTATGTATGTATGTATGTTTGTCCGATGAAAACATTGAAATTTGGTATGTGGCTAGATAGTATTAGTACAATTTTTTGGGTAAGTTTATGAGCTATATCGGTCGGGGTATTGAGATATCCGGGTCCAAGGGGTAACAAAAATAAAAGTCAGACAGTCAGATTAAGTGGGGTTTGATGTGGAAGTGCTTTGCTTTGACATATCATATCTATTTTTAATAATTTTACTAGTTTTTGGGATATTAGGAAATAAGTTTTTTGAGAAAAATATATTTTTCATCACAAACTTTAAAAAAAAATTTTTTACTACTGAATGACTAGCTTACTTCCAGCAATCTCACAATGCTGTTTGGTATGGTTGTAGCTTTTGTGACACAAAAGGGAAAAGTCTAAAATTAAATAATTTGGAAACTTGTACCCAGTTAAACATTAACCAATATAACATCCACTGTTGACCTCCCATTTCTAGGAATTTGAATGACGTTGTAGTTCTCATTTTATTGATACACTTAACTTTACAATAATGCCGATGCCTTCTTATCATGTCGATGCTTTATTTCTGTTTCTTTATTTCAAAGTTTTAGAGTAATAAGTCACCTTAATCGCATTATTAAAAAAAAACTATGGCCGCGTTGAGGTCTGTGCCTTACTTTTAATCCGTTAATAAGCGTTTTTCTATCCGTTAGGGTAGAAAAAGCCTCAAATGTCTTTCAATACTCTGCTTTTCTTGTAGAAAATTTAGAAGGCCTCTTTGCTAAGGATTTTCGAAGAAATGTGAATTTGTAAATCTACGCTAGACACTATGAAATCAAAGATACAAACGATTTCTATCAACCCTTTCTTATGATCGGCTCTCGAGATCAGCGGGGCCCTAGCGACCCTCGCGTAATGCGTAAAGTAAAACGAACATAAAGCCACGACCTTAGACTTATTTTCATGAGACCATTTGAAGGTTATGTTCGTTTCCATGTAACAACGTTTTTTTTCAATGACCTACGTTTGACGGCTTACCAGAATATCGTTTGATGGTAAGCCCTAGCAAAGTAACCTTACAAACATGCGAGATTCGTAAGCGGCGTCAAACAAATAAAACATTGTGGTTTTTGCTCATTACGGATAGTCTTGAAATAATGAAAACTGTTTTTGCTAAAACAAGGACACCAAATACACATGTTTTGATTGATTAAATAACACATAAATATCATTAGTAGATAGATAGATAGATAAAACGTTTATTTGTATCTCCAATCACACACGTACATTCAAAATAAAAGACAGTGCACTAAAAACTAGATAATAAAACCATTATACACAAAATAAAGCAGTGGACTAAAATAAACATTTAAACCATATAAAAATTATAACTAAAAGTACGTGTGTGTTGCAGCATCACAAATGGGTCATAGCTGAGCGAATTAACTTGCTCAAAGAGCAAACACTGATTTTCAGCTAGTACCCTCGAGGTGACAAGTCGAGACGAGCGCTATACATGTACATTTCAGTGGGGAACTCCTCCGATAACACCAGTCTCAGAAGAGTTCGGGTACCAGAGGAGGCCCAAGTACGAGAGTAGGGTGTTAGTATATATTCAGCCCTAACTAGCGTCTTAAGTACAGTTAATAAAAATTACTGAGAGGGTGTATGCGAGTCAGTAAGTGAAAGGGTGTGTTTGTATGTGTGAATAAGAAGATAAGTGAATGAGAAGATATGTAAGAGTGGTTGTATGCGTAAGTTTCACGAGAACCATTCGATCTGTAGCTAACCGTTGGCTACCGTTGGTGAACAAAGTGTTTAGGAATTCCTAGTTTTTGGTTTTCTAAAAGATAAGTTTTGAATTTTATTTTAAAAGTGAAATTTGAACAGGAATTTCTAATGGGTGGGGGAATGTTATTCCAACACTTCGTTGCCAAATATCGGAAACTACCTCATTAGTTTAGACACAAAGGTCCAGCAACCAACAAAAAAAAACATTAAAAATAATTGAAGGACCTTATTTTTTGACCTTCTTCTGTAAGGATGTTGTCGTTTCGGCTTTTATTACATATTAATACACTACTTATTTTTGAAGGACCTTATTTTTTGACCTTCTTCTGTAAGGATGATCTCGTTTTGGCTTTTATCACATATTAATACACTACTTATTTTTGAAGGACCTTTTTTTTTGACCTTCTTCTGTAAGGATGTTCTCGTTTCGGCTTTTATCACATATTAATACACTACTTATAACAACTTGTCAAACGTTACACAATGCTTTAAATATTGTCATAACCATCCCTTTTTATTGGATAATGTTAAACAGTGACAGGACCAATTTTAAGCAATCTCTATTTTATAAAATATAAATGTAACGGCGAAAGTAAGTAGTTTTTTTTTTCTGGTTGAGCTACTCTTTAATTAGTTTATTTTATTTTATAAGTACATACCTATTTTTATGCATACATACTCTAGTTGTATTATTATTTCTGTTCTATGATACCATTTTTGTCCAAATAAATAAAGATTAATTTTACTTTTTTTCTTTTAGAGCGGTAACTCTGAAACAAATAGCTCTGGTATTATCAACCATGATCTGGGTACCTATATCCTTAAATCAATAATTTTATTTCATTTAACTATGTATTTTAGATGTACTTACTGAGACTTATTGACTTGTTAATTATTATATATTTTTGTTTGATGTATTTATTTGTGTGTTTGTTTTGGGTTTTAATTTTATAATTATTATTAATAGAAAGAATATTTTGTTTTTTTTAGATTTAAGATTAAATAATTATTGCCGCACACAATGTATTTGTTATGAACTAATAAGCGAAACCAAAATTGGGTGTATAATTCTCAGATCTCCAAAACATTAAAGCCTCAATTTTTGTAAAATATCGTTTATCAGTGGAACCGCACTGAACTGACGCGTTTGACATGTGCGAGGGCATTTCGCGGGTTTTTACGAGAGACAATTCCCCGGATGAAATAGTTTCGGCTCGTGACGTGTCCCGGTTATACCCTGTTATACAGGCTTTGCATTTTTTATTTCTGTCCGGGTCAAAAGTAAGAAAAACACGGAATTTTAGTCAGAGCGAAGCGAGCAATCTGATCGCAGGATGTGGCTTTTGTATGTATTAGCCGACTAAGGGATTACCCGGACTTGTTTGTAAGATTCGTTGGTATAAGATTTGTCCTGGCTGCTAGCTTATTTAAGGAATGTGTTATTGTTAGCAGAGTCAGTCGTGGGAAGCAATGGTGGCTATCAGCTCACCACTTGTCACGTCTATCTGCCACGAAGGTGCAACCCACGGTGAAAAGAGACCTATTGAGGCTATGCCTACCCTTTCGGGGAAAAAGGCGTGTATCTAAGTATGTAAACTCAAAAAATTCTTTGCAGCTGTTCAAGTTGTTGAAAGTTTTGACAAAATCAACTTAAAAAAGCGCAAAAGCGCAGATTTTCAAGCCATTAATTCCCGTTCTCGAAGATTAATGGATATTGTCAAGTTTGTAAAGTTTTTAAATTCAAATCTTGATTGTGAAGCTAATTTATCACAACAAAGGGATAAGCTGAGATGAGACAAACAATAATACCGTGGTCTTATTTGCCTGTGGCCATTATCAAATAGGTCCAACAGACTTATTTGATTTGTTGGTATAGAAAACAATTTACTTTACCTTTAGATAGCAAAAATAAAAACTTAATGATAAGTTTTTTATTGATATACATATTTTCTTAAGGGTTGTTGCTTTTCTATACTAATGTATTTTATCAAATATGGGCGAACAGAGTATAATTTAACACTAAATGGAATGGAATGAAAATATAAATATAAATGGAATGAATGGAATTAATGGAATTAATGAAATTAATGGAATTAATGAAATTAATGGAATTAATGGAATGAATGGAATGAATGGAATTAATGAAATGAATGGAATGAATGGAATGAATGGAATGAATGAAATGAATGAATCAATGAATCAATCAATGAAAATACTGGTAATGGTAGGTAAGTAGGTAGCGTGTGGACACTAGTATTGGATGTTTTTTTTTGCACTATCATTTTAATCCTTAGTTTTCTCAGGTGTTATTTATTATTATTACTTATTAATATATCATCAATTTATTATTTATGAAACTTTGTCCGCGTGGAGTTTTCAATACAAACTTCAACACCTCTCTGCACCCCCTTTAAGGAATGTATTTCAGAAATTACTTAAAAAGTACACTCTAGACCACAAAATAAACTTACCCTCCAAATTTAAAGTATCTATGACTTACGGTTTAGGCTGTGCGTTGATAAACAGCCAGTCAGTTACGCAACGATTTTATGTGTATTGCATATCGTATCTACCCTTTTCATCGCCTTCAGGCTGAAATTATGATAAAATATGGCTGTGATAAATAGTCATAACATTGAAAGGATTATTAATTCTAATCCAAGACTTCGTCTTGAACAGTCTTTTAATCGACTTCACAAAAAGGAGGTTACGTATTCGTCGTTTTTATATTTTTTTCATAAATTTTAATAAAGAATATTGAATTGATAAAGAATTTTTTCATACATACAAACATACGCGTGAAACACATACCCGGGAAAAATCTTTGGTTAAACTTAACTCATCCCAAATTATTTCACTATCTAACTCGGTAATGTTCAGGTAAGTAAGAACAGAGGACGCGAAACAAAGTGTGAATCATGAAAAACCGTAACTGACTCAAGAAAATGATAATAATATCCAAAATTGCCTTTAATATACTGTTAAAAAATCATTAAAACCGCTTCCAAGCGTTTGGAAGCAGTAGGATTTTTTAACTTAAAAAAATAAACATATAGAAATATTTTTGATTATATTAGACGTCATTGTATATGTCGGAGAGAAGTCATTTGATGAATCTGGAGAAAAGATCTACTGAGATTGAAGGCTTATAAATACCACGTGTACGGCTGCGAACAATCGTATTCTGTCGTGTCGCGCCACCCAAACGAATGCGCCCGAGACTTGTTTACGCAAAGAAGCAAGGCGATCGACGCTCGGATATAAAAGGAGCGTGCGGAAGCAACAGAATTCATTATAACATCGGCGTTGGCCGAGTGCACACGTTTTAATCAACAAAATCAACTTAAAAGTCAGTTTGAGGTCAAGTAATAAAATCTTAGTGAAACCTCTTTTGTGTTCTCCTCATTCGCACGAGACCCACTCGAAAGCCCCCTGAGTTGCCTTATGCCGTTCTGAGAGATAGTGATCGTCACTCATCCGTCATCAGAAGTGGGATTGGAAGCAAATTCAATCCCAACCACTTCCTCATCAGCTCATTCACCACCTGATAAAATGACAGACCGTTTATGCAATCCGCCTCCTGAGACAAAGAATGACTTTGACATCCGTATGAACGTTGGTAGCCAGCTGAAAAGACTGGCCAAAATGTGAGTCGATGATTGGATTGTGACCACGTCTTTATGGGAAGACCTGCGTAGCAATCTCATTACCACATTCAAACCAGAAAACAGTATCCTGGAGAACGATCGCTATCTAGTAAAGAGAGTCATTGGCAGAAAACGGCCACGAACATTTACCCACGACCAGCTTTATCAAGCTCCAAAACCTGGTGATCAAGAGACCGTATCGGCGGCAGAAGATGAATCACCAGCTTCTCAAGACACCGCTGCATCACCGAGCGAGCCTGTGCCGTCCACCCCACGAGCTGGGCTGCCTGAGCAACTAACTCGAGATACAAGTGATGAAGGCACACTATCAGAATAAAATTGCAAGTTAAGTACCAAACTACACTGCCATCGTAAAACTCATCCTTTTAATCTTAACATTTGAGAACCCCTGTGTTTAACACAGCACCAACCTAGACCTTATTCCTAATAGAGCCTCTGTGCACCACAGAGTACAAGTATCACAGAGTACAAGTACCACAGAGTACAAGTGCCACAGAGTACAAGTACCACAGAGTACAAGTGCCACAGAGTACAAGTGCCACAGAGTACAAGTACCACAGAGTACAAGTACCACTGAGTACAAGTACCACTGAGTACAAGTACCACTGAGTACAAGTACCACTGAGTACAAGTACCACTGAGTACAAGTACCACTGAGTACAAGTACCACTGAGTACAAGTGCCACTGAGTACAAGTACCACTGAGTATAAATTCCACGAGTATAAGTACCACAGAGTACAAATTCTACGAGTATAAACAATATTCCAACACATGATTGATGTGCTTTGGTACCAGTATCAAAATACTGTTAATACTGTTAATACGCAACACAAGTTGCCTACAGATACCAATCTCAAAAAAAAAAAAACACCTCATTGTTTCAGACACTCGCAAGACACAAACCAGGCTGGTGCAGAGCACGCACCGCCTGTCAGTATGGCCGTGGCTGTCATGAATAATCAAAAATGCTAAGAATAGCTAAGAAACGTGAAAAGGAAAAGAAGAAAAAAGAAAAGAAGAAAAAAAAAAACATGATCAGCATTCCGACGGGATGACTGGCATGACTTTGTCACAGTATTCCGACATGAGAGACTACCTGATTTGGTGGGTTGACGATTATAATGAGAAGGAATTGAGTGCTGATGTCCCACTGTTTGGATTACCTGAACACAATGACCGAGCAAGTAAAAGTCATTATAGTTGTAGTATTGTGCGTACCACTAGAGTCATTTAGCAAAATCGCGAAAAAAAAAAATTAAACCCCACCGAGACGTTTCTTGCTAGTTCTTTTACTCGAGATGGGCCAGTTAGGGTTGAGAACAAGCGTAATCTTTATCTAAATCATGATTAGTATCTGTGAGTTTGACCACATAAAATGAAAAAGCAACAATAATAATTTTAAAATGAAACATTAAGTATTCTTATCTGAACTCATTGACATACCCATTTTTATTTTAATGTGAGTTCTGAGGCTCTGAGTAATGATCAAAATTAGCTCTGAGGCTATGAGGTCTAACGAGTGTTTCAGTACAATATTATTCATGTGATGAGTTGTGAGGCTCTGAGTTAATGATCAAAATTAGCGCTGAGGCTATGAGATCTGACGGCAATAAGCTTATTACAACTTTTTGATTGTGTTATTTGACGAGATAAAATTGCTTAGTGTTGTTTCAAACAAAATAAAATAAATAAAAACGAAGTGTGAAATGCGAATGTGGGCCTAAATGTGACTAAGGCGCAGGGACGCGCCTGTTGTCAGTATGGCCGTGTCGGAGAGAAGTCATTTGATGAATCTGGAGAAAAGATCTACTGAGATTGAAGGCTTATAAATACCACGTGTACGGCTGCGAACAATCGTATTCTGTCGTGTCGCGCCACCCAAACGAATGCGCCCGAGACTTGTTTACGCAAAGAAGCAAAGCGATCGACGCTCGGATATAAAAGGAGCGTGCGGAAGCAACAGAATTCATTATAACATCGGCGTTGGCCGAGTGCACACGTTTTAATCAACAAAATCAACTTAAAAGTCAGTTTGAGGTCAAGTAATAAAATCTTAGTGAAACCTCTTTTGTGTTCTCCTCATTCGCACGAGACCCACTCGAAAGCCCCCTGAGTTGCCTTATGCCGTTCTGAGAGATAGTGATCGTCACTCATCCGTCATATATTTTTTAAAGTATTTCGATAATTTGTTTTTGAGAGGTCTTTATTGCAGTATGGAGTCTAATATCGCCTTAAGGTGGGGTATTTCGCAAAATTCCTAATCTTATATTTGATTTTTAACAAACTTTATCAAGTACAATATCTATCTATCTATCTATTCAGCCGGTAACACCCACTGCTGAGTAAAGGCCTCTTCTCTAGAACGCCACTCCTGGCGATCTTGTGCCAGCCGGATCCACTGCTCTACTACTGCCTGCACAATGTCGTCTGACCATCGGGCAGGTGGTCTGCCTCGAGGCCGCCGCATATCTCTCGTCCTCCATTCGGTGACTGCTTTGGTCCATCGGTAATCCTCTCGCCTTGCCAAGTGTCCCGCCCATCTCCACTTGAGCCTCGCAAGTAGAATATACAAATTATAAATATGCATGGATACTACATTATATTTCCGAAGGATCACTGAACCAGAAACACGATAGGACAATATTTTGTCGATAGAAAATAAAAACAAAGTTACATCTATTTTTTGCCTAGATTCGATTGTTTATTAAAATCATGCTTATTATTCGGTAAAAAATTAGATAAATAAAATCAATACAACAAAGCCGAGGGTTTACTGTAGGGGTTTTGTAAAATTATCTATATTTTACGAGATATTCAATAAAACCGCTTTTACGAGCGGCGCGAGGTGTTTTCTTTGTATGTATATTTCTGCCTGGTGTTGGCGCCGTCTTAACAATCGTTTATTTTGCCAGTTTATGACTTGGCGTACTCGGTTCTAAGTAAGTAGATAGTATTTGTCACCATAATTTATTAGCTGGTAATAAAAGGTGGAAAAATACCGGTCACGTGATACCTCCCTCAAAAACAAGCGATAACATATTTTGGGACCTGTCTTTCTGCCCTTTTAATACACGGTATTATTACAATGGAGGGCTGTCATCAAATTTTCATGTCAATGTGTCCTTGAGTACAGTGGAGCCAGACACAGTAGCTCAAATAGGTCTGGAGGTAGTACTTCCCCGGATGAACTCTTTCACCATTAATTTTTAACCCCCGACGCAAAACGACGGGGTGTTATAAGTTTTACGTGTCTGTGTCTGTGTGTGTGTGTGCGTGTATTTGTATGTATGTGTGTGTGTATGCGTGTGTGTGTGTTTGTGTGTGTCTGTCTGTAGCATCGTAGCTCCTGAACGGATGAACTGATTTCGGGTTTTTTTGTTTGTTTGAAAGGTGATTTTGTCGGGAGTGTCCTTAGCTATGTTTGATCAAAATCGGTTCAGCCGTTTAATTTCGTTGAGGGTTTTTAATTTTTACAATATTATTTACTTGTATAATTGTTTTTTTTTTTTTTAACGTGCTATTATATAATTGTTAATCGGAACCGTGAGCTGATCAAAATGAAACCAAACGCTGCCAGTCTACTATTAAGGCGAGGATATTTGTGAAATGTGTTCCTTTTTTCACCAAGATCTTTATCGGAAAATCTATAAAATAAAAATGATAATCTGCAGCCGCTAAAAAATGTCCTCCTGTTTTAAAAAAAAACAAAAATTACTTAAAATGTAAGAAATTTTGCAAAGTAGCTTCTGTTTTCGTAGTAACAACCATTTTTCTCCTAAACTATCAATCATAAGATTGTTAATCATAAGGTTTGTATTGCCTTCAATATGACGCTGGACCTTGTTTTAATTTTTGAAAATTATTTTCCTTTTGATTTTTACCTATTATCCATCAAGGAGTTCCGCTGTCCACCTTCAGTCTCCATCATCAGATCAGCTCGCTGTCTCTATCATATTGTATTGTCATCGGTCCTTGAAGAGTATGCTAAGTCTCAATTTAAACCGACGTTTTGAAGTGGGTGAAAATCACGTTCAAAGATTCCGTTACATACAAACATACTAATAAATAGACCAAGCTAATAAAAGCGTTTTAAAAAGCTCTACTACTGCTAAACTCACTCGCTGATACTTCATAAGCCCTTCAGATATCCCACGACGTCTCTTTTCAAAGATGCTGGTGTTCTTACTGTGCCAACAACTGATATACTTAATACAATATATTACATAGATATTTTTTATTGTATATAGAAAATACCAAGAACACCCTGAAATATCTGCAGATCGCACAAATATTTGTTCCGAGGCGGGAATCGAACCCGCAACTTCCTGCGTCGCAGGCTAACGTTCGCCCGCCGCGTCACACGGGTCGTCAAAGGTAGTAAAAAAGTAGTCAAAGTAACGTTTTTTTTTTTTTTAACTTACCAAATCAAGTACAATATTCAGATTAAAAATATATATGAATACTACATTATAATACCGAGGGATCAGTACCAAGAACCAGAAACATGAAAGGACAATACTTTCTCGATATAAAAAAAAAAACCTCCAATTTTTGGCTAGATTCTATTGTTAATTAAAATGGTGCTTATTATCTCTCTAGTTGTTTTACTGCGTCCTCGCTTCAAGTACACTGTGTCCACATCTCGACCAGTCGTAGTCAGGCAATAGCGTCGTTCTGCCAACGCACCTTCCGTTTTACGACACAAATAAATGTGAACCTATCACGACTCTGTGGAGCAGGAGCCAACGGCTAAATTGTTTTGGGATTAGGTACGAAAACCTGAAAAAAAACTTTGATTCACTACTAAATGATCTATTTTGTCATGTTATGTTATTAAATTTAAATGTAACCCAACAATTTCGTTTCAGCGGGACTCGAACCCACAACCTCGCCTGTGATCGGCGATGCCTTTACCAATTTGGCCATAGAACGAGCTATGACGCTGAAGACGTTTGTGGGCACTATCAATAAAATAATAAACTAGAATGAAATAGCAGTGGTGTCATCACCATACCTATTTCTGCCGCAAAGCAGTAGTGCTCGCATTGCTGTGTTCCGGTTTGAAGGGTAAGGGTGCCGGTGAAATTACAGGCACATGAGACTTTTCATCTTTATGTCTCAGGGTGGCGGACGCAGTGCAATGCCACATAGGGCACGCCCTAGGTGGACGTGACCTATGAGGTAATGCACTGTTCATAGGCAGAGGTTACCGCTTAACACCAGGTGGGCCATATGCTTGTTCCGTCATTCAGTAGAATAAAAAAAAATTAAAAAAAATTGTTGTGTGTTATGTTATGTTATTTTTATATTTTGTAAACAAACTATCAATTATTGACTGAAGGAGCGAAGCGAGCCAAGTCTTTGCAACTATTATATACCTTCTATTCGTACTAAACGTTCTACCTTTATAATGCAAAGGAGTGGTAAGGGCGGTTGTGACTACCGTCGTCTGTCTTTCCTGAAAACTATAATATGGGTCTCCTCAAGGCAAGAGTGAATAGGTGCCTTCTAGACCTTTGTGCTCCATCGTCGGCCACATCGTCACTTACCAACAGGTGAGATTGTGGTCAAACAAAAGACTACCAATGTTTAAAAAAAAAAACCAAAGTCAGAATTTGGTTACATCTGTCCGGATGTATGGTGGTTCTCGCGTACGTTTGAATGGTGCGCCCAATTCATGTTGAAGAACGATTTTTCCCAGATATGACATCTAGCTAGATCGATTTTACGCCCGCGAAAACCCTCGTATTGCAAATTTCATCGAAAGACCGTTTTCGAGAAAGTGATTACAAATATATATGTAAAAATATTATAGAATTGTGTGTAGAACCGTCCCTATTGTGGTAGGGAATCATTTTAAAAGAAAACAATAAAAATAATAATATAGCAAAGTAACGAAAAATAGTGATAATTAGCAGTTTATCTTTTAAAATGTACAAATATTGCTCGTTTAAATAGTATAGGATTATTATATTACGGTCTTGAGTTGTACCGACGGAGGCAAGACTTTGTGTTTAGTAATAGTAAAATGTAGAGTATTATATCCTTGACTACAAGCCTAGCTCCTAGACAAAATATCCCACTATTACATAACTAGTCAGGTATGTACTATTACTCAGGCGATATTCCCCGGGGAATCTTCCAGTTTTTGCCCCTATCCTCAAACAAAGTAGGTATATTGTCAAAATTCTGGGTCGTGAAAGCCCTTGGGATATATGGATGCTGATGAAATCTGTCTGGCGAGTACCTAATCGTTCTGTCGAAAATGTATTTTCGAAAGACAAAAATCCAATAGATCTGTGAGCCCTATTCGGTGGATGGCTTTGCAACTACAGCATTTACTCGAAGTTAGGTGAATTATCAATTATCTCTGAATTATCAAGTTTTGTAGTGTGTCTGGCCCAAGAATAGTACCCTCCATCTCCTCCCGTGGATGTCGTAACAGCTGACTAAGGGATTACGCGGACTTCTTTGTAAGATTCGTTGGTTTAAGATTTGTCCTGGCTGCTAGCTTACTGGAAGAAAGCGTTAGCAGAGTCAGTCGTGGGAAGCAATGGCGGCGATGAGATCACCAGTTGTCTCGTCTATATCCCACGATGGTGCAACCCACGGTGAAAAGAGGCCCATTTGAGGCTCTGCCTACCCTTTCGGGGAAAAAGGCGTGTGTCTATGTATGCATGTATCAAGGTGAAGTGGCAATAGGCAGGCCATACACCTCGCAAAGTGATAACCGTCGGGAATAAAAGTTATTGAGCGGTGACGCAGTGTCGTAAGGCATCTCTCGAGACCAAAGACGTTGAAAAGTCGCGGAAAGTTAGTGGATGGGGGGGGGTGTCGTGTATCAACAAGAGGGGAGAGGAGAGGTTTATTTTTACATTTATATTTTTTTGACCACGATCTCACCTGTTGGTAAGTGACGATGTGTCCGAAGATGGAGCACAAAGGTCTAGAAGGCACCTATTAACTCTAGCCTTGAACAGACCCAGATTATAGTTTTCAGGAAAGACAGACGACGGTAGTGTATTCCACTCCTTAGCAGTTCGCATTATAAAGGGAGAACTGAAACGTTTATTACGAATAGAGGGTATACCTACTAATGAGGTAAGGGTGGTACCGAGCCGTGCGTCCTATGTTGAAAAGGAGATGGTGGGATCAGATCATGAAGTTCCTGGGATCATTCCTCGAAATGTAACCTATAGAAGATCGAAAGGCACGCGACCTTACGGCGGTGCTCGAGACTCTGGATCTCAGTCTCCGCCATATGTTGCTCACCTATAAGCCTGAAAGCTCTGCGTTCGATCGAGTCTGAGGCAGCAAGCTGGTGTTTGGCCGAGCCATCCCAAACGTGGCAGCAAACGTAGTAGTGGTCTTCTACAGTCTAATGATGACGATGATGGATACGGGGTGATGTTATTCGTTAAAGCGGATTTCCAAGCACAATCGCGTAAAACATCACAGAACGAAGCAAACTCTCAATAGATTTGGGCAAACCTGAAAACGCATTCTCTATTCAACGTGACGTGTCGGCTTAAAGCTTTTAATCCAATGCTATGAAAAGCGAAGCCCAACTATTTCCGGCACAAAACAGTAAAAGTTGATGCCCAATGTTGTGCCGTGAAAAGAGCTATTTCTGTAAAAGAAAAGTATTTCAGAAGCTTTTAAGGCTGGTTTACATTTGCATTAGTTAAGTAGTGAGTTAACTTGCCGGTCTGGCAAATTAAAGATTAAGGCGAGCGCACGCTCTGATACCGTGTCTTTGTGCATAGAATAATAATATAACTAGTCGTTCGCCCCGAACTGAGACCTCGCGAATACACGCGATTTAGGTAGATTACCGGTTACCTTATTTCTTTCGAAAAAATATCTATGTTATATATCCACATAAAATGAACGTAGTTATCCCGGTACTTCATATCCAAGCTTCAAAACGCATCGATAGCGCGATCTAACTTTCAGACATAATTAGCATTGTCATCTAGTTGTGGATTTGCTACTTAACCACCAAAGATTAGGTTTTTCATCGCAAAAAATTGGTATTACAAGGACAATCCTCAATTTTCGACTCCTCTTTGTAGTTTTTCACAAAATATACAAATACCTTTCGAACCGTATTGAATGCCAGTTCAATTCTGCACCTGGCTTGCAGACTTTCTGAGGGAAAGATCCATTCGAGTAGTTATTGATGGCTGCTCGTCGGATCAATCTCATATATAAAAGGCAATGTCCTGACTGACTGACTGACTGACTGACCGAGGTCCAACGCACAGCCTAAACAGCTGGTCGTAGAGACTTGAAATTTGGAGGGTGTGTTCGTCTCGATGCGTAGGGATGTACTACTCGTAAGAAAGGAATTTTGAAAATTCGCATCTTAAAGGGTTCAAAATGGTATTCCAACGTAAAACAAAAATGCTCTGTATTTCGGAAACTGTTGGTAGTAGAACCTTGAAATTTAAGAAGACGATTCCTTTAATAAAATAAACAAACAAGTATTTGAGCGATACCTAAAATTTTCCTGAAAAACGGAAGGGGAACGTTTTCTTTATATAAAAAAAAACTTTAGTTTTTCCAACGCACAGCCTAAACCGCTGGTCGCAGAGACTTGAAATTTGGAGAGTGTATTCCTTTTAAGGAGTAAAAGTGTACTTAGAAAGGAATTTGGAAAATTTCGCCCCTCATGGGGCCAAAAAAGGCACTTTGCGTTTTGCAAAGCACAGCCTAAACCGCTGGACCTAGATACACGAAATTTGGAGGATGTGTTCCTTTTTGGGTGTAGAGGTGGCTTCGCTTAAATAAAAGAAGCAAACATATGTTTCAGCAGTACCTGAAATTTTACTGAAAAAAGGCATGGGAACGTTTTGTTTGTAAATAAATACACTTTACGTTTTAGCTATATTTCAGCGTAAGTCGACGATTTAAAAGTTGGTTTCACGGTGTTGTTATTGAGATCAAAATATTTTTAGGACCTCAAAGTTAAAATAGGACCCCTAAATTGAAAAGCTTGAGTAAGGTGTCGTTTTAAAGGTCGTTTCACGATGTTGTTGTTGATGTTAAAGTTGTTATCTGAACGGCGGTGGGGCAGTTTTCTGAGATGTACCTGTAGCTATAGGGGATAACCTCGAGCTCTTGGGTGTTTCACTTACGCCTACTCTCAACTTTGGCTCCTACATCGAGTCTAAGGCAAAAACAGCTGCCATGAAGCTAGGCATCTTGAATAAGGTAAAGCGTTACTTCACGCCAGGACAGCTTCTGAGTCTATATAAAGCTCAAGTCCGGGCTGGTATGGAGTAGGTACTGCTGCCATGTTTGGCATGGCTCTGCCAAACACCAGCTTGCTGGGTTGGACTCGATTGAACGCAGAGCTTTCAGGCTTATTGGTGAGCAACATATGGCGGAGACTAAGATCCAGAGTCACAAGCGTAAAGTCGCAAGCCTTTCGATCTTCTATAGGTTACATTTCGGGGAATGCTCCCAGGAACTTCACGATCTGATCCTACCATCTCCTTTTCATCATAGGACGGGCAGACGCACGGCTCGGTACCATCCTCACCTCATTAGTGTACCCTCTATTCATACTAAATGACTCAGTTCTACCTTTATAATGCGAACTGCTAAGGAGTGGAATACACTACCGTCGTCTGTCTTTCCTGAAAACTATAATCTGGGTCTCTTCAAGGCTAGAGTGAATAGGTGCCTTATGTACCTTTGTGCTTCATCTTGGGCCATATCGTCACTTACCAACAGGTGAGATCGTGGTCAAACTGAGGAATACCATAGTTAAAAAAAAAAAAGAATTTTAAAAAAAGTTACTGAGATGAAATATTTATCGTTTGTAAAGTTAGACCTACAACGTCGTCCAAATTCCTAGAAACGGGAGGTCAACAATATTGGTTATTGTTTTTTAGGGCACTAGTTTCGAAATTCTTGAATTATTTGAGCAGCTCGTTGTTCTGTTACAAGTAAATGCTCTAGTCTATACTCACCTTTAGAGTTTTGTTAAATTTTGTTGATGACTTCATTAACTCAAATAATATTGCATAAGTAACCAAACGTTTCAAAAATTAAAACGTGTAAGAAGTAAGTCTAAAATGGTATTTCAATTAAAAAGGTGAAGCAACGCGGGACCCGAGAGGTGGCTCTTATCTGGCTCAACGCATTAGTATTGCCATTCAGCGTGGCAATGCAGCCAGCATCTTAGGGACGCTTCCGTCTGGTAGTGATTTGGATCAGTTGAGCTACCTTTAGATCGCTTGTAGCGGTCTTCAGGTAGCACAACTGTTTCATATGTATTTTGTACATACCTTGTATTATTAAAAAGGTTGTATATTTGATTAAAAAAAAAACGAATTAAGTAATTCAAATAGTGTATTCAATTTATGATTTCATTAGATAAAAAGCTTAAGAATACCATATATATTTTTCTTCTTGATAACTGTAAGAACAATAAACAAAAACTTAAAAATTCTATAGCTCATTTAGTAACATGCTGTGACCTATTGCGCCTTAAGAAGCTGTCAAGAGTCTAATTTTCTATTTTCTCCTGCGATCAGAGAACATTTTCTCTATTTCTTTTTGTCTATTTTTATCAAAATCTACACAGTTTAAGACATCAAAAAATATATATCCTTCATCATATTTCCAAGGGTTTGATCGAGCCCAAAACAAGATTTCGAAAAATTTTCTCATTCAAAAAATTCGTAAACTTACCTCTACAATGCGCTTATAACGTAAATATCTGTCTGATAGGTTATCAGCGTACATTGATAAAATTAATAAGAGTAATAAATAATTTATTTTAGAGGGCATGGTACTTTATTTTTTCGATTACGCACATTTATTTGTTAAATGCTTTTTACTTTGGTCGAAGGTTAAATGCCATTTTTCTTGATTGTCAGACACTTTTCGTAGCGCGAGCGCTGTTCTGTCGCTTTCTAACTTACCTGAACTTTGCAGAGTTAGATAGTTACGTAATTTAGCTATTGTCTGCCTCTGAAGTAGTAAGTTGACGATTAAGTTGACAAAATAGAATGACTTTCTAGTTTTTCGGCGAGTCAAGTGCAAGTTCACCCCTCCCGGCGCCCGTGCGTTTTAGTAACACGGCCACCGTTTTACTAAAACTTGACTCGACTTTGACTTTGCCTTCTTGGAAGGAGTGTAACGTTGCAAATTATATTGAAAAAAAAATACAAAAATTGCAAAATAACTTGTAAATGGCAAAAGTACAAGCAAAGCGGCGCCAATTATAAAGAAAAAAAATAAAAACCTGCAATTTGGTGTATGCAACTTATTTATTAAAGCTTTTGATGGCAAACAATCCTAAACTCAACGGAGTGTAAATACCATTGTGCTTCCATCAATGCAGCCCCATTTATTGGATTCCTATGGCTTACTACATTCCACTATCCTAACCTACTTCAATATATATAAATCGTTGCGTGACTGACTGACTATCAACGCAGAGCGTAGATCGTATGTCCTAGAGACCAGAAATATGGAGGGTACATTCTTTTTGTGCTCTAGAGCTGCATTAAGAAAGGAAATTCCGAAAATCACCCCTTAACACGATATTAAATTTTTTCGTTGCGTTACATGCTCACTCAGTAACAGTAAAGGTTACAAACTTGATGTTAATACAGTAATTACTTAAGGATGTAATCTGAATAAATCCCAGACAAGAAACACGGTTGGGGATTTTTTTCTCGATAACTTTATTTTTTTAAATTGGTTTTTAAAGACCCGTTTTATGTAGGTACCTCCTTCGATTAGAGAAAATATTATGCATAAATTGTTGTTCTATTTCAGTGTGTTTTGTTTATTGTGTTTTTTCAGCAGGTAATCACTTTACTTAGATTAAACTAAGATAATTAAGTTTTTATATTTGCTACTTTAGAAGCAAAACTAAATTTTATCATTTGTCGCTTACGTCAGTTACTTCCGAGCTGAAGAAATCTATACCTCATCTCTTCCCGTGTTCAAGTGAGCAATAGCACTGTCACTTTCTTGCAGCTATTGTTTTCTTGCTAGACTCCGCCCATTCGGTATTTTAATATATCGCCTTAACTATCTATGTACTTTTTTTTTTATACTACTTGGAATGACGGTTCAAGCAGATAGCCGACCCTGATGTTAAGTGGTGCCCTCTGCCTATGAACAGTGCATTAGCACATAGGTCACGTCCACCTAGGACGCACCCTATGTGGCATTGCACTGCGCTCGCCATCCTGGGACATAAAGATGAAAAGTCTCATGTGCCTGTATTTTCACCGGCACCCTTACCCTTCAAACCGGAACACAGCAATGCGAGCACTACTGCTTTGCGGCAGAAATAGGTATGGTTGTAGTACTTCCCCGGACGAACTCTTCCACAAAACAGCTCTACTTACTACTACTAAAATTGCGTACCTATTAGGTATATGAAAATCGATTCTTAAGGAAAACTCCAAGAAACTCCTAGTTACTCTTAGTTACTTTAATCCAAGATGGCGGCTGGCGACGTAACTGTATTTTTATTAAGCATTCCAACCATAACAATACAATAAACAGTCACTACACCTTTTGTAAGGCAAATCACCTTCAGACTGTACTAATACTACGTGTAGTAACATCACGTAATTTAGCCCGAAATGTTCCGTAGCTACAATGTCTGAAGTACCTACCTACAAAGGTACCTACGTAGGTATAATCCACGAAACTATGCGAACACCGCCCGTCTACTTTACAACGCAAAACTAAGGTGAAATTCTCTTTGCCTTGAAATGGGTATTAATATTTATCTCTCATACAAAGTAGGAAAGTTTATGGGTTTATTTTGGTAAAAGAAGGAAACCTTGAGTTTTTATCTATTATTTTACGCGTAGCTTTGCCTGCGGATAAGTACAGTTTTATCAAAAACTAGCGACTCGTCCCGGCGTCGCACGGGTAGTTTCAGGTTGAAAAACAGCCCCCCCCCCCCCCCTTTCCTATCCCCTCCCCTGGTAGCCTATGTCACTCAGGGTGAATGTAGCTTTCCAATGGTGAAATAATTTTTTAAATCGGCCCAGTACTTTTTGAGCCTATTCATTACAAACATACAAACATACAAAAATAGGTACAAATCTTTCCTCTTTATAATATTATAGTGTAGATATAAGTCTGATCGAATGTTTTCGTTTGCGCAGAAAAGCGCAGACTGATATCTGACAGTAGACGAACGTATAGTATAGCTCTATCCTGCTTTATAGCTCTGTCTCACTCACATCTAAATGTCGACTGATGGACAAGATGGCGCACGACCGGCTGCGATTTTGCCGCGAAATCGATTAACCAACAACAGCGCAAGATTTTAGCGCGCGATTGCTATTGGTTGAAAGAAGGTTCCCGCGCTATAGAAATTGGTCTACGGCGTAAGTACATCGGGGCGACTTATATTTTGGGTAAAACTGTATACTTACTGGTTGGTATTCCCGGGTAAAAGTTTAAATGGTTGAATTTACAGATCAGCTCAGAAAGCTCATACGTCGTCGAGCTGGAATGTACTTTATTTAAGGGTTGGGGGGATGGAGGGGGGATATGAGGAGGAGGTAGGAAGGGGGAGATGAAGAGTTTCTTGCAATATTCTATCACAAATCTATCCAAAACCCTACTGCAGCCCAATGATTTGTTAATTAGGATTCCGGACCCAAAGGGTGCCCACGGAACCCTATTGCTAAGCCTCCGCTGTTCGTCCGTCTGTCTGTCTGTCGGTGGGCTGAATCTCATGAACCGTAATAGGTAGACAGTTGAAATTTACCCAGAGTATGTATTTCTATTGCCGGTATAACAACATCCTATCGTATCGTACTAATATTATAAACGCGAAAGTTTGTAAGTATGGATGGATGGATGGATGGATGGATGTTTGTTACTCTTTCACGTAAAAACTACTAAATGGATTTGGATGAAATTTGGAATGGAGATAACTGGACTCCCGGAATAACACATAGGCATATTCTTATCCCGTTATTCCCACGGGATGGAGACTTACGCGGGTGAAACCGCGGGGCGCTGCTTGTATTAAATAAATGTGGAACGTTTCCCTAGACGCGCAAAATTCAAATTTTATTGACTTGAGTTTTTGTTAATCATAGCTCATCAACAGATCAGAAACCAAATCTAACTTTGCAAACCTATAGCAAACCTAAAAGACTAAACAAAACCGGAAACTTAGAGACCAAACACACATGTTTTGATTGAAAGTGTCTCGGACCGGTGTCAGACTTGTAGTCCGACTCGAACTTGCCAGTTTTATTTATGTCCAGCTCCACCCAGCTTTGGTACGGGCTTTTTAATAAACACGAGGTTAGCAAAATCCCTTTGATGAAGTGGTGATCACAAAATCCAGGCTTTAATAAAAAGTAGAGCTCTAAATTCAATATGTAGAACAAAAACAGCGTAAGTAGGACGTACATCATTTTTATTAGGCAAAAAATCTCCGTGGCTCTCTTTCACACCGATATGTAACAAAACTATGTAAGTTATTTTTAACCGTAAAAAACTCTTAATAGCCTTCTGCTTTGACTTCTTTTATATAATTTGTATGTATGTTGTACTGTTTTTCCTTGTAATAAATAAATAAATCACCTCTGTGGCGCGGCGGGTGAAGGTTGGCCTGCGACGCAGGAGGTTGCGGGTTCGATTCCCGCCTCGGAACAAATATTTGTGCGATCGCAGATATTTGTTCAGGGTTTTCTGGGTATTTTCTATGTATAATAAAAAATATCTATCAATGTAATATATTATATTGAGTATATCAGTTATCTAGTACCCATAACACAAGCTCTGCTTAGCTTGGGGCTAGATATTGTTGTGTGAACTGTCCAGTATTATTTATTTACGGAAGGTTACGCAGTGTCTACAACACAAGTCTAGCACTTAGTGTAGATACTGTAACTAATATCTACGTAGTACAAGCCATTATAATGTGAATCTTATTATAATTAGAATAGATTTTGTATTGCTTGTTTATTTATGGGAATAATTTTTTTTTTAAATAAATTTATTTATATAAATAAGTCAACATCACAAAAAAAGAAACCCATTTAAAGAAAATCATTGCTGGCTACACAATCAAACGGGTTCATTCCAGGGAATTTTGGGACTTTTCAATAATCCGCATCCCTATAATCATATAATCATAATCCCCTTTGGAAAATTAGTGCAACCTTCCCATTCCAGGATCATCATCTTGCTTCAAAATGCTTTTGGAACATTATCAAGGAATGACAGCTGAAAGCGCGTTATATTTTTCCTGTGACATCTAGTCGTTAATAGAGTAATTAGTATCGGCCCCTACATCATGCGTGCTAGACACCGATGTGCGTCCATAAGTGTGCCATTTTCCAATTTAAATGGGATACCTACTGAAAATAGGCGGGGTTTTTTTTATAAAATTAGCCAATAATACTTAATCTACTTAAGGTGGATGCGCACGCTTGCGGCGCCAAATTCAAACTTTTTGGTGTTTTTTGCCCATTACAGCTCATCAACACTTCTTCAGATAGCAAAAGTTGAGTTCACGAGAACTAAAACACTTAACACACATGTTTTAATTGATAGTATCTCATAAATATCATCAGTTTAGCTACGATACCCCGAAACACATTTTTACAGTGTTTTTTTTTTGTTTATGGGTATTGTAGCTAAACTGATGATATTTATGAGATACTATCAATTCAAACATATGTGTTAAGTGTCTTAATTTTCGCGAACTCAACTTTCACTATCTGAAGAAGTGTTGATGAGCTGTAATCGGCAAAAAACAAAAAAAAAGAATCTCGAGCCGCAAGCGTGAGCATTCACCTTAATGTAGGAAAATTGTACCTACGACATGTAAAATCTATTTTTTTTACCAATAAAATACTATTGACTGTCGACTATTGTCCGATGGTCAGACGACATTGTGCAGGCAGTAGGAGAGCAGTGGATCCGGCTGGCACAAGACCGCCAGGAATGGCCTTTAGTGGATAGAGAAGAGGCCTTATTGAGCTGTGGGTGTTACCAGCTGGATAGATAGATTGCTTGTCTATTTAGGGTTATGAAATACCATAAAAACATCCGTGTTTTTCACTCACATGGTTCCAGCGGAAGATCAGTGTCAGCTGAAATCAGCGGAAGAACAAATGTTGAGCTGGACGCCAATTTGTGTCAGTGATGCGTGACTGGTACTAAGAGGCACAAATTAGTTTTATCTTTCTTTGTTAATCTTTGTTTCTGTGTGTGTGTGTGTATGTGTGGGTGTGTGTTGTTTTGTGTCTGAGTTTATTGACACAAATAAATGTTTTTTATTTCTATCTTTATTTCTTTCTGTCTTTACTACTTTGTGTGTTACACAACATTACAAATCCACCCACATCACACCGATATAAACGTAACGGCGATCATATGTCACCTAGCACCGTAGAACATTATTCGGAGCCCACTCACACCGAAACGAACGATCTCATCGCAAAACATAGGCATATTAAATCAAGTAAATCGCGTTACGCGCACGAATTTATCGTACGAACGTTCGCTAAATTGCTGTTATACACCTGCTTTTTGCACAGTGGCATGAACGGTGTGTGGCTGGACAAAAATTTGGTGATTTTTGCTATTTATTTTCTATAGGAATTTGTTTTATAGGTATGTTATAAATTTAAAGCATTTTATTTATGAAATTATTAACTTCATATGGGTACACCCCAACCAATCTTCCATATAAGTTTTATCTCCTCTCCATCCAAAGGTTGTCTGAAAGAAAGCTTCTTAGCAATAAAACCGCCCATTGTGCATTTAGTTTTTATTTAATTGTTGTTTGTATTTTTTTTACTATTTTGTAAGGTGTGCAATAAAGTATTTTCATTCATTTATGATGCAGATTTTTTATGTGTATCATCTTTTCTCTCGCTTCTATCGAGACAGCTATTAACGGGACAAATTAATTTTTATTCAATCCGTGTAGATAGTGCCTGGGTAGGTTGAAAGGTTTTAAGAAACTATTTAAAAAAAAAACTTTGAGCCGCTATAAAATGCGAATCACGAGATAAACGCTGACGATTTAACAATATGACCAGAAATTTAATTAAATAACTCCATTGTACGATCGGGCCTTGACATATAAATCAATGATATCTCCTATGTGACTACATGTCACATAGGAGGTATAATTGACTATAGACCTATAGTCCAGTCAAGTTAAACATGAAAAGGGGGTCGTACTTGCAAAAGTTCCAGTTACTCTGAATTTGTAATATGTTGTTAGGACCTTAACCAATATTAAAAAACCAGATTTGCAATTTTTAAAGTGCTGTGCGAGCGGCGGTTTGCCCAAAAAACCATGAAATTTTCGTTTTTTTTTCAGTTTTTGTTCAATATCTTAGTGAAGGAAGGGTCTGACCAGTATAGTCACCATGCATACTTTTAAAGTAGACTAAATTTGCTACAATTTAAGACTAGGGCTAGCTCCATACAGCCATTGATTCCCAAGATGCAGTTCTTCTAAAATAGCCTACTACTAGGAGATAATGATACATGCATAAGTTTACAAACAAAACAAAATTTTGTCCACGTAAGTTCACTTTCGCCCCACTGTGTACAGGTAATACTACACATTTGTCAGTGCGGGAAAAATTCAACGAAAAATCGCGGGTACTGAATGAAAGCGGGCCTATTACACGCGGGAATATTATGGGAATATCCTGGAATATTCTCGTCATCTATAATTCCTTGCCGACACTGATTTATGGACTAATTCTAAGCGACGAATTGAAAATTATCGTGACTAGCTTTAGCCCGTGGTTTCGCTTGTTTTATTGCTATCATCCTGACCTGTAGCAAAGTGCTACTTATTTTAAATGAATAAGAACAAGAATAAGAAAATCTTTATTTATATCTTTATTTATATCTTTATCTATATCTATCAATGCACTATGTACACGCTGTTTTGGCTCAACGGTATTGTATTATTATACATTAAATAAATTAAAACTGATTTATTTCTGTTTTTATTTAATTAATTAAGAACGTGGTGTGTCCTGCCCAAGAATAGACCCGTCCATCCCCTCCCGTGGATGTCGTAAAAGCTGACTAAGGGATTACCCGGCCTTGTTTGTAAGCTTCGTTGGTATAAGATTTGTCCTGGCTGCTAGCTTATTTAATAAAATTTAAAGAATGTGGAAATTCTGGCAGAAAGCGTTAGCAGAATCAATCGTGGGAAGCAATGGCGGCGATGAGCTCATCACTTGTCACATCTATTTCCCACGATGGTGCAACCCTTAGTGAAAAGAGGCCCATTTGAGGTTCTGCCTATTCTTTCGGAGAAAAAGGCGTATGTATGTTTAATAATTTGGGGGACAACTCTAGCGACTATTTTCGACCACTTGTCGATATCCGATTGAGCTGAAATTTGGCATACCTGTCTAGTTCCGATGACAATACAATATAACGGTGACAGCGAGCTGATCTGATGATGCAGATGGAAAGTGGACAACATAACTGTCTGCCTGTGGAGGAGAAGGCTGGAAGTTTTTTTTTTAATACTATTTGGATGACGGAACAAGCCAGAGGCCCACCTGATGTTAATCGGTAACCTCTTCCTATGAACAGTGCATTACCTCATAGGGCACGTCCACCTAGGACGCACCCTATGTGGCATTGCACTGCGCCCGCCACCCTGAGACGTAGATGAAAAGTCTCATGTGCCTGTAATTTCACCGGCACCCTTACCCTTCAAACCGGAACACAGCAATGCGAGCACTACTGCTTTGCGGCAGAAATAGGTATGGTGGTAGTATTTCCCCGGACGAACTCTTTCACAAAAAAGCTCTACTACTACTAAAAGTATGGCTATTGAATTTTTGACCACTTCCCGATATCCGATTGAGCTGAAACTTGGTACCTCCCATTATATTGTAGTTCACTACGGATTTGTGGTTTATTGTATTGTGGATGTAGGCCACTTGCAACTTCTTCCATGCCTTACGATCGGCTGTTTTTATCATCCCGACATGGTCGTCATGTGCCTTCGTGCATGTTGCCATCCATCGTTTAGGCGGCTGAGGGCCTAGTCTAAAAATTTAACATGCAAGCACACGGGCGTGTGGTGTACACAACACTGGTTATGGAAATGAGGCTCTCAAGGTGTCCATGACCACTATGGTCATATTATACACTCCATGTGATGTACATATTACACGATAATGACATGATAATGAATTAAATGTAGTGTGATGACTATATAAATGATAAAGCTGCGTGGTCTGATGTCGCTCTGTCCCTAGACAGATTTATTTTATTGTATTTCCGTGTGGTGATCAATAATGAGTTATTTATCTAACATGGCAATTTACAGTATCTGTTCCTACATATATTCGTATATATGGTTTGTTTGTTATGCTTTGTTCTTTATTATATTCCTTTTATTATTACATAGTTTTTTTTATTCGTTTCGTTTCGTATGAGGTAGTGCTGGCCTCTGGTGTCGGAGTTTGCAAGCCGCCCGAGGGCCTCTGACATGGCTTATCGACTGCTATTAATAGTTTTTTTTATTTATATCAATTGTAGCGTGTCTCCATGTCTGCATGTCTTATGAACTTTTGTTGATTCTCTTTACATCTTACTTATAACTAAGTTATAAGTTTTTAAGTTAGTTCTCTTTTGTTTTTGGTTCAAGATTTTTATTTATAGACGATGCAAAACTCTCATCTGTCTGTCCATTAATATCAATCAATACCAGTTTTCCAATGACTCCCTCGGGCACAGACACCGTGAAAACCAACCTAACTTTAAATTGATGAATAGGATCCGATGACGGATCAATACTACGTGGTATGCTGTGATCGAGTGCCACATGGTGAAATTACAGGCACATGAGACTTTTCATCTTTGTCTCAGGGTGGCGGGCGCAGTGCAATGCTACAAAGGGCGCGTCCTAGGTGGACGTGACCTATAAGTTAATGCACTGTTAAAGGCAGGGGATACCGCTTAAAATCAGGTGGGCCAACTGCTTGTTGCGTCATTTGCTTAGTAAAAATAAGAAGCATTTTACATATTCCTACAGAGAGACAGTTAAGGCTAGGCAGGTCGACCAGTCTACAAAAGCTTTTGTGGTAACAACTGTTTTCAATTTATAATAAAACCTTGGCAATATCATAGACTAACTAAACACAATAGACTGCTAATCTCATACAAGAAAACGTGCATCGATGAATGATTGCCTACAATGACGATAGATGTCACTGTTTTGAATCTGCTATAAACGATTGAAATCATTTTTACATGTATTTCGAATAGATCGATAAAACATGTTTTGCGACCATAGCTTCATAATTAAAAAATAAATTAGAAATTTAAATGTTTATTTTTAAAGAGATTAGGTAATTGGTTTAAAATGCTGATTAAATGAATTTGCCAGCTCCATCTAGAAATAGCCTGGAAATTTTGCCAGCGCCATCTAGGAATTTACCATTTTTGAGTCACGTTTTCTTGTATGAGATTAACAGTCTATTGTGTTTAGTTAGTCTATGGCAATATTAAGACTGTCTATATGTCTGTCTGTCTGTCTGCATGTATCGCATTATTTAATTTTAAACTAATCCTGTGCCGACTGGATCTAAAATAGGTTCACTACAGGTTGGACAGGTTTCAAAACTGCCCGGTTGGGATAAACGAATGCCAATTGCATGAAAGAGTTTACTCCTCATAACATATTATCTTGGTATTCATCATTATCACCATCATCATCATCGGCCTGCACAAGCCCACTGCTGGACCGTCTTGAGCCGTCCCCATCACTTTATAACGCCAGAACCGATTTCTACGAAATTTGGTGAACAGGTAGATTATGACTTGGATCAGCACATATGCTTCTAATCTGGGTACCAAGTGAGTGAAGCCACTGGGAAGTGTTACATACATACATACACATATTGCCCAAGGATTGTGAAGCGAGCCACAGACCCTGAAGTGACGACCACGACCACTCTGCCAACAGTGTAACGACGAAGAAGAAGAATGCCCAACCGTCGTGGGGACACTCACAGGATACTGTCTCCTGAACAAACACCGGATCCACAGACAGCGCACTGCAGAGGGTGTTTGACGGAAGAAGAATCGGCTGCCCACGTAGTCCTGGAATATGTGGGAGTAGCAGCTCAACGTGAACAAATCCTCAACAACCCGAGGTCACTCCGCCAAGCCTGCGAAGACCCCAGGAAACTTCTGTGCTTCTGTACGGAGTTAGGCTGGCTAAGTACATAGTCAGACAACTCTCACGCATAATGAAGCACCCATAGAGTTCGAATGCGGAAAAGGGAGTTCTTTAACATTAACATTAACACCCAACAGTCACATACATAGTGTTAGTGTGTCGTATACGTAGTACGCTAAGCACCATTCAGGACATAATGAGTAATAGTTCAGCTAATTCTGACCTACCGGCTAAGCACCGATGCCTAATGAGTTGAAACTGCACCGCTCCACTCAGCGATTTAACTTTGATTTATTGCTGTTACGGTGCAAGTCCGACAGACAGGTAATTCTTGAAATATCCTTGTTGTTGAATTGTGAGTGGTGCCTTCTAGACCTGCGTGCTCCATCGTCGGCCGCATCGTCACTTACCAACAGGTGAGACCGCGGTCAAATGAAGGTCTATAATTGATAAAAAACTACTGACCCTTTTACGATCAGTTTAAAAAAAAAACAAATCTGACTTCAAAGCATTTTGACAAAAATGTGACCAATCTGGAAATACCTATCGAATAAAAAAAAACGAATTTCCAAATCGGTTTATAAATGACGGAGTCGTGACGTAACAAACATTAAAAACACAAACGAAATGAAAACCTCCTCCTTTTTTTGAAGTCGGTTAATAAAACGACAACTTTGTGGAAAACATTACCTATACTTTTTTTTTCGACAATTTAGATGTTTTTTTACTATACTACGGCAAAGACAAATGTTAATGTTAATGTTAAAGAACTCCCTTTTCCGCATTCGAACTCTATGGGTGGTCCATTATCCGTGAGAGTTGTCTTACTAGGTAGTTAGCCACGTCCAGAAGCACGGCAGTTACCTGGGGTCTTCGCAGGCTTGGCGGAGTAACCTCAGGTTGTTGAGGGTTCGTTTAAGTTGAGCTACTACTCCCACACATTCCAGGACTACGTGGGCAGCCGATTCTTCTTGTCAGACACCCTCTGCGGAGTGTGCTGACACAAGGCTCCGATGTTGAAGAGGTGTTTGTTCAGGAGACAGTGTCCTGTGAGTGTCCCCACGATGGAGCGAAGGTCTATTCTTTGAAGGTTAGCAGGCGACTCGGCAAAGAAAAGGTATATTTGTAGCAGTCTATGTATATTTTTGTATTTACGTATGATCCGCTGTAGAGCCTAAACTGCATATTACCTATACTTACTATTATTTATTTTAGTACTATGTAATTATATTTTATATTTATATTATACATTATTATTTATTATGTTACTTACATATCTTGTATTGATATACTACAAAGGTCTTTTTTTTCTTCTCCTTATTACGTTTTTGTGCACTACCTACATAAATGTATCCACAATACACAAAGGTGAGCTGGTAGAGAATGCTTCTTAGCATTAAGTTCGCCTATGTACATTGTTTGTTTTGTGCAATAAAGAATATTCTATTCTATTCTATTCTATTCTAAATTCGCCACAGGCAGTGTATTTAATTAATATGCCGTACTGTGTCATTATTTTGAACTTTTCTAATAATGTTTTTGTATTTAAGTATTTATTTTATCAAATACCCCAAATCAATAAACTAAGGGCCCCCCCCTTAGTTTATTGATGTTCGTGGCATCACCTCGCTTGGCCCTGTCTGAAAACCAGCGCTGCACCTAGGTTTGGTGCAGCATATCCTGACCTATTTGACCCTACACACCACATATCTACGTCATACTCGTACAACCTACCTTCCACTTCCAGTTTTAATTTTTATTTTAGATTTTATTTCATTTTAAAGTCAAAGACAAAAAGTATTTTATTCATTGAAATCACAAGGATCATTTTGAATCGTCTTAAAATAGAATATTTTGCAATTAGTGAATAAAGGACGGATTTAAATCGAGGGTCATAGATGAATCTCGAGCAAGTGAAGGATTCGGGAGTGATTCATGACTGACCCTAAGATAGTGTCGCGTTTGGTCCCTTTAGAGAGAGCCAACGGTTCTATGCGGGACTCTGGGTAGACAGAGTCACCGTTCAGATGAGAATTTACCTACCTAGCGGATGGTAAAATAAAGTAGACAAGTCAGGATACAATAGTTATTTTATTTAAAGAAGCTCCTATCACATGGTCAGCTAGATTCCTACCTACAGCTTGAAGAGCCAGAAAAGAAGGTGCCAGATGGGCCAAAAGGCTAGTAACGGCTAATGGGGTGGATTTCAATAGTTAGTTCTCTCAATTAGTAACGCAAGCACTGTGGGTCTACAGAAGGTAGCAATGATGGTGAATGTAGTCAATTGGCACTAGTACTGCCCTGTTATTTGAAGTCCGAAGCACGAGGTAGCAGGTGGACACGTGGCAGCTTGGTCAGCCGGCGCGGCCAGGATTGACGTGGCAGGCTCCGTGGCGTTCGGCGGGTTCGCCGGTGTAGGTGTAGGACACGCGGCTTGCCTCAAGAAGGCAGCGGCGCGCTAATAAGAGTGCTATGGGCACTAAAAGGGTGGCGCGGCTCAGGGCAGCGGCGCCCCCGTGATATGGCGTGCAGCCGCACGTGGCTGGTCGTCCCTCGTTGGGTAGGCGACGGGATCCTTGCAGAAGGTCCAGGAGTATTCTTCGGGCGATATGGCCTCGGTGAGCGCGTAGTGAGAGGCCGCTAACTAGCTGCCGTTTGACTTGCTAGGTGGTGACGTGGTCCCTGTAATCAGGTAGGCCGGGTCAGGCGGGCTTCTCGCGAGTACTGTGCGTGTGTCCGGGTAGCTTGGCGATGTCGAGAAGGTTCCAGGTTCCCGATGGGTGAAATTACGGGACAGCACGAGGCCGCAGGTGGGCACGCGGACACACACACATACATCACAGTTTTACAGTTTATAATTTCCTAAGGATGCAAGTAATAATGATAGCTTGAGGAACAAACAGACACGCTAACCTGGACACGCCAACACGGCTGTGAGGATGTCTTCGGCAGCTAGGAGTACGAGTGTAGTAGCCTTGCGCGACCAGGTGTGAAAAAGAAAGGACGCGTCCTTGTATTCAGTTTTATTGCAAGGTGAACCTTTACGATGGGTTAGTGACCCCATTCATCTCGTACGTTCATTGACTTATACTGCCATTGATTAGTGTCCCTTATGTTTAAGATCTTAAGGTGCATAATGGCGTACGGATTTATTACAGCGCTCCATGCGTCTCGAAAGGGAACTAATATTTCATTAACAGAACATCAATAGGCATTCTTTAATGTCAGTGTCTCTCCCCCATGGCTCCGACCGTGTGCCATTAGTAAGGAAGAAGAAGAAGCATTACTTTCCCTTCGTTCTTTTTGCTGTTAGTGTCAGATAAACACCTAATGTCATTGTCTGTGTGATGTCAACTGAGTTGTTTGTTTACATTTTGTTGAATGCTATGTGATAAGTTATTTATTTAGAAATTACGCTACAATAGTTCATATAGTAATATGAACGATCTTAGGGTCAGTCATTATGCCAATTGCCCATCTTTAATCTTGAGCTGCAGCACGGAGTTAATAGGTGGAAGTGTCCGATCGTTGCTCACTTTGACTGCAACACAGCTAGATTTGACTAATGTCAGTAGCTTTATTTAACTTGTATACCATATTCTTATACCTACCTAGCAATTCACAATTAGCCAAAAACGTGAAAAAGCTTGAAAGACTGGTTACAAATAGCGACATTTTCTAAAATAAACAATGACCTCAAAGTAAATGGACTTCGGGAGCGTTCAAAAAGTGTCCGACAAAACGCATAAACGGGGGCAATACTGACAAGTTTTAGTACCAATTTTAAAAAAAACGAGCGAGCCTTACACATGGACTTAGTATACAAAAGGACTGAGCGCTCTAAAAAATTATAATACCGAAACTATAAGACCTTATTTCATTAGGTTAAGACTCAATTTAGATTACCGTCATAGATAGAGGAAAAACGAGCCAAGAGAGATAGGTAGAATAGAGTCAGTTTGTCCCTTTCTAACACTTGAAATGATAGCTTCATGATAGCAAGGGTGACCATGACCATTGTATAGGTAAATACTAAAAGTTGGCCGTCGCGGGATGCCCGGCAGACGAGAAACATCACGGCATGGCTGCGTCACGCCGTTTGCCGACACTGAACACTCGGTAAGTAATCAGTAACACGGTTCGATAACACTTTTTCTGATATTAGAAAAAAAAACGTGTTTCCTACAAACGCAAGCCCAGTCCCGAGTCATCTATTAGGGAAGGTCAACATGTTATTTTACGAAATTAACAAAAAGTGTTATCGGTTCGTGATACTCACTTACCAAGCCTCCAGTATGAATCTGGCTGCATAAATAACTGTGATTAAATTTAAATAATATTTGTTCCACTCCACGTTCATAAGTGTCTATGGAAAAAGTCTCCTGGACATGACTTTATTTTATGATCACCGTATTAGTAGGTAGTAGACACACTAACTCTATAGTTCATTCATATCTTGCTCGCTGCTATCTTCAGCTGCTAGCGCTCAGTCCTTTTGTATACTAAGTCCATGGCATTACATTAGTCGCATATGATGTGTAACATCTAACATCTCACCTGCTTGGTAATAAGCAACATGGCTGATAGTGCCAACCTCTCGGAAAAATGCGCGCTTCCTGTTATATTTTTCCGTCCCTTTTCCTGCAATCTGTGGGGATTGCAGGAAAGCGAGAAAAGTGTCACAAAAATTACTAACTATTCAATAATTAGGAATGAGGAGTTTTCCTAGTGTCATTTTAGCATAATTTATCTCTCGCTAGATGGCGTTGGCGACAATTTTGGTAACAGTAAATATTTAAATATTTAAAAAGTAATAGTTAATTATGTAACTATCACAAATAAAACTATCAAAATATGGTCCTGCATCAACCGCATCTAGTTGATCACTATAGGCCTCGTAACGAAGACTGGTGTAGGGCGGCTAGAGTAATAAGACCAAACCAGGTACGGTGGGCCGTCAACTCTTTCAAACCACATAAAGCGTGTGGAGAGGATGGTGTGCTCCCTGTTCTTTTACAGCAGGGCGTAGACATCCTCTGTCGTTACCTGGTAAAAATCTTCAGGGCGAGCTTCGCCTGGGGGTTGGTACCAGAAGAATGGTCTTGTGTCAAAGTCATCTTCATACCTAAGGCTGGGAAAAAGGACTATAGCCAGCCAAAGTCCTTTAGACCAATTAGCTTATCTTCATTTATTTTGAAGACTATGGAGAAGGTAGTTGACAGACATATAAGAGATGTTGCGCTAGTCGCATCTCCCATCCACCATAGCCAACATGCATACTGCAAGGGTAAGTCTACCGAGACAGCTCTGAGCAGTCTCATTGATAGAGTGGAAAAGGCTATGGAGGACAAGGAAATTGCACTATGTGCATTCCTTGACATTGAAGGTGCTTTCGATAACTCCCCTACCTCTCTGCTGGTAAACGGGCTGATAGACAAAAATGTCGACCCAACGACCATCAGATGGATAGAGGCAATGCTCACTCATAGAGGTGCAAAACTGGCCCTTCACCATACAACCATTGAGATATCCACGGCTAGGGGCTGTCCACAAGGCGGAGTTCTATCACCTGTTTTATGGACTCTGGCAGTGGATCAGCTCTTATACAGACTGGAAGAACTCCGCATAGATGCGCAGGGTTATGCAGATGACCTTGTAATCGTTGTGAGGGGTTTCTGCCAATCTACCATCTCTAGCATAATGCAGAGAGGTCTTAATACTGTCAGTGACTGGTGCGGTCATAGTGGCCTCTCAGTCAATGCTGACAAAACAGTGATTGTGCCATTTACTAACAAGCGAAGGTTGGACATGCTTGTAAAGCCTAGGCTTAATGGTAAGGTAATCACCTTTTCCACAGAAGTAAAGTATTTGGGCGTGACAATCGACCAAAAACTGACGTGGAATTCACACTTAGCCAATGTCTTACTAAAGGCTAAGATGGCTCTGGGGGCTAGTGGTCGGCTGATGGATAAGAACTGGGGTGTTAACCCTAGGATTGCCCTATGGCTGTATACTGCCATTGTGAGGCCGATGATTGCATACACCGCCATGGTTTGGTACGACAAAGCCTTTCAGTCGACTGCTATCAACAGGCTAGGCAGTCTACAGAGGACTGCATGCCTTATGGCCTCAGGTGCTATGTCTACCTCTCCTGGACTGGCCCTGAATGCATTGCTAGGACTACCGCCTCTCCATGTATTTATACAGAAAGAGGCGAAAGCCAGCATGTACAGGGCTTATATCCAAGGTAGGAGGAATTGGCTTTCCCAGAAGTTGAGATCTTTGCAAGACTCAATTCTGGAATCACCTACATTGAGCATGACATCTGATGTTATGCTTACAAAGCATGTATTTGAAAAACAATACACCGTGGAAATGCCCTCTAGAGAAGACTGGTTGAACAGCCAGTTAATCTGCGAGGCCGGATGCCTAATATGGTACACGGATGGTTCCAAAATGGGACTGGATGTAGGCTGTGGAGTTTATGGAGAGCGACCTAAGTTCAATAGGAGTATAAACTTAGGAAATCACGCCTCCATCTTCCAGGCTGAGGTTTACGCCATTCTCGAATGTGCGGCAGTTAACCTTCAAAAGCGCTACATCAATCACACAATATATATCAACTCCGACAGTCAGGCAGCACTTCTTGCTCTGGATTCGAAGGTTATCACGTCCAGACTAGTTGAGGACTGTCTGTCACGTTTGAACTCTCTGGGACTAAGGAACAGAGTTGTTCTAAGATGGGTTCCGGGACACGCAGGCGTTGACGGTAATGAATGTGCTGACGAGCTTGCGCGAGCTGGGGCTAGTGGTATACAGGTGGGGCCTGAGCCGTTCTGTGGTATACCAAAAAGCCTGGCTCAAAGAACCCTGATGAACTCCTGTTTCGAAGAATCGGTCAAGCTGTGGTTTGAGTCCACTGGCTTGACCCATTCCAAAGCTCTTATTAAAGCCTTCGATAAGCGGAACACCAACCGTATCTTAGCGCTGAGTAGGAGCAACCTTCGCATTATGGTCAGAGCCTTAACTGGACACTGTCGCCTTAACAAGCACATGTTCAAGTTAAGTTTATGCGAAACGCAATCCTGCAGATTCTGTGATGAGGCGGATGAAACGCCTCTTCATCTGCTAGGTGAGTGTGGACCACTAATGCACAAACGCAGCATTCATCTGGGCAAACACATCCTCTGCCCGGATGAACTGAAAGAAATTACCCCTAAGAAAATCTTACAGTTCCTAGCAGCTGTAGGGCTTAGCGGTGAACTGTAAACGCCCTCTCCAGGGGCGGTATGTAACAAGTGGCGATCACAATAGGCCTAACTGGTCGCAGTGATATCAAAGCCACAATCAGCTAATAAAAAAAAAAAAAAAAAAAAAAAACTATCACAAAGATATTTTATTACATAATTTTAAAGGATTTTGTATTTTTTAAACTATTTTCGTTGGCTGAACGAAGTTCTCCACTGCCATGATACAATTTAAATGTATGTAAATACCAATAGTTACGCGAGCGCCATCTCTTGACGATGAAATAACTAAACTAACAATGGCACTTGGAGAACTCTTCAATTGAAACGTCAAAGTGCAGTCACGTCAACGTCCTATCTTCTATTTGTAAGTTTTATCAAAAGTACGGCTATCTGGCGAGTAGCGCTGAGTTATGGAAGCTGGCAACAGTTCGCACTAAGCTATTAATATTGTCAGGCCCGCTGTACTACGGGTTTGAGTTCTGGGGTAGTAAAACTCGAATGAAAGTTGTAGTTACACTCGAAAATACCGGGCCTTATCCTTCTTCTCTTCTCTTAGAGCCTTCTGAGGAATGCTCCAAACAAATTCGCCAATTTCAAGTTACTGTAATACAAGTAATTAATTTTGTAAAAATTAAAAAAACCCTCAACGCAATGAAACGGCTGAACCAATTTTGATCAAACATAGATCCCGACAAATTCACCTATCCAACAAAGAAAAACACGAAATCGGTTCATCCGTTCAAGAGCTACGATACCACAGACAGACACACGTACACACACACACACACAAACACAGACACGTCAAACTTATAACACCCCGTCGTTTTTGCGTCGGGGGTTAAAAATGATTATGTGACAAAATTAAATCAAGTCGTCAAGAGTCTCCGGCAGCAATACAGGAAGACTAATGGACGAACAGTAAGCAATAAATAGGGTCCCATTGGCACGCTTTAAGTACGGAACCCAAGAAAGTGAGTTCAGAACCAGAAGTACCGCTTCAAATTGTAAAAATTTCCAACGTTTAACTTTCCGAGAGATAGAATCGATTTATTTGGGCGTAATCGTTTGATATCTTCCACCATTATTATATTTTTCGTTGGCATTTTTCATATTTTCACACTCGGGAATGTATTGCTCGATTTGTCACACGCTTTTTGTAAAAATATGATGTCGACATTGTTTGGGATTTCATGATCAGTGAGGAAACACATTCCAAGCAAATAAATCAATTCTAGCCCTACCACATTCTAAGCAAATAAATCAATACTAGCCCTACCACATTCTAAGCAAATAAATCAATACTAGCCCTACCACATTCTAAGCAAATAAATCAATACTAGCCCTACCACATTCTAAGCAAATAAATCAATACTAGCCCTACCACATTCTAAGCAAATAAATCAATACTAGCCCTACCACATTCTAAGCAAATAAATCAATACTAGCCCTACCACATTCTAAGCATATAAATCAATACTAGCCCTACCACATTCTAAGCAAATAAATCAATACTAGCCCTACCACATTCTAAGCAAATAAATCAATACTAGCCCTACCACATTCTAAGCAAACAAATCAATACTAGCCCTACCACATTCTAAGCAAATAAATCAATACTAGCCCTACCACATTCTAAGCAAATAAATCAATTCTAGCCCTACCACATTCTAAGCAAATAAATCAATACTAGCCCTACCACATTCTAAGCAAATAAATCAATACTAGCCCTACCACATTCTAAGCAAATAAATCAATACTAGCCCTACCACATTCTAAGCAAATAAATCCTAAACTATTAAACGCGCAATATTTGTATATTTATTATTAAACTAACTGATATATAGTAGGTACATAATATGTAGTATTATGTTTTAGTATTAGTATTGTATTATATATGTAATCACGTCCACGAAAACGGCTTAACGATTACGATAAAAATTTGTTATGAAGATTTTTGGGGGCGCAAAATCGATCTAGCTTGGTCTCATCTCTGACAAAAAGCGTGTATCCGAGGAAAACGCGTATATCAAAACTTCGGTTGGTCAATGAACTGCGAGGTAAATTTTTGGATGGGTGACCAGTTCTTGCGTGTAATTTGTTTTTATTTCGAAAGATCGAGCGAATCTCAATCGCATCGTACTCATAATTCGTGCAATTGGTGCGATTGGGCATAAATAAATAAATAAATAATGCTGGACAATGTTAACACATCATTATCTAGCCCCAAGGTAAGCCAGAGCTTGTGTTATGGGTACTAGATAACTGATATACTTAATACTATATATTACATAGATAGATATTTTTTATTATACATAGAAAATACCCAGAACACCCTGAACAAATATCTGCGACCGCACAAATATTTGTTCCGAGGCGGGAATCGAATCCGCAACCTCCTGCGTCGCAGGCTAACCTTTGCCCGCTGCGCCACAGAGGACGACAAAAAGATATGAACCTACCTATTTTCTACAATTTAAAGGCATTCACTCAACGCCCCTTCATAAACTCAAAACCTATTGAAACTAAATCAGGTTTGCCAAACCAATTCAGATAATCTATAACCTAGAAACTGATTAGCTAAGTGCCTGTAATTGGGTCTGGGCTAGAACTGGGCATGTTCTTCGAATCAACCACATTCCGGCTACTTATTCTCGCTGCTCTATCTCTTAAGAACTGACATCATCATCTTGATCAGCATGGATTCTCAGGGCCCTATAATATCAAAAAAAAAATAACACAACATAACATAAGTCACATTATATAGTCCTGATCCCACACTAGGGTCTCTGTCGTGGGTATCAGGTACGAGTACCGTGCTAACACAACACCCAGACATGAATCTAATATTTGCAGATAATACAAACATTTGTCCCGCAGCGGGAACCCGCAACCTCACGCGCCTCAGCCGGCTACTCACCCGCCGCACCACAGAGGTCGTCACTGATATACTAGCAGTTCGCCCCGAACGTGACTTCCCGTGTATAACAATCAAGTTCGTGTTCGAACTTAAAAATTATATTCACATAACAAGGTGCTATATTTCAATGCGGTTTTGTTAACCCCTGACGCAAAAAGAGGGGTTATAAGTTTAAAGTTATAAGTTATAAGTTTGACCTTTATGTGTTTGTGTGTCTGTCTGTCGTGGCACCGTAGCTCTAAACGAGTGAACCGAATTGAATGCGGTTTTTTTTATTTGAAAGCTGGTTTTCTAGCGATGGTTAATAGACATGTTTTATTATTAAAGTCGTTTCAGCCGTTTCATTGAGTTGAGGTTTTTAAATTTTTACAAAATTAACTTATTATATAAACACATGCCTGTTTTCCCGAAGGGGTAGGCAGAGCATCAATGGGCCTCTTTGCACAGTGGGTTACACCATCGTTGAATGTAGACGTGACAAGTGGTGAGCTCATCGCCGGCATTGCTTCCCACGACTGACTCGGCTAATACTTTCTCCCAGTAGTAACTCATTCGATAATAAGCTAGCAGCCAGGACAAATCTTATACTAACGAATCTTGGTAGAAAATATTTTAATATCTACTATATAAAAATAAGTCGGGTTTTCCTTCCTGACGCTATAACTACAGAACGCACGAACCGATTTGGCTGAAAATTGGTGGGAAGGTAGCTTAGAACCAGGAGATTGTCTAAGGGGGGGGGGGGGTGCACCAGGTGCTACCCGTGCGAAGCCAGGGCGAGTCGCTAGTTAATTTATAATTTGAACGTTCGGCCAAAACCTACCATCTACCTCTATCTAAGTCATCCCTAGCCTCGCCCAGCTGAATGTAATTTCTTAACAGATCCCTGAGGAATTATGTAGTTCTGTAATATTAGAATTGGGCCCATATTTCAGGATTACAGGTTTTATTCAGCTTTCTCAGTTATGAAGGGATAAAGACTAACGCCATAAAAACTTTATCGGGCATAATAATCTTGCTGTAAAATTTTGCTCTCGTAGAAATATTACAAGGCCTATATTTAGCCTTCATAGTCCAGACTACAGTAGTAGTAGAGCTTTTTTGTGAAATAGTTCGTCCGGGGAAGTACTACCACCATACCTATTTCTGCCACATAGCAGTAGTGCTCGCATTGCTGTGTTCCGGTTTGAAGGGTAAGGGTGCCGGTGAAATTACAGGCACATGAGACTTTTCATCTATGTCTCAGGGTGGCGGGCGCAGTGCAATGCCACATAGGATGCGTCCTAGGTGGACGTGACCTATGAGGTAATGCACTGTTCATACGCAGAGGTTACCTCTTAACATCAGGTGGGCCTCAAGCTGGTTCCGTCATCCAAGTAGTATAAAAAAAAAAATAAAAAAAATAAAAAAAAAAAAAGACTAGAAATAAAATTACAGGTAAATGAAAATACACATAGGTAGGTAGAAAGAAAAAAATCGAGGTAGGTAAAAGTCGGGCTACTACCGCTAGTTATTAGGGTTCCGTAACAAAATTACGGAACCCTTATGGATTCGTCATTTCTGTCTGTCTGTCTGTCTGTCCGTGTATGTCACAGCCACTTTTTTCCGAAACTATAAGAGCTATGCTGTTGAAACTAGGTAAGTAGATGTATTCTTAAAATTTAGGTTTTATATGTATGTTTGTTTTGTTAAAATTTAATTTCAATTTGTAGGACATGTTGTGTTTTTTAATTAATTTGTGATAATGTTTTATTTTTAATTTTTTAATCTGTTCTCGCTGTTTATTATTAATAGCATGTTGTTAGTCATCTATAATTGTGGTAGCACTTGGCATGTATAACTTAACTATCTTGTGTGTTTTTACTTTTTTCGGTGTATACTATGTTGGTGACTCTAATAAATAAATATAATATAATATAAATATTCTGTGAACCGCATTAAGATTTTCACACAAAACTAGAAAAAAACAGTAAATTTTTGAGGTTCCCCATACTTAGAACTGATTTTTTTTTCATCAAACCCATAGGTATCTATGGATAGGACTTCAAAAATGATATTAAGGTTTTTAATATATATTTTTTTCTAAACTGAGTAGTTTGCGCGAGAGACACTTCCAAAGTGGTAAAATGTGTGTCCCCCCGTAACTACTAATAAGAGAATGATAAAACTAAATAAAATATATGATGTACATTACCATGTAAACTTCCAACGAAAATTGGTTTGAACGAGGTCTAGTAAGTAGTTTGTTTTTAATACTTCATAAATCATAAACCATCCAAGAACTTTTATATTATGTTACTTACTGCTACGGAACCCTTCATGGGCAAGTCCGACTCGCACATGGCCGCATTTTTTTTTTCAATTTCTCTTTAACCTATGGTATGGTAAATTGGCCAAGGGTTTGATCAAGTTGCCACGTTCTACGGTACCTCCTTTTCTTGAAGTCGGTTAAAAAGTTACACAATGTACTTATCTGTGTTTGATGAAATTATGGTCAACGATAACATTCGAATTAAAACTTGTGTGTTAGGTCATAATAATATAATTACCGGAAAATTAGTTTACGCTCTCTGAAGAAGTATTGATGAGCTGTGATGAGCAAAAAACACGTAAATATTTGAATATCGCGCCACAAGCGAAAGCAACCACCTTAAAACGTAAATATAAAATTGTTTTATTTTCAAAGCAAACGAGTTTTTCACTGCAACATCAACAATAAAATTTAAATGCTTGTAATTAATTTAATTTGTGTAAAACTTTACAAAGGGAAGAACATGAACCTGTGTACTCGTTAACAGACATACCTGGAAAACTAAAAAACAGATAAGTTTTACTGGATAAGCCCCAAAATTAAATAAATAAATAAATAATAAATAAATAATGCTGGACAGTTCACACAACATTATCTAGCCCCAAGCTAAGCAGAGCTTGTGTTATGGGCACTAGATAACTGATATACTTAATACAATATATTACGTAGATAAATATTTTTTATTATACATAGAAGATACCCAGAACACCCTGAACAAATATCTGCAATCGCACAAATATTTGTTCCGAGGCGGGAATCGAACCCGCAACCTCCTTCGTCGCAGGCCAACCTTAGCCCGCCGCGCCACAGAGGTCGTCAATTGCAGGTGTATTTTGTAAAAAAAATAAGTTCCAACCAAAAAGCGGGGTGTATTACCCGGACTTGTTTGTAAGATTCGTTGGCATATGTGTGGAAACTTGTAATTGGCTCTCCATTTTACATTTACTTGTGTATTTGTGTACCTAGCTGTAAGTTTTCCAAAAAGAACAAAATAAAATAACAAGTAATTAATTTTGTAAAAATAAAAAAACCCCCCATCTCAATGAAACGCCTGAACCGATTTTGATCAAACATAGCTAAGAACCAACCGACAAATTCACCTTTCAAACAATAGAAAAAATCGAAATCGGTTCATCCATTCGGGTGCTGCGATGGGACAGACAGAGACACACAGACACGTCAAATTTATAATACCCCTTCGTTTTTAAGTCGGGGGTTCAAAATAAAATAAAATAAGATTTGTCCTGGGGGCTTAGTACGAGAATTTGATAGTTTCGAAACTATGTATATGAAGTTGCATTCCCTTCCATGCATTTACTTGCAGCGCTCCTAGCGGAAACGTGGAGAAAACTTAGGACGCTGTCAGAAAATGTATAGACGAAACTTCATATAGTTTCGATTACTATCAAATTCTGGTACTTAACCCCTGGATGCTAGCTTATTTAAGGTGTGTGTTATTACTGGAAGAAAGGGTTAGCAGAGTCAGTCGTGGGAAGCAAAGGCGGCGATGAGCTCACCACTTGTCACGTCTTTTTCCAACGATGGTGCAACCACGTGAAAATAGGCCCATTTGAGGCTCTGCCTACCCTTTCGGGGAAAAAAGCGTGTGTCTATGTAAGTATGTATAAGTTTAACGTTTGTGTGTATCTGTTGTCTGTGGCATCGTAGCTTCGAAATGGAAGACCGTTTTTGATTTAGTTTTCTTGTTTGATAGGTTACTTGATTGAGAGTATTCTTAGCTATTTAGTTTGGTGAAAATTGATGCAGCCGTTTCCAGGATCATAAGCTATCAATATTTTTTTGACGAATATAGAACTGAGGCTCCCACTTTTTGGGATGGGACGCCATATTGCCATATCGCCATATATTGCTATTGATCCGCCATATTGATTTTGTTTGTATTAAATGTAGCCTATGTCCCCGGACCATTGTAGCAACTTAGAATATAGATTAAACCAGAAGGTGCGTACGATGCTATTAGTACGGGGCGCTGTGTCGCCAAAACACAATGCCTCCCCCGCGCCTATCATACTTCCCACCAGTATGGGTAATATTTTGGTGATTTTGTCAACAATGTCAAAATGGAGGCTTGACTTTTTCCCAAAGAATGAATGGTAAATAAAATTAATTATTTAAACCAAATAGATATTCAAATGTAATACTTACGTATGAAATTTGATTCTATCCTTTTTCTTTTTACGCCTAGCAGAATTTTTACATGTGGGAACGACACACGACGGCATATTCACAAGAAAATCTTTCGAGTTCGACACGACTAGCGGCCCGGCCGACCCAGGTATAAACCTATTCTCATTAAGACTAGTTTGTGTGGTGACAGTTTTTAACCGTGACACGGGTTCTCGTTTGTTCTATATTTAGAATATAGAACAAATCAATTGACACCTCATTCATCAAAATCGGATGAGTAGTTTAGGCGCTATGGTGAAACCTTCCTTTGCCTTTGCCGGCTTGGCTTTGCCGTACATGCATACATACATAGACACACGCCTTTTTCCCCGATAGGGTAGGCAGAGCCTCAATGGGCCTCTTTTCACAATGGGTTGCACCATCGTGGAATATAGACGTGCAGAGTGGTGAGCTCATAGCCGCCATTTCCTTCCACGACTGACTCGGCTAACGCTATCTTCCAGTAATAACACATTCCATAATAAGCTAGCAGCCAGGACAAATCTTATACCAACGAATCTTACAAACAAGTCCGGGTTGTTATTTTGTGCAGTATTTTATAAAATTAGAAGGCGCTAAAATCGCATTATATCCATAGATTTAGTATATGTACTAGATCTACAATCAGAGATCGAAGATGGAACCAAAAAAAATATGTGCACGTGTTGGTGAAAGTCTATGTCCGAGTTAAAAATAGTGTTGTCCTCGACCAACACTTTTACATTGTCGATAGAATTCATCATCCGTCCGTGATGTGTATGGTAGATAAATACATCTTAATGCAGATTAAGTCTTTCATGAATAACACAGTTTGGCAGATTTGACGTCATAAAGAGAATTTTGAATACAGTTAATAAATAAACCTTTATTATTTATTGACCCCTAAATATTACAGTTTTATTTATAGGTGGGATCTTAGAGTTTCCCTTTTAAATTTAAACTTAAAATGTTTGCTGCATATACCTAGTGGAGTTCTTATTTGAGTCCATCCCACTCTTCTTATAACCGATAACCATTTTTCTCGTAGCAAAGGATTACTTGGAAATCTGAAAGCACAAAAACATTTTATATTAGCCGTGCTACACCCATATAATTTTTCACTCTGTTACTTTATCTATAGACAATTTGTTACCCCAAAGTTTATTATTTTTCAAATGTAAACCACGCTTTATGGATAACATTAAATTTAAATGTAGCCCAAAAATTCCGTTCCAGTGGGACTCGAACCCGCACCCTCGCCTGTCATCGGCGATGCCTTAAACAATTTAGCCATAGATCGAGCTATGACGCTGGAGACGAAATTTGTGGGCAGTATTAACTCGGCTATAGCGCCAAGTTGATAGTGCTGTATCTACAGGTGTTTCATTGGAAACCTTCCGTTCAAAGTTCGAAAGTAAAGGCATCGCTGATCACAGGCGAGGGTGCAGGTTCGAGTCCCGCTGGAACGGAATTTCTGGGGTATATTTAAATTTAATTTGTTACCTATTATTTTATTAAGCAGAAATAAACAATATTTATTTATAAAAAATAAAAAATAAATATACCCTTTCGGGAAAAAGGCGTGTGTACAACAACGTAAATATTTACTCCAAAATATCTACTACACAAACTGCAATAAAAACACCCGTGGTGCTTTAAAGTTACCTTTTCAATAGTCAATACAAAAACACACACCTCAATGTCCACCTGGTTATTATAGATTTTTAAAAAAACGGTAAAATGTTAACAGAGCACACATATTTACTCCAAACAAAGTAAACCTCCATTCTAGGATGGACAACAATTTAATTTATAGGTAGGTATAGTGCGCGTCATGTAAAAAGTAGTAAACTATGTAGGCACTCATTGAATGCATAGGTATACATCTCTTAAATAAGTAGAAAAGTAAGTAATCTCTTAAAACGAACGCTGGAATGCCTGAAGAAGCTTGACCGCCAGCGTTCTTTTTACATGATGCGCATTATAATACGATATAGACTGCAACAGGACTATCGATATTTCTGACGTCATCACTTGGTCAAGCCCTATCGTAATCAAACATTTTTATATTTTGCATAAAATATTGTTTATTTCTAGGTGCAGCAACGAAATATTATTAAAAAATATAAGGGAAAGTCCTAATCTACGAATGAAACTGGTTTTTAGGCCATTTACTAAAGCAGAATTGATAAAATAAGCAATACAATCGAACTACCAATAATCTCTTATTTACCTGTGAAACGTGTATTTTCCCGGATAATTACGTCTTGTATATTCACAGTAACAAACTGAACATGACACCATTGTCATACAAAGTAATATTTGTTATTTAATAGTAAGATTAATAAAAAATTTACGAAATTAGTTAAACTGCACAAGAGACCGTCCGGTATGGGCATGTACTCAAGCAAAACATGTCAAATTCAATACATTGTTGCTGTCACTTTTCTTCTTGCACGGGGTACATTTAAAAATGACTTCTCTCTCCCACGCTTCGTTTGTCTATTTAGCGTAGCGAAAAAATTCTACGTCTATGATTATATCTGTCATCCTGATTCGCACGGATGCTTTTACCAACGAATCTTATCAACAAGTCCGTGTAAGTCAGCTTTTACGACATCCACGTGAGGAGACAGAGGGGTCTATTCTTAGGCCGGACAAACCAGTCGGTTAAAAATATAGAATTTTGTATGTAATGAAAACGAAGACCTAGTCCACATCCAGTCCACCTAAATCTAGAATTACTCTTTATAAAAAGGTGTCTGTGTCAGAGGTTACGGTGCGCAGGAGCGTTGACTGCAGTGCCGCGTTTCACTGAAGTGAACTTTGACTTGGTACTGTCAGCAAATAAACCCTTTTATCTACACTCACTCTTCGACGACCTCTGTGGCGCGGCTGGCGATAGATCGCCTGCGACGCAGGAGGTTGCGGGTTCGATTCCCGCCTCGGAACAAATAATTTGTGCGTTCTGCAGATATTTGTTCAGGGTGTTCTGGGTGTTTTCTATGCATAATAAAAATATCTATCTATGTAATGTATTATATTAAGTATATCAGTTATCTAGTACCCATAACACAAGCTCTGGCTTAGCTTGGGGCTAGATAATGTTGTGTGAACTGTCGAGCATTATTTATTTATTTATTTATCGTAAAATCCTGATTAAGAACTCGAATAAGTGTTTTGTGAAAAATATATATATCATTACAAGCTTTGATAAAATTAGTGATCGTAACCGTGTGCTGATCAAACACAGCCAGTCTACTATTATCCATCGAGGGTTCCGCCTCCATCATCAGACCAGCTCACTGACATCATAATATTCCATTGTCATTGGAATTTGACAGGTATGCCAAATTTCAGGTCAATCTGTTGAGGATTACTGCTTTAAAATTCAGTTGCAAGATTCTACCCGAATTCCATCCAGACACACATACATTGCAAGTAAAATAAAAGCTTGTAAAATTGAGTTTTTGGGACATATTTTATATAAAGAATAAAATAACTAATACAAGTAACCTAAGTGGCCCAAGTAGGGCCGAAAAAATCCGAGTCGTCCGAAAGCGAGATGGGTCGACGACATCGTATGGGCAATACATGGTTCAGAGGCGCACAGGACAGAGGAGGCTGTCAAAAGAGAAAGGAGTCCTATACCCAGCAGTGGGTGATGCCGGGCTGAGATGATGATGATGATGATGAATACAAGTAGTTATGTACAAAAATTTCTAAAAATACATATGAAACATATTTTATATTACCTTCGCCTTTAACAAGAAAAAAACTTTATTGCATTGTTTTTCTAACAAAATAATATTTTAAGACTGCGCCAACACGAGGCAGAAATCTTCATACAAAAAAAAACACCTCACGCCGCTTGAAAAAGCGGTTTTTATTGATTACCTCGTAAAATATAGATAATTTTACAAAACCCCTGCAGTAAACTCGTGGCTTTGTTGTATTGATTTTATTTATCTAATAAACCAATAATATGCACCATTTTAATAATCAATCGAATCTAGGCAAAAAATAGTCGTAGCTTTGACGTAACGTTGACGTAATGTTGCAGCACCTTAAAATTATTTTTTTTCCATTCAAATACACTAAGGCTAGACCAAGGAAGTTTTATTCCAAAATAAATATTTATATATTTTTTGCTTTTTTGGCATCTTTGATCAATAGGGATCGACATGATGCATAGTTTTATACAATTTTGTGTTCGCGAGGTCTACTGTTGTTTACTGTTATTTATTTATATATTTATTTATTTAACTACTAGTAACTAATGCATAAAATGTTCACTTGCAAATACTAATGGGAAAGAATAAAAATTAAGCAGGAAGCAAGGTCTATTTCTCAAAACATAAACAAAAAAAAATGTGTAATCTTTTTTGAACCTTTTTCTGCTGACTCTCCGTTTAATAATTTGCGCCAAGCGAAGCGTCACTTTTAATCTCAATATTGAGATGAGGACAATATGAAACTACACCATTCTGTCCCTTTCACTCCTACACCATTTATATACCTTCATTCTGTAAATGCATAATCCTTAGTATCGATCGGTAGATGAAATTTAATATTGGTCTGGCCTAGACCCTTCCATCACCTCCCGTGGATTGCGTAATTGAATAATGGATTACACCAAGGGTAGGCAGTAGCATCCACCTGCGTACTGACACAAATACTGCGGTCACCAATCTGCCAGCTAAGCATGATACATACATACAGACACACGCCTTTTTCCCCGAAGGGGGTTAGGCAGAGCCTTAATGGGCATCTTTTCACTGTAGGTTGAGTAGCTCGAATCATCGTGAATTCATCGTGGGCTGTATCGTGGTATAGGCATGACAAGCGGTGAGCTCATCGCCGCCATTGCTTCCCACGACTGACTCTGCTAACGCTTTCTTCCAGTAATAACACATTCCATAATAAGCTAGCAGTCAGGACAAATCTTATACCAACGAATCTTATCAACAAGTCCTGCATGAAAACGATTAGTTAGTATCGATAGCGTCCTCGATATAACGACAGTCGACAGATTGTTATCTGTCGATACATACACCCGACATGTTAGATTGTTGCATGCAGACTTAGATAATCTATAGAGCATGCAGTATCAAACACCTACAGACTTAGGCGATATATTAAAATACCGAATGTGCGGAGTCTAGCAAAAAAACAATAGCTGCAAGAAAGTGACAGCGCTATTGCTCACCCGAGAAGAGATGAGGTATAGATTTCTTCAGCTCGGAAGTAACGACGTAAGCGAGAAATAGTAAAACTTCGTTTTGCTTCAAAAGTAGCAAATATACAAAATAAATTATCTATAATTAATCTAAGTAGGTAATGTGATTACCTACGGAATAGTATAAAAATTTACGCTTAATATTTTCTGTAATCGGAGGAGGAACCTAAAACGGGTTTTATGAGGGCCAATTTCACAAAATAAAGCTATATTGAGAAAAGTTTCACCAATCGTGTTTCTAGTCTATGATTTATTTAGATTACATCCTCAAGTAATTACTGTATTAACATCAAGTTTGTAACCATTACTGTTACTGAGTGAGCATGTAACGCAACGACTCCAAAATTGTCACATAGCGTCATAAGGTTCAACGTTTCGCTTATCGCGCGGCATTCAAATTTTATTGAGGTTTTTGCTCATCACAGCTCATCAACACATCTTGAGGTAGCGAAAACCTGATTTTGCGAAAATTAGGAGAACTAACACACATGTTTTGATTGATAGAGTCTCATAAATATTATTATTATTAGTCAAAGATTTTTACAGTTATTTTTTTGTTTAATTATATTCGTATTATAGATAAGCTATGATATTTTTGAGACACGATCAACCACAATATGCGTGTTAGGTCTCCTAGTTGCCACAAAATTAGGTTTCGCTATCTCAAAATTTGTTGATGAGCTGTGATTAGCAAAAAACACAATAAAATTTGAATTTCGCGTCTCAAGCGAAACGTTCCACCTTAAAGAACATAAGTATCAATAGTTAATAATAATAATCAATAATAATAATGATCAAAAGTAACATCTAAGACTGTTTTAGAACAAAAAATAAATTTTAAAAAACGCACTTTTGGTATATGCCTACCCCTCCGTGAAAAAGGCGTTTGTTAATGTAAGTATATATAAGGAGGTACCTTCTCACTTACAAACAAAACAAATTAAAACATTCAGAATTCATAAGCTCTCAGATTTCATAAAATTCTTGGGAAAGATTAATGAATTGACTCTAACTTCATTAACAACACAAAGAGAAAGCCCAAACAATATTCTCATTAGTTGAATCCTACTCCTACTAATATTATAAATGGTGTGTGTGTGTGTGTGTTTGTTACTTCTTCACGCTGAAACGGCCGGACGGATTTGGATGAAATTTTGAATGGAGATAACTGGACTTCCGGAATAACACATTGGCACATTTTTATCCCGATATTCCCACGGGATCGAGACTTACGCGGGTGAAACTGCGGGGCGCTGCTAGTCACATCACACTAATATTATAAATGAGAAAGTCTGTGTGTGTGTGTGTGAGTGTGTTTGTTACCTCTTCACGCTGAAACGGCCGGACGGATTTGGATGAAATTTTGAATGGAGATAACTGGACTCCCGGAATAACACATAGGCATATTTTTATCCCGATATTCTGACGGGATCGAGACTTACGCGGGTGAAACCGCGGGGCTCTGCTAGTTGTCTATATTTTATTATATTGATACATAAATTGTTGTTTCGGGATTGCGAAGACGTTTGGGCTTGATTACTTAGGAGGTAATAACCTAAATTAAACAATTGATTGAATGAATAAAGTTCTAATAGATATTTGGACATGATGAATGTCGAATGAGACAAAACATGGTGTAACGATTCCAAAGTTCCATGTTTACATACATACATACATAGACACGAGCCTTTTCCCCGAAGGGGTAAGCAGATGTACTTCTTTTCACAATGGGTTGTAACATCGTGTAATATAGACGTGACAAACGGTAAGGCCACATTTTCTGAGTTGTTGTAGGTGTAGGTATAACGATTATTTTTAATTAATATTATTGTAAATAAAATAAGAAATATTACATTGAATCCAACATTATAACAGCAGTAATTCAGCAATAAATATACCTACTTTGACTTTGACTCTCGCCGCCATTGCATCCCACGCTGACTCAGCTCACGCTTTCTTCTAGTAATAACGCATTCCATAATAAGCTTGCAGCCAGGACAAATCATATACCAACGAATCTTATCAACAACTCCGAGTAAATTAGTAGAATTTACGTAAGAATATGCTTTTGGTTTAATTTAAAAAAAAAAAAAAAAAAAACGTAAGTTGAGTCAGTAACCATGCCTGATGGAAAATGTATTTGATTAAAAATAACTTGCGGCCGACGATGGAGCACGAAGGTCTAGAAAGTACATATTCACTCTTGCCTTAAAGAGACCCATATTACTGTTCCAGGAAAGACAGACGACGGCAGTGAGATTCACTCCAGCAGTTCGCATTATAAAGGTGGAACCGAAACGCTTAGTACGAATAGAAGGTTTACTGACGACGTCCGACGACCGTGACGACCTCTGTAGCGTGGCGGGCGTAGGTTCGCCTACTATGCAGGAGGTTGCGGGTTCGATTCCCATCTGGGAACAAATATTTGTGCGATCTGCAGATATTTGTTCAGGGTGTTCTGGGTATTTTTCTATGTATAGTAAAAATATCTATCTAATAAGTATATCAGTTATCTAGTACCCATAACACAAGCTCTGCTTACCTTGGGGCTAGTTAATGTTGTGTGAACTGTCCAGCATTATTTATTTATTTATTTTTGTAATCTGATAAGTATATCAGTTATCTAGTACCCATAACACAAGCTCTGCTTATCTTGGTGCTAGTTAACGTTGTGTGAACTGTCCAGCATTTTTTTTTATTTTTTTTTTGTAATCTGATAAGTATATCAGTTATCTAGTACCCATAACACAAGCTCTGCTTATCTTGGGGCTAGTTAATGTTGTGTGAACTGTCCAGCATTTTTTTTTAATTTATTTTTGTAATCTGATAAGTATATCAGTTATCTAGTACCCATAACATAAGCTCTGCTTATCTTGGGGCTAGTTAATGTTGTGTGAACTGTCCAGCATTATTTATTTATTTATTTTTATTATACTAATGAGGTAAGGATGGTACTGAGCCGTGCGCCTGCTTGTCTTATCATGAAAAGGAGATGGTGGGATCAGATCATGTAGCTCCTTGGTATTCCCTGATTCACATTACCCTATAGAAGATTGAAAGGCATTTAACTTTACGGCGGTGCTAGTGACTCTGGATCTTGGTCTCCGCCATACACTGAGACACTGATGCGAGCTTCGCGAGGCAGGCCGAGCCATCAGAAGCCCCCGAGCATTCAAAATAGACAGTATGAATAGCCTCGCGAGCCAAAACCACCACCGTCCACTCCGAACGAACAGCGCACCCTGAGGCACCTTTAAGGTGGGTGCTTTCACTTGTGGCACGAAATTCAAATTTGTTCTTGTTTTTTGCTCATCACAGCTCATCAACACTTCTTCAGATAGCAAAATTCAATTTGCCGGTAATAATATGACCTAACACACAAGTTCTAATTTATAGTATCACATAAAAATCATTAGTTTGGCTATGAATGTGCTTGAAAAAAAAAAGCGGCCAAGTGCGAGTCGGACTCGCCCATGAAGGGTTCCGTAGCAGCAAGTAACATAATATAAAAGTTCTTGGATGGATTACGATTAATGACGTATTCAAAAAAACTACTTACTAGATCTCGTTCAAACCAATTTTGAGTGAAAGTTTACATGGTTAATGTACATCATATTTTTTTTTAGTTTTATCATTCTCTTATTTTAGAAGTTATGGGGGGGGGGGACACTTTTTACCACTTTGGAAGTGTCTCTCGCGCAAACTATTCAGTTTAGAAAAAAATTATATTAAAAACCTCAGCATCATTTTCGAAGGCCTATCCATAGATACCCCACAAGTATAGGTTTGATGAAAAAAATATATATGAGTTTCAGTTCTAAGTATGGGGAACCCCAAAAATATTTTTTATTTTTTTATTTTTGTGTAAAACTCTTAATGCTGTTTACAGAATACATCTACCTACCAAGTTTCAACAGTATAGCTCTTATAGTTTCGGAAAAAAAAGGCTGTGACATACACGGACAGACAGACAGACAGACATGACGAATCCATACGGGTTCCTTCCGTCTTTGACTACGGAACCCTAAAAAACACTGTAAATACCATTGAAGAACAATCGTAGCTAAACTAATAATATTTATGTGATACTATAAATTAAAACTTGTGTGTTAGGTCATATTATTACCGGCAAATTGGATTTTGCTATCTGAAGAAGTGTTGATGAAAATGTGATGAACAAAAAACACGAACAAATTTGAATTTCGCACCACAAGCGAAAGGCATGTCGCATTTACCGACAGCCGACGGCTCGCCCCGAGGCACACTCGGCTGAGCCAACGTGCGCCTGAACGGCCCCGAGGCACGTCCACACAGACCGAGCATTTGGCTCGCGAGGCTGCCGCGCGATCGCTTGAGACGCGGCTAAACAGAGACGTACGGACGAACAATTCGTAAAATTCATACTCGCGCTTTATATGCCAAGGGTCAGAAATAAATGTGGCCCGTACTACGGGTTGCATTAAATATGATAAAAGGCAATGTCCTGACTGACTGACTGATGAGTGACAACGCAAAGCCTAAACTGCTGGTCGTAGTGATAGGTACAGACTTGAAATATGGATGGTGCGTTTGTCTCGATGCGAAGGGTTGTAGAAAGAAAATAATTTATAAAATTCGTATTCTAAGTGGTTCAAAATGGGGTTCTAAATTGAAACAATAATGCCCTGTATTTCGGAAACCGTTAATAGTAGAACCTTAAATTTTTACATGTACCTAATTCAATAAATTTAACAAACATGTGACTCAGCGGTACCTGAAATTTTCCTAAGAAAGGGCACAGGAACGTTTTCTTTGTAAAAAATAACTTTTTTGGCATGGCTAGCGAGTAGCTTGCTGAGATGCGAGAGGTTGCGGGTTTGATTCTCGCTGCGGGACAAAAGTTTGTGGTCTACAAATATTTGATCCGCGTCTGGGTGTTGTTGTACCATGGTACTCGTAGTTTGTGATACCCACGACATATTCTAGTGTAGGATCAGAAGCCATTCTCTTATTTATTTCATAACCACACTGAAAGTTGACCGAATCTAGACTGTATTGTGAATTGACTGAGAAATTGGTGTTCTGGTATTGGTATATTATGAATATAATCTACTTTCAACTCTTGCGACCATATATTAGAGTAGGATAGTGCTATATAATAATTGTAAAGAGTGAAAGAGAGAATTCTCAGAACTTTGAAACATTCAAGTTACAGTCACATTTCGATATAATCACATTACGCGTTGTATTGTCAGGTGAGCAGTAGGGGAATCACGAACATTTCATGGAATCGTCTGGTAAAGGTATCGTGTTTACCATATGTTTACGTACGATAACGCTAGTTGGCATCACAAAGCACCTTCTATCGACTATCGACAATACCAGAGGATTGCGAGGGTGACGTCATTCAGCGTAAATAGTGGTGGATACGGTTAATTTAAAACTGATCTAATTGAATGAATTTTGAACGAATAGTTCATTCGAAAACGTAAATAATAAATATTAATGGTAATAATAATAAAAAAGACGTTTGTGACATCGACACTAGATCGTAACATGATCTGAACTTTAATTTGACTATTTTTTTGGCTTCTGGACTATGTATTATGTGACTATGTATGTTCGGCGTATTATGTTTGTGTCAACTCACGAAATGGATTAAAGGTTCGTTTACGTACAGTGTACCATAACTCAGTGACAGAATAAATAATAGTAGGTTCTGCCCAGTGTTTATTCCTTATTAGTGTCCGCCAGCGGCTTCACTCGCATTTTATCGGGATAAAAGGTAGCCTATAGCTCAATCCGGGTAATAGTCTATCTGTATGCAAAATTTCATCAAAATCGGTTCAGCCGTTTCGGCGTGATTGAGTAACAAACATGGAAACATCCAAATACCCAAACATCTAACTTCCAAGTATCGTAAGTTTGTCATTTATGATATAAATGGGGCTACGTCGTAGCCGTCTACGCCGTAGGCGCCTACGTTGTCTGTCTAGCTACGTCATAGGTAGAAGCACAGTGAAAGTCAGCCTAAGTAAAATGAGCTCCATCGCGCTGATATAAGCCTCAATATGGCTCCGATGCGTACCATAGATTCATTACGCCCTGGGGTCTATTTATCAAAAGATACAAGCTACGAGTTTTGTAGCCATGTTACGAGTAATTTTCCTTGAAAAAGTTACCTTACCATAATCAACACACTTCCTTATTTGTAGCTTGTAATTTTAGATCCTGGTATTTTAACCGTCGTCATCGGAGTAACATTTCTGGACGTTGTTAGTACTATCTTTGGTAGGTAACTATGTTCGACGACTTCTGTGGCACGGCGGGCGAAGGTTCGCCTGCGACGCAGGAGTTTGCGCGTTAGATCCCCGCCCCGGAACAAATATTTGTACGATATGCAGATATTTGTTCAGGGTGTTCTGGGTATTTTATAAGTATAATAAAAATATATCTATCTATGTTATGTATTGTAATTAAGTAAGTTATCTAGTACCACACCCATAACACAAGCTCTGGCCCAAGCTTGGGGCTAGATAATGTTGTGTGAACTGTGCAGCATTATTTATTTATTGTATACTAGTTGCGCCCCGCGGTTTCACCCGCGTAAGTCTCGATCCCGTGGGAATATCGGGATAAAAATGTGCCTATGTGTTATTCCGGAAGTCCAGTTATCTCCATTCCAAATTTCATGCAAATCCGTCCAGCCGTTTCAGCGTGAAGAAGTAACAAACACACTACACACACACACACACAAACTTTCGCCTTTATAATATTGTTACGCGCCAACACAGAATGAATATGGCACCACAGATAAAGTCATTCGGCAACTCATTTAGAGCCTCGTAACGCCATCTATTGACGAGTAGCTGAACCTGTGGCTCTACCCATAGAGTAAGGATGTGTCAGAGAAGTGTAGCGAGAGCCTGCTATCCTGTTGTTAGAGCAGGATAGATATAGTTCCCGATAGTTCTAGACTATGGTAGACGTTTCTACAGATTGCTCGTAATTGTTAGAATATTCGAGACTCTGAGACGCTCGTATATAAAGTCGTAAATTCATTCGTGGAGTTCAGTTGACTACTAGCTAAGTGTGTGAATTAATCGAAAGATCTGAGAGTAATAATTTAGAACAGCGTAGTATAGTGCAAGTAAAGTGGTGAGAGTGATAATTTTGAATAGTGCGGTTAACGGAAGTGTGAATTTGTGCTTTTTGGATTGTTTTATTAAAAAGTGTTAATTTGTTCACCGGTGTTTTAATAGTTTATTTTATCCTGAACCCTAGCTCGTAACAATATTATAGTGTGATTACTTTGGTCGAAGATTGTATATACATATCTAACTATCATATCTAACATCCTATCGAACTCAAGTCACTGCTTAGCGAATATCTGAAACTAAACGGAATGTAAGCAATATGCAACTCAAAATCGAGTACGAAAAATACATAGTAGGGGACAGGTATTTAAAACAAAAAACTTTTTAATATCAAAAACTTTTAAGCAATATTTCAGTTTGTTTCAGAACCTTGCTCAGCTAAATTGTTCGTGATGTGTTTTTTACGAAGTTTTTCATTTTTTGATGATGTAAAAATATTTTATTAGAAGCAGTTTAGTGAGTCTAGTCAGAATTTTTTGTTAGTATTAGAGCTCTTTTGTGTAAGAATTATTCCGGGGAAGTACCTACTACAGGTCTAGCGCTTAACTGAGTCAGTCCCTGAGGTATGGGAGCGGTACGGGAGGGTCCCGTACCGCTGTAACACCATACCTATTTCTGCTGCAAAGCAGTAGTGCTCCCACTGCTGTGTTCCGGTTTGAAGGAAATTACAGGCACATGAGACTTTTCATCTATATGTCTCTGGGTGGCGGTCGCAGTGCAAGGCCACATAGGGCTCGTCCTAGGTAGACGTGACATATGTATATTTTTAATTTGAATATTGTACTTCATTAAGTCAGTTACAAACATGTTACAAATCAAATAAACGATTAGGAAATTTGCGGCGTACCCCGCCTTAGTAGTATTCTTTTCACACCACCTGCTCGACAATGTCCAATTACATATATCATGCATCAACGCAAAGTAAAGCATTAAGGGAGGTAAAGTTGTATGAAACGCCCAAGGGAGTGAAGTTATTTGAATTTGGAACGTCAAATTCGTGTGGAAACTTGTAGGAAACTCTAATTATAAAAATGGCCATTCGAAAATCGAACTGGCCACTATAAGCAGAACTCAATTTTAAAGAATGTGAAACAAAAGACGGTGTTTGGTGCTATGATTTTCAGTTATTTTTTATTGTCTCAGAAAAAGTGTGAAAAGTTGAGTATGCCCCTCTGGGATAAAGCATATCTTCGTCTTGGGTAGCTTGAACCCCTCGCTTCACTCAGGACTCTACATAACTCTTGAGTCCCTCGTTACGCTTTTGGTTCAATATGCCGCCCATGACGTAATCACTGCTTTATCTCCTCAGTGCATAATCTACCATGGTAGAGCGATGGTAGCCTAACGGTTCAATAGTGCAACTCAGAATCCAACGATACCGGGTTCGATCCTAGGCTCCGCACCAATGACTTTTCTAAGTTATGTGTGGATTTCCATCGCTCTGTGCTTCGGAGGGCACGTTAAGCTGTCGGTCCCGGCTGTTATTGATTAATAGCAGTCGATAAGCCATGTCAGAGGCCCTCGGGCGGCTTTACAAACTCTGACACCAGAGGCCAGCGCTTACCTCATACGAAAGAGAAGAGATAATCTACCCGCTCCGTTCCCTAGGGTGTAAAAAGTAGGTGTCATTGTCGAATCAATCACAAAAACGTAATATAACACAAGCTTCCGCAATATTATAGAAATTAAATTATTTCGCCGAAACAAAGCCGACAAATATAGCGCGAGAGATTTTTTTCCCAAAACCCGGGCTGCCTTTCACTGTTTCATTCCGCCAGCGTTACGCATGTATAATTTCTACTGGATTAGAACTTTTGTTTTGTTATTCCCACTTGTTCAACAATCAGGAACTTTGGATACCTTGGATGCCTTCCTTTTTTTAAGTTCGTTAAAGCTACAATCAGCTCGGTTGATTGTTGAGGCGTATTTTCTTTTATTTCACTTTGCCGAGAGATTTCCGTCAAAGAGATAGTTACCTGTCTTTCATCCCGCGGGTATTTGTGAGAGCTGCAATAATGAACTGGCTCGTTTGCGGGAAAAAGCTTTCGTAGATTGGTGATGTTTACATCGGAATACTAACAGGACATTTTGAAATTCGATACGGTGAAAATAACTCTGTTTTATTTATTCGATGTATTTTCATGTATTTGGTTGTTAGTACGATATAGACAAACGTTGACTTAGGCCGTGGTATGTCCGCCCTAAGAATAGACCCCTCCGTCTCCTCCCATGGGTGTCTTAAAACCCGATTAAGGCTGCGTTTCCACCAAAGGTGTGCGAGGTAGATGAGCGGTGCGAGGATGCGTAGCGAGGCTGTGGAATAATGTGAATGTTTCCACCAGAGATGTGCTAGGCAGCTGAGCGGTGCGAAGATGCGTAGCGACGCTGTGAAACGGTGCGCTGATGAGCGGTATGAGGATGTGTAGCGGGCTCTTTTCAGATGACATCTCTCGCACACATTCCTCGCACACATCCCTAGCACACATCCCTCGCACACATCCCACGCACACATCTCTCGCACCCATTCCTCGCACACATCCCTCGCACAAATCTCTCGCACACATCCCTCGTACACATCTCTCGCACACATCTCTCGTACCCATCCCTCGCACACATTCCTGGCACACATCCCTCGCATACATCCCTCGCACACTTCTCTCGCACACATCCCTCGCACACATCTCTCGCACACACCCCTCGCACACATTCCTGGCACACATCCCTCGCATACATCCCTCGCACACTTCTCTCGCACACATCCCTCGCACACATCTCTCGCACACACCCCTCGCACACATCCCTCGCTTGTTTTGTACGTATAAAAACCTCGCTCTGCTAAGCCGTTTCCACCAGAGCTGCGCTGAGCGAGCCTAGGTATATGAAGTGATTCTACATCCCTCGTTACGCAACCTCGCTCATGGATTGCCTGAACTGTTAGATTAAGATTAGGTTAAGATTCGTTGGTAATTTTTTTTCTTAGCTCCTACCTTATTAGGGAATGTGTTATTACTGGAGGAAAGCGTTAGCCGAGTCAGTCGTGCGAAGCAATGACGGCGATGAGCTCACCACTTGTCACGTCTATATTCACAGTGAAAAGAGGCCTACTCACCTATAAACGGTTTTTGTACAGGCTGTTGCGGTAGCAGTATGAGAAAAATAAAATATTCTCCAAAAACAAAATGATTGAATGAGAGAAAAAATCCTCCCGCGAAAAAGTAATTACCACAGATAAAAAAGTGTAAGGAAAATTACGCCAAAGTGAATTCGGAAAATAGGGTGCAATTAGGGTGGCCAAGGTACACGGGTAAAGTCCGACTTTTAACATTATTTCCGGACATAACCACATCATGATGTTCCAATTTTAATATGTATACCTACAACATAACTACTATTTACTATATGTACTATTATTTATTCTGTGCAGAGTTTTCTTTTTAACCGACTTCAAATAAAAGGAGATTCTCAATTCATGTTTTTTTATGTTTGTTACTTCATATCTCCGTCATTTAAGAACCTATTTTTTTATTTTTTTATTTGATACGATATACTTCCAGATTGGCCCCATTTTCATCAAAATCTGGTTCTGATGATGGGATCCATGAGGAATTGAGGGGATTCTCAAATATTATAGGCACACATAGCGATTTCGGTATTTTCAGCAACAAGTCAAGCACGTGCGTTCAGAACGTATCATTTGGTGAAATGGAACCGATGAAGAACACCAGAGATGGCCATTGGAACTCCTCAATGATAAGTATTTCACGGGTGGCGATAAGGGTGACATTCCATTATCCGATTGAGCTGAAATTTGGCATACCTTTCTAGTTCCGATGACGTTTTGATGGTGACAGCGAGCTGATCTGATGATGGAGACGGAAGGTGGACAGTGGAACTCTTCGATGGATAATAGTAGATTGGCCGTGTTTAGGCTCATTTTTATCACCACACGGTTCCGATTTCTAATTTTATCAAATCTTGTATTGGGGATAAATTCCTAGTTTTGAAGTCGGGTTTTTTTCTAAATAATTATGTAAGGTCATTTTGCTTATTTGTTTATTACTATTATGCTATTTTGCCATTTCGTTAATTTGATTATTTAATGTCAGATTTACTCTCCCTTGAATCAAGGTTTTTTTTTAAGAAAAATTTTAGGATGCTAGATTCTTTAGGATTCTTTTAGAATTGTAGTACAATTTTTAAAACAGTTTTAGGATTTCGGAGTATTTAAAACAATCTACATAGTTAAACAATGGTACGTTGGCGTGTCCGGCATCAGAATAGACTCCTCCGTCACTTCCCGTGGATGTCATAAAAGCTGACGAAGGGATTACACCAGGGAATGGTCAGCAGCATCCACCTGAGTACTCTACACCAATACTGCTACCACCAATCCGCCTGTCTGGCGTGGTAATAATGGCAAATCCCACCATTGCATCCGTATGGTGGAGGCCTGTTGTTCTAGCCTTTGTTAATGATCATGATGATGATGATGACGTATGCTTTTTTTGTTAACCTATTTTGTCCCACTGCTGGGCAAAGGTCTCCCCCAAAATGTTCCACTCATCCCGGTCCATCCACTCTTTCTCGTAAGCCTCGAGATCGTCCCGCCAACGCCTTCTCGGCCGGCCCCGTCGTCGCCTTCCGTCTTCAGACACCCAAGGAGTTACTATGTTCGCCCACTTCTCGGGGTGCATCCGGCTGACGTGGCCAGCCCATTTCCACTTGAGCTGAGCTGTTCTGCTCCCCACATCGGCAATGCCAGTTATCGAACGCAACATGGTGTTCCGCACTCGGTCGATGCGTTTAAGGCAGATAATGCTGCTTTCCATTACTCCCTGGCAACTCTTGGGCCTGGAATTATGATGGATGATGTATGTTCCGCACTCGGTCGATGCGTTTAAGGCAGATAATGCTGCTTTCCATTACTCCCTGGCAACTCTTGGGCCTGGAATTATGATGGATGATGTATGTTCCGCACTCGGTCGATGCGTTTAAGGCAGATAATGCTGCTTTCCATTACTCCCTGGCAAATCTTGGGCCTGGAATTATGATGGATGATGTATGTTCCGCACTCGGTCGATGCGTTTAAGGCAGATAATGCTGCTTTCCATTACTCCCTGGCAAATCTTGGGCCTGGAATTATGATGGATGATGTATGAAGTAACAATATTCCCTCCTTAGTAGAGCGTAGGTACTTATCATACAAATGTTCAGGCTTCTACGGCTTTTTCGGGAATGGCAATTTACCGTCTTCTTTGGAATTAAATACTGTAACTCTATTTGTGAGTTATAAACAAAAAATACGACAGAAAGCAGCACAATAAATACATAGAGTAGGGCGAATAAAGTAATTTGTCTCTGCCTGCCGCGGGCGAAGCTGTGGAGCCGGTGAAAATGAACATTATTTGTTCATTTTCGGAAGCCTCCAAGATCATCTCTTGTTGTTGTTGTTGTACTCTTGTTGCTTCTATACCTACCTTCTATACCTTTAGTAGTAGTAGAGCTTTTTTGTGAAAGAGTTCGTCCGGGGAAGTACTACCACCATACCTATTTCTGCCGCAAAGCAGTAGTGCTCGCATTGCTGTGTTCCGGTTTGAAGGGTAAGGGTGCCGGTGAAATTACAGGCACATGAGACTTTTCATCTTTGTCTCAGGGTGGCAAGCGCAGTGCAATGCCACATAGGGCGCGTCCTAGGTGGACGTGACCTATGAGGTAATGCACTGTTCATAGGCTGTTAGCATTAAGTCCTCCTTGCACTATTGTCTTATGTGAAAGTTTTTAAATAAATAATAATAGGCAGAGGTTACCGCTTAACATCAGGTGGGCCATCTGCTTGATCCGTCATTCAAGTAGTATAAAAAAAAACCTACATCTCGTTCACCGTAAGGTGGCACCAGAGGCCCTAGTCGGAGTTTTGCAAACACCATCGTAACGATGAACGTAACTAGCGTACGTGTATAACATAATAACTAGCTATTAATCTGTGCCAAAAACGTCACAGATTAATGGCTTGTTACTACGTAATACACGTACGCTCGACGTTACGATCATCGTTACGATGGTGTGTGTAAACTCGGACTTGCCCCTCTGTAAAAACTCCATGGCAGGTGCCAACTTACGGTGAACGGTCCGGCTTTTTCACCGTAAGATGGCACCTGTAAATACTCCATGGCAGGTGCCAACCGTGCCAACTTACGGTAAACTGTCGAACTTGACCTGACTGACTTACCTACTGATTCATCATCGCCGAGCCGAAACCGCTAGAGCTAGAAATCTGAAATTTGAAAGGTAGGTTCCAAAAGAACCACTTAGGAAGGGATTAAAGTAAATTCAACCCCTAGTGGGTAAAAAGGGGTAAAAACCATTGAATGAAAAATCGTATTCCTTGAACTTAGAAACTTGAAAAAAAACCGTGTTAGGTACAATCAACCCCTATACCAGGGCCAGGCTATGCAGTAGTGGGAGCCTACTTAAATGACAATAATTTGTGGTAAGGTTCAAAGTCACAGCGTTCGTCGAAACAAATGATTTCAGCTTCCATTGTGAGATATTAATTAATTCTGAAATGAACTGATGGAAACGTTAAGAAATCGTTTCCAGCTGCTTCGTTGTTAAAAACGGTATAGTAATTCCGTGATTCGCTCAGAAGAGCGAAATATTTCCAATGATATTGTTACGTCAATCGATGGAGAAAACGCAATACAAAATTTAGAGGCTCTTAGCGCCATCTTTTGACGACTGGACATGCTGAAGATGTAGAATTGCTAACGCCATCTGTTGGCGGGTCGCACTGCGTGATTAGAACAGTATCTCTTGTACTATATTCTGTGGCAGTATGAGCATTTGTAGCATCTGTAGTCAAGGCGGTTCGAGGAAGTAGTTCTACGGAATTCTCGATAGCGAAAGAAACATTGTGGATTTTAATTGCTCACGTACATAAGCGGAGCTCGCTCGAAGACCAGTCATTCATAAATTGGCTTTCAGCGCGAATTTATCAAGTTTTAGTAATAGTAGAGCTTTTTTATGAAAGAGTTAGTCTGGGGAAGTACTACCTCCATACCTATTTCTGCCGCAAAGTAGTAGCGCTCGCATTGCTGTGTTCCAGTTTGAAGGGTAGGTACCTAGGTATATGGGTGCAGGTGAAATTACAGGCTCATGAGACTTTTCAACTTTATGTCTCAGGGTGGCGGGCGCAGTGCAATGCCACATAGGGTGCGTCCTATATGGACGTGACCTATGAGGTAATGTATTGTTAGAGGTTACCGCTTAACATCAGGTGGGCCATCTGCTTGTTCCGACATAAAAGCAGATAAAAAAACTGAGTTGAAAAGTGGACTGATTGATCTTAAATAAATATACCTAGATAGGCAAGACGGACACACACCCATGCCAGTAGAAGTTGAAAACGATACCATCGAAGTTGTTGACCACTCCAAGTCTATTTGGGTCAAACAAATCCAACTCGGGTGGGCTAACTAAAAGCATAAAATTAGTTATTATTCGTAAAACAATGCTAATTCGCTAAAACCGCGTACTCCGACAAGGCTCTGGCTAAAAAGCCTAAAACCACGCTCACCGCGGCTGGTAATGAGCTAAGCCAACGTTTACCAGCCACCATTAAATTTGAATTCCGCTTTTGTTAAGCTACTACCTACTAAAACTACCATACTCTATCCAAACTCGATATAGACTAACCATAAAGCATACTAAATTATTATTGTGTCTTTTACAAGGTACAAGACTGTTTTATTTTATTAATGATTTACATCTGCACAAGTTAGTGACAAATAAAATACCTACTCAATAAGTAGGAAATTGCGAAATTAAAAAAACGTCAACGTGTAAAACGTAACATTTAATTTAAATGTATATTTTTTTGATTATAAATACATACATAGATACACGCCTTTTTCCCAAGGGTATGCAGAGCCTTAATGGACCTCTTTTCACCGTGGGTTGCACCATCTCGGAAATATAGACGTGACAAAGGGTGAGTTCATCGCCGCCAATGCTTTCCACGACTGACTCGGCTAACGCTTTCTTCCAGTAATTAAAACATTCCTTAAGGTGGTTACTTTTCCATACAATCGTATTTTACCAAATATGGGCGAACAGAGTATAATTTTACACTGAAATGACTGTTGTTGGCTTTTATATTGGTCATTATTTGCGGCAAATCATATTTGGTTGAAGAAAACAGTCGAATAATAGCGAAAATAACATCGAAATTTTAGTCGAATGATTTGTCATTCGGTAAAATACGTAAACTAAGTATGAAAAAGCAACCACCTTATTAACCTTGTAACCGGCCTGCTACTCCTAATTAGGATCAGTTGATCTAACTTTAGATCGCTAGCAGTGGTCTTCAGGTTGCGCAACTTTTTCATACCTACGTATTTTATAGGTACGTACCTTGTATTAGTTGTATTATTCTTTCTGTGAATAAATGTATTTAAAGTTTATAAAATAATTTATTAAATCACAATATAAAAAAATATGCCTATGATGTACAGTAAGTTTATTTTGATTAAAACCATACACTGTAGGTACAATTTACATGCAAGATATATGAGCGAATAATAATAGCGATATAATAGCGAACTAGCTGCTAGGCCGCAGCGGCCAGGTCGCGGCGGCCATCGAGATAGATACATTAGTATGAAATCGCCATAGAGCACGCGCACCTGGCCGCGCGCGGCCAGCGGCCACACCAAGCCGCAGCGGCCAGCGAGATCATCATCATCATCATCATCAACCTACTGCAGTCCACTGGCTGTCCAGTGGCAGTGGGCCGGTCATGTCTGCAGAAGAACCGATAATCGGTGGAGTAAACGAGTTCTTGAGTGGAGACCGCGTCTGGGCAAACGTAGTGTAGGACACCCTCTGGCTAGGTGGAGCGACGACTTGCGCGGGGTGGCTGGCAGAAACTGGATGAGGAGAGCCGAAAACCGGGCTCAGTGGCATGCCATGGGAGAGACCTATGTCCAGCGAGATCGAAGCGACACATTTGCGGCCCGTGCTCAGTCGCTGAGATCAATTGCATACAAGCAATATCTTTTCGGGAAGATATTGCTCGCAAACCATACACGTTATAGACTTTACTTTAACCTTATGTAAAGCTACCGAGCCGGATGTACTTCCGGTGACGATTGGAGTTGACACGACTCCATAGAATTCAGTCGTAAAAGAAAATTATTTAAATTTCTTAAATTGCCGCCATCTTGTTTTTGTCCACTTCCGGTACCCGGACGGACTTCAGGTTATCAAAATTGAGTTCAGCGACCCCCAAAGCCTATGCCAGGACACCTCACACGACTAGAATCGAGTTATAATATGGCTTTTAAGTTAAGGTTCCATCTTGGCCGCCATCTTGAGTTTTGAGCAAAGCTTCAGAATTCAGCAGGCTTTTTTACTTCCGAAAAATAACGTTGCTGAAATGGCCCACAAAATGCCGTTGAATTTGAAAATATTTTTGTTTATAAAAATTATAAAAAAAAACATGAAGTTCCGGTAGATATTGCTCACAAACCATAAGCCCTACCAAAATAGTTTATAAACCATGTTATAGAAAATTTTATAGAGATCCTTTTTGTCCTTGACACTTTTTTTTTAACAGCAATACTTTTTGGTTAAAATCGTAAGAACCGCGGTTAGAGACATATTTCGAGGAAAAAAGGGGGATAGGGGGGAGGGGAGCCAAAATTTGGCTTGGCAACATTCAGAACCGAATTCAGCAGGCTTTTTTACATCGAAAAAGACACGTTGCCAAAATGGCTCACAAAATGCCGTTGAACTTGAAAATTTTAATAAGAGTATGCTTTTAACCCCCGACGCAAGAGGGGTCTTACTACATCGAGCACTCCGGTACGGAGGCCTGCAATGCTCTAAGGTTTACTATGCTAAAGCATGACTTGACTGTGACTTTGAAGACTTGGAAGGAGTGTAATTATATTAAAAATACAATAATTATACATGAAAATGCACAAGCCGTGCGACGCCAATTATAAAGGAAAAAAAACACATTTTGTCCATTCCGTCAGCAGGCAAAATGTAATGAAACATCATCATATACTTACAACTACTTTATTCACTGTCTACTAAAATACATTTATATACAGAATACATAAGGTAATCCATTATTAAAATATTTAATTATCCTAATAGTATACATTATCGTGGTAATATTAATATCTAATGGTACACACCGCACGATAGGGTTCAATATCTTAACAACTAATTTTATACGTATATCCCAAATCCCAACTATTGAAATTAAATATAATCGTATTTTTCACCTTTTTTTCTTTTATTTTAACAGGTACGTAATAATTTAATTTAAATGTATATTTTTTTATTATAAATAATGTCTAAAAAACAAAGTAATAAATAAAATAAATAATGCTGGACAGTTCACACAACATTATCTAGCCCCAAGCTAAGCAGAGCTTGTGTTATGGGTACTAGATAACTGATATACATTACATACATAGTTTTTTTTTATTATGCATAGAAAATACCCCGAACACCCTGAACAATCTGCAGGTCGTACAAATATTTGTTCTGATGCGAGAATCAAACCAACAACCTCCTGCGTCGCCACAGAGGTCGTAAATGGCCTATAAGAATGTCTCTACTTTAAAGGATGCTCACGCTTGTAGCGCGAAATTAATTTTTTTTGGTGTTTTTTGCCCATTACAGCTCATTGATATTTATGAGATACTATCAATTGAAACATGTGTGTTAAGTCTCCTAGTTGTCGCGAAATCAACTTTCGCTATCTGAAGAAGTGTTTATGAGATGTAATGACCAAAATAACAACAACAAAAAAACGCGCCACAAGCGCGAGTGATCCACCTTAGGCTTAAAAAAATAAGAAAATAAGGTGGATGAGTAGGATAGATGCCATGAATAGCTTTGGGTAGTGGTTGTTATTTTAGCACATTTTTGTACGAGAGATGGATGGGCCTCCTCGCTTTGCAAAAAATAATTATCTGTGCCGGTCGGCGGCATCCGCCGTTTTATAAGTCCCGTGTGCAATTTGGTGTTGCTTGTAAGTGTAAAATTTATAGTGTTTTAGTGTTTTGTGGAAAACATGTAAGTAATAAATACATCATACACTTATCTTGCAAGGATTTAACGTAGTTTTAAGCAAAGGTTTCATAGAAAAAACGCGAGAAATCTTGGATTTTCTGGGGCGCAACGCGCAGCGCATAAATACATATATAAGCGGGACTGTTAACGGGTTTGGCCCGGGCCCGGGCCGGACAGCGTAGGTGATAATAATATTGAATTCCGTGTTCTATGGTAAATGCTCCATGTCCGGCGGCAGTGGTATGTTCTTGAGGATCGCAAACCGTTTGAGGGCGTCGTACTTCCCCCGGAGCGCCTCGATCTCGTCCCGGATACGGTTGTTGTCATCCTGCATCTGCTCCATGTCGTGCCATTCCTGAAAAAGCATACATAGAAAGATAAGATAGGATAAAGAGATAGGTAGATAGGTGGATCACGAGCACGGGACAGACGTCCATGCTGTAATGTTCGTAATAAAAGAGTGAGAAAGAGGGTAGATCGATATATCTGCCAATAACATCTACTCGCAAAGACTTTAGTTAGTTCTCCCGTGATCATGGCGCATGCAACTGTGCCGAAATATCGGGAACAATTAAAACTCCAAAATCATGTTAAATATCCCGTTTCTAGTGAAAAGTAAACCTACCCTTGTTATCCTACCCTTGTTACCCTATCCAAGATAAGCTACCCTAGTTAACCAACACAAGTTACCCTACCCTAGTTACCCTATGCTAGTTAACCCTACCCAAGTAACCTATTTCTTTGACGCAGGTAATTGCTTTATGCATACCCCAGCCTCGGGGGTAGGCTGTTGGTTATGTGGAACTGTCCTATCGGCCTACCCACTACAAACCTGCGGTATTCCCTCGGGTAGGCAAGCGCCGGAGCCACGGGCACGCATTTGCACTCATCCGCGGCACCGTAGTAACCTAGCCCTACCCTAGTTACCTCCCTCGTAGCCTAGGTTATGGCAATGTTTTCATACCTGACTCTTCTCAGTCTCGAGTTCGTCTTTTTGTTCTATTCGTTTGATACGGCACGACGCAGCGTAGCCACGGTTTTTCAGTGTCCGTCGACGTTGTTTCATACTAGAAATAAATTTAACATCAACTTATTACATTGAGTTACCTATAAGGATCAACTTATTACATTGAGTTACCTATAAGGATCAACTTATTACATAGAGTTACCAATAAGGATCAACTTATTACATAGAGTTACCAATAAGGATCAACTTATTACATTGAGTTACCAATAAGCATCAACTTATTACATAGAGTTACCAATAAGGATCAACTTTTACATTGAGTTACGAATAAGGATCAACTTATTACATTGAGTTACAAATAAGGATCAACTTATTACATTGAGTTACCAATAAGCATCAACTTATTACATAGAGTTACCAATAAGGATCAACTTATTACATTGAGTTACCAATAAGCATCAACTTATTACATAGAGTTACCAATAAGGATCAACTTTTACATTGAGTTACGAATAAGGATCAACTTATTACATTGCGTTTCCAATAAGGTTCAACTTTTACATTCAATTACTATTAAGGATCAACTTAAAAATAAGGGTCACAACTGGAAAAGAGTTCCCATGTCAGATCTGTGGAAAATACTGGAGGACCCATGAAACACTGAATATGGATGGATATACCAAACCACATACTATACAGCAGACATTTGAAGAGTTTTATTCCTCCATGAAGCTACAGAATCCCAGCTCAACAGTACACAGACCCGCACTGAGTTAGCCAATGATCTAACAGTTAACAGTACAGTCCACACTCTCACCAGTTTCCAGAACTGCCCGAGACTCCCGGGTCCCATTTATTTAAAGGACTTCAACAAGAGCTTCGTCATCATCTAGATAAGTATTTACTATCTCTGAACTACTATCTAATATAAACAAGATATTTACCGAACAATCTGCTCGCGAGTTAGGCCTCTCATCTTCAGCTGTCGATTGAGGTCCCGCACGGAGATGGACACCAGTTCATCATCGCTGATCTCGGCACACGGGGTTGGGGAAAGAGGTGCCTGAAATTATTTAATATAAATGATATTTATTGTTCGTAAAAGCTAGGTACATTGGATGTTTGGTTTAGAAAATGAGCATCTCTAGTTAGGCCTGTTAGGCATACAAACATTACAACAAAATTATACAGAATTAAACAATATTATAGATATTAATATTGGCTTTTGACGATCTCTGTGGCGCGGCTGGCAAACGTTCGCCTGCGACGCAGGAGGTTGCGGGTTCGATTCCCGCCTCGGAACAAATATTTGTGTGATTTGCAGATATTTGTTCAGGGTGTTCTGGGTATTTTCTATGTATAGGTAATACAAAATATCTATCTATGTAATATATTGTATTAAGTATATCAGTTGTCTAGTACCCATAACACAAGCTCTGCTTAGCTTGGGGCTAGATAATGTTGTGTGAAATGTCCAGCATTATTTATTTATTTATTTGATAGGCCATCAGCTTTCTTTGCGACCTTCCCTGAGGGCAAGGGGGTACCAGTAACTTTGTGTGTGGCCGTTCCTAATGATAGGTGGGGCCAGAAGCGAGTCAGCAACTATATTCGAGTACATGGAGCAGGCAGCCACTTTCTTTAAGACCCTCCCTTATAGCATGTGGGGTAGATAGCCACACCCTAATGGAATGCTAGGGTGAATACAAATTCTGTGTTTATAAACTCAACAAAACTGGTTGTCTGTTGGTAGGCAAGGCTGAAGAAATGAGACAGTGGGGAGAGAGCCCAAGTCAACATTCAATAGTCAATATTCACAGCAGTCAACTATATAGGCAGAACAGTCATAAATATAGATGGCAAACTATAGATATACCCCCACTTCCCCCCCCCCCCCCCCCCCCCCCCCCTATCCCCAACTCTCTACGTTGGTGTATCATAACCAATACTATAATATATATATATAGTCTATAGCCAACCCGATACCGATGCAAGGAGGAGACATTGTCCTGCACTGTTCGGTACAGAAATGATATGTTATTTTATCGAAGCAAATCTGTTTCAAGTCAACCCTTTGGTTGGGTTATATTTATGCAACAAAGTTAATTTAAGCTGGTCTGTAGAGCCCTGCTGATTGGGAGCTAGAGCTCCCAATAGCTGCTGGGTAGACCCAGTAAGCAGAAACAATAGGTAAGCTGATGTCAACCAAATTAATGTCATGTTTACTATTTTTCAACATGTGGGGTGAAGTAACTTGTGTACTTTGTTTTGGATGTGTAACAATTGGGCAGACTCTTACCATGTTAATAGCTTTCCGTCCCCCGTCCTTCAGATCATGAGGCATAATAGGTTTGGTACAACAAAATAAAAGTAACGGAGCTCCGTTACAATTTCCAATCACTTTTGATTTACTTTCACTGCACAGTAGTGCACAGTAGATAGAAGCTAAAATAATAAACTTCAATCGTGTATACAAATCGAGACGAGAATTGATTGCAATTTGTCCAAGATTGTTTAGTTAGATTATTTTTAAAAAAGTATCTTCGCAAAATCCTTGCAAAAACAAATCACAAAACACCTTGCACCTTGAAAAACAATTTATTGTTCACTTCCTCCGTCCGAAGAAAAACAGTAAAAAAACTATCTATGGAAAAACACTGAGAGAACTTTTTTAAGAGAGACATAAATTCAAAGAATTCTAAATAGTGATGTGCTTGGTGGATTCGATTGTGATTTGTTTGTTTTGTTCTGTTCACTCACAACTTATCGATGGTAGTACAGTTATTATTAAATTGAATTCTATGTTTTATAAAATAAAATTTAAAAAAAATCGCACCAAATCTATTTTCGTTACAATTCTATCAAAACGAGGTAACTCGTGGGAAACCCCTATGCCCTATCATATTTTTTGTTGAAAATTGTTTGAAGCAATAAGATAATTAAACACTCGTTAAGGGTAGTGGTGGGTCCTCAGCACATGGTGCTACGACACTTGCTTGCTCAAAAGAGGCCCTCACCCAATGCGCGCCCAATTTTTTTTTAATCGTGCTACCACAGTGTGTAAAAAGCCTCATTCACTGTGCCGTCATGTTTGATGTCTTTAATCAATACATAATGAAGTGTAATTTTTTGTGCGTGTGTGCTTGTAGCGAGAGGGAGACAGACGTCACGCGAGCGGCGCGATCCACACAGTGTGCTGGCACACTTGTATTAAAGAGGCCTTGCACGTACTACGCGAAAAAAGTACGTGCTACAACACTATTATGGGGGAATGAAAAGTCCCGTTTGTTGATTGATGAAGGTTTGAATTGATGCTGAGCTGATTTATTTTTTAGTCTGTGGTTGTCAGAAATCGAAATCGGAGTTTGTGGAGAAAGAAAATCAAGCAAAACGCAATTTTGTAGTAGTTTTTTGCGTACAAACTTGTGGAAAAATGGCCAAACGAAAGAATAAACCGTTGATCGATTCAGATTCTAGCAGTGAATGCTCCGATTTGGACTCCGTAAGTTTTTACTGCGATATAATCCTAGGTTAGAAGTCTGATACTTCGTGACTGAATTCCATGGTTTTACAACTGCGTATTTCTGCAAAGAACCATTTTTCATTGATTATTAACGTACCACGCCCTTTCTCGACGGAATTATCATCAGCTCCAGCTATTTCAATGATCGTTTTCAATAAAACATAGCATCAAAACTTTCAACACCATTTTCTAGAATTTGTCCGATATTCGTCCTGTAACGTCGTTTCGTGGCCTCTGAGCATGACTCATGTAAAATAAAACAATCATAGTACAAGCCTGGGCTGGCAAACCCTATATAAAGGTTAAAACACGTTATTTACACTTGATACATGAAAAGCATTCTAGCTTTGCCTCTAATGATTACTACTGGCTTTCCAATGTACAATGTCATGTTTGAATATTTCTTTTGATTATGTAATTGCAGATTCTAGACTTTCACTTCTGTCTAGATACTCACAAATCTCCTATATTTATAAAAACATAAACCATGAGCTTGGTTATTGAGAAACCTATAAAAGTATCAAAATAGCTGAGTAATAGTCTATTTTCGTCGTTTTCTGTGAGGGATACACATTATAGTCTAGAGTTTGTACAAAAACTACTTTACCTTATTCTTAGAGCTGAATACACTGTAGTAGCATGACTGGATACACTGTGGGAAGTGCCCCGCCTTGAATCTAAAGATAGCGAGTTCTAAATCAGTGGACGTTTACCATTGGTCTTTGATCTGAATTATCTAGAGAACATGCGGGAAATCCCGTGCTTCTGAGAAAAGCTATGTTATTAAACTGTACCGGGACTTATTATGTGGTATAATGCTGCACACCTAACGAGTTTAAGCCAGGGTGAAAACCAACTGTGAGATCTTAAGTGGATAATGAACTTGTACAATAAAATTTAACATTATCATGTTCATGTTATTATTATTATGTTATTATCATTATCATCAGCTTCAGGAGCTGCCCGTGTATTATAAATAAATAAAAAAAAAAAAAAAAAAAATTGTCCAGGCATTCCTGTTCATTTAACGATTTAATGAAAGTTTCAAGAGTCTAGTTAAAATGGTTAAAATATTTGTTGTTTTTTTGTCGAACTTGCTTACTTAAAACAGCATGGTGCCAGATTTTCAAAATGATAAATCGGATGCCAGATACACATAATGTACAGATACACACATGTATATCAGAAATGGTAGGTAAATGTTATGTATCTGTTCCATGGGTCAGTTTTGATGCAGTGATGTCAAGCCTATCGGTGATGACGCCATTTTGAAGAAATGAAAAATGCAAGTACATCATGCTGATGCAGATTGCCGAGAAATTTGGATCATCATCACCCTGTAGACCACCGCCCCCATAGAATGCCACAATGAATGGTCTCCATCCACCGACTTCCTGGCCTACATAGCATGCCCATTGCCACGTCTATGTATATATGATCTTGGTTTTTCTATGGAAACATGTAGTGTAACTCCGAGCATAGCTCTCTCCATAGCCCGTTGCGCGATTTTGAGCTTGTTTATGAGGCCAATAGTAAATACTTTTCAAACTACCTGGATGAGCCGGGAGTAGGAAAGTGGGGAATGGCACAGGCAGGGAGAAGACTATACTCAGTAGTGGAGGAAGTCAGAACATTGAAGAGATTGAGATTGAGTGCCATTGCAGAGGGCCTCATAGTGAGGCACTCTTAATAGTAGTAGAGCTTTTTTGTGAAAGAGTTCGTCCAGGGAAGTACTACCACCATACCGATTTCTGCCGCAAAGCAGTAGTGCACGCATTGCTGTTTTCCGGTTTGAAGTGTATGGTTGCCGGTGAAATTACAGGCACATGAGACTTTTCATCTTTATGTCTCAGGGTGGCGGGTGCAGTGCAATGCCACATAGGGCGCGTCCTAGGTGGACGTGACCTATGAGGTAATGCATTTGGATGCACCTTGGACCTTGGATAACAATAATAATCCAAAAATATTAATTTTGCCAACACAAACCTTTTATTTTCAGCAATTCCTAAACCTCGCTAAGAAGAAGAAGACAGGGGAATCCCCACCGTCAAAGTCTAAAGGCAAGTCTTCTGGCAGTGAGGAGTCCGACTGGGATGACGATGACAAGAAAAATAACTGTGAGTTTGTTTCTAGAAACATTTTGCTTTCGTACCCAGGGCTAACAAGATCCATAGCCAAATTGGTCAAGGTGTTGCTGATTAGAGGCAACTATATCTATTTATTTATGTATAATACACAGGTAGCTCTCGGAGCTGATGTGTGTATATCTTAGTCCTTATCAGTGCACTTTAAAGACAGTCTATTTTTGAAAGAAGTCACTGAGGTGGCACTGATCACTGAGTACGGAACAATAGGAGACCCTGAGGTATAAAGATAAAAAGTCTCATGTGCCTGTAATTTCACTGGCACACATACCCTTCAAACCGTAACAAAGAAATGCAAGCACTACTGCTTTGGGGCAGAAATAGGTATGAAGATAGCACTTTCCCCGACGAACTAGTGTCAGGTGGCGAACTTATTATTATTAGTATTATTTAAAATTATAGACTAGCAGCTTTCGCTGATATGCCTATTTCAGAGTGTTTAAATGTCTTAGTTCCACTTGCTGCACTGATTACACTTTAATTTCTTTAATTGTTAACAGTTTGTTCATTCGCAACCAGTTATCCAATTTGTTCTTGAAAGCGTTTATTGATGTGGCAGTAACAACAGTGACTTCCAATCACATTCTCACAAAATCAACTAAAAACCTGTTGAATGGATATCTAACTTAAATTTTATTACTCTTTCCAGCCAAATCGTCCTCCTCATCATCGGACTCCGAAAGTGATGCATCAGAATCATCAAAAAAGTCTCCTAAGAAACCCAGCAGTCGGAAACCCTCAACGGACCACTCCGATAGCGACAAAAAGAAGGAAACCAAGAAACCAGAACCCAGAAAAAGTACAGACAGTACGGGGAGCAAGAAGAAAGACACCTTCAGTGAACCGGAAGAAGGTACAAGACCTACTGACGTATTTTTGTTGACATGGCGTATTTGGATGTTGACATCTCGTATTTAGATTTTGATAGTGTACCAGAACCCCAGAAGGCAGTGTTACATCTTGTAGTACCGAAAACTGCACCGATGTTCAGAAGGCTTAGATCTTCTAATTCCAAGACCTGTCGTATTTGGTATAGACATCGCATATTTGGATGTTGACATCTCGTATTTGGATTTTGATAGTGTGCCAACAGGTAGTTTTAGATCTTCTAATATCAAGATTAGGCTTGTGTTTAATAGTTCACTGAGCGGAGCGCTCTGTTCTAGTACAATAATTATAATAGTCAATAGTTATTTATTGATAATTTAAATTATAAATAAGTCAAGGCGTGAGAACTACTTAAAAGTAGCACACAATTAGTACAAAACAATTACTTATTAAAAAATAAAAATCTATTCTAGTTTAAATAGTTACATTCTTAACATTTACAATTTTAATAAAAATTAATGTCACAATATGATAAGTAGTTACCGTTTTACATTTATACGCTATGAACTCGTCATAGGTATAGAAGTTTTGCTCGATAAGCTAGCGTTTAAACCTATTCTTAAAAATTGACATGCTTGGAGTCTCTGTCATGGTGTCAGGAAGTTTGTTATACACAGCTGGGCCCATAACAATCAATCAAATGTACTAGTTCAGTCTTATAGTTCTATTAGTCCTGTTAGTTCAGTGTTAAGAGTCTTGGTTCGTGTTCGTTCGTTCGTTCGTTCGTGCTCGGTCTTTGTCGGAGACGCATCAAGTGATCGGTCGGACGGTGTGTGTGCTCGCGCGCTCACTCGTTTGCGAAAGGAACTAATAGTACTATTGAACTAATAAGGATGATCTACGGGAAAAGTTCGTTCTCGTTCAATAGTGGGAAATAATTCCAAATCATTCTTCGTACGTGAACTACACAAGCCTAATCAAGATTCTGCACTGGCGTATTTGGGTGTTGACAAGGCTTAGATTAAAGATCTAATTCCCAGGACCTTTTGACGTATTTTGCTCCTGAGATCTCGTATGTTTGAGTGTTGACTTGGGTATTGGGTGTTGAAATCTAGTATGTTAGTATTAACACCTAGTATATCTACTGCGAGGCCAAGCGATAGCGGATGGCACTGCTTAGAGACAGAAGTAGACACTCTCGAAATTTAACCTGTGAGAAAGAACATAGAGTCCGCGCCACGACTGAAGTTCGGTGACTGGAGCGCTAGTTTCTATGCGCAAAAGTGCAAAAGCGAAAATCTACCTCTGTTATCCGTTAGTTCCTCAAAAGGCCGTCGGACTTCAGTCGAGGCGCGGACTCTTGGTTCGATTCTTTACCCGGACTTGTTTGTAAGATTCGTTAGTATAAGATTTGTCCTGGCTGCTAACTTATTTATGGAAAGTTTTATTACTGGAAGAAAGCGTTAGCTGAGTCAGTTGTGGGAAGCAATGACAGCAATGAGCTCACCTCTCGTCACGTCTATATCCCACGATAATGCAACCCACTGTGAAATATGCCCATTGAGGCTCTACCTACCCCTTCGGGGAAGAAGGCGTGTGTCTATGAGTGTATGCATGTATGTTCGATTCTTACCCGCACTTCACATACCAAGATTGGTTGATGGAAGGAAAACTAGATGACATGATGATGATAGTATTTGAGTATTGCCATCTAATATTTGAAAGTTGGCATATCGTATTTAGGTGTTGAAATCTCGTATTTGTGTAGGAATCCCGCATATATATGAGTTTAATCTTGAACTTCTTAACAGGTGAAGTGTCCTCACATTCATCAGACAATGACTCGATTGATTCAGAAGAAGAATTTAACGATGGGTAAGTTGAAACCGAATTGAACTTCGTCATCAAAGTTCAGGTACAAAGTTCCAAATAATTAAATATGTTTGCTATGTCAAATGATATATTTCAATAAGACTCGCTTATAGCATTATTTTTTATTTCTAAAATAATTTTTAAAAAAAATGTTTCTAGGTATGACGAGAATCTCATGGGTGACTCTGAAGACAGAGCGCGCCTCGCCGCAATGAGCGAGAAAGAGAGGGAGCAAGAAATATTCAAACGCATCGAGCGGAGAGACTTGATGAAAACTAGGTAAATATAGATAGATAGATAGATAGAAAATTCTTTATTGCACATAAAACAAAGAAGTACAAAGGCGAACTTAATGCTAGAAAGCAATGCAAGCCATGATGTCAATTTTATTTCCTTTATGGTGAGGGTGCCGACTGACCGTCTATCGACCTTCATGAATGGAGAGTTCTAGCCGAGAGGTGTCAAGTTCGGGAGGTTCTTCGGACGCTTGACACGAGACAACGCGCAGTTGCGTCATACGTCGCCGTCAACACGTGTGCATTAAAGCAGAATAAAAGTGTTTTTTTATATGTATGTTAGTTTTTAAGGTATTTATGTTGCTATGAGCTTTTTAGGTTTTTTGTACATTTTCCAATAAGCCTGAAATAAAGATATTTGATTTTGATTTTTCATAGCTTCATATCTAGCTCTCATCATCATATACAGCTCGTTCACCGTAATATGGCACCTGCAAATACTCCATGGCAGGTGCCAACTTACGGTGAACGCTCTGTATCTATGGACTCCATCAGATATACTTCAACAGTGTTGCCATCAACCCAAAGTCCTGTTCAGTTGCTTCTTCTTTGAAAGAAGTCCAATTTGCATAAAGTCCTTTTCGCAAAAAGTCCCTTTCGTAGTACCTTTCGCATAAAGTTCCTGTCGCAAAAGTCTCTTTCACAAGAGTTCCCTTTCGTAATAGTACCTTTCACATTAATTCGTCTAAAGTGACGACATCTGTGCGCGGCGGGCGAGTAGCAGGCTGAAATACGAGAGGTTGCGGGTTCAAGTCCTGCTCCGTGAGGAATGTTTACGTTTATAGTGTTTGTTTGAGGTATGATCTGCAAATATTTGTGTGTTGTTGTACCACGGTACTCGTAGTTCCTGATACCCACGACACAGGGAATCCTAGTGTGGGATCAATACTATGTATATGACGTTTGGGTGTTTTATTTTGTTATTTTATTTTCAGAAAAACCAACAGCTTACTTTAACCTAATAAAGTGTGCTATGTTATGTTAAAGTCCCTTTCGCAAGACATACTTTTCGCAAAAACTCCCTTTTGCAAAACATGTATTTCGCAAAAAGTCCCTATAAACTGCCTGGAAAACCCAAATAAAAAAAAGGTTAATTTAATTGTTGGAATGTATTCCAGGTGGGAAATAGAACGGAAACTCCGTCTGGCGCGGAGGTCCGCCTTGGAACGGTCCGCATCGCCCGGCGAGATACAGCGACGGCGGGAGGCGAGGCGCCGGCGTCGCGCCAAGCGCGAGCAGCAGCAGGCGCGGGAGAAGGAGCGGGAGAGAGCCAGGGACAGGGAGAAACAAGGTACGTCCTTATAAGAGCACACACTCCGTCTGGCGAGGAGGTCTGCCTTGGAACGGTCCGCGTCGCCCGGCGAGATACAGCGCCGGCGCGAGGCGAGGTGCCGACGCCGCGCCAAGCGCGAGCAGTAGCAGGCGCGGGAGAGAGCCAGGGACAGGGAGAAACAAGGTACGTCCTTATAAGAGCACAAACTGCCTTGGAACGGTCCGCGTCGCCCGGCGAGATACAGCGCCGGCGCGAGGCGAGGTGCCGACGCCGCGCCAAGCGCGAGCAGTAGCAGGCGCGGGAGAGAGCCAGGGACAGGGAGAAACAAGGTACGTCCTTATAAGAGCACAAACTGCCTTGGAACGGTCCGCGTCGCCCGGCGAGATACAGCGCCGGCGCGAGGCGAGGTGCCGACGCCGCGCCAAGCGCGAGCAGTAGCAGGCGCGGGAGAGAGCCAGGGACAGGGAGAAACAAGGTACGTCCTTATAAGAGCACAAACTGCCTTGGAACGGTCCGCGTCGCCCGGCGAGATACAGCGCCGGCGCGAGGCGAGGTGCCGACGCCGCGCCAAGCGCGAGCAGTAGCAGGCGCGGGAGAGAGCCAGGGACAGGGAGAAACAAGGTACGTCCTTATAAGAGCACAAACTGCCTTGGAACGGTCCGCGTCGCCCGGCGGGAGGCGAGGACAGGGAGAAACAAGGTAGGCCCTCAATAAAAGCATAAATATCTAGTACCCATAACACAAGCTTAACTTGGGGCTAGATAATGTTTTGTGAATTGTCGAGCATTATATATTTATTGTATTTATTTAACCGGTCGAGTCGCGCGATTTCGCTTGCATACTATCCCTTGAGTCGCGGGCAGATCACGGCAAAAATGATGGATGGGCGACTCAGCACTAAATCGTTAATTGTGGCCTAATTAATGGACGGATAATAAAACTAATACCACTTCAAGAATCCTCTTGAAATTTCTTATTGGTTTCTTTATAAGCGACTATTTTATAAAAACTTACCGTTTTGTTGGTAAAAAAAAAAAAAAAACATTTCCTCACTGTGGCTAAATTGTGACCACTAACTTTGAGATCACAATAAACATCTTCACAAAGCACTTTCTAGTAGTTTATTGGCAATAACACATGGTCTATATCCTAAAATACATTATTATTGCAGTCATTTACACTCAAATAACCAGAAAACACACAATTTTCTTTATTTTGTAAGACTGATGACCGCAGCAACAAAATGGCGGCCGATATCGATCGAATATTGTTTGTTTACTAACTTAACTTTAATCTTAAAAAGTGGTTATTGCCTCTTTGTCAGTCTAGCATCATGCCTCTATGGAATAGTGTTGCAATATCTAGCATCCGGTTCCTAAATTATTGCCTCTTTGTCAGTCTAGCATCATGCCTCTATGGAATAGTGTTGCAATATCTAGCATCCGGTTCCTAAATAATGACTGATAGACAATATTATAAACCCTCTATGGACTGTGTCGGCCGACACATGTAGGATTCCAAGGTATGCGGAAAATAGTGTGTCGGCCGACACATGTGCACGCCAAGCGGTTAATTGCCTCTAAACATTACTTAACAGTCACATATATAGTCCTGATCACACACAAATATATGCAGAGCAATTCTTTTATTTGTCATTTCTATAATTTTACAGAATCGTCACAATCTGAGCCGCCTCCAGACACTGAGAACGAAAAGGAACAGAATCCACCCAGTCCCGGGGAAATACTAGATGACTCAAAAGATGGAGGTAAGATTATTATTACGAGTAAAGATGTCAGCCGAATCCAACTCGGATGGGCAGCATTTATAAAGCATTTATCGGATTTTAGCAGCACCATACCTAGTTCTGCCGCAAAGCAGTAGTGCTCGCATTACTGTGTTCCAGTTTGAAGGGTATGGATGCCGATGAAATTACAGGCACATGAGACTTTTCATCTCTATGTCTCAGGGTGGCGGGCGCAGTGTAATGCCACATAGGGCGCGTTCTAGGTGGACGTGACTTATGAGTTAAAGCGTTGTTAAAGGCGGAGTAACCTCCGCCTTTAACAACGCTTTAACTCGGTAACCTGCTAAAAAAAGACTGGGCACTGAGACGTGGCCGCTTACTATTGGCCGCATACACAAGCTCAAAGTCGCGCAGCGGGCTATGGAGAGAGCTATACTCGGAGTATCACCACGTGATAGAATCCGAAATGAGATCCTTATAGAACAACCATAATCACCGACATAGTTAATTTAGCAAGTTGAAGTGGCAATGGGCACGCCATGTAGCTCGCAGAACTGACTGACTGATCGCATTACTTTTATTAGTTTATTAATATTTTCACACGGATTCACTCGTGTTATACCGGGTTAAAAAAATTGCCTTTTTAACCCCCGACGAAAAACGAAGGGGTGTTATAAGTTTGACGTGTCTGTGTGTGTGTGTGTGTGTCTGTCTGTCTGTCCCAAAGTAGCTCCCGAACGGCTGAACCGATTTCGTTTTTTTTTTTTGTTTGAAAGGTTTATTTTTCGGGAGTGTTCTTAGCTTTGTTTGATCAAAATCGGTTCAGCCGTTCAGCGTTGGGGTTTTTTTTTTAATTTTAACAAAAACAATTACTTGTTACGAACGATACCACTACCATCGGATCATCGTCACCAAAATCTAAATCCTGGTAAATATGCCGTATGTAGTGAAAAGTACTTTGCTCATATATAATTGAACCCTCTATATGACATTTGTTTTTAGAAGCAGAGAGATCAGCCTCCCCCCTGTTCGGCGCGGCCAAGACGGAGCGCAAGCGCAACGTGGACGACCGGCGACAGAACGCCATGGCGGCGCTCAAGGCGCAGCGCGACGCGCGCACGGCTCGCGAGCAGCACATCAAGCAGAAGAGGCGCATGGAGGAGGAGAAGAACAAGGACAAAGACGATGACGACGTGAGTAGCACTAACAGAACGCCATGGCCGCGCTCAAGGCGCAGCGCGACGCGCGCACGGCTCGCGAGCAGCACATCAAGCAGAAGAGGCGCATGGAGGAGGAGAGGAACAAGGACAAAGACGATGACGACGTGAGTAGCACTAACAGAACGCCATGGCGGCGCTCAAGGCGCAGCGCGACGCGCGCACGGCTCGCGAGCAGCACATCAAGCAGAAGAGGCGCATGGAGGAGGAGAGGAACAAGGACAAAGACGATGACGACGTGAGTAGCACTAACAGAACGCCATGGCCGCGCTCAAGGCGCAGCGCGACGCGCGCACGGCTCGCGAGCAGCACATCAAGCAGAAGAGGCGCATGGAGGAGGAGAGGAACAAGGACAAAGACGATGACGACGTGAGTAGCACTAACAGAACGCCATGGCGGCGCTCAAGGCGCAGCGCGACGCGCGCACGGCTCGCGAGCAGCACATCAAGCAGAAGAGGCGCATGGAGGAGGAGAGGAACAAGGACAAAGACGATGACGACGTGAGTAGCACTAACAGAACGCCATGGCGGCGCTTAAGGCGCAGCGCGACGCGCGCACGGCTCGCGAGCAGCACATCAAGCAGAAGAGGCGCATGGAGGAGGAGAGGAACAAGGACAAAGACGATGACGACGTGAGTAGCACTAACAGAACGCCATGGCGGCGCTCAAGGCGCAGCGCGACGCGCGCACGGCTCGCGAGCAGCACATCAAGCAGAAGAGGCGCATGGAGGAGGAGAGGAACAAGGACAAAGACGATGACGACGTGAGTAGCACTAACAGAACGCCATGGCGGCGCTTAAGGCGCAGCGCGACGCGCGCACGGCTCGCGAGCAGCACATCAAGCAGAAGAGGCGCATGGAGGAGGAGAGGAACAAGGACAAAGACGATGACGACGTGAGTAGCACTAACAGAACGCCATGGCCGCGCTCAAGGCGCAGCGCGACGCGCGCACGGCTCGCGAGCAGCACATCAAGCAGAAGAGGCGCATGGAACAGGAGAGGAACAAGGACAAAGACGATGACGACGTGAGTAGCACTAACAGAACGCCATGGCGGCGCTCAAGGCGCAGCGCGACGCGCGCACGGCTCGCGAGCAGCACATCAAGCAGAAGAGGCGCATGGAGGAGGAGAGGAACAAGGACAAAGACGATGACGACGTGAGTAGCACTAACAGAACGCCATGGCGGCGCTTAAGGCGCAGCGCGACGCGCGCACGGCTCGCGAGCAGCACATCAAGCAGAAGAGGCGCATGGAGGAGGAGAGGAACAAGGACAAAGACGATGACGACGTGAGTAGCACTAACAGAACGCCATGGCCGCGCTCAAGGCGCAGCGCGACGCGCGCACGGCTCGCGAGCAGCACATCAAGCAGAAGAGGCGCATGGAACAGGAGAGGAACAAGGACAAAGACGATGACGACGTGAGTAGCACTAACAGAACGCCATGGCGGCGCTCAAGGCGCAGCGCGACGCGCGCACGGCTCGCGAGCAGCACATCAAGCAGAAGAGGCGCATGGAGGAGGAGAGGAACAAGGACAAAGACGATGACGACGTGAGTAGCACTCAGGGAACTGTACCGCTACCTAGCTCCATACAAAACGATATGTTCAAATTTTTGAGTTGTTGCGTTACATGCTTACTCAGTAACGGTAAAGGTTACAAACTATTTTAGATGTTAATACAGAGATTACTTGAGGATGTAATCTAAATAAATCATAGACAAGAAACACGATCGGTGAAACTTTAATCAATAGCTTTATTTTGTTAAATTGGCCTTCCTAAAACCCGTTTTAGGTCCCTCCTTCGATTAGAGAAAATATTAAGCGTAATTTTTTTGTAATTGAAGGAGGGAACTATCTCTGGTTTTAGGAGAGTCAATTTCAAAAAATCTATCTTTTGCTAAATGTTTTATCCATCATGTTTCTGTTCTAGATTTATTTAGATTACAAACTTAACCGTTATTGAGCGAGAGTGTAACGCAACAACTCCAAAATTTTAACATAGCGCCTTAAACCTTGAATGAATTTCTATGTGTGGTACCATGGTACTTGTAGTTTCTTATACCCACGACAAAGGGTATCCTAGTGTGGGAACAGGACTATGTATGTTACTACTGGATGTTATTATTACTATAAAATAAAAAGGTATTAAATAAAATCACAGAGTACATGTACAGGTACAGAAGGTTGACTCCCCAAAATCATTTAAATAAATAGCGACTCTTGCCTAACCACATTAAAGTGCAATTCAGGTCGCACTGCGCTAGTTACCTACAGCTAAAGTCACCTAGAAGTTACCTCTCTATCGCGTAACTCTTATCTTGTCTGACTCACTGCATTGACTCGACAAGTCGAGCCCGCTGAGTACCTGTAGCTTAACACCTAGTGTGGAGTATACCTGATAAAATGTTAATGTGTTCTTTTGTTATAGGACGATGATGACATGATAGGCGGCACCAGTAAAGGCAGCGTTAAACTGAGGGCCTCTGACATCTACTCGGATGACTCCGGCTCAGACTCCGATGACAACAAGTCACAGGGTGAGTTAATAAACTAGTTTTCGTCCTTATGAAGTTACTATCACACACTAACTAAAGTACAAGCAACATATTGCGGAGACTAAGATCCAGAGTCTCGAGCACCGCCGTAAAGTCTTTTTTTTTTTTTTCTAATGGATTTTAATGCAGTTGACCGCCTGGGGTCATGACTGCGTTACCGGGCTTTTGGTGAGCGCAGATGGCGCTCAACCTGCAAAGTTAGGTTGGGGCAACTAGCACAAGGGCACCACTTACGTACGGACCTCGGCTTGGGCTGTTGCCGGTTGGGGAGGAACGGGCAAAACGCCCCGGAACATGCTTGTACCGGTTTAGGCGTAAGGTGCAGATGGTACTTAGAAGGTTCGTCGACCTCGCCGGCGAGGTCGGTGCAAAGGTAGAGTGTTGTCTCTGTCTTGACTGGATGACGTCGCTACCGCATTAGCGGTAGTGATAGGGTCATCAGGATCACCAAGAACATGTCTTGGTCTACGGAGGGACTGGGCCGTAAAGTCGCATGCCTTTCGATCTTCTATAGGTTACATTTCGGGGAATGCTCCCAGGAACTTCATGTTCTTATCCCACCGTCTCCTTATCATCATAGGACGAGCAGACGCACGGCTCGGTACCACCCTTGCCTCATTAGTATACCCTCTATTAGTACTAAACGATTCAGTTCTACCTTTATACTGCGAAATGCACACTACCGTCGTCTGTCCTTCCTGAAAACCTTCTAGACCTTTGTGCTCCATCTTCGGCCACATCTTCACTTACCAACAGGTGAGATTATGGACAAAGGTCTATCAAAATAGATGTTACTTAGCACGTAGCCACGTACAAACTAATATCTAACGTCTATGTATGTATGTTTAGAATAGTTTTTGCTTAGCATTATCCCTGTCACTTTCACACACATGTCAAATCACGCGTGCTAGAGAGGGACAGAGAGAATGCTAAGCATTAGTATGTGCTAAGTTAGATCTATTTTTTTCTCGGTCCTCGTGTAGGGTCTGAATACTCTTAACTAAGCAGCTCTTTAATACAAGCCATCTGTTAGATAAAATTACTTCCCTAATGTTAATTACATTACACAATGTGGCTAATGTTAAAAAGGACTTTTGTTTGTTGTAAAGGATTTTTTTTCTTCTCCTTATTACGTTTTTTATGCACCACCTACATAAATGTATCCACAATACACAAAGGTGAGCTGGTAGAGAATGCTTCTTAGCATTAAGTTCGCCTATGTACATTGTTTGTTTTGTGCAATAAAGACTATTCTATTCTATTCTATTCTAATGTTTTTGACATTGTGTTGCAACAAATAACTTTGAATAGAATTGAAAAAAAAATGCTATATGGCCAATGCCAAGTTCTTACTATCAGTATTTGACTTCAGGTCGTCGCAGCCGCAGCTCGTCTAGTTCTTCCTCTTCCAGCGGAAAAGAAGAAGAGAAGAAGAGAGACGAGAGGGAGAGGGAGCGGGTGGAAGTGAGATACGCCGATAGCCGCGATCAGATCAACAAACTCAGGCTAAGCAGGTATAAATTCGTTTTATAGACAGGTAGCTGTGGTGTGTCCGGTCTAAGAATAGACCCCTCCGTCTCTTCCCGTGGATGTCATAAAGCCGACTAAGGGATTACCCGGACATGTTGATAAGATTTGTCCTGGCTGCTAGCTTATTATGGAATGTGTTATTACTGGAAGAAAGCGTTAGCCGAGTCAGTCGTGCGAAACAATGGCGGCGATGAACTCACCACTTATCATGTCTATAATCCACGATGGTGCAACCCACTGTGAAAAGATGCCCATTGTTACTCCTTCAGTGAAAAACGCTGTGTATAGAATCGTTATTGTCTTAAGATAACTTATAAAACTTAAAATATGGTTATGCGGTGAGCATGCAATAGGTACCTACAGGTTATTATAAAACTAGTGATGGTACATACATAAATTAAAACATAAATAGTGAAACAAAGTAGAAGAGTATTAAGGTTTATTTTTATTTTTTATTTGTTCAACAACCAAGACTGTGCGCATCGTCACTGAAGTGAGACCGAGGTCAAACAAAGGTCTATCAAAGTAAAAAAAAAACAATAATATGTTTTGATAAACCTACTGATGTTTTAATCAACCAACATGTTGACCATCAAATAGAATAAAAAGAGTTAAAAGTACTCGTATTGTTTTCATTTCAATGTGTCTGACCCTATGTTACGGCACGATGTATCGCCAGACAGCGACAGAGTTACGTGTTAGAGGAGAACGGCAATATTTAGGTGAATATCGCGTTAGCGCTAAGAGCTTATGCGAGCTGAATTGCACTTTGTTGCGTCCCATTTAGAGTCGCTATTTATATAATTTGTTTCGCGAAGTTGGCCTTCTGTACTTGTACTATTATTTATTTTGTGAAGGAGGCCATTTTATTTTTACTATATCACTTTTTTAACCCCTGACGTAAAAACGAAGGGGTGTTATAAGTTTGACGTGTCTGTGTGTCTGTCTGTCCCATCGTAGATCCCGAACGAATGAACCGATTTGTTTTTTTTTTTGTTTGAATGAAATGTGTATTTGTCCGGTGTGTTCTTAGCAATGTTTGATCAAAATCGGTTCAGCCGTTTTCAGCTGGGTTTTTTTTTAAATTTAAACAAAATGAATTACTTTTTTGTCTCCAGGTTTAAACTAGAGAGACTAGTGCACTTACCTTTCTTCGCTCGCGTGGTCACAGGCTGCTTCGTCCGCATCGGCATCGGAAATAATAACGGGAATCCTGTATACAGGGTGCGTATTACTATCATCATAAGCCTAGTCCACTGCTGCACATAGGCCTCGCCCGTAGAATGCCACGACTAATAGCTTTAAACCGCATCCATCTACCGCCTTCCTGCGACCTAAAAAATGTTGTCGAAAGTATAAAATGTGAACCAACTGAACAGTGCCTCGCGGTTTCACCTGTATAAGTCTCGATCCTGTGGGAATATCGGGATTAAAACTAACCCATGCGCTATTCCATGGGTCCAGAATCTCCATTCGGTTCTTATCCTATCTAAAACTAGCTATGTATAATTAGTTGCCGTTAGAAGTAACACAACTTCCTCTAAACGAGTTCAAGCAGAAGGTAAAAATATTCCTCGAAGGTCATCCATTTTACCATACTAACGAGTACATGGGGTGTTCATTTTCTGATTTGCATGCACTATAGGAGGTACCTAGGTAAAAGTATCTAGGTACTGTAAGTTTATATGTCAACAGTATTTTATAGTTAGGTATTTTCATGTTATATTTTGGTGTTGTAGTGTGATTTTTATTTTATATTCTTTAACTTGTGTGTTAATTATGTATATTAAGTGTTGACATGCCAATGTTATGTAATATAACTAAATAAATGAATATCTGAATATCTTATTTATTGTGTAGAAAAAAGGTTTTAATGCACCAAATTTACGTCCTAATTTTTTATATTTTTTTGTTTTCAGGTAGCAGAAATAATAGACGTATATGAAACGGCAAAAGTGTATAATCTAGGGAATACGAGAACTAACAAAGGATTGAAGCTCAGGCACGGGACTCAAGACAGAGTGTTCAGGCTTGAGTTCGTCAGTAATCAGGTAATTACCCTCATACTATCCTGTCAGTGGCTCAGGAATTAGAACGAAGAAAGAGGAAGCCCACTTGCCTTGACTAGGCTGAACCAGCCATGCTTGCTGCGTGCGGAGGTACCCACAACTCCAACTCTGTCAATTTTTAGTAGCAGTAGAGCTTTCTTGTGAAAGAGTTCGTCCGGGGAAGTACTACCACCATACCTATTTCTGCCGCAAAGCAGTTGTGCTCGCATTGTTCCGGTTTGAAGGGTATGGTTGCCAGTGAAATTACAGGCACATGAGACTTTTTATCTTTATGTCTCTGGGTTGGCGGGCGCGGTGCAAATGCCATATAGGGTGCGTCCTAGGTGGATATGATAATGCACTGGTGATAATGCACTGTTTATATGGGAGCCCACTTATTTTTTTTTTATTGTTTTAGTATTTGTTGTTATAGCGGCAACAGAAATACATAATCTGTGAAAATTTCAACTGTCTAACTATCACGGTTCATGAGATACAGCCTGGTGACAGGCGGACGGACAGACGGGCGGACAGCGGAGTCTTAGTAATAGAGTCCCGTTGTACCCTTTGTGTATAATAAACAATAAATAAATAATGCTGGACAGTTCACACAACATTATCTAGCCCCAAGCTAAGCAGAGCTTGTGTTATGGGTACTAGATAACTGATATACTTAATACAATATATTACATAGATAGATATTTTTTATTATACATAGAAAATACCCAGAACACCCTGAACCTGTGTATGGAACCCAAAAAACTATATAAGACTTGTTTTAAATAAATTTGTTGTTATTATTAATTGCAGGAGTTCACCGACAGTGAGTTCACGAAGTGGTACAAGGCTATAAAGGACGCGAACAAACGACCCCCCACCATGGACTTCGTCAGGAGTAAAATAGTCGAGGTCAAAGACGCACTAGTGTACGAGTTCAAGGTGAGTTCCAAGCTCAATGCTGTGGTGTGTCCCTTCTAAGAATAGACCCTATGAGGTAATGCACTGTTCATAGGCAGAGGTTACCGCTTAGCATCTGCTTGTTCAGTCATTCAAGTAGTAGTAGTAGTAGTAAAAAAAGACCCCTCCGTCTCTTCCCTTGTACTAAGTACCAAGGCTTGAGGGACCAGGGTTATCCTCCTGCCAAGAGTGGTGGTTATGGCAAATCCTCCCAATGTATTCTATGGTGAGGCCTCGTGCAGTGGACGTCTAAAGGCTGTTGATGATTATAATGACATTCCTGTCAAGGTTAGAAGGTTTTTATCTTGAAAGGCAACTCTGAGATGGAGTACTTTCTGCATTACAAATAGCAAGACGGCATTTTTTTTAATTATGTATGCAGAAGTAATAATTACCCGCTCGCGTTTTCCCAAAAAAATATCCCATAACTTAAATGAGCATCAACATAGTCGTAATACGCATTTTTACAAGCTTTTAACTTGCAATGTATGTCTGGATGGAATCTTGCAACTGAATTTTAAAGCAGTTATCCTTAACTGATTGAGATGATATTTTGCATACCTGTCGAGTTCCGATGACAATGCAATATTATGGAGACAGCGAGCTGATCTGATAATGGAGACGAAAGGTGGACAACGGAACTCCTCGAGGGATAATACTAGACTGGCCGTGTTTAGGCTCATTTTGATCAGCACATGGTTGCAATCACTAATTTTATAAAAGGTTGTATTGAAAAATATATTTTTCACATAAATCTTATTTGGGATCAATCTCGAAGAATGATTACTAAGTATTGTAATTATGACCTTAAATTAATTGCTAAAAATATATTTTTTTCAGGAAGAAGATGTAGAAAAAATAGTAGCAGAAAAGGACCGATTCAGATCACATCCCACAAACTACGCCATGAAGAAAACACAGCTCATGAAGGAACGAGACGTCGCGCAGCTAAGGTAACACTACTAGATCTTTCTTGGTCACCTTACCTTTGCTCGAGGTTGAGGTCTGCAGCCGCTAGGACTCCACCATAGAATACAATGGGGGGTTCCATAATCACCACTCTTGGCAGGTGGATTGGTGATCGCAGTAGTGGTGTTGAGTACTCTGATAGTACGGCTGGATTACAGACGAAGGTGCGGGTTCGAGTCCCGCTCGAACTGAATTTTTAGGTCACATTACAATTTTATGCTATCCATAAAGTGGGGTTTACACTTGAATAAAAATAAACTTTGATAAAATTAAATAGCTCGTGTAATATTTCAGAGGTGAAGAAGAGGTGGTGATGGATCTGAACGGCAAGATCCAAGAGCTGGAAGACCGGGCCAACCAACTGGATAAAACGAGAACATCTTCCATATCCAGTATATCCTATATCAATAACAGGAACAGGAAATTGAACGTGGAGTCAGCAGAACTAGCCATAATGGAAGAGGTAAGTTTTCGTTATCACACTAATATTATAAAGGCGAAAGTATATTTTTATCCCGATATTCCCACGGGATCGAGACTTACGTGGGTGAAACCGCGGGGCGCTGCTAGTATTCATATCTAATTCTAATTCTAGGTGGGGGTGTTAAGACCTGCACTGACATCCCGCTGTGGGGTGTATTGTGCATTATCTCACTGTGCTAACCCTACCCCAGCCAGCCCAGCTCCTTAAAGTAACGGAGCAGGACTTTGGGTTGATGGCAACACTGTTGAAGTGTGTCCGAAGGCGTCGATGATGGAGAGCAGGATCCAAGTAGCTCCTGCAAACCCGTCTTGGCCCTGGCGTCTTTTGTGGCCGCACAATTTAAGATGACGTGCTCCACCGTCTCTTCTTCCTGCAAGCAGCCCCGACACAGCCCGCTGTCAGTGGTTCCAATTTTGTGCAGGTGATGGTTGAGGTCGCAGTGTCCTGTTATGATGCCCACCACCATACGCAGGTCCTCGCGTTTCATGTTAAGCAGTGTATTCGTCATTTTCTTGTCAGGTTTTGGGAGCATATGTTTTGTGTGCTTACAGTCCGACCTTCGTTCCCATAGCTTTTGGTGCTCCATTTCTGAATGCAATCTTAGTTTGTTTTTAATTTCCACTGTTGGTGGTTTCGATAGGCTGATGTCACCTTGAGTCGGGATAAGTTTAGCCCCTTCCCTAGCTAGGGAGTCAGCCCTGTCATTTCCAAGACAATGGCCATAGCTTCCCGTCCATTTGATTGTGACATTATACTTATCAGTCAGTCTCTGAAGTGTGACACTCTGTGACCGATTTTGACCTGGTGTCTGGTCTCTTCAGCGCATTTGTAAGTGCTGCACTGTCTGTTACGAAAATAAGTTTTTTTTGTCTATCAATGGTCCCCCTATACTTGTGGACACTATTGATGATGATATATCAGTTGCCGCTAGCTGAAGCCCCAGGGTTTCTGCTTGGAAAACGGCGGTGGTGGATTTATTCAGAGGTTGTGCCCTTGACAGTCCAGTTTCGGGGCAGTAAAAGCCGCAGCCCGCACCTTTACTCTGTTTGGCCCCATCTGTATATATGTGGTAGACGGGCGGGGCGGAAGGAAGAGTCACCTCCGTGTCTTCAGTCGCCACTTCGTACCCTTTGTTGTTAAGATATGTGGTGGCTATTTTTTATTAAAACATGACTTAACTGTGACTTTGACGACTTGGAAGGATTGTAATGTTGCAAATTATATTGAAAATTCACCAGAGATTCAAACTGCCATATTTGAAAGAAACGTCGTCGTTTTTATTTATTAATTACATTTTAATGTGTTTTTTCGAGTTATTTCGTGTAATTTTAGCGGCATTTTAACCGGTGTAACTTGTATGAAGATCACATGTGTGATGTAGTGAAATTTAAGTGTATTGCGTGTCTTTTCGAAATGATGGATTTTTCCCTGTAAAAACTCAGTTTTTCTGCCACTGTTTTAACTGGGTTATGACTTGACGGAGACGCTTGACGACTTGACTATAAAAATATAATTAATTATACCACTTGACATTGGCTTAATTGTTTGGAGCACTCCTCAAAAGCCTTTATATGAAGAAGAAGAACAAGAAAATTCACCAATGAAAATGAAAAATTACTTTAAAATTGCAAATGCATAAGCCGTGCGAAAACAATTATATAGAAAAATAAATAAAAAATCGTCCTATAATGTTGGCCTGTCTACTCTCGACCGGCAAGAGTATACTTGAGTGTATAATGTATATGTTTTCAGGTGAAAGCGATGAAGGGTAAGAAGAATGATGATCCATTCACCCGGCGGAGCACCAAACCTGTGATGAACTTCAAATCTCAGAGCAATAGGACACAGGTAACTGATCTGAACAGACCGCCGTGGTCAGTGAGGCGGGTGCAGTGCAATGCCGTCTAGGGTGCGTCCTAGGTCCACATGACCTATGATGATCCATTCACCCGGCGGAGCACCAAACCTATGATGAACTTCAAATCTCAGAGCAATAGGACACAGGTAACTGATCTGAACAGACCACCGTGGCCAGTGTGGCGGGCGCAGTGCAATGCCGCATAGGGCGCGTCCTAGGTCCACGTGACCTATGATGATCCATTCACCCGGCGGAGCACCAAACCTGTGATGAACTTCAAATCTCAGAGCAATAGGACACAGGTAACTGATCTGAACAGACCGCAGTGGTCAGTGAGGTGGGCGCAGTGCAATGCCGCATAGGCCGCGTCCTAAGTCGACGTGACCTATGAGGTAATGCACTGTTTTTTTTTTTGTAACTACGGGAATGACCAAACTACCTTATGGCTACCTGATTTAAAGCGGTACCCTCTGCCTATGAACAGTGCATTATCACATAGGTCACGTCCACCTAGGACGCGTAGGAGACATAAAGAGAAAAGTCTCATGTGCCTGTAATTTCACCGACACCCATACCCTTAAATCCGGAACGCAGCAATGCGAGCACTACTGCTTTGCAGCAGAAATAAAGAAGTCTTCGCAACTACTGGAAAAATTTGGTTTCATCTGTCCGGATGTATGTATGTTGGTATTCGCGTACGGGTCGTATTATACAAGCTTTTATTTCAAGTATGTTCGGGACAAATCTTTCAACTGAATTTTAAAGCAGTTATCATCTACCGATTGAGATGAAATTTTGCATACCTGTTAAGATCCGATGACAATACAATATTATGTTGACAGCGAGCTGATCTGATCATGGAGATGGTTGACAATGGAACTCCTCGATGGATAATAGCTGTTTTTAGGCTCATTTTGATCAGCACATGGTTCCGATCACTAATTTTATAAAAGCTTGTATTGAAAAATATAATTTTCACAATAAACATATTTTCAACTTTTGACGAAACTTGATAATATTTTATACAGGTTCTACAATGTCACAGTTTTTTTTTCGTCGGTGATTTTTGATTGGTGGGTATTTTCCCCAAAAAAGGGGGAAGTTTGCTGTGGAACAAAATTGTTTCCAAAATAATGTGCTTGCAAGGTCTACTGTTCACAGAACTACTAGTAATTAAGATGCTTATTTTCAGGAATTGGTGCAGAATCAAGAAGCAGCGGCTGAGGAACTGAAGAAGATGGAGGAAGAAGCAAAAATAGCTAAAGAACAGGAGAAGGAAAGACTGGTCAGTATACTCTCTTCTCTTCTTTATTTGTAGGGTTCCGTAGCCATCTACCCTTAACTATTAAGGTGAAACGTTTCGCTTGAGGCGCGAAAATAAAGTTTTATTGTTTTTTGCTAATCAACACATGTTGAGATAGAGAAACCTGATTTTGCGAAAACTAGGAATAAAAAACAATGAACAAAAAGAACACTGTAAAAATCGTTGAATGACATTCGTAGTTAAACTAATTATATTTATGAGACACTATCAATCAAAAAGTTATATTACTATCAATCAATATATGTGTGTTAGATCTCCTATTTTCCGCAAAATCAGGTTTCGCTGTCTCAAGATGTGTTGATGAGCTGTGATTAGAAAAAACAATAAAACTGAATTTCGCGCCAAAAGTGGAACGTTCCACCTTAATTACACCATATTACACCATCTCAATTATTTTAATGGTTTAATTATTCTACATATGTATATTATATTATTTATGTTTTTAGCAAGAACACCCCTCAGAAGATTCGAAAGCGAAGCCTCTACCCACAGACAGCACGAGTATGTACTCTCTGCACGATTTCGACATTAACATAGAGTTGGACCTTCCTATAGCAAGTGAGTATTTATAGTCTATGGTGAGCGTAGGTAATCTGCCCACGTTTGAAGCTAGGTTCATATTGCTGTTTCGGGGCGCGCCAGAACGCAATCGGTTATGTTTATTATCTATGTCTAGATCAGGGGTTCCCAAAGTGGGCGATAACGCCTCCTTGTGGGCGCTGCAGGCATAAAGGGGGGCGGTAAGAGACCCAGAAAAAAAAATGGGGGCGTCAAATCAGACACACTTTCGCATTTTAATAGTAATTAGTATTCCTAGATAGGTAATTTTCGTAGATAATAGACCGCGGGCAATCATGTTTTAACAAGTTTTTGTTTAATAACCCGATTGGTGCATGGTTAATCTTTTTTTTTTTGATGAAACTAATAGGCAAACTAGCTTACGGCCCACCTGATGTAAAGTGGTCACCGTCGCTTATAGACACCGGCAACACCGGGGGTATTGTTGATGCGCTGCCTACCCTGAAGGAATTTATGAACATTTTTCTTGAAGCGACACATGTCGTAACCAAGCGGGAAAACCTCAGATGGAAGCTCATTCCAGAGTTTATAGGTATGGGGAAGAAATGATCTCGAGAAACGAGTCGTACGAGAAACCCAGGGATCTATGATGTGTGAATGAGCTTTGTCACGGTGCCGGGAAGAGCGATGGTAAAATCTCGATGCGGGGATTAATCTCTGCTCACAAAAAAATGGGGCCGCTAAAAATAATAATGGGAGCGCTAAAAAATAATTTATTCTCAAAGTGGGCAGTAGACAAAATAAGTTTGGGAACCCCTGGTCTAGATTCACATTAGTAGGTTTACACAACACAACCTACTAATGTGAATCTAGTCATAGGTAATAATCGTAATCAATTGCGTTCTGGCGCTCCCATAATACATAATACAATACATTACATAGATAGATATTTTTTATTATACATAGAAAATACCCAAAACACCCTGAACATCTGCAGGTCGTACAAAATGTATGTATGTTTGTCCGGGTGGAATCATCCAACTGAATTTTAAAGCAGTTTTCCTCAATCGATTGAGCTGAAATTTGGCATACCTGTCAAGTCCCGATGACAATACAATATGATGGTGACAGCGAGCTGATCTGATGATGGAGACGGAAGGTGGACAACGGAACTCCTCGACGGATAATAGTAGACTGGCCGTGTTTAGGCTCATTTTGATCAGCACACGGTTACGATCACTAATTTCATAAAATCTTGTTTTGAAGTTACATTATTCAACAAAAACTTTGTTTACATTATTTCAATATCGGCTGGATTTGGATTTTTTGAGCTATCTTTAGATAGTTTGCAACGGTCAAATGTCGTACCTATGTATTTGCTTGTATTTTTATTAATTGTTTAATTACTCTCTATTTCAGAAGTATCAAATTCGCAACCGAAGCAAGTCTCGGCGAAGGTGAAAGAGACGGGACCAAAGCGCTCGCTGAATTTAGAGGAGTACAAGAAAAGACACGGGCTTATTTGAGTGTTGCTCACTCTGTGGGGGGGGGGGCCTGAGCGAGTGGGGCGGGTGTGGGAGACACCCTGTACGCGTTAATCATTATAAAATGTCCATTTTGACAGGTCTTTTTGAACTTATTCAACGTATACAGAAACCTTTTCAATGATACTACACAACCTTGTCTAAAATGTCTATACCCAAGACAGGTACTAGAAACTTGTCTGTTACTGGGAACTTGCCAGTTACTGAGAACTTTACAGGAACTCGAGCAAAGCGAGTGTCGTGGAGTAACTTTACTTTCGAACCGCTGATCCAATCGCCTTCAAATTTGATAAGTTGATTGGTGATAATTAATTATATTAAATTCACAAGTTAGTATATGAGCTTAATCGGCTAAGAATTCGCTGAGATCTCTGTTGGGGGCGAACCACTAGTATATTTTAAGAAAATGAAGACATTTTAAATGATACCGCAGCTGTCAAAATGAACTATTGATAATGCGAGTACAGGTAGCGTACACCCGCCTCGTTGACAGACTCATAGTTATAGAATTTAGTTTATAAAATCTTTAATTAAGAATTTAACTAAGAATTATTAATTAACATGGATCAAATCACTTATACGCTTGTTTCCATGTATTGTTTTTACTGTATGTAAACTTTTGACTCCTACTTTTCACTGGTTCCTTCTTGGGCACCCTACGACGAAGAAAGAACTTTAGACCCTATATGGGTCTGATTGTACTTCTTACCTTATTTTTCAATCTCTTTTCAAGTCACTGGTAATTTCTTGGTCACTCTGCTTAGGTCAGGGATAGTCCTAAAAAGGACCTTAAGTGTTCTAAAAACCAGTGTTGTGAATGGTTTCAGTGCGCCTCTCGGGAAAGCTCTTTCCATAGAAATGGAAGTTGTCATCTATTTCATCATTTTTTTAATAAAAAAATAAAATAAAGGAACTATCTCTTTTCAAGTCACTGGTAATTTCTTGGTCACGCTGCTTAGATCAGGGATAGTCCTAAAAAGGACCTAAAGTGTTCAAGAAACCAGTGTGGTGAATGGGTTCAGTGCGCCTCTCGGGAAAGCTCTTCCCATAGAACTGGAAATTGTCGTCTATTTTCATCAATTTTTGAATACAAAAAAACAATTTTCAAAAAAGGAACTTATTTTCAAAAACCCTAAGGTTTCTAAGAAAATGCCCATAGTATTAAGCCATACGTAATACATAACATGCTTTATACGTATGTAGCCATATGTAATAAGGCTCAATGGCCTTTTAAAAAACATAACACTCCTGAGACTAAGGTCGATATTGAAGTATTAATACTTGTGTATTATGCAAGCTATAGAATGCATAAAGACTGCCTACCCCCTTCGGGGAAAAAGGCGTGTGTCTATGTATGTAAGTAAGCAATAAAAAAGTTGAGGGCCACGTTTCACGAAATATACAATTTACGGACTGTGTATGTAATGAGGAGTTCTCCAAGTGTCATTGTTAGTTTAATTCTTTCATCGTCAAGAGATGGCGCTCGCGTAACTATTGGTTACCTACTTTTTAAATTTTATCATGGCAGTGGAACACTTCGTTCAGCCAACGTTAATAGTTTAAAAAAATACAATATCCTGTAAAATTGTGTAACAATTAATATCTATGTGATAGTTACGTATTTTGAAATATTTGCTGTTACCAAAACTGACGCCAACGCCATCTATCGAGAGATAAATAATGCTAAAATTAAACTGGAAAAACTCTTCATTGTCGAATCTGTAACCATGTTATTCCTATTATTGGTATCTTTGTGAAATATTGAATGTTACCAAAACTGTCGCCAACGCCATCTAGCGAGAGATGAATAATGCTAAAATTACACCAGGAAAACTCCTCATCGTCGAATCTGTTAGCCATATATCCTAAGTTTAAATGTAACCCAAAAATTCCATTCCAGCGGGACATTAATTTGGTTTACATTTAAATTTAAATCCATAAAGTGTGGTTTACACTTCAAAAATAATAAACTTTCATGTAATTCCTATTATTTGTATGTTAAGACGCTCTGTAGCCTATTTCCACGGCTGGTAATATTAAATTATTGAACTGTGACCTTAAAAACTCAATATAGTCTATGGAGAGCTACATGAAGTTTCTCGTCACTCCCACCCCCCACCCCCTGTGCTTCAAGATATTTATTTAGCACAGACTACAAAAATCAGAGATACAACGACAAGTGATACTCTGTAGTTACGACAGGACCTTTTGGTTTAAGGCGCGATTTTCTTATTTTATTGTGTTTTTTGCTCATCACAGCTCATCAACACATCTTGAGATAGCGAAACCTGATTTTGCGAAAACTAGTTGAAATAACACACATGTTTTGATTGATGCTGTCTCGTAAATATCATTAGTTTAGCTACGATTGTCATCGAACAAATAAAAAACACTAAAATTCATTGAATGAAATCCGTAGCTTAGCTAATCTAGAGACTAATATGTGACCTGTGGTTTGTCAGTTTCCAATTAAATTGTATAGAATCAAACTGTTAAGTCCATGTCCAAGGAATCAATATCCTTATCCGTAATAAAATAAAAATAAAATAAAAATACAAAAGCCTTTATTTGTACTAGTTTCTAAAACATTAATAAACTGTAGAATTTAAACTATTGTGGTTGGGAATCATATTAAAAGATAATCGGCTAATTACCACTATTTTTCGTCACCTTGCTGACGTTCATGATGAAGAGCCTTCTGAACTCAGTCTCGAAACGTCAGCAAAGGGACGGAAAATAGTGGTAATTAGCCGTTTATCTTTTAATATTAATTAACTGAACAAACATTTTCATACGCAATGATTTTACTTAAATATAATTTGTTAAATCTATAGTAGTCGCCTCGTGGCGTAGGCCTCCCCTAAATCCCTCCACATGTCCATTCCCTCGCCTTCCTCATCCATTCGGGGCCACATCGCTGTACAAGAATATCTCGCCATATCTTTTTTGGTCTTCCTTGTTTTCTTATATTACCATGGAAGAGATCATAATATATGGATACATTGAATAAAACAAAGGCGCTTTCCGCGTCTGTCTGTCTGTATATCCGCTAACTCCAAAACCACGCAACGGATTTTGATGCGGTTTTCACCATCATTTAGATATTATTTCACGGAAGGTTTATATGTTAACTAGTGACCCGACTTTTCAACGCTCTTATGAAGCTCTTTCTCGCACGCTTGCTCTTTTCTTGGTTCGCTTCGCACGGACGGGGTGGGAAACTTCACATTTTCCACCTCTTTTTTTCCTAAATTACACCCGTGCGAAGCCGGGGCGGCTTCCTAGTAATATTATAAGAAACTGACAAACCACCGGTCTAGATATTACTGTATTCATCATGTGTACAAAATTACATGGATTTTCATGAGATAATATTACACTATCTCAATCATTATTTGCTCCTATGAGGAATAGTGTGATAAGACAGCGTTGTGAAATTAAAGAAACGTAGTGACTGGTATTGAGAAAGGTATGCTTAGATGGTTTGGGCATTTAGAAAGGATGGACGATAGTAGATTGACGAAACGGGTACATAAGACGAGCGTGAATAGGACAGTGGGAAGGGGAAGACCTCGGCGAACGTATTCAGACCAGACCGGAGACGTTCCGGAAAAAGGCCAGGTCAAGAGTACCCTTAACCGACGAGCATGTATGAAGAATGTGATGAGAGTGAATGAAGCAAAAGAGTTGTGTCAGGAAAAATAAAGTAAAGTTTCCTAGCAAGTGGAAATCCGTGGTCTCTGCTTACCCCCGGAAAACAGGCGTGAGTTTATGTATGTATGTATACGATCTAACTTCGGTTGTATGCAGAGGACTCAAGCGCTCGAGCCGTCTGCCACGTAACAGGACTTGCTGAGAAAAGTCTAATAATTCTTAATTAACACGTAATTAATATACCTCCAATCTGGCTTGAGCCGCTAGCCTTAAAGTAGTAATAATTTGTTGTAGGCTATACAGGGCTGTCAAATACACCTATTGCTGTAATTTTCACAGGAAACTCGGTAATTGTGTTCTAGCACATTAGATCTAACCTTCTCTAACGCTTTTCAAAACAAGCATTTTTCGTGACAGTTAAATTGTATTAGCTATATTAAGACTACGGCCAACACTAGGCAGAAATCTTCATACAAAAGAAACGTCACGCGCCGCTCGATAGTGATTTTTATTGAATATCTTTTAAAATATAGATATTTTTACAAAACCCCCACAGTAACCCTCTCTTTGTTGTATTGATTTTATTTGTATTATTTTGTACCCAATAATATGCACTATTTTAATAAACAATCGAATCTAGGCAAAAGTTAGAGGTAACTTTGGTTTTATTTGCTATCGAGAAAATATTTTCCTATCGTGTTTCTGGTACAGTGATCCCTCGGAATTATAATGTAGTATCTATGCATATGTTTTATTTGAATATTGTACTTGATTTAGTGAATTTCGTTCATTGACTGTGACTTGAATGTTGAAATGTGACTGTAACTTGAATGTTGCAAAGTTCTGAGAATTATCTCTTTCACTCGTTACAGTTATTATATATCACTATCCTACTCTAATATACGGTCGCAAGTAACGAAAGTAGATTAAATTGTTGTTAGCAGAATGCCATTTTTTCAGTCATTTCACAATACAGTCTCAATTCGATCAAATTACAGTGTGCCTTTAAAATAAATAAGAGAATTGGGCTCCTGAGTATTAGCTATGTTAATTTTAGTGCGTTCAACTTTGATATCAACGCCATCTAGAAGACCAATAAGAACTAAATTCATCAATGAAAATGGTTCATGCACTATCTCAAGTTAAAAGCGTAGTATAATGAATTTCCTGTTAAAATTTAAGCAGACATTTTGACGTGACCCTGTATATTTGTCAGTTACTGTAGTATTTATTGTAGATAGTTACTTTAAAAATGTAACATAGACTAAGGGCATATTACAAATTAGGAATAGTCATCGAAAACAATGCTTATTTTACCAAAATAATCGCAAGTCTCAATGTTAGCGGCCGAACCGATTTTGATGGCTCATGGTTGTGAAACCAGCCGGCCTAGCCAAGTGGCATTCGCTTCGAAGCGATTTCATTTTTACAGTCGTAATTCAATACAAAAGACCACTTGACATTTCGATGGTGTCCGTCAATCTCAAACATTTTTGGCTTTTCTACTAGCGACATCGCTGTTCGATTGTTACTTTGTCTACGGCCTCAGTTCACTTTTCGTTCATTTTGCGACTTTCAGAGTGAACTATGTAAAACTAAAAGTGAACGTATTAAGAAAAGAAAAACGTGCGAGCCTTACAGTGGTCGCATATGATGTGTAACATCTGACATCTCACCTCCTTGCTAATAAGCAACATGGCTGATAGTACTAACCTCTCGGAAAAATGCGCGCTTTCTATTAAATTTTTCCGTCACTTTACGAAATCACTCCCACAGATTGCATGAAAGCGAGAGGAAAGATGTTACACATCACAAATATGACATAAAGGTGGAAAGTTTTTTGCTTGAGGCGCGAAATTCAGATTATCTTGTTTTTTTGCTCATCACAGCTCATCAACACATTTTGAGATAGCGAAACCTGATTTTGCGAATCTAGGAGACCTAACACGCATATTATGTTGATTGATACTCATAAATATCATTAGTTTAGCTACGAATGTCAATGAAAAATCACTTTAAAAATAATTGAATGACATTCGTAGCTAAACCAATTCTAATTAATTATAAGACATTTTCAATCTAGACTTGTTGATAAGATACGTTGGTATAAGATTTGTTCTGGTTGCTAGCTTATTATGGAATGTATTATTACTGGAAGAAAGCATTAGCCGGGTCAGTCGTGGGAAGCAATGGTGGCGATGAGCTCACCACTTGTCACGTCTATATGCCACATTGGTGCAACCTACTGAAAAGATCCCCATTGAGGCTCTACCTACCCCTTCGGGAAAAAGGCGTGTGTCTATGTATGTATGTATTATGTATATGCGGGATAGGTCTCATAGTTTTCGCAAAATCAGGTTTCGCTATCTCAAGATGTGTTGATGAGCAAAAAACAATAAAATTTGAATTTCGCGCCTCAAGCGAAACGATGCACCTTACGCTGCGTTCCAGTTGGATGTAATTTTTGTTATTTTCGTTCACAAATGGCGTTCCTTTTGATGTGAAAGTGTTATGTTAAAAGGTATGAATTTTTAACTTTTTCCCATCGTTTCAGACGGATTAAAAACGCTAAGAACGCCACCTATTTTTGCCACTTTTCAGCCAGCTAGGTCTATGGGTAAAAATTGTTGTATTTTACACGCTTTTATTTGACTTGCAATGTTTGTATGTTGGGGTCAAATCTTGCAACTGAATTTTAAAGCAGTTATCCTCAACCGATTGAGATGAAATCTTGCATACCTGTCAAGTTCCGAGGACAATACAATATTATGGTGAGCTGATCTGATGATGGAGACGGAATGGTGGACAACGGAACTTCTCGATGGATAATTAGTCTGGCCGTGTTTAGGCTCATTCGAGGCACGCGCGATCACTAATTTTATACAAGCTTGTATTGAAAATTATATTTTACACAAAAAGTGAAAATTATATTTTACACAAAAACCTTACTACATTATTCCTATATTATTGGAATAAAGGAAAAAGATTAAAATAGTAAATAAGTTATTCTAGAACCTACCAATTATTTAATAATATTTGTGAATCTAGCGTAGGTAGGATAAATAATATAATTATATTATATAAATTATGATATAAAGCTCGATAGCTATGTAAAATCACAAGATTTACAACAATATATTTTTATCTCTTCAAAACATTGCGCTTCGTGGTCGTGTTCCTGCTAAATTCTCCTGCTGGTAGAGCAGGAAGATAATTATGTCCTGATAGTCCTACTGCGCATAAAAACAATGTTTATTTTTTTATTCTACTTGAATGACAGAACAAGCAAGAGGCCCACCTGATGTTAAGCGGTAACCTCTGCCTATGATGAATAATATTATATATATTTTTACTAAGAATTTCCAAAAAAATACCAATAACGACGAATTCAATCCTATACTATTAAACATGCAATATATGTACCTATATAAATACATGTGTATACGTTTTGAGATCTTGTTGAAATTTTCTATATGCGGGTTTTTGGGGGCGAAAAATCGGCTAGGTCTGTTCACTGTGCAAACGCGATTTTACACATACTAATTGTTTTTTACCTTTCGCTACTTGATAAACTGTCAGTCAATAAAACTCAAAAATCTGCGCAATCTGCTAACCTGTGTCAGTCAATAGAAAATATTGAAAAGATTGTACCTGCTGTCTCAATTCGTTCGTAGGTAAATTTTTCGCGCTCGCTGCTAATCTATGGTAAGCTTAAGGCTGCGCCAACACCAGGTAGAAACCATCATACTCAAAAAAAGCCTTGCGCCTCTCGTAAAAGCGGTTTTTATTGAATATCCCAATATTATACATTCGCATTATTATAAATGCGAAAGTTTCTATGTGTGTTTGTTACTTCTTCACGCTAAAACGGCTGGACGGATTTGCATGAAATTTGGAATGGAGATAACTGGACTCCCGGAATAACACATAGGCCCATTTTTATCCCGATATTCCCACGGGATCGAGACTTACGCGGGTGAAACCGCGGGGCACTGCTAGTAAAATATAAAATATAGATAATTTTACAAAACCCCTACAGTAAACCCTCGGCTTTGTTGTATTGATTTTATTTATCTAATTTTTTACCCAATAAATGTCTGTTAAAAAACAAATCTAAGATTAGGAATTTTGTGGCATACCCCACCTTAACATAAGTTACCCGACTGCAGTAGCAGGAATCAGGACATTGTCTTCGTGCTCCTACCAGTCGGAGAATTTAGCAGGAACACGACCCCAATTGGTTTTTTCCTGTAAAATAATTAAAGGTATTTTTACAGACTGGCTTGAATATTTCTCATAGCTTAAAATAGCGATCGGTTATTTTTTTAATCTTTCCACGGTAATTTGTATTGTTTAATATTTATAATTATGTTTTAAACATGTTATTTTTATAATAAATGAACGAAATGTAAGCTATTATTAGCTTGAATAAAATTTTGTAATTGATTTCTTGTTTTATTAAAAACCTATTTTTCCGCATTTTATCTACGGGCCCTATTTTAGAAGCTTTTTTTGTGCTGCACCATACCTATTTCTACCGCAAAGCAGTAGTACTCGCATTGCTTTGTTCCGGTTAGAAGGATGCCGGTGAAATTACGGCACATAAGACTATATATCGGGTCGCTTAGAGCGCGTCCTAGGTGGACGTGACTTGTGAGGTAATTCTTGACTGGTTCAATCCATTGAAGCTAGAGGGCACCACTGCATTCAGGACTGCGACGTCTCTTGTGCAGGAGGTGTAACATTTTAGTTAATGACAATGAAGCTAGAGGGCGCCACTGCTTTCAGGACAGCGCCATCTCTCGTGCAGGAGGGTAAACATTTTAGTTCAATGCATTGAAGCTAACTAACTAACTACTGAACCGATTTTGATAGGACTTTCACTGTTCGTAAGCTATTCCAACTTAGTAAATACCTACCTAGTTTTATTTAGTAGGTAAGCTAAGTATTGTAGTGTGTTTGTTCAGCATTTTTTTTGAATACCATTTTTATTGATCGCGGTATAAACGTAGGTACATCTTGATATTCCTTGATTGGTACCTATTGATGTTCTGTAAGTAATCTTACTTATTAACAGGCATAAAACCAACTGATACAGCCAACTATTTTATTGCATGTCTCTGGATACTTACAGCGAACAATTCTTGTATGTATAAATAGATATTGATTTATCTAAACCGTGGTCATCAGTTGACCTACGGCTTTATCAAATTAGTCGACGCAAGTGCTATAAGGGCTCGGGTACACCAGCTAGGGGCTTGGTATTATACTAATATTTAATCTGTGGCTTGGTTCACATTATATAGGTAACAAGATAACTACCACAGCTACAAACTCGTATCTTGCGCCTTTTTTTGTAACTTTGTGAATGACGGAACAAGCAGATAGCCCACCTGATGTTAAGCGGTAACCTCTGCCAATGCATTACCACATAGGTCACGTCTACCTTGTACTACTAGTATAGTAGGTATTATTTTGTCTGTGCTTGTACGCACCCTATGCAAAGACCCTATGTGGCATAGCACTGCGCCCGCCACCCTGAGACATAAAGATGAAAAGTCTCATGTGCCTGTAATTTCTCCGGCACCCATACCCTTCAAACCGGAAGTCGGAACATAGCAATGCGGGCAATACTGCTTTTCGCCAGAAATAGGTATGGTGGAAGTACTTCCCCGGACGAACTCTTTCACAAAAAAACTCTACTACAAACAGTTAATTTTGTTATCCTTTGTTTTATTATCATGTTAAAGCGTATTCCTTGTTTGACGACCTCTGTAGCACGTCGGGCGAGTAGCCGGCTGAGATCCGAAAGTTTACGATTCCCGCTGCAGGACAAATGTTAATATTATCTGCAAATATTTGTTCCGGGTCTGCGTGTTATAGTACCTTATTACTCGTAGTTTCTGATACCCACGACCCAGGGAACCCTAGTGAGGGGTCAGGACTGTGTGTGACTGTTGTGTGTTATGTTATGTTATGTTTCCGCCCCAGCCTGTCCACCCTATAGTTAGGTTGAATTAACTTTTATCTTTCGTGAAAGATGATATCTATCTGCTTGATGATATCTACTTCAAGAAAATAAAAAAGTGTTTGGAGGAATTTTAGGGCCTCGAACCCGTGGGAATATCGGGATAAAAATGGACGTATGTGCTATTCCAGGAGTCCAGCTATCTCCATTCCGAATTTCATCTAAATCCGCCATGCCGTTTCAGCGTGAAGAATTAACAAACACACTAACAAGCTTTCGCATTTGTCTAATGGACATATAAGATAGAAATCTAAATGGTAGCTCAGTAAATTCAAATAGGTACATTACATATAAAGATATTTTATACGTTTTTTTTTCCAAAAACTGATGGCTTTTGTATGATCTTAACAATTCAACTTGTTCATGATGTGTGTTCACTCACGATAGTTACCTATTAAAAATGAAATCATATTGCCTGTTGTACACTCGTCTTAATTCTACACAGATACGTTTATAAATATTATTTGACTAACGTATCTGTTATTTTACAGCAAGTGAATGTCAAACCAAGTAAAATCATACAATTTTGTTTGACAATGAATTAAATAGTGTCGAGATTTGGTCAGTGGTTCTAGGCTTAGGATGTGCCACGTTAAAACTGTAATATTTTTATAATATACCTACGCATTATTGTTCCTCTATACCTACTGAAGTTATGAAGTAAGTCATATTATCAATCATTTGTAATACCACAGATTAACAAATAGGTACCTACTGCCTACGTCAAAGGTTCGTTTTACCCCGTTTAGGGGCAAACTTAAATTGAATAGCGGGAATTAATAGCGTTTTGAATGGTTAAATTAAAACTAATTGATGCCCTAAAAATAAATAACCAATTGAGCTTAATTAATATGGGGGATATGAGCAGTAAAAAACTGTTGGAAAAAGGTAAAAATAACGGTAGAAAGCAATGCTCGTCCCTACGCTCCTTCCAACCTTTTCTAGTGAGTCTATGTATTGATAAATGTTTTCATATTGTTATTCTTGTTTTCCAGATGTGCGAGCTTAGCCCCTCATGTGATAATATTTGATGTTATTAAACGCTATAAAAAAAAAAAAAAAATGCTCAACTGGAATTTTGCATGCCCGTTTTTATAATACTCACTTTATTATATCCCAATTTAATACCAAGTTGCCCTATTTGTTTCGCTTTAATACCTAATTGTGAAACAGGTAATATACAGGTTACTAACAATATATATTACTTAAAAATATCGTGTCATTAATGATTAGTTTAACTTATCAAACTTTGTTTAACTGTGTAGTGTAGCTGTAGAGTCAAAAAACTCACTTAATATAATATACAGTCAATATCGAAAATATACCTAGTTTTTGTTTAGTTCCAGGTTTTACCTATTGATATACTTCTTTCCGACATCTCTTGCAATCATTGACCTTTACATATCTGGAAGCTTAAACACCAACTTTACAATCCAAACATCGGGCTCCGACAAAGCCATAGTTACAGACACTGAGAGAATTTCTTTCAATATATCAGATAAGATTATCAAAGATTGCGTAAAGGAATTCTTGGGTGGCCGCCCTGATGATGCTTTTGTGCATGGACCTACTCCATGGGGGGACCTGTACAAGACTTATGGATGGAGCGCAGCGTACAGAGTTCTCAGACCAAAATCAAGTGAAAAAGTTAGCGTAGCTTCGTCTCCACAAATGCTACAACAACAGATTATCGAAACCAACAAAACCACTGAAATTAGACTTACACAGACAATCTACAACCGGTTTTCTACAACATGGACCGCACCGCCAGATCTTGCAGTACAACGAATTATTTGTCATATAAATGTAGATAATTTCAATAAGTCCTATGAATCTGCTCTGGGAGTCAATGGTGAAAAACTAAAAGCTATGACGACTGGAGTTTATATAACAGAAGTCGACGATGTTGGGTCAGTGGTTGTAGAATTATACGCAACTAGAGTGTCAATCAAAACTGAAGTGATGTATCAAGCAAGCTTGTGGGGGAATGCCGTCATAAACTACGAAAGAAAGTTCAGAGGACACCATTTTTACTCGCCGAATTTGGAAGATATAATGCTTAACTGTGGACTGAGCAACCATTTAGAATTTAAGGAGATTATCGATGTTGGTTTTTATACGGATGCTAAGGTTGTAGTTAAAAATAAGAATAATGGCTTGATGATGTTAACTCGAAATGTGGAAATATATCCCTTGTAAGTTGGTAATTAACTAAGTTGTTTTTGTTATTATTGCCCCATCACGAAATCGGGCAAAGCTTAGGAGCAAAGGCATTATTTAATTAAATTTAACAATTTTATATATTTTTAGACTAATGCAGCAAATTAATCCAAAGCAGTTTAATTAGTTAAATTGTCCTGGTAATCTCTAAAAGGAGAAAATAAAACAACATTTTAACAACACACGTTTGTATGAAATAGTCTATTGTCTAACAAAACATGCGACATTCTTATTTTAGGATCGTCGAGCCGATGAATGTAAAATAAATCAGTGAAAGTTTGAATAAGGGCCTTTTCCACCATCGGCAAAGAAGTGATTTTGCGGGTGTTGAAATGACAGCCGATATTGTATGAAAAAAAATGCCATAAAGCTTCTAATAGGCTGCCGACCACTTTATCTGACGATGGTGTAAGAGGTTGTAACATATACTTTTTCTCAATTTTGCCCTAAATTAAAATGTTAGATTTGCCCCAATACTCTATAATATTGCTTAAAGCAGTTTAATCATGATCTATTTGATACGAGTATATAAGATACATGCTTCTTTAATAAATATTAACGAATGGGGTAGGTATGTACCTACATTCGTTAATATTCGTTTTCTGAATTACCTGTCAGGTTACCCCTCAAAAGTGCCAATTAGGTGTAAACGGGAATCGAATCCTAGACCTCTTATATATTACACATAAGGCAGCACTTTTGATTACAAAACCAGCAAAGCATAGACAAAGGTTTCGATACCCGATAGACTTTTTTTAAATTAGGTTTTGCATTTTGTTCTTCTAACTCACGTAACCGTGCTTAAATTAAATTCCTAAATAATAAATACATTTTATAATAAGTTACACTTGGTCTGACAGTACTTGCTGAAGAATAAAATAAAATACATTTAAAAATACCTTTAAATATACATGTTTTAGGTAGATTAGTTTATATAATAAATATATACCACAAACAATTCTCACTTATTCATATTTTTTGGAATTTCCACATTAGTGTTCGTAAAAATCCAAGAAAAATATAATATATAAATATAATTATGTTAAATAATAATTTGTAGGATGCGTTGTATATAATATGTTTTATGTATTTCACTTTTAAAACATTATTTATAAGAGGAAAGGATGTTAAAAATAATAAAACATAAACAGCAGTGCTTTTGGTTTTGTGCCGACCACAATTTAAAATCCAGGTGTACATTGGACTTTTTTTTCTGTACGAAATAAATAGATATTAATTATAAAGCTTATCTATTATACTAATTTTATGTTTAAATGTAATAAAAAACATTTAATTATATCAATCGGAAGCCAAATTACATATATTTAAATTTAATCACAAATTGAGAAGTAATTTTATTTATTAAGCTACATTTTATAATTAAATACCTAGTTTAGTTTGACTTAGCATGAACAGATTTTTACACACCTAACTACAAAATGATACACTGTGGTTAATATTAATAAAATAATTATATTTCTGTGTAAGTATATAAATACTTATGCCCGCACAAATAAACCTCATTAGTCAAATAGGCTTCTGACAAACGTATTTTTCGCAAAATCTACACAATTTATGGTAGCAAAATAGTAGATTATGCACTAATGTTAGGTCATGAACTAACCTCTACAATGCGCTTATAACGTAAATATCTCTATTACCTATCAACGTACATTGATAAAATTAATAGGAGCAACAAGTAATATTATTTTAAGGCATAGTATTTTTTTTTCAGAGGCTTTGGTTTTAGGTATTGCTTACGGAGGCCTGCTATGCTCTTAGGCAAAGTGCATTAACGATAACGGCCCCTTGTAGGCGCTGCAGGCCTAAAGGGGGGCGGTAAGAGACCCAGAAAAAAATGGGGGCGTCAAATCAGACACACTTTCGCATTTTAATAGTTATTAGTATTTCTAGATAGATCATTTTCGTAGATAATAGACCGCGGGCAATCATGTTTTAACAAGACCCGATTTGTGCATGTTTAATCTCCGCTAATATAGCTTACAATAATTAATTTAATTTGAAGTTATAGTGGTTTTTAAGGGGGTGCTAAAAAATAATTATGGGGGCGCTAAAAAATAATTTCTTCTCAAAGTGGGCAGTAGTCAATATAAGTTTGGGAACCCCTGCTCTGAGGCTACAGCGCATGTCACGTGTCACGTGACATGCCCGTAGGTCTCAACAGGTCTCAACTTATGCTGAAGCACAGAATATATAGTACAATAGTGGAAATAATAGTACTAGCTGAAGAACGGTTTATTTGTGTGGGCGTTAGATAAAAACATGAATATTTTGAAACTTGATATGTCTATAAGTACGAACTTCCCGTGGTTACCGTCCCATATTGTGTGCGGCCTAAGAATATACCCTTCCGTCTCCTCCCGTGGATGTCGGAAAAGCCGACTAAGGGATTACACCAGGGGATAGCAGCATTCACCTGAGTAATACTCAAAACCAATGCTGCGATCACCATCCGCCTGCCAAGCGTGGTGAATATGGCAAATGCGAACCGCTAAGGAGTGGAATACACTGCCGTCGTCTGTCTTACCTGAAACTATAATCTGGGTCTCTTCAAGGCTAGAGTGAATAGGTGCCTTCTAGACCTTTGTGCTTCATCTTCGGCCACATCGTCACTTACCAACAGGTGAGATCGTGGACAAACAAAGGTATATCAATGATTTAAAAAAAACCCTCCATTTACAGGTCTAGCGCTTAACTGAGCCAGTCCCTGAGGTATGGGAGCGGTACGGGAGAGGTGGTTACATTCTGTCACATGTCATCTGATAGTTGATTACATGATTGATACATTAATATGTAATTGGACATTGTCGTGCAGGTGTGAAAAATCCTTGACTGACTCGACTATAGTGAAAGTTTGACGCTATGACAGAATGGGACAGACAGACGGCCTTAAGATGAAGGTGCGAAATTCTCTTTTTTTTGGTGTTTTTTGCCCATTACAGCTCATGAACACTTCTTCAGATAGCGACAGTTGATTTCGCGACAACTAGGAGACTTAACACACACGTTTTAATTGTTTGTATCTCATAAATATCATCAGCTACAATACCCCTTTAGGGGAGGGAGCAAAAAACACAAAAAAATATAGAATTTCGCGCCTCAAGCGAGACCGTCCGCCTTAACACGTCTCTTGTCCTTAAAAAAAAAGACCGTGTATAAAGGCATATCCTGTCAAGTGATTTGTTTAATTAATGTATTAGAAACAGTGGGGTAATTGCGCAATTCCATTGAACTCCACTGAACATCGGTAAAACTTCAAATTTGACATTTATTAGCCCAGTCTGGACACTTTTATGACAGTTTCGTATTGTGTAACTACTTGACAGCGGCAAGTGACGTCCCACTATGAGCCAGTTTCAAGCCCAGTGATTAGTGTCATTCGTACCAAAACCAAAGCTGAGTCTGACGTCACAGGACACAGAAAAAATCCTTCAATTCCTCGAGATGGTAGTCTGGCATGAACACTGGTGTTCGATTTGAGTACTCTGACAGTAGGTTTGGAATTACGCAATAAAGGGGCCGGTCTAGTCTAGCAGCGGTCACGAGTGGTGGTACTGAAGATGCGCCAGGGGGTGTTCGTAGAGGGGGTAGAGGGGGGCGGGCGCGTGCGCGTGCGCAGTCAGCGCGTGGGGCTGCGAGTGGGGGGGGTGGGGGGCGTCGCTGTCCTCGTCTGATGAAGAGTCCAGCTGCTTGTCTCCAGGGCCGCTGGAACAGAAAATAACAATTTGTAAACAATAACATCAATAGTAGTAGTGTAGTTTTAGTAGTAGTAGAGCTTTTTTGTGAAAGAGTTCGTCCGGGGAAGTACTACCACTATACATATTTCTGCCGCAAAGCAGTAGTGCTCGCATTGCTGTGTTCCGGTTTGAAGGGTAAGGGTGCCGGTGAAATTACGGCACATGAGACTTTTAATCTTTATGTCTCAGGGTGGCGGGCGCAGTGCAATGCCACATGGTGCCACATCATTTAGAAGTATAAAAAAATAAAATAAAAATATGACAACCCAACAGTCACATAGATAGAATAAATACTTGTTTAATAGTAGTAGAGCTTTTTTTTAAGAGTGCGGTCGGGGAAGTACAGTGCTACAAGGATAATCTAGTAATCTAATATAATTCAGCGCCGCAACAGCAGCCACAAGACGTGCCAAATGATCCTTGTAGCACTTTACTAGCACCATACTTATTTCTGCCGCAAAGCAGTAGTGCTCGCATTGCTCCGGTTTGAAGGCGTTCGTTCAACTAGTACTACATAATAGGCCTCAACTTTGCCTCGAGTGTCGTTGCTACATTTCCTACGGTGCTACAACTTTGCCTCGAGTGTCGTTGCTACATTTCCTACGGTGCTACAACTTTGCCTCGAGTGTCGTTGCTACATTTCCTACGGTGCTACAACTTTGCCTCGAGTGTCGTTGCTACATTTCCTACGGTGCTACAACTTTGCCTCGAGTGTCGTTGCTACATTTCCTACGGTGCTACAACTTTGCCTCGAGTGTCGTTGCTACATTTCCTACGGTGCTACAACTTTGCCTCGAGTGTCGTTGCTACATTTCCTACGGTGCTACAACTTTGCCTCGAGTGTCGTTGCTACATTTCCTACGGTGCTACAACTTTGCCTCGAGTGTCGTTGCTACATTTCCTACGGTGCTACAACTTTGCTACGACAGCCATGGTCTTGCTACGAGTGCTACGACTGGCATATTGAACATAGGTCATCTATCGTAAATGAAATGTTAACCTGTTTGTCGTCATAATAGTTATTTCTTGGTCACCCTGCGTTAAGTCAGTGAAAAGTTTTTTTTACTACGGAACTAGCACACTAACCTGGCACACTGATGCTAAGCGGTAACCTCTGCCTTTAACAATGCATTAACTCATAAATAAATAAAATAAAATAAAGATTTTTATTCAGACAACATAGTCCATAGTGTTAGTAAGCTTAAGATTAGGGGTTAGTTAATAATAACTAACACAGATAAAACAGATATCTCGGATAAAACGAGATAAACGGAAATCTCACAGATATATCTCTGGGAGAGTTTCCAAACCAGAGGACATGCGTAATTGTTTACAATTTCTTTCAGGATGCTATTTCTTTCTCATAGGTTACGTCCACCCAGGACGCGCCCTATGTGGCATTGCGCTGCGCCCGCCACCCGAGGCATAAAGATGAAAAGTCTCATGTGCCTGTAATTTCACCGGCACCCTTCAAACCGGCCCAACATACAACCTACCTAACAACCCTTCAAGGTTGAGGTATGGTGTCCCTGAAAACTCCTGCAGACATCCGTGTTTTTCAGTTACATGGTTCCAGCGGAAGATCAGCGTTGTGTTGCTACAACACAACAAATGCTGAGCTGGACGCCAATTTGTGTCAGAGTGTTACGTGACAGGTACTAAGAGGCACAACTTAGTTTTATATTTCTTTGTTTCTGTGTGTGTGTGTGTGTGTCATTTTGTGTGGAATATTGTTTCCATGGATTGTTGACACAAATAAATGTTTTTTCTTTCTTTCTTTCTGAAAAGGGCCTTGTGATAGTGAAAGAACCAGTGCTCAAAGGATCCAGTGCGCTTTGCAGAGGATCCCTTCATGAAGATAAAGATAAGATTAAGATAAGTTTATTTCACTTAGAATAGGTAAAACAAAACATTAAAATTTGCATTAATTTCAAAGATGTTCGTAATATATGAAAATAAGAGAACTTTGCATTCCGTGCTAGTTGAAAAACGGTGTTACGGTAACGATTCTCACCCCATATAGATAGTAAAATTATACTTAAACATTAAGCCCATATAAATATATACCTTACTAGCGACTGTTCCCGGCTTCGCACGGGTGGTTTCAGGATAAAAACAGCCAATGGCCCCCTGGTAGCCTATGTCACTCAAGGCGAATGTAGCTTTCCAATGGTGAAATAATTTTTGAAATCGGCACAGTAGTTTTTGAGTTTATTCATTACAAACATACACACACCCAAAAAAATACAAATCCTTCCTCTTTATAATATTAGTGTAGTTAGATAAGCTAACATACATATTTCAACAAGTAACTTCTTCCGAAAAATCAAAGTATAAAGACATGCCTGTTTTTCAATGTTATCCTTCACCGATTGAGAACAACGTTTGGTAAACAGCCGCTAACCATCCATTTTTAGTGTTAATGAACATTCGCTAGCTTTTTTTGGCGACTTTATGCGAACTGCTAAGGAGTGGGACACTACCGTCGTCTGTCTTTCCTGAAAACTATAATCTGGGTCTCTTCAAGGCTAGAGTCAATAGGTGCCTTCTAGACCTTTGTGCTCTATCTTCAGCCACATCGTCACTTACCAACAGGTGATACCGTGGTCAAACGAAGGTCTATCAATGTAAAAAAAGCACAACCGGCCAAAAACTCCCTGCCCACGTCATTAAAAATTAACATCATGCATCTCTAAGCTAACGAAATAAAGGCCCTTCGTAGAAATAGAGTTGGGATATAGTAGGTAGTCTTATCCAATCAAGCTGATGCGTATTTTGAAATATCCACAATGACAGCTCGCCCCCCTAAACAGCCGGGTAACCTGATATGGCCCAGAGCGGGAGTGTAGTGTACTTTACTAGTGATATGCCCCGGCTTAGAATATTATAGCCGTCTTCACTGGAAGACTATCCATTGTTTTATCTAGACTCTAACCTGAGGCCATTTCTCGTATATTGAAAAGGACAATACAACAATTACAATATTATAATATTATACAATAAACCAGGCGATTACAATTTCCTACTAATAGTATAAACGCAAAAGTTTGTATGGATGGATGTATCTTTGTTACTCTTTCATGTAAAAACTACTGGATGGATTTGGATTAAATTTGGAATGGAGATAACTGGACTCCCGGAATAACACATAGGCACATTTTTATCCCGATATTCCTACGGGATCGAGACTTACGCGGGTGAAACCGCGGGGTGCTGCTTGTAGAATTATATTGTAATCGCCTGCTGGAGTATGTAATACAATCATCTACCCTCTTTTTTTTTTATTTCGCGAGTACTAAGTTTATTTTTTATTTAGCAAAAAAGACGTAACTTTTTTTTTTTCTATCTTGAAAATATTGTCCTATTGTGTTTCTGTCCCTCGGAATTGTAATGTAGGATCCAAGCACATTATTAATTTGAATATTAATTTAGTCTGTAGTATTTGAATATTGATTTAGTACTACTTGATTTAGCCTGTTAAAAATAAAATCTAAGATTAGGAATTTTTCGGCATACGCCGCCAGATGTCTTCGTAAGAGTTAGTTTTTGACAAATCTATTGAATATAAGAGCATTAAGTTTTTTTATTAATTACACATATTAACTATTTAATTTTATTTTAATTTATCGTTTCGTTGGTTATGTACAAGCTAATATTTACATAAATAACTTCAAAATCTCCAAAACATTCTTAATTATCTTTAAAACAAGTTTTCTGTCGATACATCCATGCCCATGAATTAATAATCTATTAATAATGCTAATGCGTGACTTTATAACCATGAATCTCACTAATATCATAAATGTCAAAGTTATATTTGTATGTTTGTTACTCAATCACGCCGAAACAGCTGAACCCATTTTGATGAAATTTCGTACATAGATATATTATAACCTGGATTGAGCTATATGCTACTTTTTATCCGCGTAAAAAGCGGGCGAAGCTGCCGGTGGACATTAATTAAATTGATACTTCGATAAAATTCGATAATAATATAATCGGCCTGAGTCCATCTCTGGCCGCTTTTAGGACGCAGATGTGGCGGTGTCGGGTTACTGTTGTTGTCTCTTTCGCTAATATAGCGTTGTCTCTGTCTGGCGAAACGACATTGGCATCTTTCCAAATAGACCAAATACAGTCATTTTATACACATCGAGATATTTTTGTTGAACGAATGTCTTTATTAGAATGAGTTTAACTTATTCTCATACAAAGTTTATAATAGTTTTTATTTATTTTTATTTTTATTTTGTTATTCTACTAGTTGCTTGACTTACCTACTGATCTTGTATAGTATTAGTACTTAATAGATGTATGTGATTTTCTTTCTTTCTTTCTTTCTTTCATACATAAACACACGCCTTTTGCCCCAAAGGGGTAGGCACACATTTCATAATAAGCTAGCCGCCAGGGCGAATCTTATCAATAAGTCTGGGTAATCCCTTAGTCGGCTTTTACGACATCCACGGGAGGAAACGGAGGGGTCTATTCTTAGGCCAGACACATCTATCGAAAACCTACAATGTATATGAAATTAAGAATTTGTAAACAAAATCAGAAAGGGGGCAAATAATACCCACAATTCAGAATCACAACGTGAAATTGGATGAGTAGGACTTAGCCTATTTTCACAAACCGAGGCTTAGCATAGGGGACACATAGGGGCTTAGCAGTGCAGTAGAGGTTTTTTCTGAAAGAGTTCGTCCGGGGAAGTACTACCACCATACCTAATTCTGCCGCAAAGCAGTAATGCTCGCATTGCTGTGTTCCGGTTTGAAGGGTTGCCGGTAAAATTACAGGCACATGCGATTACATCTTTATGTCTCAAGGTGGCGGGCGCAGTGCAATGCCACATAGGGTCAAATCATTTATTTGCTAAATAGGGTTGAAGAGGTTCTTAAAACATTTATACACAGCACCATTCTATTTCACCATTCTAGGTTAAGCAAATTACAGTTTACAAACACATTATTGATTAAAAGATTATTAATTAATTAAACACACAATTAATTAATGTGTTTAATCACAGTTAAAATCAAAAAATTAATTAAACGCACACAGGGTGCGTCCTAGGTGGTCGTGACCAATGGGGTAATGCATTGTTAAAGGCATCAGGTGGGCCATCTGCTTGTTCCGTCATTCACCAAGTTATAAAAAAACACTTTAGCGTGTCTCTAACAAATCATACCAACGAATCTTATCAACAAGTCCAGGTTATTTTTATACTTTTGTATATTTTAGAGCAGGATATATTTTTAACCTTCTTCATTTTCCTCCTTTTTTGAAGAACTTTGCTGATAAGCATTCTGGTAATATGTACTACGTACGTACATATTACCTCAATGCTGATAAGCCTATTTTTTACCCATCTATTACGGCAAAGCCAAAGGCAAAAAAAGGGGTAATGTTTTTGCAGGACTATTTATGTATGTATTTACGTATGATCCACCGTAGCGCCTAAACTACTCGTCCGATTTTGATGAATAATCTACGAGTATTATATATTTTCAGGGTGATATAGGTAGGTATAATGCGCGTCATGTAAAAAGAACGCTGGCGGTCAAGCTTCTTCATACGTTCCAGCGTTCTTTTTACATGACGCGTACTATAGTTATAAATATGCGAATAAAATGCGGAGTTCGTTGACATTTTTATTAACATTTTCTTTATAAAGATATTATACTTACATAAAGTACACTAGTGGGTCGGTGGTGCGCGAGCTGCAAGCAGCTCGCGTGACCGTTTTGTTGCTCTAGTTGTTGCATTGAAAATGGTTTTCGGGATGTTTTAGAAATTACCCTAAAAATGGGGAAATTTTATTAAACCAGGCAACACCAAATGTCCTACCACACGACCGACCCATACAAGTCATCATGCTCAAGAGTTGAAAACAACCAATAATACGATTAATACGTCGCCTCTTCGTTAAACTCAGTCGCTCGACCATCATTCCACTCAGGGGGTCAGTGGCTCGCTTCGCTCGCCACTAACCCCCTTCGTGTCACGATGGTCTCGATAGCTCGATGACCCGCAGCAAAGTTAATTTGAAAATAGAAAACTAACGTAACATTCGTAATCAGTACACTCAAACTAATTAATACGATAAATACGTCGCCTCTTCGTTAAACTCAGTCGCTCGACCATCATTCCACTCAGGGGGTCAGTGGCTCGCTTCGCTCGCCACTAACCCCCTTCGTGTCACGATGGTCTCGATAGCTCGATGACCCGCAGCAAAGTTAATTTGAAGATAGAAAACTAACGTAACATTCGTAATCAGTACACTCAAACTAATTAAAGCGATAAATACGTCGCCTCTTCGTTAAACTCAGTCGCTCGACCATCATTCCACTCAGGGGGTCAGTGGCTCGCTTCGCTCGCCACTTCCCCCCTTCGTGTCACGATAGTCTCGATAGCTCGATGACCCGCAGCAAAGTTAATTTGAAGATAGAAAACTAACGTAACATTCGTAATCAGTACACTCAAACTAATTAAAGCGATAAATACGTCGCCTCTTCGTTAAACTCAGTCGCTCGACCATCATTCCACTCAGGGGGTCAGTGGCTCGCTTCGCTCGCCACTTCCCCCCTTCGTGTCACGATGGTCTCGATAGCTCGATGACCCGCAGCAAAGTTAATTTGAAAATAGAAAACTAACGTAACATTCGTAATCAGTACACTCAAACTAATTAAAGCGATAAATACGTCGCCTCTTCGTTAAACTCAGTCGCTCGACCATCATTCCACTCAGGGGGTCAGTGGCTCGCTTCGCTCGCCACTTCCCCCCTTCGTGTCACGATGGTCTCGATAGCTCGATGACCCGCAGCAAAGTTAATTTGAAGATAGAAAACTAACGTAACATTCGTAATCAATACACTCAAACTAATTAAAGCGATAAATACGTCGCCTCTTCGTTAAACTCAGTCGCTCGACCATCATTCCACTCAGGGGGTCAGTGGCTCGCTTCGCTCGCCACTTCCCCCCTTCGTGTCACGATGGTCTCGATAGCTCGATGACCCGCAGCAAAGTTAATTTGAAGATAGAAAACTAACGTAACATTCGTAATCAGTACACTCAAACTAATTAAAGCGATAAATACGTCGCCTGTTCGTTAAACTCAGTCGCTCGACCATCATTCCACTCAGGGGGTCAGTGGCTCGCTTCGCTCGCCACTTCCCCCCTTCGTGTCACGATGGTCTCGATAGCTCGATGACCCGCAGCAAAGTTAATTTGAAGATAGAAAACTAACGTAACATTCGTAATCAGTACACTCAAACTAATTAAAGCGATAAATACGTCGCCTCTTCGTTAAACTCAGTCGCTCGACCATCATTCCACTCAGGGGGTCAGTGGCTCGCTTCGCTCGCCACTTCCCCCCTTCGTGTCACGATGGTCTCGATAGCTCGATGACCCGCAGCAAAGTTAATTTGAAGATAGAAAACTAACGTAACATTCGTAATCAGTACACTCAAACTAATTAAAGCGATAAATACGTCGCCTCTTCGTTAAACTCAGTCGCTCGACCATCATTCCACTCAGGGGGTCAGTGGCTCGCATCGCTCGCCACTTCCCCCCTTCGTGTCACGATGGTCTCGATAACTCGATGACCCGCAGCAAAGTTAATTTGAAAATAGAAAACTAACGTAACATTCGTAATCAGTACACTCAAACTAATTAATACGATAAATACGTCGCCTCTTCGTTAAACTCAGTCGCTCGACCATCATTCCACTCAGGGGGTCAGTGGCTCGCTTCGCTCGCCACTTCCCCCCTTCGTGTCACGATGGTCTCGATAGCTCGATGACCCGCAGCAAAGTTAATTTGAAAATAGAAAACTAACGTAACATTCGTAATCAGTACACTCAAACTAATTAATACGATAAATACGTCGCATCTTCGTTAAACTCAGTCGCTCGATGACCCGCAGCAAAGTTAATTTGAAGATAGAACTAACGTAACATTCGTAATCAGTACACTCAAACTAATTAAAGCGATAAATACGTCGCCTCTTCGTTAAACTCAGTCGCTCGACCATCATTCCACTCAGGGGGTCAGTGGCTCGCTTCGCTCGCCACTTCCCCCCTTCGTGTCACGATGGTCTCGATAGCTCGATGACCCGCAGCAAAGTTAATTTGAAAATAGAAAACTAACGTAACATTCGTAATCAGTACACTCAAACTAATTAAAGCGATAAATACGTCGCCTCTTCGTTAAACTCAGTCGCTCGACCATCATTCCACTCAGGGGGTCAGTGGCTCGCTTCGCTCGCCACTTCCCCCCTTCGTGTCACGATGGTCTCGATAGCTCGATGACCCGCAGCAAAGTTAATTTGAAAATAGAAAACTAACGTAACGTTCGTAATCAGTACACTCAAACTAATTAATACGATAAATACGTCGCCTCTTCGTTAAACTCAGTCGCTCGACCATCATTCCACTCAGGGGGTCAGTGGCTCGCTTCGCTCGCCACTTCCCCCCTTCGTGTCACGATGGTCTCGATAGCTCGATGACCCGCAGCAAAGTTAATTTGAAGATAGAACTAACGTAACATTCGTAATCAGTACACTCAAACTAATTAAAGCGATAAATACGTCGCCTCTTCGTTAAACTCAGTCACTCGTCTCGACATTGAATAGTCCTCGACATTGAATAGTCACTCTCGTTAGCTCGGTAAGCTACAACAAAGCTAATTTTAAGAGAGAAAACACACTGACACTGACACTGACACTGACACTGCCACTGCCACTGCCACTGCCACTGCCACTGCCACTGCCACTGCCACTGCCACTGCCACTGACACTGACACTGACACTGACACTGACACTGACACTGACACTGACACTGACACTGACACTGACACTGACACTGACACTGACACTGACACTGACACTGACACTGACACTGACACTGACACTGCCACTGCCACTGCCACTGCCACTGCCACTGCCACTGACACTGACACTGACACTGACACTGACACTGACACTGACACTGACACTGACACTGACACTGACACTGACACTGACACTGACACTGACACTGACACTGACACTGACACTGACACTGACACTGACACTGACACTGACACTGACACTGACACTGACACTGACACTGACACTGACACTGACACTGACACTGACACTGACACTGACACTGACACTGACACTGACACTGACACTGACACTGACACTGACACTGACACTGACACTGACACTGACACTGACACTGACACTGACACTGACACTGACACTGACACTGACACTGACACTGACACTGACACTGACACTGACACTGACACTGACACTGACACTGACACTGACACTGACACTGACACTGACACTGACACTGACACTGACACTGACACTGACACTGACACTGACACTGACACTGACACTGACACTGACACTGACACTGACACTGACACTGACTTTGACTTTGACTTTGACTTTGACTTTGACTTTGACTTTGACTTTGACTTTGACTTTGACTTTGACTTTGACTTTGACTTTGACTTTGACTTTGACTTTGACTTTGACTTTGACTTTGACTTCGACTTCGACTTCGACTTCGACTTCGACTTCGACTTCGACTTCGACTTCGACTTCGACTTCGACTTCGACTTCGACTTCGACTTCGACTTCGACTTCGACTTCGACTTCGACTTCGACTTTGACTTTGACTTTGACTTTGACTTTGACTTTGACTTTGACTTTGACTTTGACTTTGACTTTGACTTTGACTTCGACTTCGACTTTGGTTGAGCCGAGTGACCGACCCGACCCGACCATACAACCGAGAAACTGACGTAATATTCGTACTCAGCACCTCCATATTACTCGAAAACGACACCAATATTACAAAATGTTGAAAAATTGGGAGAATTACCCTAATAATGGGGAGAATTTATTTCACATGCAATACTGTAGGATATTGGCAACAAGTCTGTGAAAACAGATTTTCCATCTGTCAACTTTGGTGGAAGAAAGTCGTTCGACAAAGTAGAGTCTAACCCTAAAATTCAAACTCCGCCCTCAGTCAGGGTTGCCAGCTAACAGAAACCAAAATGGTCAAATGTCATTAGAATGGAGCATTCCCACAATACCTCATCAAAATTTGATGCAAAATGTCTCTATTTCTATTTTTCAGGTTTTTGGGGAAAAATCTTGGAAATTTCCCATGAAATGGGGAAAAATTATTTCTTCAGGCAACACCTTAGGATACTGGCAATATTTTCTATTCCGACAAAATTTTCATCCGACAACTTTGGTAGAAGAAAGTTTTTCGTCAAAATATAGAGTCAAAATCCAAAAATACAAGCACCGATTCCTCCCAGGGTTGCCAGCTTAAAAACTTCAAAATGGTCAAATGTCATTAAAATGGAGCATTCCTACAATACCTCATCAAAATTTTATCAAAAATGTCTCTATTTCTATTTTTCAGGTTTTGGGGAAAAATCTTGGAAATTTCCCATGAAATGGGGAAAATTTATTTCTTCAGGCAACACCTTAGGACACTGGCAATCTTTTCTATTCTGACAAATTTTTCGTCCGACAACTTTGGTAGAAGAAAGTTTTTCGTCAAAATATAGAGTCAAAATCCAAAAATACAAACACCGATTCCTCCCAGGGTTGCCAGCTTAAAAACTCCTAAATGGCCAAATGTCATTAGAACGGAGCATTCCAACAATACTTCATCAAAATTTGATTCAAAATGTAATTATTTAAAATTTTCATATTTTTGGGGAAAACTTTGGAAATTACCCTATAAATGGGGAAATTTTATTACACCAGGCAACACACCTCATCTTATCACACGACCGACCCATACAAGTCATCCGTCTCAGGAGTTGCCAACAGTACCTTTTATCGATTTGAAAAGTTGGCAAAATTTGACGATTTTACAAAATGGCCGCCACACCATCCGCCATCTTGGATTTCAAAAAAGTTGGGATTTTCCCATATACACCAGGATGCTGGCAACATTTCTGCATAAACACAATTTTCGAGTGGCAACTTTGGTAAAAGACTAAAACTTGTCAAAGTTTAGTCGTCAAAAGTGCAAAAATTAAAGACGCCATTTTGGATCCGCCATCTTGTTTTTTTTTTTTTTTATTACTTTTTTTGTAAATCCCACCGTAAAAGCAATAGGATGCGCCGTTTAAACGGATCCGATCGGACAAACTTTCGAAAAATGGTTTTTGTCACCGCCGCCATCTTGGATTTTTCAAAATGTCAATGCCTAATTCCTGGTCACATTGACGACCCAAACACATCTCTAGAACATGTCCCATCACTAAAATGGCTCCTTCTGGGAGAACAACCATGTCAATCAGTGTGTCAGTGAGTCACCGTTGTCTAGCTTTATATATAAAGTACATAAGTTGGCACTGGCCGACTAATTCCTGAGTACAAGGCTTTCATCATCATCATCAGCCCACTGCTGGACATAGGCCTCCCCCATAGAATGCCACGACGAACAGTCATGAGCGACCTCCATCCGCCGCCTTCCTACGACCTTTAAAATGTCATACTCCATCGAGTGGGGGCCTTCTTCCTGCGTCGTCCGGTTTGTGGTCGCCACGAACCTATTCCCCAATGGTTAACAGTTCTGCGAGCTATATGGCCTGCCCATTGCCACTTCATTTTAGTACTAGTAGAGCTTTTTTGTGAAAGAGATCGTCCGGGGAAGTACTACCACCATACCTATTTCAGCCGCAAAGCAGTAGAACTCGCATTGCTGTATTCCGGTTTGAAGGGTATGGTTGCCAGGCACATAAGACTTTCATCTTTATGGGTGGCGGGCGCAGTGCAATGCCACATAGGGTGCGTCCTGGGTGGACGTGACCTATGTGATAATGCACTGTTCATAGGCAGAGGGTACCGCTTAACATCAGGTGGGCCATCTGCTTGATCAGTTATACCAATTAGTATAAAAAAAGGAAAAAAAACTTTTAACTTTCTAATTCTGAGACTATGTCGGTGATCTTCTACGGATGTTCTCTCGGATTCTATCACATAGTGAAACTCCAAGCATAGCTCTCTCCATAGGCCCTCTGAAAAACTTTTCAGTTGTGACCTTTATAACATTATTTATTTTATTTTCAATAGATAATCTTGTCGAAGCCATTAATTTAAAATCGTATATTTTGATAGGCATAGTTCGATCATTATTGCTTACGACGTAAAGTTTAAATTCAAATGTTCGTGGTAAAACCACAACAAGTTTTTATTGGAATTTATTTCTATGTAGTATGAAATAAGATTGATTTTCGAATGTAGGAGCGAATGTCAGGGATGTACTAGGGTCCTCGGATATCAGGTTACCGTAGCCTTCAAATGGATAGACAAACGTGTCCTCCCCTTTACTACCGATGGGTATATTTTGTAAGTATTCCTGGTTTATTAAGTATTGTTTGAGGGACGGGATAATTTCGTAATAAGAGTTCGTCCGGGGAAGTACTACCACCATGCCTATTTCTGCCGCAAAGTAGTAGTGCTTGCATTGCTGTGTTCCGGTTTGAAGGGTATGGGTGCCGGTGACATTACAGGCACAACGAGACTTTTCATCTTTATGTCTCAGGGTGGCGGGCTCAGTGCAATGCCACATAGGGCGCGTCCTAGGTGGACGTGACCTATGAGAGAATGCACTGTTCATAGGCACAGGTTACCGCTTAACATCAGGTGGGCCATCTGCTTGTACCGTCATTCAAGTAGTATCAAAAAAACAAAACTTGTTGATGTTGTTGGTCTAACTTTTCGAAACACACGTACGTTTATTTTTCGAAAGAAATAAGGTAGCCTACCTAAATCGCGTGTATTCGCGAGGTCTCAGTTCGGGGCGAACCACAAGTTGTATTTCAACATAAGATAATAAGTTGTTTGGGCATTCCATAAAAACAATAATGCAGTAGGCTCGAGTGCCCTAGCGGTACTACACTCTTAATTTTGTTCTAACTATGGAACCACCACAGACGATTTTTTCTGAGACTTTCGTTTGGTCCACTGGCCCGGAACAGACGCGGCATGTAAGGATCAAAAACTGAGATTTTACACATCGATTCACAAATCGGCTTAAGATTGTGAAGTGGACTGAAATGATTGTTTCAAATAGGTTACCGGCCTCAGGGTACAGTACCAAAAGGGTGCGAACGGGACCCTATTACACTAAGGGATGGTCAGCAGCATCCACCTGAGTACTCAACAATGCTGCGGTCAGCAAACCGCCTGCCAAGCGTGCCACGTGATTATGGCAAATCCCCCCCCCCCCCCCACTGCAATCTATGGGGGAGGCCACGACCAGCAGTGCACGTCTCATTTATTCTGTGACGTCTCCAGGTTGTCTTTACATCTGTTCAGCTATTTCGATGACTTACGTGTAGCAAGCTGGTGTATCCGGCCTAAGAATAGACCCCTCTGTCTCCTCCCGCGGATGTCTCAAAAGCCGACTAAGGGGCTACCCGGACTTGTTGATAAGATTTGTTGGTATAAGATTTGTCCTGGCTGCTAGCTTATTATGGAATGTGTTATTACTGGAAGAAAGCGTTAGCCGAGTCAGTCGTGGAAAGCAATGGCGGCAATGAGCTCACCAGTTGTCACGTCTATATTCCACGATAGTGCAACCCCTGTGAAAAGAGGCCCATTGAGGCTCTGCCTACCCCTTCGGGGAAAAAGGCGTGTGTCTATGTACATAATGTAAATAGACTAAGAAGGAGGCACCTATAGTATTTTTAAAAGCTTTTACTCATTTTCTTTTATTAGGGCCTCTGAGGCCTCAAGGATTTTTCCTCAAATTTGATAAAATTAGGCCAAGTCGTTAGTCTTAACTTTTTTCGTTTGTGTGTTTGCAACGATTTCAATATAATAATGCTGGACAATGCTGGACAAAGTTCACACAACATTATCTAGCCCCAAGGTATATATGAAATCTATGTGTGTTTGTAATATTTCCGGTTCTTTGAAATCCATTTTTCAAGCACTTGTTAGCATCCGATTGCACTGAAGTTTGACATACCTGTCAAGTTCTGATGACAATACAATTTTTTTTTTTTTTTTTTTTAATCTTAGGAATACTTACAGCTAGGTACACGCATATATATAAAAGAAAATAATACTTGTAAAAGTACAAATATTCTGCCGACGGCCAATTAAAAGTAGTATATGATGGTGACAGCGAGCTGATCTAATTATGGAGACGGAAGGTGGACAACGGAACTCCTCGATGGATAATAGTAGACTGGCCGTGTTTAGGCTCATTGTGATCAGCACACGGTTACAATCACTAATTTCATAAAAGCTTGTATTTAAAATACTTCTAACTTAGTATGTTATCATATATAAATAAATAAATAATGCTGGACAGTTCAAACATCATTATCTAGCCACAAGCTAATCAGAGCTTGTGTTATGGGTACTAGATAACTGGTACACTTTTTTTTTTTTTTTATACTACTTGGATTACGGAGCAAGCAAGAGGCCCACCTGATGTTAAGCGGTAACCTCTGCCTATGAACAGTGCATTACTTCATAGGTCACGTCCACCTAGGACGCACCCTATATGGCATTGCACTGCGCCCGCCACCCTGAGACATAAAGATGAAAAGTCTCATGTGCCTGTAATTTCACCGGCACCCTTACCCTTCAAACCGGAACACAGCAATGCGAGCACTACTGTTTTGCGGCAGAAATAGGTATGGTGGTAGTACTTCCCCGGACGAACTCTTTCACAAAAAAGCTCTACTACTACTAAAACACTACTACACTTAATACAATACATTGCATAGATATATATATGTTTTATCATACACAGAAAATACCAGAACCTCCTGAACGTCGAACCTTCGCCCGTTGCGCCACAGAGGTCGTCAAAGTCAGGTAGTCGTTTCGTTTCGTTTCGTATGAGGTAGTGCTGGCCTCTGGTATCAGAGTTTGTCAAGCCGCCCGAGGGCCTCTGACATGGCTTATCGACTGCTATTAATCTATAACAGCCGGGACCGACAGCTTAACGTGCCCTCCGAAGCACAAAGCGATGGAAATCCGCACATAACTTAGAAAAGTCATTGGTGCGGAGCCTAGGATCGAACCCGGTATCGTTGGATTCTGAGTTGCACTATTGAACCGTTAGGCTACCATCACAGTCAGGTAGTAATAGTCAGCAAATATGTAACCCACATACCATTTATTTACAGAAAGAATAATATAACTAATACAAGGTATGTACAAAATACATATGAAGCAGTTGTGATACCTGAAGACCGCTGCTAGCGATCTAAAGGTAGCTCAACTGATCCAAATCACTACCAGACGAAGACTAACTAACCCACATAATGTGATGTAAGAATATACTATCCGTCGTGACACACATTTTGCAACGTTGTAATATTAGTCGGCTTTTATCACGGCGTCCCAGAAAAACGTTCTTGCGTAGGTGTGCTATGTCTTACATACATACGGCTGTTTCCTCGGAAGGGTAGGCAGAGCCTCAATGGGCCTCTATCACTGACATCGTGGGAATATAGACGTGGCAAGTGGTGAGCTCCACACCGCCATTGCTTCACGACTGACTCGACTAGCGCTTTCTTCTAGTAATACCACATTCCTTAATAATTCGGCCACGACAAATCACGACACGATGTCTTTCATTTCATTTTTCATTTCATTTATGTTTTTCAAATCTTATACCAACGAAAATACACGCTTTTTTTTAAATCCTTACGCGCAACTAGAAAATGCAAAAAACCGGCCAAGTGCGAGTCAGACTCGTGCACGAAGGGTTCCGTACCAATATCTATAAAAACAGCAAAAAAAAACACGTTTGTTGTATGGGAGCCCCCTTAGTTATTTATTTTATTGTGTTTTTAGTACTTAAGCATTTGCTGTTATAGCGGCAACAGTAATACATCATCTGGGAAAATTTCATGTCGTTGATAGTCAGTGAGTGAGTGAGTCAGGTATTCACTAATGTATTTTGTGAGCTGTAGTGTGTCCAGCCTAAGAAAAGACCCCTCCATATCCTCCCGTGGATGTCGTAAAAGCCGACTATGGGATTACCCGGACTTGTTAGTAAGATTTGTTTGTATAAGATTTGTCCTGGCTGCTAGCTCATTAAGGAATGTGTTATTACTGGAAGAAAGCTTTAGCCGAGTCAGTCGTGGGAAGGAATGGCAGCGATGAGCTCACCACTCGTCACGTCTATATATTCCACGATGGTGCAACCCACTGTGAAAAGAGGCCCATTGAGGCTCTACTATCCCCCTTTGGGGAAAAGGCGTCTGTCTATGTATGTATGTATGAGTGCAGTCAGTCAGTCAGTCAGTCACGCAACGATTTTATATATATTGTTGGAGATACGGACAACGGTCGGGAGCTAGGTACTCTTGCCCAGCAGTGGGACTGACGCTGTTTTATTTTTTTAATGAAATATTCTCACCTATCTTTGTGTTCTGCTTGTCGGTCTCTTTGTCTCCTGTTCTTGAACCAATTTGAAACCTGAAAAAAATAATGCTATAATGATAAGTGTGTCCGGATACACCCGTCTCCTCCTGTCACCGTACCTGCCGCAAAGCAGTAGTGGTCGCATTGCTTTGTTCCGGTTTGAAAGTTGCCGGTGAAATTACAGGCACATGACAGTTCATCTTTATGTCTCAGACTGACGAGCGCATTGCAATGCCACATAGGGCGCGTCCTAGGTGGACGCGACTTATGTGGTATGGTAATGCGTTGTTAAAGGCAGAGGTTACCGCTTAACATCAGGTGGGTTATCTGCTTGTTCCGTCATTCACGTAGTTAAAAAATATATATATAAGGTACGCAAATAGATGGGGAGGTAAAATAAAAAAATCGAGCATTAACAAAAAGTGAATTCGTTGTTTTCCCACTGCGCATCTTATACTGAACTGGACTGGAGTAAACTCCAGTCGCGCGTCGGCGTTGACACGCACCATTTTTTTTAAAAGCTTGCAATTTATGTTTTCTTGGGAATCTTGCAATTTAATTTTGAACCAGTTAGCCTCGTTCGATTGAGCTGAAATGTTGCATACCTGTCAAGTTCCGATGACAATACAATATTATGGTGACAACGAGCTGATCTGATGATGGAGACAACGGAACTCCTCGATGGATAATAGTAGTCTGGCCGTGTTTAGGCTCATTTTGATCAGCACAAGGTTACGATCACTAATTTTATAAAAGCTTGCATTGAAAAATATATTTTCTCAAAAAACTTTTTTAAATAATATTTTATATACATTTATTTACAAAAAAGAATAATACAAGGTATGTACAAAATAAATATGAAACAGTTGTGCTACCTGAAGACCGCTGCTAGCGATCTAAAGGTAGCTCAACTGATCCAAATCACTACCAGACGGAAGCGTCCCTAAGATGCTGGCTGCATTGCCACGCTGAATGGCAATACTAATGCGTTGAGCCAGATAAGAGACAGCTCTCGGGTCACGCGTCGCTATTAACTAAACTTTTAATAATATTAACATGTATCTAGTAGATTGTACCGCAGGCAGACAATGAAGGTGTGTCTATGTAGGTAGTATATGTACATATTCTTCTAACTTGTCCAGTTTGCGGTGAGTAACTCAACACCGCTTCCTCAAACTCACACGGCTAGGGTTACCGATAAAAAAAACTTAATCCGTCTTTGTTTTTAATATTTATTTTATTTATTTTGGTAAACCAACAGCTTAATATACTGTTTAAGATTTTTAAATTAACAAAATTATTGCCCAATAGTTTCTTTGGTAGGAAAATTTACTATAAGTGCAATGAAATTATTCAATAGGATATGGGTGTGTGTTACCTATACCAGAATTCACATACATACATACATATACACACGCCTTGTTCCCCGAAAGGGTAGGCAGAGCCTCAAAAGGCCTCTTTTCACCGTGGGTTGCACCATCGTGGGGAATTAACCATCTGGTTTAATCTCTTAGTCGGGTCTTACAATCTATTCTTAGGTCGAACACACCACGGCAATAAACCAGAAAAGAGAAAGAACCAGCGTGTTGTTTCAACAATCCTTTGGATTCACTTTTTTAACCGACTTCAAAAAAAGGAGGGGTTCTCAAGTCGTGTTTTTTTTAAAATGTTTGTTACCTCGGTTCTCCGTCTTTTATGAACCGATTTGTATTTTTTTTTGTTGATTGTTGCCATTTTGATAAAAATCTGGTCCTGATGATAGGATCCATTAGGAATTGACGGAACGAATCAAATATTATAGGCAAACATATAGCGACTTCGGTATTTTCAGCAACAAGTCAAGCAAGTGCATTCATAAAGTGCCATTGGTGAAGTGGAACTGGTGAAGAAGACCAGAGATGGCCATTGGAACTCCTCAATCTCCTCACCCTTATCGCCACGGGTGGCGATAAGGGTGACTGTCCGATATCCGATTGAGCTGAAACTTGGCATACCTGTCAAGTTCCGATGACAATACAATACGATGGTGACAGCGAGCTGATCTGATGATAATGCTTCGCTTATTGCAAATTGCAGGTATACTGATGAGGTAAGGATGGTACTGAGCCGTGCGCCTGCTTGGCCTAAGATGAAAAGGAGATGGTGGGATCAGATCGTGTAGCTCCTGGGCACATTCCCCGAAAATAGAAACTATAGAAGATCGAAAGGCATACATCTTACTTTTTTAGTAGTAGTAGAGCTTTTTTGTGAAAGAGTTCGTCCGGGGAAGTACTACCACCATACCTATTTCTGCCGCGAAGCTGTAGTGCTCGCATTGCTGTGTTCCGGTTTGAAGGGTAAGGCTGCCGGTGAAATTACAGGCACATGAGACTTTTCATCTTTATGTCTCAGGATGGCGGGCGCAGGGCAATGCCACATAGGGTGCGTCCTAGGTGGACGTGACCTATGAGGTAATGCACTGTTCATAGGCAGAGGTTACCGCTTAACATCAGGTGGGCCTTCTGCTTGTTAAGTCATTCAGTAGAATAAAAAAATAAAAATAAACTTTACGGCGGTTCTCCAGTCTCTTCGCGCATGGGTAGGTAATTACCTGTACAGTGGTGAGCCCGGTTGTCTCCGCCAGCTCCCTCTTCTCCCGCGGGGAGGGGTAGGGGTTGTGGAGGTACCAGTCGCGGAGGACTGATCTTGATTTCTCCTGTTGACAGATGGATTAATTTAATTCGTAAAAAGGTGTGGGCACCAACGGGAATGAACGTCCTCCAAGTATAATTTAGCAAACGACAGAATAGAAGTCGGTACTTTTTAACCACTGACCTAAAAAGAGGGGTGTTATAAGCTTGAGGCCATAGCGTGTCTGTCTGTTTGTCTGTGGCCTTATAGGTCCGGTGCTCTGATTTCAAAGCGGTAATTTTCGCTTGAAAGGTGGTGTTTTCGTTCTTAGCTGTCTACACACATACATATATAGATACACGCTCTTTTCCCGGAAGGGGTAGGCAGAGCTTAAATGGGCCTCTTTTCACCATGGGTTGCACCATCGTGGAATATAGACGCGACAAGTGGTGAGCTCATCGCCGCCATTGCTTCCCACGACTCACTTAACTAGCACTTTCTTCTAGTAATCATACATTCCATAATAAGCTAGCAGCCAGGACAATCTTATAGCAACGAATCTTATCAACAAGTCCTTAGTTGGCTTCTACGACATCCACAGGAGGAGACGGAGGGGTCTATTCTTAAAGGTACGGGGAACTTGCGTCGTATCATTCTGGGTAGAGGAAACATGCATCAAACGCAGTCCTCTGACGGTCCCAACCTCTGCCTTATGTGTGCATACCTTGAAGCAGTACGAGATCTCCTCCCCGTCCCATATGGTGCGGGGTAGGAGGAACTTGCGTCGTGTCATGCTGGGTAGGGGAAACTTGCATCAAACGCAGTTATCTGACGGTGCCAACCTCTGCCTTATGTGTACATACCTTGAAGCAGTACGAGGTCTCCTTTCCATCCCTTATGGTGCGGGGTAGGAGGAACTTGCGTCATGTCATGCTTGGTAGGGGAAACATGCATCAAATGCAGTCCTCTGACGGTCCCAACCTCTGCCTTATGTGTGCATACCTTGAAGCAGTACGAGGTCTCCTCCCCGTCCCATATGGTGCGGGGTAGGAGGAACTTGCGTCGTGTCATGCTGGGTAGGGGAAACTTGCATCAAACGCAGTTATCTGACGGTGCCAACCTCTGCCTTATGTGTACATACCTTGAAGCAGTAAGAGGTCTCCTTTCCATCCCTTATGGTGCGGGGTAGGAGGAACTTGCGTCATGTCATGCTTGGTAGGGGAAACTTGCATCAAACGCAGTCATCTGACGGTCCCAACCTCTGCCTTATGTGTACATACCTTGAAGCAGTAAGAGGTCTCCTTTTCATCCCTTATGGTGCGGGGTAGGAGGAACTTGCGTCATGTCATGCTGGGTAGGGGAAACTTGCATCAAACGCAGTCATCTGACGGTCCCAACCTCTGCCTTATGTGTACATACATCGAAGCAGTAAGAGGTCTCCTTTCCATCCATTATGGTGCGGGGTAGGAGGAACTTGCGTCGTGTCATGCTGGGTAGGGGAAACTTGCATCAAACGCAGTCCTCTGACGGTCCCAAACTCTGCCTTATGTGTACATACCTTGAAGCAGTAAGAGGTCTCCTCCCCGTCCCATATGGTGCGGGGGAGAGGGAACTTGCGTCGCACTCTGTATTTTCCGACCGCTCCTAGTGGTCTGCCCCTCAACCGCTCAGCCTCCAAGTAGTGTGCTGTAAATCATTACACAATTAATATGACTTCCACTGTTTTTGCATCTCTGTGGCATGGCCGGCGAGTGGCTGAGACGCGGGAGATGCGAATTTGATGCCCGCTCCGAAACAAAAATTTCCATGATCTGCATGTATTTGTTCCAGGTCTGGTTGTTGTGGTAACATGGTGCTAATGTTAGCGATGCGCGAGTTAAGTTGTTTAACTCGAGTTACTCGAATCAAATTGTAAACGAGTCAACTTGAGTCGAGTTTCTTGCAACTCGAGTTAAAAAATAGCCATATCACTCGCGTTGGTTGCCCACCCGTTTGGCCGGCCGACCAAACGAAAACGGGCGATCGGGCTGATTCGGGCTCTTCCGTTCGACAACCGATTACCAGATATTCGGTAGCATTTAGTAGTAGTAGAGCTTTTTTGTGAAAGAGTTCATCCGGGGAAGAACTACCACCATACCTATTTCTGCCGCAAAGCAGTAGTCCTCGCATTGCTGTGTTCCAGTTTGAAGGGTATGGGTGCCGGTGAAATAACAGGCACATGAGACTTTTCATCTTTATGTCTTGGGTGGCGGGCGCAGTGCAATGCTACATAGGGTGCGTCCTAGGTGGACGTGACCTATGTGATAATGCACAGTTCATAGGCAGAGGGTACCGCTTAAAATCAGGAGGGCCATGTGCTTGATCCGTCACTCAAAGTAGAATAAAAAAAAATACAGCTAGTTTCGATTTATTGTGCGTTAGAAAGGAACTCGATTTGACTCGTTCATTCATCAACTCAACTCAACGACTCATCGCTACACGAACACCGAGTCAAGTCAATTCGAGTGACTCGAGCTAGTAAAATATAAACTCGTCGCCTCGCTAATCCTAGTGTTGGGCCACGCAGGTCTATGTCTTGTGACTATTGGGAGATATTTATTTACTTCTAAGAATAGAAACCTAGTGGTCTCCTATTTCACTTGTTGCACAATGAATTTGAGCGGTTCTCTTCCCTCGAGGCTACGCGTTGAGCCATTGGCGATATGCTCTGATGCGCTGAACTTGAGCAGTTATGTAGTGGCCTATAATTGACAGCCAAAAACACATGAAGAAACTTGATATGCTCGTTTTGCTAACAAAAATTACTTCATTTATAAGAGACCGAACGAGGAATGCATCAGGAAAGATTGGGCAAGGTTGCGACTGGTTGGAGATGGAAGACGATACCGAGATAGGTCAAAAAAGCGCTGGCGTGATGAACTAGGCATCTTCCATAGCGAATGGCAGGAGATTATGTACACAAGATTGGAAAAACTTGAACGAAACGGGGAGAGAATTGCCTTGCAGTGGAACAGTGGAAAGGGCAAACCAACGCGTTCAGCCCGCGTCCGCGGTGGCGTGCCCGGTGACGAACCATTGTCTTACCATTGGACCAACCAAAGTATTTAATTTGGTCGCAGATCTTACCATTGATCGCCACCGTGCACGCCACTGCGGACGCGGACTGAACACGTTGGTTTGGCCTTAGCCTAGGCTAAGAAAAAATCTAGCTAAGTCAAAAAAGTTTACTCATAACATAACATAACACCCAACAACCCTCATAACATATACCATACCATACCCATAGTCAGTTTAGTCCCGCTGGAACGAAATTTTTGGGTTACATTTAAATTTAAGTCATATATACATAGTCCTGATCTCACACTAGGATTCCCTGTGTCGTGGGTATCAGGAACTACGAGTACTATGCTACCATGGTATCATGGTACTCAGTTAAAGGTGTAAATACATTGTAGATCTGTTAATCACTAGCTCCAAGCGTCGTGCTCTGGGAGACATCGAATTACCCCCGTCGAGGGTAATTCGATGTCTCCCGGACTGGATAGTTTTAGAATGATTCAAGAAACAACTTTACTATACTTTCGTGGAGATCCGTGGAACAACCCAGATCACCGAATTAGCAAGTTGAAGTGGCAATGGGCAGGCTATATAGTTCGCAGAACTGATAACCGTTGGGGAAGAAAGGTACTGGAGTGGCGACCAAACCGGACAACGCAGAGGAATGCCCCCCTTTCGATGGACTAAAGACACTGTAGAGGTCGCAGGAAGGTAGAATAGAATAGAATATTCTTTATTGCACAAAACAAACAATGTACATGGGCGAACTTAATGCTAAGAAGCATTCTCTACCAGCTCACCTTTGTTTATTGTGGATACATTTATGTACGTGGTGCACAAAACGCATATGGAGAAGATGGTGGATGGAAGTGCCTCAAGATCTGTCAGCATCTTGGATAACTCCTTGAAGAGGAGTCACGCATCAGGGCCCCGCAGACCTAAGGTTTCAATAAAAGGCAAAAATATGTATCCATTGCCGATGGATGCATATTTCAGAGGTACTTGAAGGTTTGCTGCTGCCGCCGCGCCTGCGGGCCCGAAGGTGAATGATACGTGTCAAGCCGCCAGCGTCTCCACATAAGCTGCGTCCCAAACCAACGACTTCCACGACTCCAGGAAGTCAAAGATATACCGTCTGGCCTCTTGCCGTCGTCACGTGCGATACTGTTGATAGCCGGTACATTGACGATGGCAAGGGCCCTGGATGTTCAACATATCTTGATGGAGTGTGTTCAGAACGAAACATTTAGAATATCATGTTTTGGTAGGAACAGGTTTTAACACATTGTCCTCCTGAATAGTAGTTAGCTTGTCCTTCATCAGAAGAAGCAAAACTGTTATACAAACTGGCTGATTTAGCGTTAGCTAGTTGATTTTAATTATGTTTAGTTTTTTGTTTTTGTAATTTGATTTTCTTTTGTTGTATTTACGGGACGGTGTGTTGTCGCTTAGCGCCAAATTGTTTTTAAAAAAGCGGCCAAGTGCGAGTCGGACTCGCCCATGAAGGGTTCCGTAACAGCAAGTAACATAATATAAAAGTTCTTGGATGGATTACGATTTATGACGTATTAAAAAAAACTACTTACTAGATCTGATTCAAACCAATTTTCGTTGAAAGTTTACATGGTAATGTACATCATATATTTTGTTTTTGTTTTATCATTCTCTTATTTTAGAAGTTACGGGGGGGGGACACACTTTTTACCACTTTCGAAGTGTCTCTCGCGCAAACTATTCAGTTTAGAAAAAAATTATATTAGAAACCTCAATATCATTTTTGAAGACCTATCCATAGATACCCCACACGTATGGGAATGATGTTTTTTTTTCTTTGAGTTTCAGTTCTAATTATGGGGAAACCAAAAAAATTACTGGTTTTTTTCTATTTTTTTGTGAAATTCTTAATGCGGTTTACAGAATACATCTACTTACCAAGTTTCAACAGCGTAGCTCTTATAGTTTCGGAAAAAAGTGGCTGTGACATACACGGACAGACAGACAGACAGACATGACGAATCTATAAGGGTTCCGTAATTTTTGGTTACGGAACCCTGAAAACGGCCCTATACGAAAGTAAATATAAGTTTGTAGATCCTAGGAACAGCTGATGAAGAATGATCGTTAAAGGATAACACTAGTATAGTAGAGTATTAGATAGTAGTAGTAGAGCTTTTTTGTGAAAGAGTTCGTCCGGGGAAGTACTACCACCATACCTATTTCTGCTGCAAAGCAATAGTGCTCGCATTGCTGTGTTCCGGTTTGAAGGGTAAGGGTGCCGGTGAAATTACAGGCACATGAGACTTTTCATCTTTATGTCTCAGGGTGGCGGGCGCAGTGCAATGCCACATAGGGTGCGTCGTAGGTGGACGTGACCTATGAGTTAATGCACTGTTCATAGGCAGAGGTTACCGCTTAACATCAGGTGGGGCCATCTACTTGTTCCGTCATTCAAGTAGTATAGTATACAAAAAAAAAACACTGGACAGATGTTTGTAGTACCAAGTCAGACATACCTTTCAGCCACAGACCCTGCAGCTTCGTATGGTTATGTGCACTGAAAGTGTGGGACTCCAGCAGTCTGTACAGCTCCTTGAAGTTTCCCCTGTGGAAGGCCACCATAGCCTTGGCTTTCAGCACCGACTCATGGGCATGCAGCCTCTCGCAGGCGGGGAGGGACCAGAGAAACCGGCCCAGGCGCTCGATGTTTCCAGCTTGTTGGAGGACCTGGGGAGAAGGTTTGGCTGAGTCAGTTGCTGTGGTGACAAGTAGGTTATGAATGAGCGGGCTATGCTATCGGAAATATAAAAGACTAGTGGAATGCCCGCGACTTCGTCCGCGTGTACTTTTCCATGCAAACTTAAACACCCCGCTGCACCCCCTTAGGGGTTGAATTTCTGGAATTCCTTTCTTAGTGCACCCATAGACTACAAAAGGAACGTACCCTCCAAATTTCAGGTCTCTCGTTCGTTCGTTTCGTTTCGTATGAGGTAGTGCTGGCCTCAGGTGTCGGAGTTTGTCAAGCCGCCCGAGGGCCTCTGACATGGCTTATCGACTGCTATTAATCAATAACAGCCGGGACCGACAGCTTAACGTGCTAAGGTTAGGTCTCTAAGACTTGTGGTTTAGGCTGTGCGTTGATAGTCAGTCAGTCAGTCAGTAACCAAACTATATACAGCTAGAAAGAGTGTCCTAGGGTCACCATACCACCCTAAAGGGACCCTTCTTTCTACATGGTCTTCTACATTCACCCGTGATCATGGCGCATGCAACTGTGCCGAAATATCGGGAACATTGCAAACTCAAAAATCATGGTAAATATCCCGTTTCAAGTGAAAATTATGTACATAACCATGATAGTTCCAAAAGTAATAATATAAATCTCTGGCGACTTCTGTGGCGCGGCGGGCGGAGATTCGCCTGCGACCCAGGAGGTTGCGGGTTCGATTCCCGCATCGGAACAAATATTTGTATGATCTGCAGATATTTGTTCAGGGTGTTCTGGGTATTTTCTATGTAGGTATAATAAAAAAATCTCTATCTATGTAATCGTCGTCGTCGTTTCGTATGAGGTAGTGCTGGCCTCTGGTGTCAGAGTTTGTCAAGCCGCCCGAGGGCCTCTGACATGGCTTATCGACTGCTATTAATCAATAACAGCCGGGACCGACAGCTTAACGTGCTAAGGTTAGGTCTCTAAGACTTGTGGTTTAGGCTGTGCGTTGATAGTCAGTCAGTCAGTCAGTCAGTCATTCGGTCAGTCATGCAACGATTTTATATATATTGATGAAAATTCCTACCTACGTCGTGAATTAATTGACTTTGATAAATTACTTCACAAAAGGAGTTTACTCGTATCAATATTATATATTATATATATATATTGGTAGACTGTGACTCGCATGTGTGTGTGTGCTTGAGTGAACGTGCATCATTTGTTTATCTAACTACCTACTACTTATAACTCGAATGTAATTTTGTATGTACCTATCATCGAGAACCTAGTGTTACGATAAACCTAATATAGGTTTTTAAACACTAAATGTAAGAAACATATGTTGTAAATCATGTTCAATAAACAAATAAAAAAAAAAAAAAAAAAAAAAAATCGTCAGCTACTTATACTAATAGGTATGTAGTAGGTATTTACGCCGCGTTGCTCAGTCCTATTTAAACGTTATTACGATGATGAGGTGGTCCCGTGAAAAAGTTAAAAGTAAAAAAAATACAAAAGTCAAAAGTATTTTATTCATTGAAATCACAAGGATCATTTTGAATCGTCTTATAAAGTAAATTGACTCCTGTTCCAACGCGACCAAACCTAGAAGAATGAGGCAACAAACACGGCTCGGCTTTATTTGATGATCCTTCTTATTACTAGGTGGGAAGCGTCTGTGTGGTGCCTCGAGAACAAGTTGAAGCTGATTCAAAGTGTAGGTAGGCCTTCGATCACAGAGTTCTTAGATCGCAGAGGTAGGCAGTCAAAAGTAATATGCTAGAGAGAATCAGCAAAAGTTCATAAGACAGCACACGCTACGCTTGATATACTAATATATAACCATACTACGTCCATGTATATAACACATCAATAATAAATTATGTGTCGAGCATAGAGGTAGAATTTTCGCTACGCTGTATTCACAACAGGCAACAGGCTTGGCAGGTACAGACAATGCAAATTGACAAATTAGCTGTCGAGGGGCAGAGCTTTATCATTAACATAGTCATGTAGAGTGTAGAGTGTAAATGCTTTCTTTTAATGTAAGATTGTTTTTTATGTAGGATTTAACGAAAAGTATAAGATTTATTCGAAAGTATAAGACGATTCAAAATGATCCTTGTGATGGAAATGAATAAAATACTATTAACTTTGACTGAGTTCGAGAGAAGATGCATTTCTGGTATATTTAAATCGCCAATCTCTACATTCTGCAAGACCACACCAAGCCCACGGGTGGCCACAAACATCGCCCGGTACTTTATTTGCGAAGGATGGCACATGTGCATCCGGCTACGCCTAAATCAATACTGTTTTTATCAAAATATAGTTTGGCACCAAGCTTATTGGAAGTACCAAAGATTCTTATTAATATCACACTAATATTATAAATGCGAAAGTTTGTGAGTATGTGTGTTTGTTACTTCTTCACGCTGAAACGGCTGAACGGATTTGGATGTAATTTGGAATGGAGATAACTGAACTCCTGGAATAACACATAGGCACATTTTTATCCCGACATGCCCATGGGATCGAGACTTACGCGGGTGAAACCGTATCGTATCGTAACCGAACCGCTGCATTGATAAACTGTTGTTTCGTATACCATATTTAGGTCGTATACGAAAAACTTTTTTTCCTCCGAATTCAAAAAGACGATTAATAAAAAAAAACAGAAGTGTGCGTTTGAACGAATCTACAGACCGTTCACCGTAAGAACCCTTGGGAATAGTGCAAACCAAGACATCTTACGGTGAACGGTCTGTACCTTGATAGAGGCCGTTTGCCTGTAAAATGTAAATCTCTGTGTTAAAAGAGGTTTCATAATGTGTAATGCAACTTAAAAAATAGACAGTTTTTTTTTACGTTAATGGACCTTTGTTTGACCTCGATCTCACCTGTTGGTAAGTGGCGATGTGGCCGAAGATGGAGCACAAAGGTCTAGAGGCACCTATTCATTCTAGCCTTGTAAGAGACCCAGATTATAGTTTTCAGGAAAGATAGACGACGGTAGTGTATTCCACTCCTTAGCAGTTCGCATTATAAAGGTAGAACTGAAACGTTTAGTACGAATAGAGGGTATACTAATGAGGTAAGGATAGTATCGAGCCGTGCGCCTGCTCGCCCTATGATGATCAGATCATGAAGTTCCTGGGCACATTCCCCTAAATGTAACCTATAGAAGATCGAAAGGCCAACATTGCGACTTTACGGCGGTGCTCGAGGCTCTGGAACTTAGTCTCCGCCATATATATGTTGCTATGAGCCTCCATAAGATTGAGTCCAGTCTATGATATGAAGAACTGGACAAAGTAACATTCTATTAGTAGTGATAACGCTAGTAGAAAAGTCCAACACGACGAGTCCAGGTTGACGTGTTGGGCGTCGCGCGAGATGGGCACCGGTGCGTTCCGTAGGAGATCCCGGAGTCCATCGACATGCGCAGAGGATGGCCACCAGGGTGGTTTTAGTGAGTCCACGAGTCCGTGAACCTCACATAACCGTATTGCACCCTCAATGCAATACGGTATCTGTTTGCAGATATCCAACCCGACAATAAAAAAAAAAGAAAAGTACCTTCTCGTAAGCTATCGAAATGTCACGTGGTCCATTGTATTGTATTACGACTGTAGAAATAGAATCGAATCGAAGCGAATATGTTTGTCTAGGCCGGCTGGTTACCAAATATCACTTTCTTTATGTTATGTAATTGCTGAGAAAAATCTAGATCTACGTCATCTTAATGACAGAGGAGTTACCTGACTGACTGAAAACGCAACTGAAGAGCTCTGAACAACTGACAGATTCCGCTGCGGACCTCAAAAGACGCAAATATGCAAGTCCCGACAGAGCTTACTTATTGGAGCCTATCGGGGTAGAGACTCTGGGTCCGTGGGGTACCGGGGCCTTCGCGTTTTTAAAATTCTTTTAGGGCATCTGGTCGAAGCGACGCGTGACCCGAGAGCTGGCTCTTATCTGGCTCAACGCATTAGTATTGCCATTCAGCGTGGCAATGCAGCCAGAATCTTAGGGACGCTTTCGTCTGGTCGTGATTTGGATCAGTTGAGCTACCTTTAGATCGTTAGCAGCGGTCTTCAGGTAGCACAACTGCTTCATATGTTTTTTTTTAATTTTGTACATACGTACTTTTATTAGTTGTATTATTATTTCTTTAAATAATTGTATTATTTCAGTGAACAGTAGTAAGAGCTTCTTCGTAAGAGTTCGTCCAGAGAAATACTCCCACCATACCTATTTCTGCCGCAAAGCAGTAGTGCTTGCATAGCTTTGTTCCAGTTTGAAGGATATAGGTGCCGCATGTGGCGGGCGCAATGCAATGCCGCATAGGGCGCGTCCTAGGTGGACCTGACCTGATCCCAACTAATTTTTATCCCAAAACCACGCGTGCAACTTCGCGAAGCAAAAAATAAAAATAACATTAAAAATAAACATTATTTTAATTTATGCTTTCAACAAGTTACCACTAAGCCACCCCTAATGGATGGGTACTATAATGTATTCTGTAGCGGGGTATCAGTTACCCCAATTTGCGAGGGAGAGCGAATCTAATGGGATTCACTATAGTGACCAGAGATACAAAAATCATGCAAAACTAGTGCCCACCGGCGGCTTCGCTCGCGTTAAACCAGGATAAAAAGAGGCTCAATCCAGGTGTTCGAAATCGGTCCAGTCGTTACGGTATGCATTTGTAACAAAAATCTGAACCCAAACTCACGCTTTTGTAGGATAATTGAATGTATCTGTTCATTTATTACCGGCCACCGTTTTACTAAGACATGACTTGACGTTGACTTGACGTCTTGGAAGGAGTGTAACGTTGCAAATTATATTGAAAATACACTAATAATCGTACCTTTATCTTTCCTCAAACTCCCAGCACTTTTTTGGTTTTATGTCAAGTAAATCACCTGTCATTGGCAAACTCTTGTGGCACCACTACCGGTCCGCTGAACACGCCAAAAAAAGAAGAAGAAGAAGAAGAAAAATAACTTGAAAATGGCAAATGCACAAGCCGTGCGGCGCCAATTACAAAAAAAAAGTATTCCTTTTTTCAATTTGAATGGAACAATGAAAACAGTCTGTAACAGAGCATTTTTATAAAATTAACTTTTTTGAAAATACATTGGTGTAGCGGGATTCAAACCCACAGCCTACCAATAAACTCACCACCCCTAACAGCGGGGTATCAGTAATCCCAATTTGTGATAAAGAGCGTAGATAATGGGGTTCGTCATACCCCATGGTGTTGTTAAGTGTAATGCCGTTATTGTACCAGTCATGATGTAATTACAATACCTTTGTAGTAATTTCCTGAGAACAATTTTTTTTTTATTGTTTTTTTTTTCAGTTACAATGTTAGTAAGTAGTATGTTCGGCTAGCTTATTACGTATCTTGCAATAGCAATGCGATAGCAAGAATTGCGCGATTATCGCATGCAAATCGCAAATTCGTATTACGTATCAGCGATTCCTAATACGAATTTGCGATTTGGATGCGATAATCGCGCAATTTTTGCTATCGCATTGCTATCGCATTGCTATTGCAAGATACGTAATAAGCTAGCGGATCAAATCATGCAACTGCATTTTAAAGCACCTATCCTCAACCGATTGAGATTAAATTTTGTATACCTGTGAAGTTCCGATGACAATACAATATGATGGTGACACCGAGCTGATCTGATGATAGAGACGGAAGGTGGACAAAGAATTTATCGATGGATAATAGTAGACTGGCCGTGTTTAGGCTAATTTTTATCAACACACGGGTCCGATCACTAATTTCATTAGATTTTATCATATATTTTTAAACAAAAAAGCTTATTTTAGGGTCTGTTATAAGAAATATGGATGCACCCTGCCTCAACTCCCGTTTGTTGGTATATTTTATTTTTGGGCCGTGGTATTTTCGGCCTAAGAATAGACCCCCTCCATCTCCTCCCATGGTTGTTATAAAAGCCGAGCTGGCCGAGCCGTAAAAGGGAAGCTGGATTGGCTGGATTAGCCATAATAAACACGCTTGGCAGGCGGATTGAAGAGTAGTTCCTGTTTGATCCATTGTCCTGTTTGATCCATTATACCTATAATTTTGTTCCTGACTGATCCATTCTCCAAAGGATCATTTTAAAATGTGTTTTTTTTTTTTCTTGTTTGTCACCTATTTGTTTTGAGTACTCCAGGTGGATGCTGCTGCACATTTACACACTGCTGTTCTTTAGTCGGCTTTTACGACATCTACGTGAGGAGACGGGTGGGTTTTCTAGCCGAACGCAACACGGCACGAATTTGTACTTCACAACCAAAACCGGCTTCCATGATCCAGCCAAAACAAACAGTTGGTAACCGTGGTGATCGGGTGTGCCACTACCGGATATCCGGTTACAGGGGGCGGGGATACGGATGTAAAGAGGGTGGGGGAGAACCAATCAGGTTCACGAACCCTTATTTTCATTGGCAGACGGTAATTTTCCGAAAAATCTTGTTTCGATAGGTACAGCAACCTGGGGCCCAAAATTCTACTAAACCAACTGTATTAAAATTGTTAATGAATTGTCTCATACTTGTATTTTTGACACTTTTGGTATTCTACTAACTTCAATGGAATCAATGGTTTTTCAATTGCATTATAATTGTGATCATTTAGAAACAATCGTAAAAACTTTCTAGTAAAAATTCGTAAAATCATAAATTTAGCAGACTACCATTTTTAATGACAATTGTAAGCGTTGGTAGCATAACGGTTCAATAGTGCCACTCAGAATCCAACGATACCGGGTTCGATCCTTGGCTCCGCACCAATTACTTTTCTAAGTTATGTGCGGATTTCCATCGCTCTGTGCTTCGTAGGGCACGTTAAGCTGTCGGTCCCGGCTGTTATTGATTAATAGCAGTCGATAAGCCATGTCAGAGGCCCTCGGGCGGCTTGACAAACTCCGACACCAGAGGCCAGCACTACCTCATACGAAACGAAACGACGACGAATGAAAATTGTAATTGAATTGTAATTGCATCGTACAATAATGGTTTTTCTTTACAAATAGTAGAATTGGGCCCTAGGCTAGCCCCGTTCGAAGAACGACTCAGAAAGTATGCATTTGTTTTACTGGTAATTTTACCTACTAAGGTATCTTTTTAAGGTGAATACACATTTTTACAATGTCATCATGATTTTAGAAATTTCATAAAAAATTGACACAGTAGTAGTAGTAGTGCACAAATTCATTATAAAACTAGTAAGTAACCGGTACCTCAGTAGGTGGTACGATAAAAAAAAACCGGCCAAGTGCGAGTCGGACTCATCGGAGTCGGTACCATTCTCTATAAAAACGGCGAAAAAAACAAGTTTGTTGTATGGGAGCCCCCTTAAATATAAATTTTATTCTTTTTTTGTATTTCGTGTTATAGCGGCAACAGAAATACATCATCTGTGGAAATTTCAACTGTCTAACTATCACGGTTCATGAGATACAGCCTGGTGGCAGGCGGACAGACAGACAGACGGACAGCCGAGCCTTAGTAATAGGGTCCCGTTTTACCCTTTGGGTACGGAACCCTAAAAACAGCAACAATCTTGTCCCAGGCCCTTTTGTCATCGATGTAATCTTTTATTTTGTAGTACATATACATACAAACAGAGTCACATGCCTTTTTCCCCGAAGGAGTAGGCAGCCCTCAATGGGCCTCTTTTCACTGTGGGTTGCACCATCGTGGCATATAGACGTAACAAGATGTGAGGTCATCACCGCCATTGCTTCCCACGACTGACTCGGCTAACGCTTTTCCATCACCCAGGAAAAATCTTATATACCTATGTAGGTACCATCAATTTTATCAAAAAGTCATAAAGACATAAACGGGTGGAGACGGAGGGGTATATTCTTAGGCCGGACACACCGCAGGAAATGCTCTCAGGTATTGCTGTGTTTCGGTAAGTTTTTTTTTTTTTAATGTTATAAGGTGACGAACATGCTGACGGCCCGCCTGATGTAGAGCAGTCACCGCCGCATATGGACATCTGCAACACCCACGGTATTGCAAACGCGCTGCCTACCATTAAGAGCCCTATTGATATTTCTCTTGAATTTACCCATATTGTAGCCCTGTGGGAAGACATCCAACGGGAGCCCATTCCACGCCTTGATGGGTCAGTTTTGTAGTACCACAGATAAAAGAATACTATACTAGTAGTAGGAAGTACTTAGCCTTTTTTTAAAGTTTACTTTAAAAAAAACAGGAAGATTAACAATGTGGTCAACAGACAAACCGTCTTAAGTACAACGAAACTTTCTTTAAACTGAACGCAATTATTTGTACACACACCATTCCATCACAGGTAAAAATTGAACCCACTCTCTGATACAATGAGACCAATCTTTTGACGAGTAAGCAATTTAGTACTGCAGCCGTGTACCTACAGTTCCCGCCGCTTGCAGTGGCACATCGTGGGCAAGCGAGACTGCTAACATCAGTTTTGAATATCAACTCACTGTCACCGTCTTCAATATATATAGAAGGGACTCTTTCCACCATTTTTGGAAAAAAAACGTCATCTACTTTAATTTTATTTCTTTTCTTAGTATTTTTTTTTTACTTTGTGTTATTTTTGTTTCATTTTAACCAATGCTCGTTTAAAGAGCACAAGTGTAGTGAAGTTAAATGGAAGTGAATGGCTTTTCAAATGGGTTACTTTAATTTTATTTCTTTTCTTAGTATTTTTTTTTACTTTGTGTTATTTTTGTTTCATTTTAACCAATGCTCGTTTAAAGAGCACAAGTGTAGTGAAGTTAAATGGAAGTGAATGGCTTTTCAAATGGGTTACTTTAATTTTATTTCTTTTCTTAGTATTTTTTTTTACTTTGTGTTATTTTTGTTTCATTTTAACCAATGCTCGTTTAAAGAGCACAAGTGTAGTGAAGTTAAATGGAAGTGAATGGCTTTTCAAATGGGTGGAAATTGTCTACTAAAGTTTTAGTAAAACGGCCACCGTTTTACTAAAACATGACATGACTGTGACTTTGACGACTTGGAACGAATGTGCCGTTGCAAATTATATTGAAAATACAATAACATTACGTTGCAAATACAAAAAACTTGAAAATGGCAAATGCACAAGACGTGCCGTGACATGCGACGCCAGTACGACCTATAAAAATAAATTTAAAAAAACTTAGTTATGTCGTCAGGTATAAATTGGCATTAAATTGTATTTTTTCATACAAACATTTGAAAATATATTTTTTGTAATAAAACTGGGTAATTGCCATTTTGTAAGTCAGTCACCAGGCTGTATCTCATGAACCGTGATAGTTAGAATGTATTTCAGTTGCCGGTATATAACAAATACTAAAAAACAGAATAAAATAAATATATAAGGGGGCTCAACACACGTGATTTATTTTGCCATTTTTAGAGATAATGGTACGGAACACTTCGTGCGCGAGTCCGACTCGCATTTGACCGGTTTTTTTCCTAAATTACACCCGTGTGAAGCCGAGGCGGGTCGCTAGTATCACTAAATGTACTCTGACCTCTATGTGCCACTGCAACAGCCGGTCTGTGCTATAAGATTAACTAACACGGTAAGTCAGCAGTGTTAGGTTTCTCAGAACGCGTGCTAAATTAAACATGCAAGCTTACACTAACATTGTTCTAAGATTAATGCGCTGTTTGCGGAATTTTGTACAAGTATTTGGTTTTATTTAATTCATTAGTAGGGCATTTCAAAACATACTTTTCCGCCTTCTAACCTCAAAATAGCACCTTCGCCGCTTGATTTCGGGTTCTCAGGCGGAAAAATAGTATACAAAACTCGTTCGGTAAGGCTTCTTTACAAACCTCGTTACGTCCCTCGCCGTAAACCTCTCGGTTCGTAAATATAAGCCATTCCGAACACGTATGTAATCTACTATTTTACTTTTTACAATGAAGTGCAAGTGATCTTTAGCATATATTCAAATTGGACATGGCAAAAGGACAAAGTTCCGACGCCAAAATAAATAAAATAAAATAAAACATTTTCTAAATTTTTAAATGGCTTCTCTTGATTATTCCCAACAATTTAGCCAATGTCAAGTAATAATAAATTCAATTCAAACTAATCAAGTCGTCGAGAGTATCCGTAAAGTGATGACCCAGGTTAAAATGGTGGCAGAGAAACCAAACTGACGACCTCTGTGGCGTGGCGGGCGAACGTTCGCCTGCGACGCCGGAGGTTGCGGGTTCGATTCCCGCCTCGGAACAAATATTTGTGCGATATGCAGATATTTGTTCAGGGTGTTTTGGGTATTTTCTATGTATAATAAAAAAAATATATCTATGTTATATATTGTATTAAGTATATCAGTTATCTAGTACTCATAACACAAGCTCTGCTTAGCTTGGGGCTAGATAATGTTGTGTAAACTGTCCAGCATTATTTATTTATTTATTTATAAAGTTTTGAAATACACTTATCTACACCATACATGTGCTCTATAATCTATGTGTTACACCAGTTAAAATGCCACCAAAATTACGCGATAAAACTAAAAAAAATACAATAAAATGAAGTTATATTAAAATTAAGACGTTTCTTTCAAAAACGGCGGATTGAAATCTAAAAATCCTCGTCTGGCTGACTTGTCATAATGGAAAAAAAGTTATATATAAGATTATTTTGTTAGAGAAAAATGATTCGAATTTTATATTCTTCTATTCTATATTTCGAGCAAAAATGCCATTTCCAAGAAAGATAGATCTGTTTTGCAAAATTTTCCTTTTTCAAATTATGATAACACAGTGTCATTTGGCCACACACGGCCGAAAATACAACTAATAGGGCATGAATAGGGCACTCACCTCGCACACGCATGCGACCTGCTCCTGTGTGAAGCCAAAGCTCGGCAGGGGGGCGTCTCTAGGGGGGGTAGCCTCGCGCTGCCCCCACTCGGCCCCCCCCAGCATGTCCAAATGCTCGTCTCCAGCCACTTTGACACTTCAATATTACACTCTACACAAACTCGTAAGCCAAACAGCAATGGCGGCCGCACTTTTCAAAATTCGAACTTCACTTTTTTAATTGCCAGCACTTTTATTTTCTGAACTATAAATGTGTTGATTTGTTTTTGTTTTTTAACTTATAAGGCTAATATAAACACAAGGGCAGCAGTCCCCGATACGTTCAAACAATAGCGACCAGCTTTTAAACCGAAGATTACTTATTTAGGTTCGGTTTATGGAAAAGAGCGTTTGTTTTGAGCAAACAGATCTTTTTTGTTTAACAGACTGCCTGGTCGGTCCACTTATAGCGATTAAATATTAATATTAAATGCTTTTAGCGTAAACTGTGTGTTCTTCTTTTCTTTCTCATTGTAATGTTCTGAGTTGACTTCCAATGACCTGTAACAAGGAAATTAAACATTAGTTTTTTTTTGCCGACCTCTGTGGCGCGGGAGGTTGCGGGTTCGATTCCCGCCTCGGAACTAATATTTATACGATCGACTTTCGGGGAAAAAGGCGTAGCCTCAAATGGGCCTCTTTTCACCGTGGGTTGCATCGTGGGATATAGACGTGACAAGTGGTGAGCTCATCGCCGCCATTGCTTCCCACGACTGATTCTGCTAACGCTTTCTTCCAGTAATAACACATTCCTTAACTAACTAACTCCTATATAGCAGCTAGGACAAATCTTATATCATAAAATCTTACAAACAAGTCCGGGTTTATCTATTTATTTATTTATTTGTACAGCATTATTTATTTATTTATTTAGTTATGTGAAACAGGAAGAGTCCGCATATTGTATCGGGCAACTACGGAACCCTACAATGCCCGTGGGCCGACACGCAAATGGCGTTTTTCTTTATTTTTAAACAAAACAAAGCACGCTCTCGCTTCACTGCATTAAATCAATTCAATTTCTAACACAATCGTTATCCCAGATCTGGGTTGGTATCATCAATTTACTATATTTTTACACCCAAATATACTCACGTACATTGAAGTATGACCGAGATGGAGAGACAACACAAATTTACAATTTTATCTTGAGATTTGGACAGCAAAGGTCTCAAGCTCAACGGACTTGACTGACTGTTTACTTATAACAAGTTTTTGTTGAAAAATATATTTTTAAATACAAGCTTTTATAAAATTAGTGATCACCACCGTGTGCAGATCAAAATGAGTCAAAACACGGCCAGTCTACTATTATCCATCAAAGAGATCCGTTGACCACCTTCCACATCAATCATCAGATCAGCTCGCTGTCACCATCATATTGTATTGTTATCGGAACTAGACAGGCATGCAAAATTTCAGCTCAATGGTACTCCGGGAAGTGATTCGTTTGTTTTAGTAAAACGGTGGCCGTTTTACTAAAACATTAGTAGATAAATTCCACCAATTTGAAAAGCCATGCAAATCACTTCTATTTCAATTCACTACACTTGTGCTCTATAGACGAGCTACATTGGTTAAAATGCCACCAAAATAACACGGAATAACTCAAAAAACCCTAGGAAAAGAAAAAAAAGAAAAATAGACGGATGTCTTATTTCGAAAATGGCGAAAAGAGTCTCCCGACAAAGGCTTATCGTAATTAAGTATTTAGAGGCTGTCAAAATTCAAATAGGCTTCTCACATACGTATTTTTAGCAAAATCAACATCAAAATAAATGTCGTTAAAAAATCGTGAACTATACAATGCGCTTATAACGTAAATATCTCTATTACCTATCAACGTACATTGATAAAATTAATAGGAGTAACAAATAATATTATTTTAGAGGACATAATAAATTTATATTTTCGATTACGCCGCAAATATTTGTTTAGATTAGTACTGTCTTTCGTGAGTTTCGTTCGCTTTTCATTGGGCGAGAGCTATTCTGTCACTTTCTAACTTGCCTGAGTTTTACTGTTTTTTTTTGTTTTTTTTATACTACTTGGATGACGGAACAAGCAAGAGGCCCACCTTATGTTAAGTGGTAACCTCTACCTATGAACAGTGCAGTACCACATAGGTCACGTCCACCTAGGACGCACCCTATGTGGCATTGCACTGCGCCCGCCACCCTGAGACATAAAGATGAAAAGTCTCATGTGCCTGTAATTTCACCGGCACCCTTCAAACCGAAACACAGCAATGCAAGCACTACTGCTTTGCGGCAGAAATAGGTATGGTGGTAGTACTTCCCCGGACGAACTCTTTCACATAAAAGCTCTACTACTACTAACTACTATCTGTATTAGATAGTGACAGATAGCCTTATGTCTAAGCTAGTGACGTCTTTCGGCTGATTATGATGACTATTTGCCCAAAGGTACACAGATTAGGAAAAGGGGGCATTGGGTAAAAGGAATATTATAAAAATCTAATAAAAAATAATAAAATGTTGCTTATGGCATTCTTCGTATTCTCCTTGATATTATAAAATAATGAAACCTCTTTTACGTGACATAGATTAAAATTCCACCTGCATCTATCTCTCTTTGTCATCTTTAAATAATGGGGAAGAGAGAGATGGAAGAGGGTCGCGAGGGGGCAAGCATGTTAAATGTTTGGTGTTTTAAGTAATTTTTATCATCGACACCATCTCAAGGGAGGCCCTCGTGATGTATGGAGTTGACGGGTTACTAGTGATGTGGTAAAGTCGATAAGCTCAGTGGCACTATGTTACTATTTACAAGCTTTTATTTGTCTCTCTGCCATTTTAGAAAAGAGACGTCGTCTACTCTTATTCTATTTCATTTCCTAGTGTTTTTTTGAGTTATTATATTAAATTTTGGTGCAATTTAACCAATGTAGCTCGTCTATAAGCACAGTGTATATAGTGAAATGAAATGGAAGTGTATTGCGTGACTTTTAAATTGGTGGAAATTGTCTACCTAAGATTTTGTGAAACGGCAACCGTTTTACTAAATCATGACTTGACTGTGACTTTGAGGACTACGAAGGATTGTAAAGTTGCAAATTATATTGAAAATACAATAATTATACAACAAAATGGCAAATTCACAAGCCGTGCGAAGCCAATAATTACAAAAAAAAACTTTTATTTAACTTCACTGACATCTAACTACCTAAATGGACTTCGGGTCAGCGCTCAATAAGTGAAAATAGAAACGCATAAAATGAAACAATTCTGTCAAATTTTATCCGTCCATTGCTGCTTGATTATAAATAAATAAATAATGCTGGACAGTTCACACAACATTATCTAGCCCCAGGCTAAGCAGAGCTCGTGTTATGGGTACTAGATAACTGATATACTTCATGCAATACATTACATTGATAGATATTTTTTATTATACATAGAAAATACCCAGAACACCCAGATACCCAGATTATTGAACACATTTAAAGGATTTGAGTGTGAACCGGCAGTGTATTGAACTCATTTTTCATCTTTCTAATTTTCAATGGTGCCATATTATGGCGTATATAGTGTATGGAATGCTAAGTACATCGTAGAGTTATTATAAAGTCTTTGTTTAACTTGCTATCCCGTCTGTGGCGAAAAATCTGGCGATCGAATTGTCAACCACTTCCCGATAACCAATTGAACTGAAATTTGGAATACCTGTTAAGTGCCGATAACAATACAATATTATGGTGAAAACGAGCTGATCTGATGATAAAGCCGGAAGTTAGACGACTGAACTCCTCGATGAATTATAGTAGCTTTCAGAGTTTGAGCTCATTGTGATTAGCTCACGATCCCGATAACTAATTTAAAAAATCTTCTTATGAAAAATATTAAAAAAAAACTAATTTAATTAAAATATTATTGAGGTTGTCTACTGAAAGGCATTTCATGACAAAGTCATTAAAACTAATTTTAAACTAGTCATTGAAGAAACAAGTGGTGTTACATTTTGGCCAACACCCAAATGGGTCTTCGTCAACTAAATTCTGTCCCCTCATATTTTACGGTTTTTAATTCTATACCATCCAGAAAACTTATTTTGAAGAACATAACGCCTTTATTGCTTGTCAAATAAATCTCATCTCTCCACTTGCTCTAAAAAACTGTCCTAAAAATTTCGTCGTAATCTAAAAATAAAAGACAGTTCATTCGCCTCCGAATTCTTGATTCTAGAGATTTCGAAAGATGTTATAACTAGTATTAACAGCTTAGATGTCTATTTTAGATGTTTTTTAGTGGTCATGTAGGCTTTTTGTATGTAATATCTAAGGCAAGCTAGCTTAGCGCAACACATGGTAAGCAGTTAACGTCGCCTATTGTCACCTCCAACACCGGGGACAATGTGTTGTCTGACCTGATACATTTTTTTTGTGTTTGCTGGCAGTTATACTTTTCATAAAGGTATCGAACTACAGGTCTAGCGCTTAACTGAGTCAGTCCCGAGGTATAGGAGCGGTACGGGAGGGGTGTTTTCGCTGCGTCAAAACGAAGCGTGGCTTCATGTCATCTGATAATTTGAGAGACGAAAACACCCCTCCCGTGCTACTCCCTTAATACCTCAGGGACTGACTCAGTAAAGCGCTAGACCTGTAGACAGCAATATACCGAACTGATACGGATAATTGAGTCACAATAAAAGAGTATTAGGTTAACTTTATTTGTTAAGTATGCAACATATAAACTTCCATGAACAACCCAGTCATAACAATTAGTCTGATCTATCTGCATAAAATAAACAGTTGAAACGCAATATGACAAGTTCGATAACGTAGGTGGTCGATACCGGCTCGCCTCTATACCCCACGTGGCGTCAGTGATCCTTATCGACCAGCACCAGCTGTAAAACACAAGATTTATCGACAGTTTACTACGCGCCACAGCGGGCACGATCACCGCACTATTAGCGATTTGAATTTGGACCCTGAATTTGATTGTTTGAATTTAGAATGTGGCTTTTGTTTTTCTTATCTACAATTAATAGTTAATTGTATGTTTGCGCTAAGAGTACAACCTGGTTATCAAACAAATTACAAAAATTGAGTCAGACTCATGTAAGTACCGAGGGTTGCTTGGAAATTACCGAAATGTACATTTTTATGAACATATAGCCTAAATAAAAAAGAGTACCTATAGCAGAAGAGGGAACATGAATTTGTTTCAGAGAATTAGTTTTATATTAGTCAAAGTCTGTCACTATCTAACTCATTAAAAGTTCAGGTAAGCTTCAGGTAAGTTAGAATGTGACGGAGAATCACTAAAAACAATATCAAAATTTGGAAAAGCAAAATGATCTGTCAAAAAAGAGGTGTCAGGTCCAACGCGCGACTGGAGTTTACTCCAGTCCAGTCAGAGATGCGCGAATATGTTGCGTAGAGGGAAAACATAACAAATTCACTTTTTACAATGTTAGGGTGTTTGGAAGATGTCAATCACGCCGAAACGGCTGAACAGATTTCGGTGAAATATGGTAGATATATATATATTATGACCTAGATTGAGCTAAAAGCTACTTTTTATCCTGGTAATAGGCGAGTGAAACCGGGGCCGTCTATAATAAAAAGGAAAGTATAGAATGTTTTTTTTATACAACTTGGTATGACGGATCAAGCAGATGGCCCACCTGATGTTAAGTGGTACACTCTGCCTATGAACAGTGCATTACCTCATAGGTCACGTCCACCTAGGACGCACCCTATGTGGCATTGCACTGCGCCCGCCACCCTGAGAAGTTGAAAAGTCTCATGTGCCTATAATTTCACCGGCACCCATACCCTTCAAACCGGAACACAGCAATGCGAGCACTACTGCTTTGCGGCAGAAATAGGTATAAGGTGGTAGTACTTCCCAGGACGAACTCTTTCACAAAAAAGCTCTACTACTACTAATGTTGGTCTATAGAGTTGACATAACTCATGTTTTCAATTGACAGAGCGAGTAATCCAATGAAGACCAGGACATTTCCGAATAGGCCTAACTCAATCCCGGGCCCTGATCTTATCAAACGACCATAAAATAATACTTTTATGGCCGTGGCCCCGCGGGACTCTAATTAATGACCATGCTGGAACATTTTACACCACAAGTTACGATGTACTGATACAATAACTTTAAACCGTACAGAACACATGTTATTTGAGTATAATTTTATTGAATATTTTAATTAATTGGTAATAAAAAGTTGGGTTTGTTGGTTATACGGTTTTTAATTCGGTGTTATGTCAAGATTTTTGTCAGGAGTTAAATTATGGACTCTTCCCGCCATTTTCGAAAAGAGACGTCGTCTACTTTTATTTTATTACTTTTAGGGCCGATTTTTCAATTCCCAGATAAAATTATCTGTCAGATAAATGATAGCGCTGTCTTTTCTTTCATATGACTTAAGAAAAAGATGGTGATATTTTTAACTGACGGATAATTTTATCTAGAGATTGAAAAATCTACCCTTAGAGTTATTTTGTGTAATATTGGTGGCATTTTAACCAATGTAACTCGTCTATAGATCACAAGTGTAGTGAAATTAAATGGAAGTGTATTGCGTGACTTTTCAAATTGCTGGAAATTGTACAAGCCAAGTTTTTGTAAAACGGCCACCGTTTTACTAAAACATGACTTGACGAGTTGGAAGGATGGTTATGTTGAAAAATACAATAATAAAATTATACTTGAAAATGGCAATTGCACAAGCTGCGTGCGCGACAAATATTATAAAGACAAATAAAAAGGAGAAAGCTTTCATTTATAAGAATCAATTTTATGCAAGATTTTGTAAAATATTTTCGCTTACTTCATAATATCTGGTTTTCCCTGAGATGAGACCTACCCAGATCGATTTTTGCCCCCAAAAACATCCATATAACAAATTGTATTGAAATCGTTAGAGCCTTTTACGAGAACGTCATTACAAATAAGAATAAATATTGCTCGTTTATTAGTATAGGATTGAGTGTAGACCCCAAATGTAAAGTGTAGACCAGTCAAATAAGGAAAAATGTAAAAGGAGATATCAGGGTTAGATGTGGTATCCTTAGATTATCATAATAAATTAAACAGCTTTGTTACAATATTATAACAGGTTATTTTTATAAAAATGTTAAAACCCGTCTATTTACAATGTATTAAAAAAACACCTTAACTAAACCTGAGTGGTTTCATTACGTGAGTTGGTTTAAACCAAGTCTAATCTTTTGGTTTTAATATCCCCGAGCCTAAAATTATCTTCTTTTTTTAATTTTTATAGTTAGACCCTACTGGGTTTTTGAGGACGATACGTAGATGCTTAATAACCGTACTAATACAAATAAACGCGGAATATCTTTCGAGTATCACGTGTTTTGTCTCATTCGATCTAATTTAAAAATGCTTGTCAATGCAAAAGACAAAACACCGTGTTTTTAGTATAGTAGTAGCTTTTCTGTGAAAGAGTTCGTCCGGGGAAGTACTACCTCCATAACTATTTCTGCCGCAAAGCAGTAGTGCTCGCATTGCCGTGTTCCGGTTTGAAGGGTATGGGTATGGTGCCGGTGAAATTACAGGCACATGAGACTATTCATCTTTACCTATGTGTCAGGGCGGATGCAGTGCAATGACACGTAGGGCGCGTCCTAGGTGGACGTGACCTATGAGGTAATGCGTTGAGTTCGTTGGAAACTTCTCCACTTCTGTGGTTGGGGCATTATAGGTACTAAAAACTTAAAAAACAGTTTCTAAATTTTTATTTTATTCTAAGGCAGTTTTAATACTAATTGTTATTTATATTTACTATAGCAAAGTAAAAACATAAAAAACATATTATTTAATGTATTTTGAATTGGTTTGGGACATTTTTTGTTAAATAATCTTATTTTAAACTACTTAGTAAATGCCAGCGAATTCGACAGCAAATAAACTACTTTCAGAAAAACATTGTTAGGCACCAATAGTTTAGATTAGTTTTGAAAATTGTGATAATTAATGTAGAGAAAAAATAAGGCAATTTTAGATACCTACTAATCAGATATTTATTAGTGTATTTTGTGAGTAGAAACAAATGTTAGATTTGTGTCTCTTTAGGTCTTGTTTCAGAGCTGGCCTTAAGAATAATGCGACCGGACGATCTGCTTAAATATAAGGAACACATCCCGCCATCCCGTGCCATACTCACACTCGTGTATGCTAAATTAAGATCGCCTCACATCACACGAACAAGCTTAACAAGCTAAATGCTAAAAATAATTCCCGCACGAATGACGAAACACAACCTATTTACGCAATCCAAGAACTACCGAACGAAACTAGTCAACTTCAAATCTAGAATCACGAAAATAAACAAAAACACTGGCCGGTAGCAACGCTAGAGGGTACGATTTTCGAATTTTTTAATTCTGTTTTTGAATTACGTGCGCGCGACCCGAAGGCTAAAATGGAACTAGTTTGATTCCGGCTTCCGTTAAGCCTTCTGATTGGTCGAGCTGAATTGAGGAGATACGTTTGCCCAATAGGATTAATTTTGGTCTTTGAAGGGTAACGCCTTCCATTGGCTGGTGCGTTGGATCGCCATTTTTCAGCGCGTATAACAATTGAAATTGTTATGTGGGGTGGACCGTGGAATCTTGAATAAGAGTAGTATGCCCGACGAACGATTTCTTATAACGCGGTGTGTAAAAATATCCAACCCACTTTAGCTGAGTAACAGCTGACTGTGTTAAATCATAATACCGAGAAATTCGTACGTAACATCAATATCATCATCATCAGCTTAAGGATACAGCTGATTGGTCTTATTTGGAGGCTTATCAATTTTATGTGCTGAAAAAAAAACCATGTATTTTTCCTTGACCTTTAATTATGACCTTTTTGGTCTGTAAAGTGAACGTACAAAAATTTACTGTGGCGCGGCGGGCGAACGTTCGCCTGCGACGCAGGAGGTTGCGGGTTCGATTCCCGCCTCGGAACAAATATTTGTGCGATCCTTAGATATTTTGTTCAGGGTGTTGTGGGTATTTTCTACGTATTATAAAAAAATACCCATAACACAAGCTCTGCTTAGCTTGGGGCTAGATAATGTTGTGTGAACTGTCGAGCAATATTTATTTATTATTATTTTATTTATTAAACGTGAAAAAAAATAACAAAGTGCAGCTGTTTTTGACTGAAAATTTGATTCAATTTCTAAACGAATTAGAATTTTGTAATTTTTCTTTCACTTAAATATCGGCAGAGACTTCATCTTTCAGTTGAAAGTATGATTCTGTGATGCTCATTTTTCACGTGGAAAATAATTGACTTTCGTGATTTTCAATTCGCGTCACTTTGTCACTTTCTAACTTACCTGAACTTTAATGAGTTAGAAAGTGACGGAATTTGGCAGTTGTATGCGCCTTCAAGAAGTCATTTTAGTCTATGAGGTAGGAAAACACCCAGCAGAGGCATATTCCCCCCTTCTAGATTGCCTCGACATACAGTCTTTCTTTTATGCGTATTAAATAAGTTTTTTGTGTATTTTTTTTTTTTTAAAACAATCTTTTACAAAATTTGTGATCGTAACCGTGTGATGATCAAAATGAGCCTAAACACGGCCAGTCTACTATTATCCATCGAGGAGTACCGTTTTCCACCTTCCGTCTCCATCATCAGATCAGCTCGCTGGCCTCCAACTAATTGGACACAGCAGTTGGACCCAGTGCAGCAGTGTAGCGGGGCAGTCCCCGTAACGGCTGTCAACATAATGATTGTATTGCCATCGGAACTTGAGAGGAATTTTAGCAAAATCCGTTTATGATAACTGCTTCAAAATTCAGTTGAAAGATTCCACCCGTATTCCACCCAGACAAACATACATTGTAAGTTAAATAAAAGCTTGTAAAATTGACAACACCATGATAACAACATGGGCTTGAAATGAGAAGGCGGTTCGGTAATCGCAGTATTTGATGAGCCTTCTTCTTCTTCTCGAAGAGGAGCGTCTGTGTGGTGCCTCGAGAACAAGTGGAAGATTATTCTAAGAAAAAAGGAAAACCAACTTAACAGCCTAGGTAACAGGTATAGTCAGGTATATAACTGATAGGCAGTCACAAGTAAGATGCTAGAGAGAATCAGCAAAAGTTCAAACATAGGTTTTTTTTTGACGGAACAAGCGTATGGCCCACTTGATGTTAAGCGGTAACCTCTGCCTATGAACAGTGCATTACCTCATAGGTCACGTCCACCTAGGACGCGCCCTATATGGCATTGCACTGCGCCCGCCACCCTGAGACATAAAGATGAAAAGTCTCATGTGCCTGTAATATAACCGGCACCCTTCAAACCAGAACACAGCAATGCGAGCACTACTGCTTTGCGGCAGAAATAGGTATGGTGTTAGTACTTCCCCGGACGAACTCTTTCACAAAAAAGCGGCCAAGTGCGAGTCGGACTCGCCCAAGAAGGGTTCCGTAGCAGCAAGTAACATAATATAAAAGTTCTTGGATGGATTACGATTTGACGTATTAAAAAAAACTACTTACTAGATCTCGTTCAAACCAATTTTCGTTGGAAGTTTACATGGTAATGTACATCATATTTATTTTTAGATTCATCATTCTCTTATTTTAGAAGTTACGGGGGGGGGGGGGACACTTTTTACCACTTTTGAAGTGTCTCTAGCGCAAACTATTCAGTTAAATAAAAAAAATGATATTAGAAACCTCAATATAATTTTTGAAGACCTATCCATAGACACATACACACGTTTGATGTTTTTTTTTTAGTTTCAGTTCTATGATGAACCCCAAAAATTTACTGGTTTTTTTTCTATTTTTTTGTGAAATTCTTGATGCGGTTTACAGAATACATCTACTTACCTAGTTTCAACAGCCTAGCTCTTATAGTTTCGGAAAAAAGTGGCTGAGACATACACGGACAGACAGACAGACAGTCAGACAAACATGACGAATCTATAAGGGTTCCGTAATTTTTAGTTACGGAACCCTAAAAAATGCCGGGGTTTTAGTTTTTTTTTTTATTATAATATTTTTAATAGCTCTTTTAACACGAACAAGGTGCGCGTTAATGTCTTTTGAATGCCAAAACATTAAAGTTACCATAAAATTGGGATTACACAAAAGTATGGGCAGCAGCATCCACCTGAGTACTCAACACCAATACTGCGATCACCAATAGAGTACCGTGAAATTTTTATCTCAGTAGTTTTTTTTAGAAGTCGGGTAGAAAGTTAAATAAAGTAGGTAGCCTACCTACTTCGCGTGTATTCGCGAGGTCTCATTTCGGGGCGAACCACTAGTTTCTTTCATTTCCCTACACTTGTGCTTAGTATACCTATAAGCCACAGTACCTGGTGAGACAGAGCGTCGCGTGTTTTTTTTTAAATATCGTGTTTATTTTGTGAATTTTTACCCCTAAGTATCGTGTTTAGTAAGTGTCTATACCCTTATAATCTCTAATGTCCGCCTTCGGCCAGATATTTGAATTTTTGAGATTCGAATTCGTTCGCTCCTTCGAGGAATAGCAATCTGTTCAATATTTGACAGGTCGTGACACAGATTAGCGAATTATAAAAATTAAAAGTTTTTTAGTGGAAAAACAATTTCACGCTCGCAATTTTTTTATTTCCTCTGAGAAAAATCTCAATCGCCCATTTTTTTTAGGTTGAATTAGATTGATATTGTCATGTCCTAGTAAAACGGAGGCAGCTTTACTAATTATTTTAGTGAACAAACTCCACCTATTTGAAAAGACATGCAATACACTTGCATCTTGCATTCATAGACGCATTGTCATCGTAGCGAGCGACGGAACGTGACATTTGATTAAGATATTTCAACCCGATAATGAATGGAGCTCAAATGACCACATGTGTACAAATATTAACGAAACTGTTTATTCAGGAATTTGAACTTCGAACTAGGGACGGGATCGTGAAGTATCGATACGGGAATATAATATATCCCACTCGTTTCGTTTCGTTTTGTTTCGTATGAGGTAGTGCTTGCCTCTGGTGTCGGAGTTTGTCAAGCCGCCCGAGGGCCTCTGACATGGCTTATCGACTGCTATTAATCAATAACAGCCGGGACCGACAGCTTAACGTGCCCTCCGAAGCACAGAGCGATGGAAATCCGCACATAACTTAGAAAAGTCATTGGTGCGGAGCCTAGGATCGAACCCGGTATCGTTGGATTCTGAGTTGCACTATTGAACCGTTAGGCTACCATCGTCGATAAATGATTTATTGCTGTTAGATCTAGGTGTTAAAATTTGTTGGTGTTAAGGTCTTAATGTGCATCTCTAGTCTGACATGTCAGGCCTGCAACATTTTAAACGCGTAAAAACAAAATTAATGAATAAATGTCAAACAATAATAATAAAAAGTAAAAACAAATAATATGAAACGTAAATAACATGGAAATAGGTAGAAATAAATTAGATTGTTTAGCATTAAAATTTATCAAATAGAAAATTGAACCCTTTCTTCTAAAAGCTTCATTAGTTTATTTTTTAATTATTATATATATTATATCTTATTATATCCCACTAATGTTATATTAGTATTAGTCCCACTAATATCATAAATGTCAAAGTTACAATGTTTGGATTTTTGGTTGTCTTTTACTCAATCACGCCGATACGACTGTAACTATTTCGATGAAATTTGGTAGTCAGGTAGATTATGACCTGGATTGAGCTATGCCTATAGCTCAGTTTACTTTTTATTCTGGTAAAATGCAAGCGAAGCCACGGAATAATAATATCATAAGGTCAAAGTTATGATGTTTGGATGTTTGTTACTCAATCACGCCGAAACGACTTAACCGGTTTGGATGAAGTTTCGTACACAGGTAGATTATGACCTGGATTGAGCTATAGGCTTCTTTTTATCCTGGTAAAATGCGAGTGAAGCCGCGGGCGGACACTAGTAAAGAATAAAGAAAAAGATTTTTTATTATTCACAAATATTAATCATCTGCCCTAAATATCGTCCACTGCTGAACGAAGCCTCCTTAGAGTGCAATGTGAGGAGGAATTCTATGGGGGGATGCCTATGTCCAGCAGTGGAGTTCTTAGGGCTGATAACATAACATAACATAACACCCAACTGTCACATACATAGTCCTGACCCACACGAGGATTTCATGTGTCATGGGTATCAGAAACTACGAGTAATGCACACCACAACACACAGGCCCGGAACAAATATTTGCAGATCATACAAACATTAAAATGTGTCCCGCAGCGGGAATCGAACCCGCAACCGTGTTCTGGGTATTTACTATGTATAATAAAAAAAAAAAAACTATGTAATACATTGTATTAAGTATATCAGTTATCTAATACCCATAACACAAGCTCTGCTTAGCTTGGGGCTAGATAATGTTGTGTGAACTGTCCAGCATTATTTATTTATTTATCTACTATTCGCTATTCGCCCGACGCGCTACTGAGGTTATCAGAGAGGTACAGAGGTAATACAGACATAGGCACACGCCTTTTTCCCCGAAAAGGTAGGCAGAGCCTCAATGGGGCTCTTTTCACAGTGGGTTCCACCATCGTGGAATAGAGACGTGACAAGTTGTGAGCTCATGGCCGCCATTGCCTCCCACGACTGACTCGGGGAGATAATGATAATGATGATAATATCGATATCGATGAAATTAGTCCCATGACTAGAAATACAAACATAATAATTGAAGGCACCGCCATTTGCTCATTTGGTTCTATTCTTTCTTTTGCATTTAGAACACATTTTAACAAAAAAATCGTATTGCTGCCTAGTCGCCGAACACCGCAAAATACAGCTTAAAGTCTGTTAAATACAGTTGAAATTGCTATAACAAAGGATGTGGAGTGCATTGAATACAGTCATTATACGCGTATTTGGTCTCATTGTGGAGCTTTTGTGAAGTTAGTGCTCTTTTGTCGAGTGATGTTTAGCGGCGGACATCTTGTTTTTGATGACGGCGTGATTATGGGGATGATATTAGGGTCCCTTTTGAAAACAGAATTAGATTTATCATCATCATCATTATCAGTCATTTTAGTAGTAGTAGAGCTTTTTTGTGAAAGTGTTCAACCGGGGATTTATCATCAGCATCATCATCAACAGCCATTTTAGTAATAGTAGAGCTTTTAGAGTTCGTCCGGGGAAGTACTATCTGCATACCTATTTCTGCCGCAAAGCAATTGTGCTCGCATTGTTGTGTTCCGGTTTGAAGGTTGCCGGTGAAATTACAGGCACACGAGACTTTTCATCTTTATGTATCAGGGAGGCGGGGGCAATGCAATGTCACATAGAGCGCGTCCTAGGTGAACGTGACATATGAGACAATGCACTGTTAAAGGCAGAGGTGCCGCTTAAGGTGGTTGTTTTTTAACGTATTTGACCAAATATGGGCAAACAGAGTATAATTTGACACTGAAATTACAGTTATTGGCTTTTATATTGGTCATTATTTGCGGCAAATCATATTTAGTTGACGTTAAATTTAGTTGACGATAACAGTGGATTAATAGCGCAAATAACATCAAAGTTTTAGTCCATACAAGTCATTTCGATGTTATTTTCGCTATTAAACCAGTATTCTCTTCAACCAAATGTGATTTGCCGCATATAATGACCAATATAAAAGCCAACAACTGTAATTTCAGTGTACGTTTATTTGTAAAAAAAAAAACTTTTTGCCCATATTTAGTAAATATACGTTAGTATAAAAAAGCAACCACCTTAACATCAGGTGGGCTACCAGTTTGATAAGTCATTCACAAAGTTTAAAAAAAAACAATGCCATCTGCCCAGACATCCAAATTAAGGTGCTCATCCTATTACTTCGCTTGGACCTGGAGATCCTAAAACTGGAAGTCAGCTGCCCTGTTTGTCTCCAGCCACTGAGACAGTCGAATCGAAACCCATAATACAATTTTAAATATTACCGGAACCATTACAATTTAAAACGATTCTATCTTCACCCTATATTCTATTACCATCGAGCCCTCTTCAAACCCGGCAGTCAAGACTCTCAATAGATCACTACAATCTATTATTGTATTAACAAGATCTTACGATAACGCATTGTCAGTATTTTTTCTACATGTTGGTAGAATAGCAGATGAAACCTTATCTTGTTTTTTTTTTACATGACGTTTATTCGTCAAATGAAGTGGAAGTTTGGCAAAGGCATAGATCTACAGCGAGCTAAGTCTATGGGCAAAGGTGTTTATTTTTCTCTATTATTGGCGTTGCACGGCTTTGCATTTGCCATTTTCAAGTTTAATTATTGTATTTTCAATATAACTTGCAACGTTACACTCCTTCCAAGTCGTCAAAGTCAAAGTCGAGTCAAGACAATTTCCACCGATTTAAAAAGACACGCAATTCACTTCCATCTCATTTTACTACGCTTATGCTCTATAGACGAGCTACATTGGTTAAAATGCCACCAAAATAACACAAAATAACTAAAAAATACACTAGGAAAACAAATAAAATAAAAGTAGACGTCTTTTTTCGAATATGGCGGAAAGAGTTCGACAAGATCTAACGCTAAAGCATTGTCTGTCAGTATTTTTTCTAAATGTTGGTAGCAGATGAAACCTTATCTTGTTTTTTTTTACATAACTTTTATTCGTCAATGAAGTGGAAGTCTGGCAAAGGTGATGTATCTACATTGTTTGCTTGTTCTGTTTTTTTGTGTGTTTTGTTTTTGTTTTGTTTTGTTTTGTTGTTTGTGTTTTGTTGTGTTTTTTAGGCCCAGCTACGCAAAATAGAATGGGAAGTAAAAACGTAAAATCGAGCGTTAACGAAATGTGAAGTCGTTATGTTTTCCTTATGCGCTACATATTCGCGCATCTTATACTGAACTATTGAATCATATATTTGTCATAAACATATATTTGTCACAAAAATATATTCGTCACAAAAATATATTTGTCACAATAAACTTATTTATGTTTTTTTGTTTTGAGGATGCCGTGACGTTTCCGGCCTAAGATATTGGTCCCCTAGGCTTAGAATAACTCCGCATTATTAGAACCCTCCGTCTCCTCCCGTGGATGTCGTAAAAGCCGACTAAGGGATTACCCGGACTTGTTAGAAAGATTTGTTCGTAAAACATTTGTCCTAGCTGCTTATTTACTGGAAGAAAGTATAGCAGAGTTAGTTTAAGCAGTGGCGGCGATGAGCTCACCACTTGTCACGTCTATATACCCACGATGATGCAACACACGGTTAAAACAGGCCTGATTTGATCCGAACATACAAATATTGCAAGTTAAATAAAAGCTTGAATATACATACATACATAGACACACGCCTCTTTCGCCGAATGGGTAGGCCCAGCTACGCAAAATAGAATGGGAAGTAAAAACGTAAAATCGAGCGTTAACGAAATGTGAAGTCGTTATGTTTTCCTTATGCGCTACATATTCGCGCATCTTATACTGAACTATTGAATCATATATTTGTCATAAACATATATTTGTCACAAAAATATATTCGTCACAAAAATATATTTGTCACAATAAACTTATTTATGTTTTTTTGTTTTGAGGATGCCGTGACGTTTCCGGCCTAAGATATTGGTCCCCTAGGCTTAGAATAACTCCGCATTATTAGAACCCTCCGTCTCCTCCCGTGGATGTCGTAAAAGCCGACTAAGGGATTACCCGGACTTGTTAGAAAGATTTGTTCGTAAAACATTTGTCCTAGCTGCTTATTTACTGGAAGAAAGTATAGCAGAGTTAGTTTAAGCAGTGGCGGCGATGAGCTCACCACTTGTCACGTCTATATACCCACGATGATGCAACACACGGTTAAAACAGGCCTGATTTGATCCGAACATACAAATATTGCAAGTTAAATAAAAGCTTGAATATACATACATACATAGACACACGCCTCTTTCGCCGAATGGGTAGGCAGAGCCTCAATGGGCCTCTTTTCACAGTGGGTTGCACCATCGTGGGATATAGACGTCACAAGTGGTGAGCTCATCGCCGCCATTACTTCCCACGACTGACTCTGCTAACGCTTTCTTTCAGTAATAACACATTCCATAATAAGCTAGCAGCCAGGACAAATCTTATACCAACAAATCTTATCAAAAAGTCCGGGTAATCCCTTAGTTGGTTTACGACATCCACGGGAGGAGACAGAGGGGTCTATTCTTAGGCCGGACACACCACGGCTTGAATACATTCTAATTCTATCTCATAACTATCGGTTAATTTATAAACTTAATAAATCAACATTATAAGCACGCTAGGGGATGATACCGGCATAGAATAACAAGTAGTTAATAAGAGGGGTGTGCGCCCCATTATAACGGGGTGCTAACAATATGCTGAGTAATGATCTAAAAGCCATAATGGTTTTGTTATCAGTTTTTTTAGGGTTCCGCGCTTTAGTTTTTGAAGTCGCTTAAGTCTCTTTTGCATCCATAGTGGGAAGGAATTCAGAAAACTGATTTTTACAAAACTAGATACATTTTAAATGAAAAACGGCTGATTACCACTATTATTCGTCACTTTGCTGACGTTTCGAAACTGAGTTCAGAAGCCTCTTCTGGGCTTCAAGGCTTCTGAACTCAGTCTGGAAACGTCAGCAAAGTGACGTTTTTTTTTCATTTAAAATGATTCCCAACCACGATCTAGTTGGTGTTACAGCCTTAAAGGTTACAACTACATTTGACAACTTCTGTTGCGCGTCGGGCGAAGGTTTCCCAGGAGGTTGCGGGAACGATTTCCGCCTCGGAACAAATATTTGTACGATTTGTAGATATTTGTTGATATTTGGCTGCTGTGTTCCGGTTTGAAGGGTAAGGGTGCCGTTGAAATTAAACGCACATGAGACTTTTCATCTTTATGTCAGGATGGCGGGCGCAGTGCAATGCCACATAGGGCGCGTCCTAGGTGGTCGTGACCTACAGTTCAGTGTGTTAGTGTATATTTTGATTTGATTTTGAGCATATACTAACATTGTATTATTTATACTAGGTTTGTAAAAATAGGCCCTAATTCAGAAACCAAGAAATTTCGGCCATAAAAATCAAATAGCATTGGTACCTACAGAACCCTCTGTAAAGTTGCTCACGACTCTCCATTTTGCTCCGTTGTGAAGAGGGTTTTATAGCTACTTCCTCAAAAGCTCGGAAGTGTAATATTATTGTACTATTGTAGTTTTATTACTTAACAATTATCTTGGCAAAGTTATTTCTGGCAGATAATTGTAACGTGAGAACCACAGAACTATGATGTAAAGAGTGTCGTGGATTTATATTATCTAAGGTGATAGAATAGTATGGTATACAGCAAAAAAAAAATGTAGACTAATAAAACTAAGGGATAGATCTGACTACAGACTAAACAACCCAAAATATAATTTAAAAATGACACAAAATCAGGCCTATTACATGACGATTAAAATTTTCAACAATCTGCCAGAAGATCTTACAAGTCTAACTGGAAATTTGTTTAACATTAAATTTAACAAATGGCTGATGAGTAGATGCCATTATTCATTAAATTAATACTTACATTATAGGGATTTTCAATTATAATTTTTATTGGTTAATTATTGACATTTTATTTTATATTATTACTCGATATCAATTATTTAAAAACGTTTTTATTGTATACCCACTCATTTTATTGTTACCTACTCATGTGAAAATTTGCATGCCTAGTTATAAGGTAGAACATAAGTGGACTGCACCTAGTTTAGACATGTGTCCGATTATATCGAAACGTGAAACGTACCTAACGGTTACCAGGCCAGTAACTTAACGTACCGGTACACTCAAATCTACCAACCGTTGCCACAATATCCTAGTTAAAGTCGGTAACTAGGTCCTAGTTTAAGAATTTTGTACAATGTTCTGGCAAATAAATTATCTTATCTTATCTTATCTTATCTTATCTTATCTTATCTTATCTTATCTTAACACTGGATAGAGAGGGCATCCCTAAGCAAGGCTCACGGCAATAGAGTCGAGTCAAGATGGCTAATTAATCATTTATTTCTTTAAAATGTTATAGTGTTACAACCCAGAATAAATGATGAACGGTCAAAGAAGTTGTTTTATAACCGTGTCCACCCAATCCAGGACAAAGAGAAGTGTTGGCTGGGCTTACTTCTTACACTTCAACACAGGAACTTCACGATCTGATCCCACCATCTCCTTTTCATCATAGGACGAGCTCACGGCTCAGTACCATCCTTACCTCATTAGTATACCCTCTATTCGTACTAAACGTTTCAGTTCTATCTTTATAATGCGAACTGCTAAGGAGTGGAATAAACTACCGTCGTCTGTCTTTCCTGAAAACTATAATCTGGGTCTCTTCAAGGCCAGAGTGAATAGGTGCCTTCTGGACCTTTGTGCTCCATCTTCGGCCACATCGTCACTTACCAACCAGGGCTGTTATTCTCTATGACCATAGGAGATTACTTGGCAATAACGTGTGACGTCACAATGTATTCTGAACAATGATTCCACGCAGCAATCGCAACGTGCCCGCGTTATGTCACGTTTGGTTATAGCGAATAAGGGGGCTGGTGAGATCGTGCTCAAAAAAAGATCTAAATAATTCAAGAAATGAAATGAAATTAAAAAAAATATTTGCTTGATAACAGGTTATTATAGTAGTATATTAGTATAATATACTAAATTAAATATAATAATACTAGCTAATATATATATATAATTAATATATATATTAGTAGTTTGGATCATATTCTATTATTGGTATCACTGCACTCGACTAATTTTTCATGCAAATATTTAATTTTAGTTTTAGCATTATAATAATTAATAAATATGTCCTAATAATTCTTATGAAATGTAACTAATTTCATGCATTTAAATTAAATTGAATATAATACTAAAAAAGTTATTAAATGTCAATACAATGAAAATTAAAATAAAATTTGAGTAAATAGATCAATTTGCGAAGTACACATATAATATAACATTTAAAATTTGAATTTAAAATATTCGTCGATGGAATAAAAACATCTATCACATAATTCACATAGCCACCTATACATTTAATTTTTAAATTCATTTTCCCTTAACTCTCTAAATTCATTGGGTAATTTATTATAAATATGAATTGCCAAGTGTTTACTAAATATAATAATAATAATAATTTATTATTTTAGTACATACATACAAACAGAGACACAATCCTTTTTCCCCGAAGGGGTAGGCAGAGCCTCAATGGGCCTCTTTTCACAGTGGGTTGCACCATCGTGGGATATAGACGTGACGAGTGGTGAGCTCATCGCCGCCATTGCTTCCCACGACTGACTCAGCTAACGCTTTCTTCCAGTATTATCACATTCCATAAATAAGCTAGAAGCCAGGACAAATCTTCTACCAACGAATCTTACAAACAAGTCCGGGTAATCCCTAAGTCGGCTTTTACGACATCCACGGGAGCAGATGGAGGGGTCTATTCTTGGGCCGGACTCACCACGGACATCTGTAAATAAATGTATAGTATAGGTTCTTTTATTGTATTTTTATTTTTTATTTGTATGTAGTACATATTTTAATTTTAATTTGGCTGAATTTTTATTTATCTTTTTTGTAATTTATGGTTTTTTTTGCCTGAAATAAAGAAACTATTATTATACAGAAAAAACAGAAATCACAGGCACATGAGACTTTTCATCTTTATGTCTCAGGGTGGCGGGCGCAGTGCAATGCCACATAGGGCGCGTCCTAGGTGGACGTTACCTATGAGGTAATGCACTGTTCATAGGCAGAGGTTACCGCTTAACATCAGGTGGGCCACATGCTTGTTCTGTCATTCAAGTAGTATAAAATAAAAATAATAAAAATTTGTATGCAAGGATTCAGCTAGTCCGTGATATATATATATATATATATATATATATATATATATATATATATGAAAACCTTTATTAATCCATTGAATAGGTACAAAATTTTCTTAACAACAATTGTATAAGAGTACAACAAACTTAATTAAAAAAAGAATCATCATGCTTAATAAAATTACGTATAAAAGAAATATTCATGCACATTTATCTAAAGTTTTTTTTTTTTATTCTCTTTGTTAGCATTTAAAGATAAAGATAAAGATAATTTATTTGCTTAAACATATGTACAAATTGATGGTATAAATATTAATAGGACACAATATGTTTGGCCGCTGCCGGCGTGCAAATGGAGAGGATGGCATGCTAATTTAGTTAGTTTAAATTATTTATTTTTACATAGAAAATACCAATAATTAAATTATAATAATTTATACTGTATTTGTACATAATATATAGATTAAATAGTTTATTATAGGTATTTATATTTTATTTCATTTCATTCAAGGATCTCTATCCGAGTAAAGGCCTCCTCCAGTTTGTGCCAAGTCTCCCTGTTTGTCGCCATCTTTGTCCAGTCCGTTCCTGCAGTTTCTTTGAGTTCGTCTTCCCACCTTTCTAGTTACCTACCTTCAGGTACCTTGTACCTTGATTCAGCTAGTCCGTGATACCACAGATAATATAATAGGTGATATATAATGAAAATATTGTGAGCCGTAAACAGACCCCCTCAAAGAGTGATTATCGACCGCGCCCGTGAGATACGGCCGTATCGAGTGTCAGCGCGCGGCGGTCCCGTCCGTTCAACTAACTAAGGCACTGAGAAAGTATTCAAACTGATTAAAATATATAATAGACTAGCAGTGCTCCGCGGTTTCACCCGCGTAAGTCTTGGGAATATCGGGATGAAAATGTGCCTATGTGTTATTCCGGGAGTCCAGTTATCTCCATTCCAAATTTCATTTAAATCCGTCCAGCCGTTTCAGCGTGAAGAAGTATCAAACACACCAACACACTCACACACAAACTATCGCATTTATAATATTAGTGTGATTTTAAAGAATGCACGAAATAGCTAGCGAATAAAAATTGCAAGCGTTTTCTAAAGGCTGATTTTAAACCCTTGACGCAAAAACGACGGGGTGTTATAAGTTTGACGTGTCTGTGTATGTGTGTGTGTGTGTGTCTGTCTGTGGCATCGTAGCTCCCGAACGGATGAACCGATTTCATTTTTTGTTTTGTTTGAAAGGTGATTTTGTCGGGAGTGTTCTTAGCTATGTATGATCAAAATCGGTTCAGCCGTTTCATTGCGTTGAGGGTTTTTTTATTTTTACAAAATTAATTACTTGTATTTGATACGATATACTTCCAGATTGGAACCATTTTCATCAAAATCTGGTTCTGATGATAGGATCCATGAGGAATTGAGGGAACTCCTCAAATATTATAGATTAACGATTTCGTTATTTTCAAGCATATGCATTCAGAACGTATCATTTGGTGAAGTGGAACTGATGAAGAAGACCAGAGATGACCAGTGGAACTCCTCAATGATAAGTATTTCACGGGTGGCGATAAGGGTGACTTTCCGATATCCGATTGAGCTGAAATTCGGCATACCTGTCAAGTTCCGATGACAATACAATATGATGGTGACAGCGAGCTGGTGGACAACGGTATTCCTATAGGAATCTATAGATGTATATAGATGGATAATATTATAATATTGACGACCTCTGTGGCGCGGCGGGTGACTGTTGGCCTGCGACGCAGGAGGTTACGGGTTCGATTCCCGGCTCGGAACAAATATTTGTGCGATCGCAGATATTTGTTCATGGTGTTCTGGGTATTTTCTGTGTATAATAAAAAATATCTATCTGTGTAATATATTGTATTAAGTAAGTATATTAGTCCCATAACACAAGCTCTGCTTAGGTTGGGGCTAGATAATGTTGTGTGAACTGTCCAGCAATTTTTTTTTATTTATTTTTTTTGAATATTGTTAGACTGGCCGTGCTTAGGCTCATTGTGATCAGCACACAGTTACGATCACTAATATTATAAAATCTTGTATTGGAGAAAAAGCTACGGAGTCGGTTTTTTTTTCGTAAAGAATTTGTTAATATTACGTCACATTGGTGGAGGACTGAAATAGCCTGCCTTCAGTAGTTTCGTTAGCGTTTGGCGCGAAATTTTTAATAAGTTTTTTTTTTTTTTTTTGGTCGCATCTTCTTTGATGTTGATCTGGAATAATACATACAGATGAACAAAGAACTTACTCCTTTTCTAAAGTCGGTTAAAAATAGGAACAAGTAAACAATTGCCAATACTTTCTTCCCCCGTACCTTTACATAAGAATCCATAAATAACAAGAATTTACGCGCTCCCTACGTACTAACTTGTTATTAATCTGTGTTCAAAAAGGCCCATCAAATACGAGTTGTTCCATAAAATAAGGGGAAGTTAGGTTTTAAATTTTGGTACATAGATTATGTCCTGGATTGAGCTATATACGTACAGGGGTCACCAAATGGCGGACCACGGTCCGCATCCAGACTGCCCCGACCCATTTTGTGCGGACCGCGAGAAAACAGCAACTTGCACTACAGAGTAAATAATATTAAAAAAAAAAAAAAAAAAAATTGCTGGAAAGTTCGCACATCATTATCTAGCCCCAAGCTAAGCAGAGCTTGTGTTATGGGTACTAGACAACTGATATACTTAATACAATATATTACATAGATAGATATTTTTTATTATACATATAGAAAATACCCAGAACACCCTGAACAAATATCTGCGGATCGCACAAATATTTGTTCCGAGGCGGGGATCGAACCCGCAACCTGCTGCGTTTCAGGCGAACGTTCGCCCGCTGCGCCACAGAGGTTGTTAAATAAAATAAAAATGTATCTCCTGCATTATCTTTGTTAACGTTAATTCGAAAACGGGCGGGCGAAGTAACGAGCTAGAAGCGAGAAACACTTCGCCGATTGCGAAAGCGTCGATCGTCCCGTTGATGTAGCATGGATTTAATGGAATAGAATAGAATAGAATAGAATAGAATAGAATAGTGTTTATTTCATAACTTAAGGATACATTACATAGTGCTTATTTAGGTACTTAAGGTTAAAACAACTAGTGATAATTAGGGTAGGCACTATGAGGTTTAGGAACCTACCTCCCGTGCTAGTTTAAAACTGTGTTACGGCGAGGTAACACAAAATGGCAACAGGCACAGCACAGGCACAGCATGGCACAGGTTAATGGCAATAGCTTGCACCAATTTTACTCCAAGTTACAGACAGATAGTCCACAACAAAAAACTACATACTTATTTCTCATTGTTATGTAAAAAAATACATTTGTTATTTCCGTAATTACATTTATTTTTTCATCTAAAATATGCTGTTCAGACCGTGATGGTCATTTCATTTTTTAAAACGGACCCCGAGCGAAACTAATTGCTGACCCCTGAGCTATAGGGTACTTTTTATCCTGGTAAAACGCGAGCGAACACTAGTACCTATCATAAGAGACAAGGTTACGATGTTTAGATATTTGTATGTTTGTTTGTTTATTTGTCTTCATCTCTTCTTATAATGGCTTCTCAGGAGTGCTCCAAACAATTTCGCCATTGTCAAGTGATACCTAATTAATATATTTTTTTATAGTCAAGTCGTCAAGAGTCTCCGTCAAGTCATAACCCAGTTTAAATCGAGGCAGAAAAACCGAGTTTTTACAGGAAAAATCCACAATTAAAAAAAACCATTGAATTTACCTAAAAACTACATCACACATCATCCAGGTTACACCGCTTAAAATGCCAACAAAATTTCACGAAATAACTCGAAAAAACTCATTAGCATTGTCGTTTCTTTCAAAAATGGCAGATAATCACACCGAAATCGCTGAACTGATTACGATGAAATTTGGTACATAGATAGATTATGACTATTTATGACCTGGATTGAGCTATAGGGTACTTTTTATCCTGGTAAAACGCGAGCGGACACTTATTTTAGGCTGTAAAGGGTTTGTCAATAGTCAAGTCAAGACTGGGATATTTCGTGCTAGTGGTATTTGTTTGCTAAACCACTAGCACGAGTAGGGAACTCCGTAAGCATCTAGCTTACCTACAGACCTACTTACAACCTTCTTTTTAGATTATATCACGAAAATGAGTAAAATTGAATAAAAACTCCTTGGTCGGGCCGTAGTGTATTGTTCAAAGTTATTTTGAAACATTTTTTTTTAATAATTTTTACCTCGTTTTTCTCCCATTAATTTCAGGAAACAGAGCATGCTATGTTTTAATCAAGGTTTTTATCCATCTGTATACAAAGTTTCATCAAAATATGCCAAGCCGTTTTGTCGTGAGGCCACAAACATCCAACCATCATCATCATAAAGTTCTATTATTAGTAATTTTCTTGATGAATCCGTTGAATGAAAGAGAGGTTTTATCAGAAAGAGACGGGCTGTTTGAAGGCTTTCACGGTGGCAGGAGGGAGTGGCCTAAAGAGGGCCAACCTTTCGGCCCACCCACCTGTTTCAATAATATATTCAAGTTAAATAAAACACTTGGATACCTACTGTATTAGTCTAGCTCTACACTAACGATTTGTACGAAGACAGATATAAAAAAAATATTGGTAATTTGACAATTATACCTACGTCACATTATCCAGGATAATCAGTTGAAAGGTCTTTTTTTTATGCTGCTTGAATGACGGAACAAGCAGATGGCCCACCTGTAACGGTAACCCCTGCCTATGAACAGTGCATTACCTCATAGGTCACGTCCACCTAGGACGCACCCTATGTGGCATTGCACTGCGCCCGCCACCCTGAGACATAAAGATGAAGTTTCATGTGCATGTAATTTCACCGGCACCCTTACCCTTCAAACCGGAACACAGCAATGCGAGCACTACTGCTTTGCGGCAGAAATAGGTATGGTGGTAGTACTTCCCCGGACGAACTCTTTCACAAAAAAGCTCTACTACCACTAAAACTACCAAGTTTACTAAGTTGTCTGCTAAGTTGTACCAAGCACGACATAGTACAAAAGTGGTTTTCAAAATGCAATAGAATTTGCATTTAAATTGACTACGGTACGAGCTGTTACCAAAATTACTGAGTTGTCAGCCTGCAATGTTCTCACAACTGGGATTATGACTCAGACCATTATATAAACTAGGTACCTCAGTTCAGTTCAGTTCTTGAACAAGTGGCCCTTGCGGAATAGACCACAATTTCGCCAATGTCACGTTTTAAAACAAGTTCTGCTTTTGCACGAAGGTTATTCCGGTGTATGAAAAGTGGACGGTGAGCCAAATAAAATAAAAAAACCCAAGCAAAATTATCAAATTGAACTACGGACTCTTCCCGCCATTTTCGAAAAGAGACGTTATGTTACTTTTGTTTTATTTCTTTTCCTAGTGTTTTCTTGAGTTATTTTGTGTTATTTTGGTGGCATTTTAACTAATGTAGCTCGTTTAAAAAGCACTGAAATGAAATGGAAGTGAATTGCGTGACTTTTGAAATTGGTGGAAATTGTCTACCAAAGTTTTAGTAAAATTGGCCACCGTTTTACTTAAACATGACTCGACTGTGACTTTGACGACTTGGAAGGAGTGTAACGTTGCAAAATATATTGAAAATACAAAGTGAAAATACAGATACTTGAAAATGGCAAATGCACAAGCAGTGCGGCGCCAATTATAAAAAAAAATGCCACTAAAATAACACAAAATAACTCAAGAAAACACTAGGAAAAGAAATAAAATAAAAGTAAACAACGTCTCTTTTCGAAAATGGCGGGAAGAATCCACATGTGACTTTAGTTTTGTCTCAGGACATAGTGCAATGCCGCGTAGGATGCGACCTCTTTGGCGCGGCGGGCGAACTTTCGCGTGCGACGCAGGAGGTGCGGGTTCGATTCCCGCCTTGGAACAAATATTTGTGCGATCCGCAGGTATTTGTTCAGGGTGTTCTGGGTATTTTCTATGTATAATAAAAAATATCTATCTATGTAATATATTGTATTACGTATATCAGTTGTCTAGTACCCATAACACAAGCTCTGCTTAGCTTGTTGCTAGATAATGTTGTGTGAACTGTCCAGCAATATTTATTTATTTATTTATGCGTCCTACGTGGACGTGACCTAGGAGGTTATGCACTGTTCATAGGCAGACGCAACGGGCGGTGGGCGATTCATCGCTTTCAGTTCCGTTCAGTTCTTGCATAACAAGAACGAACTCTGAAAGCGCCAAGAGTGGAATGGACCACAATTTCGCCAATGTCACGTATCAAGTTCAGTTTTTACACGAAGTAGATACCTATGGTGTAAGGAGAGTTTTTTTGCTAAACTAATTTTATATTATCAACTATGTGATGCTCCTAATCTAAACTTGTGTGTTTAGGTATCCTAGATTTTGCGACATCTCAACATAGAATTGTTGGTGAGTAACGGTACGGAGGCCTGCAATGCTCTAAAGTGAGTTACGATGAACAAAAACACAATATTCGAATTTCACGCCACTTGCTAAACGTTCCAACCATAGACTTTCTAGAATTCTAGATCTATGGTACCAACATTGTTCCACCCTACAAAAAAAACGTTGGCTCGTCCAAATAATATGGTAGATTCAAGAAGATTGAATTATAACTTCATGGGTAGATTGTTGGTGTGTGTATGGAAGAACCATGAAGTTATAGGTAAATCTATAACTTCATGGGAAGAACACCGAATATCTCATTGCATTATACTCTGTCTACGCATTGCATACAATCTCATTGCTCGGAATAAGAACTAAAGCATTGCTCGGATTAAGAACTACCTCCATGAAGCATTGCCACATTTGTCTATGACAAGATAGAAAATCAAAGAACAATACTCGATGGTTAGTAGGGACGTGACGCTTTTCTTTCGAACTATTGAAATGGTGAATAGGAAATAAATCGATCATTTAATTGTATTCGATTTACTCATGCTATGTTATCTAACTCTGTAATGTTATGAAAGACATTACAGAGTTAGATAACCCTAATTAATTACCTCTAATTAGTAAAACATTGTATGATTTGCTGACGACCACCGTGGTGTGGCATGCGAGTAGCTTGCTGATTGTGAGAGGTGCTGGTTAGCAGCTGGTTCGATTCCAGCTGGAAGACAAAATGCAAAATATTTGTGTTCTACTTTTTTTTACATGAGCTTGGCTAAATATGCGTAGCAATTTCCGCCAAGCAATAAAAATAAAAAGGCATTTATTCCTTAAACTATCATTACTAACAAACAAAGGTTATAAGTATTTTTCACCTGATCTCTGGAAGATAAATTAGCTTTTCACTACGCAATGATAGAACAAATAGGTATTATATTTGCTTTGTTTACATTGATTTTGCAATCGATAGACTAGTCAAGAAGTCAATTCGATTAATCCGTTTTGAATCGAGAACAATTCCGATCCGACTGGCGAACCTATTCGCTCGCTTCACGTGATTACGTCACTCACTAACGCCGGTCTCCCCAAGCTTGCTTTCTCGTTATTCTCCTTGGATAGAGCGAAAAGGAAGAGAGCGTGCAAGCGAGAGGAGTAGTATGAGCGTTGCCGGTGCGGATCTTTTGGTCCAATTTCGGACATTTTTAATTGTTCTTGTGCGGATCTTTTGCGGATCTTAGTGGTTTGTAGTAGTTTTAGCAAGATTGACAAAAATAAGTTAGGAGGTACTACAAATGATACTGTTGCATAAACAAACTAGTGTGGATACTTTTTCAGAATATTACGTGTCAACTGTCGATTATCAACACTAAATAAAAAAATAAGCAAAAATTCTAAAATAATCTACCTTCTAAACGCCTAGGTACCTACCAAAAAATAATTATACTTAATTATAATGCCAAACCTAGTTTACGTTCACCATAATGTTAGACAGGGTTAAAATGATTCAAAAAAACAAAGATAAACTTGGTAGTTAAGTAGTACTTATGTATTTAAAATACTGTCGTCACCCAATATAGATAGCATAATATATCCTTTCTTTATTCTTTATTGTACACACAAACAGAGAAAAACAACTTGCACAGAGGCGAGCTTAACCCTAAAAGAGTTTTCTTCCAGCAAACCTTTGATGATAGGGAGAACTGATTAATAGTGGTGGGTACGTGTGCTATAGAATCAGGCCGCCGCTGCCGCACGAATTCGGGTTTGGGAGGGAAGGGGAAGGGTGCGGTGGAGGCTGGCTGGCTACCCCTGGTTCCACTGCCACCATAAGATGTTTAGCTTTTAATAAACTTGAATTTCAATGTTGTTCTAAACTAATATTCAAATCAAGCTAGTTATAAAAACTGTGTTATTTTTGACCTATACAAAAACCTACGATGGTATGGATGCTACCGCCATAACGCACACACATTTAAAATTGGTACCTATTTATTGCAAGAATTTACGATTTACTTGTTCTTAAAAAACTGAAATCAATCGACAAAACGAATCTGTTTTTTACACATGTGGTAATTTTAAGTTCGGTTTCGTTCGGATCTTTTCACGTTTGACTGCCGGCAACACTGTTATGTTGCAAGCAAGCGGTAGTAGAGTACATGTTTCGTACCAAGTTTTATTAAAATACATCATCTCTAAATATTAGGTGTTATTTGAAAACAATTAGTACATTTCGCTGAGGAATTATTTAGAAAACAGTAAGTAAAACATTGTAGTGTCGTGAGACACCTGCCCGTATGGCGCGGACGCGATGTTTGGTTCCTTGTGAAGTGGCTATACAAATGCATAATATAACCTATCTGCGCTTTGCATAAATCTATGAGGCCGTAACCTTGTGATTGATGCAGAGGCGGCCTGTATGGTATCAGGCGCTAACGAGATTATAGTTGAAGTGAAAACGTCACCAGTGCAGGCATCGACGGTAATCGAACAATCCAGTGGTTCGTTTGCCGCGCTTTGTGTCGTGTTTATTGACGCGTCGGTTGCAAAATTGCAGGCATTATGCCGTCTGCGCGAGGCACAAAACGTTCAGCATCCAAGACGTCTGCATCAACGTCGTCTTCGGCCTCGCAAAAAAATAAGAAAAAACGTGGAGGTAAGCTAGAAGAACCATCTTTGCAATTTTTGTTTTCTTTACATTTACGACGTCAATGACCTGTCAAACACGATGGCGGGAAAAGCGACGCTCTGTTGCTCGCCTTATTTGTGCTTTTTGCAGTAATAACTGGACTCGAATGAACCGTTTTGAGTCTGAAATGAGTCGTCCAGCATCTAAATTACGCGTTAAAATCATGTTGATTATGTAAGCATTGCTTACAAATGCACATTTTTGAGGTTAGAAACAATAGCAGCAGTAATTAATAGCCAGTGTGAATCTGTCTCGCGGATTGATTGAATATTCCATGCCTTGTAGACCAAGTATAATACCAAATACTAATTTTGATTTATAACAGTACAATATTATACCTTTTTTTTTGTTTGTTGTTTATTATTAATCCCCCAAATTTTAAAGACATACATAATGTATTGGCATAATTACAGCCAAAACAAGAATCATTAAATAATGTCAAAGAGACCTTGTACGGGAATCTCCATTGGGATTTATTTCTACGTAATATCACATGCTCCACTGTCTCTTCATCTTGAAGACAGCTAGGGATACCATATAGAGTCAAAGGCACATAACAATCGATGGATGGTTAGGTGATACTACACACCAGGACATCTTCTATACCTATACACAGCACAAAATCATCATCGATGGGATGATATATCTAAGTAACAGCTTGAGGACAGCAGCGTCACGTTGTTGGGCTATCTGTATTCTACCAAATAAGTTCTGAGACCACAGGAACTCTACGACCTGATCCCTGCATCCCCATTTCTTTACCAGATAACTAGAAGCTCAGCTTTGTGCTAACCTTTTATAGTATGTATCGGTACCAAACTGTTTTGAGTCAACATTCATCATGAAGAATGAAAGCTAAAAAAACAACAGCAAAGAAGAAACAGCAGCAAAAGAACTAACCAAATTGTCAGCTTCTGTTCTCCTCAAGGAGCCGTGGCATGTCCGGCCCAAGAATAGACCCCTCCATGTCCTCCCATGGATGTTGTAATAGCAGACTAAGGGATTACCCGGACTTGTTTGCAAGATTCGTTGGTATAACATTTGTCCTGGCTGCTAGCTTATTTAAGAAATGTGTTAATTACTGGAACAGAGTGTTAGCTGAGTCAGTTATGAAAAGCAATGGCGGCGATAAGCTCACCACTTGTCACGTCTCACGATGGTGGAACCCACAATGAAAAGAAGCCCAATTGAGACTCTGTCTACCCTATTGGGGAAAAAGGTGTGTGTCTATGTATGTAGGAGTCAAGTTGAAGGTTATGGAGATCCTTCTAGTCTAGAGTGCTACATTCTTGGCCACATCAACACTTCCATCATGCGAGCTAGTGACCAAAAGCTTGGTTTTATCATCATCATTAAATGTAAAAGTGGTAGTCGTAGATAAACTTGCAATCACAAACAACGATAATTTATGACATAACATTGTTTAAAAGACCGAAAAAAAACTGTTGATTTAACATCATAACACCCAACAGTCACATACATAGTCCTGATCCCACACTAGGATTCTCTGTGTTGTTGGTATCGGAAACTACGAGTACCATGGTACCATAACACCCAGACCCGGACAAATATTTGAAGATCATACAAACATTTAACCCGCAGCGGGAATCGAACCTGCAACCTTTCGCATCTCAGCCGGCTACCCGCCCGACACGCTACAGAGGTTGATAAATATAATCTAGAAGTTGTTGTTAAAATATTGGATTAAATGGATTTGCATGTTCGCAAATGCATAAAACTTGTTATTAACAGCATTGTTACATAATAAAGTTTTTTTTTTTTTAAACTCTCGCAAATCATCGATTCCTTAAAGTACCTAATTGGAAACAAAAAAAAACTCCCTGGAAACATAATTTTCACTAGAACCGGGATATTTACCATGATTTTTGAGTTTGCAATGTTCCCGATATATCGGCACAGTTGCATGCGCCATGATCACGGGAGAACACTAAAAAAAGATTGAACATACTGATGCCCATCCAAATACAATGTTGAAAAGGATCTGTTGTAAGTTGGATGCTGTACTGAAGAAAACCAGAGTCTTGAAGCAATTATGAAAATAATGTGTTATGAACGCCATAGATCAATCTTTGCCTCAAGATATATCTCAAGAGGTACTTTCATTATGGCCTACAAATGAACAATTAGTGACAAAAATGATTAAAAAAAGACAAATTATTTATTGCTGTAAGATCTAGGTGGTAAGAATACATTAGTGTTAAGGCGATATGTTAAAATATCGAATCGGCGGAGTCTAGCAAGAAAACAATAGCTCCATGAAAGTGACAGAGCTATTACTCACTTGAACCCGGGAGAGAGGTGGTATAGTTTTTTGCCGCTAGAAGTAACTGACGTAAGCGACAAATGATTAAACTTCGTTTTGCTTCTAAAGTAGTTTTTTTTTTTTTTATCTATAATTAATAAGTAATGTGATTACTACAGAACTGTATAAAAATGTACGCTTAATATTTTCTCCAATCGTAGGAGGTACCTAAAACGGGTTATACGAGGGCAAATTTAAAAAAATATGATTATCGGTGTAAGTTTCACCAATCCTGTTTCTAGTCCATGAGTTATTTAGATTACATCCTCAAGTAATTACTGTATTAACGTCAAGTTTTGTAACCTTTACAGTTTACTGTTACTGAGTGAAAATGTAACACACAAACTACAAAATTTAAACATATCGTCTTAAAGACATATTGTGTAGCTCTAGTCTGCATAAACAAAAAGGGTGTAAATTACATAAGTCACACATTAAAAAAAAAACATAAAAAATTGAATTAAGTGTTAAATAATATTAAACTTAAATAACATTGAAATAGGTAGCAAATAAATAAGATAAAAAAAAAAAAAAAAAAAATTGAAAAAATTTGACAAAAGACAAATTTTGTTAATTTTGTGATGTTTGCAAACAAAATGTCAATAAATGTGTTTTTCAAGTAAATGTTCGTCCTTACCTCCCGCTGAAGGTTATTATACCCATGATACAAACTGTGTGAATCATATTTATTTATCAATTGTATGAATTAGGAATTGTACCTACTGCCCGGAAAGGACAAGTTTGCACTGCAACATGTAGAATAATATCTTAATACGACCTCTGTGACGCGGCGGGCAAAGCTTGGCCTGCGAAGCAGGAGGTTGCGGGTTCGATTCCCGCCTCGGAACAAATATTTGTGCGATTGCAGATATTTGTTCAGGGTGTTCTGGGTATTTTCTATGCATAATAAAAAATATCTATCTATGTAATATATTGTATTAAGTATATCAGTTATCTAGTACCCATAACACAAGCTCTGCTTAGCTTGGGGCTAGATAATGTTGTGTGAACTGTGCAGCATTATTTATGTGATAATATACTTAATATAATACTACAATACATTACATAGATAGATATTTTTTATTATACATAGAAAATACCCAGAACACCCTTAACAATTATCAATATTTGTTCCGAGACGGGAATCGAAGCCGCAACCTCCTGCGTCGCAGACGAACCGTCGCCCCCTGCGCCACAGAGGTCGTCGCGATTCCATTGGGGGGCAACTATTGTGATGATTTTGCTCAATTACCTATTATATTTTCACTCTTATTATTTTTTACTCTTCCACAGCAATCCAGTTTTAGATTCCTGTCTCTACATTGTCGATTATTATCACTATAATAAATACTAGCGACTCGCCCCGGCTTCGCACGGGTAGTTTCATGATGACTAACAGCCTACCCCGCCTAAAATCCGCTTAACCGTTACCACACCGTTACGGAGTCGTATCACATATAAAGCGAGTGTAGCCGCGGGCGTTAGCTGATAAATCATATCCTTTAGCACTCACCGATAATGTAGTGTATTTTTTGTTTATCCATTATTATTTTATTCTATAATCAATACTTTTTGCAGCGCACGCAATGTAAAGAATATTTTAGGTATTTTTTTTACACCTTGGGTTACATTATTGGAGTTTTAGCAAGGATCCCTAATTTTTTTGAAAATATTATATAGCCTTTGTCACCCGGGGATAGTGTAGCTTCCCAACACTGAAAGAATTTTTCAAATCGGTTCTGTAGTTTCGGAGCCTATTCAATGCAAACAATGAAATCTTTCGTCCTTGTAATATTAGTTTATATTATCACTGGCCATTATTATAATAATAAAGAAACAATATGTCTCAGGCAGGATGTTGGATGCACCAATGTAGGTAATCGAAATTGGTTCATCCGTTCGGGAGCTACGATGCCACAGACAGACAGACACACACACAGACACGTCAAACTTATAACACCCCTTCGTTCCACATCTCATTTATGTTAAATCTATGTTCCAGCGATCCAATTGGAGATCCCATCAGCGCCCAGGAAGAGGGGTCGTGTCTTCACGTGTGGACAGGGTGATGTCGGACAACTCGGACTCGGGGAGGATGTAAGCGAGACCACGAAGTAAGTGTAACTGACACTACTAAGTTAGTGTAACTGACACTACTAAGTTAGTGTAACTGGGACTACTAAGTTAGTGTAACTGAGACTACTAAGTTAGTGTAACTGAGACTACTAAGTTAGTGTAACTGACACTACTAAGTTAGTGTAACTGACACTACTAAGTTAGTGTAACTGACACTACTAAGTTAGTGTAACTGACACTACTAAGTTAGTGTAACTGACACTACTAAGTTAGTGTAACTGACACTACTAAGTTAGTGTAACTGACACTACTAAGTTAGTGTAACTGACACTACTAAGTTAGTGTAACTGAGACTACTAAGTTAGTGTAACTGAGACTACTAAGTTAGTGTAACTGAGACTACTACGTTAGTGTAACTGACACTACTAAGTTAGTGTAACTGGCACTACTAAGTTAGTGTAACTGACACTACTAAGTTAGTGTAACTGACACTACTAAGTTAGTGTAACTGAGACTACTAAGTTAGTGTAACTGAGACTACTAAGTTAGTGGAACTGAGACTACTAAGTTAGTGTAACTGAGACTACTATTTAAGGTGGATGCTCTCACAAGCTACGATCCCCCTAAACACATTTTTACAGTGTTTTTTTTTTGTCGTATAATCCTCGCGAAATCAGCTATCGCTATCTGAAGAAGTGATGATGAACGGAAAAGGTTAAAAAATAAAATTAAAAAAAACATGCCCCGAGCGAGAGAATCCACCTTAACTGTAACCGAGCCCACTAAGTAAGTGTAACTGAGACTACTAAGTTTGTTTAACTTTTGAAACTGTCATGGTTATGCATACTTTTCACTAGAAACGTCATAGAAAATCATGGATATCCCGTTTCTAGTGAAAAATATGTGCTAAGTTTGTGTAACGTAAGTGTAACTGAGACTAGTGAGAGTAGTGTAAATGCAGAGTGACTAAGAAAGAACCAGTGACACGATGAACAAACGAACATAGCTTCAGGAATTCATGCAACTAATGATTGCTTGCATTGCAAGAGATTCTAAACTATAATATCTCATTTCAGATTCAAAAATGTGACTGCTTTGGGTGACAAGATAGTGGCGGTCAGTGCGGGGGGCATGCACACCATAGCACTCGATAGCACAGGCAAGGTAAGGTTTCATCAAGCTGGAACTCAGTGCTAGTTAAGTTTATTTTTTATTTTTTGTATACTAATTGGAACAGTATTTTTCAACCTTTTTCATGATGATAATTATGATGTTTTTTTCTTTTGTATGAAAAAATATTTCGCTATCCCCCGACCCTTCGCTTTTTTCATCATTTTTTTTTTTTTTTTTTTTTTTTATCATGTAAAATACCCGGAAATGACAACTGAGGCTTTGAAGTGTTTGATTCCATTTCCCACCTCGTACTTATGCGAGTTGACATTTTCATCAATGGCCCAAATAAAAAGTAAGCAAAGTATTCGCTTAAATTTGGAAAACGATTTAATTTTATGTGTAGCTAATACAGATACACGATGGGAGAAATTGGTTAATCAAAAACAAGCACAACCTTCGCATTAAACCAGTGGGTCGCGACCCACAGGTTGAAAAACACTGACTTGGAATGTCACGTCCACCAAGGACGCGCCCTATGTGGCATTGCACTGCGCCCGCCACCCTAAGACATAAAGATGAAAAGTCTCATGAGCCTGTAATTTCACCGGCAACCATAACCTTCAAACCGGAACACAGCAATGCGAGCACTACTGCTTTGCGGCAGAAATCTGTATGGTGGTAGTATAGTACTTCCCTGGGCGAACTCTTTCACAAAAAAGCTCTACTGCTATTAATAAGTACAGTACAAACTACACTGTACTGTGTGTACTTAACTAATCCCCTTTAAATCGAGTTACTTTAAACGCGCTCGTTCCCCGTAAGATGGCACCTGAAAATACTCCATGGCAGGTGCCAACTTACGGTGAACGGTCTGTTAGTCTTGCCAGCACTAATCTGCATATCCAGTTGACTGGTTTTACTGGTCTCTAAACTCAACAATAAGCTCAAATCCGGCAGCCATATGCTAATATTGTACTATACCGCAATTAACAAAGGGGTTACAAAAAAAATGGGGTAAAACTGATTAGATAAGCCCACCCCCTCAATGACATATAATGGTATATACAGTGGTGGCCATATAATTAAGAACGCTGATATAAAGGGAAGATTTTTTCCAACTAAGATGCAAAACTAATTGTATGCATTTGTTTTTATTTCTCTCGGTATCGTAAAACATTTCCATATTACCACTGTATTCATTGATACACATGATTGGCTAAAAATCAATAGGCAAACTTTTTACACTACTTTTAAACAAAGTATTCCTTATTACTGGCTGGTCACGTAATTAAGAACGCTAAGTAGTTTATACCTTTATTCAAATTTAAATACAGAACACTCAGTCGATTTGTTACTGTTTGTATAATTTTAGTGCCATTACGTGCTGTAAAAGATTAAAGGTGATTGCTTCTTTAGAAAAAACAATGGGAAAAAATAAAAGTTCTGATAAATCTACAAGGGAAGTAATAATAAAACTTAGCCGGAAGAATTGGTCTTATAAAAAGATACCCGACCATCTGCAATGTTCAAAAACGATGGTTTTCCACGCTGTAAAGCATTTTGCTACGTATCAAACTACTTCGAATGTTCCACGTGTACCTAAACAGAGAAAAACAACTCCTCGAGATGACCGAAACATCGTTCGTATGGCAAAACAAAATCCTTTTAAAGGGTCCAATGAGCTTAGAAAAGAATATTTTGGTGAAAACAACCCTTCAGCAATCTCAGCACGCACTATTCCGAAGACGTTTGGTAGAAGAAAAATTGCACGGTAGGATAGCAAGAAAGGTACCCATGTTAAAACTTTGCCACAGGCAAGCCCGGCTTGCATTTGCGACAAAGTATGAAAACTGGACTGTGCAACAGTGGAAAAATGTACTTTTTTCTGACGAGACGAAAATAAACAGAGTATGTTCTCATGGAAAACGATATGTACGACGTCCCCCGAATACAGCATTCGACCCAAAGTACACGAAAGTTACATTAAAGCACGGTGGTGGAAATGTGAAAATTTGGGGTTACTTTTCTGGACATGGTGTAGGACCTGTAAAGTTGATAGAAGGTAACATGGATCAGTTCCAATACAAAAATATACTGGAAGAAACAATGTTACCATTCGCTGAAGACGTTCTACCGGTCATTTGGACATTCCAGCATGACAATGATCCATAGCACACTGCACGCACCGTAAAGGAATTTCTTACAGCGCAATTAGTTTCTGTCTTAGACTGGCCTGCTAACAGTCCAGATCTAAACCCAATAGAGAATCTGTGGTTTGAAGTAAAGAAAAAGGTTTCAAATACAAAGTGTGGAAATTTAAGAGAGCTGTATGACGTTTTTTTAGAAGAATGGAACTCGATTTGTCTTGCGAAATGTCAAAAATTAATAGAGTCAATGCCTCGCCAGTGTAAAGCTGTAATTAAAAGCCGTGGATATGCTATTAACTATTAATTTTAGTTAAATATTTATTAAATTTATTTTTATGTTTCCTGTGCTACATAATATTGTGATTTTTTAAATCTAAGTGTCATACAAAACAATTCCCGAGCAGTTAAATAAATCGTTCTTAATTATTTGTCCAGTTTCAGTACTATTTGAATGTGTTACTTTGATAAAATCAATAAAATGTGCAAAAAATAGTTAGCGATTTCATACTTTATTCTTAAGTCAGGTTGCTCTATTAATGTGACTATTATATAACATAACTAGTTGCTTCTCAGAAGGTACACATCTCTGTGTATGATACGATTTAAATAAAAAACTGCTAGAACTTCAAACCGTTCTTAATTATATGACCACAACTGTATATATAGATTTCAGGGTTCGAAATTATCAAGATAATAACGCTTCTTGATAATTATCCGATAATTATCTGATAATTATCGGATAATTATCACCAGTGTAAGAAATTCATTTGTTATATTCTTTTGTAACAAATGCATTATAATTTGAGTAATTCTAACAACAAAAAATAAAAACAAATAAACTTTATAATTTTTATCATACAAATTAACATAATTAAAGGTAGTTTGAGAAAAAATCAGTGACGTTAGATTCGACATTATACTCGTAAATAAATTAAATTGGATTTACCAAAGAAGCCAATGGGATATCTTCATCTGGTGATGATTCTACTTCCGTTGGCTTTGTTGCTGCTGTAGATGCAGTAGAACTCATTTTTTCCCCTAAAAGCCAACTAAGATCTTGCATCTTGGTTTTGTTTTCTTGGTTGTGGTATTTAAACATGAATACCAGCTTTGCAGCCTTCTCATTGCCCAATCTATTTCTTAGCTTTGACTGAACTAGCCCAAATTTGAAAGCCAAGTTGAAAAACATCTCTCTAACGCCGCAGTTGAAGCTGCACGTGCGCAATGTTTTGTTATTATCAATCGATAATTATCAATCTGTTATTATCACGATAATTATCAGGATAATTATCATTGATAATTATCAGGATAATTATCATTGATAATTATCCTTTCGAACCCTGATAGATTTATAGGAAGTTATCACCCAGTAAAGCACTAAACAATATTTTGCAAGTTTATACCTTTTATTATATTATTTTTCCTGTATGATTAGGCAACAAATTCTGTTTTATTTAACACGCTTCTATTAGCTTAGTCTGTATGTATGAATGTAACAGAATCTTTGAAAGTCACCCACTTCAAAATGTAAGACTGCATACTCATTAAGGACCGATGACAGTACAATATTATTAAATTCACCTAATGTTTTCTAAGAACAAACCTCTAACTACAACACACCTACCATTAAGGTAGGTACCAGGTACCTATTAACCTATTAAGGTACTTACCCTGAGAGGCCCATTATCTTGCCACACTGTATAAAGAAACTTTATATGTCTGACAGTGTTGACAATTATGAACGTTTCTGTATATGGCTGAGGTTATAACATCTAAATTTTTGATCCTCTAAGAAATATACATGTGTGAAACTTCACGCGCCACAACACAACACAACCTACTAATGTGAATCTATATAGTCATAGGTAATAAACGTAACCGATTGCGTTCTGGAGCGCCACGACACACCCCGACACAACAATATGAACCTGGCTTTAAGGTGGATGCTCACGCTTGCGGCGCGAAATTCAAATTTTTTGGTGTTTTTGCCCATTACAGCTCATCAACACTTCTTCAGATAACGAAAGTTGAGTTTGCGACAACTAGGAGACTTAACACACATGTTTTAATTGATAGTATCTCATAAATATCATCAGTTTAGCTATGATACCCCTAAACAAATTTTTACAGTGTTTTTGTTTGTTTAGGGGTATCGTAGCTAAACTGATGATATTTATGAGATACAATCAATTAAAACATGTGTGTTAGGTCTCCTAGTTGTCGCGAACTCAACTTTCGTCATCTGAAGAAGTGTTGATGACCTGTAAAGGGCAAAAAACACCAAAAAATTTGAATCTCGCGCCGCAAACGTGAGCATTCACCTTAAGGTGAAACGTTTCATTTTAGGCGCGAAATTCAAATTTTATTGTGTTCTTTGCTAATCACAACTCATCAATACATTTTGAGGTAGCGAAACTTAATTTTGCGGAAATTAGTAACTTAACACGCATATTTTGATTGAATGTGTCTCATAAATATCATTAGTTTAGCTACAATGAACATAAAAAACACTGTAAAAATCATAGAATGACATTCGTAGCCTAAACTAATAATATTTATCAAATCTTTCGCCAACTATTTTTTTAATCACCGATCATTCTCCATCGTTTGCAAGCCTTACTTACTACGAACTAGTGGCAACACCACACCATGGCTTGGAGTGGTGATGCTAAAAAAAATTGGTGTTCATTAAAAAATTTAATTGAATTTATATAATAAAAAATAATAATTAATATTATTTATTTATTTTTTCCTTTGATCAACAAAACACAACACACTATCAATCAAAACATGTATGTTACTTCTCCAAGTTTCCGCAAAATCAGGTTTCGCTATCTCAAGATGCTAAGATGATCAAAAAACAATAAAATTTGAATTTCGCGCCACAAGCGAAACGTTGCACCTTAAACTCACATAAAAAGACCGTACTTAATTAATTATAAACATATTTAATATCTTTTAATTGTCACCTCTCCAGGTGTGGACATACGGCTGCAACGATGAGGGGGCGCTGGGCCGCAATACAGCCAGTGACACTGATGAGGGCGCTCCCGGGAGGGTGACCCTACCTCGGAAGGCAGTGGCAGTCACTGCCGGAGACTCCCACTCCGCTGCACTGCTGGAGAACGGAGATGTGTATGCATGGGGCTCGTTCAGGGTGAGTTGGACTTTGGAACCTATAGATGTCACAGCTGTGGCTGTCAATGATCAGAATCATTTGCTGTCATGTATTTTGCTGATGGAGGTGGATCAATGCCATTCATCGTGACATTGTGTCAGATGTCAAACTGTGGACTTATTTCATCTGTTTTTGTTTTCAGGATTCCCACGGCAGTATGGGGTTGGTCATGCAAGGTCGCGAAGGCAAGTCCAGCAAAGAACCAATCAAAATGGAGATAGGAGAGATTGCCGTCGATATAGCTTCGGGTGGAGACCATCTCGCTATACTATCGGTAAGTAGGGAGATATTTATTTTACCGAAGTCTGGTTAGCTATTACCGCATGAAATCAACAGGACTATCACAACTGTACTACGGGCAAGAAGCGGTAATTGGGTTGAAGGTAAGTTGCATTTTGGACCACAGTTTGTTGGGAATGCGACAGACGTGGCCGGCCACATCCCACTTCAGCTTGGCGGCTTTCACTCCCACATCGGCGATTTTCGTTTTGGAGCGCAGTATGGTGTCAAAAATACAGCGCTCCATTGATGCTGCGTTCGCAAACCTTGAGTTTGGATTTGTGGGTGTCTGTCAAAAACCAAGTTTGTGAGCCTGTACACGTGTCTTCGAATTGTTGGTTCTAGTAATTCTACAAAAAGGTTGTTTTTGTAGTACGGATATATAAAAGAAAAAAATTACTCTAATACAGATTCACGAATGTCAAAATTAACAGATTTACGAAGTTGTAATTGTGTTGCAGAAATCTGGCTCTGTTTACACGATGGGGTGCGGCGAGCAAGGACAACTGGGCAGACTGTCGCAGCGCTCAGCCTCCCGCGACTCGCGGCAAGGATTCAGTAAGTGTTACAGCAATCTGGCTCTGTTTACACGATGGGTGCGGCGAGCAAGGACAACTGGGCAGACTGTCGCAGCGCTCAGCCTTCCGCGACTCGCGGCAAGGATTCAGTAAGTGTTACAGCAATCTGGCTCTGTTTACACGATGGGGTGCGGCGAGCAAGGACAACTGGGCAGACTGTCGCAGCGCTCAGCCTCCCGCGACTCGCGGCAAGGATTCAGTAAGTGTTACAGCAATCTGTCTCTGTTTACACGATGGGGTGCGGCGAGCAAGGACAACTGGGCAGACTGTCGCAGCGCTCAGCCTCCCGCGACTCGCGGCAAGGATTCAGTAAGTGTTACAGCAATCTGGCTCTGTTTACACGATGGGGTGCGGCGAGCAAGGACAACTGGGCACACTGTCGCAGCGCTCAGCCTCCCGCGACTCGCGGCAAGGATTCAGTAAGTATTACAGCAATCTGGCTCTGTTTACACGATGGGTGCGGCGAGCAAGGACAACTGGGAACTACACATAACGCGAGCATAGCCCTCATGCTTACAGCACTCTGGGATAACTACTAACTATCGCAATAAATGTTCAATATGGCCTCTCTCTTACTGTATACAGGTACGGGTATGTCTCAGAACACCTCTAGTGTCCTTAGACAAATATGGGTGGTGAATGTTTGTTTAAATGATAAAGGACTTTGAACCACTCCTCGAGCTACCATGCCCTCCGTTAGGGCTGCGAGGAGGGTGTTAGGCCGTGATACACGGCGCTTAATCCACTGCCCACCACCTAGGTGGAACCAATTCACAAATATGAGTACAAATATCACTCACGGTTTTGTCCCGCCAATGTCCAGGTTCCCGTTCAGCTAGCTACTTGGTACCTTTCGCAATAGCTGAAACGAAACGGGTTAGGGGTTCCAAAAGCCTCAGTAGGCCTCGGCTTGGTAATTTCGCCGGCAACCAAAAATCACACCAATATCCAAAACTTAGTCCATCCAAGGTCGTATTCCAACACAGATCTCTCAGGAGGCACTCAAAGTTCCAAAACTCACTCCTGATTGATAAGATACGCCCAGATTTCAATTTATTTCCCAAATCCAAAAACAAAACGCAAGCTATTTGCGAACCACAATCCAAGACCAATAGAATACTACGTTTTTTTTCTATATCAAAACTCATACGAGTGTAAATCTGTCGAAGTCAAACCCCACAGAGAACAAATCTCTCGGTTCCATAGTTGCAAGGAGGCGAGGTCCATGGAATTTGACTTGAAATCAAACAGACTTCATGTTTTAACACTTGTAGGTATGTTATTGTATCGAGACTCATTAACTCATAACATCTCCAAAGTCAGTTTTCGTGTATCTCTCAAGCATTCGGATATGCCCATACTGTCCAAGTTAAAGAAAACCCTCCAATCCGTATATTGTTTAAAAATGGTCGATTCAGTTACGTCACAGATAAAATAAAGATAAAGATAAAGATAATTTATTTGATTAAACATATGTACAAATTGATGGTATAAATATTAATAGGACACAATATGTTTGGCCGCTGCCGGCGTGCAAATGGAGAGAATGGCATGCTAATTTAGTAAGTTTAAATTATTTATTTTTACATAGAAAATTTAAAAACACAACCAATTAATTTAAAATAATATCATTCAAATTCAATTATTAAATACAATTATTATGAGTCTATGTTACATTAAATAAAAATAAAAATTAGACAAATTACTAAAAATACATTTAAAAAAAAAAAAAAAAAAAAAAAAAAAAAAAAAAAAAAAAAAAAAAACATTAATTAGGTACATTACATTAAAATTAAAATTTGTCATTCAGGAATTCGTCAATATTATAATAGCATTTCTCAATTAATAACTTTTTAAATTTTGACTTAAATAAGTTGACGTTAAGATCACTAAAGCACTTAGGGATTTTATTATAAATTATCGGAGCCATGGAGAATACACTCTTCCGCATCAATGCAGTTTTAGATACCTGTCTACATAGTCGATCATTATCACGTCTGTTTCGTACCACAGTGTCACACATGCGTGGAAACAGATGCGGATTACTTCTTACAAATAACGCAACTTCCATGATAAATAAGGACGGAAGTGTAAGAATTTTGTGTTCTAAAAACAATGGTTTGCAACTATCAGTGATTTGTTTTTTGTACATAGCCCGTATGCAACGCTTTTGCATTTTGAAAATAATTTCTTTGTTAGTGGAGTTGCCCCAGAAAATAATTCCATATCTGAGTACAGATTCTACTATACCATAATACGCTGTTAGTAAAGTGTCAGAGTTAACAATTGAGGACAATTTATGCAGAGCATAGGCCAAGCTGCTAATTCTCTTACTTAACTCTTCAATGTGTTTCTTCCAGTTTAATTTTTTATCTATCTGCAAACCTAAGAAACGTGTGTTATCAACCTGTTGTATTACACTATCGTAGAATGCCAACTTAATATTAGATGGATCTTTGGCTCTTTGGTTAAAATGCATAACGATAGTTTTGTTTAAGTTTATTTTTAAATTATTATTGTCAAGCCATGAAATTATTGATTCTAGAGATTTGTGTATATCCGATTCATAAGAGTCAACGTTATTACATTTTATGGTCACTGTGCTGTCATCAGCGAATAATGTCATAGGTTGAGTTAATGCATTCGGCAGGTCATTTATATAGATGATAAACAATAGTGGTCCTAATATGCTTCCCTGGGGAACGCCATATTTAATATTTCTATCTACAGATTTATATGTGTCTTCATATTTGGTTTTATGGTTTAGTCTTGTTATTTCTGTTACTTGTTTGCGATCTGTTAAATATGAATTAATTAATTCTAAAATATTGCCTCTTATCCCATAACACTCAAGTTTTCTGACCAAAACACTATGGTCCACGTAGTCAAATGCCTGTGTCATATCGCAAAATATAGCACAAACCGGAATTCTACTGTCAACTTGACAAATAACATTCTTTAAAAAGTCAAATATTGCCATGTTGGTGGTTTTGTTTTGACGAAAACCTTTTTGCTCTATGCACAAGATGTTATTTTTCTCTAAATAGGCATTTATTTCACCATAAAAATATTTCTCGAATATCTTCGAGAATATTGATATGAGCGCAATAGGTCTATAGTACTCCACTTGTTCTTTGTTTTCTTTTTTGAAGAGTGGCTTCACTATTGTCATTTTCAGACCTTGTGGAAATGTACCTTTTATTATACTGAGATTAATTAAGTAGCATAAATGAGGACATATGTGTTCATTGACGGCCTTTATTACTTTTGTCGTAATACCATCAGACCCCGTACTGTTCGTATTTTTAAGGTTCTTTATAATTTTATTGACATGATATGGCAAACATGGCGCTATAAACATAGATTTCTCACGACGACATATGTTTTCAGTCACGTTTTTACCAGCGCCTGTTACTGGCCTTACCTTGTCAACAAAATAATCATTGAACAAGTTTGCAATATCTGTAGGGTCTGTTATACACTCGTCATTTTTATTTCTTATTTTTAGTATTGGTTCTTTGGGCATGTTTAATCGTGTTTTATTTATTACTTCCCAAGTTGTTTTAGATTTGTTATTAGATGTTTTTATTTTATAGTTATTTTGAACTGTTTTTGTTAGTGATACAATTTTTTTAAACCGTTTGTTATACATGTCATATTTTATTTTATTTTCATTATTGGGTCTAGTTCTAAAATTCCAAAGTAGGTCTCTCTTTCTTTTACTACAAATTTTTATGCCTTTCGATATCCATTTCGGTTTTCTATTGATTTTCACTGTAGTTCTCTTCTTTGGAAAACAAAGGTCATAAAACAGTTTAAAATTCTCTAGAAAATTCGAAAACGCCATAGACGGATCTTCAACGTTATATATGTCAGAAAAAGATAAATTGTTGATGCACATTTTAAACTTTTGCATATTTTCCGTACTATAATCTCTTATTTCTCTACGCCAAAATTTTAATTTTATTGTTTTTTTAACGGGTATTTTTATCATTTGTGCTGTGTGATCTGATAGGCCAAATTCTAACACTTCAGTCTTACAGTTTCTTTTATAGTCATGTGCAATGTTATCAATACAAGTTTTACTTATCAAACGCGTTGGTTTCTTTAGTGCTAGTTTCAAGCCGTAGTTTAATAGTAGGCATTCAAAATCTAGCGTGACATTATTATTTATCATCATGTTTATGTTAAAATCTCCGGCTATAACAATATTATCATAATTCATTTTTGATAAGATTGCCAAAGTTTTTTCTAATTTATAAAAAAAAGTATTTAAGTTACTTTGTTTAGGAACTCTATATACACAAATAATAAAGATTTTATAGTCAACCAATTCAATAGCACAGCACTCAAATATATTAGCCAATGAGAGTTTCCTGACTTCTTGTATTTCTCTCCATTCATGATTTTTCTTTACCAGTATGCACGCTCCGCCTCTTTTAATGTTGCTCCTACTGAAACATGCAGCTAGCTGATAATTTTGTACATCTACATGTTGTTCGCAACCTGCTTTTATGTTGTGTTCAGTGATACACAGTACATCAACGTCAATTTTTTGATCTGTAAGTTCCTCTAAATTAACCATAAGGAAGTCGGTCTTGTTAAGCAATCCTGCAATGTTCTGATGAAGGACATACAAATGTTTAGTCTCGAAAAAACACCGAGTCTTGCCCCGATTGGTTGTCCAAGTTGCTGTTTACTCCATTCAACTGTTGTGGCGTGTTTGTTGTGCTATTTATATGCTCTAAATCATCAATGTAGTTCTTAAGGTTTTTGAAAATGACTCGCATGCCATGGTCATTTATCTTTCCAGAGTGTCCATCAAACATTCCATAGTCATAGTCCAATTCAGCGTTCGAGTCCAGCAGATATGCATGCTCATGCGTTGTGATGTCCAAGTAGAGTAGGTTATTAAAACTCTCTACTCTCCAGTTAAACATATTAGCCAACTTTCCGCATTTATATGTTGGAAGACAAATTATAATGTTCGTATGTTTCACTTCTCGTAATATATCTCTAATATCAGTTATTGTTCTGAAATAGTCATGAGTTGTTTTAAAATCTTCCTCTCCTAGTAAAACAACACAGAAATCATTAATTGTGAAATCTGCAACTTTCATTTCAATACCGGTCAGCAGTTCACGAATGCTGACATGTGGTTTAAGATAATGACATAAACCCGAGTCACCACCCAAACTGCCCTCTGCAATGGACAAGATCTTATTGTGCTTGTTCGCACTTAGAATGCATATCTTCTTTGGCCTTGGATGCCTTTGAACATTTTTTTGCGTCCCTGGTTCCAAATTTAACCTCATCATCATATTATCATATTTCCGTTTGGGTTGAGCGTTTGTCCCTTTCTTTGAATTTGTTGGCGATTCTGATGGTGAATTTCTTATGATCGCCTGTCTTTTTGGTGTTTGTTTACACTTTGCTGGGCTACTTGCTATCTTTTTTAATAGATCGTTCGTTTTTTGGAGGTCTTCATTACAGCGTTTAAACTCACTGTTTTGCATAGACAATGCTTCTATTTCTTTATGAGCGCTTTTAAGCTCGATTTCAAGTGCCTTAATCCGTTCTCTGAATTTTTGGATATCATCCGCGTCGTCGTCTGATATCTGTGGTAAGCTGCTTGCTGTTTCATCTATATCAAGTGCAGACTGTGAGATCTCATCGTCATCACTTTGCCTATCCGATTTGGTCCTAATTCTTCTAAATGTTATGTTTTCTAAGAAATTCATGTTTGTATTTCACGTCCTTTGTTCGAATATGTTCGATCTTGGTATTGGTAGCTCCCTCTGTAGTCAATGACACCAATTTCCGTGTTTGTCAGTAGTCTAATGAAAATGGAGCTGGTTCCAAATCCAATTTTTTTTTTGAATTTTTGGTAGCGCCCTCTTCGTGTGTGGACTTGCAACTTCTTTAGTTGATTAATTTTACTGCAGGTGGCGTGTTTTACTGCTATTCTCAAATTTATATGTTTTTTGAGCGCAAAAAGTTGAACCTCTTAAGAGATTGGAACTAGGGGCTCAATATCGGCAGCCGAAGTCCTAAGCCTCACGGCCAGCGGTTAAGTTGAATGCATTGATGAAATTAGTGAAACCTTGATAGATTTTTGTTTAGTTCAAAATGTGTTCGTGGTAATTAAGTCCAAAGTCCAATTATTTATTTTTTAATGTAGGTATGTAATACGGCGCCATCAACAGTATTTTTAGAACAAAAATATTGTTTTCTGTTAATTTGATGCACTATTTCACTGCAAGTTTAGGTATATTAAAAAACGCTATTTACTAAGTTCACTGTCTTTTGTGTTATGTAGACTGTAATCAAATAACTTTCAACACCACTTTGTTGTCACTGTTTTATTTGTACAAAATCTTTGTTTATCCGTAAAGCTAGTATAAGATAACGTTTGTACACTCGAAACACATTACTACTTCTCGATTAAAATAAGTTTTATGGTAAAAAACACACTTTTTATATTTATTTGGTACGAAAATAACGGAGCTCAATGTTTACACGTATGGCAGCGCCATCTCTCTATAACTACACTATACACTATACTAGTATTTAGTTGTGATGATCTCGATATTGTGCAGGCGCGCTGCTCGTGCCGTCGAAGGTGACGTTGAAAGCGGGTGCGTCGCGCATCTGGGCGGGCTACCACGCCACCTTCGTGCTGGACTCCAGCCAGGAGAAGGTCTTCGCGTTCGGACTCAACAACTACGGACAACTTGGTGAGTTAAATAAGGGTGCTAATTAAGGTGGATGCTCACGCTTGCGGCGCGAAATTCAATATTTTTAATATCATCAGTTTAGCTAAGATACCCCTAAACACATTCTACACTTTTTTTGTTTGTTTAGGTGTATCTTAGCTAAACTGATGATATTTATGAGGTACTATCAATTAAAACATGTGTGTTAAGTCTCCTAGTTCTCGCGAACTCAACTTTCGCTATCTGAAGAAGTGTTGATGAGCTGTAATGGGCAAAAAACACTAAAAAAAATGAATCTCGCGCCGCAAGCGTGAGCATTCACCTTAACACGATTTCTATTTGCAGTTCGAGCGCATAACTGAGTCAGTCCCTGAGGTATGGGAGCGGAACGGGAGGGGTGTTTCGTCTCTGACGACTGAAGCCACGCTTCATTTTGACGTAACGAAAACACCCCTCCCATCCCGCTCCCATACTTCAGGGACTGACTCAGTAAAGCGCTAGTCCTGTGTCATTTGAGGCTATGTATGATATTTTATAATTGGAAGTGTCGGACTACAGTATGGGCTCTCGACAGTACTCTCGCGAGCTACTGACGCAGCGTTTTTATATACACTCTAGGGGCGTGACGCACAAGACCATTTGGTGTTGGGGTGCTCCGTGTCGGTTCTGTCATATATTCTGTGCTGTCGTGTAGGTATCGTTGTTTTTTTCCAAGTACACAATAATTGGGAATAATTTCTAAAATCACGCCTCACTCCAAACCTACCCAAAATACATATATAATAAATACTTATTTCACTATGGAAACATTATAACCCCAAAATAATTTAAATAAAAAATAAGGTCAAAAACTAAATCCACTGAAAAATCACGCTCTAAAAAGTATGAAACAAGAAAATATTCGCTTGATAGCAGTGATGTTCAGAGGATAGCCGTGGTCCTAGAAGATAGTGGTGGTATGCCTGATACCCTAAAAAAACAATACATTTTAATAGAAGTAAGCGATCATACGCTTCAGGACATACGGATATCCTCTGAACATCACTATCATGAGAATATTTTATTGTTTCATACTTTTTAGAGCGTGTTTTTTCAATAGTCGTGTTTTAGTTTTTGAACTTTTTTTTTTAAAACCTCTTTGTCTTATCAGATTGGTCAGGTAATAATATAAGGGGTTGGGAAATTAGATTACACTCTACTGGGCACTGAGACGGGCTGTGACGTCGTCTGGTGTTTAACCACGTGACCATCTGATCTTAAACACCCTGCTGCATACCCTTTTAAGGGAAGAATTTACAAAATTACTCTCTTAGTGCATCACAAGACCACATAAAGAATGTACCTTTCAATACCTCTGGCGCGGCGGGCGTAGGTTCGCCTGGCATTCAGGAGGTTGCGGGTACGATTCCCGCCTCGGAACATATATTTGTGCGATCTGCAGATATTTGTTCAGGGTATTTCCTATGTATAATAAAAAATATCTATCTATGTAATGTATTGTATTAAGTATATCAGTTATCTAGTACCCATAACACAAGCTCTGTTTAGCTTGGGGCTAGATAATGTTGTGTGAACTGTCCTGCATTATTTATTTACTTATTTATAATTTTCAGGTCTCTAGGACTTACATTTAGGTCTTTAGGCTGCATTGATAAATTGCTTGTGTTAAACAGGTATAACGGGTGAAAAGCGGCAAACGGCTCTGTACGCGCCCACAGAGTGCGACGCATTCCGACAGAGTTCCAACTGGCAGCGAGTGGCGGCAGGACAGCACCACTCGCTAGCGTTAGACCAGGCGGGGCAAGTGTTCGCAGTCGGACGCTGTGAATACGGCAGGTAAGAGATCTTAAGCCTCCTACACGTCTACAGATGCGTCTGCAGACGACATCATCATATATGTGTCCGCTGACGTATAGAAGGGGTAATTTCTAGTAGTAGTAGAGCTTTTTTGCGAAAGAGTTCGTCCGGGGAAGTACTATCAACATACCTATTTCTGCCGCAAAGCAGTAGTGCTCGCATTGATGTGTTCCGGTTTGAAGGGTAAGTAAGGGTGCCGGTGAAATTACAGGCACATGGGACTTTTCACCTTTATGTCTCAGGGTGGCGGGCGCAGTGCAATGCCACATAGGGTGCGTCCTAGGTGGACGTGACCTATGAGGTAATGCACTGTTCATAGGCAGAGGTTACCGCTTAACATCAGGTGGGCCATCTGCTTGTTCCGTCGATCAAGTAGTATTTAAAAAAAACCTATAAGTCTCTCGAACTCTTTTTTACACATGATCTGATCCCACCATCTCCTTTTCATCATACGACAAGCAGGCGCACGGCTCAGTACAATCCTTACCTCATCAGTATACCCGCAATTCATACTAAGCGTTTCGGTTCCACCTTTGTAATGCGAACAGCTATGGAATGGAACAAGTTGCCGTTGCTATCTTTCCTGAAAACTATAATATGGGTCCCTATAAGGCAAGAGTGAATAGGTGCCTTCTAGACCTTCGTGCTCCAACGTCGGCCGCATCGTCACTTACCAACAGGTGAGATTGCGGTCAAAAGCAGATGGCCCACCTGATGTTAAGTGGTAACCTCTGCCTTTAACAGTGCATTACCTCATAGGTCACGTCCACCTAGGACGCGCCCTATGTGGCTTTGCACTGCGCCCGCCACCCTGAGACATAAAGATGAAAGTCTCATGTGCCTGAAATTACAGGCACATGAGACTTTTGGCGGGCGCAGTGCAATTATGCCGCAAAGGGCGCGGTGTCCTAGGTGGACGTGACCTATGAGGTAATGCACTGTTAAAGGCAGAGATTACCACTTAACATCAGGTGGGCCATCTGCTTTTGACCGCAATCTCACCTGTTGGTAAGTGACGATGCGGCCGACGTTGGAGCACGCCCTTTGCGGCATAATTGCACTGCGCCCGCCAAAAGTCTCATGTGCCTGTAATTTCAGGCACATGAGACTTTCATCTTTATGTCTCAGGGTGGCGGGCGCAGTGCAATGCCACATAGGGCGCGTCCTAGGTGGACGTGACCTATGAGGTAATGCACTGTTCATAGGCAGAGGTTACCACTTAACATCAGGTGGGCCATCTGCTTGAACCGTCATTCTAGTAGTAAAAAAAAAAAAAAAAAAAACGGCACCCGTAGCCTTCAAACCGGAACACAGCGATACAAGCAATACTGCTTTGCGGCAGAAATTGGTATGGAGTTAGTACTTCCACGGACGAACTCTTTCACAAATATCTCTACTACTACCGCCATCTGATTGTTCAATATAGATTGTACAAATATGAAATATTTATTGATTGTGAAACTAAGTATAAAATAGTGTTCTAGAGTCATCCTCTAGTACCTTACCTACCATAAGGTGTACAAAACATTAAATTAAAAATAGATGTTAAAGTCATTGATAATTTAAAACATATAAAGGCAAAAACATAATATCTATAAGGCGAGTTTTACAAGAGCGAAGATGCAAGCAACCTTCACGCCGGGTGCCCGTGGAGTACTACAGCAAGGGTTTTGTAGCATAATTCAAATTGGACATGGCAAAAGGATTAATTTCCAACGCCAAAACATACTTTTTAAACTCCATCAATAATTCAATTAAAAATATATTGTTTATAGACTTGGCCTCGGAGATCGGACGGGCGACGCGGAGACGCTTGAACCCGTGCCTAAACTACAGAGCAACAAGTGCGTCAGCATAGCGGCCGGCACCAGCAACTCATTCGCGGTCACGGACACAGGTAACATATCTTACTGTTTATTATTTTACAAGTGCAAACCACACTTTATTATTATTATTTATTTATAGACGAGAAGCTTTCGCTGATGTGTCTACGTCACACGGTATTCAAATTAAGTTGAAATATTGTCTCTTAGTTTTGGAATTTTTTTTTGGGCACTGATTTATTTGTTCGAACCCAGATGACGAGTTTATTTTTGAACTAGCAGCGCCCCGCGGTTTCACCCGCGTAAGTCTCGATCCCGTGGGAATATCGGAATAAAAATGGGCCTATGTGTTATTCCGGGAGTCCAGTTATCTTCATTCCAAATTTCATCCAAATCCGTCCAGCCGTTTTAGCGTGAAGAAGTAACAAACACACAAACTTTCGCATTTATAATATTAGTGGGATGCATTGACGAAAATAGCAGTAACGACGTCATCTGATAGCGCGTTCCAATTGTGAACCAGTCTATTGCTGAAGAAGTGATGAGCGGCAAGTGAGACGGCGGGGTCACTGTTTAACTTATGCTGATGACCACGTGAGGATCTTAGATCATCTTTTCTTATGAGAATGTCATGAAAGTTTGACAGGTTGTAATGATGGGACTTTATAGACAACATTAAATTTAAATAAATAAATAATAAGAAAAATAATAAACTTTGATAAAATAGCAGTGGTGTCGTCTCATGTCAATGGTTCGAACTAATTTCGGACAATGATCAGAAGGTTTCCAAATGAAACAGCTGTAGATGGCTCCCATCGGCGCTATAGCCGAGTTGATAGTGCCCACAAATATTTGCAGATATTTGTCCCTGAACAAATATCTGCAGATCGTAAAAATATTTGTTCTGAGGCGGGAATCGAACCGGCAACCTCCTGCGTCGTAGGCGAACCTTCGCCCGCCGCGCCAGAATCTTGCATGTGTGTGCCTTTAGGTACAGTAAGATATTAAATTTAAATGTGACCCAAAAATTATATTCCAGCGGGACTTGAACGCGCATGCTCTGGGTATTTCCTATGTATAATAAAAAATATCTATCTATGTAATGTATTGTATTAAGTATATCAGTTATCTAGTACCCATAACACAAAATAGGTTAACAATTGCTGTAACATAATTTTAAGACAAAAATAATGTATCATGAAACCTTTGTGAGAGAAATAAATGCTTTATATTATTATAACACGAGCTCTGCTTAGCTTGGGGCTAGATAATGTTGTGTGAACTGTCCAGCATTATTTATTTTATTTATTGGATGTTATGTTATGTTCTCATTCGCAAGTGAGTTAAAATAACTTAAAAAAACATTTTCAGGTGAAATCTTCTCGTGGGGAATGGGCAGTGAGGGTCAACTAGGCACCGGGAAAAGCGAAGATGCCAACGTGCCCACGCCAGGCGTTTGCGTGGCCTTGGGGTCGCATGTACCTCTGAGCATCGCGGCCGGAGGCCAACACACAGTGCTATTAGTTGTAAGTATCAGAATAACTACCTAGGTCTTTTTTGTTATACTACTTGAATGACGGAACAAGCTGATGGCCCACCTGATGTTAAGCGGTAACCTCTGTCTATGAACAGTGCATTACCTCATAGGTCACGTCCACCTAGAACGCGAACTATGTGGCATTGCACTGCGCCTGTCACCCTGAGACATAAAGATGAAAAGTCTCATGTGCCTGTAATTTCAAAGGTCTTCCCAAATACTTTACATAAAGACCTAGGTTGAATAGAATATGTTTATTTCGATAAAAAAGTATAAACCTAGGTCGTCTCTAGAGTCGCGCATAATGACCTAGGTCTTTCCGGGTGAATTGTTTGGTGTTATTATGTCTAAGAAATTTCCAGAGACGCGTATAATGACCTAAGTCTTTCCGGGTGAATTATTTGGTCTTATGATGCATGAGATCTTTAGTATCATACGATAATTACCTTTTTCGTTTTAGAAGATTAATAGTAAGTACTAGAATAATACAAAATATGAAATAAATACTTATTTGGTTCATACTCTATTTTTGGTATCACTGTACTCAACTAGATTGTCTACCTAGGTGTCTTTGTTTATCTAGGTCTACCCCAGTATCTTGAATAATGAATGATATAGATCCTTTCCAAAGACGCGCATAATGACCTAGGTCTTTCCCAGTCGATTGTTTGGTGTTATGATGGCTAAGGTTAATCAATATATATAAAATTGTTGCGTGACTGACAGACTGACTATCAACGCACAGCCTCAACAATAAGTCCTAGAGACCTGAAATTTGGAGGGTACGTTCCTTTTGTAATCTAGGGGTGCACTAAGAAAGGAATTCCAGAAATTTAACCCCTGAGGGGGTGCAGCGGGCTGTTTAAGTTTGTATGGAAAAGTACACGCGGACGAAGTCGCGGGCATTCCACTAGTACCTTATATATCTTATGCATAATGACCTAGGTCATCCTCAGTATCTAATATGATTGCTTAGTTCTTCCCCTGGAGTGTTATCTTACTTACAAAATATCATCATTATCAGCCTGTAGCAGTCCACTACTGGACATAGTTGTTGTTTCAGCAAGCTATGTGGCGTGCCCATTGCCACTTTAATTTGGTAATTTTGAGAGCTATGTAACCTTTGGAAACTTTCTACGGATCTCCTTATTTCGGCTTTCAGTTCAGTATATAGTTTTCCCGTAAACTAAAACAAAAGCTTTTTTTATTTGTAGGAGGACCCCAACCCCCAGAAGGAGAGCTCGCCGGTCCCCGAGAGTGAGCCCGCGGAACAGAAGGTGGAAGCGAGCTCAGAAGAAGAAGAAAAGGAGATAGAGAAAGAGAAACCGCGGCCAAAGAGACAGAAGAAAGAGCAAGAGGGGGAGGTGACCTCCACTTCCGCGCAGATCAGCGAAGTCGCCGCGGAGAGTAAACCCCAGGTATATTCTCTTTGTAATTCAAAAGATAAGTTAAGATAATTGTTTATTTCAGATTTCACACATAAAAAAAATCACATGTCATCCATTTTGTTAATAATAATTAAATCTTATAATTAAAAGAATCCCTTTGTAATTTAAAAGGTTTCATTGTTATACAATAGTATAATCCTTGGAGCAGCCGTTAAATGTAAAATTAACCGATAGGCTGCGGATTGAACCCGTGATCCTACTCTACATACGGGGATGTCATTGGCGCAGTCAGTAGATTCCGATAGCTCATTGGCGCAGCCAGTAGGATATCGATAGCTCATTTACGCGGCGAGTAGGATGCTGATAGCTCATTGGCGCGGACTTTAATTAGTATATTGATAGCTCATTAACTCACTTGCCCAGTAGGTGACAATAGCTCATTGGCGCAGCCAGTAGGATGCTGATAGCTGATTAACCCAGCCAGTAATATGCTAATAGCTCACTGGCGCAGCCAGTAGAATGCAGATAATGTCATTGGCGCAGCCAGTGGGATGCTGAAAATTTTTCATTGGCGCAGCCAGTAGGATGCTGAAAATATTTCATTGGCGCAGCCAGTAGGATACTGAAAATATTTAATTGGCGCAGCCGATAGGAGGGCTGTTATCGGCCTATCGCTATGTTCGCGTCTTATTGAACGAAGACAATGAGATCAATCGATCATCATAATTTTTTCTGACTAAATACAGAAGAAAAGGGCTAATTCTCCGACGGCGTCCACAACGAGCGGCAGCAGTCGTAAAAAACGACACCACTAGGTTACATTCTGTTTTTTTTTGTAGTGTTGTAGCCCGCTTGTGCTCTTACAAACGAAGTTTGCTCATATTTAGTTTTTTTTTATTTTAAATATTGATAGACCTTTGTTTGACCACGATCTCACCTGTTGGTAAGTGACGATGCGGCCGAAGATGGAGCACAAAGGTCTAGAAGGCACCTATTCACTTGAAGAGACCCAGATTATAGTTTTCAGGAAATACAGACGACGGTAGCGTATTCTATTCCGTTGCTTATAACATTTATTTGATTTGAATTAATTAATATCCAATATTAGGAGCAAGCTACGGTTTGTACAGAGCAAGCGGTTGATACCAGACCCGTTGTTATTATTATATTGTAGTCTTGTTATTAATGTTTGCATGCGAAGGTATAAATCACTGACCATGTGCCAATAACACATGGTCTGCTACTCCGAGACTGTCACGTGACTAACACCAGGTGACGTTACTATCCAGTAGACACTTTATTGCAAAAATAACAGAATTACAGAAAAAATGCTGTGGTATTGTGTTTGGTGATGACGTCGTCTGCTGTTTAAGGTGGAACGTTTCGCTTGAGGCGCGTTATTCAAATTTTATTGTGTTTTTTGATCATCACAGCTCATCGATACATTTTGAGGTAGCGAAACTTAATTTTGCGGAAATTTGGAAACTTAACACGCATAGTTTGATTGAAAGTGTCTCATAAATAGCATTAGTTTAGCTACGAATATCAATGAACAAAAAAATTACTGTAAAAATCTTTGATTGACATTCGTAGCTAAACTAATTATATTTATGAGACACTAGCAGCGCCCCGCGGTTACACCGGCGTAAGTCTCAATCCCGTGGGAATATCGGGATAAAAATGTGCCTATGTGTTTTTCCGGGAGTCCAGTTATCTCCATTCCAAATTTCATGCAAATCCGTCCAGCCGTTTCAGCGTGAAGAAGTAACAAACACACTACACACACACACACACACAAACTTTCGCATTTATAATATTAGTGTGATTATCAATCAAAACATGTGTGTTAGTTCTCTTACTTTCCGCAAAACCAGGTTTCGCTATCTCAAGATATGTTGATGAGCAAAAACAATTAAATTTTAATTTCGTGCCTCAAGCAAAATGTTGCACCTCGGATCTCGGGGTAGCATAACTGGCGATATTATTATACTATGGTACTGAAAATTACAATTACACGATTGTTATACCGTTGTTATAATTAATGAATTTAATTTGATTCGTAGAAGTAATTTTTGGACGAGTGTTGTTTAGAAGGGTGAAGGGCAAAGTAGTTAGTGATACTATTATACAATGTTATATATAATTCATTTATACTTATGGTATAGATAACTTTGTGAAGGTATTGTGTTGTTGTGTTTTAGATTATAAATTTCATTGGGTATTCGAAAAAAACTACAGTTTTATAACAAATCTTATGAGTTTGCGATACAACAAATTTAGATATTATAAACTATCAAAGGACATTGCCAGGGATCGGCCCAAATGTTGCCCACAAATGAAAGTACCTGCAATGGATACCTTGTATTATTTTATATCATCACCATAAATATTTAAAAAAAACTATTTCAGGGTTTACTAAAAAAAATACATATTTATTTTTATGAATTATACGGATGATATTTGTAATTCTTCAGTTCATTTAATTCATTATACGTTACTGTTTGACGTGTTAAAGGTGTCTAAGCCTACTGTGGTCTGGATTCTACTCTAATGTGATTTCATTAATCATCAGCATTTAGTAGTAGTAGAGCTTTTTTTGTGAAAGAGTTCGTCCGGGGAAGTACTACCACCATACCTATTTCTGCCGCAAAGCAGTAGTGCTCGCATTGCTGTGTTCCGGTTTGAAGGGTAAGGGTGCCGGTGAAATTACAGGCACATGAGACTTTTCATCTTTATGTCTCAGGGTGGCGGGCGCAGTGCAATGCCACATAGGGTGCGTCCTAGGTGGACGTGACCTATGAGGTAATGCACTGCTCATAGGCAGAGGTTACCGCTTAACATCAGGTGGGCCTCTTGCTTGTTCCGTCATCCAAGTAAAATAAAAAAAATAAAAAATAAAAAAAAATCAGCTAGAAGTAAATAAATTCGTATGAGCTAATGGCAACTCTGGTATCAGAGTTTATAGGCCGCAGCATTTGGACCAATTTCCTTACAAAGACTGGCAATGTCCGTTTATGCGTTTTATTGTGAATCAAATAAGGTTCACAATTGTTCGACAGCTTCCTCTCACGAGATTTATCAAAAACTGTCAGTCACATCTATGGCGTCTTGTAGACAATCATGCAAGCGTCAAACTTTTCCATCAGTCATTATAAATTACTGTTGGAATGATATCGACATTAGTCAAAAATAAATTTTAAGATATTTATTAATCAATTTCAAGAAAACATTTTTTTTTTTTTTTTCCTTTTGGCTGTTGGTGACTCATACTCAATCATAGCAGTGACTGACAAAACTGACAGCAAAACTTAGTGTCTATGGGACGCCTATGTATGATGGGGGTTAGACCAATGTACCACACTACATAAAATATTATATATTTTTTATGTTTTTCAGAAGGTAAATGGCGACGAAAATAAAACTTCTCCGATGGAAGTTGATGAAACTGGTGAGTCTAACTTGACCTAACTGAATATTAGAGTAGCAGAGCTTTTTTTATGAAAGATTTTGTCCGTGGGAGTACTAACACCATACTATTTCTGCTGCAAAGCAGTAGTGCTTGCATTGCCGTGTTCCGGTTTGTAGGGTGCCGGTGAAATTACAGGCACGTGAGACTTTTCATCTATGTATATCTCAGGGTGGTGGGCGTAGTGCAATGCCACGTAGGGCGCGTCCTAGGTGGCCGTGATCTATGAGGTAATGCATTGTTATAGGCAGAGGTTACCGCTTAAGATAAGGCCGGCCCATCTGCTTGATCAGCAATACATAATATTTACAATCGTATTTCCTACTAATATTATAAATTCAAACTCTAACGATCTCTGTGCTACGGTGGGCGAGTAGCCGGTGCCTAGAAGTGCGCGTTTGACTCCCACTGCAGGACAAGTGTTTGCATCTTTCTTCGTCAGCCTGTAGACGTCCACTGCTGGACAAGGCCTCCCCAAAGGCCTTTGAGGGAGGGGGTTTTGCCGTAAATACCCCCCTTGGTAGGCGGATTGGTGATCGCAGTATTGGTGGTAACTTAAATGGATGCTTCTGCCCATCCCTTGGAGTAATCCCTTAGTCGCCTTGTACGACACATCCACGGGAGGAGACGGAGGAGTCTTGTTCTAACGGCGAGACCACCACAGCCAGTGTTACACACAACACAGGGGATGCTAGTGTGGGATCAGGACTATGGTGTGTGAATGTTGGGTGTGCTAAAGTTTGGGTATTTGCTTGTTACTCATTCAATCAGTAAAAACTGAACCAATTTCTATGAAATTTTGTACATAAATAAATTAACTTTGGAAACTATCATGGTTATGTACATAATTTTCACTAGAAACGGGAAAAAAACTCAAAAATCATGGTAAATATCCCGTTTCTAGTGAAAATTATAAATAGATTATATCACCTGGATTGACATCCCGTAACAACGCGAGCTACGGACGAACACACTAGTATTAAATAAGTTTTTTTTTGTGAAAAAAATCTTTTCAATTAAACCTTTTATAAAATGTACATCTGACTGATGATGATGATGATGACTAAATTAGTAAGCAGAACCGTGTGCTGATCAAAATGAGCCCAAACACAGCTAGACTACTATTAACTATCGCGGAGTTCCGTTGTCGAGCTTCCGTCTCCATCACCAAATCAGCTCGCTGTCACCATAATATTGTATTGTCATTGGAACTTAACACGTATGCAAAATTTCATCTTAATCAAACGAGGATAGCTGGTTAAAATCCAGTTGCAAGATTTGATGGACACACATTCATTTTTAAGTATTTGTTATTATAGTTATTTAAATAATGTTTAGAATAATGTTTTAGTAGGTACTTAGATCCAGTTAAATCAGCAATAAAGGCTGTTTATCTTACCTTATCTTATCTTACATTGCAAGTTAAATAAAAGCTTTTAAACGCAATATTATCCACAGATACCACAACAGACACTGACTCACAAGACAAGAAAGACGACACACCAGCAGAGAAAATGGACACAGACACAGAAAAAGTTGACACAGAAACAGAAAAAGCGGCCATAGAAACAGAAAAAGTGGTCACGGAAACAGAAAAAGTTGTCACAGAAACAGAAAAAGTGGTCACAGAAACAGAAAAAGTTGTCACAGAAACAGAAAAAGTGGTCACAGAAACAGAGAACAAAGCTAGCACCGACACACCCAGCATCGAGACACCCAGCAACGACACACCCAGCTCGCAGGACATAAAGTCGCGCGTCGAGGTTGAGCCGACACCGGCGCTCAACGGCACGGAGACCAGCGAAGTGACCAGCGAGGTGACCGGCAAGAGTGTGGAGAAGCTGGTGACCACTGCATGATGACATCCACGGAGCTCGCAGTATTCACTAAGTTACTACTTAACATAGTTCTAAAGCTAAGTTCTGCGACACGGACAGGATTTTACACACATCCACGTCAATAGTAACTGTACAATACAAGGGCCGTAAATAGGTTATTACAGTTTTACCCAAAATATAAGTCGCCCCGATGTACCTGCGCCGTAGACCAATTTCTATAGCGCGGGAACCTTCTTTCTACCAATAACAATTGCGCGCTAAAATCTTGCGCTGTTATTGGCTAATCGATTTCGCAGTAAAATCGCGGCATCTTGTTCATCCAGGTCTCTTAGATGTTAGCGGGACAGAGTCGGCTACTGTCGGATATCAGTCTGCGCTTTTCTGCGCAAACGAAAACAGTCGATCGGACTTATATTTTGGGTAAAACTGTACAAACTAGTTGTCGTTTTTGACGTCCTAGTTTGTAATAACTTTTACGCCCGTGCACGACGTTTTTTCAATACATTTGTGAGAAAACTGGTATACAATATCGTAAGCCGCCAAATACTTATCTCGGGATTAATTTTTCTTCGTATAGAGTTTACGTTATTTTAATAAACTCCATGGTAGTAAACTTTTTAATTGAACTGTAAAATACTGCTAAATAAATTATTAAAGAGTTTTTAATTGTAAGAAAATTAGCAAAGAGATTCAGACTAAGAATTTTTGTAAAATAAGTAAAAGACTTAAATTCTGCGTTAATTAAATACAGTTCATAATAATTTCAATCAACTTTGTAAATTCATTGCTTTGTTTTTATTTCCTATTTATTAATATTTCTTTGTATGAAGTCGACATCATTTTATTCTCATTTTATTAAACATTCATTTTTGTAAAAAAAAAACTATTTAAAAATTTGTAACTTGTGTGTAATTTACACTATAGTTTGTAAAACATAGCTTGATTCTTGTGACAGCTGTCATCGAAATCACACCAATTTCCTTATTTTGTGATGGTAAAATGAACGCGAGACTGTCATACTTTATTGGTGGTAAAAATAGTGATTACACACTCAGTTTTCGGTTTGCAGATAAAAAAAATGTTTCTTGTTAAATATAAAATCTAGATTTACATTTATTGTATTTATTTAAATAACATAAAACAACTTTAATGCATTAAATTATTTCAAATAAATCTTATTTGAAGTGTCCAATTTAACGTTATAATTTAATGTAAGTAAATTCCTCTTGTTTGATTTATTTATTAATTCCGTTACAAATTATCCAAATATCAAGGATAATGATAATAGTAAACTACCCAAAGCAGGAAGGCATCTTGTAAAGTTGCGAGGCATATGAATAGCTAATAACCAAGTAGAAGTGCTACTTATTTCTCTTTCTACGTGTAAAATGTATGTTCTGCAAATATTGTTCCGGGTATACCTATAGGTGTGGTACCTTACGGTTAACAGTTACGGAGTTGAGTTGCGTACACATAACGCGAGCATAATTACGGGCGGAAGCTAATAAATAAGAGAGAGAGAGAGCTCTTAGAGATAATATAGCTTTCTATTGGTAAAATAATTTTCAAATTTTTTGAATTTTTCCCCACAATCCACAGTGAATGGAAGCCTATTTGAGGTCTGCCTACCCTTTCGCGGGGAAAGGCGTGTGTCTATATGTATGTATGCATACAAACACAATAATAAAAAACCTTTTTAATAATATTAATAGTATTGATTTACAGTGCCACATTTCACACATCCGTAAACAATAAAAAGCGGGCATCGCGAGGGGGCGCTGATTAGGCGCGAGTGAGTTATTTAGCGCGGATTTTAATGTGACACCAGTGTCATTTCTAGTGTTTATGTATTCTATGGTTGAAGCTAGGATAGCTCCAACCTGAGGTCGCACCAACTCTTAAAAGCTTGCAGATGATCCGTGTCTCTAATATAATTGTAATATCAACAGAAAGTTAATCCAAGACATTCCATGACATCAGGAAGTTGGTTAAAGCAATGTCTTAAATGAAGCCTTACATGTAATTCCATTCTAAGTGTCAATTCTATCTACAGAGAGTTAAAGTAAGTTTTAACCAACTTTGATAAAGCCGGTTATGGCGATAATAGACCCCAAACTGCAATAAAGACCTCTGTTTGAAAGCCTACAAAACGGATTATCCAATTAGGTAGTTTTTTTAAGTAATTAAGATAAAAAAAATGCCTATGATTTACGCAAAAAAATCCTACTGCTTCCAAACGCCTAAAACTATTTAAATGATTCTTTCACAATTATATAGATTTATAAAACTGATTTTTATAAATAATCTGTGACTTGAGACAGTTGCGGTTTTTCGTGACTTTCGCTCACATTTTGTTTTGAGTGCTGTATTCTGTCCCTTGCCTGAACTTAAATAAATACCTGAGTTAAATAGTGACAGAATTTGGGGTGACGAATCACCTTAATGAATCAGTTTTCAGATAGTAAATACAGACGTGTCAACCTCTCTTAGGTGGTCTAGCTAGTATTTAACATATTAAGTTTGTAGTCTAGTTTACTTGTAAATAAATGGTGGATATAGTTGGTAAAATTATATAAAAAACTGATGCTATTTTCACCAACCTCATCAGTTGCTACGGGACACTTATCGAATGTCAAATTGTCTATAAAACATCTCAAATTTGACAAGCGTTGTGTCCCTTAAGCGTTAGGGTTTCCCTAATTCGTTGGTGAAAATGAGCATAACTACATTAGTTTCAATTCGTATTTGAATTAATAATATATTTTTAAAATTACTAAAAATTACAATTTTGTTGTAAAGTAATTAATTTATCTGTTTTTGTCTGACTTGCAAAAAGGATGGTTCTGATTTTCAGGTGTATGTTAGCCGAAACGACTTAATAGATTTTGATAAATTTGGTGTCATTGAATTCTTTTCAACCTCGAGAGTGTCGTTGGATATATAAAATTACAAAAATTACATTAGGGGGCACTGCAATATATCATGGAATTCAAAACGGATTAACCATTTGGAATGCGGTTTTTTAAGGGGGCGCTGCAATTAATTTACCTTTTCAAGTACACTTTCAATAAAAACATTAACCACCTTTTTTAAAGTCGGCTATATATTATAAAATTTGCCGATGGTCCTTTTAATTTAATCGAGCCTCGATTTCATCAATTACGCTTAAGAGATACTTAAGTCAATATCTGACTTGACTCGAGTGCTTTAAGTGTTACGTAAGATAAGTATTCGTTGGTGAAAATCTGCTAACCGTCCCCACTGGTGGGATTCAGGCCTTACATTATCCACATGAGTATATTTTTTTAGGTGTGTATTTTATTTATTTTCAAAAAAGGCAGAAAATATTTGAAATTTGTGTATAATATCAAATGCGAGATAGGTAATTCTAAAGTTAGCATGTAATTACTCCGTCATAGCGCTTAACTGAGTAGTCTCCTCCGGTAGTGGAGGGATATGGAGGGGAGTGAAATTTAGTTATATTACGGGCACATGAGACTTTTCATCTTTTTGTCTCAGGGTGGCGGGCGCAGTGCAATGCCACATAGGGCGCGTCCTAGGTGGGCGTGACCTATGAGGTAATCGACTGTTAATTTGCAGAGGTTACCGCTTAACATCAGGTGGGTCATCTGTTTATTCCGTCATTTCATCTTCGTAATTTTAGTAGTAGTAGAGCTTTTTTGTGAAAGAGATCGTCGGCGCAAGTTCTACCGCCATACCTATTTCTGCCGCAAGCATTGCTATGTTCCGGTTTGAAGGGTATGGGTACCGGTGAAATTACAGGCACATGATTTTTCATCTTTATGTCTCAGGGTGGCGGGCGCAGTGCAATGCCACATAGGACGCGTCCTCATTTGCGCAGAGGTTACCGCTTAAAATCAGGTGGGCCATCTGGTTGCTCCGTCTAGTTTTAAATATAACGGGTAAATTACACAGTGGGCAAAGTATTGACAGCGATGAAAACACACCCCATACCGCTCTACTTCCGCAGGAGCCTACTCAGTTAAGCGCTATGGCTAGTTAATATAATTAAGCAGTTTCAGACGAATAGAGAAAGTCCAGGCAGAGCACGGCGTACGACACAAGTGAAGCCTAGAACTGCGCTCATTACCACAGAATAACTATTAGTACTGCGCATAAACCATGAATGAAGTACTACATGGATTGAGTGCTAAAATAGCATAGAGTGTTCCTTCTTACTCCTATCCTAGAAGATAGCTTGATATCCTATGTTAGAGAGAAACAAATATATTGTCACACGAAAGTCGTGTTTCCGTTCCGTACCCTAAATATTGGTACCATGAATGTACATCTTCCTAGATTAGAACCATGAATGTAGTAGTAATTCGTACCAACTGTGACATTTGGCTTGGTACAAGTTACACAAATAAGAACAGATAGGTATGTGCTTGTCTCATTCCAACACATGAATACATTCATATAAAAGAATGAGATTGGTATAATCGAATCCGGTTTGTTTATAGCCTTATTTCCATGTACTACTTCTTCTGTGGCATAAACGCACTCACACAGGGATCTAAACTAAGCTCATCTCCTTAGTCTGTGTCGGTGTTTGTGTTATCTGTGTAACACGCTACTACGCGACCAGTAGGTCTACCGTGAGTTGTCATAGTTAAATCGTCTGTAATAATAGTACCTTACTATAACATTTGTAAAATTTGTAACTCATGGTACTGAGAAAGGAAAACTATAGTCGTTGCAGTGTAGTTTACAACACGTGACCGATTTGTACTAAGCATTTTAGTACTCCAAGTATCAAGCGTCAAGAGGCGCTGTAGCGCCTTGTAGAAGTTTTCATATTAATTTGTAACTACACTCGCTAGCGAGTATATATTGTGTAAGCTCATTGTAGACCTACTGTATAACTTGGCGCGACTTGTGGCCGCCATTGTGGCGCTGTTTGATACAGATTATGATGATTATACATTTAGTTCCGCAAAAGCTCCAGCCAAATGATCCTTGTAGCACTGGCAATACTAAACGCACGCACATTTTGTGGCTTCTTTTTTTTAACTTTGTGGATGACAGATAGCCTACCTAATGTATGGGGTAACCTCTGCCTTTAACTATGCATTGCCTCATAGGTCACGTCCGCCTAGGACGCGCCCTATATGGCATTGTACTGCGCCCGAGTACACGCACTCACAGCCAATGCGTCCAAACTAAGCTCAACACTGTCGGTGTTATCTGTGTACAAACTGGCTTCAGTTTGCTATGAGCAATGTTCCGTCTTTCTCTACTTGTCTGAGGCAGTAGTGTCCAGAGGTACAAAATTTAAAATTCGGGAATAATACTTATAAGTATTCATACAAGCGTTACGTTGTTTTTATTTTATAGTCTGTGCATGATTCTAAAAGTACAAAATGCACTATATTCTTGCGACGCTGTAATCTTAATTATTGTTATCATAAAGTTTTACTATAATTGTATTGAGTTTTCCTAATAAAATGATAGTGTATATTTGAGTTTCATTTAATGATTAGTCCGATACTCTAGAACCGCTTAATTAAAATTCATAATCTTTATTTCAGGCTTATTGAGAATTTCACTAATCCTAAACAATAAGCCCATAGCAACATAAAGGCTTCGTACACTTTATTTATAACTACATCTAACACACGTGATCGCCGACGCGTCGCGGCCCGTGGGATCACGTGGCAGGCCGCCCTTGAACCGCCGGAACTTCACCACTTTCGACCAGAAGTCAAGGCTCAAGTAGGTCTTCACACTTTCCGTAGGCCATAGGCTTTATTAGCCAAGGCAGAGCCATTAGATAGATCTCTTTGCGTGTTCCACCGCCTGTACCTATAACGGGGAATGCTCTGACGAGCTTTTCAATCTCATCCATCCCCGCATCGAGATTTTACCATCGATCCTCCCGGCACCGTGACAAAGCTCATCCACACAGAACCCTGGGTTTCTCGAGATCGTTTCTTCCCCATACCTATGAACTATGGAATGAGCTTCCATCTGAGGTTTTCCCACTTGGTTATACGACTTGTGTCGCTTCAAGAAAAATGTTCCACCGCGGTGACCACTTTAAATCAGGTGGGCCGTAAACTATAGTTCGCGTTAAACACTGCTGGCTTAGGCCTCCATAGAATGCCACGAGCCACCTCCATGCACCGACTGCCTGCGACGACTATTATAGTCCATCGAGACCTTGAGTGTAATTGTTCCGTGGTGTGTCCGGCCTAAGAATAGACCCCTCCGTCTCCTCCCATGGATGTCGTAAAAGCCGACTAAGGGATTACCCGGACTTGTTAGTAAGATTAAGTAAGTAATCCTAAGTAAGTCCTGGCTTATTATGGAATGTGTTATTACTGGAAGAAAGCGTTAGCAGAGTCAGTCGTGGGAAGCAATTTTTTGTCTTTTATACTACTTGAATGACGGAACAAGCTGATGGCTCACCTGATGTTAAGTGGTAACCTCTGCCTAAAAACAGTGCATTACCTCATAGGTCACGTCCACCTAGGACGCGCCCTATGTGACATTGCACTGCGCCCGCCACCCTGAGACATAAAGATGAAAAGTGTCATGTGCCTGTAATTTCAGCAATGGCGGCGATGAGCGTCACGTCTATATTCCACGATGGTATAACCCACTGTTAAAACAGGCCCATTGAGGCTCTGCCTACCCCTATGGGTGTCTATGTGTATGTATGTATAGAAACAAAGTTTTTGATATGGTTTTAATGTTTAATTCGGCAACTACTGTTATACAAATACTAACTCTATAGCCAGGAAATAAGGATAACTATCGAGGGCCTCTTCAGTCAGGCATCAACAGATAAAGAGACTACAGAAATTGTTTACTCTTAATGCCAGATGCATTCAAGTAAAGTAACCATTTCTCTCCAGTTCAAACAATCTCTCTCAAGAAAAGTAACCATTTCTCTACAGTTCAAATAGTCTCTCTCAAGAAAAGTAACCATTTATCTCCAGTTCAAACAATCTCTCTCAAGAAAAGTAACCATTTATCTCCAGTTCAAACAATCTCTCTCAAGAAAAGTAACCATTTATCTCCAGTTCAAACAATCTCTCTCAAGTAAAGTAACCATTTCTCTCCAGTTCAAACAATCTCTCTCAAGAAAAGTAACCATTTCTCTTCAGTTCAAACAATCTCTCTCAAGAAAAGTAACAATTAATCTACAGTTCAAACAATCTCTCTCAAGAAAAGTAACCATTTATCTCCAGTTCAAACAATCTCTCTCAAGAAAAGTAACCATTTCTCTCCAGTTCAAACGTTCTCTCTCAAGAAAAGTAACCATTTCTCTACAGTTCAAACAATCTCTCTCAAGAAAAGTAACCATTACTCTACAGTTCAAACAATCTCTCTCAAGAAAAGTAACCATTTATCTCCAGTTCAAACAATCTCTCTCAAGAAAAGTAACCATTTATCTCCAGTTCAAACGTTCTCTATCAAGAAAAGTAACCATTTATCTCCAGTTCAAACGTTCTCTCTCAAGAAAAGTAACCATTTCTCTACAGTTCAAACAATCTCTCTCAAGAAAAGTAACCATATCTCTCCAGTTCAAACATTCTCTCTCAAGAAAAGTAACCATTTATCTCCAGTTCAAACGTTCTCTATCAAGAAAAGTAACCATTTATCTCCAGTTCAAACGTTCTCTCTCTAGAAAAGTAACCATTTCTCTACAGTTCAAACAATCTCTCTCAAGAAAAGTAACCATATCTCTCCAGTTCAAACATTCTCTCTCAAGAAAAGTAACCATTTCTCTCCAGTTTAAACGTTATCTCCAAAGAAAGCTATTCAAAATTTTCTCCATAATGGATTCTCTTGTTAAGCACATAAGAAATGAATTCTTATGTGCATAACGAGAGAATCCACACTGGAGAAAAGCCAGGAAGGCTTTCTCTCTATCTCTCTCGGAAGAGGCATATTTGGCTTTCACTTATGTTAATTTTCAGGCTCTCATAAGGTTCAGAAAACATTCAATCTATTACATTAGTTACTTACAGGAAAATTAAGGAGAAATAAATAATGCTGGACAGTTCAAACAACATTATGTAGCCCCAAGCTAAGCAGAGCTTGTGTTATGGGTACTAGATAACTAATAAACATATTACATAGATAGATATTTTTTATTATACATAGAAAATACCCAGTACACCCTTAACAAATATCTGCGATCGCACAAATATTTGTTCCGAGGCGGGAATTGAACACGCAACCTCCTGCGTCGCAGGCCAAGCATCGCCCGCTGCGCCACAGAGGTCGTCAAAGTGGGAAGAGCTTCCCCATTGTGAATTCTCACAATTCTCACATGACTGAGGAGTATTCTCTACCGAGAGCACGTATTGATAGGTATGTCTCTAGAATTAATTAGGTAGGGACGCATCATGTGTCTCTTACCTTAAGGTGGATGCGCACGCTTGCCGCGACAAATGATTTTTTTTTTCGTGTTTTTTGCCCATTACAGCACATGAACACTTCTTCAGATAGCGACAGTTGAGTTTGCGAGAACTAGGAGACTTAACACACATGTTTTAATTGATAGTATCTCATAAATATCATCAATTTAGCTATGATACACCTAAACACATTTTTACAGTGTTTTATTTTGTTTAGAGGTATCATAGCTAAACTGATGATATTTATGAGATACTATCAATTAAAACATGTGTCCAAGTTCTCGCGAACTCAACTTTCGCTACCTGAAGAAGTATTGATAAGCCGTAATGGGCAAAAAACACCAAAAAAATTGAATTTCGCGCCGCAAGCGTCAGCATTTACCTTCCGTCACTTTCTAATTCATTTAAGTTCAGATAAGTTAGAGAGTGACAGATTAGCGCTTGCTGAACGAAAAGTAAGTGAAAATCCTATAAAACAATTATTTGCCGCGTGAAAAACCATCGCATCACAGTATCACACGTTCAACTTGAAGATAGAATTTGATTGACGACCTCTGCGGCGCGGCGGGCGAATGTTCGCCTGTGACGCAGGACGTTGCGGATTCGATTCCCGCCCCAGAACAAGTATTTGTGCGATCTGCAGATATTTGTTTAGGGTGCTCTGGGTATTTCCTATGTATAATAAAAAAAATATGTGACAAATAACAAATAAGTGACAGATAACGTATGAAAACAAGTGTCAAAAAGAGTTGTTTAACCTAAACAGCCGTTTAAACGTCCGTTAACGTGTTGGTGAAAATGCGTCTAAGTATATCAGTTATCTAGTACCCATAACACAAGCTCTGCTTAGCTTGGGGCTAGATAATGTTGTGAAAAATGTCCAGCATTATTAATTATTTATTTATTAGGTTTTTCCCCGATATAAATTATCATTTATATCATAAGCAAATTATCACTTTCATAAATGAATCTGTTGCAAGTTGCCTTTTCTCTACTGGGAATTAGTATTTTTTGTGCTTTACAGGTTAAAATTAAAATGTTGATAGATACCTTGTAATTTATTCATAGATTCTCTTAATTCAACCATTTGGTAATTGAGAGAGATTATAATTGTATTCCCGACCTTGTTGCGTTACAATTACATTCTAGAATAGCGTGACAAGCTTTCATTTTTAATTACAAAATTCTAAATAATAAAATTGATAACCAGTACTTTTGAGAAAAAAAACAAAGTCGTGACATTTTTCAGTACAAAACAATTTTGTAAGATTGTAAATGCTATCAGAAATTTTATTTTGTATATCTAGCAATGTTTTTTTATACATTATGTTCAACAAACAAGTGACCAATATTTACTTAAAAAAGTTAATGGAAAAGCTTAATAAAACGAATTCAACTTCTAACATTAAAAACTAATATTATAAGATCTTAGGAACAAATATTTCAGTGGTCTAAATCTACAAAACTAACATTATTATTATTTTAATTCATATGGAAACAGTCATCTACTCTCAGTTAGCGAGAGTGTATATGTAATGACCTTTTATATGAGATGACTGGGTTTTACAACATTACATACAGTTTTCCTCATAATTCTCGGCATGTAATGTCGCTAACATGCTCACAACATATTGGTGCCCGCTACTGGATTTGAACCAACTACCAACCCTTGGCTGGTTCCAACTGGGTTAGCATGAGTGAAACGTTGTATGAGATGTTTATATTTATTAATGTGTTTAAAAGGAGCCTTAACCCTCAGACAAAGAAGAAATGCAGACAGAACATGGCGCATGGCATGATACAAGTGACGCCGAAATACTATGCTCATAACACAGAATAACTAATAGTACTCATGTAACACGCACACAGATAATGTTTCAAAACTATGCTCATTAATCACTAAACACAAAGTAAAAGGACTTCGGGTCAGCGCTTTAAAAGTGTCCGAACTAAAAGAGAAACAAAACGCATAAAAAGAAACAATTCTGTCAAGTTTTATCCGTCCATTGCTGCTTGATTATTGAACACATTTGAAGGACTAGAGTCTGAACCGGCAGTGTATCAAGCTCAATTTCATCGTTCTGTTTTTCATATGTGCCATATTTTGGTGTTGATAGTGTATAGAATGCTAAGTCCAACGTAGAGTTATTAGAAAGTCTTTATCATCACTCGCGGTAGTCTGTTGGTGTGTTAGTTATCTATATACTCTATAGGTTACAGTCTGCGATATAGTTTAGTATACAATTCCGCTAAGTATCCGTGTCTATGTATGGATGTGTGTATGTATGTATCCGTGAAAACCTTCAATAAGCTTAACGGTGTTTTTCAATTTGTAAGTCTTTTAATTTTAATCCTTTGGTTTCCCTCAAATAAATATAAATATAACCCGCACACACGCATAAGAACTTCCGTTTTTTTTTACTGAATGACGGTTCAAGCAGATGGCCCTCCTCATGTTAAGCGGTAACCTCTGCCTTCAACAACGCATTACCTCATAGGTCACGTCCACCTAGGACGCGCCCTACACGACATTACACTGCGCCCGCCACCCTGAGACATAAAGATGAGGAGTCTCATGTGCCTGTAATTTCACCGCCAAGTTTGCTACCGGGCAACGTTCTGTCTTAACATATTCATTTGTCTAAGGGCACATTGATTCCTTTCACAACACTGGTTCTTTCAACATATACCTCAGGTTGATCTAACGTAGCGCAGAAACGCAGACTTAACCAAGAAAGAGCCAGTGTAAGTATTAATGTAGACTAAAGACCCCTAAAACGAAGTAAAGATACTAATACTATTATAAACTAATGTGGTGCACACTCGCGAAGTGAAATGGGTTCCATTCACTGAGGGCCATTTTCTGTGACGTCACCATTACCTGAAAAACAGATTAGAAAATATTTATTTTATAATTTACTAGAAACCAGCCACGGCTTTGCCCGGGAGTAATTTAGAAAAAAATATGTGAAGTTTTTTTTTTTAACTTTGTGAATGGCGGGTCAAGCACAATATGTCCCACCTGATGTTAAGTGGTAACCTCTGCCTTTAACAAGTTAAAGGTTAAGTTAAAGTTGAGTTTAAGTTACTGCCCGTGCGAAGCTGGGGCGGGTAGCTAGTATCTTCTATTTTAGTTAAGTTTTAGTTTTTGATTGAGTTACAAATAAAGTATTTTCTTTCTTTCTTTCTTCTCTCTCTAGTTATATATAAACCTTCCGTGAATTATCTGATGGTGAAAACCGCATCAAAATCCGTAGCTTGGTTTAGGAGTTAGCGCATATACAGCAAAGCGTAGTAGTAGTAGTAGAGCTTTTTTGTGAAAGAGTTCGTCCGGAGAAGTACTACCACCATACTTTCTGCCGCAAAGCAGCAGTGCTCGCATTGCTGTGTTCCAGTTTGAAGGGTAAGGGTGCCGGTGAAATTACAGGCATATGAGACTTTTCATCTTTATGTCTCAGGGTTGCGCAGTGCAATGCCGCGTAGGGTGCGTCCTAGGTGGACGTGACCTATGTGGTAATGCGTTGTTAAAGGCAGAGGTTACTGCTTAACATCAGGTGGGCCATATGCTTGTACAGTCATTTAAAATGAAAAAAATATACGTAATGTATGAGATGACATTACTTCAGACTATATTACCATGCGCGCCGCCGCCGTGCGAGTTGTCGAGGCGCATGCGCTGCAGGCGCGCCGCCGCGTGCTCGGCCGCCCCGTCACTCTCCTCCGCGTCCTCGAACGCCTCGTCACCTGCGACAATGGGCACAACTTACATCCACACCTGGACAAGCGGCACAACTTACATCGTCACCTGCGACAATCAGCACAACTTACATCGTCACCTGCAACAACCATCAGAACATACATCGTCACCTGCTATAATCAGCAGAACTTACATCTTCACCTGCGACAAACGTCAGAACATAAAACGCCACCTGCTACAATCGGTAGAACTATCATCGTCACATGCGGTTACCATCAGACCATATATCGAGCATAATCACCTGCGTCTGTTCCGCTTCTATCAAGCGCGCACACAAATTAATGCCCAGTTACTACATAATACACGAACGATCGTCGTCACGTTCATCGTTACGATGGTTGCTGCAAAACTCGGACTTGGGCCTTAGAACATACATCGTCACCTACGACAATCATCTGAACGTACATCTTCATCTGCGACAATCATCAGAACATAGTCACCTGCGACAACCGTCAATACACACATTGTCACTTACGACAACCGTCAGTACATACAACGTTCCCTGCTACAACCAGCAGAACTTACATCGTCACCTGCGGTTATCATCAGAACATACATAGTCACCTGCAACAACCGTCAATACACACATTGTCACTTACGACAACCGTCAGTACATACAACGTTCCCTGCTACAACCAGCAGAACTTACATCGTCACCTGCGGTTATCATCAGAACATATATAGTCACCTGCAACAACCGTCAATACACACATTGTCACTTACGACAACCGTCAGAACATACAACGTTCCCTGCTACAACCAGCAGAACTTACATCGTCACCTGCGGTTATCATCAGAACATATATAGTCACCTGCAACAACCGTCAATACACACATTGTCACTTACGACAACCGTCAGTACATACAACGTTACCTGCTACAACCAGCAGAACTTACATCGTCACCTGCGGTTATCATCAGAACATACATAGTCACCTGCAACAACCGTCAATACACACATTGTCACTTACGACAACCGTCAGTACATACAACGTTACCTGCTACAACCAGCAGAACTTACATCGTCACCTGCGGTTATCATCAGAACATACATAGTCACCTGCAACAACCGTCAATACACACATTGTCACTTACGACAACCGTCAGTACATACAACGTTACCTGCTACAACCAGCAGAAATTACATCGTCACCTGCGGTTATCATCAGAACATATATAGTCACCTGCAACAACCGTCAATACACACATTGTCACTTACGACAACCGTCAGTACATACAACGTTACCTGCTACAACCAGCAGAACTTACATCGTCACCTGCGGTTACCATCAGAACATACAACCTAGCTGCAAGTTTAGCTATGAGGTGTCGTTTCGATTTGACCAATATGGTAAATTAAACTATTATGTGATGATGATGATGTTACCTTCCCCTTCATCATCATCCTCCTCTCCATCCATGAAGTCATCATCATGCTGGTCAGGGTCAGGATGCAAGGACTGTCCGGTGGTCAGCGCATTGTACATTGCTTGGAGAGAATTCTCATTTTCAGGGACGAATCTGGAAAAAGCATCACATCCAACAGTCAGACGCATTTTTTTTATTAGCTAGGCGACTCGTCTGTTAGCCCCCGGTGAAAAACAGCCCACTCAAGCAATCTTACAAACAAGTCCGGGTAATCCCTTAGTCAGCTTTTACGACATCCACGGGAGGAGATAGAGGGGTCTATTCTTAGGCCGGACACCACGGCAAACTATTATATCAGTGTGACCAATCAGGCCTATTGTTATGGTCAAATGTTACATACAGCCCCTGGAGAGGGCGTTTACAGTTCACCGCTAAGACCTACAGTTAGGAATTGTAGGATTTTCTTAGGGGTGATTTCTTTCAGTTCATCCGGGCTGAGGATGTTTTTATCCAGATGAACGCTGCATTTGTGCGTTAGTGGTCCACACTCACCTAGCAGATGAAGAGGCGTTCCATCTGCCTCTTCACAGTCTCCAGGATTGCGCTTCGCATAACCTTAACTTGAACATGTGCTTGTTAAGGCGACAGTGGTAGCGATTTGAGATTGTAATAACTAATGTTAAAGCTAAAATTACTATACCGGTCCCTTGAATTTTATATATAAAAGAAAAGGATGGCGATACCTTTAGTTAGATTTAGCTTTAGAGAATGCAACTTAAAATAGCTGACAGTGTCCTGTCAAGGCTCTAACCATAATGCGAAGGTGGCGTCAGATACCGTTTGACGACCTCTGTGGCGGGGCGGGCGAACGTTCACCTGCGACGCCGGAGGTTGCGGGTTCGATTCCCGCCTCGGAACAAATATTTGTGCGATATGCAGATATTTGTTCAGGGTGTTCTGGGTATTTTCTATGTATAATAAAAAATATCTATCTATGTTATATATTGTATTAAGTATATCAGTTATCTAGTACCCATAACACAAGCTCTGCTTAGCTTGGGGCTAGATAATGTTGTGTAAACTGTCCAGCGTTCTTTTTATACATAGTCCTGATCCCACACTACACTCCCCTGCGACGTATGTATCGGGAACTACGAGTACCATGCTACCACAACACAGACACGGAACTAATATTTGCAGATTTTGCAAACAATTTTCCCACAGCGGGAATCGAACCCGCAACCTATCGCATCTCAGCCGGCAACTCGCCCGACGCGCTACAGAGGTCGACGTGTTTTTTTTTTGCCGTTTTTATAGGTAATGGTGTCACCAGGCTGTATCTCATGAACCGTGATAGTCACACAGTTGAAATTTTCACAGATGATGCATTTCTGTTGCCGCTATAACAACAAATACAAAAAAAAAGTATTTAAGGGGGCAACAATAAAACAAACGTGATTTTTCCAAATGTTAAGCAATGGTCTGCGAGGTCAGTTTTTGTATGGGTGACCACTTTTTGCGTGCAATTTTTTTTTTAATTTTTTTACGAACGTAATTTTTTTGCAGTTTTATAGATTATTGTACGGAACCCTTCGTGCGCGAGTCTGACTCGCACTCGCCCGGTTTTTGAACCTTGTGTGACATTACAAAGGTATGATTTATACCTTCAGTGAATGCCATTCTTTATGGTTGTATGGAAAAACAACCTCCTTCAAAGTAGTCTTAGACAATTAAAAACAACCTCCTTCAGAGTAGTCTTAGTCAATTAAAAACAACCTCCTTCAGAGTAGTCTTAGACAATTAAAAAAAACCTCCTTCAGAGTAGTCTTAGACAATTAAAAACAACCTCCTTCAGAGTAGTCTTAGACAATTAAAAACAACCTCCTTCAGAGTAGTCTTAGTCAATTAAAAACAACCTGCTTCAGAGTAGTCTTAGACAATTAAAAAAAACCTCCTTCAGAGTAGTCTTAGACAATTAAAAACAACCTCCTTCAGAGTAGTCTTAGACAATTAAAAACAACCTCCTTCAGAGTAGTCTTAGACAATTAAAAACAACCTCCTTCAGAGTAGTCTTAGACAATTAAAAACAACCTCCTTCAGAGTAGTCTTAGACAATTAAAAACAACCTCCTTCAGAGTAGTCTTAGACAATTAAAAACAACCTCCTTCAGAGTAGTCTTAGACAATTAAAAACAACCTCCTTCAGAGTAGTCTTAGTCAATTAAAAACAACCTCCTTCAGAGTAGTCTTAGACAATTAAAAACAACCTCCTTCAGAGTAGTCTTAGACAATTAAAAACAACCTCCTTCAGAGTAGTCTTAGACAATTAAAAACAACCTCCTTCAGAGTAGTCTTAGACAATTAAAAATAACCTCCTTCAGAGTAGTCTTAGACAATTAAAAACAACCTCCTTCAGAGTAGTCTTAGACAATTAAAAACAACCTCCTTCAGAGTAGTCTTAGACAATTAAAAACAACCTCCTTCAGAGTAGTCTTAGACAATTAAAAACAACCTCCTTCAGAGTAGTCTTAGACAATTAAAAACAACCTCCTTCAGAGTAGTCTTAGACAATTAAAAACAACCTCCTTCAGAGTAGTCTTAGACAATTAAAAACAACCTCCTTCAGAGTAGTCTTAGACAATTAAAAACTCGATAAGCGTACTGCTGCATTACTTACGACGGCTTTATGACAACAGCTAAACTTCGTCACTATCTTAGTAAAATTCAGGTAAGTTAGAAAGTGACAGAACAGCGCTCACGCTACGAAAAGTGAACTAAAATCACGATTTTTTTTATTTAACAAAATATTTGCTGCTCAATCAAAAATATAAATCGATCATGCCCTCTAATATAGTATTATTTGTTACTCTTATTAATTTTATCAATGTTCGTTGATAGGTAATAGAGATATTTACGATATAAGCGCATTGTAGAGGTAAGTTCACGATATTTTTTATAGCGACAAATTTATCGAAAACGTGTTTTGGGCCCTTGGAAATATGATGAAGATTAAATTAGATTTTCGTTGTCTAAACGTGTAGATTGTGCTAACAAGTAATTAATTTTGTAAAAAAAAAACTCAATGAAATGGCTGAACCGATTTTGATCAAACATAGCTAAGAACACTCATTACAAATTCACTTTTCAAACAAAAAAAAACGAAATCTGTTCATCCGTTCGGGCGCTACGATGCCACAGACAGACAGACACACACACACACACACAGACACGTCAAACTTATAACAACCCGTCGTTTTTGCGTCGGGGGTTAAAAATACGTTTAAAAAAGCCTATTTGACTCTTGACAGCCTCTTAATATGCACCAACGTGTTAGTCTTCTTATTTTCTCTCACTTTTTTCGGAACTTTTGTTCCTATGTGAGTTCCATGTACTCTCTCACAAGTTACACATAAAATGTAATTGAAGAGTCCACTTGCTTAAAGTAAGGATAGTTACCGTAGTTGGCTGGTCGGCTCGATATCCTCTCCATCAAAGTCATCTTGATCCTCGACAGCCGGCTGGTGGAGCCCCGGCAAGCTGAAAAAACACACATCACTTAAGGGTGCCTTCACATTAGGTCGCCAGAAGTGCGATCGCGCTGCTACTTCTATACTAAAAACAGCAGCGCGACAGCCGCGCGACACGTGTTTTTTCATGCTGCCGCGCTGCTGCCGCGCTGTTGCCGACCTAATGTGAAGGCACCCTAAGACACGGCTTATGATTCTGACTCTTAAAACTGCAACACGCCAATGCCCGCATTACTGTATACAGAACAGAACATTACGTTACAGAAATAGGTTCAGTACTACTAAAAAGTAATAGGCCACAAAGTAATACTATAATCTTGGTCTCTTCAAGGCTAGAGTGAAAAGGTGCCTTCTAGATTTTTGTGCTCCATCTTCGGCCACAACGTCACTTACCAACAAGTGAAATCGTGGTCAAACAAAGGTCAATCAAAGTTAAAAAAAAAACCCTCGGCAATCGACAGTTAGACACAAAATACGATTGCTGAGGCACATCATTGTCCTAGAAGTCTGCTACTTCTAGGACATACTGATAGTACCACAAGGATCTCTTCTACCTACTGAAAGTAATTCGAAAGCCATTGAAGTACGTACTTTAATGCCTTTCGAATTACTTTTTTTTTTAGTAATAATAATAAAAAATTAGTATTTTGGCCTCGCCTCATTTTTTCAGAACTTTTTTTTTATTTATTTTTATTATATCTTTAGAAATTAACACAAACAAAGTATTATACACTCAAAAGACCCTTATGGGTTTGTTCAGAGTGTAATACAAACCTCCCTAGGTATAAATACATAATCATACTCTGTAATTCAGTATACTCTTCACCGCTTAAAATAGGTAAATACATAAATAAGTTAGGTAATTTAGGTAGGAACTAGTTATGTTTATCGTACAAAAAACGTTGCATTCTGACTGACTGAACCGATAAACTGGTTACCGGCCGGCATACGGCCATCAGTTGAGTCGAGTAATGCGCGCTAAACACGTGAATACAGGCTGTTCATAAAAAATGTGACTTTTATTTTTTAAACTCTGTAAGTACTGTATTATTTATATATATTTTATTTATATTTATATTTATATTAGGTAGATTTTATGACTTTTAAATATGCAAATTTTTCATTTTTATTAAATAATACTTTTTTAAACTGTTTTTTATATAATTCTCACTAGAAAATGAACTGTTTTTTTTTTTTTTTGTTTTTTATATTCTTATTTAAAAAAGAACAGAACAGATTAAAGCCATTCATTTCCATTGTTGTGTAGATAAACTAACTTACTTGAGTTCACAGCTCAGTTGCAGGTACAGCGCAGGGCTGGGGTCGCGCTGGATCGCGTGCAGGGAGATGGTGGGGTACAAGAGGGAGACTGTGGCTGCCCCGATTCCCGCCGGAGTTGTGCCTCCGCCCCACACCACATTGTGTAGCTGTAAACTAACTTACTTGAGTTCATAGCTCAGTTGCAGGTACAGCGCAGGGCTGGGGTCGCGCTGGATCGCGTGCAGGGAGATGGTGGGGTACAAGAGGGAGACTGTGGCTGCCCCGATGCCCGCCGGAGTTGTGCCTCCACCCCACACCACATTGTGTAGCCGTAAACTAACTTACTTGAGTTCATAGCTCAGTTGCAGGTACAGCGCAGGGCTGGGGTCGCGCTGGATCGCGTGCAGGGAGATGGTGGGGTACAAGAGGGAGACTGTGGCTGCCCCGATGCCCGCCGGAGTGGTGCCTCCGCCCCACACCACATTGCTGGAACAAATTTAGTTATTAGTACAAGGCGATAATCTGGCAACACTTTCCGCCTTTGCCGAATTGTTAGAAATGCCAGATTATTGCCTTTGTTCAGTGTAGGACAGATTCTGGATTGGACAGATTAGTAATTCGGCAGATTCGCTAGTCAACGAATTCGTGAATTGGGCAGATTTTTGGATTCAACAGATTAGCTATACAGGGCGTCCCAAGACTATGGGACATGAAGGGAAAGTACCTTAAATATTGTAGATAGTATATTTTGATAAAAGGAGACTTTATTTTATTTATAACCCCCGTCGGCATAACGACTGGGTGTTATAAGTTTGACGTGTCTGTTTGTGTGTGTGTGTGAATCTGTCTGTGGCATCGTAGCTTCCGAACGGATGAAACGATTTTGATGTTGTTTTTTTTGTTTGAAAGGTGAATTAGTCTGGAGTGTTCTTTGCTATGTTTGATCAAAATCGGTTCAGCCGTTTCATTGCGTTGAGGGTTTTTTAGTTTTTACAAAATTAATGACTTGTTAAAACTAAAAAAACTGCGTTCAAAGATTTTCTAAAAATTCCTTGCTTCGTCTGGGACTAGAACCCACTTAAACTTATTTATTTATTTTATTTTAACCAGACGAAGCAGGATTTTTTTAGAAAATCAATGAATGCTGTGTTACTAACTTTTAAAAATAAAATAAAGTCTTCTTTCAGCAAAACGTCATATCTATAACATTTAAGGTACTTTCCCTTAATGTTGCATAGTCTTGGGATGTCCTGTATAACAGAAAATGAACACTTGTGCACAGATACTGATCTGATCTGTCCAATCCAGAATCTGTACTTCTATGCCTTTACATCTATTTATCTTGCCAATATTCTATTTCATGTTACCCTGTCAAGGAGAACTGTAGAAGCACCAAGATCACCCACATAGCTGTCAGAGTTAGCGAGTTGAAGTGGCAATGGGCAGGCCATATAGCTTGCCGAACTGATAACCGTTGGGGAAGAAAGGTTCTTGAGTGGCGACCACAAACCGGACAACGCAAAAGAGGAATACACCTCTAATTTGTCTATTTGCAATGTCTGTACCTACATATAATTTATTATTGATGTGTTGTTTATGAGTATATCAAGCGTAGAGTGTGCTGCCTTATGAACTTTTGCTGATTCTCTCTATCATCTTACTTTTGACTATGAACCTAAGTAAGGCTTTTAAGTTGGTTTTCCTTTTTTCTTTGAATCAGCTTCCACTTGTTCTCGAGGCACCACACAGGCGCTCCCCACATAGTAGTAAGAAGGATCATCAAAAAAAAAACAGACCGTGTTTGTTGCCTGATTCTTCTAGGTGTGGTTGCGTTGGAACAGGAGTAAATGTAAATTTATTTTTTAAGACAATTCAAAATGATCCTTGTGATTTCAATGAATAAAATACTTATTGACTTTGACTTTTAGATGCACCAAAGATTTATAGAGCCTGACGAAAGCCGGTGGTTGGAAAGCCCTGTAGTCTTAATGCAAGTTTCGTTTCGTTTCGTATGAGGTAGTGCTGGCCTCTGTTGTCAAGCCGCCCGAGTGCCTCTGACATGGCTTATCGACTGCTATTAATCAATAACAGCCGGGACCGACAGCTTAACGTGCCCTCCGAAGCACAGAGTTGAAATAACCTCATGTTTTTTTTTAGATAAAATTATTGATGCGCCGGATTGGAGCAGTTATGTATGTTGTCTTTACTGCTGGTTTATGGGCCCATAAGAAGGCCTAATAGACGTGCCAGAAAAGGAAGTGCCAGGCTATTGAGCTTACACTACAAGTTATACTATTTATTTATTGATTTATTTACGTTGAGATTATTTTTTATAGACAAGCAGCTTTCACTGATATGTCTACATCAAAACAGTGTGGAATACTTTTCCCTAGAAATGGGATATTTACCATGATTCTTGAGTTTTATTTGTTCCCGTTATTTCGGCACAGTTGCATGCACCATGATCATTGGAGAACTAACTAGTCTTTGAGAGTAGATGTTATTGGCAGATATATCGATCTACCCTCTTTCTCTCTTTTATTACGAACAATACCACTACCATCGGTTTCATTGTCACACTTCACCCCAACTCGACAGACAACACTAACGGTATCCGGAAAAAGTGTGGAATGTTTAAAATATCTTCTGGTAGTATGTTCCAATTGTGGATCACTCTGTTACTGAAGAAGTGATGTGCAACAAGTGTGTTGGAAGAACCTCGAGCCAGTTTAAATTGGTGGCCACGAGATTATCTTTCTTTCTTCACAAAGATATCACGTAGGAGTTAGGACTGGCTTATTGTATTGGTTGTATTGGTATTTACAAGATTTTATAACCCAAAAATTACATAGCTGGTGGGGGTTGACCCCAGAAACCGTGAACCTACCCTGGAGCCTCTACGGGCGCCACCAGTCTTCTCAGGACGAAATCCTTGAGATTGTATCTGTTTCGAAGCGTCATCTGCTCCACACTGTTATGAACGATTTATTTGTATTACCTACATATCTCTGGCTAAAATCAGGTAGGTAGATAGTAATGAGGCACTATTCATCCTTTCACCGCACTGGTTATGGAGCGTGTCTACGAGTCTTTTAGGGGCCAAATTCATTCACACATTTTAAATTAAAGATTCAGCATGGTTAGCAACATCTTTGTTGAACAAACAATGTCGGGCGATGTTCGACGCAGTTCAAATTCCACGCCTAGCCTAATAGATGACAATACAGAACTAAATACTTACTTTTGTGTGATGTATAATGTGGCTGTGCCCAATTCCTGATCATTTACAATCAGTTTTGTGCCCGGAGTCTCCAGCAATACACCATCCACCGGCGCTTCGAAATTACTCGAAACCACAACCATTTTATCAATCAACAAAATAACGTAGAATTAAACTAAGTGTGCGTTATTTGAACTCTTTAAACGTTGTAAACTTGTAAATGTATCTACATCTATCTAGCACATGTATTTTGTTTGCGAAACAGCGAAGTGTAAAATATTTTAGTAGTAAGTAAAAAAGGCGCACACAACTGACACAAGTTGACACAACTGGCTGGCTCTGTCACTCTCACTCGTAGAGAAAAGAAAATCTCTCACTCAGACAGAATAACTATGATGCGTTTAGTTATTGCAATTCAAATATAACCTAGCCTGTATGTACGCACTATTTAGAAATCAATTTGTTTGATAGATAAAGCCAGCCAAGAACGATTTTCACCTAGACAGACTTAAATAAATGGGAACAAGACAAGATGAACTAGTTCGTTCAGCCAGTTTTTTTCTAATCCGTCCGTCCAATCCGTCAGTCAGTTCGCTTCGCAGATTCGAATCTTTTATTTTCAGTAACTGACATGACAATCATTGAATGAAACTCTTTTTACTCGATACGTTAGTATCCCTGTGATCTGTGCTCGACAATCAATTGCACTAACCAAACGTAATCTAATGTCCGGCCAGGCCATGGAGGGTTCTTCTTCCGAGTGTCCGGCAAGAAGCTTGAAGATTTTCCCACTGATTGTCACTACGATTAGATTTATGTTCTTCTTCCGAGAGATTTTTAGCTAACTTCATGATATCCGGTCCATGGACGTCTATATGTTCATGGTCCGTCAGTCTAATCCTCGGATCAAGAACTAGACCATCAAAATGTCTATCCAACCAATAGCGTCAGATTCAAATTTCGACCTACCGGATATCTCCATCATCTCCGTAATCATCTCCAATGTCAAAAAAAACTGTTTTCGACATAGACTTCATACATCCATCGAGAGGCCTGCAATGCTCTAAGCCAGGGGCTCCCAAAGTGGGCGATAACGCCCCCTTGTGGGCGCTGTAATGTCTGTTTGGTCATAGCTCCGGAACGGACTCTGATTTAATTGCTGTTTTTTGTGTTTGCTTACTATAAAAACTACCATTTTGACGACCTCTGTGGCGCGGCAGGCGAAGGTTCGCCTGTGACGCAGAAGGTTGCGGGTTCGATTCCCGCCTCGGAACAAATATTTGTATTATTTGCAGATATTTGTTCAGGGTGTTCTGGGTATTTTCTATGTATAATAAAAAATATAATAGGTATCTATGTAATATATTATCTATGTATATCAGTTATCTAGTACCTACACATAACACAAGCTCTGCTTAGCTTGGAGCTAGATAATGTTGTGTGAACTGTCCAGCATTATTTATTATTTATTCATTTATTATTATAACACAAGCTCTGCTTAGCTTGGGGCTATATTAATGTTGTGTGAACTGTCCGGCACTATTTATTTATTTAACTTCTGACCATTTTGACTCTCATGTTGGACCCCTCAAGGTCCTCTTACAGAAAACTACTGCTCGACCAAGCTAGACATCGATAGGGTTAAAGTGTAGGCAAGGCGGATGCAGGTATCTAAATAGCGACTCTTCCCGCCATTTTCGAAAAGAGACGTTGTCTACATTTATTTTATTTCTTTTCCTAGTGTTTTCTTGAGTTATTTTGTGTTATTTTGGTGGCATTTTAACTAATGTAGCTCGTTTAATAAGCACAAGTGTAGTGAAATGAAATGGAAGTGAATTGCGTGACTTTTGAAATTGGTGGAAATTGTCTACCAAAGTTTTAGTAAAATTGGCCACCGTTTTACTAAAACATGACTTGATTGGGACTTTGACGACTTGGAAGAAGTGTAACGTTGCAAAATATTTTGAAAATACAATATAGTGCAAATACAGATATGTACTTGAAAATGGCAAATGCACAAGCCGTGCGGCGCCAATTATAAAGAAAGAAGGTATCTTGATACTTGATAATACTTTTTTTACTGCCTCAAACGCTACCACGCCCTCACTCTGATTGCAATGCGTGATTCTGGCGGTACTTCATCCGCGTATAGTGTGAATAGTATTATTTTACCTGTGCGCCTACAAATCAGAAACCTCCCCGGCGCGGCGCGCGGACAACGATTTACCAAGTTTATCGTATCGGCATGCGTTAGTGACGTCACTGCTCGGTGTCAGTTGAAAATATGCGCTGACTGGGAGGCTATAACCATCTAGAACCTTTAAATACTCAGCATTATGCAGAGATTGCCATTTTGGCGCGACATTTGAACAGTTTTAGCGGGATAGAATAGGCGTTCAAGCTTGGGAAACACTTCTTTTTTAGCCATTAGCGTATCACTCTCGTAGCTGTCTGTCTGTCTGTCTGGCACAGATTATTTTATCTGAAACTACACAACAAAAAAAAAAAATTTGGTACTTAGACAAAATTAGATGACACACGTGTAGCGTAAATAAATGAAATCTGATTTTGGGGACTTACTTTTGGGGGGCAAACAAGGTGATAAAAATAAATCTATTTAAAGAGGCTCGTTATGTGTAAGTAACACAGATAACATTTATTTGATAATTTAAAAATATAGTTTACAAGATAATAAAGAAAATATACAAAAAACTAGCATTATCTCCAAATGTAAACTACGTTCCTGCTTAAAAAAATATTGGGGCACCTAGATAATATAGCGCAATAGGTTCACAACATGTCTATGAGGTCTAGAATTTTCAAGTTTTTGATAAGAGTTCTTACAGTTTTCAAGAAGTAAAATATATATGGTATTCTTAAGCTTTTTATCTAGTGAAATCATTAATTAATTTATTTATTTATTTAATAAAATATTTGAATTACCTCTCTCGATAACAAAAAAACAAAGATACCACCATTTTAAAAATAATTACCATTTTAGACTTACGTCAACGTGTTTTAATTTTTGAAACATTTGGTAACTTATTAATTAGTGAAGACATCAACTTTTAAGAAACTCATAAGGGCATTTTTTATTTAATTGTTATACTTATACACAAAAACACGGTATCAGAGCGTGCGCTCGCCTTCTTCGCCTCATACAAAAATATTCGTTGTAAACTGGTTGAACTTATAAAGCGCCAAATAAAAAAGGCACGTGTGTACGTTTACCTAGTACGTCGTTAATGGAACAAACGAAAAAACTTATTACTACAGATATTTAAAAATTATGAATATATAGGATAAAGTCATGTAGAATTATGAAAATGGTAAAATTATAGTAATTTTTGTTTCAAAATTGCAATCGCCATTGTTCGAAATTTAAAAAAAAAATAGTACCTACCTAATTATTAGTTTAGAAAAAGATAAACAAGTCACAGTACCTACAGAGTTACAAGAAAAAACATATTAGAAAAATTATGACTAGGTACCTATACCTACACAACGTAGGTATTTTACTATTCTCCTGCGTTCCAGTTCCCGTCTCACGACCTTCGAGCGCGGTCGGTGCTCATGAAGAAGGACTTCTAAATGGTCAACGAAACGTCAGCAGGAGAATAGTAAAGTGCGTGGTGTAAAGTCGTAATTCTTCTAAAATGATACCAAGCCTCGGCAATTTCAATTCTATGATAACAAAAACAAACAAAAAACAAAATAGGTATCTTTATTTGGAACAATTAACTTAGAACACAAACAATGAAAAACGATGATACCCGCAGTAGTAAAATACTGTGTCGCAAGTATCAATGCCCTCCTCAAAAATTACGTGGAGTACAGGGTTCCAAAAGTTATAAACATTTAAAGTAAAAAGGGAAAAAGTAAAAATTAAGAATTAAGGTAAGATACCTGACTAAACATGATGGAGTACAAATAAAAATTAAAACTGGATTATTGACTACTTACAGGTAAACATTTTAAGTTTTTGTGTGTATAGTGTGAGAGGGTGTGTATATACGTGTGTGTGTGTTTGAGTGTGTGTGTGTGTGTGTGTGTGGGAGTAGGTGTGAGTTTGTGTGTGAGTGTGTGTGTATACATTATTCAGCGAACTTTTTGATGAAAAAAATATTACTATTTATTTATTTATGTTATTTTACAAAAACACAACAAATACATAAAACACCGAGAAAAAGATATTAAACAATTTAGATTTAGATTAAGGCATTTTCGGAGTTATTAGCTATGGCCTTCGACCAAAACTCGTTAAGTAAATAAAATCATTGGACCGTAATTTTCGTGGAAAACACATTAGTTTAACTACTAGTGTAGTATTATTTTATCTGTGGTTTAACTTTATAACGCTGTGGCGTGGGTTGCTGAAGGGTGCTTACTGTCGTGTAGGTCCTCTTATGTTCCTTACGCATTCTTTGAGCCGGTAAGAGTACTAACCGTAGTAGGTACACTCTCTATAGGGTGGCCGACGTTTTGGTCAGGAATTTGTTCCCAGTAGACTTTCAGAACGTTCAGTTCCAGACTGTGGATGGCGGTGTAACTTTCATGGACGTCAAGTTCGGTCATTATAGTTCAGAGGGGCAAGTCCGAGTTTACACACACCATCGTAACGATGATCGTAACGGCAAGTGTACGTGTATTGCGTAGTAACTAGTCATTAATCTGTGACGTTTTTGGCTCAGATTAATAGCTAGTTATTATGTTATACACGTACGATCGTGTTACGTTCACCGTTACGATGGTGTTTGCAAAACTCAGACTCACCCGTCAGGTAAGTGAGTAAGTGACAGAGTAGCGCTCGCGAAACGAAAAGTGAGCGAAAATCACTTTTTTTTTTATATACTTATTGGAAATCATTAGGAAAGTAATTTTCAAAAATAAAAACATGGTTTCCTCGGCGTTGTGCTATTAATATACTGAAGGCTATAAAAACATCTTATGATTGATAGTTTAGAAGAAAAATGGTTCTACGAAAACAGAGGCTACTTTGCAAATATATTTGTTACATATAAAGTTATTTAAAAAAAACAACGTGTCTGACCCAAGAATAGACCCCAACCCGACCATCTCCCCCCGTGGATGTCGTAAAAGCCGACTAAGAGATTACCCGGACTTGTTTGTAAGATTCGTTGGTATAAGATTTGTCCTGGCTGCTAGCTTATTTAAGGAATGTATTATTACTGGAAGAAAGTGTTAGCAGAGTCAGTCGTGAGAAGCAATGGCGGCGATGAGCTCACCACTTCTCACGCCTATTTCCCACGATGGTGCAACCCTCAGTAAAAGAGACCCATTTGAGGCTCTGCCTACCCTTTCGGGGAAAAAGGCGTGTGTCTATTTATTTATTTTATTTTATTTACGTATGTATATAAAGTTTTTTTTTTAAATTTGAAACCAACTGGACATTCTTTATATTATGAAGATTAACATATATATTTTTTGTAGATTTTTCGATAAAGATCGTGCAGAACAAATAATTAATTTTGTAAAAATTAACAAAAACCCTCAACGCAATGAAACGGCTGAACCGATTTTGATCAAACATAGCTAAGAACACTCGCGTCATATTCAAATTTCAAACAAAAAAAAAACTAAATCTGTTCATCCGTTCGGGAGCTATACGATGGGACAGGCAGGCACACACACATACACACACACACACACACACACACACAGAGACACGTCAAACTTATAACACCCCGTCGTTTTTGCGTCGGGGGTAAAAAAGGTTAGCTTCATTTTGGCTGATCCCACATAGTCCTGCCTGACTCATGCATGGCAGACCAAGGTAAAACATTGATAGGTACCAGCTTCGGAAAGTGCGCGTGAGTTAGATACTGACAGAATTTGGGGTGACTAAGCAAGGGAAATAAAAGTAGACTGACTGAGTTAGTTCCTGTTAAAACCATCTAAATGAAAACTCAGAAAAAAAAAAAAAAAACAATTCAATAAAAAAAAAAAAATAATAATAATAAATAAATAAATAAAATTAAAATGAAAAAAAAAAATAATAAAAAAAAAAAAAAAAATAATAATAATAATAATAATAATTAATATATTAATATATATATTAATTTCAATTTCATTCTAAAATGATCCATTGGACTTTGATCATCCGGTTTGATCCATTAATATTTTTAGGCAACCTTCATATTCCTGTTGGATCCCTTGTCGATTTGAGTAACTGGTTGAGTTTACTATCAAATCAAATCAAATGAAATATCTTAATTTCAGGCTTATTGGAAAATGTACAAAAACCTAAACAATAAGCCCATAGCAACATAAATACCTTAAAAACTAACATAAGTACTACTATGGGATGCAGAACACGAGAAGGTAATTAAGAAAGTTCGTATTGAGTTATTTTGTTTTATTTAGTAGTGCTAGAGTTTTTTGTGAAAGAGTTCGTTCCCCGAACTACGAAACTGAAACCTTCATTAATCTGTACCCTTAGTACGAGAATTTGACATTATTCGAAACTATATAAAGTTTAGTTTCCTTCAATACATTTTCTGGCAGCGTCTTTAGTTTTCTCCTCGTTTTCGCTAGGGGCGCTGCTAGTAAATGTATGGAAGGAAACGAAGCTTCATATAGTTTCGAATACTGTCAAATTCTCGTACTAACCCCCCTGACAGGCTGCGCCAACATTTAAGTCAGTATGTGTGACACTGAAAATGGCAAATGCACAAACCGTGCGGCGCCAATTATAAAGAAAAAAAAAAGAAAAAAAAAGCTGGCGAGGTACATACACTCACCTGCATTTGTTATTGTTAACTATAGTTATGTTTTACAACATATTACTGCCACAAAGCAGTATAGTGCTCGCATTGCTGTGTTCCGGTTTGAAGAGGTTTCATGAAAATTTAGTCTGTGGTGTCAATACACGATAACTTTTCGTTTCGCGAGCCCTATTCTGTCACTTTATACTTTACTTTATAACTTACCTGAACTTTAACTTTACTGAGGTAGATAGTGAAGGCATTTTGATGTCTGCCTCCTAACATAAAACCTAAATTAAAATAGAAGTCATGAAATTCCCACGGGAAATGGAAAATACGAAAAGAGAAAATGCGTGTAAAATGTGATACTTGATGTCACCAATTCAGTATCAATTGATTCAAATGAAACACCCTGAACAAATATCTGCGATCGCACAAATATTTGTTCCGAGGCGGGAATCGAACCCGCAACCTCCTGCGTCGCAGGCCAAGCTTCGCCCGCCGCGCCACAGAGGTCGCCTTAAACTATAATAGATACTAAATTAAATAAATTTACCTATGCTTATACGGAACTCTCTACATGCCTTTTAATTACACAAGAAGGCATTTTGATGCGTTTTAGGTCTCGACGTTGTTCCAAGCGCGACTAAGGTACCGGGTGTGTCAGCAGACTCAGTTGAGTAGGACCAGCCCAGAAAGTTTGAAACTCTTCTTCCTCTTTTGAAGCTGTTATTGGGTACAAAATGGTTTATTGTCTTTATCATTATCAGCTGAAAGAAGTCCACTAGTGGCTATAGGCCTAAAGAACGCCAAGAAGAATGGTTCTTAGCTGCCTAAAACCTAACCTAACCTGCATGCTTAAACCCAATTTGATAATTATTGTGACTCGTGTCATACTAGATTGTCACATTGGTGTGACTAACAGGAATTTGAATTTTAAACAACCTCTGTGGCGCGACGGGTCAATGTTCACCTGCGACGCAAGTTGCGGAATCGATTCCCGCCTCGGAACAAATATTTGTACGAACTGCAGATATTTGTTCAGGGTGTTCTGGGTATTATAGATAGATAGATAGAAAATTCTTTATTGCACAAGACAAAAAGCAGTACATAGGCGAACTTAATGCTAATTAGCATTTTCTTCCAGCTAACCTTATTATCTATGTATAGTAAAAAAAACTATTGACATTTTTTTTTTCATCTGTACATAGTTAGATGTATGTATAGATATATGTATGTTCAGGGTGTTCTGGGTATATCTATGGGTATCTATGTACTTATAGTAAAAAAAACTATTGAGATTTTCTTTTTCATCTATACATAGATGTATGTAATGTATTGTTTTAAGGATATCTGTTATCTAGTAGGTAGGTCTAGGTACCCATAACACACGCTCTGCTTAGCTTGGGGCTAGATAATGTTGTGTGAACTGTCCATCGTTATTTATTATATATTTCCATTAGATGCCATTATAGGTAGGTACCTAAACATGAGATTTGCTTAAAAAGCTGTTTATTATTATTAGTCTCATGTTTCGGATTCAAATACAAGTACCTAGGTACTTATTGCTAAACTTCCAGTGCCGAATAGTCAAGATAAAATGTATGTATTGCAAAGAATATAACTAAGTACCTACCTACCTATAAATAAGATTTATTGCATTACCAGAAAATTTAAGTCATGTGTGCACTTTTTTTCACAATTTTATGTGTTTGGGCTTTTAAGCATTAATAAGTATACAGTGAGTAAGAAGGTACATAATAACAATTTTTGAGAGGATGTTGGTACTATCACCAACCGAACATTATCATTTGTCTGTAGAACAATTTGCAAGCGTTGTCATTGACATGACCTAATATATCACTGAATTGCAAAGTATCGCTTTACTTGCCGCCTTGCATTAGCAATGCAAGTATCAAAAACTTATCAAGAAGCACTCTGTTTTTGTCTGTTTTCTCCATTTTAAAATTGGAATATTTTTATAGCTATCGAAAAAATTATGGAATTATTTATTGGCGCGAGGAAGGCGATGTCACGAGTGCCCCACGAACTCGTACCTATTATTTTGTCGTCCGTGGCCGCCATATTGCTGATGCGATGCGCCACCGGCCGCACTCAACCCGCCAGTTTCACGCGGACGTTGATACGCGCCTATCGCTCATTACCAGCCGCGCGGGTAAAATTATCCGCACGTAACTTGAATTTTTCGAACTCCAAAATTTTAAATATTTTTGTTCGCTAAAATGGTTAGAAACAGAGACGCTGACGGTATTAAAAGTAGTTTGATCATAATTGAGGTGAAAAATAGACCTTGTTTATTTGACTCGAATGATCCGAGCTATGGAGACAGAGCTGAGAAGTCACGGTGTTGGGAGGAAGTTTGCGAGCGCGTCGTGCCTGGATGGAGCGCGCTCAGTCCGGCACAGAAGTTTACCGCTGGTACGTGAACCGACCGAAGTTGGGATGCGTGTGTTGTTTGAATGGTTGCATGACAATGCGGGCGAATTTACGACTTCTTTATTCTGCCGCACTGCAATTGTCGCGTATTGCGTGCTCTTTGTTCACACGGAGTTGCTTTCGAAATTGTATACCTAGTTCGAAATAACTATCGTTTTATTATCACCCGATTACTGAGACACGTGGTATATCTTTGTTATAATCATGCAGCCATTTTGTTTGCGGATATATATTTTACCTGCGTATTTATTGAAATAATTATGCTCTTGTTTTCCTTCGTATAATTTTGTTATTTCATTTATATTGGAGCCGAATGCGTCACTCTGAACTGCAATACCTCTTACTTACGTACCACGTACGTACCTACCTATGTACCTATACTTATAGGTAATTTGTTATGTCTGCATTACATACGCTTCATGCAAAAGGCATTTTATCTTTGTCTACATGATTATTTAAAGGGCACAGAAGTTACGCGCTATTGCTTACTGAAGAGTCGCAGTTAAATATTTTATCTCGTATTTAATGTTTCTACATAAAATGTACCTACTTAACATTATAAAATGGATGTTATTGTTCTTATTAGTTCAGACTATTTAATCGTTTTGTTATGACCTAAAATACATAGGTATTAAGTAGGTAGGTAGGTACTTAGTAAACGAGTTGCATCATCATTGGCTAAATGGACACAAATAAACATTGTCAATACGTACCTACGGCTTCTAATTATAAATGATCGGCAATTATTGGGGTTTCATTTTTATTTCAGACGGAACTCCAAAATGCAAGTACCTACCTAGGTAGGTACTAGCTACCTAAGTATAAATAATTGCAAAATAGCTGTTTTATCTACAACTTGTATGCAGGTAGTAGGTGGGTACCTATATCTACAAAATATTTAGAAAATAACACAGATACCTACTTATTTTTTTTTAGTAGTCCCTATATTAGGTACCTAGGTAGGTAGGTAGGTACCTAGGTTGGGTACAGATTTCACATTTGCAAGTCCGACGATTTGGGGCCCAAACCGATTTCAACTCTACAATAGCGTGTTACGGTCCAAAGTTGAGCTACTTACTAAATCAATGCAATTTTATAATTTAGACAAGTTACTGGGTAATTGGGTATGCTATGTTATTTTAAAATTGCCTAAAACAAATTGTATCATCAATTATTATTTTATTAAAATCAAAATGTATATTATTAATATAATAATACAAAAATATTAATAATATAATTTTATTATTTGAATTAGTTAATGTATCACTCGAGCAATGTAACTACCTGTAAAATTATTATCTTCGTTCAAGGCTAAACACGTAGGCTAACAAGCATCGCGTTTAGCGAATGGACGTTTCGGTTATTCGGATCTCGTATGCTTCCAAAATTGCTTTAGCTATAGCGGATTTGGTTTTATTATTTGAAGGCTAGGTCTTTCTTCGATTTAAAATACGTTTTGTTGCTGTTGTCAGTTCAAGTTCAAATACTTACTGAGTTAGCCACAAATGGTTAAAAATAAATGTAAATTTACGTTACTAATTATGACATCACCGAACGTGAAAATCTGTACCTACCTACATTTTGCTGGGTTTCTTTTGATATTTTGAAACAAATTATATGATAAAATACCAGTTTTTTGTTTTTTTGTGTTTTAGTGTTTTTTGAATGTCGGAATAATCAGATGGTCCATAGATAGATTAATTATTATTAATTGCAACATTATTATTTTGATATAAGGAATGTAAAAATAAAACTAAAAGTTTGAAAATATATTATGCAGCGGCAGCCCTAGGCACCTACCTACTAAGAAGTTCAAACCCCTTTTCAACTTTTTTCTTATTCATATTTAGATTCATATTAATTTATGGCTCTTATGTAGTAGGTATATTCATATTTTACTCCAGTAGATTCGTAGAAAATAGTCTGACAGACAGACTAACGTTCCGTTGATACCTTTTGAGCACAGAACAGCTCTATCCCTTTGAGGTAGATAAGGAACCCTACAAATTCTAAACTTCATTGCAGCATTAATTCATCCATTGTTTTTTTAATGACATCTGAAGAATATACGCAAAAATTTAGCCAATTCAGTCAAGTACCTATATGTAAGTCAAGCTGTCAAGTCATAACCCAGGTTAAAATGGTGGTAGGTGGAGAAACCATGGTTATGGAAGACAAAATTCACCTTTCCGAAAATACACGCAATACACTTCTATCTATCTACACATAGTGCTTATATAAGTAAGTACCTATGTTACAAGATTTAGAATGCCACACCCGATATAACTGAAAAATATTGTGAAATTAGAGAAAAAATAAGAAGTTTCTATTAAAAATAGCGAATTGAAGTCAAACTTCATTGTTGTTAGAAATGTTCTAAGATTGTTGTAGGTACCTAGGTACTTGTACACTTGTACCTATTGAAGTAAAATGGCTGTCAACATTTTATGGACTTCATTATGATTATAGCAATAGTCAATACCTAGTAATTTATTGGTAAAAAAACTAGATTTTACACGTCATTAGTAATAACTTCATTATGACAATAAAAATAACTAGACTTGTTTTTCTTGCAAGCGTCGTAACCAAGTATCAAAACTGTTTGGGCGACGTGTGAAGTTTGGTCAAAATTTTACCGATTTTATCCTATTTTTTTGTCTGTTGGTATCTTGGTAGCAAGTACCGCTTCAAAGTAGGTACCTAGGTAGACCGGTAAATAAAATAACGTACTTTACAATTTTACCTAGGTATTAGTACCTACCTAAGTACTTTAATTATTATTTGAATTTTATCTTTTTGTGTCGAACGAACTCTAGGCACTCAACTGAACTAGTGATAGGTAGGTAGGTACCCTACTCATCGTAAAGATTAGGTAACACGGAATTTATCATAGATTGCTCGTTGGTTTGCAGTGTTAGATGGTTTCTTATACCTATTCACTAAGCAATGTGTATCATAGAAAACAATTATAACACAATCCACAGTACCTATTCGAAATTCAAATGATACAGTTGCACAGAGGACAGAGGGTGAAAAAGCGTTGCAGTGAGTGGGTGAGTCAATCGACGCAAGCGAGGGGCCGCGGCCGTGCGCGCGCTCCGCACCCGCGCGTGTCTATCCATTTCCTTACAAGTTCGCTGTTTTTGTTGTAAGACAGAACAAAACCAGCAATGTAGTATAAAAGAATTATGTAGGTATCTTCCTGCCTACGTAAATACCATGTGCTCGATGGATAATATTCCTTGCCGTTTAGACACACACGAGTTAACGTGCGCCACAAGTAAACCCGCAATGTACCTAATAGGAAGTAGAGTTGCTCATTGTTCTCAAATTATGTTGTAGGTAGAGTTTGACAAGCGGCCAATACGATTTGAATTTAGAATGGAGCAAAAATTAAGACTTGTTGTACTAATACCATTATGTAATAAAAGATATTTAGGTAAAATATTTTAACATAACGATAATTTTCAGGACACAGGAGTATAGAAGCTCAATATTTTCAGTAAAGTGTGAATAAGGCGGGATGAGGTAGCCAGAACACTATTAGGTCTCTATTTTAGCCCCGAACCACAGAATACCCGAACATAGTCAGTCAATTAAACAAAATGGCTGCCACTTATTCTGTGGCCAAGCCAACTGCCAACATAAAATATATTAGTCACACTCACACGGTACCTACCACGCAAGTTGCAAGCTTTGACGACCTATAAAAGCAACTTATTTTTTTTTTATTTGTGCTGAATTATCGGTTTGTAATAGCTAACCAACTAATAGCTAATAGCTAAGGAACTAGGTAGGTACTCTACATTTCAAGGGTTTTTTTTTTTTTTTTTTTTTTTAATTTATTTATTCACAAACATTTCCTTTATATAACTAAAACGTCTATAAAACCTTAGAGGCTTGTCATTGATTGATCATGCGGAGGTGACGTTGGTTGTACTTTGTACTGTACCTACCGGACAAAAGCCGTTGGACAAGTATAGGTGGACAGAAAATTGAGATAGATCCAATAAGGAGTTAAAACCTTGCAAACCCAAAAAGGAAGGTGTGTAGGTACTAAGGTACGCATTTTAAAGCCATGTTTTTTCTACATTTTCATGCATAGACACACGCCTTTCTCCCCGAAAGGGTAGGCAGAGCCTCAAATAGGGCTCTTTTCACTGTGGGTTGACATCGTGGGAAATAGACGTGACAAGTGGTGAGCTCATCGCCGCCATTGCCTCTCACGACTGACTCTGCTAACGCTTTCTTCCAGTAATAGGTAACACATTAGCAGTGTACAATAAAGTGGTCTCTCTATCTACGGTTATATGCAGTCCTTACTTATATATACTTTAGGTAAGTATATGTATGTTGTAAGTAGTATCTAAGTATATGTAAGTTAGGACTATGTTATCTTGTAGGTAAGTAACACGAAACGCGACGCAAGAGTGGAAATAATTGTAGGTAGGTATTTAAATGAGTTTATTGATATTATTTTGTTTTAAAACAGGTTTTAGTGTTTTCCAGTTTTGTTGGCGAGTGCGTTCTATAGAAATATGCAGTCAATGACAGTTGGGTTACGGGGGGTTTAAGTGAGTTTGATTCTCCCTATTCTACAGACCGTTCACCGTGAGATGTCTCCTGCGTTATACTTTAGTCTGTGTCCCTGCTTTGGGAATAGCATGGACTTAGTCTAAGTCCATGGGGAATGTGCCAAGTGCCAACCATAGAAAAATAAATACTGCATGGCAGGAGCCATCTTACGGTGAAGGGTCTGGTACCTTTAGTCCATCTTCCTAGGGTCTGTACCTATCGGTCTGTATGGAGATATGGGCAGTATATAAAATATATATATCTATACTACCTTATATACAGGATGGATTGTTGAGACGGGACAGTAAGGGCAGATACCTTAACCGTTATAGGTAGTTACAGGAAAACGTTACTAGGAGACCATCCATAACTTTTAGAGATATTCTGAACTGCATTCACAGATTTTGGAAAAAATGTACAGTCAGCAAGAAAATGGTAATTTTACACAAAAACTTTTTTTAATGCCAATCGATCCTGTTTCTTATAAGGATCAAAAGTCTCTACTGGACCAACTGAGGTTTGAGTACTAGAAATGTCAGAAATAGCGAAAAAGAATTTTCTATATACAATATATAATACCTATTATAAAGAGGAAACATTTGATTGTTTGTTTATTTGTTTGTTTGCATTGAACGCATAGAATGGCCCCGAAACTACTGAACCGATTTGAAAAATTATTTCACTGTTGGGAAGCTACACTATCCTCGGGTGACATAGATGCTATATAAGGTAGGTATATTTTCAAAAAAAAATAGCGATCCTTACTAAAACTCCAATAATGTAAAAAAGTATTTATACAAATATTAGAAAAAGGTATTATATAAAACATGACTAAAAAACTCAATTTTAAAAATAAGAAAAATAGTGTATTTTGGTCCAAATCGCTAATAATTAATATTATCTCATAAATACCTTACTTACTATTTTTTTTAATACAATGAAATGAGAAACATAGGTAACTAGGCTATATCCTGGTATGTTTTATAACATGACATGTATTATGTAGGTACTACCCGGACTTTAATTTTTGTTAGCAGTATGCGAGCGAAGCTGCGTGTGGGTGCTATATAATATAATTACCCTAGACGTGGCGTGTGATATTCTAATCTAGTTAATTCAATAACAGATTACAAAGAATGGCGCGGAAGGACAATGACCAAAAAGAGGGGCGTGTACTTTCACGAACTTAACACAAGGTATTACAAAGTAGGTACCTACTTAAATAATATAGAAAAAAATCAGAAGCACGTTGTACCTATATTCCATATTTTATAATTAAGTAAATTTTAAAATTTAATTCTGTAAAGGTTGAAACATTTAAAAACTATTATATTATATAATTTATTTATATAGGTACTTACTTATTATAATAGATATAATATAATAATAATTAATTATAATATAAATATAATATAATCAATTAAAAACAAGGTCAATATTGTTTTTTTAACAACGCTTTTATTAGGTTGGGTTGTATCTATGTAGGTATGTATGTACAAAAAAAGTAGTAAAAAGCACCCCACGCTTTAAAAAAAAAAAAAAACTGATTGATTGTTCGATCTTCTAGGTACTACTGTAATATAAACTCTTTGAAATTGAAAATTACTTTCTATTTTTTAGTTCGGTTAGCTATAAAAGCGTGTTTTTTTTATTTATTTAAAATATTATTTATTTATACCTAATTTGGTCATCAAAATCATAATCAATCACTAAAAAGCAAAAATTTTACGCAAGGCAATTAATGCCTTATGCCAATTAATCTGTTAATGTCAATTGTTAATGTAAAATAACCATTTTAAAACAAATAAACACAAACTAAAAATTTCCACTCTTAAAATGTATGTGCGCAATATAACGTGCGTACTGGCCACCTTTACATACCTACCTACCTCCCCACCTCACACCCCTAACGTGGGTGACCGAGAAAGAACCAGGGATGATAAACTAATAAAAAATGCTCACACATCAATGTATTTATTTATTCATAAAAAACAGAGTAACATAACATATTATTATACAGTAAGTAGGTATATCTAACTAAAGCATTAGGTACCTACATCTAATATTTTCAAGGGAATATCTGTGAGTCACACACAATAGATTTTTCAACTTTCGGAAAGATAGCCTAAACAATTTTATTGTGACGAATACTAATACTATATTCGAATTTCGAACAGAATCATGCTTCAATATACGACGCAGTAACTGAATATGTAACAGTTAGTAAGGCCGGCTGAGTCATTCTCTGTCCGTTTTTAGCGTTGGCGATAGGTTGGTGAGTCGAGACTTCGAGAGTCGAGCCGTGAGTGGCCCGTGATGTTAAACACGTCGCCAGACGATAGTGAAATAACTTATTATTATATGCAATATCAAGTTATTCAGATGAAAAACAAGCATAGCACACAATTTTACACATTACACAAACAGGCTGCTCGATATTTATAATTCTTAATTCATTTATTCATGCATAATAAGTACAAAAGAGCTTAGTATATATTTATTGACGGTGTTAGGGTGGTGCAATTTTATTGAGGACAATTTATCAGCACACATTAGATTTAATTTAATTGATTTACATCCAGGGAATGTCAAAAATAAATGGACAAAGAACTACAATGCGCGCCAGGGTGCGCGCCAGCCACAACAGCCTTCTGAGCCGATAGGCCAGATTCCCACCTCACTCAGCACTGGACTAAGATGCATTCAGTTATGGCCAGTTACACATATAACTGAGTGCATTTTTCCCAGTTGTTAGAATACATTTTTTACTGTGTTACTGTAGGTATTAATAATATTTTTTCATAAGTGCTGTATTTTTGTGTACAAACCAAATTATGGATCTGTTTGTCTGAAATAAAGTCCTTTTATTTTTTTTTATTTTACTACAATGTCAAAGCTACAAATAATTAATAAAAAAATGTGAAATTAAAATAATAAACTTTAATAAAATACAATTTAATGTAACATTTATTTTATTAGATACCTACTTGTGTCCAATTTATGTATGCCTAGCTCTTAAACTGTGTTAAATTGTGAATATTGTTTGTTGATAGGTACCAAATGCATTTTGCTGTAATAAAGTTTTTTTTTTCTTTTTTTTGTTGAAGCTTATTATCATAATATTATTTTAACTAAGTATTACAAAATATCGAAATATTTAATCTATGATAAAATATCTATATGTTAACATTATACTGACAATTATATTTAAAAAAAAAAAAACAATTCGACAAAATAAAAACCTAGATTTGAAACAAACGAGTAGATAAAGTGAAAGATACCCAGCCCTCCTTTTCTGAATGACCTCTCCCTCACACAAGCCGAATCTTATCACTTCGAACGAGTTTTCAATGTTTGTTTAAAACTTTAAAAAGAGATATTTCATTACATTATGTATTTGTACCTTTGGGTGTGACGAATATGAGACCTTGGCGTGATACGTTGCCCCCGTCATGGGTTATCTTACAAAAACTACATACGTATTATACCTACGTAGCGTTATTTTAATCTACTATTTCTATATTCGATCTCAGATTATTTATTGAGATAGCAAAACTATGTGAATGATGATATTATTCTAGAATGTAAAAAAACAATAATAGTAGATTATGCTCTAAGGGAATAAAGCAGTGTCTTATCGCGGTCGCGTGCGGCATATTGAACCCAGCGTAACGAGGGACTCTAGATTTAGCGAGGGAGTTATAGAGTCCTGCCTGCCTGAGTGAAGCGAGGGGTCAAGCTGCCCAAGACGAAGGCAGGCTTTATTCCAGAGGAGCATACTCTACTTTTCACACCTGCTGCGAGTAGGGTTACCAGATGAAAAAATCAAAAGTCCGGAGAAAAGGCCTTATTTCCATGGAAAAGTCCTGAGATTTTCTACAGCTTGAGAATTTTCTCTCAAAAACGTATTATTATCTTGCGCACGCGTATTACGCGACGCGTTGCAAGCTTGTATGTACATCGCACTCAAAACAGCGGGGTGGAGGGAGGAGGGGGGCGCCAACAGGAAGAAGCATTTTTTGACGTAATGCTTCATGAGTTGTGGGCAAACATTTTCAAGACAATAGGTATTTTACGATTGCCAGAGATATTTTGTCAATATATATTTGCAATAACAGCTCAGAATGCAAACGTAGAAAGAGTTTTTTCTATCATGGGAGCTCAATGGTCGAAATAAAGAAACCGACTAAACGTGTCTTCAGTTCGAGCCCTACTTTTAGTTCAATATAACTTGAAGAGTTTAACTTGTGAGGCATTTTATAAATCAATAATCAAAGAAAAGAACTTACTTAAAAAAGTTTCTTCAAATATTAAATACGACAAAACTAATTGAGTACCTATTTGGATAAATAAGTATTGATTTTACCTGCAATTGTTACCAGAAGATGATTATTTTTAGTTTGTTTTTCTTTGATAAATAAGGATTGATTTTAACTGCAACTGCAATTGTTACCAAAAGAAGATTATTTTTAGTTTGTTTCACTTTGCTAAATAAGTATTTATTTTAACTGCAATTGTTACCAAAAGAAGATTATTTTTAGTTGTTTTTACTTCGTTAAATAAGTATTGATTTTAACTGCAATTGTTACCAAAAGAAGATTGTTTTTAGTATGTCTTACTTTGATAAATAAGTATTGATTTGAACTGTTCAATCGTTACCAAAGAAAATTATTTTTAGTAGTTTAATAAGAGAGATCTTTAAAATGTAACCTGTGTTTGATTGAAAATCCTGAGCTATCACTAGATTTGCTAAATCCGGCCGGAATCCTGAGAAGAGTCGAAAAATCCTGAAATCTCAGGACAAATCCTGAGATATGGTAACCCTAGCTGCGAGACAATAATAAATCACTGAAAAACAGCACCAAACACCGTCTTTTGTTTCACATTTTTAACAACGCACTTTTTCTTTTTTTAATTTTGCTTATGGTGGCCTTTTCGATTTTCTAACAAACCTCTTTACCATATGGGCATTTTTTACTCTAGAGTTTTCCATGAGTTTTCACACGAATTACAAATTCAAATCTCTTTATTCCCTAGGGAGTTTCATACAACTTTATATCCCTTAAGAGGTAATGCTTAACTTTACATTGAGGTTGCATGATATGAAACTGGTCATTGGGGTGAAAAGTATTTTACAAGCTTTTATGAGCAGGTATTTAGTTTCACGTTTCACCTATCCCGGTGTCTGTAATAAAATCTTAAAAGTTAAATTTGACCCACTTCCTGGTGTTCGATTAAGCTGAAATTTGGCATATCTGTTAAGTTCCTATGACAAAACAATATTATGGTGATAGCGAGCTGATCTGATGATGGAGACGGAAGGTGGACACCGGTACTCCTCGATAGATAATAGTAGACTGGTAGTGTTTAAACTCATTTTGATCAGCACAACGCTAATTCACATTGATAACTAATTTCATAACATTTTGATAGTTTTCATCACAAGTAATTAAATTTGTAAAAAATAAAAATAAACCTCAACGCAATGGAACGGCTTAGCCGATTTTGATCAAACATAGCTAAGAACACTACCGACTAATTCACCTTTCAAACAAAAAAAAAACAAAATCATTATCGGTTCATCCGGGGATGCTACGATGCCACAGACAGACACATACACACACACACACACACACACACATCCATACACACACACACACACACACATACACACACACACACCCACACACATACACACAGACACAGACACGTCATACTTATAACACCCCGTCGTTTTTGCGTCGGGGGTTAAAAACATAAAACAACAAGATAGGTTTGTTTTTAAGTCTTATCATCTGCACACTATAGGTATGTATTCTAAACCTCAACTTCGCGCTTTGAGAATAGCCTTTATACCTACTAATAATATACTTTGTTCTTGTTTTAAAGAATTTAATGTTATATAACTAAATAAGTATGGCTCAATTAGTAGGAATAATCGATTTTAAAGAAATTTCAAGTGTCTGATTGCACCAACCAACCTACTTTTAGTCTAAGTTGACTTTTACCACAGAATATTGTTTTACCCAATAATTTCGTAACTTTTCATATATTTTTTCGTCGAAATCTGTCACTTTGACATACTTCAGTTTTCTTGATGGTGAATGTACGTTTTTTTGAGAACTACCTAAGTACTTATGTTGAATAGTTATGTTTCATATTATTACCTATAGCAATAATTTAATTTTATATTAAAGACTTCTTGTATAAGTTATAGATTTTACTAAATAAAAGCAAAGCTGTTATCTAGTCATAGGTATCAATATTTTGAAGTAATGTTCTAATTTACCAATCTAATCTTAAATAGACGATTAACAGTATGTACCTACAATAATTAACAATAATTAACACTTATTACTGTAAATCATAATAAATTATGAATCATATCCACCTAGAAACAAAGTCTATATTTTAATTTGTTTTAACAAATGAGTACAAACGTACAGTTTTTGATAATTAAACCGCTAATTTTGCATTCGTAAATCATATTTTATTACATTTACCAAGTGCCAACCAAACCTGTTTAATTCTTTTAATTTTGTACTAGACTTTGTTAACCTTTTTAGTCTCACTTGGCAAAGAGCGTCAGATGGAATGAAACGCGTAGCGTAGTCATAGTCAGTGCTCGCTAGCCACTGCCTGTGTACGGCACGAGCGCCATCTTGAAAATTAAATTTAGGTACCTACCCATTGTTTTCTGTTATTTAAAGTAATTTTTTATAATTTTTAGTTAAATATTAGGTAAATATTTTAACTAAACTAACAATATTTTTCATATTTAACAAAGTAGTAAACATCTATTGATTTTATTGAAATTAGCATGAAAAATGCAATTTGAGAGATATTGTTAAGTGAATTGGACCGTCGACGAAAACAACTGAGTGAGTTGAAAGGATGAAGAAACAAATGGGTACGTATGTTATTTATTTTTGTAAAGATTTTAAACATCGTGTTTGTATGAAAGATTTATTTAAAACACACAGTCATACAATAGCCATGACCTATATATTTTTCGCTGGGGATTTTCTCTGTCGATAAATAGTACCTACCTACTTACTTACGTAATCCCTAGAAATTATAAACAAAGGTGGAAGACAAGATCAAAGCGGGAATAAAACTCAGGCTCCGTATTTTCACTGTGGCTTCCTTACCACTAATCCATAGAAGTCAAAACCATTTTGAAAAGGTTGAGTCTTTAATTCGTGACCTTTTGTGATAAATGAGATACCTACAGATAAGAATGTATTATTAACCATATTTTTTTGCATCAATTTTAAGGAAAGAGGAAAATAAAATATATTCTGAATTATAAATACCTAGGTAGAACACAGTGACTAGGTATTTTGATACCAATTTATCCATTCAATTACCTATTTAAGTAATTACCTACCAATCAAAATAGGACTTAAAATACTTTTAGAAAGTAATAAATACAATTTAAATTATTGATTAGATGTATTTTTTTAAAAATTTCCTGAAAAAATTTGCTCCACTGTTATTTTTTTGACGTGTACATGTATTTATTTACCAATAAATTGATTATTCTAATTATTCGTCTAATTATGCCACAAAAAAACACTGTCTAAATTATCTAATTATTAGGTAGTTTAAACAGTATTTTCCTTAAATTAACACAAAATAAATATTTAATATTAGACTCATAAAATACTTACTAACCAACAACGTTGTTAATATATAAAATGATTTCCTTTTTATTGTATAGAAGAAATATCAAATGATTTATAAAAGTAGCTGTATGTTTTGTTGCTACCAAATATATCTAGTATTTATTTATTTAAAACTGTAAGAAAATATTCTGTTCTGAGTTTCGGGTGAGCCGGAATGATTACATCTGTCACTGTAGAAATACTGAGAAAAGGTAGTGTGGGATTCAATCTGCCATTTTTGAAAGAAACGTCGTGATTTTTATTTAATTACATTTTAATGTGATTTATCGAGTTATTTCGTGTAATTTTAGTGGCATTTTAACCGGTGTAACTTGGATAAATGGCTCATGTGTGATGTAGTGAAATTTAAGTGGTTTGCGTGTCTTTTCAAAATGGTGGATTTTTCCCTGTAAAATCTCAGTTTTTCTCCACTAGGTATGTAAACTGGGTTATGACTTGACGGAGACTCTTGACGACTTGACTATAAAAATATAATTAATTTTATCAGTTGACATTGGCTAAATTGTTGCAAATAATGCACACAAGCCATTACCTAGGATAAGAAGAAGGTAATGGTGATGGTGAGTGACCTGAAAATCAAACCCTGAACCAATGACAGTTTCAAATTGCCCTGAACTCGCTCGGTAGCTCCGTCGCTGGCTTAGGTACAAAAGATTACATAATATCTGAAACCGTGAAAGTTAGCGAGACGTTTCTTGACGTGATGGAGTTAAGGATTATAAATTGGTTTCAATTATTTATGACGAAGCGATTCTTCGTGATTCAAATACCTACCTAATACCTACCAGCCAATACTGATACTTGGAATGGCCAGATGTCTCACTATAAAATCCTGATTCCTGACAAAACACCTGATTTCTATAAATATGTCCTGAGATAATTAATAGAATGCGAACGCGCGCGATGTAGTAGGTACCTAAAGTATATTCGATTCAATTTTGCAACCAAGTTAATTTTTATGAACATTGTAAGAATTTCCTTCAAATAAAACAAAACTATAGTAGATTGTTATACAAGGAGCTAAAATTACCCATTATATACGAGGTAGAAAGCGAGGGAGTAAATAGAAACCGAGTTTTAATTGGTTTTTAACGCCGTGTGTAACACTCTACTTTTCACTACGATTGCGAGAAAATAAAATAATCCAATACAATATGAAAAATTAATTACGGTCACTATCACTACCAATTCAATTTGGAACTAGAGAAAAATTCTAAAGATTTCGCGCCAGTCTTTTTTTTATTTTTTCTGCAGCCGCAACGCGTTGCATTGCATTAAACTTGCACTAAAGAATTTTTCTTATTTGTAGGCACATTGAAATTTGACAGACAAAAATAAAAATAAAAAAAACTTTTTCCCCTAGATGAAGAAATCCTTTTTTTTCTTCGCCACAATGATGGTCTATTTGAGCAAGAGGAGTGAAAACTTATTTTATACATCAATAAATAAGAATCACCGAACTGTATGTATGTACGCGCATATCTTCCGAACTACTGCACCAAATTGGTTGTTGTTGTTATTGTCAAGACAAGGTTTATATTTTAAAAAAATGGTTGGAAGTCGCGAGCAGGCTTATAGTTTAGTACCTACCTATATTAATTCCCCACAAATCCTAATATTTTCAAAAACCCCCGGGGTCCTGACCAATGCCTAAAAATCCTGACATGTCAGGACAAATCCTAACGTCTGGTAACACTGGCCATAGTGCTCTAAACAGAAGGAATATAAACGGAAAACTTATCGGTTTTAAATTGATTTTTTCCACGTTTTTTTCTAACTATTCCTGCCAAAAAAAAACACAGAATAAATAATTGTACCCTAAAATAACAATATTATTTATCCATCTAACTCAGTGGGACCAAGAAATAACCGGTGACACAAAGTTGTAGTATAATGCGCGTCATGTAAAAAGAACGCTGGCGGTCATACTTCTTCATACGTTCCAGCGTTCTTTTTACATGACGCGTACTCTACCTAGAGACGGAGCTCTCCATTTACTTAGGTACTGTATTTTTGATCTTGTTGGTGGATCGTAGAGTAGGTACCCACCTACCAACCTAGGTACTTTATTTACTCAGTTCTTGCAAGTATCTATGTAAATATTTAGGACTAAATGATTAAACACAATTATTGGTGTCGCTATCAACATACCTAGATAGAGTATCAAGTGATATGATAGCAAGCTGACGTTACAAACAAACCTAGGCATATTTATTTTAGAGTACAAGCGCTGAGCGAATACCTACTACGTCATTCTCATCAATCTCATCCAACTACTCGACTCGGTTTGACTACCTCTGTGGCAGTCTGTGGCGCGGGCGCGCGGCGGGTGGGGAGTCAATTCCCACTGCGGAAAAATATTTGTATGATCTGGAACTATTAGTTCCGTGTCTGTATTGTGGTTCAACATGGTACTCGTAGTTCCTGGTACACAAGCACGACACAGGGTATCCTAGTGTAGGACCAGAAGGCCTAGTATAGGTTTGCCTATGTTTTGAATTCGGTATCCCGACTATTGAATTGCGAGTCGATGTTTGTTTTTATGTATGGTTTTAATGAGTTTCTCAACAAGTCCACTAGGGGCGTTTATCATTTTATGCAAACAAAAACGACATTACGACTCGCAATTCGGTTCTCGTTATTCCAAGTTGTTTCAAATTACAAACCTGTACTAAGCCCTCTGGACTATGTAGGTATAGATACCAAAAACTGGCCAAATGCGAGTCGGACTTCGAAGAATTCCGTTCCATTATCTATAAAAACGGCAAAAAAAGCATGTTTGTTGTATGGGAGCCCCTTAAATATTTATTTTATTCTGTTTTTTAGTATTTGTTATTATAGCGGCAACAGAAATACATCATCTGGGAAAATTTCAACTGTCTAACTAGGTATCACGGTTCATGAGATACAGCCTGGTGACAGGTAGACAAACAGACAGACATATAGACAGACAGACAGACAGACATTCAGACGGACAGCCGAGCCTTAGTAATAAGGTCCCGTTTTACCCATTGGGTACGGAACCCGAATAAAAAACAGAACGCCTTTCCGCCGCGTCTATAGTTGACAATTGACACAAGCACGAAGTTACAAAATATTTATATATTATTTTGACGTGGTATTGAAATAGTGTTGTTTAAGATTGGTTTATTGTTTTTTTGGTTGTTGTTGTTGACGTGTAATCTGAAATCAAATGATGCAAACTTTTCGCGGTTGTCTCTTCCTCTATCAGGCTTGGGGTACGCTTCGCTCACCTCACACCTGGTTATTGCGTAACGGACGCCGCGTCGTCACGATGTTTTCAATAAAGGTACCTAAATACCTACTATTATCTGACAACGACAAAATAATAGGAGAGTCTAAGCAACCTACTGTATCCGGTAGTACCTCTTACTGTTATCAACCTGACCGCACAGAATATACCTACACTAAGAATATATTCTTTAGTCTAAGTGGCAGGTATGCACCCACACACTTTTAAAATTGTTAAACAAAAATCGTGATCAATCTGGTTGTAGCCAGTAAGTTTTGTTTGTTATCATTTTACCTATCGTATAGCCACAGAATATATACAGGTATAGCTAAGTAGAATCTTTTGTTAACTTTAAGCTCTGTAGACCTTTTTTAACCATATTTTGTTAATTTTAAACATTGAACCTACATTGTATAAATCGCTGTTGGTTTTCCGAAATAAATAAACAAAATAAAATAAAAATATAGTGTGTCTAAGAAAAGAATACACATTCTAAGTGGGTAATCACAGGCGAGGTTGCGGGTTCGAGTCCCGCTGGAATGGAATTTTTGCGTCACATTTAAATTTAATCAAATATTTGAAAATATAAATAATTACATAAAGAAAAAATACTTAATTAAATACATAGCATTTCAGAAAATAAATAATAAAACTAGGTAGGTACCTAGGTAACTACCTACCAATAATAATTCAAAGCGAATTGGGCAATTTTATATTCAACTTTTCAATTTTCTGTAACGTCACCATTACATGAAAAACAGTTTGGTAAATACTATAAAAACTTTCGTGAATCATATCATGTGATGCTTACATCGATTTAACGGTGCGTGGAAATTTCCCGTTTTTATCAAATAATATGTAGTTTGGTAAATATTTATTTTATAATTTAGGTACTTACTTACTACCAAACTTACCAAACTTACCAAACTTACTAGCGAACCACCACACCACACTACCGCACTAATTAGAAAAAAATGTGAAGTTACTGCCCGTGCGAAGCCGGGACCACAGAACAGCTCTACCTATTGGCCGGGACGGGTCGCTAGTTATACATAAACCTTCCGTGAAAAATTATCTAACTGATAGGTATTGAAAACTGCATAAAAATCCGTTGCGTGGTTTAGGAGTTAGCGGATATACAGACAGACGCGAAAAACGACTGGGTTTTACTTCCAGACAACATTTTTTAATTCTCTTAGACAGGTAGGTATTTAACTCTTCGACCAAAATAAAAAGATAATTATCATACTCTCTCCAAAATAATTCGAAGCTAGCATAGTTTTTTTATTCATAGTTGAATAGTTCATAATTGAATTTTAAATAAATGTCATTTTATTTTATATTAAGCTTAGGAATCAGTTAATCCCATTTTTAGAAGCACATTGCATTTTTATTAGCCTATTTTCGTCATTCAATTGACTCAATTTTACTGTTCTAGGCGAGTATGTCGATATGTTCCAGAGTTTCTCAATCTTTCTTTACATGCAAACTTTGCCGTGAATTATAATAAAAACTACCTAGGTAGGTTCATAAGGTACCTATACCTCGGCACAGAATAAATAATAGTTCAAGACCTACGTAGGTACTAGGTAGGTACACTACCTACCTACTAGTACTAAGTTCCTCAAACAAAGTAAGACGAAAAGTCAAAATTAATTTTGGAGTTATTAAGGAATACATTAGGCTAGCTGTCAAAATTAATCTTGGAGTTATGCGAAACCTAAAAGTGAGCGAAAATCACGTTCCTTTTGAATTAAAAAATTATTAGGAAAGTAACTTTCAAACATAAAAACAAGGTGCCCTCGGCGTTGTGTTATTTAATATACTGAAGGCGATACAAAAATCTTATGATTGATAGTTTAGGAGAAAAATGGTTGTAAATACGAAAGCAGAGGCTACTTTTCTAATGCATTTCTTACATTTTAAATTATTTTTAAATATTTGGAAACAAGAGCCCATTCTTTATATGATGTAGATTAACATATATTTTTTTATAGATTTCTCTATAAAGATCGTGGAGATAAAAAGGTTTTGATGCACCACATTTCACATATATCCATCCACGCCTTATTTTTGTATGTCTGTTATTAGAAAGAAAGTGTTCCCTACATTTTTTAACACCTTTTTAGTAGGTAGGTACCTACCTATATTTTGGATAAAAGTAAAACCAACCTACGGTTTGAATAAAATTGACATTGGCCTATCCCACAATTATTATTTCTCTTATTAAAACACATTTAAATCGGACCGTTTTACGGCATAATCAGTGAAAGATTATTAAAATAAAACTAGCACCCAACTTTACATATTTGGAAGTAGATATGGCGGCTGCAGCATTTTGTCCTTCAACTTGACTCACCACGACCTCAATCATAGAAACTGGAATGTTATCTGTGGTCTCTATACCTACAAGATACCTATTCATTGTTACTATTATCATATTCTGTGGCCCTGTGGCTCGACCGACGACGCAATCTCGTGACGATCGACGTGTTTGTTCTTACGAAATTTATTTAAATATCTACGTAGGTACTCTACTCATACAGTTTAGTGTATTTACTACCTAGGTCTATTTTTTGTGTACTTCTGCCGTGCAGATTATTAAGTATTTTCTCCTAGAGACTAATATCTAAACCTATGGTTTGTCGGATTTTTTGACAAGGGCAGTAACATTGTTACTGTAAAATCCGTAGGTAGGTAGGTAGGTTTTTTTTGAAAATGTCGTGTGAATGGCTTTTAAGTTGTATAGAACCAGACTAGCATTATATAAGATTTCCATGCAAATCATTGTGTCAGTCTGATTTGGACACCATATAGGTAGTTCTATAAAAAACTGATAGTCTAGTCTAGATATTAGTGCATTGATTAATGTATACAATATTTTATGGAGTTTGATGGGATAATATACAAACTAATTTCGTTTGTATGAAGAGGGCGAAGAGGGCTCAAGCGCCTTAGCAGTACACACCTCTTTCAACACCGGGGCGCAGCTAGGATATACTAGCTGCGCCCCCGGTATTACCCGCATAAGTCTCGAACCCGTGGGAATATCGGGATAAAAAATAGCCTATGTGTTATTCCAGAAGTCCAGCTATTTCTATTACAAATTTCATCCAAATCCGTCTAGCCGTTTCAGCGTGAAGAAGTAACAAACACACTTTCGCATTTTTAATATTAGTCTGATTTTCTCTGAAATGGAAATTGTCTGAAATAAAACTATAATTAGGTATTATTTTGTAGATTCAAACAGAACTATTCTTGAAAGAAAATCTTCATATTAATTCGTAGATATCCGCAACTAGAGAGCTAGTAGAGCTTTTTTGTGAAAGAGTTCGTTCGGGGAAGTACTACCACCATACCTATTTCTGCCGCAAAGCAGTAGTGCTCGCATTGCTGTGTTCCGGTTTGAATGGTATGGTTGATGGTGAAATTACAGGCACATGAAACTTCTCATCTTTATGTCTCAGGGTGGAGGGTGCAGTGTAATGTTACATAGGTTGCGTCCTAGGTGGACGTTACCTATGAGGTAATGCATTGTTAAGGTTACCGCTTAACATCAGGTGGGCAATCTGATTTTTCCGTCATTCATGAAGTTAAAAACAAAAACAAAAACTTGTCCCACGATGTAGGGTAGGTCTGAAACGAAAGTAGCACTCTTTCCAAAAAAAAAGGCTGAAATTTCACCATTTTCCTCTAAATCTTTCCAGGTAAAGAGGTTCAGAAAAGATGGCGTTCCATCCGGGACTCCTACACAAAGATGTACCGCCAGGGCAAGTGTGTGCCAGTGGAGCAGTGCGCGCCGGGCTCGCGCAGATACCACTACCACCGGGACCTCGCCTTTCTGCGACAAGCTTTGCAGAACAAGTAAGTACTTCTCTACCTATAGCTTTCTCTATTTGAATGTCTCTCTCTCTCTCTCTATCTCTCTCTTGCTCTCTCCCTATCTTGGTGTCTATGTCTATCTTTCTCTATCTTTATCTCTCTATATTTCCTTAACATAATTATCACGCTCACTTATTTAAAAATACATTAAAGCATAATGAACATATTAATTCAGCGTGCCTCATTCATTTTTACATCCCAATTCAGCTCTCTTCTTACTTTCATTAATTCACCCAATTGAATTATGAAATATTTGGTGATAATTGCACTCTAGAGTATTAATTCATACGGCAACAGTCGGAGGATCAAATTAGGCTCAAATAAACATTGAAGCTGATGTGTTTTATGGATTTTCTCCGATATCAAATGTAATTATCAAACAATTTGGCAGTTATTTTGGTGGCCCATAATTTTGGAGAAATTAGGGACTTTGATCGTAATTTTAGCCCGTTCTTTGCAATGTTAAATCATAACTAGGAATTTATTTTCATTTATCACTGTACTGCATTATTATTTATTCTACACTCGTGATAGGCTGATACTTACCTACTTCTCGACTTTATAGATACTGTAACGACCAAAACAATTATTTTATTTTTCCAGAAAACCGAGGGTCTCGCAAGATAAATACGAGTCGTACTCCGAACTTTCAAATTCGCCGCAACATCCACCTCCCGAAGACATCCCTCGAATCAAAGCAGAGGTTATGGATAAACCTCTCGATTTGAAAACCAAACCAGATCCTGAAAGACTAGAGGAAATAGAAAGAAGAACGGAACCGCCAAGAACAGAAACACTCAGGCCAGAAAAAGTCGACAAATGTATTCAGACAGTCGAGAAATCGAAACCCTTAGAGATCAAAATAGATGCGAACTCAATGTCAATACTGCCTGAAGACCATTTTGATGACGACAAACTTTTCATGAACTCTCTAATACCTTGCTTCAAGAAGATGAATGATGATACGAGACTGCTCTGTCGTATCGAAGTTCTGAAAATCATTAGATACGCACTGCAGGGGAACACTTGCTTCGAAGCACACAATACAGCTGAAGATAGTTTCTTCAAGGATAGGATGAATGGAACCATGAAAGAAGAGTTGGTAGAGCAAACTCAGAAGAGTGATTCAGTTTCAACGCTATCGATGACGACAAGATCTGCTGATGGAAGTAGGCCTATTAGGAAACGAAGGGTGTGTATAAAACCTAAGCTTCCATAAAAAAACTAACCTTGGGCTGGCAACTCAGTTGTTCTACTATTCCACGACCAGCACAAAGCGAAAATATTGATAGGTTTTCTTCGTGGAATAGGATAGTTGCTCTTCGAATTGATGCTTTTCGTATAATGCTTCTCATTTACTCCCTTTAATATAATCATATACTGCTGGGTATGGTAACTGCCTGATAACCTCATCTCTATTTATTTCACCGTCCTTGAAAATCCTATCATCCGGCAAAGCCAAAGGGTTGCCTTTAGATGTAGTGTATGAATATTTAGGTATGTTCCGCCGTAGCGCCTGAACTACTCATCTGATTTTAATGAGGTGTCAATCGATTTGTTATTATGGTCAGGTAGACATAGGCACTGATAAAATAATACCTACTGATATAGGTTACATTTTATAAAAACAAAACCAATATGACGGATGTTACTTACAGCCAGAAAGTGTGGAGGTCTCTGTTTTTTTGCTATCTTTACGAGTGGAGTTTCAAATGAAAGAAGACAACATTCTTGTTTTTTTATTAAAAAAAAAAGTATACCTACTTTTACCTGCTTACTTATATAAGTACGTACCTAATATTCTGGTTCACCGTAGTGGGGCTATATAACCTTGGGTTTTATAACTTTTCACTTGCTTGCTTTTATTGTTTAAGGACTCAGTACTCACTGTGTAGTAGGTTGCTTATTAATAAATTAAACAAATCTTTTGTAAATATGTGACTCACACACAGCGTCACCTTCAGATTAAATCTATTTAATTAACTATCTATGCCACCTGCACCAATAGAATTCGTTTGGCGCAGCCGGTATGGATAAAATTATCTAATTTAGATTAAAGTCTTATAAATATGGTGATTAATATTGAAATACGTCTTTTAAGGCTCGTTCTCCATCACCAGCACCGGTTCCTGTGAAGAAACGTGGCCCCGGACGTCCCCGTAAGGTGAACCAGTAGATATATTTGAACTCTTGGATAGAATCTCTAGGACGTAGGATCTACGTGATAAAATCCAAAATAAGGAGATCTGTAGAAGAACCGAGATCACCGACATAGCTGTACCAAGTTGTGTACCAATGGGCAGGTCATAATAGCTGGCAGAAATGACTACCGCTGGGGAATATAGGTTCACAAGTGGCGACCTCGAAACGGACGACGCAGTAAAGGAAATCCCTCTTTGGTTGGACCAAAGACATTATAAATCTTGCAGAAAGTCTGTGGATGAATGCGGCTCAAGACCATTTGCCAAGGCTTTTTATGGGAGAATGCCTAGCAGTTTTTTGTCTACAGGCTGATAATGATAAATCAAGAGTTCGATATTAGTTTCGTCCGTCCATTCCTTTGACCTGAAACTCCTGTTTATCTGATTGTGGGCCTATTACAAAGTGGGCTATTACATCATTAGCCCCAGATAAGATTGTAGTACGTGCAGAACTGTGAAAATTATACTCTAGTCTCGGGATAAATCTATATTCCTACTTCGTGATAGGTCTATATCCAGCAGTGCAAAGTGCAGTATAAGCAGAAGTGCTCGCATTGCTGTGTTCCGGTTTAAAGGGTATGGTTGCCGGTAAAATTACAGGCACATGAATGAAACTTTTTATCTTTATGTCTCAGGGTGGTGGGTGCAATGCAATACCGCATAGTGCGCGTATAGTGACGTGACCTACGTGATAATGCACTTTTCATAGGCAGAGGGTACTGCTTAACATCAGGTGGGGCATCTGCTTGACCCGTCTTTCCAAGATGTACATAAAAACAAATACTATGATGTAATTTTTAAAATATATTTTTTTACAGATTCGTCCCCCACCCTCAGACTCGGAAGAGGAGCAAACGACTAGAAAGAGGACCCCTAAGCTCAAAGTGCCTCCCGTGGTAGCGTGCCCCCCTGAAATGGATGACGCATACAGCAAACTGACCAGTGTGGACCAACTGACGCCTAGGATGTTTATGCAGGTAGAGGCTGCGTTCGTGATAATCACATTAAAAATATGCATGGATAAGTACAAAGTACCAAAATTATAGTTCCGAAGACTGTTCCAATAAAAAACACAAAAGAATAACATTTTGTCGATAGATCAGATAAGAAACATAAATTTAGCCCTTATTTTGGGCTACTTTCAATTTGTTGCCAATATTGGCTAAAAAAATTGATTAAAACAATCGCTTACAAATTATTGAGCTAAAAATATATGTAAGCTATATTTATGGTGCAACCCACAGTGAAAAGAGGTCCATTTGAGGCTCTGCCTACCCTTTCGGGGAGAAAGGCGTGTGTCTATGTGTGTATGTATGTATGTTTAAGATATATAAAAAACCTTTTTATTTGGCGATGTGGGCCTTTTATTTTTACGAAGATTTCTGTTTGATCTAGCTAGATGTAGCCTGTTGTGTTTTTTTTATTAATGAGTTTTTTATTTTCAGATGTACCATTTGAACCCCGTAGCCAGCACACCTTCCCTTAAATTTTCAGTCAAGACAGAACCTGCAGAAAGCGAACCTCAGCCTACTTGAATAATACAACAATATAACAAACGCAATTTGTCTTCTAGTGTATACAATTATTTAATTTACTTTTGATAAAATGTACACTAGTTTTAAATAAATCGAGCTTCAGATAAATAAGGAATACCTAGAAAAGGTTTATTCGACTAAGTAATTAGACATTATATGCTCATGGTACTAATACCAAGACTTTCTAAGAACTTGGTCATTGTGGAACCTAATACGATTATTATGATAAATGCGATAATTATTTATAATTACCGATATTAATTAATAATGCCGAAACAAAATCAATTCTCTAACGCTTTTGGCTAAAGTAATATACGGGGGGGGGGGGTATAACGCAAAATTACCAATCTTAGATTTGATTTTGAACTGACTAAGTCAAGTACAATATTCAAATTATAAATGAGCATGGGTACAACATTATAACTCCGAAGGATCACTGTACCAGAAACACGATAGGACAATATTTTCTTGATAGAAAAAAAAATCCAAAGTTACCTCTAACTTTTGGCGCAGCCTTAACACAGCAGACTCAATAAATTATAAATCATAAAACCTAACATCTCTCAGTGAATCTTGTTCTACTACCGGTACAAACTGTGATTAATTTTCAATATTTAATATAAATTTATAATCAGGATAGTCCACCCACCTTTATATCAGAGGTATGAGGGAACTATTATTATTAACCGGTTAATGTGATACTTTTATCACACGAACCATATATTGGTTATTATTAATAATAACCGGTAATTTTTAATAATCCGTAATAACGTTGAACGTTACATATATTATATACTGACGCAACGAACTTCTTGCACATTTGGTAAAAGTTGTTGAAACAGTGGTTTATATCTTGTAGGTAAAGTAACTTTATGTACTGGGCTTTGAACAACTAGGATGTTCAGGTTATTTGTTTCAGAGGAAATTGACACTAAGATTTGTACCTCGTGAGGTATGGGCACCTAAAATTGTGATAGATAACGGTATCAAATTCTATATTTATATTATAATGCTTTATAAAAATAAGCCATTAAGCCAGGTTAAGTCATTTTGGTACCTAAGAAATTGTGCCTAAACATTATAGTGTAATGTGAAAAAACTGAAATCATTTCATTTTAAAGGGTTTATTTATTTTGTATTTCTTTGCCGCCAAACATATTGTTAGGAAGGGGCACCTATGATTGCAGAAGTTCAGGATTCAAACCTGCAGCGTCATGAAACAGTTTGACTGTATCTCCGTTTCTCTGTAACTAGCATATGTTCTCATAAGTTAAGTACTTCTAGAGTTTTTTATAATTTACCATTTAGAATTATAATAATAAATGTTTACCTATTGATACAGTTTGGTAGGTAATTAATTATGTTGGCATTTTTAGGTAACTAAGTAAAAAAATGTGTTATTTAAAATTAAAGTATGTATAGTTAACATTGTTATTAAGGAATACATTCCAATTAAGTTGTATTTAATCAAGGAAAAATAAATATTTGTGTGATGAAGAATGAAGAAATATATGAAAACATTTTTAATTATTTGTTTTAATATTTTTTGTTCTTACCTATTGATAATTGTGAGCTAGGATTAAATATTATTGAAGACTGAGGAAAACTAGTTATTTTTGCTATAGGTCGCGCAACGAGTTATGAGCGCTCGTCGAAAGTGGTGGGGTTGATTGTGCATGTGTGCACCTACATTCGCGCATTCGCTATACAGACCATTAAAATTACTACTGCGCAATGAAGGTCAGCGCTCATAACTCGTTGCGCGACCTGTACCTACCTATATAACATTGATTTCGCAAACTGAAATTCGGTATGATGAGTACTTACTACTACAAAATCACAAGGGTAAACAATATCAGAACATTCTATAATTAGGCCTATATTTCAATTAAAAATCCAAACAAAAATGCCGGCAGCACAAGTATTGGAGATTTAATTGAGTTCTCTCTCCGCCATTACAATGAAATGCTGACCTCGGCATTAGGTATAGGTATATATAACATATAAAAAACCAGAAACTAGTGGTGAGGGTCCATAGAGGAAGGGTCGCTAGATAAACAGACACACACAAAGTCAACAACAGGATCTTATTAACGAACCAATCATTTAATTAGAATGCAGAATGTCCTCAGCAGGATCACAAATATTAATATCGCTGAACTTTACATCCAGCCCAGCTCGCTGCGGGGTGCAGCACATGAGTCCAACGAAATAACATTCAGACTCCGGGAATGGACACAATCTGAGTAAATTCCACGTAATGTTGTCAGTAGAATACTTCACACACACGACGTTCTTGACTTTGCTGAGTCGAATGTAGAATTTCCGTGGGTCTCCTGCGAAGATACCTATAATAATGGTTTAATTGGTTACCATCAATCAGTTATTAACACAATTTTATCAAAAATGGGATTCTCTTCTTTCTTTTCTTCATATAATGGCTTCTGAGGAGTGCTCCAAACAATTTCGCCAATGTCAAGTGATATAATTATATTTTTATAGTCAAGTTATCGAGATTTTCCGTCAAGTCATAATCCCAGTTTGGAGGAATCTTACTTCAAGCGAGCGGTGAATAAAAGTTTGAGAAACAGTAGGTAGAATAGAAAATGTTACCACACATCAGAATTTTGTTTCGTAAAGTAATCTAGGCACTTACACTGTCATATAGTTAAATACTAGGTACTTATTTACATAATTAATATGTTCTAGGTATATTGTTTCAGTGAATTTGGATACAAATAAATAAATGAATTTACTAACATTTCAACGCTAGATAGCGGTTTATGCCCAATATGTGCCCAATATCACAGAATAATATTAGTACCCAATATGTAGAGGTACATAATGGCGTTGTTTCATGTAGGTAAAGGTAATAGTAACGTAGTGTTTTTTTTAGGTAATAACAATAGTAACTTACCCGTTGCCCAATCAGATAATTCGTTGGTGACCACACTGCCAATCATAGGCTGTCCATCGTTGTATTCTATCCCCGCTTTGATCCAATGCTTGTAATCCAAATAAATCATCAAACCTGCTTGGTCGTACAACTCCTTGAAGTCAGCTTCGACGCAGGCCTGAGAGGGGAGGGTAGTTTCTACAAAAGCGAAGGTTTACCTACTTCAGGTTTTATGAAACTGACTGAATAAAAATAGAATCAAAATGAGGTTTTATTCATAGTAGGTACTACTTACAAAAATCGATGACTTACCGTAAACGTAAAATCGTTTTGAACATCTACGCCGTAAACGTGTCCAGTATTATAGTGAAAATTATACCAAGTCCCTTGCCAAAAATCTGTTTTATTATCTGTCGTTACTTCAAGGGTTTCATCGGTGACCCCCCACTTTGTTGGTTCATTTAGCCATTTAAAATCCGCTAGAGTCATTTTGCCAAAACCACTTGCTTGCATTGTATGTAGAATGATGTAGACTGAACACTGCAAATCTGCAATGAATGTTTCGTAATCACAACGTAGGTCCTAAGATGTCATAAACTGAGGTGACGTGGACGGATTCTGATAACATAGCTATAGATCCACCAACTTATCTGTAGAACCATTTACCTATATTTTTCTATCATCTACATACATTTAATTCTACAGATAAGTTGGTGGATCACTACCGTCCACTATACTTTTGGAGTAGTGCTTCAATGTTTTTGTTCCGTAAATATCCAACTACTTATGTGGCTGAAGGGGAATGAATTATACTTCATTTTGGTATAATTGTTACAAAAATCTAGTGTTGTTAAAACTTACTTCTTGGTTTTTGGCTTTTTTTAGTCTGTGCCAAACGAAAGTGAATACATGGTAGTATTTTTACATTCTAAAGTGGTATCATTTTTTAAATAATATTTTTTTCTTTATCGGGCAACATCTTTCATTTAAAATGACGTCATTTCCGAGGACGGCTGCGCGGCGTGATTGCTCCGCGCGGTTTGCGAAGAAATTAAAGTTTATTTTTGTGTATAAATAACGAAAATAACTAGTTACAATTGGTTATTAGTGTGCATTTCGTTTCTGTAAATGGGAAAACCTGGTAAGTTATTTTTGTATAAACTTTGATTGATACGTAAACGCATGGTTACCGCGTGGTGTATTTGAGACTGCATTCTTTAATAATACAACATTTTACCTGCTGGAAACTCATATAAACTACACGAAAAGAACTAGATGTAGTTATAATTGTCTCCAGATTAATTTTAATCTGATTTTAGACATATTTTCATACAAACTTCAGATTGAGGTTATATTCAGTGCCTTCCGCAAATTCGTCGCTTTCTTAATCATGTTAGCAACCTGTAAGATTTCACATACTACTTCAAAAGTATTCCAGACGCATAACATTTCGTTCTCAATTTCTAAACCAAGCGTGGTTGAGGTTATGTTGTTGACCCCACGCTATGTTGAAACGGCGCGGCCCCCACATCCACAATCAACTCGTTGCATACTTTTTATCTTGAAATTGCATGCTGTTTTTTTAAAGATAGAAATTGAATCGACTCCAATAGGCTCCATTACAAAATTTTACAACTTTCCACATAAATAATCTATTCAATTCTAGCATTATTTCAACACTATTGACCTTGTAACATTTCCCTTCCGGATATTTCGGAGGTTAAAATAAACACGTTTTTTTGAGAGCTATGCTGTGGTATGGCGTTGTGAAATGATTGACCATGCTACTAGTATTTCACCTTACAGCTTGATTATTGACAATTTGATTATAAAAAAGGCCATGTACGCAGCATGTACGGCTATTTAAAAAAAAAAATTATTGTTGACTAATCATCCGGGACATCCACTGCTGGACGAGGCCTCTCCCATATAATGCAACGAGGGTATTTGCCATACTCATCATGCTTTTAAGTTTGCAATGATTTTATAACTTCTATTTTTAGTTTAATGATTTGTACACCTTATGGTTGGAACTAGACGACTTTAAGCATGACAATAGAATACTATTTTATACCTACCTAGTTTCACAATCAACAAATATTTCATAATTTCATTGGCATGATTGGTTGCGTTGGGAGATTGTATGAGAGGATGTTTGATAGTTTCTCTGTAACTGAAAAACATGATAATGTATAATAGTTATGCAGAAGTAGAACGCATTTTAAGTATTAAGACTCGCAAAGACATCACGCTGTGGGGTGTATTCTGCTTTTTTTAGACTAGCTGTGCCCGCGACTTTGTTCGCCCTGTTCATTCATATCTTCTGGACCCTTTATATGCAAAGAACTTATACGAAAATTTAAGCTGAAATTCCTAGTTTAATCCCTAAAATTTTATTTGAAATCTGTCAAGCTGTTTCGGAGATTCGAGACAAACTTCGGACACAAAAATTCTAATACTGGTCATTTATGGTTAGACATAGTATAAAAATAGCAGTTGTCACTTTATTTTTGTATAAGAAGAGAGTTATTTTGATGGATAGGTCATTCAATATTTAGTGGCTTTGGACTATCGTTCTAACTTTATTTTCAACTTTCAGAGTTCAACGGAGGCCGTGGCGGAGGTGGCGGCCGCGGCGGGTTCCGAGGCGGGCGTGGGGGTGACCGCGGGGGCAGGGGAGGACGAGGGGGTTTCGGCGGCGGCGGCAGGGGAGGCTTCGGAGACAGGGGTGGGGGACGAGGCGGGGGCAGGGGATTTGGCGGTCGTGGTGGTGGTAAGTTGATCTAGATATATAAGGTTTTCTTAATTGTCTGTGGGCTTTTTTTTCATATTAAAAAAGCCAATGATTAGCTTGGTAATTGTATACTTTGGGAGCCCTATGTCCAGCAGAGCATATGTTCTGGATAATGTTATCTGTAGATTGGCATGCAATTTCAAAATGTGTATCTGTCCTAATAATAAATGGGAAACATCCATTGAATAGTTACACTGTGCTTTATCTCTTTGTAACTGCTTGTCCAACTACCTACTGAGACTGAGAAATGGGCGCTTACTAATGGCCACTTAAAAAAGCTCATTGTTGCGCCGCGGTCTATGAAGTGAGCTATGCTCGGAGTTTCACGACATGCTCCAAAATGAGGATATCTGTATACGAACTAAGATCACCGACATTGCTCTCAGAATTAGCAAGTGGAAATGGGCAGGTCATATAGCTCGCAGAACTGATAACCGTTGGGGAATAAAGGTTATTGAGTGGCAAACAAAACAGAATGACAAAACGAGTATGGGCCTTCTCGATTGACCAAAATCTTTGTAAAAGTCGCAGGAAAATTGTGGATGAAGACTGCTTAAGTTCGCTCGGTGTGGCATTCTATGGGGGAGGCCTATATCCAGAGCAGTGGACTAACTGCGGGCTGATGATCATGAACTGCTTGTAACTGTGTAGCCAATTTTTTTTTTTTTTTTTTTATTATTTATCCTGCTTGGCGATCTGTTTTAATAACATAATCCAATTTGCTGTCCGATTTGATCCGTTTTTTGTGTTGAATGGAGGGAGATAAGTCCAGTGAGTCATCTCTCAATCTTTCTCTGTGAATCTTTCCACTAGACTTGGTATACTGTGTCTGTTCAGTTTTGAAAATTTAAGGCTACCCATTAATAGTGTAGCCTATTAATCTCAAAGATATAAACCTAGGTTTCAAAGTGATGATCGTGGTCCCTCTAATCTAGACCTATTCATGAAGACTATGTCCACATACCCACTTCTGATGAACTGCAAACAATCGGATACATACTTCTACATATTGCTGTGTTATAAAAGATGATACTTTGCAGGGCGCGGCAGGGGAGCGCCGGGAGGCGCGAGAGGAGGGTTCAAGGGGGGCAAACAAGTTATAATTGAACCACACAGGTTTGTAATATTTTTTAATTATTTTATTTTATATGGTCAACCCTAAACCGGACTTGTTTAGCAATTTTTGTTGGTATGGATTACCAATTATGGTTGAACATTAAAGATATGATCTGCCTATAACAGTGCATCACCTTACAGGTCACGTCCACCTAGGACGCGATCTACGTGGGTTTGCATTGCGCCCGCCCCCCTGAGACAAAGATGTATAGTCTCATGTGCCTGTAAGTTCACTGGCACCCGTATCCTTCAAACCGGAACACAGTAATGCGAGCACCACTGCTTTCGGGCTATTTCCCCGGATGAGCTCTTTGTCAAAGAAACTTCTAAATGATGCTAAACTTATAACTTTCGTTCTTCTGAATGCGAACGCTTGAAGCTAACTATTAGTTACTGATCATGCACTCTTAAAACAGCACAATATACTTATTTTAGATTTTTTTTCTAAACATTTTGTGGTATTTTCTAGGCATGCAGGAGTCTTCATAGCAAGAGGAAAGGAAGACGCGTTAGTTACTAAGAATTTGGTGCCAGGATCTGAAGTGTACGGCGAAAAGAGAATATCTGTTGAGGTTTGTATTACTCTATAATTTACCTGTATTGCTCTATTTTAGCGAGACTGATCGGGCTGTAATCCACTACACGCGCTCGGTGGATTATTGCCTTATAAATATCATCTTTCATGAAATTATTAAGTGGAACAGTGTTCTGATCAAAATGAGCCCAAAAACTGCTAGGCTTAAATGTCAATTGGACTGTAACATGAACACAGATAATGTATTGGTAGGCTCACAAACATTTAACCAACCATGTTGATGCTTTTTAGCCAAAGTGATGATCGTGGTCCCTCTAATCTAGACCTATTCATGAAGACTATGTCCACATACCCACTTCTGATGAACTATTTGTAACATTATATTTTACAATTACAATAAAAACTTGCTCTAACTTTTGATCATTTTCACAGACTGATGGAGAAAAGGTTGAATACAGAGTATGGAATCCCTTCAGGTAAGAAACCATTAATTCTATTATTTAATTTATTGATTTATTTATACACAGCACAGGTATACATTGCAGCTAATAATGTAAACACTCCAAATCTCATTGTTAAGACTACATAGCACGCTACCCGATGAATACTGCGGTTCCCAAGACACAGGGAATCCTAGTTTGGGATCAGGACTACCTGATTGTTGGGTGTTATGTTTTAAAGTGATGATCGTGGTCCCTCTAATCTAGACCTATTCATGAAGACTATGTCCACATACCCACTTCTGATGACCTCGATACATACCATAGACATCAAATCCTTCATCAAGTATCTAACCATAGACTATTTTCATAGATCGAAGTTGGCAGCGGCCATCATGGGGGGAGTAGATGCTATCCACATGCCTCCTGGTTCCCGGGTGCTGTACCTCGGAGCGGCCAGTGGAACCACAGTCAGTCATGTCTCAGATGTTGTCGGCCCGGTAAGTTTTTGTCATTAGCCAGTTATAAGATAATATAGGATAATATCTACTGTCTTAAAAGGTGTAGCTGGTACATAACAGAATTTAAATACGTGAGAAATTTTATCTCGGATAGGTCAGCTGTGTTCCTCACACTAGGTCATAAATGCATATATAGCAGGGTACAGTGATATCCACTGCTGGTTGTGTCACCATAGAATGCCACATTGAACGGTCTTGAGCTACCTCCATCCACTTCCTGCAACTATTACACTGTTCATTGAGTGGGGAAACCTTTATTGGTTAGCCATTGTTGGTTCTACCAAATTACATAGGAATTCGTAGGATATATGAATGTAGTGTTAAAAAATCCAATACATTACAGTTCATTGATAAATCCAATATGGTGTCCTTTCTTAAGAAAGAACTTTGGTTGTACATTTAATTATTAACTATTTGTCATTTGTTTTCACTGTATTTTTTATTTTATCTATATAATTTGACTTGTTACTGTCTAAAATATCCTAAAGTGATGATCGTGGTCCCTCTAATCTAGACCTATTCATGAAGACTATGTCCACATACCCACTTCTGATTAATCATTTACAAAAATATATGTTTCTTTGAGTAATTTTCAGTATTAATAAAAATAAAAATATTTACAGGAAGGTTTAGTGTACGCAGTGGAATTCTCTCACAGATCAGGCAGAGATCTGATCAATGTGGCCAAGAAAAGAACTAATATTATACCTATCATTGAAGATGCAAGACATCCGTTGAAATACAGGTCAGTTTTATTAATCTATCTTGAACCTAAGCGTAGCAAGCCACTGGAATTAACGTGTTGAGGGCAAAGAACTCGCGCAAGCTTAGCGAGCTTAAATTCTGGCGTGTGAGTAGATTTTTATAGGTGTCCAACAAGCTGTCACACCCGTGCTTAGTTTGCGTCAGAATACAAATAAGCTGAGAGCACTCTGGGAATAATGTAGCTTCCCATTATCCGACGTAAAATGCGAGCGAGCGAAGACGCGGGCGGACATTAGTTATCAAGAAATAACTACTATGATGAATCGTTCTTACTAAATCTTTCATGTTGATAGACTGAACTCTCTCTCTGACACATCTATCCGAGTATCTATCCGTCCTCTTGTTACGTACACCAACTAATCTATCCATTGTTTCCAGAATGCTGGTGGGTATGGTGGACACAATATTCGCTGATGTGGCTCAGCCCGATCAGGCCAGGATAGTCTGTCTGAACGCACAGCATTTCCTAAAGAATGGAGGACACTTTGTGATATCAATTAAGGTAAGAACACAGCACTAGTACTATGGGTGGGCGTGCGAAGCGAAGGAGTTGGCGCTGTGAGCGTAGCGAGCTACAAATTTTAAGCCTAAGGGCTGGTTTTACAGTGACGCTTACCGTCCGCGCGGGTGGCAAGGGTGTTGGTTAAACTATGTAACGATACAAGAGACTCGACGCTCTTGGCCCGCGACTACCAACCGCGCCTTCACTGTAAAACCACACTAGGAGTGGAAGTCTGGATAAAGATTGTTCAGGATTGGTTGTCTTGCATTCTATGGGGGATGCCTATGTCCAGTAGTGGAGTTTTACAGCCTGATAATGGTGAAGAGAATAGAAAGATCCGAAACAGATCAATAGTAGAACCAAGATCACTCTCAAAATTAAAGTAGCAATTGGCCGTGTAGCTCACAGAACCAACAACTGCTGGAAAAAAATGATTTTCGAGTGGTGACCTTAAACCAGATGATACAGTGAAGGAAGGCCTCTCCCTCTGGATGACCGATGACATTGTTAAGGTCTTGAGAATCTGGAAGATTCTGGCTCAAGACCGTTCATCATGGAAGTCTACAGGGAGGCCCATAGGCTACTGGTGAACTTCTACAGGTTGATTATGATTGGAAATAATCGTGATAGGAGCCACTAAGAAGCTCTGAATCCTTTCAACACACTGGTTCTTTCACCATTGGTCACCAAGTCCTTTTCAGATCACCATACCTCAAGCTGGTCCTACCAGTAGGACTACAGGAATAGGTTGTCTTATGTTTGTGTAGGTACACTAAAATAGATTCTACATTTCCTATGATGTAAACAAAATGGCTAAATATTTCATGTTGATAATGAACTCTCTCACTGAGGTCTACTCACCCCTCTACACAACCGCCCACAAATCTACCCCCCACTAACCATAGACAACTTTCAGGCATCATGCATAGACTCAACAGCACAACCAGAGGCAGTGTTTGCAGCAGAGGTGAAGAAGTTACAAGCAGACAAACTGAAGCCTCAAGAGCAGCTGACATTGGAGCCCTACGAGAGAGACCATGCAGTCGTTGTAGGTGTCTTTAGGCCTCCAGCAAAGGCAGGGAAATGATTGGGTGCTATTTTAGAGTAATTTTGTTAAGTCAGTACTGCCGGAGTCAATCCATGTTATTATAACTGTGTGGTTTAGTACAGTTTAGATTTTTGAGAAATGACAGGTAACACTTAATCGAGCTAAACCTTATTGGTGCTAATCCACGGTTATAAATAACGTGAAATGTTTGTATTTCAATACCACCTCATGTTTGCGCAATGTTTTTGATAAATGTTCTTAGCAATCTTTGTATAAATTGGATTTTATATCTGTATCGACTGGACGGTCCTTGTAATACTGGGCATGGACATTGCCCGCTCTAACAGTCCTTGTAAGCACTTAAACGTAGTATTAAATTCTCTTGTAAGCACTACCAGTTAAAAAACCACGCAGTGTTCCATGTTTTTCCGATTTTACGCATATTATAAGCATCAACTGACGTTTCCGTGTAAATTGATCCATTCAGTGTGAATATGACCGTGTATGGGGCATCACTATCTTAACCTCAAAAGGTAACAAAAAATGGCGCATTATGTCTATTTTCGGCTTTAAAAAAGTCTTCTTCATATAATTGCTTCTGAGGAGTGCTCCAAACAATTTAGCCAATGTCAAGTGATATTAATTGTTATAAAATTAGTCAAGTAGTCATTTTGTTTCATCAAAAATGTACAGATCCACCAACTTATCTATAGAATTTTGTTTTGTCTGTAATTCGTATTCGGTTCCCACGATACAGGCCGCGAGCCTAGTGTGGGGCCATAGCTATATGTATTATAACTCCGAAAATGTCTTAATCTAAATCTAAATTGTTTAATATCTTTTTCTCGGTGTTTTATGTATTAGTTGTTTTTTGTAAATAAAATAAATAAAAATAAATAAAGAATGAAAAGTTTTCTATAATCTACATACATTTCATTCTACAGATATGTTGGTGGATCTGTAGGCCTGGCTAACAACCCGTAATTCAATGTTTACTGTCAGTGGCGTTATTAGAGATATTTATAGCCAGAAAAATGTCCGAAGGTACATGTTTTATATTCCTTATTAAATCAACTTTCTGTCCTAATTATTTGTTTGGACTTAGATTCTACTTGGACTGCTGAGTTGGTATTAAACTGAAATTACCTCATTTTAATGCGCATAGATAATTCCAACCTAGACCTTATGTTAATTTAGTTTTAAGTTTGACATACAAATGGTATGTTGTAAGATTTAAGCTTGTATGTAAGAATTAAAATATATGAGATGGAGTGAATGACAATTTTTGTTTTTTTATTTTTGCAAAATGATCATTTGTCCCATGAAGTTACATTTGTCCCCTCTCAATTGACAGACAAGGTAGATTAAAAGTTAATTTAAAAATTTCGTAAATATAGAGATTTCAATTCTGAAAAAAAGTATTTATAAGCTTAGGTATTATCTAATACTTGTGGGTGCCCTAAACACGACTTGATTAAAGAAAAAAATAGGCCGAGATATTTATCTGGGCGATAAACATGGGTGATTTTGTGGGTCTATGCAGATTTTATTTGAATAATACCTACTAATACGATAATGTAATTGGCGCCTGCTAGCGAATCAAGGTGCCACATTTTAATTTACGCTACTTTGAAACTAAATAAATATCTAAAATCGTAAAATCAAGCAATGTGCATTCTCGCAACCGCTACACTGAAGTTCGAACTGATTTGGTCCTTAAATCTAAAATCTTAAGATCGAGGTTTCTTTCAAAACGCATTAACCTACTAATTTTAGGCCCTCAAGAGCATTCCAATTCAATGTACTCTGAACCATTCGTCGTGCTCGTCAAGATGGCGGGACAACCTCGCTCCTATATTGAATAATTCCTACCTGTAATTAGTAGGTACCTAATTTGTACTTTCAATTAAATAGTTTCTACCTCATCGTGTATTTTCATAATTCGTACCTACTCTGTTTCTGAGAAAGACGCCTGATGGAAACGACTGAGCATAACTGCTCGCTCCGTGATTGCTCTAAGTATTAGTTAAGCGTTAATAGAGGAGACCGATAATTCTAGTACGAAAATTTTGTAAAAAGAAAACATGTCTTAATAATTGTTTTATCAGAGTCAACGTGGAACTTAAAATAGAATTCAGATCGCTCTTTAGACCTTGTTTTAACAAATTAAAATAACATAACATTTCATAACATTAACTTCTATATTTAAATATTAAAATTATATAATGATAAATAATTATAATATAAATTATTATTTATATTACATTTATATATGTTTCAAATTCGATAATTTTTAACTTCATACTAAACTCATATGTATCCAGCACGGGCTCGCCCAATGATTTGTTTTTTTTTCAAAATTATCATAGTTCAATGAAATGTTTGACTTGTAGGTTTAGTATATAATAATAATAATAAATAAATAATGCTGGACAGTTCACACAACATTATCTAGCCCCAAGCTAAGCAGAGCTTGTGTTATGCCCACTGAGCAAGGTAACGTTGATGCAAAGTTGCGCAACATTGCAGTTGGTGGGTTGCAAGCTACATCTGCAAAGTTGCAACGTTTATGCAACTTTAAAAACTAGTTGCAGCAAGCTTGAAAGTACCGGCATTCTAAGGATATTTTGCAACATTGCCTGTGGAAGTTGTATTAAGTTACAGCAACTTTCAAATTAAGGGTCCATTTCAGGGTCAAACCCAATATTACTTAGCAAAACAAAGTTGCTCGTTAGTTTCAGATACAATATTTATGCAACGTTGTAGAAATGTGCGAGCAAGCTTGAAAGTACCGGTAAACTAAGGTTTTTGAGCAACGTTGCCCATGAAAGTTGTACCAAGTCAATTTTCGGATTTATTATTCAAAACTGTACCCTATTTGGACCTAAGACACGTAACATTGCAGCAGCTTTCAGAAGTAACGCTGAGCCAACAATCTAACAACATTTATGCAAGCTTGAAAGTACCTACTTTGTTATGTTTTTGGTTGGTTTCATCTATAATTTACAGAAAGTTTGAAGTGCAACTTACTACCTACTTATGTTATCTGAGTAAGTTGCTGTAAGTTTCAAATGTAAATTACAATTAAGGTTTCTGTATATCTTGTGGGATGTTGTAAGTGAAATGTGGTCGCAACTTGTAAAATAAACGTAGCCTAAAGTTGCTATTGGAAGTTGTAATATTAATCCCTCTATACCCCACAGCATCTTGTCAGTGAAATGTAGTTGCAGCTTACAAAGGAATCGTAGCTATAAGTTGCTAATTAAGGTTCCTGCAAACCTCACGGTGCATTACAAGTGAAATGTAGTCGCATCTTCTACAAGAAACGTAGCTTAAAAGTTGCTATTGAATGTTGTATTAAAGGTTCCTGTAAATCTTACGGAACTTTGCAAATGAAATGTATTTTTACCTTGCGTAGGAAACGATGCAGTAAGTCGGATGCGTGCCTTGCATACAATTTATTTCAGTTTGTTCAATTTGGAATGTTTCGTATAAAACTTAATACAAACTCACAGTGCACAGTGTGCCTGTTAGTTTTGCACGAATAGCTTTATACTAAACGTAACTGAAACAAGCTGAAATAAATTATATTATTATGCAAGGTACGCATTCGACTTAAAGCTTCGTTACCTTACACAGGGTAAACCTACATTTAATTTACCTACAAGGTTGCGTAACATTTACAACAAGAACCTTCATAACATTAAATAGCTACTTAAGGCTACGTTTTCTAAATTATTAAGTTATGATAACTAAACAATACAACTCTGTAGTGACAAATAGCGATGACATTTTACCTGGAAATTCCATGAATCTAACAAAGTAATTCAAATAAAACTAATTAAGTATCATATTTATGAATTTATTAGTTCGTATTATAATTCTTATCCCTCGTTTACACCATGATATAAAACATGTATTCTACATGTATCAAACTGTTTTCATTTATTGTTTACACCCAGAACAAGTTGTGATAATATATGTATAGTCGTATACAAAACATGTAGAAAACTTACCAAAAATATTTTCAATACTAGTAGATCATGACATGTTTTTGATAAGTCGTTTACAAGCTTTGTTGAAAACTAGTGTCACAACTTGTTTTTGGGTGTAAACTTAGCGTTATAAATGTTCATGGCGAATAGGACACCATTAAACTAAATTACCTCTAATCTAATTTTAATTAAATACTTATCTAAAATTATCAGTTATTATTTTTCAATCAAAGTTTTTTATACATAGAATGAACGACTTTCCAGGTGCATCACACATAATTTTAGAAACCTGAATATTATCATTGTTATAGAAACCATTAATTACTTTCAGCAGGATGATTTTCAAACGTTAGTTTTTCATTTCGATGTGGTAAGTAACAAACAATTTTATCTAGTAAAACACAGTAATAAACAATTTATCTAGTAAAGCACAGTAATAAACAATTTATCTAGTAAAACACATTAATAAACAATTTATCTAGTAAAACACAGTAATAAACAATTTATCTAGTAAAACACAGTAATAAACAATTTATCTAGTAAAACACAGTAATAAACAATTTATCTAGTAAAACACATTAATAAACAATTTATCTAGTAAAACACAGTAATAAACAATTTATCTAGTAAAACACAGTAATAAACAATTTATCTAGTAAAACACATTAATAAACAATTTATCTAGTAAAACACAGTAATAAACAATTTATCTAGTAAAACACAGTAATAAACAATTTATCTAGTAAAACACAGTAATAAACAATTTATCTAGTAAAACACAGTAATAAACAATTTATCTAGTAAAACACAGTAATAAACAATTTATCTAGTAAAACACAGTAATAAACAATTTATCTAGTAAAACACAGTAATAAACAATTTATCTAGTAAAACACAGTAATAAACAATTTATCTAGTAAAACACAGTAATAAACAATTTATCTAGTAAAACACAGTAATAAACAATTTATCTAGTAAAACACAGTAATAAACAATTTATCTAGTAAAACACAGTAATTTTTTATTACTGTGTTTTCTAGAGAAAATTGTTTTAGTTAAGTACTTACCACATCGAAATGAAAAACTTAGGAATGCCATTGGAAAGCCTTCCGAACATTTGAATATCACCCTGCAGAAGACATGTGTTCTGTAATCAGTGCAAGGCAAGTCTTTAAAATACTTATTTAGCAGCTCAGTGGAAAATTCTTAATTTTATAACAACATTTTGTAAAATTAGTGCAGGCTAAAGATAAAACCTAAGCTCAGTTCTTGAGACTACGACGTTTAATCCTGGTGCATGCATGCTGAAACCACACCATAACTGCCCTTTCATATTGCTCATCCGTTGTATTTGGAAAGATATCCTTCACAGCAGCTGAAAAAAAGAAAAAGTCACCAGAGGAACGCTTAAATAACTAATATTATTGTTTCAAACGCTTTAGGGTGGCATCATTATACATCAGAAACACCAACAAGCACTACTTTACATAGTGTGCATATAGTTGGCCGCCTAATGGAAATCAATTTGAACATGGAATTAAAATGTTTAAATCGAGCTTGTGGCTCCCTAACACCACTTTTCGATAACTGTCACGGTTTCAGACTTAGCCTAAGAAGCCCTGTAAAAAAAACTCATTCTGTATACATAACATGATGAGAGGTCCCACTGCCCTCGGGAAACTTGAACCAAAACTAATCTTTTGAGTTCACATACAATTGTTACCATCATGATTGGTACGCAGTTTCAATTTTAATTTTTATCTGTTTTGAAAATAAATGGTTATTTAGAATGAATCATATTATAATTATAGAAATATTACCTTTGATGATGTACATTACACTCAAACCGGACAACTTGAAATTATTCTTTCTTCCCGTCCAGGAACAAAATTGGGCGAGATAGTCCGTGAATACTTTTTCCAAACACCTATTGATACAATCTTTGTCGTTTGTTCCTCCAGAATATTGCATGTACTTGTGCTGAAATTATTGCAACCATATTAATAAATGAGGTACCTACCCACATAAAATTGGCTAAAACCGTGGGTTTGTATAAATTGTGGTTATTTAATTTTAAGACAGAGTGTATAGACATACCAACTGCTGCTTCATAGTTTCAGAACTGTTTAACTGTTGCTCGAAGTCTTCCAATGCTTTTAACTCTTTGATTGGCAACAGATCTGTAACCATTTTATCAGTCGGTTTGTGTTCCTTTGATCCAACAGATAGTTTGTTTTCAATTGCTTCTACTCTTTTGACACAGTAGGATACTAAAACCTCTATTAACGATTTAATAATTTGATCTGCAAAAAGAAATGTTTTTTTTATCAGACACAAGTTCTACTCAAACGAAATGTACCGATAATGTAATTTAACAATGCAATAATTTTTAATGGTATTAAAAAATCATTTTTCAGACATATTTTTTTGCAATTAAATAAGAAACAAAAAGAGTTTATTTCAGACCACAGAGATCCGTATTAATATAAATTATATTATAATTGGTAACGTCACTTTGGTTTGTTTAAAGATCTAGTTTTGCAAGTGAGCACAGCATAAGGCCCAGCCATAATCAGAACATGAATAGTTCCTTACCAAAGTCATTTTTAAATGTTGTCATATCGCTACAGTTAGAAATTGTCCGAGTTGGTGATGAAACTGTATCTCTCTGTAAGTCTTGTATCTGTACCTCTGGCTCTGAAACAAACAAAATTAAACACATTTCATTTCATCATAGAACATATTCATTCATCATGTTAGTCATTATCATGATCACCCACCCTGTGGAAGTTCACTGCTGGACATAGGCCTTCCCCATTCAATGCCATGACAAACAGCCTTGAGCCGCTTCTATCCACCGACTCCCGACCACGTAGTATAGAGCATATAAATCTATCGAGTGGAAAAATCAATTGGTGCACGACAGGGCTTGAAGCCCACGACCTAAGATCGAAAGTCCGGGACACTAGCCTAGCCACTGCGCCGCTCGTAGTTTCAGTACTAACTTCGGAACCCCACGTACAGATGGCAGGTATGATAAAAAGTACATTGCCCACTTGGATAAAGCTTATCAATAATTACAATCAATAGTTAAGCTAAATATAAAGGTCATAGAATGTGCAACTGAGCATCTTTACCATAAAGTCCAATAATGCGAAGAACTGATACTTCTGTCCAATCCGATTCAGGTTTCATGTTCAAGTTAATTGCTTTTCTTTCAACCTTTTTGTTACTCGGCCACAAGCATGTTAGTTGTTCTATGTTTATCCAGTTTTTTGGACAGGCACTGATGTATTCTACATCGCCATAAATAAAAGTAATCACTGCATACAACATCTGGAAAATAAGAATACCATTTAAAATAAAGTTTTAGAAAACCATTTGTTTCGGGACATAGGTATATGATCTCCAAATATATGTACCCAGGCACAAGAATAATCAGTAATTTAATTAGATTTTATAATAATTAATACATACATACATAGACACACGCCTTTTTTCCGAAGGGGTAGGCAGAGCCTCAATGGGCCTCTTTTCACAGTGAGTTGCACCATCTTGGAATATAGACGTGGCAAGTGGTGAGCTATCTTTAGCTTTAGCTTTATATTATCTGATATAATATAGGGTACCTATAGGCAGTAGCATATAAATAAAATAGTTACAATATGCAATTAATGTCTGGGTCCAGTTGAACATGGAGTGAGTCTTACTCACTCCGTGTTCCGTGTATAAAACATATACCTACTAAGTACATATGAATTAAATAAAAGGAAAAATTGCGTTTAGTTTAGATTATCACCAATCAACAAAACTAATTAGTGAAGTTAGATTTAAAAAAAATACCTATAAATTTATAGGATCACATCAAAACAAGTTTAGTTACAAACATCACAGGAATTATAAAGGCCATAGTAAAACCACTCATCTGATTTTGAGGTCCCATCCATCCGTCACATCCTCATGCATGCCTCCCATAGCCATAAGGCAATTATACACTCCAAAGTTAACATGTTACGCAACACGGGTAGGTATTACATTTTAATAATTAGCAGTGCAAAACACCATCACATCGTCATGTTTTCATGCTTACATACATGCTAGCCGCACATCAGCTAAATAAAATTACATATACCTACTCTTACTTTTACCTTGAAGCTGGCTGGATTACTTTTTCCTGAGTTCCCTATCCAGTCTGACATGAAAATAGACTAGTCCTGCCAATCAACGAAGCCAGGCGAGCATCATCATAGCAGGAATCGTTGAAAACCCATTTAGATCGAACAGCGAATACAGCGATTAGTGGTTCAGATTTCTGTATAGAAAGTGTGATGTGTTATCATGTGTGTGATTTGATTTCATTTGTTTTTTCATTTTGGAGATGTTGATACTTTTTAAATCCGTGGCTTGAGATACAAAGCATCGTTTCGTTTGCTGTGTTGGTTTGGAGTCCAAACGTAATGGCGGGCGTCGCGTCGCTGCGTCGCGGTCGGTCGTAGACTCGCTCAAATCAAAGCTTCACACACAGATTTTACGGATAAAAACAGGAAAATAATATGTTATATATAGATACTTACATTATCTTGATCCATTTTTTGAAATAAGAGGCTGTAATAACTATTTTATTCGGTCTCTGCACACAAATTCACGTTTCCACAACAATTAAACCTCAACGAGAAAGAGCGAGAAAATAAATGTTGCCAACTCCAAAAGTTCAAATGTAAGAAGAAAAGAAATGTTGCCAACTCCAAAAGTTCAGGTCACATCGAAATGAATGAAGAGTTGGTTATTTTATAACAACTTTAAGATATATTCTGACATAAATTGAAAAACATTAATCATGAAGACGTTTGAGGGGTGAGGGGGGAAGGTACACGGAATCCACGGGGAACTTTCCAGATATTATGTAATGAGGTATTAGTTTGCTCTCGATAAGCCCCCAGGGGCATCTAAGGAAAACTTTTTTTTTAAACTTTCCCCTTTAATTGGTCCACATTTTCTCGAATTCTTGGTTTTAAATTACTGAGGTATATCATCAAGAGCCTATTTGTGGTTTCAATCATGTCTAAATAATAGGAAACAAATCGTCCAAATAGCAGATCACAATATTGAAAATAGAAAAATAATAGAAATAAGATCGAATACAAGAGATTTAAAATGTGCAATACCAGAACGAAGCATTTTAGGTTGCGTGCTTTTCCTTATTTATTTATGATTTGCCAAAAATATTTTATAAAGATATATTACCCATATTATTCACGGATGATGTCTCAATATTAGTGAAATGCGAAAAAAACTAAAAAAACGATTTAATACTAGAAAGTTCATTACAGACTAACACATGGCTCAATGACCACAAGCTCGAAATAAACTAAGTACATTAAAACTTAAGTAATGCAGTTAAAACATACAATAGTCCAACCATTCAATTAAAAAAAAATGTGAAATCCTTGACGAATAGGTATTTGGGGGAATAATGTAATGTCCATTTATATAAATCAATTTTTAGTTTATTTATCTTTTAGGTTATAATTCCCAAACATTTTGCTATGTGAACTGGATATTAGTAGTAGTAGAGCTTTTTTGTGAAAGTGTTCGTCCGTGGAAGTACTACCACCATACCTATTTCTGCCGCAAAGCAGTAGTGCTCGCATTGCTGTGTTCAGGTTTGAAGGCTAAGGGTGCCGGTGAAATTACAGGCACATGAGACTTTTCATCTTTATGTCTCAGGGTGGCGGGCGCATTGCAATGCCACATAGGGTGCGTCCTAGGTGAACGTGTCCTATGAGGTAATGCACTGTTCATAGGTAGAGGTTACCGCCTAACATCATTTTGATATGATGAAATTATGTGGAAGAGGGTATAGGTAGGTACTTACTTTGAGCTCTACTGGCATCACATTAGAGTTTCTTGTGGACTTGTTAGTAAGGCTTTAGCTCCTCGATTACCATGAAGGCTAAATCCGGCGTCAGTCTGTAGAGCGAGCGAAAATTGGGATCGTGGAAAGGATTAGAGTCGTCTCTAATTGAACGATGACGTGCAAGAGTTTGACTCCTTTGCAGCGCTCTATCGCGTTGATTTATCTCTCTCATTGCAATGATGTGCTCCATCTACTCAACACAAATTGTATTGTTTAGGTAACTAACTACTAACATACACAACCTAAAAATAAAACGAAAATAAAAGGTTTTTGGAGGCTATAACTTCTTGATTAAAGGCCACTTACGTTTGCTTGTTAAGTTAATTTCAGTAAACAAATAGTATTAAATCAATTATCTTAAGTAAAACACAATATTTGTATGTTTTCCTACTTCACGGAAACGTTCCCGACACCAAATAGCTGTCGGAAAGATATGGGCGAAGGTTCCGAATTCTAATGTCAAAGTTTTCGATATCGAATATTTTAGAATCGCGTCTATCGGAATCTCTGTCGGTAACTTCCGATTCCGCTATCGGAATGTCTAACGAACGTTTTAGAATAGCTCTGCAGGTGGGCCATCTGCTTGTAACGTCATTCAGTAGTATAAAAAAAAAAAAAAAAACTGCCTGAGAAGAAAACCCCAAATTCGTAATTATTCCAGCAATGTAACACTTGTTTATAGAAACGTTTTTGTGTTAGAATAACGAAACTTTTGCATCACATCGTTTTATTTTCAAGCTCATTCTAACTTGTAGAAATATTGCATGCAACATATATTATCGGTGGACTCAATCAAACTTGCACATGCAAAGTTATGGCAACATTGCAAGTGTTACTTTTAATGGGGTCCGGTTATTGTACAACCATGGAATGCACGACCTGGGAATACACGACCATGGAAAGCACAACCCGGGAATTCATGTACAAATGGACACGAAATCCATGGCTGTGCATCATGCATTGAAGGAATTGAATAGGATTGCCCCCCGCCTAAAGGAGAGGGGCAATCCTGTTAATCTGTAGGGAGGTGGGTTGGGGGGAGGGTGGATAAGTTTGAGGCTTAGTTTATATTATTATGTCTGCTATTAGTACACCTACTAATTGTAGGTATTTACCCATGTCTGGTATCATGTTTCTTTGTTGACACGTAGCTTCATTTTTCATTTATTTAATTCAATAACAATTTACAATCGTGTCTGAAATCACATAATAAAATAACATACAATAAGGACTTTATACAATTAAATTTTAAAGATAATTAACTATTGTACCTATTCAAAATGTCATATAAATTCACAAATAGTCAGAATAATAATTAAAGTCAGAATAATAAAAATATAATGTCAGGTGCTATCAATATTTACATTAGTTAGGACAAGATCATCTAAAGAATAATAGCACCCTTCCAACAAAAGCTTTTTTAGTCTATTTTGGAATACACTTGGACTATCAATGGTCTTCATTACAACAGGTAGCGAGTTAAACAATTTAACTGCCTGATACCGACAGCCATGCATTGCAACTCCTAATCTAGGACACAGAGGGGCCTCTAAATCTTTCCTTCTTGTTTTTAATCTAAGTTCTCTTTGTACTGGCGTTTCATACTTAGAAGGATACCGGACAACATCCACAAGAACCACTAAAATGTAGAGGCTGGGAAGAGTTAAAATGCTTAAGCTTCGAAAGTGATCTTTACATGATTCCCACGGAGGTATCCGGACCATAGTGCGGATGGCACGTTTCTGAATTACAAAAGCTCTATTTATATTATAGTCGTAACTGTTCCCCCAAAATTTGACACTATACCTTAGCTTTGACTCCACCAAAGCGTAGTAAACGGTTTTAAGCTGATCAAGATCCACTTCATCTCTTAAGCTTCTAATGGCATAACAAACTGAACTTATCGAATTCTCAATTGATTCTAATTCTGATTTCCAGTTTAAGAACTGATCAATATGGACCCCTAGAAATTTAACGCTATCAGTGAATTCTACCATCACACCGTTACTTATTATGTCAATAGTTTCATGTCTACGGGAAGTCGTTCGAAATAATATAGCGTTAGTTTTATTAATATTTAATTTTAAATTGTTAACGTGGAACCATTCATTAAATGCCAAAAGCGCATCGTTAATTTTAAACTCGAGTTCCTGTAAAAAGTAGCTGGAATGATTGCGTTTGTATCGTCAGCATAAACAATTAATTTAATATCTGGTATAGTATTTGTAATAAAATCTATCATGTCATTCAAAAATATAATAAAGAATATTGGTCCTAAAATTGAGCCCTGTGGAACTCCACGTGTTATATTGATCAACTTAGATTTGGTCACCACTTCTTGTCCGTTTAAAATATTCTTAATTTCGACAAATTGTTTTCTATTGCTTAAATATGATTTTATAAGGCTCAAAACGTTACCCCTTAGTCCGTAAAATTCTAACTTAGCAAGTAGAATCTCGTGATCAATGTGTCAAATGCAGAGGATAAGTCCAAAAATACACCTGCAACTTTCATTTTTCTATTTAGATCGCCTAACACTTCATTTATTAGTAGATCAACAGCATCAACAGTACCAAGACACATTTGATAGCCAAATTGGCGTTCGTTAATAATCTTGTTTAAATTTAAATGTGAAACTATCCTATCTTTTAAGACTTTTTCGTAAATTTTAGATAAAATAGGTAGCAACGATATTGGTCTATAATTCTTCGAATCATTCTTTTTACCTTTTTTGTAGATAGGAATAACTCTTGCAATTTTTAATTGATCAGGAAAGATACCTTCAGTGATACAATTACTAAGAAATTCTGATAGTGGTTCAGCTTCGGCACGAGTGCTCTGCTGAATTCAATGCTATCTTTTTTCTAAGAAAGGTGGTGTTTGTGAGATGAGTCTTAACTATGTTTAGTGGAATTGAACTGGTGCAGCTGTTTCCAGAATAATCCGCTCCCCTGTTTTGAGCTCAAAATGTTCATTTTCAACGAAATCAGGCTACGGGGTCTGATGTTATTCAGCATAAGATTAGGCCCTCAGATACGGGTGCCATGACGGAGGATTGTAGGTACCACTTATTTGGTAGAAAATGTAAAATAAGGGGCAACGGTAACGGCTAAAATATTAGGAACCGGGTAGGTAATAGATAAATAATCAGTCAAGTGCGAGTCAGACTCGCGTGGACAGGGTTACCCAAGTAGGCTTCGAACTAAGTTCCCTATGAACTAACTGTACGATTGGACTTTTCGGCGTAACTCAGCTGATGTCGCAGCTCAGTCAACCAACACTTCGGCCCTCAACGGCCGGCAATACGTAGGTACTCCTAACTACTCTGTGGCGGGGTTCTCAGTGCATTGTCGATGTCACTCACTTAATAAACTTATAGACATGCCGTCAAAATTATGCATGCATTTTATCTAGTTTTTTTAGATTTTATATTTAATATATTTTTCGAATAATCAAGCCTCGTAGTAATTACCAAAGCAAATATAATTAAATTTAGTGAACGCACATCAAACGATGAGCATATGTCATTTTATAATCCTCCCGAACCTATTGGATGCCTATTCCATGGGTGTATATTATTTTGCATGGCCTGGAAATCACAACCCGGGAAAACACAGACATGGAATTGGCGACCATCGATGTACACCAATTCCATGGCTGTGCATTCCAGGGTTGTGCATTCCATGGTTGTGAAATCACTTCCCCCTATAATGCCTACGTTATTATGTGGTAAGTAAATATTGATTCCAGCAACGTTACATTTGAAACTTATAGAAATGTTTTTTTTATTTAATTTTTTTGGGCACCGTTTTTGTGTTAGCTTAACGAAACTTTTGCATCACAACGTTTCATTTTCAAGCTTATTCTAAGTTGCAGAAATATTAAACTTGCCACCAATGGGACTCATAACAACTTTACACATGCAATGTTATGGCAGCACTGCAAATGTAACATTTAGGCCCAAGTTCACGAACAAATAAACGGCTGGTTACTGTAACCAATCGTCAAAGTGACAGATAATGTATGAAAACAACTGTCAAAAAGAGTGGTTTAAGCTAACCAGTCGTTTAAACGTCCGTTAATATGTTGGTGAACAGTGGCCTTAGTACGTTACATGCGGTACATTGTGCTAACATAATCTATTGCAATATTGAGTTTTTGAAGTAAATATTGATTCCAGCAACGTTACATTTGAAACTTATAGAAACGTTTTTGTGTTAGCTTAAAGAAACTTTTGCATCACAACGTTTCAATTGCAAGCTTATTCTAAGTTGCGGAAATATTAAAATTGCCACCTACGGGACTCATACAAACTTTACACATGTAAAGTTATGGCAGCATTGCAAATGTAACATTTAGTACGTTACATGTGGTACATTGTGCTAAATAATCTATTGCAATATTGAGTTTTTGAAGTAAATATTGATTCCAGCAACGTTACATTTGAAACTTATAGAAACGTTTGTGTGTTAGCTTAAAGAAACTTTTGCATCACAACGTTTCAATTTCAAGCTTATTTTAAGTTGCAGAAATATTAAAATTGCCACCTATGGGACACATACAAACTTTACACATGCAAAGTTATGGCAGCATTGCAAATGTAACATTTAGTACGTTACATGTGGTACATTGTGCTAAATAATCTATTGCAACATTGAGTTTTTTAAGTAAATATTGATTCCAGCAACGTTACATTTGAAACTTATAGAAACGTTATTGTGTTAGCATATCGAAACTTTTGCATCACAACGTTTAATTTTCAAGCTTGTTCCAAGTTGCAGAAATGATAAGATTGTAACTGAAGGAACTTGACACATTCAAAGTTATGGAAACATTGCAAATGTAACTTTCAGTACCTTAGCAGTTGTAGGTTGCTTCGATGTCAATTTGAGAACGTTACAAATGTTACATTGATACAAAATTTTATTTTAAACGTCCCAAATTTTAGCTAGTCGTAAATTTCAGAAATGTTTCTTGTGAACAGTTAGGAAACTTTTAAATTTAAGATTTTAGCTTGGGTATTTCAGTTGCAGGGACATCTAAACAAGTTACAGAGTCAAGTTACGGATGTGATCTAGTTTCAAGTTGCTGCAATGAGTCTGTAATGTTCATGTTTAGTGGGTGGGTACTAGATAACTGATATACTTAATACAATATAGTACAAGCTTGTTTTATTTTTATTTTGTATTTATGTGATAGTGTGTAATAGCTCTTGTGAATCAAGTACCACGACAAACCTTGCAGGGTTTTATGGTATTTAAATAAGTGTCACTTTATATTAAATTTTTGAGATGAATAAATAAACAACAACAACATAGATAGTTTTTTTTTTAAATACATAGAAAATACCCAGAACACCCTGAACAAATGCGATCTCAGAAATATTTGTTCCGAGGCAGGAATCGAACCCGCAACCTCCTGCGTTGCAGGCCAACCTTCGCCCGCCGCGCCACAGAGTATGTGTTTCATTTACACAATGAATAACAGACAAAATATGTAAATGATGTATTCTATGCCTTACAATTTCGGTTGTGTTATTTCTTGTCCGTTGTGTTGTTACCTTCAGCGGAGTGTGTTACCATTTCGGTTGTGTTACTTCTTGTCCGTTGTGTTGTTACCTTCAGCGGAGTGTGTTACCATTTCGGTTGTGTTACTTCTTGTCCGTTGTGTTGTTACCTTCAGCGGAGTGTGTTACCATTTCGGTTGTGTTACTTCTTGTCCTTTGTGTTGTTACCTTCAGCGGAGTGTGTTACCATTTTGGTTGTGTTACTTCTTGTCCGTTGTGTTGTTACCTTCAGCGGAGTGTGTTACCATTTCGGTTGTATTACTTCTTGTCCGTTGTGTTGTTACCTTCAGCGGAGTGTGTTACCATTTCAGTTGTGTTACTTCTTATCCGTTGTGTTGTTACCTTCAGCGGAGTGTGTTACCATTTCGATTGTGTTACTTCTTGTCCGTTGTGTTGTTACCTTCAGCGGAGTGTGTTACCATTTCAGTTGTGTTACTTCTTATCCGTTGTGTTGTTACCTTCAGCGGAGTGTGTTACCATTTCCATTGTGTTACTTCTTGTCCGTTGTGTTGTTACCTTCAGTGGAGTGTGTTACTTCTTGTCCATTGTGTTGTTACCTTCAGCGGAGTGTGTTACCATTTCGGTTATTACTTCTTGTCCGTTGTGTTGTTACCTTCAGCGGAGTGTGTTACCATTTCAGTTGTGTTACTTCTTATCCGTTGTGTTGTTACCATTTCGATTGTGTTACTTCTTGTCCGTTGTGTTGTTACCTTGAGCGGAGTGTGTTACCATTTCGGTTGTGTTATGGTACGAACATTCTCGGCCTTACCCCCCCTACCTTTATAATGCTATCTGCTAAGGAGTGGAATACACTATAGTCTTCCGTCTTTCCTGACACTATAATCTAGGTCTCTTCAAGGCTAGAGTGAATAGATGCCTTCTAGACCTTTGTGCTCCATCGTCGGCCACATCGTCACTTACCAACAGGGAATCAAACAAAAAACAACACCGGGTTATCGCCGGGAAGCCGTCGCGTATACTCCTTGAGGAAGGGGATATTAAGTCCCAGAAACTCGAGACGGGTGAACAAGTACCTACGTGAGTTATTAACGGTTTTTTCAATTAAAAAACAAAAAAGAAAAAAAAATGTAATTTGTATTTTGGTATTTGTATTCTATTGGCGAGGCCTATGTCCAGCAGTGGACTTTATAGGTTGATGATGATATAACTTTGATAGGCTATGTCATTACACCAGATTGTTTTGTATGGAAATTATCGAGGTTTTCTTTTAAGGGCGCTTTGTGAAAGTCTGTGTTCAATTGCTTGAATAATTTTTATTTGTAGGGTTCCGAAGTCCAACAGTGAACCCTAATAGTTTTGCAATGTCTGTCTGTCTGTCCATAGTCAGAGCCATTTTACTTGTAGACTACTAATACATTGGTAGTATCAAATTGGAATTTCACACGATAATACATACATACATAGACACACACCTTCCCCGAAAGGGTAGGCAAAGCCTCAAAGGGCCTCTTCACCGTGGGTAGGTATATAGACGGAATATAGACGAGACAAGTGGTGAGCCCATCACGGATACAATCACTTGTTTTATGCACTAGTTGTATAATCTACTAACAATGATACAGCCTCGCATTGCCGTGTTCTGGTTTGATGAATGTTTGTTGAATAAAAAAATATGTCAAACTAAGTAACTTTATAAAAAAAACTGAGAAAAAGTTAAAAAAACATAAAAATGATTTTAGTTATGCGAAGCATATCAAGCAGAAAGTTAATTTAAATGAGGAACTTAACTCTTGCTATAATTTAATTTAATTGGACGAAAATTAGATGCTATGCCAGAGGAAATTAAATGTTTAGAATTATCGCTTCTGGACATAACACGCAAATATAAAAAAGCTGAACAATTTGCAGCTGATAATGTTCAGAAAATGAACAATATTGTAGAGATAGTAAATAATGATAGCATATATGTACAAGTATGTAATAGTAGCTCACAGACTGACCTTCCCGTGTCAGACTAGTTGGTTTCCATATCATCTTTGGATTCTTTGATACAGATGGCACCACTTACATCACAGAGTCAGGCTACATCTACTTTACAGACTGAAGTAATTCATACACCTGGTGCGCAGTCTCCGGTTAGACAGGGAAAATCCTGTCAGCAGACCCGGAAGACTGTGATGTATTCTGATAAGATAGGCGTTGGCATGGGTTTGCTACTTACTGATCAGTTAGGGCAAGTTGTCACTAATAATTGCTTTGAAAATGCCCCCATTCATAAGTTTATAGATTGTATAAAGAGTGAAGATCGCTTTGACAATGACACCACTCTGATAGTTCAATTAGGTGAGAGTAGTGGTGTCATGCGACTAGATATAATTAAGCTAGTTGAGACATTGCTACTGCATTATTGTTTGGCAGAGTTTACTGCTGGGGTCATCTGCTTGTTCCATCATTCAAATAAGATTTTATATAGCTTCAAGGTTCAGAAAATAAAAAACAGATATAAACTTAACAATTATTATATTAATCCTCATCGCCATCATCATCATCACTCTCGTCACTATTTTCAATTTCATCATCATCGTCACTGCTCTCATCATCTTGTTCCATTCTGGTTTCCTCGTCCGATTTGTCAGCAAACTTGTCATCACCCCACGAGCCTTCGCTGTCCGACCGAGTTCGGTCGTTGACCACCATCTCATCATCTGATGACGCGTCTGTTAAAATAAAATAATTTACCATTTAAATACTTTTGTTAAACATGTACCCAAAAATGAACAAAACATTAAATTAGCAAGCAGAACCGTGAGCTGATCACAATGAGACTAAACACGGTCCGTCTACTATTATCCATTCAGGAGTTCCGTCTCCATCATCAGATCAGCAAGCTGTCACCATCATATTGTATTGTCATTAAGACGAGTAGTAGTTGTTTTAGTAGTAGTAGAGCTTTTTTGTGAAAGAGTTCGTCCGGGGAAGTACTACCACCACCACCATACCTATTTCTGCCGCAAAGCAGTAGTGCTCGCATTGCTGTGTTCCAGTTTGAAGGGTAAAGGTGCCGGTGAAATTACAGGCACTTGAGACTTTTCATCTTTATGTCTCACGGTGGCGGGCGCAGTGCAATGCCACATAGGGCGCGTCCTAGGTGGACGTGACCTATGAGGTAATGCACTGTTCATAGGCAGACGTTACCGCTTAACATCAGGTGGGCCATCTGCTTGTCCCGTCATACAAGTAGTATAAAAAAAAAAACGTGGTACCTGCGGCCGACTGAGGCGGAACTGCAAGAACGTGATAGCGCTATTTCTCACTTGACCGCGGGAAGATATTAGACATAGATTTGAGGCGCTCACAAGTAACTGACGTAAGCGACAAGTGACAAAACTTAGTTTTGTTTAAAAAGTAGCAAATATCAAAATACTTCCTTTTAGTTACGTACTGTGATTATCTACCGAATAATACTATTAAAACTTCCGTGAGTAATATTCATAATTGAAAAAACCGGTAATAACTCGAGTCGGGTGTTTGACTCGGAACAAGTACCTACGTGAGTTATTACCGGTTTTTTCAATTATCTACCGAATAGTATAAAAATTAGTCATTATTTTCTATATTCGAAGGGTGGACGTAAAAACAGTTATACAAGGGCCGTTTAAAAAAAAAACAATCTATAGAGAAAAGTTTCACCAACCGCATTTCTGCATTTTTATTTATTTAGATGACATACTCAAGTAATCACTATATTAAGGCGATATGTTAAAATACCGAATGGGCGGAGTCTAGCCAGAAAACAATAGCTGTAAGACAGTGACAGCGCTATTGCTCACTTGAACCCGGGAAAAGGTGAGGTATAGATTTTTGCCACTCGGAAGTAACTGACGTAAGCGACAAATGATAAAACTTCGTTTAGCTTCTAAAGTAGCAAATATAAAAATAAATTATCTATAATTAATGTAAGTAATGTGATTACCTACTGAATAATATATAAAAATATGCTTAATACTTTCTCTAGTCGAAGGTGGGACCTAAAAAGGGCTTTAGAAGAGCCAATTTCAAAAAATAAAGCTATCGAGAAAAGTTTCGCGAATCGTGTTTCTAGTCTATAATTTATTTAGATTACATCCTCAAGTAATTACTGTATTAACATCAAGTTTGTAACCTTTACTGATAATGAGTGAGCATGAAACGAAACAACTCCAAAATTTTAACATAGCGTCTTAAGATGACGTTTGTAACCTTTACTGAATGAACACGTAACCCAACGACTCCAAAATCAAGGAACCTCGTCTTAACACCAAGGTCTATGCAAAGATTCAGAATTTTTCATCAAGCTTCTCAGATTTGATTCTAGATAAATAAATATACAGAGGTGAAAGTCGCAGGTAAGGTTCCGAGCTAAATTTGTAAATCTTGAGAAATCGGGGTCTAAGAGTAGATAGAAAAAAATGAGACAGACAGATCAAATGGGGTGCCAAGGGTTTGCTGTAGGGGTTTTGTAAAATTACTTTTCCCCATACTTAGAACTGAAACTCATTTTTTTGTTCATCTAGCCTATACGTTTGGTTTATCTATGGATAGGTCTTCAAAAATGATATTGAGGTTTCTAATTTTTTTTTCTGAACTGAATAGTTTGCGCGAGTTTCACTTTCAAAGTGGTAAAAAGAGTCCCACCCCCCCCCCCTCGTAACTTCTAAAATAAAATATGATGTACATTACCATGTAAATTTCCACCGAAAATTGGTTTGAACGAGATCTAGTAAGTAGTTTTTTCATAAACCGTAAACCATCCAAGAACTTTTATATTATGTTACTTGCTGCTACGGAACCCTTCATGGGCGAGTCTGACTCGCACTTAGCCACTTTTTGTATGAAGATTTCTACCTTGGATTGATTGTTATATGCAGAGGTTACCGCTACACATGTAAAATAGATGATTATTTACCTTTGTACTCCATGATAGGCTTCATGCTGTGCTTGTTGTGCTTGGCGGCTGCATTACGTTGCTTGATGGTGAGGTTGAGGCGACCCATCAAGTTCATCAGCTGGCAGAGGTTCGAACGTCTAGAACAAACAACATCATCCATCATCATCAGCCTAAACTTCTGATAAGGGATCACTCTCTTTGTGAGTGTGGTCTTGATGAGGGTAATGTTGATCATATTTTCTTTAGTTGTAAAAATAAACCTTTTTCTCTGTATGATATTATTCCCTCTGATATTCCTCGCCCCACTTCCTTTAAATGTCTCCTTGCCCTTGTTTGTTCACCTTTTGTAAATATTTTATGTAAATATATAGATAAGTTTAAAATTAATCTTTAAGCTTCGTACTATCTTGTGTTCTTATAATTACTTATATAGTTAGTTTCAATTTGTAATATAAAATTTTAGTTGTGTTTTTTAGATTGAATTGGTAGGTAGTTCAACTTGATACTTTTTTTTTTTTTTTTTTTGGCACGCCATTCACTTTCCATACACCGGAATAACCTTCGTGCAGAAGCTGCACTTGTTTTAAAACGTGACATTGGCGAAATTGTGGTCTATTCCGCAAGGGCCACTTGTTCAAGAACTGAACTGAATCATCGACAGCCGATAGACGTCCACTGCTGAGTGCTGACTTATGAACATTGCAAATACATAACAACCTCTGTGGCGCGGCGGGCGAAGGTTCGCCTGCGACGCAGGATTTTGTGGGTTCGATTTCGGCCACGGAACAAATATTTGTAAGATCTGCATATATTTGTTCAGGGTGTTCTGGGTATTTTCTAAGTATAAAAATTAAAAAAAAATGTATGTAATGTATTAAGTATATCAGTTATCTGGTACCCATAACACAAGTTCTGATTAGCTTGGGGCAAGATAATCCTGTGTGATCGGTCCAAAGAATTCTTACTTAAAAAAAACGCCTCTTTGTCTCGGCGGGTGAAGGTTCGCCTGCGAAACAAGAGGTTGCGGGTTCGATTCCCGCCTCAGAACAAATATTTGTACGATCTGCAGATATTTGTTCTGGGTATTTTCTATGTATAATAAAAACCTATGTAACCTACCTATGTAATGTATTATTAATGTATTATCAGTTATATAGTACCCATAAAACAAACTGCTTAGCTTGGGACTAGATAATGTTATGTGAACTGTCCAGCATTATTTATTCACTGTAGCCTTGAAGAGGAGAGATTATAGTTTTCAGGAAAGACAGACGACGGTAGTTTATTCCACTCCTTAGCAGTTCTCATTATAAAGGTAGAACCGAAGGTAGGACGAATAGAGGGTATACTAATGAGGTAAGGGTGGTACCGAGCCGTGCGTCTGCTAGTCCTATGATGAAAAGGAGATGGTAGAATCAGATCGTGCAGTTCCTGGGAGCATTCCCCGAAATAACCTATAGAAGATAGAAAGGCATGAAACCTTACGGTGGTGCTCGAGACTCTGGATCTTAGTCTCCGCCATATGTTGCTCACCAATAAGCCTGAAAGCTGTGCGTTCGATCGAGTCCAAGGAAGCGAGCTGGTGTTTGGCCGAGCCATCCCAAACGTGGCATGTATATGACTACAGGCAGACATACCTGTTAGTGAATATGGCGAGTAGATGGGTCAGCTGTTCGCTGTGCTCCGAGTTCATGAGAGCCAGCAGCAAGGCCGAGTGGCAGCGCAGCAGCGCCGTGAGCCACGTACAGACACGCAAACAACTGGAACAAATATACAAATACAAATAAGTTTATTGTTATAAAATAGATTATATACAGTTTGATTAAAGACAGTGCCTCGGAACAAATATTTGTGCGATCTGCAGATATTTGTTCAGGGTGTTCTGGATGTTTTCTATATATAATAAAAAAATAATGTACAACTGATATCCGTATTTACAAATAAGTATATCAGTTATCTAGTATCCATAACCTACCTGACTGCCATATCGGCCAGCTCGTTCAACAAGGCTGGCACGTACGCCACTGGCAGCGCTGACACCGTGCTCACGTCCGCGACATCCACGGGAGGAGACGGAGGGGTCTGCGAGGCAGTATAACACTAGCTATGACAATACTCACGCGCTGGTCTTCCTGACTGCCATATCGGCCAGCTCGTTCAACAAGGCTGGCACGTACTCCGCTGGCAGTGCTGATACCGTGGTCACGTCTGTGAGATCCACGGGAGGAGACGAAGGGGTCTGTGAGGCAGTATAACACTAGCTATGACAATACTCACGCGCTGGTCTTCCTGACTGTCATATCGGCCAGCTCGTTCAACAAGGTTGGCACGTACTCCGCTGGCAGTGCTGACACCATGCTCACGTCTGTGACATCCACGGGAGGAGACCGAGGGGTCTGTGAGGCAGTATAACACTAGCTATGGCAATACTCACGCGCTGGTCTTCCTTACTGCCATATCGGCCAGCTCGTTCAACAAGGCTGGCACGTACTCCGCTGGCAGTGCTGACACCGTGCTGACGGCCACGTCCAGTCTGTTCTTTAATAGCACCGTCTTGATTATCCTGGAACGAAACGGTTTTTTATAAATAAATAATAATGCTGGATAGCTCACACTACATTATCTAGCCCCAAGCTAAGCAGAGCTTGTGTTATGGGTACTAGATAACTGATATACCTAATACAATACATTACATAGGCAGATATTTTTTATTATACATAGAAAATACCCAGAGCACCCTGAACAGATATGGTCATGAACGTCAGAGGTTTAGACGATATGTTAACATTTTGGAGTCGTTGCGTTATATGCTCACTCAGTAACAGTAAAGGTTACAAACTTGATGTTAATACAGTAATTACTTGAGGATGTAATCTAAATAAATCATAGACAAGAAACACGATTTGTGTTTCTTGTCTATTATGTCTCAGGGTGGCGGGCGCAGTGCATGCCACATAGGGCGCGTCCTAGGTGGACGTGACCTGTGAGACAATGCATTGTTAAAGGCAGAAGTTACCGCTTAACATCGAGAGGACAATCAGCTTGGTCCATCACTCAAAAAAAAAAACAGGAACACATTTTGCGAGCACAGTGATCACTGCACTGCGCACTGCTGTTTCTGCTTTGCGGCAGAAATATGTATGGAGGTAGTACTTCCCCGGACGAACTCTTTCACAAAAAAGCTCTACTACTACTAAACTTATGCGGGCGAAGCCAAGCACACATGCTAGTTGATGATTAAGATACTTTTGACTTTGATGTCGCAGCGGGCGATTAACCGGCTGAGATGCGAGAGGTTGCGGGTTCGATTCGCGCAGTGGAACAAATGTTTGTAGGATCTGCAAATATTAGTTCCAACACACAGGTTGCGGTACATGGTACTCATAGTTCCTGATACCCACGACACAGGGGATCCTAGTGTGGGATCAGGACTATGTATATGACTGTTGGGTGTTATGTTATGTAACTTACTCCTTATCCTTAGAATGCAGTCCCTGCATGAGCAATTTAGTGAAGTTTTCATTGATGGCCGTCTGCGTTCGACTGTTCACATCTATGGAGAGGTTGGATAATCTCGCTTCCATCGGCACTTCAACCTGAAAGGTTGAATTTGCTATAATAGAGGTTGATTTTGCTAGAATAGACGTTGAATTTGATGTAACACAGGTAGCAAATTTACTATAATAGAGGTTGATTTTGATAGAATAGACGTTGAATTTAATGTAACACAATTTGCTATAATATAGAGGTTGAATTTCCTATAAAAGGGGTTGTTTTTTCTATAAATAGAAGTCGAATTTCCTATTACACCAGAGGTTGAATTTGCTATAATATAGAGGTGAGGTTGAATTTGGTATAATATAGAGGCTGAATTTCCTATTGTGAAGGTTGTTTTCTCTATAAAAAGAGGTCGAATTTACACATTACAACAGAAGTTAAATTTCCTATAATAGATGTTGAATTTCCTATCATAGAGGTTGTGTTTTCTATAAAATGAGGTTGAATTTGCTGTAATATTCGCTTTCATTCGTTAATCGTGTTACTGGTTCTTTTATAGACACACATCATGGTGTCAAGAGAATGAACCAATTTGGTAAAAGGATTTAGTTGCATTTGCTTTAAGAGGTTGATTTGGCTATAGGATTTGGGTATATATCGGTAGTAGGACAGCTAATTGGCTATAAATAAGCCAGTAGCTAGTTCAAAAGCGGAATGTAGTCTCAAGCTAAACCAACCTGTCCGCCGGGCACCATTCGCTTCCTGCTCGCCACCCCGCCGAGAGGCTCAACGAGTTGCACGTGAGCGCCTTTGTCGGACCTAACTTTGTTAGTGTCATTCTGTTTCTGACTCGACGGTTGGAGGTTCCCTCTGATGAGTACTTGCGTTTTTGTTTTAAGGTCTGGCGTCTGAAAAACACACAATGAACAATAAATACTACATACATGGTAAGCGTTTCGGTTCCACCTTTGTAATGCGAACAGCTAAGGAATGGAACAAGTTGCCGTCGTCTGTCTTTCCTGAAAACTATAATATGGGTCTCTTTAAGGCAAGAGTGAATAGGTGCCTTCTAGACCTTCGTGCTCCAACGTCGGCCTCATCGTCACTTACCAACAGGTGAGATCGAAGTCAAAAGAGGGACCTGAATTTACTCAGAATGATAAGTAATTTAATAAGTGGTTGAATTTTTTAGGGAGGTTGAATTTCCTATAAAAGAGGTTGAATTTCCTATAAAATATGTTGAATTTCCTATGAAAGAGGTAGTTTTTTTAAGGTGGTTGCTTTGGCTCGTGGCGCGAAATTCAAATTATTTCGTGTTTTTTGCTCATCACAGCTCATCAACATTTATTCATATAGCGAAAACTTTGTTCCCGGTAATTATAATATAAGACATAACACACAAGTTTTAATTTATAGTATCACGTAAATATGATTAGTTTGGCTATGAATGTGCTTGAAAGAAAAAAAACTCTGTATAAAAACCATTGAAGCACAATCGTAGCTAAACTAATCATATTTATGTGATACTATAAATTAAACCTCTTCAGATGGTTCACATCGTATGTCCATAATAGATGCCAGACTGTTGTTCTTAGTGGATATTCCTCCTCACCCTTATTTATTCCTTCGGGAGTGCCACAGGGGTCCTTATTAGGTCCCCTCCTCTTTGCAATTTTTGTTAACGACATCTCGTCCTGTTTTGTGCATTGTAAGGTTCTACTTTATGCTGACGATATGAAAATCCTCAGTAAGATACAGTCTATCACGGATGCAGGGCGTGTGCAAGATGACCTTATGAGTTTTGAAAACTACTGTATCCGGAATAAACTGGACTTGAACGTCTCGAAGTGCTTTGTTTGTTCTTTTACTCGTAAACAAACTACTATTAAATTTAATTACACTCTTCACGGTACACCTCTTTCACGAGTAGATACAATCCGAGATTTAGGTGTATCTTTTGATACCAAACTACTCTTTGACATCCATATCGATAACTTAGTAAATAGGGCATCCAGAGCACTTGGTTTCGTTTTGCGAATGTCGTCTGAATTCTCTGACATAAAGACGTTTAAAATTTTGTATTGTGCATTTGTACGCAGTCTATTGGAATACGCCTCTCCAGTGTGGAACCCTTGCTACGACGTCTATACCGCAAGGCTTGAAGGCATTCAGAAAAGGTTTTTGCGGTATTTGCAGTTTCGTGCTAAAGTTTTCCTTCCCGACTATCTGACGAGATGTCGTAAGTTTCACTTCCTCCCCCTATATGAAAGAAGGAATATTTCTGATCTATCCTTCCTCTTCGGCATAGTGAATGGCTCTGTGGACTGTCCTGAGCTACTGGAACTGTTGGGATTGCGCACTAGCGGAACAGCGTTGAGGAACCTTAACTTGCTGTACGTACCGCGTGTCAGAACGAACTACCGTCAGAACGCTTTTATTATCAGAGCATGTAATTCGTTCAACACATTGGCGAAAGTGAATGTCGATGTTGATATTTTCAACACCTCTGTGGTTAAGTTAAAACGTATGCTTAATGATCATTTCTTTTTGGGCTGCAATGTGTCTAGTCAGCGTAGTGTGTAGGTACTTATTTATTTATTTTTATCTAAATTCAACTCAACAATGTAACTATGTAAGTATTTATTATTGTTTAATATCTTTATGGTTTATTTTTCTTTTGTCGTCTACTGATTTTTAGTTCTAGTTTATCCATTTAGTAGTTTATTTGTAGAAACTTATAATTAGCCTTCTGCTTTTTAACATGTTTAAACATGTTATTTTATATATATATACATAGTTTGTGTTTAGCTGTTAGTTTCTCTAAAATTGTAAAAATAAAATAAAATAAATAAATAAAACTTGTGTATTAGGTCACATAATTACCGGCAACATAGTTTTCGCTATCGGAAGCAGTGTTGACGAGCTGTAATGAGCAAAATACGCGAAAAAATTCGAATTTCGCGCCACTAGCGAAAGCAACCACCTTCAAGTGAATTTCCAATAGCTTCTGGCGCAGTCGGATAATATCCGAGGAGGGTTATGTTTTTCGAGTGTATGTATGTATATTTCTTTGGCACGCTCTGTAGCCTAAACAGCTTAATGGATTTTAGCTTGAGAGGTGTCGTTAGATTCATCTTAATTGTGAGAGTGACTACTGAGTATATCCAAATTATACACGCAGTCGTGTTTTCTTTAAAATTATTGTATTTGAAAACAATATCTTGGTCGAATTTCCTAATCATGATGTGGAATTTCTTAGGAGATTGTATTTCCATGAATTCAGTTGAATTTGCTAAACATGAGGAAAGAGGTTGAATTTTCTCTGGAAGATGTTGAATTTCCTATGAAAGAGATATTTTTTTTAAAGTGGAAACTTGTTGATAAGATTCTTTGGTATAAGATATGTCCTGGTTGCTGGATAATTGTAGAATGTGTTATTACTGGAAGAAAGTGTTAGGTGAGTCAGTCGTGGGAAGCAATGGCGGCGATGAGCTCACCACTTGCCACGTCTATAGCCCACGATGGTGCAACCCACATTGAAAAGAGGCCCATTGAGGCTCTGCCTACCCCTTCGGGGAAAGAGGCGTGTGTCTATGTATGTATGTATGGAATTTCCTGTGAAAGTTCACTTTCCTAATAAAAGTGAATTTCCAATAGCAGATGTTTATTTTAAAATTATGTAGAACATCTTCTAATAAAATAATAAAATAATGCTGGACAGTTCACACAACATTATCTAGCCCCAAGCTAAGCAGAGCATGTGTTATGGGTACTAGATAACTGATATACTTAATACAATATATAACATAGATAGATATTTTTTATTATACATATAAAATATTCAGAAATCGAACCCGCAACCTCCTGCGTCGCAGGCCAAGCTTCGCCCGCCGCGCCACAGAGGTCGTCAAATGAATCTTCATTAATTAATTAAGTTAAATTTGCTAAACAAGAGGTGAGAATTTGATAAATGAACACTTACAACATTCTCAAAGGACATGATGGGCCCCTGACTGTAGCCGAGCAGCAAGTCTCCTGTTGTCTGCAGTCTGCAGCAGGTGAGCGGAAGGGGGACGGCATCGGATGTGGTCGCCTGGATGGTCAGCGATGGCTTCATGGGTTTCACTGATGAGCTGGAACATATAAGAATACAAGTAATCAATTTTTTTAAATTTAAAATACCCTCATCGCAATGAAACGGCTGAACCGATTTTGTTCAAACATAGCTAAGAAAACTCCCAACAAATACACCTTTCAAACAAAAACAAAAAACGAAATCGGTTCATCTGATCGGGTACTATGGGACAGACACACACACACAGACACGTCAAACTTATAACACCCCGTCGTTTTTGCGTCGGGGGTTAAAAACAATAGAATACGATTGGGTAGTTTCCTGTCTTTGTATGCAAAATACAGTCTTCTTACCTCCATACCACTTAGTCATTGGTTCTTTCTTGGTCACCTTGTTTTATGATTAAGTGGCTCTGAAAAGGGCCCTGAACCAGTGAGGTGGCAAAGGCTTATTTTGCACATGTCTTCAAATGGTTCTATGACATGACAGGACTTGTTGTTTTTTTTTTAAATACATCTTGGAATGACGGAACTAGCAGATGGCCCACCTGATGTTAAGCGGTACCCTCTGCCTATGGACAGTGCATTATTACATAGGTCACTACCACCTAGGACGCACCCTATGTGGCATTGCACTGCGCCCGCTATAAAGATGAAAGTCTGATGTGCCTGTAATTGCAGAATTGGCCTGGTTCCTAGCTTATTAAGGAATAAATAACTAACTAAACTAACTAATACTTAACTATCTTGTGTGTATTAACTTTTTTCGGTGTATACTATGTTGGTGACTCTAATAAATAAATATAAATAAATTAATAAATAAATGATACACAACACAAGACAAGACAAGTTCACACAACATTATCTAGCCCCAAGCTAAGCCAGAGCTTGTGTTATGGGTACTAGTTAACTGATATACTTAATACAATACATTACATAGATAGATATTTTTTGTTATACATAGAAAACACGCAGAACAACCTGCAGATCGCACAAATATTTGTTCCGAGGCGGAAATCGAACCCGCAACCTCCTGCGTCGCAGGCGAACCATCGCCAGCCGCGCCACAGGGGTCGTCCATTAGGAATGTGTTATTACTGGAAGAAAGCGTTAGCAGAGTCGGTCAGTAATGGCGGCGATGAGGTCACCACTTGTCACATGTATATTCCACGCTGCAACCTACAGTGAAAAAGGGCCATTAGATTGCTGTTTTTTAGAGTTTTTTTCATTGATAGATCTTTGTTTGACCACGATCTCACCTGTTGGTAAGTGACGATATGGCCGAAGATGAAACACAAAGGTCTAGAAGGCACCTATTCACTCTAGCCTTGAAGAGACCCAGATTATAGTTATCAGGAAAAACAGAGGACGGACATGTATGTAAGACATGGCAGTTTCTTCACCAATAATGTTATACGTACCCATTTAACGTTTGTGTGTAGTAATGCACCACCCCACTCCTCGTAGCCGCGGCTAGACTGAGCTTCACCATCCCCTCATCTTCTTTAAGGTCAGCGTCCACTATCCTGGGCGCATCTTCCAACACGAAGTTGTACGTCGGTGTGTGTACAATCGGCACACTGGTCAGTGATTTCTTGCGGTTTTTCTGTCTTTTATTCGGTGTGGGCTCATCCCCGTTGGTTATTGTTGTGTGGTCTTCTGTGATAGTTATATCCCAGAACGATAGAAGGCGTTCATTTCTGTAACAAACATTTTAAACTATGACAATGGGTCAAATGCAAAAACAGATATGGTTTATCAATGGGGAGCCACAGATAACTAATCTCAGATGGCATCACCATAGCTGGTGCTTGTCATTTAGTGGTCTTGTCTTTTTCTCATCAGAATGGAAACGGTGTGTACCTTTATGTTTACACTGAAATGCACTACACAGAGGCATGTTTTATACCAGCCTATTATTTAATGTTTATTTACTAAAATTATCCATTGATATTTGACACATTAGTCAGTTTTTTTTTAACATTGATAGACCTATGTTTGGCCACGAAACAACACCAGCGATAATGCGCCACCTAGCGAGATTAATAAGCAGTGTGTCTCCCCATTCATCATCATCTTTTTATTTCTTCTATAAAGTAGGTTGAATTTACTAAGAAAGTGGTTGAATTTACTAAGCATGAGGTTGAATTTTCTATGGACTTTAAATTAGTACAATATAAATGTCTATAACTTGAAATATTACTTGCAGTGAGCCCTCAATAAGCCAGCACATGTCGTTAACCTTGGCCAGAGACAGTAGAGCAGTCTGTGATGCAAAATATTAAAAGAGAAGTCTATCTAATCTAGCTTTTAGTAACATGTATGTGTGAACCCTCAATAAACCAGCCTACATAGGTAACCCTTACCAGCAATAAAAGAAAGGCAGAGAAAAGTAGGTTGAATTTGCTAAGCAAGAGGTTGAATTAAATAAATAAATAATGCTGGACAGTTCACACAACATTATCTAGCCCCAAGCTAAGCAGAGCTTGTGTTATGCGTACTAGATAACTGATATACATAATACAATACATTACATAGATAGCATTTTTGTATTATGCTTAGAAAATACCCAGAATACCCTGAATAAATATCTGCAGAACGTACAAATATTTGTTCCGATGCGGGAATCGAACCCGCAACCTCCTGCGTCGCAGGCGAATCTTCGCCGCCGCGCCACAGAGGTCGTCGAATCGTGAGAAATTGCTAAGTAATTGCTAAGCAAGCTTAGCAATTTCTCACAAACAATGAGACACAGCAGACTAGAATATTATACCTTTTGAGGTAGAATTTTCAAGGGAGGTTGAATTTTACCTAACCAGAAAACTATTTTTTTTATTTAAAAAAAAAAACTTTGTAATTTATTTCTACAAATAAAGTAAGTAAGTAAGTAAGTAATTATTTATTTCAGGAACGGGTACACAAAAAATATTTTATTACACAACATTTAGACTAGTGACTGCCCTCTGTACTAGTGAAACTGTATGACCAGTGTTGCCAATTTTATTTTTACGAACCCACCAAATGTGGCCTCATCCTCATTCTCCTCATGGCCCACCAGAAAACCACAAAAACCATCGGTCTCGCAAACCACCAGAAAACCACTAAATGTTGGCGAAAAAACATAGACAAAAAAAAATTAAAACTTATCAAACTTTACCCAGTTCCCATATATATAGTCCATAATCAAAATTGTTTAGGAAATTGACTAACTAATCAAAGGAATTCCCTAAAACCACCTCCTAAGTTCTATTGTGTTGCCTACATAACAAAAAAATTACCCTTAGTCAATCATTTATTTATATATTCTGACTATTTTTGTAAAAATTGTACTAGTGAGTGATTAGTGGTTGTTGTAGTGCCTAACCACTAACTGAAGCAATCAAAGACACTAGAAAAATCCACTAGCCACTAAATCCAATATTTACTCGTTAAACGGATAGTCTAAACCACCAGAACTAGTGGAAATTCCACTGAGTTGGCAACACTGTGTATGACAGCAGGGCAGATAGATAGATGAGCAGTCATTGCTGATAAGTCTATTGTCACAGTGGAATATCTAATTTTGGGTCACTTATCTCTTGTTTAACTACTGAATTGTCCTCCTTTGGTCTACAGTAAATTTATATAGCTAGAAATATAACTTACTGTGAGCCCTCAATAAGCCAGCACATGTCATTAACCCTGGCCAGAGACAGTAGAGCAGTCTGCGATGCATTGTGTCCTAATGTTTTGACTATGGACGCCCTGCCTTTGTACAACCTCCACAGCCGGACCTGCCATGATGCTGCGACTAGGTAATGTGCTTCTGTTTCCTGAAAATAATGTTAAGGGAATAAAACAGAGGTAACACAATAAAAAAAAAACTTAGTGTGTATGTACCCCTAATTAATTACGTAATTAAAACAGAGCCCAGTGTTGAGTGTTAAAAAAATTGCACATTTATTTTTTCAACACACTTACTCATAAAGTGGCTCTAATTTCACCGTAATTAGGCACATAATAATGACACCTGTAATCATACTGTGACTTTTTCATTGCTATTATTCACAAGTGAGTTATAGAGACAGTTGAACATTTACACAGAGTGTGTATTTCTGTTTTACACCTGTTATCTAACTGTGACTTTTTTATTGCTATTATTCACTAGTGAGTTATAGATACTGTTGAACATTTACACACAAGTGTGTATTTCTGTTTTATTATTATTTTCTTCACAAATGTGTTGAAAAACGTCGTATGATACACGTGTGTATTGATGATTACCGTCCTCGGCTCTCTAAGACCCTGTTAGCTACCCATGCTGTTGCTGATGCTGCACGCACCCTTAGCTGTTAGCTTATCTGTATGATTAGTTTTCCATGGTATGTTTTTTTTTTATATTTTTTTAAGCTAACGGCTCTGGTCTCAATGGCGCCTGAGCGGTAATCACCAACATTACACACTTGTACCGTAATGTACTATAATAAGTGTTTTTCTATTCTGCACTGCAAGTATGAACTTTGCATCGATATGACATCGAGATCGCGAAGGTTTCGATTGTTATCGATCTTGTTAACGAATTTGGAAGTACGTAAGTGCCTTCGATAAGGATTTAAGGTGGGATTTCTGTGGCACGACTAATGCCCGATATAAGTATTTAATTCAAATTCAAAATTAAAAAAAAAACGTTATTTCAGGCTCACCTACTGAGAAATGCACTAAACCTAAACAGTACGCCCATATCAACATAAATACCTTAGAAACTAACATACACATAAAAACACTTTATTTATAACTTAATCTAACACACGTGTGATCGCCGACGCGTCGCGGCCCGGGAGATCAGGTAACAGGCGGCCCTTGAACCGCCGGAACTTCACTCCTTTTGGCCAGAAGTCAGGGCTCAAGTAAATCTTTACATTTTCCGTAGGGACCCTCACCATAAATGAGCTAAAGCTCACATTATGACGAGAGTCCAACTTCATGACCCTCAATCCCACTCCGGCTTTCCTCTTGGTACTCCACCACCTCTGCGGCCTTCACGTCGAAGTAGACGCGGGACACGTAGATCTGCGTAGTGGAAAGTTGTAGTGGGGTATTTAGAAAAATCCTTTGTTTCATCGATTTTTAGCATTGTAAACAACGTTTTAGGGTTTATTTCGGATAAACTTTCAGTGTTTACCAATATTGCCATTTGTTTTAGTAAACATATTGAAAATATATGTCATTTTTCTAAAGCGTTGTTTCTATCTAAGCGCGAATCTTTCTAAACGTTTGACAAAAAAAAAATTGTTGTCCTTTTTTGAAATTTAAAAAATATCGTTTTAAGTTAAGATTTGGATCAGTTGAGCTACCTTTAGATCGTTAGCAGCGGTATTCAGGTAGCACAATTTTTAATTTTGTACACACCATCTTGCTGCCTTGAACTCGATGGAACGTAGAGCTTTCAAGCTTATAGGTGAGCAACATATGGCAGAGACTAAGATTCAGAGTCTCGAGCACCGCCGTAAGGCGTAAAGGCACGCACCTTTCGATCTTCTATAGGTTACATTTCGGGAAATGGGAGCATTCGCAGGAACTGCACGATCTGATCCCACCATCTCCTTTTCATCATAGGACGAGCAGGCGTACGGCTCAGTACCATCCTTACCACATTAGTATATATACCTTCTATTCGCACAAAACGTTTCAGTTCTACCTTTATAATGCGAACTGCTAAGGAGTAGAATACACTACCGTCGTCTGTCTTTCCTGAAAACTATAATCTGGGTCTCTTCAAGACTAGAGTGAATAGGTGCCTTCTAGCCCTTTGTGCTCCATCTTCAGCCACATCGTCACTTGGTGAGATCGTGGTCAAACAAAGGTCTATCAATGTTAAAAAAAACCTTCTTATATTAGTTGTTCTTACTTATTCTTTCTTTAAATAAATTTTATAAATTTATATTTAATAAAGAAAAGTTAATTCATATCTACTAATTTTTGTATGCCTCTGGTAGCCGCTTCTCAAACGGATTATACTATTAAAAATATCCTCTTCTATTTCTTCTTAGCTTTTTGTCTTACATCCTCTGAAAAACAATAACCAAAGAATATATTTTCCTGTTAATAGATAGTACTCGTATATTCTTTGATACGTATTTCACAGATTGACAGTTCACCTTTTTATTTTATCAAAACGGCTGGTAACCAATGAGTTTCGCTACCAAGCCAAAGAAGTCTATTAAGAATTATCGAGTTATTCTCGATGAAATCAGTTTATATCGAATTGAATAAAGTCAAAAGTTTTTTATTCATTGAAATCACATGGATAATTTTAAATCGATGTCGCAAGTACGTAACTTCACCTTAACCGTTGGTAGAATGAATTTAATGACCGATGCCAAAAAATTAAAAAAAAAGCAAGCACGAAACGTAATTTTGACAGTTGAAATCGCTAATTATCGCTGTCGAGCTCATCTATTTACCGACACCTCTAAAAAGCCCGATAAGCTATCGATCATTACCAAAAATGGATTTAAGACTTATAATTTTATTGCTGGGTGATAAGGAAGAACGGCAACAGCATCACAATGTGATGCGTATTCGGAAGCGGCGTCTCAGAGACACAAACTGTCCTCTGGAACTTCCAGAAGAAGATTTTGTTCGTCTCTTTCGGGAGGTAGATGTACGGAGGACACCATATTCACTAGCCATATCGTGGTAATTACCTGTGGGAACTAACGTTTCGAGCAGCTGCTCGCTGAGTACCCCGATATCTCGTCGGGGTCACCAATATCGGCTCTTCTTGTACGGGAACCTATCTTTTTATTAGCCGACGGCTACACATGCATTCCTGAGAGACAACACGGTAAGACGCTCCCTTCAACCACCTTACACTGGACCCTATAAGAACTTTGGCAGAAGACCCACGACCATAATCTTGGACGTCGCAGGCAGGAATCACGAGGTTAGCGTCGATCGTGTGAAACCAGCACACCTGGAAGTTGAGCAAGCCCTACGAAGGTTCTAGATGAAAAAATATTACTGTTCTTACTACCCGTGAATCTACCAGCACACCTGGAAGTTGAGCAAGCCCTACGAAGGTTCTAGATGAAAAAATATTACTGTTCTTACTACCCGTGAATCTAACGAGGAATTGTACTGTGATCCCATTAAAATATATTGGACAACCGCATCGTATTTTCACTCGGCAACTCTACGAGCCAACCTCCTCGGCCTTGAATAAAATAAAATAAATATATAAATAAAGCTGGACAGTTCACACAACATTATCTAGCCCCAAGCTAAGCAGAGCTTGTGTTATGAGTACTAGATAACTGATATACTTATTACAATATATTAGGTACATAGATAGATATTTTTTATTATACATATAAAATACCCAGAACACCTGGATCAAATATCTGCGATCGCACAAATATTTGTTCCGAGGCGGGAATCGAACCCGCAACCTCCTGCGTCGCAGGCCAAGATTCGCCCGCCGCGCCATAGAGGTTGAATAAAAAGATAGGCTCCCGTACAAAAAAAGCCAATATTTTTGAGATTTTGGTGACCTCTGTGGTGCGGCGGGCGAAGGTTCGCCGGCGACACAGGAGGTTGCGGGTTTGGTTCCCGCCTCGAAACAAATATATTTACGATTTGCAGATATTTGTTCAGCAGGGTGTTCTAGGTTTTTTATGCGTAGGTAAGTATAATAAAAAATATCTATCTATGTAGGTACAGTTTTACCCAAAATATAAGTCCGATCGACTGTTTTCGTTTGCCCAGAAGAGCGCAACTGATATCCGACAGTAGCCGCACGTCATATGATTCGTACACTGTCGTACATTTTAACGGGTTATATCTTTAGTTTTAGTAAGGACACTATTTTTCAGAGTAAAAGTATAGCCATAGGTACGCAAATTTATATTATTTTTATTATATGACACCGCAGACTAGTAATAATAGTATTAGGAAACGTGCTAGATGAAATCACAAATAGAATACCTAGGTATACCTATCAATTTAAAGGATGAACGCCTTCCAGTTCCCCATCGTCATTTGAATCGATTGACGATGATGATGACGACTCATTTGTATTAATAATAAATTCATCCAGAGGACGGTCAAATGCTTCTTCTCTCGTTAAAAACTCCTTCTCATATTATATGGCGTAATTTACATCTCTGCGCCAATCTTCTGAAGAGATAGATGACAATTTTTCGTATTAAAGTCTCCTCTTCTTCTTAACTTAGGTTTAGGCTTTTGTGCATTATTTGCAACAATTTAGCCAATGTCAAGTGATTTATTTAATTATATTTTTATACCTAGTCAAGTCGTCAAACTTCCATAAGATTCATACTGACGTCGAGTTTTGTGACATGACCCTTGACTTGCGCATAAATATTTGCTCGGCGTGTAATCTGATTTTGGAAAAAAACATTCAATCCTCAGAAGCCATTTTAAGAAGAAAAGAAGAAGAAAAAGATGACGCACGTCTGAACGCGATTCTTTGACATTCAAACAACTAAAAAAAAACATGACATTCAAAAAACTCTGACATTCCCAGCTTAAGGCGCAATAGGTTCACAACATGTCAAGATATTTAATAGATACAGCATGTCAAGTATTTAGGTACAGAATTTTTAAGTTTTTGTTATGAGTTCTTACAGTTTCCAAAAAGAAAAGAAAATTGTATTCTTATGCTTTTTACCTAGTGAAATCATAAATTCAATAAACTATTTGAATTTCTTCACACGATAAAAAAACATATAAAAGAACCTTTTTAAAATTAATATTCTATTTTAGACTTACCTACATCTTACACGTCTTAATTTTTAAAACATTTGGTAACTTATCAATTATTAGGTAAGTGAAATCATCAACAAAATTTAACAAAACTCTAAAGGGCATTTTTATATTATTTTAGGGTTCCGTACCTCAAAAGGCAAAACTAGGATCACTTTGTTGTCCGTCTGTCTTTCAAGATTTTTTTGTCAGGAACGCGTAAAGGTATCAGACTAAATTCATATCAAATACTCAGGTTTACTGTCCCTTAGAGCTGTGAAAAAATCAAACTTCTAAGCATCTTCAAATTCTACAGCCGTTTATGCTGCAAATTTTCGACACTCGCAAGGGAATCAAACCTACAGGGTACTTCCCGTGGACTCAGAATCTTGAAATTTGGTACGAAGCAACGTCTTATTGCACAGATAAAGGAAAATTGCAAAAAGCATAAATTTATAGTTACATCATATAATAACAATAATTTTAATAATTTAAACTTACTACTTCATGATAATTTCATTTAGCAATAAAAATGCCATAACTTTAAATTAAACAGGGTGGCACATTTAGATCGGTCAGTATGAGAAAGTCTGAAACTATAAGACATGCAAAGATCTCTTTTTAGGAACGATATTATCATCGATTTTAGTTTTAAAAAAAACATATTTGTTTGTATTATTTACTGCTTAGGACCTATGCAATCGACATCTAATAAATAGTGTAAGTTTTATTTCAAAACGTCCGTGATCGATTCCCTTGCTGAGTACAAGTTTTTTTTACATGTATGAATGCAGTTTTTCTTGTTACTTAAATCGATGATATGGTTCGTTCGTTCGTGGTCGTATAGTTTCAGACTTTCCCATACTGACCGATCTAAATGTGCCACCCTGTATACCTACAGGTTTGTGCAGTACCCTCGGTGCGCGAGTCTGACTAGCACTTGGCTGGTTTTATTTTATACACAAAAACACGGTATCAAATCGTGAGCTCGCCTTCTTCGCCTCATACAAAAATGATCGTTGAAACTTTGTGAACCTATAGCGCCTTAAATGTTTTTGTCAATGGACGTCAGAGTTGTCATTTGACAAGCGATCGGGTGGTTATTCGCTGACCTAAGAGATTCCTTGCCAATAAAGTGTGACGTCATAACATGTTCTAAACGCAATCGTGGTTTGTAAACACACCACGTTAAGAAATTGAAAAATTGTATTCCGTATGACATAATACGTTGTCTATCATGCCCCATGTTTTGTTTTCTCCATCTGTATTCTGTGGGGGCCATCATTGTTATCTTTTTAACATGTACACCAGCAAAATACTTTGACTTTATACTTGATTTTACGTGATTCGAAATCATACATCCGTTCCTTTCGGAAAATTATTGGTTTAATCGATTTTAATTTTTTGTTTCTAATCGTCAATTACAGTATGTATATTGTGAATTATAGAATTGCTCAACCATATCTAATACAAATTTCATTTTATATAAAAATTCGAGTAAATAAAAAGATATGTAGGTAAGATAAACCAAATCACACACAATGTACTCTGCACTCAGCTAATATATAATGTAATCTGTGCTCTCAGCCGCAGACTCTAGATCCCTGCATACGTAGTATTTCTTTCTATGGTCGCTGCATAGAGGATGTTGTGAATATTGTGAACAGCCTGAATGAATTGTTCGGCTTATATTAGAGATCCTCCTCGCGTCGTATTCCTGAATCCTGAGGATCGTGACCCCCTCCATGGATCACTTTCTGCCGGACGATGTTGCGCCAATGAGATCTGTCACCAGCGAACTGCACGGCTTCGTGGACTTTTGAAATGAAATGAAATGAAAAAAAAATGAAATGAAATGAAAAAAAAATGAAATGATTTATTTGCGTGAATACAGGTAGTTTGGTTTTGGATTTAGTTTGAATCGACCAACGTAACGGGCTTCAGCCTTGTCGCCTCTTTCCCTCGATTTTGCCAGTGATAATGAGCTTCTCTAAGTTGTCTCTGCCTTTCCGTACTATATGAGCAGATGGAGGAAAGCCTAGTAGTTATCTTGAGTTCCTTGAGTATTGACACGTTCGTCCTACGTCCTGGCTGTCCAGGGGATTTGCAGCAAATTAGAGGTATTTGCGCTAAAATGTGTTTTTTTTGTCATTGCAATGAAAGCAAATTATCCTCAACCCAAAGTAATAGTCATAGGTACTATATTAATTGTAGAGATACAGTACTAAATATGATATTACAACACAAATTTGGTGATTATTGTTATTACTTACCTTTTTTACGAAAAAACTAAACCACGTTTCGTCCATGTTTTACAAAACGCGGAAGATTAAAGCTTGTTATTTTGGCAGTTCGTAACACGCTTGTAACGCGCCTAGTCGCGGTTATGAAATCTGACAATGGCATACAGAATACGATTAAACGATGATTCCACGCCGATATCGTAACGAGCCCTCGTTCTGTTGCGTTTGGTCATATCATAGAGAATAAGCCCCCTACTGACTCGATTGGGCCCACAATCTTATAGAATTCGCTATCGATTTCAACTGCCAATATGACGTTTGGTCCATGCCTTTTCCTATTCGTTAAAATTTTAGAGTTTATTTACCGACGGTAAAGTACTTTCGACATCGATTCGATTCGGTAAAAAACTATTTTTTTCGAGAATAACTGTCAAATTTATCTAATCGAGGCCTATCGAGTCCTACGTACTTGCACTGCTGGTCCGATAAGAATATTTTATTTGCTCGAATAGTAACTTCTTTCTAAGAGGTGTTACAATACAATTATGTCCCTTATATATTCTACCATCCAGATGGTGTGCAAATGTCATAATCAATTACTTTTAAGACAAGTTTGACTTACATAAAACGAAGTAATTAATTTTGTAAAAATTAAAAAAACCCTCAACACAATGAAACGGCTGAATCGATTTTGATCAAACTAGCTAAGAACATTCCCGACAAATTCACCTTTCCAACAAAAAAAAAAGAAATTGCTTCATCCATTCGGGAGCTACGATGCCACAGACAGACAGACAGACACACACACAGACACGTCAAACTTATAACACCCCATCGTTATTGCGTTGGGGGTTAAAAAAGAACCACTTGATTTATATCAATCAATCACATATACTCCTGATCCCACATCACTAGGAATTCCTCGAATAACAAAAAAAAACAATGTATGTTTATACGCGTTATACGCCTATTGTAAAGATTAGATCACGATTTTATTAATGAGAAAATTTATCGAAATTGTGTTTTAGTTCTTGTATGCCTTTGGATATATTTAATAAGATTTATATAAGATTACATTTTTCTTTAACTTTTGTATAATGTGTAGATTTTAATAAGCATATGTTTAAGAGAAACATATTATAGAGCATATTTTTTGCATAAAAGGAGACTCCAAACCCTGTTAAATTGTAGACCTTAAGTTAACGAAATAAACATTTTCTATTTTTATATTTATATTTTTTATAAGAGAAAGAAGTGTATTTGTTTCTTGACAGCATCTTAATAACATTAAAACATTTAAATAACAATGGGCTATAGAGACAGCTAGGTGTTTCACTACATGATTAAATACAAGATCCATAGAGTAAACAAGGTCTTTGACATAGCTCACAGAATAAGCAAGTTGAAGTAGCAATGGGCAGGCCATATAGCTCGCCAGATCCAACCACTTTGTTGGCTTGGGATAGTGATAATCATGAACCTGACGATGCAGTTTAGGACAGCCCCCACTTGATGGACCAATGGCATTGTAACTTTCTTGAACAAACTTGAATAATTTTACTTGTTCGTTCATTTTTGTGTCTGGTTTTTAGGTGTGATCAGCTTGAGTTATAGTACCCCTGAAAGGGCTTTGTGACCAATGTTTAAGATCCTTTGTGAATAGATGTAGAGGTCTTGTTGGAATTTAAAGTTTATTATAGTAAGCGTCATGTAAAAAGAATGCTGGAATGTATGAAGAAGTATGACCGCCAGCGTTCTTTTTACATGACGCGCATTATACTAAGGTCACTTTATGACTGATATATCCAAATAATATCATCAATAATAACATATGTTTGTTACAAATTCACACCATAACTTCACTGATTTCTATGAAATTTTGTACACAGATAGATTATGACCTAAAGACTAGTATAGGCTACTTTTTACCCTGGTAAAAACAAGAGCAAAGCTGCGGGCAGGCACAAGTTTGTAAATATATAACTTACCAACTTATGGGGTACAATTTTGATTGCGCTTATGCTATTTCCTTGTTTATTCTTATTTTCTACTGCGATTTCGTATTGATTTCTAGGTTTCCCACTCTGTATATCCCACTCTGTGACCGTGTCATCTTTGCTGCAGCTGTACAACCCGTACTTTCTGTTCCAATCCAATGCAGTAACTTTACTGAATGTATGTCCCGCTAAAATTGTTTCTATTTTAGCTTGTGCTACTGAATATAGAAGGATTTTCCCACTATGTGTGCCCAATGCTATACATTGAGTCTCATTTGCACTGATGCTAGCTCTCTTTTTCTTCTGTTTTGGCGTCTGTGGCTGAAATTGAAGGTTTCTAGGTTAGACACATATTTATGTTGTTGGAACACTGTGTTGACAAGAAATCACATTCTAGAAGATGCTTTGGGATAATATTGACTCTGTATGGGTGAGAAGAGGAGGAATAGTGCCAAAAACAGCAAATAATGTATTATAAACCACGTGTTGTACGTACCATGGAAAGCGTGACAGTTATCCAATGTAAACATGACGGTGGTGAGGTCAAATGGAGGTCTGGTGTGTACTGTTGTTTTAGCTCGTTGGTTTCTGTGTCCCATATCTTCAGTCTGCCGTCCGTTGCTATGGCAGAAAAATATTTTCCGTCTTCGGAAAACGCTACCTCTGCCATGTTTCGTACCTACACTTTATCACACTGACAGATTACGTTTCGTTCTATTCCTCCTCTGCCTTCCTGTTCAAAGAATGATGAAATGTTGTTTATTCAAATATATTATTATATATCTAAACTTAGTAAATTTTACATCTTTGGGCAAGTTACGTATTAAAAAATCCAAATGTAAAGATGGATTTATTTAGTTTTAGGACCATATTAAACGAAAGCTCTTGATCACAAAACATATGTAGTCTGTAAAATACTGCGTGAAATGTAGAGTAACTAATACAAGATTTAAAAAAAAACATTTCACGAGAAGAGTTGCTATAATACAAAAACATCAGTTTACTAGAAAGTTTTTGTATAATCGAACAATTATATATTATACATTTATAAATAATATAAAGCTCTTCATGAGCGCTTGGTCCAAGATAATTTAATACAATGTTTAGCCTTGTAAGTACTACTTTTTGAAAATCCTTTCCATCAACGCACGCTCACCGTTATTTGATTTCGTAACTGCTTAGGGTTGCCCTATCCCATGATGGCACAATCATTGTTTAGAAAAAAAACAGTTTCAATTTAGACTGGACGTCACGAACACCTGTCACGTTTGACATTATTGTTTTTCTAGATTTTCGTTTTGAGTTTGTCCGTGAACGCAAATGTAGGCGGGCGGGCGTAACTTGTTATGTTTTTAGTTTAAATAGTGCTCTCGTTCCACTTATCGAAAACCTCTTTATTTATAATCGCACCCATTCATTACAGCGAAACCTTTTGCCTAAACCAGTGAAGTGAAACAAAGGCAGTGTGACATTGGAACAGTTCTGTGAAATATGTGATTTATGATGTCATTATTCTTCGTGAATCCTTGAAAACATGAGTGTAAGTGCTGAAGCAGACGTGTCCAGTCCTCTGTCTGACGGGCAGAGCACCCTGGATCCTACGTTATCTAAGTCCTCGTCCGATAGTCAGAGTCTAAAGACCGAGGATATTGTGGTAGGTCAGGATGTCAGTTCGGAACCCAGCACCCCTAAAGCCACTCCAATGGCTTTCGTCATAGATTTCGGTGAAGCTAAGGCGGTAGACAATAGAAGACTAGAAGAATTAGCGAAAAAGTCTCAAGCCAGGCATCAAAGAGTTCAGTCTATGTCTGCAAGTTCGACTCGAACCATTCCTGCCATTCAGCGTCCGCCTATGAGCGCGAAACTACCTAGAAAAGCTCAAGGGTACAACTCTGAAGGCTACTTCTCATCCGATCAAGAAGACAGTGGCCTTTCCAACTCTCTAAAAGCACACAGAGCACAAAAAGTCCCCAGTCCGGTTACCAACAGAAACATCAAATCACCTCTATCTGATAGCTGCCAACCTAATCGCACATCTAAAAGCCCTATAGTTGATAGCATAATGTCTCGAAGCGATAACTTTACTCTCAACCCCCGTCATGGACTTAATCTGCCATTAAAATCAAATTCCTATGTTAAAGACGTCCAATATCACACAAAAATCATAGCTGATATTGTAGATCAGAGCCCTGTGCTGCTTGCAGACATATCAAGTCCAGAATTAGATATCCTTACTCCTGATAACATTTTGTCTATTCCGGAAGTAAAAAGTCCAATGAGGAAAAGTCGTGCGTCGTCCGAAACACCAGATCTCTTCAAGAGATGTATAGTAAATGAACCTTTGTACATTGACGATGATGTGGACCGTCAGTCGAATTCCTCAACTGGTACATACACAATAGAAGGTGACAACTACACTGAAGAACAAAAAGCCAGAATGAGTATTGACAGGAATTTTGCTGCGGCCGCTTTACACGATTCGTTCAAACGAGAGACAAGTGCAGACCCTGAGCTTATTTTCGATTTGCCTAACCGTGTCATAACCAAGGAACCGAGACGTGACACCGCTTTGCGTAGCCCTAATGCCACCTCACAGACATTTGGCATTCCTAAAGTGTCGAAGGACAAGAATGTCTTAGAAATATCTTGCTGCTATGAATCTCCAACAGAAAACGATCTGGCAGCTCAGACGTCGAAGCAAATCAAATCGACTCGAAGCTATCTGGAGAAAATTAAGAACAGAGTAAGGACAATAACTGAGAAAACCTTCCCAAAATCTCCTAAGAACGAAGATGATGATGACGTTGGGAGCTTCACATCAGTCACAACTTCCGGAGTCTTAAGTTCCAAATACCCTTATGTACAATCTGTCACGACATCAGGAGTCTTAAGCAAACACCAGCCCAAAGTAGAAGTTCCAACGCGCAGACGTTGCAGCTTAACCAAGTCTGAAATAGACCAGACCGATTTCATACACCGTCTCTCCCGAGAATCTTCAGTTCCCGTATCGGATTATCGATCAAGGGAGTCATCGGTTCCTATGTCTGATTACCTACATCGATTATCAAGAGAAACATCAGTACCAGTGTCACTTCCCAGCTCAAAATCAGCATTCGATGACCCTAAATTTGAAAGCACTGTCTTGAGAACGGCCCAGAAAGCTTTGCGAGATGATAACGGGGTTGCTTCTGATTTAACTCCTGATCAGGTTGTGGGGAAACTGTCAAACCTGAGTCTGAATCGGTGTAAAGGGGACAAGACTTGGATCCAGGACTGGGCTGACAGCGTCAAGAAGTACAATAATGTGTTGGAGAAGGATGATGTAGATGAACGTCCTCCGATCAGTCCGAGGAATTTACCGGGGAGAAGTAAGTTATATTATTTTATTACAACACAGGCTCACAATCTTAAGGCTGGGCCAACCTCAGTTTTCATCTAAAAAAGCACCTCTGCTCGTAAAAGCCATTTTTATTGAATATCTTGTAAAATATATAAATATATATATAAATATATTCTGTGGTGCACTCTGCTCATCTCAGAATTTCATGACAAAAACCTTTTTTCCCTGTAAAACGTCCATTCTATGACCTTCCTCATGATACATGTTATAAGTTTGTCAAATTTCATCAAGATTGGTTCAGCCGTTTAGTCGTGAAATGGTAACAAACCAACAGAGAGACACAGTTAGTTCTTTCTTTATAATATTAGCTCATATTAGTGTGATTCGTATTTTATACCTAACTTTTCCTGTATTATTCTTTTGTGTATTTCCGAGGCATTTTTGAGATGTCTCAAACAAAAGGCTACCTAACTTGTACCTAGCTTTAGCAACATTTACTTCATGGGCCAAGTCATGGGCTGTAATAACTTTGCTAAATCACGCTCTCATAGATTACCCATCGATCTAAAGATTACTTGCAAAAGGCAGCTAAGCCAAAATTGAATCAAAATTGGTGCAGCCAAGAAAAAGCAACAACAAAATGATTCAGTAGTTATCAACCATACAAGGACTTCTAAAATTACCGATTGTACACCTTGTCAATACAATGACTTCTAAAACTACCGATTGTACACATTATCAATACAAGGACTTCTAAAACTACCGATTGTACACCTTATCAATACATAGGCCGCGGTCTGAATCAGGCCATAATCGATAATAGCGCGCTCATAAGCTTTATTTCTTAGGCTTTCGCTGAATCAGACCGCTAATATCGATTATGGTCGACTATGGCCTGATTCGGACCTCGGCCAAAGACTTCTAAAACTACCGATTGTACACCTTATCAATACAAAGACTTCTAAAACTACCGATTGTACACCTTATCAATACAAAGACCTCTAAAACTACCGATTGTACACCTTATCATTTTCCATTCATTAAGATTGCAGATCTCCACACGATAAGAAATCTAAAGTCGCTGTGATAAGATCAATTATAAATTAAAACAATATTATCTGAAGATACAGTACGAAGATGCATGGTTCTCACAATTGTATCAAGCGATAATGACCTCTATACAAGGCATTGTTCAAATGATTCATTATCAAACGCAGTTATAGTGCGTAAAAACGTGGATACATTCGTCTTTGGCTTTAGAAATGTATGAAACGTGAGTAAAATAGAAAATTTGCGTAGAAGTGGGTCGGTACATAAATCAAATAAAATAAATAAATAATGCTGGACAGTTCACACAACATTGTCTAGCCCCAAGCTAAGCAGAGCTTGTGGTTATGGGTACTAGACAACTGATATACTTAATACAATATATTACATATATAGATAGATATTTTTAATTATATATAGAAAACACCCAGAACACCCTGAACAAATGAACATGAAATGACGTTGATGTGGGTACCAAGATAAGATAAAAAAAATTGGGTGAACACGTGTAGAAAAAACCATACAAAACGCTACAGTACAAAATAAAAGAACAAAATAGTAGGCCCTATACTTTGTCCTAGCTAAGCCCGTATGAATACATCCAACTCTACGACTGCGCCAACACCAGGCAGAAATCTTCATACAAAAAAAAACTCCTCGCGCCGCGCGCGGCTCTAAAAAGCGGTTTTTATTGAAATCTCGTAAATTAAAGATAATTTTACGAAACCCCTACAGTAAACCCTCGGCTTTGTTGTATTGATTTTATTTATCTAATTTTTTCCACAATAATATGCACCATTTTAACAAACAATCGAATAGGTAAAAAATACACGTAACTTTGTTTTCTATCGAGAAAATATTGGCCCATCCTGTTTCTGGTACAAGTGATCTCTCGGAATTATAATGTAGTATCCATACATATTTTTAATTTGAATATTGTTCTCGATTTAGTAAATTAAAAATCAAATCTAAGATCAGGAATTTTGAGGCATACCCCTCCCACCTTAAGGCGATATGTTACAATTTTGGGGTCGCTACGTTACGTGCTCACTCTTAACAGAGTGAGTACAGCAGTAATTACTTGAGGATGTAATCTAAATAAATCAAAAACTGAAACACAATTGGTGAATCGTTTCTAGATAGATTGATATCGGCCCTTATAGAATCCGTTTATGCGTATTCAAGTGAGTAGTAGCACAGAATAAATATTAGTACATGTAGTAGCGCTATCACTTTCTTGAAGTTATTGTTTTCTTGCTAGACTCCGCCCATTCGATATGTTCAGACCTGTCCTCGAGGGAGTGTTGGCCGAAGTCGAGCCGAAGTTTTTTTTTGTATACTACCAAGGTAGCAAACAAGCATACGGCCCACCTGTTGGTAAGCGGTTACCGTAGCCTATGGACGCCTGCAATACCAGAGCCAACAAACGCGCGTTGCCGGCCCTTTAAAAAATTCCAAACACCCGTTTTGATGAACCCCATACTGTAGTCACTTGGGAAAACCTCAGCACAACATCATGGAGAGAGAGATCATCTGGGAGATCATTCCACAACCGATACTTTACATTACCTGGTTGAGAGACGCACAGGACAGGAGACTGGCAAAAGAGAAAGGAGGCCTATACCCAGCAGTGGGTGATTCTGTGCTGAGATGATGATGATGATGATGAAGAGTGTACAAGCCTATCAAGGTCTTATAGCTTTATAAAAATCTTATGAGTAATTTGTATAATCGGATTGCGGCGTTCCGATTTAAAGGGTATGTCGGGTGGTGCTGGTGAAATTACAGGCACATGAGACTTTTCTACTCTGTGTCAGTTGGGCGCAGTGCAGCACCACGTAGGGCGCGTCCTAGTTGGACGTACCCACGATAATGGGAGGGGGTGGGCCACGTGCCAGTTCTGACACTTTAGACAAATAAGAGACAAATAAAAGTCTAGAATCGACTGATTACGTCACCCACTGCGTGCCAAATTTGGCACAGGCATAGTCATTCGCAGGATCCGTTTTAGGTCAGTGCTGTGTCACGGCAGACTGACCCACATAATGTCTGCATGTTCATAGTCTTTGACTGTCAGTGTGTATGATCATTTTGGGATAAAGGTGTTCGAACATTTTTGTATGGAAGGTGGCATCGCAATCGGAGACCGTCTTTATTTAAAAATTTCGTATCGGCGTCTCACTAAAACCTATAAATACGGATAGATATATATATATATAAGAACAAAAAATATTCTATATGTTCTAGAATTATTTGGAGTTTAAGATAACCATACCAAAATTACGAAACACAGGGCCACACACTTCCCACAGGGCTACAATATGGGTAAATTCAAGAGAAATATCAATAGGGCTCTTAATGGTAGGCAGCGCGTTTGTAATACCGTGGGTGTATTGTCAATCAGATATTGTCTTGCTGTCGGTCCCGGCTGTTATTGATTAATAGCAGTCGATAAGCCTTGTCAGAGGCCTTCGGGCGGCTTGACAAACTCTGACACCAGAGGCCAGCACTACCTCATACGAAACGACGACGATACCGTGGGTGTTGCAGATGTCCATAGGCGGCGGTGACTGCTTTACATCAGGCGGGCCGTCTGCTTGTTTGTCACCTTATAATATATTAAAAAAAAAACACTACGAAAATTAGAAAAAAAAACAGCAGCCATAAGTATTGTAAACATGAAAGTGGCAGATGAAACCACTTGTTATTTTACCATTTTAACCAAGGATATAACACGCAACAATATGATGGCCGCGGCCCGGCTCACCACAGTTCCGACAGAACACGTATAAAAAAAAACATTTTAAGTAAATACCTCAATCAATTACTTTTGGTAATTAACCGACTGTTCCGACTGGACACGTTCCGACTGGACACGTATAAAAAAAACATTTTAAGTAAATACCTCAATCAATTACTTTTGGTAATAACCGACTGTTCCGACTGGACACGTTCCGACTGGACACGTATAAAAAAAAACATTTTAAGTAAATACCTCAATCAATTACTTTTGGTAATTAACCAATTATGCAGCAAAACAATTTGAAATAATTAATTAATGTATGATATACAAACAAACACCTCATTATGTATACAAAATAACTCGACTGACCAATGTAACTTTGTTTGAATTTAATTAATTTATAGTTTTTATAATTAGTCGTTATATCATAATGTAGAGCACCCTTTCTCTTTTCGATGAGACTCGTTGTTTTTGGATCAATTCATGAGTAAGAGTGGAAGGGCTACATTGTAACCTATCGACGACCTCTGTGGCGCGGCGGGCGAACGTTCGCCTGGGACGCAGAAGGTTGCGGGTTCGATTCCCGCCTCGGAACAAATATTTGTGCGATTTGCAGATATTTGTTCAGAGTGTTCTGGGTACTTTCTATTATAAATAACAAAAAATATCTATCTATCTAATATGTTGTATTAAGTATATCAGTTGTCTAGTACCCATAACACAAGCTCTGCTTAGCTTGGGGCTAGATAATGTTGTGTGGAACTGTCCAGCATTATTTATTTATTTATTTATTTATTGATTTCCCGCGGCTCCACCCGTGTCTAGCCACGTAGCTTGCGACGCTTTTTATAAGACCTTAGAAACTTAACATGCTTGAAGGCTGCCTTGTCAAATCCAAAAATACGGGATGTGATCTCTTTCTTTTTTTTTACATAATTTCTTACTCTATAAAATGTCACTTATGACGATAAGGGTAGCGTAGTTTTTCTGTTATAGGAAAAAGTAATTAATTTTGTAAAAAAAACCCTCAACGCAATGAAACGGCTGAACCGATTTTGATCAAACCATAGCTAAGAACACCCCCGACAAATTCACCTTTCAGAAACAAAACAAAATCTAAATGGATTCATCCGTTCGGGAGCTACGATGCCACACACACACACACACACACACACACACGCACAGACACGTCAAACTTATAACACCCCGTCGTTTTTGCGTCGGGGGTTAATGAATCGTAAAACGTTTAGTGAAAACCAAAAAGAACTTTAAAAAAAAGTATTAAATAACTGCTCAAGTGAAACTCATATGTTAAAAACAACGATCAAATCAATGTAATCTAGGATTTTCTTTGTTTGCCAACCCCCCCCCCACCCACTTTATGTCACACCGCCAAGCCTGCGAAGATCCCAGGAAACTTCTGTGCTTCTGGACGGAGTTAGGCTGGCTAACTACCTAGTCAGACAACTCTCACGCATAATGAACCGCCCATAGAGTTCGAATTGCGGAAAAGGGAGTTCTTTAACATTAACCCCCCCTATATACAATCCTGGCTACGCCCCTGGCTATAGCGCCTACGCTCTCCCTTTCATACTCTAATCGATTACTATTGAACTCATTTACTGGGTCAAAGTAATAGTGTTATCAGTGATATCATAGGGGCGGGGTGTATTGACTCTTCTATTGTTGCTATCATTATAGATTATTAACTAATTGAATTGAAGTTTGAACCTACACATGAACCGTATACCGAGTACCAACACGTTTCACGCAAAATGTATGTATAAAGCCTTAGAGCAATAGCGCACTAGCGGCTAGGCCGCAGCGGCACAGAATAAATATGAGTACAAGAGCGGCCAGGTCACGCGGCCAGGACGCGCGGCCAGGACGCGCGGCCCGGCCGCTGGGGCTGCGATTTGCAACGCGGCCAAAACCGCGGCTACGATCGTGCACATACAGCGCGCTTCAAAATGGACGTTGAGGAAATAGCAGTGCTTTTGTATGTTTTGTATGATGATCACAAACCACGCTGTAGTTCCACAATACGTGCGGCCGCCGCGTCTAGTGCGCGCACACATGCCAATTGATCTCAGTGGCCGCAGCGGCCAGCGACTGAACACGGGCCGCAAATGCGTCGCTTCGATCTCGCTGGCCGCTGCGGCTTGGTGTGGCCGCTGGCCGCGTGCGGCCAGGTGCGCTTGCTCTATGGCGATTTCATACTAATGTATCTATCTCGATGGCCGCCGCGACCTGGCCGCTGCGGCTTAGCCGCTAGTGCGCTATTGCTCTTAAGGCGCTATAGGTTCAACCAGTTTCAACAAACATTTTTGTATGAGGCGAAGAAGGCGAGCGCACGCTCTGATACCGTGTTTTTATAAAAAAACAATATAAAAATGCCCTTTAGATTTTTGTTAAATTTTGTTAATGACTTCACTAACTCAAATAATAATTAAAATCTTACCAAAAGTTTCAAAAATTAAAAAGTGTAAGAAGTTAGTCTACCTATTTTTGACGACCTCTGTGGCGCGGCGGGCGAATGTTGTCCTTTGACGCAGGAGGTTGCGGATTCGATTCGATATTTGTTCAGGGTGTTCTGGGTATTTTCTATGCATAATAAAAAATATCAATCTATGTATTAAGTATATCAGTTATCTAGTTCCCATAACACAAGCTCTGCTTAGCTTGGGGCTAGATAATGTTGTTTGAACTGTCACACTTTTTTCTTTTTTTTTTTCATATTAAAAAGGTGGTATCTTTGATAAAAAAAATATCGAGTGAAGTAATTCAAATAGTGTATTGAATTTATGATTTCATTAGATAAAAAGCTTAAAAATACTATATATATTTTTCTTCTTGAAAACTGTAAGAACTCTTTTAAAAAACTTTAAACTTCTAGAGCTCATTATAGACATGCTGTGAACCTATTGCGCCTTAATCAGTGGTCTGTAATCAGAACATATAGTGAGAAAATAATCGCAAAATAAAACTAATAAACTAATTTGGGCATATTAGGCAAATAAAATAAAAAAAACTCAATAAGGATACTAGATGACATAATTGTGTCGATGTTCGATCTTGGCAAATAGGTACCTATAACTTGTTATTTGATAGAAAAAAATACACATGTAAGTCGGAGGAGAAAAACCAGCTAAGTGCGAGTCGGACTCGCGCACGAAGGGCTCCGTACCATTATCTATAAAAACGGCAAAAAAAATCACGTCTGTTGTATGGGAGCACCCTTAAATATTTATTTTATTCTGTTTTTAACCCCCGACGAAAAACGAAGGTGTGTTTGACGTGTCTGTGTGTGTGTGTGTGTGTGTGTGTGTGTGTGTGTGTGTGTCTGTCTGTCCCATCGTAGCTCCCGAACAGATGAACCTATTTCATTTTTTTTTTGTTTGAAAGGTGTATTTGTCGGGAGTGTTCTTAGCTATGTTTGATCAAAATCTGTTCAGCCGTTCAGCGTTGGGGGTTATTTAATTTTTACAAAATTAATTATTTGTTTAGTATTTATTGTTATAGCGGCAACAGAAATACGTCATCTGTAAAAAAAACAACTGTCTTACTATCACGGTTCGTTAGATACAGCCCGGTGACAGACGGACGGACGGACAGCGGAGGCTTAGTAATAGGGTACTGTTTTACCATAAAAAAAAAGACAATGAGCTCTTGTTGTGTCTAAATTAATCAGTGGTCTGTCGATAAGCCATGTCAGAGGCCCTCGGGCGGCTTGACAAACTCCGACACCAGAGGCCAGCACTACCTCGACTAAACGAAACGAAACCACAGAATAAATATTAGTACAGGTAACGAGTGGTCTGTGAACAAAACATGTAGTGATCCTAAAATAAAACTCATGGTCGCAGTCCTGCAATAACATATACAAATTAGGCAAATAAAAATAACATTTTAGGATACTAGATGACATAATTGTCTCGATGTTCGATCTTGGCAAATACCTATAACTTGTTCTTGGATAGAAAAAAATACACATGTAAGTCGGAGGAGAAAAAATATGACCTTTTCTCAACGTATGTGTTACATAATACTATTACAGGTTCATTAACGCAATCCTTGTCACACATACCATACTAAGCCAAGATTCCTGCACCTTAAGCCGTCTTAATAGAGGTCATATTCGAGATAGAATTCTATTACCATAACATTTCCATAAAGACCGTGGAACATTGAGTCATAATGAGTACATATTGTTTTGTAAATGTATGTACATGTTTCGTAATAAATTGTTTATGGGTTACTCGTGCGTGTAAAACTATCCTTACATCCCCACACAAATATATAGGTAAAAGTGAAATGAATGATTATGACGTTTTGATGTTTTTGCTTACACGTCGAATGAAACTGCTAATCAAAACCGAAGATCGGAGGGCCTAGTCTGCAAATTTGACAATCAACTTACACGGCCGTGTGGTGTACACTACACGGATTTTAGTATGGAGAAATCGAAGAGCGCCTCTAGCGGGCACCTTGAGAACCTCAAATTCCATACAAAAATCCGTGTAGTGTACACCTCACGCCCGTGTAAGTTGCTTGTCAAATTTGCAGACTAGCCCCTCGGATAGAGTTTGCAAATTGGAACCGCGCCGCACTGCAGTAGCGAGTCGTCATTTCTCGCTTATAAGCTTCAGTTTGTATTTAACAGAGTTAATAAGCTAATTAATATTTATCCTCTTCCACACAACAAATGTAAATTAAAATGTCTTGAGTGGCTTACATCCCTAAATTATGAAGATACGAAGGCTCTCCTAAGGGTTGTCAAATAGTAATATATGGTTTACTTTACACACACTACACTTACACACTACACTTATTCGTTCTTCCAAACACACACATACACACGCACTCTCTCACACACACACATACACTCCCATACATAAACACTTGCATACACACACACACGACTCGCATACTAGTAATATATTAAATTTTCTTTTGAATTTATGGTTTACTTTACACACACTAAACTTACACACTACACTTATTCGTTCTTCCAAACACACACATACACACGCATTCTCTCACACACACACATACACTCCCATACATAAACACTTGCATACACACACACTCCACTCGCATACTAGTAATATATTAAATTTTCTTTTGAATTTTAAATTGTTAACTAAACGAATCTCTAACCTATTGTACTTTATACCTATAACTATGTAACGGGGGAGGGCGTTGGTGTCTGCGAAACAGTTTTTATAACTACTGCAGTTTATCATCGTTTTTTATTGTATTTTTGAAGCCTCTGTTTGTTGTTCCTCAATAAAATAAAAAAAAAGTGTTACACAGATAGATGAAACCCTGGATTGAGTCGTAGGATAATTTTGTATCATGAAATTCAGTTCCCTCGGGAGAATAACGCCGGCAAAATCGTGGCAAAACCACAGAATAAATAATAGTACATGTAGATGCTTATAAAGCCTAGACGCTTTGTGAAACATTAAAAAGATCTGGTTTGGTCGCTTTATTTAAAAGTTAATCCAAGGACTTTCAGACTTTATTAAAAACTTTAAATAGGTACCTATTTTACTCCTTTTAGATATCTCAAATTTGGCAAGTGTGTATGCCACAAGTGTGTTTTCTAGGGCCTTTATTGTTTCTTATTTATATGCATGATCAAATCATTTCTATAGGTATTTAGATGCGATATGACCGAGAAGACTAAATTGCCTCTCTAAAATCCTACTAATATTATAAACGCGAAAGTTTGTAAGTATGGATGGATGGATGGATGGATGTTTGTTACTCTTTCACGTAAAAACTACTGGATGGTTTGGATGAAATTTGGAATGGAGGTAACTAGACTCCCGGAATAACACATAGGCACATTTTTGTCCCGATATTCCCACGGGATCGAGACTTACGCGGGTGAAACCGCGAGGCGCTGCTTGTATATTATAACTCCAACTGACCTAACTTCGAGGTCAACTTTCGCACTAATTGAAATTTCCAAACAAGATGATGACGACCTCTGTGGCGCGGCGGGCGAAGCTTGGCCTACGACGCAGGAGGTTGCGGGTTCGATTCCCGCCTCGGAACAAATATTTGTGCGATCGCAGATATTTGTTCAGGGTGTTCTGGGTATTTACTATGTATAATAAAAAATATCTATCTTTAATATATTGTATTAAGTATATCAGTTATCTAGTACCCATAACACAAGCTTTGCTTAGCTTGGGGCTAGATAATGTTGTGTGAACTGTCCAGCATTATTTATTTATTTATTTATTTATAGAAATTTGTGCTTTGACGCCACAGCGGCTGGTAAAATTTTGATGAAACTTGTGTGAACTAATGTATACATTTGTTTTGTAGCGTGGAGCCCGCTCGGTGGTACTCCATCGAAGATCCCGAGCCCTGTCAACATGATGCATCGCAGAACCCCGGTGAGTCATTATTCTTCTTCTTTAAGCTTGCTTCTTTAAACTATGACCAAACTGAAGATATACTAAAGATAAACTTTTAATCAAACCCTTTCAAATATTTTTTTTATCAAAACCCAACGTAATATATATAAATATATAATTATAATTTTATTTATTATATACCTTTGTCATTTTCTTATTTTTTCTTCTTATTTTGTCAGCTGAGCAATTTTTGAATTAAATAATGATTTCCTCGTGTTCAGGTTTCCTCGATACAGGCCTCGCCTAGTGAGGAAACCGATAGATATTACCACCTAGGATTAATTAGTTGTCAGCGAAATACTTGTGTCCAATTTATGTATACCTACTCCTCTATCTCCTCCCGTGGATATTGAAAAAGATGACTAAAGGATTACGCTAGGGGATGGGCAACAGCATCCACCTGAGTACGCACAATACTGCGATCAACACTCCGTCTGCCAAGCGTGATGATTACGGCAAATCCCCCCATTGCATTCTGTGGGGGAAGCCTCGTCCAGCAGTGGACGTCTAACTGCTGCTGATGATGATGATGTGTGTAGTCAGTAGTGTAACACTAATTTTAGGACGCATTCCAGAACTAAACTTTAAGGGCCTTATTACAAAAAACTAAATTAGTCCTGGTTTAAACCCGAACTACGTAGTCTAGGCTTGTAGCGGTATTTAAGTTATATACAACTTTAATACAAAGGCAGATGGTTTGTTTTCCGAAGTCAACTCTAGAGGTAGATAGTTCGATATTATGTCAAAAATATCAAACTCTCGGACTATCTCTGGTTTTTCTTAAACTAGGCAGCCCCCTAGTTTTACAATCGTCTAAAAATTGACATTTGATTGCTTGTTAGATAGAAGTTTGCATATCGATTGTGATGTGACACTTTGACACATGATCCGTCAGTTTGACACGTCGGAAAAATAGAAAATAAACCATCTGTCTTTGTGTTTAAGTTGTATATAACTTTAATACCGTGACAAACCTAGACTACTTAGTTCGGGTTTAAACCAGGACTAACTTTTTTTTATAATAAGGCCGAACTGTTTCGACACTAAAACAGTTTTTTTTGTCAGATTTCAATGAAAAATTGTAATTGTAAGCTACTTCAAATATAACTGCTCAGTAAACAAGTATTTGCGTTTCACAATCGCTCAGTAATGTTAATCACCACTTTATCTGCTCAGTAAGTTTAAAGTTAACGAAAGGATTCAATAAATTCACAATACAGTCTCGATTCGGTCAACTTTTCCTGTAGTTTTAAAATAATTACGGGAATTGGCCTTCTGACTACAGCCAAATGACTCGACTCAAATTTAAAAAAAAAAAAAAAAACATAAATTTGTGCAAATTTTATGACTCAAATACATAAATCTACGTATAAATTTATGAGGACCTTGTTATTCAAGGATAAAATCAAATCAAATAATAATAATTGCATTAAACATATTTTAAAAGGTCAAGGATTTTAATATTTTACACAATACAGTCTCGATTCGGTCAACTTTTCCTGTAGTTTTAATATAATTACGGGAATTGGCCTTCTGACTACAGAAGGCCAAATGACTCGACTCAAATTAAAAAAAATATATATCATTAATTTGAGCAAATTTTATGACTCAAATACATAAATCTACGTATAAATTTAGGAGGACCTTGATATTCAAGGATAAAATCAAATCAAATAATAATAATTGCTTTAAACATATTTTAAAAGGTCAAGGATTTTAATATTTTATTCTAACTCTAATCAGGTTTCTAGAGATAAGGATATATCTACCAAAGGGAAGCGGACTGAATTAATGTGAAACCAACTATTAAAAATAAATTAATAGTAATGAAATATATTTTTCAATACAAGCTTTTACAAAATTAGTGATCGTAACCGTGTGCTGATCAAAATGGACCTAAACACGGCCAGTCTACTATTATCCATCGAGGAGTTCCGTTGTCCACCTTCCGTGTCCATAATCAGATCAGCTCGCTGTCACCATCATATTGTATTGTCATCGGAACTTGACAGGTATGCCAAATTTCAGCTCAATCGGTTGAGGATAACTGCTTTAAAATTCATTTGCAAGATTCCAATCGGACATACATTGCAAGTTAATATAAAGCTTGTAAAATACCTACTTTTGACTTTAATTTTGACTTTGGCTAATCTCAGATCCGGGAGGATTATAGGGGGTAGATAGATAGATAGTTAGTTAACACTTTATTGTACACAACGAAAATATAACAAAATAAAACTAAACAATTAGTACAGTACAATGGGCGGCCTTATCGCTGGGAGCGGTTTCTCCCAGGCAACCTTTGGATGCACAGAAATTAGATAAGCAAATTAGGGGTAGGTAGAGTTGTTCTAGTTATTAATTGATTCTAATATTTTTAGGGTCCGCCAAAGAATTTGCAAATCTTCACGATGTATGTGCCAATGAACGCTCAAGAATAGAAGTTTTTTTTACTGTTCCCAATGCTGGGAGTGCTGGGACTTAATAAACACAACCCAAAAGGATCAATCTTCAATTAATCTTAAAATCTAGCTCTGAAAAAGCCAGTTTCCACACCCTGAGTTCTATAACCATATGCTCCTTTCTACGAAAAAAAAACAAAGTCGAAGTTCTAGCTCTGAAAAAGCCACTTTCCACACCCCGAGTTCTATAACCATATGCTCCTTTCTACGAAAAAAAAAAGACAAAGTCGAAGTTCTAGCTCTGAAAAAGCCAGTTTCCACACCCTGAGTTCTATAACCATATGCTCCTTTCTACGAAAAAAAAGACAAAGTCGAAGTTCTAGCTCTGAAAAAGCCACTTTCCACACCCCGAGTTCTATAACCATATGCTCCTTTCTATGAAAAAAAAGTCAAAGTCGAAGTTGAAGTAGTTTTGAGAAAAATTTGCGAAGTGGACGTTTAGCGAAGTGGTCATACTGAGAAACAGTGCGGTGTAACATTATGAGAAATGGACGATTTGCGCTTGAGCCCGGTCGATCAGGCTCTTTTCAAAGCCTCAAAGAGACTAAGAAAGAACCAGTGATAGGACAGAGGAAAAGAAAATTAACTTGAATATGGTGGAATCAATTTTAACAAACTGGGATGTTAAAACTATCTCACAAGTAACAGATTAAAAAAGGATGTATGTTTTTATGTGAAATTTAAATCCAACAAACATGGGTACTAAGCGTTTATGTTTCATGTTTTTATAAAAAGGTTTAATTATTTTAGTCTCTATATAATAGTTTGGAATATTAAAGTTTGTGTTTATACGATCGCGTCTATTAATAAAGTTGTTTGACCTTGATGTAATACTAAATTTACTATTCTTAGTGCGGGCAACGCGTGGATTTATACGACTTTTGTTCTCAATTCGTCTATTATAACATTATAGTGTAGTGTAAACTATTTGTTACTAGCTGCGCACCGCGGTGTTACCCTCATAAGTATCGAACCCGTGGGAATATCGGGATAAAAAATATCCTATGTGTTACGCCAGGACTCTAGCTATCTCTAGTCCAAATTTCGTCCAAATCCGTCCAGCCGTTTCAGCGTGAAGAAGTAACAAACACACTCACAAACATTCGTATTTATAATATTAGTGTGATTCTCTACTTAGGAGTATTTATGTCTATTATCAAACGATAAACTAAAAACTAGTTTTATTATTGAATTTACTAATCGTCCGTGGAAGTACTACCATCGTACCTATTACTGTCGTAAAACAGTAGTGCTCGCATTGCTGTGTTCCGGTTTGAAGGGTGGGTGCCAGCCCGTGATGTTATGGGCACATGAGATAGATAGATAGATAGAAAATACTTTATTTATTACCTAATGAATAAAAATACGAAAAAAAAAGAAACAAAACTTAATTATAATTAAGTTTTGTTTCTTTTTTTTCGAATTATATATAATTAAAAGTATAATGGGCGGTCTTATCGCTTAGAAGCGATTTCTTCCAGACAGCTTTTGAATCGAGATACATTTATAAGTTAGGAAGAATGACCGGGGGTGTATGTATATTATAGTGTGATGAGACTTTCATTTCTAAGTCTCAGGGTTGCGGGCGCAGTGCAATGCCACATAGGGCGCGTCCTAGGTAGACGTGATTTATGTGGTAATGCGTTGTCGCATAGGATGTTTAACATCTGACATGTCAACTTGGTCACATAATATATAATAGTACAAGTACTTGGTAATAAGCAACATGGCTGATAGTACCTACCTCGCGGAAAAATGCGCGCTTCCTGTTACACACTTCAGACCGTTTTCACGAAATCACTCAACAGATTGCAGGAAAGCGAGAGGACAGATGTTAAACATCATTAAAAAGTATAATTTCGGCTGCATTAAACATTGGTGTCATAGATATGACATGTATGATTATGTATGAAGTTTAAACCTTACCCAACGTGTTCCATGAATTATTCATACAAACTTTCTTTGTACAAAATAACTTGTTGTACGAATTAGAAACTGTATCATATAAAAACTATTAAAAAACCGTGTAATTAGCTGTTATTAAGCATTAAATGACATGAGATAATAATGGAAGAAATTGAAGTAGTTTTTTTAAGGTTATTATTGGTCTTGGCAATCATTGGTTTTTCGAAACAGAAATATGATTACAAGTGATTGAAAGACTTTTCCCGCCATTTTCGAAAAGAGATTTATTTTATTATTTACGTTTATTTTATTTCTTTTCCTTGTGTTTTTTGAGTTGTTTTGTGTAATTTTGGTGGCATTTTAACCAATGTAACTCGTCTATAGAGCACACGTGTAGTGAAATGAAATGGAAGTGTATTGCGTGACTTTTCAAATTGGTGGAAATTGTCTACCAAAGTTTTTGTGAAACGGCCACACGGTTTTACTAAAACATGACTTGACTGTGACTTTGACGACTACGAACGATTGTAACGATGCAAATTAAATTGAAAACACAAAAATAAATTATACTTGAAAATGCCAAATGCAAAAGCCGTGCGACGACAAACATAAATTTAAAAAAAAGAGATTGAAAAAGCAATAGGCATGAACAACGATTGCCGAGGCCAAAGAACTCGAAGTAAATGAACTTCGCAAAAAGGGTCCAAACTAAAAGAGAGACAAAACGCATAAAGAATAGGATACATTTCCTCACATAAAAACATAGACACACGCCTTTTTCCCCGAAAGGGTAGGCAGAGCCTCAAATCGGCCTCTTTGATCGTGGGTTGCACGCACCATCGTGAGATATAGATGTAACAATGGTGAGCTCATAACCGCCATTGCTTACCACGACTGACTCTACTAACGCTTTCTTCCAGTATTAACACATTCCATAATAAGCTAGAAGCCAGGACAAATATTATACCAACGAATCTTACAAACAAGTCCGGGAAGAAAGAATAGAAAAATATAAATAAGAATAGAATAGAATAAAATTTCTTTATTTGCTTGAAATAGGTCCCTACATACAGGGTGTTTAAATTAAAATACATGATCCATTTTCCGCTATGGACAATTCTGACAAGTTTAACTATAGATATAGTTATAGATATAGTTTACTTATAGAGAGGGACAATGCTGTCAAGATTTATCCGTCCATTGCTGCTTGGTTATTGAACACATTTGAAGGACTACAGTGTGAACCGGCAGTGTATCGAACTCATTTGTTGAACTCATTGTTTTCAAAGGTGCCATATTTTGGCGTTGATGGCGTATGGAATGCTAAGTCCATCGTAGAGTTATAAGAGGACTGATTGGGGGGAGGGTAAGGGGGGTCAATACCCGTGCGAAGCCGGGGCAGTTGCTAGTGTATAATATAATGAACACACCATTTTTTCTTTGGATGGAGTTAATGACGTAAAAAAGCTATGAAAATTTTCTGGATCTACACAGAGTAACAGCAGGTACCTATTCTTCGTCTGGTTTTAAGTTTACACAATAATTATTGACCTTAACATAAACCTATTAAAACTCTTTTTAGGCGTTCATAAAAACACATCGTTAAAACAATTTATGGGTTGATAGGACTGTTAAAACTTATACTGTCCTCGGAAAGCCTGTTGATTGTGTCAAATCTGTTTTTATAGGATTTTAATATTCAAATTGTTTAAATAATCTATTTCTAGAGTTCGAGATGGGTTAGTGTTGCCGGAAATGGTTTGATGACTCTGTTTTGTTCAGTGGCGCGATTATGTTACTCTGTTGCTATCGGTTTCGATCGATTTCAATCCCGTTTCTATTTGAAATTACATTCTTGAAATTACCTAGTTTATGCAGTCTAGTTGCAATCTAGCTATGTATGTAAACTGCGTAAATTGGGTAATCGCAGAAGGTACTGCTTAACATCACGTGGGCCATCGCCAGATTTGCCATTCTAAGTTGTGTAAAAAAAAACGCAACAAACAGAAACAGCACTGAAACTGATTGAAACTGATAGCAGCAGAGTTATGTAATTCGCTAGCTAATACTGGGTCCATAACCATAATGCCCAATTTAGGAATCAAGATGGCTTCCGATATTTTAACATCTGGTCCTCCTACAGAAGTTCTTTTCTGTTTATCTATATTAGTAGCTCATAAGAAGACGTCCTACACAAAATATTATTTTTATTTAATACTAGCAACTCGCCCTGGATTCGCACGGGTAGAGTCGGGACCCCCCCCCCTTCTACATCTATCTACACACCAAAAAAAATTGGGAAATGCTCCTAGGAACTTAACGATCTGATCGCACCATCTCCTTTTTAACCCCCGACGCAAAAACGACGGGGTGTTATAAGTTTGACGTCTGTGTGTCTGTGTGTGTGTGTGTGTGTGTGTGTGTGTGTGTGTGTGTCTGTCTGTCTGTCTGTCTGTCTGTCTGTCTATCTGTATATCTGTCTGTCTGTCTGTCTGTCTGTCTGTCTGTCTGTCTGTCTGTCTGTCTGTCTGTCTGTCTGTCTGTCTGTCTGTCTGTCTGTCGATATCGATTAAGTTTTTGTTTGAAAGGTGAATTTGTCGGGAGTGTTCTAGCTATGTTTGATCAAAATCGGTTCAGCCGTTTCATTGCGTTGAGGTTTTTTTTTATTTTTACAAAATTAATTACTTGTCATCATAGGACGAACCTCCTCATACTAACGATCTGATGTAGGTATATAACATTAATCTCGAGCAGTGAAACTACCTTTCCATGTGTTCCACTCTGTTAAGTACGTTTGCATTATTTTAGTTTAAAGAAAGAAAGAAATAGCATTTATTTGTGTCAACAACATGAGTTAACAAACAATATTGCACACTAAAAGACACACACACACACACAAAAACAAAGAAAAATAAAACTAATTTGTGCCTCTTAGTACCACCCCACGCATCACTGACACAAATTGGCGTCCAGCTCAGCATTTGTTGTGTTGTAGCAACACAACGCTGATCTTCCGCTGAAACCATCCGAGTGAAACCACGGATGTCTGCTTCACAATTAATAATTATACATAATTAATGAACAAATTATAACAATGAAGTATATAATAAATAAAAGACGTGATTATTAATATACCGTGTGCGTGTTTAGGCCACACATGGAGGAAATCATGACCTGAAATTACAAAGATAGGAGAATTATCAGACGACTGCATACATTTTATGTTTAAAATCAAGCTCGAATATAATAAAGCTCAAAAAAAAAAAAACATACATATACATAGACACACTCCTTTTTCCCCTGAAAGGGTAGGCAGAGCTTCAAATGGGCCTCTTTTCACCGTGGGTTGCACCATCGTGGAAAATAGACGTGACAAGTGGTGAGCTCATCGCCGCCATTGCGTCTCACGACTGACTCCGCTAACGCTTTCTTCCAGTAATAACACGCTAGCAGCCAGGACAAATCTATATCAACGAATCTTACAAACAAGGCCAGGTAATCCCTTAGTCGGCTTTTACGACATCCACGGGAGGAGATGGAGGGGTTTATTCTTGGACCGGACACACTACTAGTATTACTAAGATATAACAAAAAAAAAAATGCTGGCAGTTCACATAGCATTATCTAGCCCTAAGCTAAGCAGAGCTTGTGTTATGGGTACTAGGCAACTGGTATACTTAATACAATATATTACATAGAAAGATATTTTTTATTATATATAGAAAATACCCAGAACACCATGAACAAATATTTGCGGATCGCACAAATATTTGTTCCGAGGCGGGAATCGAACCCGCAACCTCCTGCGTCGCAGGTGAACGTTCGCCCGCCGCGCCACAGAGGTCGTCTAAAGACTGATGATGAATGAACTGCCGGCAGCCGGCCTAGCCAAGTGGCATTCGTTTCTAAGGGATTCCATTTTTACAGTCGTAATTCAATACAAAAGACCACGTGGCATTTCGATAGCATACGTCAAACTCATACATTTTTGGCTTTTCTACAAGCGACATCGCTATTCGATTGTTACTTTGTCTACGGCCTCTGCCGGCCTAGCCAAGTGGCATTCGCTTCGAAGCGATTCCATTTTTACAGTCGTAATTCAATACAAAAGACCACGTGGCATTTCGATAGCATACGTCAATCTCATACATTTTTGGCTTTTCTACAAACGACATCGCTATTCGATTGTTACTTTGTCTACGGCCTCAGAGCATACTAATGCCTCAAGCGATTACGACTGCAGTTATTGCAATGAGGACTAATGTAATAGGTTTATTATATCTGCGAGCTGAAACTATTTGAAAGGAAGCGGCTGTTGCAACACGCCGACCATTAAGGCTTCACGGGGATTGGCACACTGTCTCATCAGACAACTACTTAGCAGTACACTACACATCTGCATCTGACTCCGCCCGAGTCAAACCTAAATACTTCCAAGCCACGATTATGAAAAAAAAAAAAAAAACGTCTCTGTGAATAACAGCTCAAAGTGAAAAGTGAGCTCTTATTTTTTATTTGCATTTCTGAGAACTTTATTTGTAGCTATTTAAGGTTGATTTCACACTAAATGTTGTGTTTAACCTGTCTTTTAATTTATTCTAAGTGACAGGTGTAATTTATTGCTTTGCTCGTTTTTTGTGACGAATGATCGTAAGTATAAGATAATATTTTGAAGATTTGCTACTTTATTGCTAGGTGTCATGGTTGTAATTAGGTTGAACTAAGAACTGTTTTAAAACTTTTGTTTCAGTTCGTTAGTAAACAAATATAGCTGTATACGTAATATACCCACGCGGACGGTATTTAGCTTTGATTTTGTACGTGACCCGAAATCTAGTTGTATTCTTGATCGAAGCTTGCAAGATTTGTTTGTCGTTGACGTGTGTAAGTTCGGGTTGTTAGCCATGCCAAAATGTTTGCAAAGATGCAAAGAAATTACGTATAATGATGTTTCAAAGGAAAACACATATTGAAAAAAAAAAAAAAAAAAAAAAAAAAAAAACTGGACAGTTCACTCAACATTATCTGGCCCCAAGCTAAGCAGAGCTTGTGTTATGGGAACTAGACAACTGATATACTTAATACAAATACATTACATAGATAGAGATTTTTTTTATTATACCTACATATTAAATACCCAGAACACCCTGAAGAAATATCTGCAGATCATACAAATATTTGTTCCGATGCGGGAATCGAACCCGCAACCTCCTGCGTCGCAGGCGAATCTCCGCCCGCCGCGCCACATAAGTCGCCAGAGATTTATATTATTACTTTTGAAACTATCATGGTTATGTACATAATTTTCACTTGAAACGGGATATTTACCATGATTTTTGAGTTTGCAATGTTCCCGATATTTCGGCACAGTTGCATGCGCCATGATCACGGGTGAATGTAGAAGACCATGTAGAAAGAAGGGTCCCTTTAGGGTGGTATGGTGACCCTAGGACACTCTTTCTAGCTGTATATAGTTTGGTGGTATTTGTGGTATTTAAAAGTCTTGTATAAGATGGTAAATGGTTTGTATTAAGAAAGTCTATACAATTACACTGAACGGTATGACTATGAATCTATGGTATATTATTGGTATGGTTTTATGAGAGTACGCGATGCCTGTAAGGCTGGTGATCGCTAACTGTTGCAAATTATTATTTTTGACTAAGTTAACTTATACTGTTTTCCGCTACAACAACGTATTTTCTGAAAATGTACGAGTATATTCATATGTATAGTGCGAGTGCGCGTCATGTTAAAAGAACGCTGGCGGTCAAGCTTCTACAGGCGTTCCAGCGTTCTTTTTATAATTGTACATTATTTGTAGTAAACTAGATAGGCACTCATTCAATGCATAGGTATACATCACTGAAATAAGTAGAAAAAATGAAAATGAAAAAAAAAACATTTATTTGGCACAATCAAAAAAAACAAACAGAACAAACAGAATACTAGGAAACAGTAGGACAAAAAACAGATAATAAATAAAAAATAACAACCGAAAACATACAAAAACAGATACAAAAACATAATTTAGACACTTAAGTAGAAAAGAAAAAAAGTAAAAAAAAAACAAAAAAAAAAAGAGTAGAAAAGTAAGTAATCTCTTAAAAAGAACGCTGGAACGCCTGAAGAAGCTTGACCGCCGGCGTTCTTTTTAAATGACGCGCATTATACTTATAAACTCTCTCCAAAATAAATTCGATTAATTATTCTCGTAGTTCTAAAATGATATCCAAGTGATCCTCGTTTTGTCTGTAATACCTACAGGGAAGTTACAGTGAGTTATGGCTGTGTGTCACTCGATCTAAATACGCATTCGACTTTAAATGTCACATGTCAGTGCGGTATGTCAAGCATTTCTCTGTATTTGTAGCATGAATGTCTTCCTAGATTTGTAGCATGAATGTCTTCCTAGATTTGTAGCATGAATGTCTTCTTAGATTTGTAGCATGAATGTCTTCCTAGATTTGTAGCATGAATGTCTTCCTAGATTTGTAGCATGAATGTCTTCTTAGATTTGTAGCATGAATTTCTTCCTAGATTTGTAGCTTTAGGTTTACAAAGGACAACCAAATTCATTTTTCAAAAATACAAAACAAAATTAATTTATTTGTATCCAAAAACACTGAGACAAAATACTTAATTATGTAAAAGTTTATTGAACAACATTTTGATTTAAACTAAGGTTTATATATAAATACTAGCGACTCGTCCCGGCTTCGCACGGGTAGTTTCTACCCCCCTCCCTACCCCTCTGGTAGCCTATGTCACTCAGGGTGAATGTAGCTTTCCAATGGTGAAAGAATTTATGAAATCAGTACAGTAGTTTTTGAGTTTATTCATTACAAACATGCACACACACAAAAATACAAATCTTTCCTCTTTATATTATTAGTTTAGATTAGTGTAGGTAGATAGTGTAGAAGTAGGTTATTTACTAACAACACACACACACACACACACACACACACACACACGCACACACACACACATACACACTAGAATTCCCTGTGTTGTAGGTGGTTAGTCTCTGCTAGGAGTCTAATATGTAAATTGGTACTAAATTAGGTAGGTATGATGGATAAACATGCAATTTAGATAGGTAACAAGGTGTCCCTACTTGTACTAATTCAGATTTGACAAGCAGTTTAAAATTCGATAGAAAGAGACAAAATACGGTACAACTATTCCATGGGTTTTAATGGGTGTTAGTAACACGGTATATTGCGTTTTTTCACCAAATATTTTGGCATATTTTTACAAAACCCAGTAAATATTAGTTTCATAATAGAAGTCTGTAGACGTGTGTATAGTGATATTGTAAAACTAGTTTTTGTGGCTAGTTTTAGTAACACATTGGCATATTTTAGTAACATACTGGCATTTTGTAACGTGTTGGCATATTCATAAGGACGGCGACCTCGGGGTCGGACGAGAAAGCGTTGGCGGGATGATCTTGTTAATTTTGAAGAGGAGTAGTGGGAGACTGCCAAGTACAGGGGCAAATTGAAGAATTTGGGTGAGACCTTTGCCCAGCAGAGAGAAAATATAGGGTAGGAAAAAAAATGTTTAAACTTGACGGAGACTTGACGACTTGACTTAGTTTAATTACTTGATTTAGTTATTAAAGTCAGGCCATTTTAATAGGTAACATTTGACGTCTGTCAGTTTTATCTACTTGACACTGGCTAAATTGTTGGGTCCTCAGCATGAATGTAGTAGTACATGGATTGAGTGCTAAAATAGCATAGAGTGTTCCTTCTTACTCCTATCCTAGAAGATAGCTTGCTATCCTATGTTAGAGAGAAACAAATATATTGTCACACGACAGTCGTTTTTCCGTTCTGTACCCTGAATATTGGCACCATGCATATACATCTTCCTAGATTGTTACCATGAATGTAGTAGTAATTTGACATTTGGCCTGGTACGACTTACACAAATAAGAACAGATAGATATATGCTTGTCTCATTCCAACACATGAATACATTCATATAAAAGAATGAGACTGGTATAATCGATACCGTTTCGTTTTTAGCCTTAGTTCCATGCCTTTAGTCCATCTTCCTAGGTCCTCCGAAGCAATTGTAACGAAGAAAAAACTCCAACCATAAAACATTTAACACAAGTTATAAAAAAAGTTATTATAAAAAGCAGCTATAAAAAGTATGTTCGTAATTCGTGATTCACCTGTCAAAACTTTCGCGCGGCAAAAAAAGGTGCGTTCCGCCGCCGAAAACGGCGTCTTTAGCGCGGGCTGAATCATAATGAATAATGCTACACTTTTATTATTCTCATTTGATTGTAAGATTGTGTAGTCTGATGTGTAATGGCCAGATTTCAGGGAAATTGCATTTTGAGTTACTCGGCCGCGTCTAATCGCGTTCAGTGAAAGCCAGATCATTTATGGTCTAATATTAGCTGTTACGTCATTGTTTTGCAAGCCTATCGCGAAATAATGACATGTTTGGATTAAACCGATTGGAAATTAAAGCGAGACTTATGGTTTTAATTACTTTTTCATAAGTTTATAAACAAGTTTGTTACTATTAAAAAAAACAACAATTTATTGGCCAAGAAGGCATATTGTACACTTGATGAGTTCTTGTCTGACCGTAGTATAGTGTAATGGTATTTTAAGGTTTTGACATCTGTTCGTGCTCCAATTTTTTTTTTCTTTCTTTATAATTGGCGCCGCACGGCTTGTGCATTTGCCATTTTCAAGTAAGTATCTGTATTTTCACTATATTGTATTTTCAATATATTTTGCAACGTTACACTCCTTCCAAGTCGTCAAAGTCACAGTCGAGTCATGTTTTAGTAAAACGGTGACCAATTTTACTAAAACTTTGGTAGACAATTTCCACCAATTTCAAAAGTCACGCAATTCACTTACATTTCATTTCACTACACTTGTGCTTTTTAAACGAGCTACATTAGTTAAAATGCCACAAAAATAACACAAAATAACTCAAAACACTAGGAAAAGAAATAAAAGAAAAGTAGACAACGTCTCTTTTCGAAAATGGCGGGAAGAGTCGTATTCCAAATTGATATTTAATTTGTGTTAAGTTTATTTTTAATATAAGTTTGACTTTTAAATAAAAAGTACCTATGACTATTTTGCATGTCAACATTGGTAAAGCATGGCTGGATCTACCAAACTATTTGTCACCTGTTTGATATGTACCCATGTTTGTAAATGAATAAATGATTATGATTATAATTATTAAACTATTTCTGTCAATAGACGAAAATGGTTTAAACTGTCAATTATAGATTAAACTGCTATTAATATTACGGGCCTAAGTAAATCAATAAACATGTAAAGTTTCGAACTTACTTGGTGGTTCCCGGTCTATTAGCAGCACACAACGACCCTATAAGCAAGCAGATGTGCACGAGGAATGCGGTTTGTACAAATGGCGACGAGTTCCTGTTTATCGCGATGAGCTATAAATAATGTCACATGCTTGTGTTATTTCTGCAAGTAATATAATGATGGTATATGCTCGAACCGACAGAAATACCTATCATCATATTAAGCAAAGGATAATTGTAGTAGTAGACCTTTTTTGTTTGTGAATTCATCCGGGGAAGTACTACCACCATACTATCATTGTTGTTTTCCGGTTTGAAGGGCAAGGGTGCCGATGAAATTACAGGCACATAAGACTTTCATATTTATGTCTCAGAGTAAGTGCGAGCGTAGTGCAATGCCACATAGGGTGCGTCCTAGGTGTAGGTACGTGACCTATGTGATAATGCACTGTCCATAGGCAAAGGGTGGGCAAACTTAACATCAGGTGGGCCATCTGCTTGATCCGTCATTCCAAGTAGAATAAAAATTAACAAAAAAAAACTGAATATGACTTAATGAAATACAAAGTGGGCGAAATACCGACAGCGAATACAAATATTGAAAAACAACTTAGCAATACAAATAGATACTAGCTATTCAGAACGATCTGTGTCCTATCCTACTATGCTATGTTTGTTCTATAAAAATCGATACCTATATAAGAGCTTAACCTGGCGGACTGACTGACTTATTGATTCATCATCAACGAGCCGAAACCGCTGGACCTAGAACACTGAAACTTGGAGCGTTCTTTTTATAAAAAAACCACCCGCTAAGAAAGGGATTTTTAGTAAATTTAACCCCTAAGGGGGTGAAAAGGGGTGAAAACCATTGTAAAAAAAAAAAAAAAAAAGTTGAAAAATCTTGGACTCACAAACTTGAAACTTTGCGAAGTATTCTTCGATACAAATCATAAAAGATTGAAATATTTTTTACCCGAACTACTCCCAAAAGCGGGTTGTAAGGGGATGTTAAAGTTTGTATGGTAACTTTTTATCGCGTGGTGCCTTTTGCTGGAAACTTGGTATGGGTGCTTAAAATACAGAATAACTGAACACATATATCAGGATTTTTCTAAATAACCCTTAAAAAGGGGTGACAACGTTTTAGTTTTTTTGTGATGTGTATAAAAACGGGTATGCAGCTAGTATGTCATACGTAGGTAGGTACCCAGTATTACGCGCTTGACTTTTAATGCATTAGTTAACGAAAAAAGGTTAAAACAAAATGTACGAGCTGTCAACGCCCGGAAACAAACGAATTAATGTCAATGATTATAAATACTACATCGTAAATCATATAGCTAACCACTATAGACTTATAAAAGTTATAACAATATTGTTTTTATAACGGAAGTCATCCCTAAACGCCATGCTGCGCGGGAGCCGGGGGCAATGTTCTTTACTCTATGACTCACGTTATTGTCTGCTGTCAGTCGGCGGGGAAAAGACATTCGGAATTTAAACGTTCACTTTTGGAATTCAAGGTTTTGAATATGGAATGACTTTTACTGGCATTTGACGACTTTTTACTTTTTATTGTGGTCTACTCCGCAAACGCCACTTACTCAAACCTGAATTTTTGCAAGCTTTTATTTAACTTGCAATATTTGTATGTAAGAATGTATGATCGGGTCAAATCTTGCAACTGAATTTAATAGCAGTTATCCTCAACCGTTTGAGATGAAGTTTGACATACCTGTCAAGTTCCGATGACAATACAATATTATAGTGGCAGCGAGCTGTCCTGATGATGGAGACAATGTGGGCAACGGAACTCCTCGATGGGTAATAGTAGACTGGCCGAGTTTAGGCTCATTTCGATCAGCACACGGTTCTGATCACTAGTTTCATAAAAGCGTGTATTGAAAAATAAATATATTTAAAAAAAACTTATTTTTAGTTTAAAACAATCTCTTGTGTTGTTTTCTAAATATCACAGACAATGCGACACCGTGGTTCTGTGAAATCATGCACAAACTTTGCCTAATTTGGTCCATAACCTAAATCTGAGCCAGGAATCTAGGTAGGTACCTTAACTTAAATTGAAGTGAGGTGAGGTCAATGTGATTGTTGGCTTCTAAATACCTACTTTGTTATAAATAACACAGCAAGGTTTTTACCTAAAAGACGCCGTTCATTAACTTTTATTTGAAATAAACATTGCCAAACTAGGCCCATAACCCGGCTAAGGAATCTGAGCCAGGTACCTAATATCCTAATATTAAGGTTCTTAATATGAAATGAGGCGAGTTGAGGTCAATGGCAGTTTTGGATCCTATATAAATTCTCATGTTTATATATGGTTTTACCTTAAATTCGTCGTTCATTATTGCCAAACTACGCCCATAACCTGACTAAGGAATCTGAGTCTAGGTCTATCTAGGTTCTTAATTTGAAATAAGGTGAGGTCAATGTGACTTGGTTTCTAAATTCTCATCTATATCTAACTAATAATAAAGAGGAAAGATTTGATTGTTTGTTTGTTTGTTTGCATTGAATAGGCTCCGAAACTACAATACCGATTTGAAAAATTATTTCACTTTTGGGAAGCTAAAATATCACCGGGTGACATGGGCTATATTATATTTTCAAAAAAATTAGGGATCCTTGCTAAAACTCCAATAATGTAACCCAAGGTGCAAAACAATGTAACATCGGGGGAATAACTTTAGCAGGTTTTTGTATCTGGTGTGTGGATAGATGGGGGGTTGGGAAGGGGGGAGGGTTAAGGGAGACGGGAGATCCCCGACACTACCCGTGCGAAGCCGGGGCGAGTTTCTAGTATTACATAATACCGGAAGGTACAAGTCGCTGTCCACGAACCTTCGTTAATGTTGTAACCGTGACAATTACCAAGTGAGTACGGGTCGATGGGACTGTATAGGATTGCATCGGCACGATTTGCGCATGCATTTGCATGCTGATGTTGTCGTGAGCATGAACTGGGTGGGTCTTGCTTATATAAAAGACTAGCCATTTGCCGACGGATTCGCACGCGTGTTGTCGGGATAAAAAGCAGGGGGACTGCCCCACCGTACATCCACAATAAAATACATACATACATAGACACAAACCTTTTTCCCCGAAGGGCATACAAGCAGGCAGAGCCTCAATGGCCCTCTTTTTACAGTGGGTCTCGCCATCGTGGTATATAGAAGTGTCAAGTGGTGAGCTCATCGCCGCCATTGCTTCCCACGACTGACTCGGCTAAAGCATTCTTCCAGTAATAACACATTCTATAATACGCTAGCAGCCAAGACAAATCTTATCAACAAGTCCGGGTAATCCCTTAGTCGGCTTTAACGACATCCACGGGAGGAGACGGAGGGGTCTATTCTTAGGCCGGACACACTACAGCTGTTTTTTACTCAAACACGCCGAAACGGCTGAACCGATTTTGATGAAATTTGTTAGTACCTACTTGGATTATGACCTGTATTGAACTATAGAAAGAAGAAAGAAAGAAATATTTATTTATGACTATACAATCAAAGACATACACCAACAAAAAAGCAAACAAGATAGGAACTAAATATACTTTTTTACTAAACTTTTTTATCCTGGTATACGCGAGCGAAGCCACGGGCGGGCACTATCTTTCATATAAAGAAAACTGTCTGTACCTATCTAAATTGGTTAAACCGTTTTGGAGATAAAAACGCACCACCTTCTACGTTCCATAGACTTGGCAACATTTGAATGGAAAATTCTGATAGAAAATGTTAATACGATGTTCATTGCTCACCCACTGTTACTTATGTGAATTACGTCACATTACCAGCCAGCTATACAATTAGCACAGCCTAAAATAGTCAGCCATACCTTAACAAAAGACTAAAGCTGAACTAACAATAACAGCTTCTAGGAATTTGCACCTTCTCGTGTTGGTAATAGAGTTGGTATTCTACTGGCGGGCTGTGTTGAATATTTAAAGATTCCGGGAGTCAGCTGGAATAATTTAACAGGATGCAGAGAATTCTTGAAGTGTTCGTTATTTGAAATGCATGAGGCATCTTTCGTTGTTTAAGTTATTTGAATGGAAAATGTAGTTGGGTCAGCCTTCATTCGTTCGTCGTTTCACTCGGGGCTGTCCAGTCATAATCTATCTGTGTACCAAATTTCACAAAAACCGGTTCAGCCGTGATTGAGTAACAAACATAGCATTTTACCAACAATGACTTTTCGATGGATAGCATCCATACACTATAAACGCCAAAATATGGCACCTTTGAAAATTCGAACGATGACAAATGAGTTCGCTTCGATACACTGCCGGTTCACACTCTAGTCCTTCAAATGTGTTCAATAATCAAGCAGCAATGGACGGATAAAACTTGAAGGAGTTGTTTATTTTTATGCGTTTTGTTTCTCTTTTGTTTCGGACACTTTTTGACCGCTGACCGCTACGGCTGACCCGAAGTTTTACTTTGAGGTCAGTGCATCCAAACTTTTATAATATTAGTGAAATTCAATTAAATTATTTCCTTATTATTTTGTAACTGCATTTTATTCTTTCTGTTGTGGCATCTAGTAGAATAGGTACTGTGGTTGTGGTTTTAGTGACACAAAAAACCACAACCACGGTGTTAACGGTGTTTGAATCATTTAAAATCCGAATGTCAGTAGAGATTTCATTGAATCTATGTTTACTATTGACCTTAGGAGCGGTCCTAACCGTTTAACGTTGTTGCCAAAGCGAAATAAACTCTAAATTTATACATATAAGATAATCTTTAACAAGCTTTCATTTAGCAGAAGAGGTGTGGTTCTCGCTGTTTACGATTTGAAAATGGAATTCGCCATTTGACATTTCGTGTTTAATTTTGGAACGCGTGTGTTTTTGAATTTTATGGCTTCGTTTGTTTTTTTTGGCCAGTTATGAAATATTCTTTGCACAATATTAACATTTTAACGATGCTACAAGTATTTAATGAAGTTAAAATCAGGACATCTGTATATAGTCCTCTACCATAATAATGGTTTGTATGTGGAACGCCCGCATAGAGACTTCCATACAAACTTTTTAGTATTAGTAGAGCTTTTTTGAAAGAGTTCGTCTGGGGAAGTACTACCACCATACCTATTTCTGCCACAAAGCAGTAGTGCTCGCATTGCTGTGTTCAGATTTTAAGGTGCCGGTGAAATTCCAGGCACATGAGACTTTTCCATCTTATGTCTCAGGGTGGCAGGTGCAGTGCAATGCCACATAGGGCGCGTCCTAGGCGGACGTGACCTATGAGGTAATGCGTTGTTACCGCTTAACATCAGGTGGGCCCTCTGCGTCAGTGACGTAACGATTTTGTATATATAGCTGTAGTGTGTCCGGCCTTAGAATAGACCCCACCGTCTCCTCCCGTGGATGTCGTGGGATTACCCGGACTTGTTTGTAAGATTCGTTAGTATAAGATGTGTCCTGGCTGTTAGCTTATTATGGAATGTGATATTCCTGGAAGAACGCGTTAGCCGAGTCAGTCGTGGGAAGCAATGGCGGCGATGAGCTCACCACTTGTCACGTCTATATTCCGCGATGGTGCAACCCCACTGTGAAAAGTGGCCCATTGAGGCTCTGCCTACCCCTTCGGGGGAAAAGGCGTGCTGTCTTTGTAGTGTGTTGATTAGGAGGTGCGACGTGTAAAATGCAATAATAGCAAAATGAAAGTGTTGCAATTAATCCACTCGTCCGTCAGTCCGTCACGCTTCGCAATTTCCGCGCTTTATCTTAATAATGATCATACAGCCTTCCAGAACGATTTAAAGTAATTACTATCCGTAATTAAATGTTTATCGAGGTAACCAAATAGTACTTACTTTAACATTTACCCACAGAGAAGCGATCTTATATGATGTAGGTAGGTTGGTAGGAAGATGGACTAAAGGCATGGAACTAAGGCTAAAAACGAAACGTTAGCGATTATACCAGTCTCATTCTTTTATATGAATGTATTCATGTGTTGGAATGAGACAAGCATAAATCTATCTGTTCTTATTTGTGTTAGTCGTACCAGGCCAAATGTCAAATTACTAGTACATTCATGGTAACAATCTAGGGAGATGTATATGCATGATACCAAAATTCAGGGTACGGAACGGAAAGACGACTGTTGTGTGACAATATATTTGTTTCTCTCTAACATAGGATAGCAAGCTATCTTCTAGGATAGGAGTAAGAAGGAACACTCTATGCTATTTTAAGCACTCACTCCATTACTATTATACCTCCATGGTAGGTTGATAGGTAATAGAGATATTTACGTTATAAGCGCATTGTAGAGTCTGTTCAAAAAGAGAAGCGTCGTGGCCAAATTGTGAACTAAAGTTATGTTTAGTTTATTTAACTATTTCTTTAGCCTAGGATTCAAACTGTCGGCATTTTGAATCTTATACTAAATAAATAGTTAAAGTTGTAAAATTATCAAAATGGAACAGACGCGCTATTGTATTGCCCGCTAAACAAAAAGGGTAAAAAAGCACAGCTGCGCCCTCCAATCCCACGACGCTTCTCTTTTTGAACAGACACTAGAGGTAAGATCTCGATTCTTTTTTATCGAAATCGTGTTTTGGGTCCTATTATGCCCTTGGAAATAAGATGAAGATTAACGTATAGTTTTTTTGTTGTCATACACTATGTAGAGTTTGCTTAAAATACGTTTAAGAGAAATATATTTGACTCTTGACAGCCTTCTCTACATCACTAGTAAGTTGTAGGAAATGCGGGTTAATTTATCAGCTTTTCCTTTTACCGTTTTAGTGACTAAAAACCTTATATTAAAACCCACATTTTGAAATAAATCGTGACGTTTCATAGCTCTAGGATTAACGAGTTATGAGTTTATCACGAAATTATAAACTGGGCGTCGCTGTAAAACACTTTGTGTTAACATTTTGGAGTCGTTGCGTTACTAGCTCACTCAACGGTAAAGGTTACAAACTTTGAGGATGTAATCTAAATAAATCTAGAACACCCTAGTTTGGGATACCTTTTATTGATAGTTTTTTTTTAAATTGGTCCTCCTAAAGCCCGTTTTAGGTCCCTCCTTCGATTAGAGAAAATATTAAACGTTAATTTGTATACTATTCAGTAGGTAATCACATTACTTAAGTTTAAGGAGGAGGATTTATTTTTATATTTTCTACTTTAGCAGCAAAACTAAGTTTTATCGTTTGTCGCTTACGTTACGTCAGTTACTTCAAAGCTGAAGAAATCTATACCTCATCTCATCCCAGGTTCACGTGAGTAATAACGCTGTCACTTTCTTGCAGCTATTGTTTTCTTGCTAGACTCCGCCCATTCGCATTTAAAAAGCCTAGAATTAATGAGTTATTAATTTATCACGAAATTATAAAAATGGCGTCGCTCTAACACACTTTTAAGTTGAACTGTACGTTGTTGACTCATCGCTGTGATCGCTGGGCCGTTTTTTATTGTAACTGTATCTGATTAATAGTAGGTACCTGTGTAAGTACAGATATTTGATTGTAAAAAGTTTGTTGAGTCACTGACCAACTGCTAAGACGAGAAGCAGCAGTATTGTGTCAGTGAACTAGACTGGACAGATTTTTTTATGATGAGGTTACATTACAATGCCTACAAAGTATTAGCTCTGCCTAGCCGCGTATTAATAAATCGCTCAGAGCAATAAGTGCGTTCTAATTTCAAAAATATTATAGTCGAAATAGGTAGTATGAAATAGGCGAACTGAGTTGAGTTCTATTATAAAAAAAGAATATCTTAATTTCGTTCCAAATTCAAAATTATAAATCCAAATATGAAATTTTAGGCGAACTGACTTGAGTTCATCTTTATTGCGTTCCAATTTCAAAATTATAATCGTATACACTACCGTAGTCTGTGTTTCCTGAAAACTATAATCTGGGATCTGGGTCTCTTCAAGGCTAGAGTGAATACGTGCCTTCTAGACCTTTGTGCTCCATCTTCGGCCACATCGTCACTTACCGACAGGTGAGATCGCGGCCAAGCGAAGGAGTCTATAATTTTAGGCGAACTGACTTTAGTCACTGTTATTAATTCTGTGCTTGAGTTCAATTACAATCATAAATAGTTATCAACTCTGTGATGAGTGCATTCAAATTCGTCTTCGGTTATTGGGCAGCCTTGCAAAAGAACCTCAAAATACGTCAGCTTATTATTAACTTGTGTCTTTTAAATAATGCCTTTGTGTTATCAAGGCAAATGGCAAGAAAATATTGAAACAACTGTTTTTCGTTACCTATTAATAATGTAATTATTGGATGTTATAAGTAACTGACGTCTGTAACAAGGCTGAGACTTGTAGGTTAGTAGTAAGCAATTTCTATTATTTATTACAATTCACAATACCTGACACGTCAGGAAAAATCCTGTCATCTGGTAACCCTACACAGACAGGAAAGCAAGTAATAAAAGATTATAATAAATGATCATGCATGCCACATAAGGCGTGGCCACACTGTGGTGTGTCGTGTAACCTTGTGGGGTGTGGTGAAATAAAGTAATTTAATTTTGGCTAATGCTGTTCAAGGTCGCGTAAGGCGATTTGGTACGGCTTACTCCTACACATATTCCACGAGTTATGTTAAAAATGGTAGATTGGATTAAGGGACTAAAACGAGCCATTTCATACGACAGCGAGCGAGAATTAGAATCGAGTATGAATGGGTTTAGGTTCCGAGTTAAACACTCAAAAAAAGACAAAAGTCAAAAAGTATTTTATTCATTGATATCAGAAAGATCATTTTGAATCGTCTTAAAAATAGATTTACATTTATTCCTGTTCCAACGCAACTAGACCTCGAAGAATCAGGCAACAAACACGGTCTGTTTTTTTTTATGATCCCTCTAACTACTATAAATTACACTACTTCTTACTACTTACACTACTTTTCACTTTGATTAAATAATTATAAATGAATATAAAAAAAGTTTGTATTACCGAAATCTCTGAAGTTTTTACTGTATTCTATTATCTCGCAATCAAAGTTAAAAGTAGTGTAAGTAGTAAGAAGTAGTGTATACTTCTTACTAATACTTCTTACTATAGTGTAAGTACACTACTTTTCACTTTTTTTTGCTGTAAGTGAAAAGTAGTGTAAGTTGTAAGAAGTTGTGTATACTTCTTACTACTTACACTACTGTTCACTTTTTTTTGCTGTAAGTGAAAAGTAGTGTAAGTAGTAAGAAGTACTGTATACTTCTTACTACTTACACTACTTTTCACTTTTTGTTGCTGTAAGTGAAAAGTAGTGTAAGTAGTAAGAAGTAGTATATACTTCTTACTAGTTACACTACTTTTCACTTTTTTTTGCTGTAAGTGAAAAGTAGTGTAAGTAGTAAGAAGTAGTGTATACTTCTTACTAGTTACACTACTTTTCACTTTGGTTGCGAGATAATAGAATACAGTAAAAACTTCAGAGATTTCGGTAATACAAACTTTTTTTAAATTTATTGTTGCAATCGCACTGACGCATATACATCCAACGATCTTCAAGAAATGCTAGTGCAGCAGTGTAGGTCGCCTTAGTTCCAATAATTTCAAATATTTAAAAACTGGAACATCGAAAAGTCGAGACTTTATTCATTAATTTTGTAGGCTGTTGATACAAACGACGAACATTAAAAAAAATACTTTAATCCCTAGAGGCAACTAATACATTTTAGTTCGCCTACGCTTAGCTAAAATGACACACTTTTAGAGAATGAGAAGTGAAAAAAATGCCAACCCCAGTCATAAATCTTCATACAAAAAAATTATTGAATATCTCGTAAAATATAGATAATTTTACAAAACCCCTACAGTTAAGGTGGATGCGCAAGCTTGCGGCGCGAAATTCAAATTTTTTGGTGTTTTTTGCCCATTATAGCTCATCAACACTTCTTCAGATAACCAAAGTTGAGTTCGCGACAACTAGGAGACTTAACACACATGTTTTAATTGATAGTATCTCATAAATATCATCAGTTTAGCTATGATACCCCTAAACACATTTTTACAGTGTTTTTGTTTGTTTAGGGGTATCGTAGCTAAACTGATGATATTTATGAGATACAATCAATTAAAACATGTGTGTTAGGTCTCTTAGTTGTCGCGAACTCAACTTTCGTCATCTGAAGAAGTGTTGATGACCTGTAAAGGGCAAAAAACACCAAAAAATTTGAATCTCGCGCCGCAAACGTGAGCATTCACCTTAACCCACGGCTTTGTTGTATTGATTTTATTTATCTAATTTTTTACCCAATAATATTCACCTTTTTAAATTTTTTATAAACAATCGAATCTAGGCATAAAAATAGACGTAACTTTGTATTTTTTTTCTATCGATAAAATATTGTCCTACCGTGTTTCTGGTACAGCGATCCGTCAGCATTATAATGTAGTATCCATGCATATTTTTAATTTAAATATTGTACATTATTTAGTCAGTTTTTTTTTTTTTTTTTTTAAATCTTATTATTATGAATTTTGCGGCATACCCCGCCTTAAGTAGTTTCTATAGTGCCAGTATTTTTGCGCCACCTGTTTTTATAATAATTATAATTTCATTTATTTCAATCAACAATTGGATCATAATTGTGTTAGTTGGTTTCTTATCCTAGGTTAGTCACTATAAACATTTCTGACAGCAATGAAAAAATAATCAAAAAATAATATGACCAATCTTACAATATTATATTATTATATAATATACGGCTTGTGTTTAAACACCGCCCATAAAAGTACCTTTGGTTACCAAAATAGATAATTGGTCAACAAATTACGTTTCCTAAAATATTATGAAATAAATCCTTTTTTTCGTATTAGTGACTGCCATAAAAATATATGGACGTCTTTAAAATACACTTTAGACCAGGGATTCCCAAAGTGGTCGATATACGATATACGGTTTCCTAGGGGTCGACATAAACGAAAACTGATTTTGGGGGTCAACGAGGTCTAAAAATCGACCCCTATTAAATTAACACAAGTTCTTATTTAAAACTTTCAAGATAGGTAGGTAGGTACTGTATTGTTTATGTTGTGTTAAAGTCAAAGTCAAAGTCAAAAGTATTTTATTCATTGAAATCACAAGGATCATTTTGAATCGTCTTAAAAAATAAATTTACAGTTACTCCTGTTCCAACGCAACCAGACCTAGAAGAATCAGGCAACAAACACGGTCTGTTTTTCTTTTGATGATCCTTCTTACTACTAGGTGGAGAGCGCCTGTGTGGTGCCTCGAGAACAAGTTGAAGCTGATTCAAGGAAAAAAGGAAAACCAAATTAAAAGCCTTACTTAGGTAGGCAGTCAAAAGTAAGATGATAGAGAGAATCAGCAAACGTTCATAAGGCAGCACACACTACGCTTGATATACACATAAATAACACATCAGTAATAAATTATATGCAGGTACAGACATTGCAAATTGACAAATTAGGTGTCGAGGGGCAGAGCGACATCAGGCCACGCGGCTTTATTATTAACATAGTCATGTAGTGTGTAATACGCTTTCTTAATTAAATTATTCTTTATGTAAGATTTAAATCTTCGAATCGAAAGTTTAGAAGCACTTTCTGGAAGTTTATTATAGAACCGAACAGAATTCCCCATAAAAGACCCACTTACTTTTTTTAATCTAAATTTGGGAATACTCAGTTTATTTTTATTTCTCGTGTTAAAACAATGCACGTCACTTTTTTTCATAAATCTATCTAAGTGTTTATGTGTATATAATAAGGTTTCGTAGATGTATTGCGATATTACGGTGAGAATGTTAATTTCCTTAAAACGCTCCCTCAAGGAGTCACGTGGCTTCATTTTATAAATGGCACGTATTGCCCGTTTTTGTAAAACAAATATTGCTTGGATGTCTGTTACGTGTATATTGGTAGATAGTCACCAGGTTCATCCATCACACTGAATGTTTTATTTTCTCTTTGCGAATTAATACTTTTTTATATATAATTTCCTACCTACTTAAGATTCTTTAAGTACTTCATTTGTAATAATCATTATAAATTAAACTTGATATTTACTGAATTGTATGTCTTTTTATTTTGTAAAATTTTGTTGAAAAAATGAATTCAACTGTACACACTTAACCAAGTGCAAAGTTTTCCAATTGGTACCTTAGTACCTAGGTATTTGTATCAATAGGAAAAAACTAAAGATAGGATTCATAATAGTCTGCTAACTTAAAGCATTGCTAATTCTCACTCTGTCTTCTATTGACCTAAGTCAGAATGAAAAATAACACTCTGTAGCAGCTGTTTTAAGTTAGAGGACCATTATGAATAAGGGGATTTATTTTAAAAGTAGGTAATTTGGCCATGGGGGTCTGAGGTAACATTTCATTTTGGAAAAGGGGTCACTTGTCCAAAATAGTTTGGGGATCCCTGCTTTAGACTAAATATTATATATTATTAATATTATATATTTAAAACCTAACCCAACAGAATTTGGTGACCGTTTATCCATTTAAGGAACCAAAAATAATATTAGTGCAAGTCTTGCGATTTTTCTGATGTTATTTCATTTATTTTGGATCATAATATATAGAGTCTAAAAATATTTTTGGTAACCCGTCTAAATTATACCCTATATAAATTTAATTGAATAAAGTATGTAAGTATTATGTCTACCTACACCTACGCCTCTATACATTTACTTCATAAAACAGACAAAACCTTTTTGTCTACTATAGACCGCCATGATTTTCAAGGTTCTACCCACCATTTCCTGGAGTCACGCTTGCTTGATGGTAGTGCAACTTGACAAGAAGAACAATTACTATTGGATGTTATGGTTGGTTGCACGCGCGGTGTATCCTGTCTTAGTAACAGAGGGAGCCACAAGTCACGGGCGGGTAAACTGGGACACTGGACAGCCAAGGAAATAGGGAACACAGTTGACCACTCAAATGATAACACCATCCTTATTGTCAAAGTACTTATTTGATTCATTGAAGTCACAAGGATTTTTGAATATTCTTGAAAACTTCATTCACTCCTACTCCTAATTAAATTTATATCTATATATATATATATATATATATACAGTTGTGGTCACATAATTAAGAACGATTTGAAGTTCTAGAAGTTTTTTATTTAAATCGTATCATACATAGAGATGTGTACCTTCTGAGAAGCAACTAGTTATGTTATATAATAGTCACATTAATAGAGCAACCTGACTTAAGAATAAAGTATGAAATCTCTAACTATTTTTTGCACATTTTATTGATTTTATCAAAGTAACACATTCAAATAGTACTGAAACTGGACAAATAATTAAGAACGATTTATTTAACTGCTCGGGAATTGTTTTGTATGACACTTAGATTTAAAAAATCACAATATTATGTAGCACAGGAAACATAAAAAGAAATTTAATAAATATTTAACTAAAATTAATAGTTAATAGCATATCCACGGCTTTTAATTACAGCTTTACACCGGCGAGGCATTGACTCTATTAATTTTTGACATTTCGCAAGAGAAATAGAGTTCCATTCTTCTAAAAAAAACGTCATACAGCTCTCTTAAATTTCCACACTTTGTATTTGAAACCTTTTTCTTTACTTCAAACCACAGATTCTCTATTGGGTTTAGATCTGGACTGTTAGCAGGCCAGTCTAAGACAGAAACTAATTGCGCTGTAAGAAATTCCTTTACGGTGCGTGCAGTGTGCTTTGGATCATTGTCATGCTGGAATGTCCAAATGACCGGTAGAACGTCTTCAGCGTATGGTAACATTGTTTCTTCCAGTATATTTTTGTATTGGAACTGATTCATGTTACCTTCTTTCATCTTTACAGGTCCTACACCATGTCCAGAAAAGCAACCCCAAATTTTCACATTTCCACCACCGTGCTTTAATGTAACTTTCGTGTACTTTGGGTCGAATGCTGTATTCGGGGGACGTCGTTCATATCGTTTTCCATCAGAACATACTCTGTTTATTTTCGTCTCGTCAGAAAAAAGTACATTTTTCCACTGTTGCACAGACCAGTTTTCATACTTTCTCGCAAATGCAAGCCGGGATTGCCTGTGGCAAAGTTTTAACATGGGTACCTTTCTTGCTATCCTACCGTGCAATTTTTCTTCTACCAAACTTCTTCGAATAGTGCGTGCTGAGATTGCTGAAGGGTTGTTTTCACCAAAATATTCTTTTCTAAGCTCATTGGACCCTTTAAAAGGATTTTGTTTTGCCATACGAACGATGTTTCGGTCATCTCGAGGAGTTGTTTTTCTCTGTTTAGGTACACGTGGAACATTCGAAGTAGTTTGATACGTAGCAAAATGCTTTACAGCGTGGAAAACCATCGTTTTTGAACATTGCAGATGGTCGGCTATCTTTTTATAAGACCAATTCTTCCGGCGAAGTTTTATTATTACTTCCCTTGTAGATTTATCACAACTTTTATTTTTTCTCATTGTTTTTTCTAAAGAAGCAATCACCTTTAATCTTTTACAGCACGTAATAGCGCCAAAATTATACAAACAGTAACAAATCGACTGAGTGTTCTCTATTTAAATTTGAATAAAGGTATAAACTACTTAGCGTTCTTAATTACGTGACCAGCCAGTAATAAGGAATACTTTGTTTAAAAGTAGTGTAAAAAGTTTGCCTATTGATTTTTAGCCAATCATGTGTATCAATGAATACAGTGGTAATATGGAAATGTTTTACGATACCGAGAGAAATAAAAACAAATGCATACAATTAGTTTTGCATCTTAGTTGGAAAAAATCTTCCCTTTATATCAGCGTTCTTAATTATATGGCCACCACTGTATATATATAAAACAAACTCGTGTTAGTTACACCACTCACTCCTACTCCTACTCAATATCGGCTGGACCGATGTTAGTTATATCTTTTTTGGTGGATTCTTCTCAGCTCCGAATAGCAGAATAAGTAATAAAATATAGGGGGGGGGGGGCTGTTTTTTACCGGGGGCTACCCGTGCGAAGCCGGGGCGAGACGCTAGTATAATATAAATCAAACACAGCTGTACCTACATCACGCTCATAGGACCTTAAAAATTCCGACAAAATTATCGGTGATGCCTCTTCAAAACGGTGAAGAGGCCGTTGTTTCAACTAACTGAAATCGCTGTAAAGTGATGCCTTTTCAAAACGGTGAAGAGGTCGTTGTTTCAACTGACTGAAATCGCTGTATGGTGATGCCTCTTCAAAACGGTGAAGAGGCCGTTGTTTCAACTGACTGAAATCGCTGTATGGTGATGCCTCTTCAAAACGCTGAAGAGGCCGTTGTTTCAACTGACTGAAATCGCTGTATGGTGATGCCTCTTCAAAACGGTGAAGAGGCCGTTGTTTCAACTGACTGAAATCGCTGTATGGTGATGCCTCTTCAAAACGGTGAAGAGGCCGTTGTTTCAACTGACTGAAATCGCTGTATGGTGATGCCTCTTCAAAACGGTGAAGAGGCCGTTGTTTCAACTGACTGAAATCGCTGCATAGTGATGCCTCTTCAAAGCGGTGAAGAGGCCGTTGTTTCAACTGACTGGAATCGCGGTATGGTGATGCCTCTTCAAAATGGTGAAGAGGCCGTTGTTTCAACTGACTGAAATCGCTGTATGGTGATGCCTCTTCAAAATGGTCAAAAGGCCGTTGTTTCAACTGACTGAAATCGCTGTATGGTGATGCCTCTTCAAAACGGTGAAGAGGCCGTTGTTTCAACTAACTGAAATCGCTGTATCTTATTCCTTACAGCCGACACGCAGGTTGTCTGTGTGTCGGTTGCTCGCCTTACCACCACCTGTCGGGAGTCGTGACGTCACGTCCGCCGTCCCCTTTGTTCTACGTGTAGAGCTATCCTTTCTAAACGCTAAAAAGGACGAGCTTCCAACACATTCATAAATATATAAAACGATCAATTGATGAGCAATTGACATTGAATTTAATTGGCGACCACTGTGGCGCGGCGGGCGAAGGCTCAGGAGGTTGCGGGTTCGATTCCCGCCTCGGAACAAATATTTGTACGATCTGCAGATATTTGTTACCCGAACTTGTGAGTAAGATTTGTTGGTATAAGATTTGTCCTAGGTGCTAGCTTATTAAGGTGGGGCATGCTGCTAAATTGATTTCGTCAATTTTAATGAATGAATTAAAATACTTTATTGTTCACCTTACAAGCTAGTTAAAATAAGCACATAACAATTAAACAAAAAACTAAGTACAATGGGCGGTCTTATCGCTAAAAAGCGATCTCTTCCAGACAACCTTTGGATGGAGAGGAGCTAAACTTATATGGAAGATTGGTTGGGGTGTACCCATATTTAAATGTAAAAGAAACATCATTGAAATCGTAGATTGTATTTTTAACTGACTAAATAAAGTACAGTACAATATTCAAATAAAAAATATGCATGGATACTACATTATAATACCGAGGGATCACTGTACCAGAAACACTATAGGACAATATTATTTCGATAGAAAAAAAAAGTACCTCTAACTTTTGGCTAGATTAGATTGTTTATTAAAATGGTGCATATTATTTGGGTAAAAAAATATATAAATAAAATCAATTCAACAAAGCCGAGGGTTTACTGCAGGTGTTTTGTAAAATTATCTATATTTTACGAGAGGTGTTTATTTTGTGTATGAAGATTTCTGCCTGGGGTTGGCGCAGCCTTAAAAAACTATATTGTACAACACAGAAAATAAGCTATTTAAAAAATTAAAACAACGTTAAGGCCTAAGGTCTTAGCCTTAAAGTACTTTACAATCATAAATTAAGGTTGCTTTTTGATACTAACGTATTTTACCAAATATGGGTATGGGCGCACAGAGTAAGTGAAGAAAACACTGGATTAATAGCGAAAATAACATCGAAATTTCAGTCCATACAAGTAATTTTGATGTTATTTTCGCTATTAATCCACTGTTTTCTTCAACCAAATATGATTTGCCGCAAATAATGACCAATATAAAAGCCAACAACAGTAATTTCAGTGTAAAATTATACTCTGTTCGCCCATATTTGGTAAAATACTTTAGTATGAAAAAGCAACCGCACATTAAGGACTTTTTTTTTATTTTTTTACTGTGGGAAAATGCATTACGCATGTCCATCAGCTCGGGGAGAGCTGAGGGGGTCTGTCGGGCTCTCCGTTGGCTAGCACCCAACGGCATATCGACTAAAAACCCATCGATATCCCTTCCTTCACCTTAATGCTAGTGCATCATCAAACCACTCATCATCTGACGAGTGGTTTAGAGATGCACTAACACTTGACAGGGTCACGGGGTCCCGGTTGGATTCTACCGCGGCCCTGTCGGTGATTGTTCGCATAAAGCGAACCCCTCGGTGCCCCCCATGTGGGGGAGCACTTTAAGGTCTAGCGTTAAAGTACTTTACAATCTTAAATTAAAGAAATATTACTAGTAATCGGGTACACATACGAAAGAGTCATATCTCATTATGGTGGTGACGAGGTGTGACTGTGAGGTCAAGTTCAGCATCAGAAAAAGCTAAGTGATGTGATGTCCAAACATGGAGCACCTGAGTCATCGGTGAGTCACCAGCATCGCTTGTGAGATCGTATGATATCATTGTTACTGCATTATGATGCCGAGATATACTTAAGAGGAAACACCAAGGGCTAGAGAATAAAAAAATAGGTATTTGTAAAATCTATTGCTGTCGCGTAGACCTCAAACCTTCCCCCGCAGAGCGTGATAGAGAGAACTGCAGCTTGGATCGACAATACCTATTAAAAGTACATAAAATCAACGATTCGTAGTCCTCTGATTCCTTCTCCAAAACTTAACCATTTTTTTTTAAATTAATATAAAAACATAGAGACATGCCATGGAGGCCATAGATTTTTTGGAAAAAAAAATTGCTCTACTGGTTTTATGCAGTGAGAAAACAGGGGAATACGTTTGTATGGAAAAACGGCCCTTGTGTTTCCTCCTAAGGTGGTTGCTTTTTCATACTAACTTATTTTATCAAATGGGCGAACAGAGTATAATTTTACACTGAAATTACTGTTTTTGTCTTCTATATTGGACATTATTTGCGGCAAATCATATTTGGTTGAAGAAAACAGTAGATTAATACCGAAAATAACATCGTAATTTTAGTCCATACAAGTTATTTCGTTGTTATTTTCACTATTATCCACTGTTTTCTATTATGATGAAATGTGTTATTACTTGAAGAAGGCATTAGCCGAGGTAATCGTGGGAAGCAATGGCGGCGATGAGCTCACCACTTTTCACGTCTATATTGCAACCCACTGTGAAAGGAAGTTTTTTTTTTTTTTTTTTTTATACTACTTGGGTGACGGAACAAGCAAGAGGCCCACCTGATGTTAAGCAGTAACCTCTGCCTATGAACAGTGCATTACCTCATAGGTCACGCCCACCTAGGACGCACCCTATGTGGGATTGCACTGCGCCCGCCACCCTGAGACATAAAGATGAAAAGTCTCATGTGCCTGTAATTTCACCGGCACCCTTACCCTTCAAACCGGCACACAGCAATGCGAGCACTACTGCTTTGCGGCAGAAATAGGTATGGTGGTAGTACTTCCCCGGACGAACTCTTTCACAAAAAAGCTCTACAATTACTAAATTTATTAAGGTTCGTTGAGGCTCTACCCTACCTCTTCGGGGAAATATATTTTCGACAAAAAACTTGAAATGCGCGCGCTATAAATCTGTCCTTGATGCATTCCGGCTTTGAACCCACGTCCCCAAATATTGAGGGCTATCGCTTATTTATTAGGCGCGGCCGTTGGATTAACTAACCGTGTTAACTAAAACCACTGACACAGTTTGTCTAGGAGTTACTATGGACAGTCAAGGTTGAGCGAAAGTCGGCGGTCATTGTCTTAATGTGCTCGTTGGACTAGATTTTACAGTAATGTGGCCAACCTCAAAGACTACAGTCAGTGACTCATAGCTTATTGGATATATATATAGGTATATAGCATTAGGTTACTAGCTGTTGCTTTGGACTACATGGATTTTGGGTTCTCTTTATCTATCAGGTTTTTTTTTTTTTTTTTTTTTTTTTATGTAATTGCTCGACAAACTGGCTTACGGCCCGCCTGATGGTAAGTGGTTACCGTCGCCTATTGACATCTGCAACACCAGAGGTATTGCCAATGCGTTGCCTGCCCTGAAGGACTCTTTTTACATTTTTTTTGAAGCGGCTCATGTTGTAGTTTAGCAGAAACACCTCAGGGGGGAGCCCATTCCACAATTTGCACGTATGGGTGAGAAAAGATCTCGTAAAGCGAGCTGTACGAGATATCCACGTGTCGATGATGTGTGGATGAGCTCCCTTGCGTTGTCGACGTAGTTATCAGGTTGTTATTTATAAGTATATCAACTATCAACTATTCCTCCCCTATATAATGTAGGGGTGGGTCCTCAGGACGTGTGCTAGTACAATTGGCGACCTCTGTGGCGCGGTGGGCGAAGGTTCTCCTGCGACACAGGATGTTGCGGTTTCGATTCCCGCCTCGGAACAAACATTTGTACGTTCTGCAGATATTTGTTCAGGGTGATTCTCTTTACATCTTACTTTTGACTAACTTCTTGGTTTTAAAGTTGGTTCTCTTTTTTCTTTGAATCAGCTTTTCCTTGTTCTCCAGGCACCACAGACTTCCCACCTAGTAGTAAGAGGGATCATCAAATAAAGCTGAGCCGTGTTTGTTGCCTGATCCTTGTAGTTTTGGTCTCGTTGGATGGAACAGGAGTACCTAAATTTAGTTTATAAGTCGATTCAAAATGATCCTTGTGATTTCAATGAATAAAATATTTTTGACTTGGAGTTTATGAATCAGCTTCTTGTTCTCGAGGCACCACACAAGTGCTTCCGAACCTAACCTAGTAACTTAGTAGTAAGAAGGATCATCAAATAAACCGAGCCGTGTTTGTTGCCTGATCCTTGTAGGTTTGGTCGCGTTACTCGCGTTGGATGGAACAGGAGTACCTAAATTTAGTTTATAAGACGATTGAAAATGATCCTTATGATTTCGCCAGTAAAATATTTTTGAATCAGCTTGTCCTTGTTCTCGAGGCACCACACAGGCGCTCCCCACCTAGTAGTAAGAAGGATCGCCAAACCAAGCGCGCGCCGTGTTTGTTGCCTGATCCTTGTAGGTTTGGTCGCGTTGGAACAGGAGTCAATTTAGTTATATGGACGATTCAAAATGATCCTTGTTATTTCAATGAATAGAATGCTTTTGAACTTGAGTTTGCGTAAAATTCTGACTAGTTACAGTAGGACCGAGTGCAGGGTACGTCTTTTAGGCAGCTTTTTAATAATACTCCGTATTACATAAAATGCGAGACCAAGACCTCCATCCAAGATTAGTACGTCGTTGGTCTATCGATAGGGGTCCATTCTACACCGCGTTGGGTTCGTAGTCGCCATTCGAGCACCTTAACTAGCAAACCCGCATAACTAACTGACCACCTTCTGACCACATCCGAAACACCATACTGCGCTCCAAAACCAAAGTCGCCGATATGGGAGAGAAGGCTGCGAGGCTGAAGTGGGATTGGGCCGGTCACATTTGCCGCATACCCTGGGACAAAATTTCCTCGGTATGGAGCCCTGATACAGCCAGGCGGCGTCGTGGCAGACCACGCATGAGGTGGCGGGTTGAACTGGACGCCTATGAGAGAGGGAATGGGAAACGGTTGCACAAAATCGTAGTGACTGGCGGAAATGGGAGGAGGCCTATGTACAACAATGGGACAGTATGGGCTAATAGTAATAATAGTCATTGACACCGGCCAAGTGCGAGTTGGACTCGCGCTTGAAGGGTTCCGTACAATTATCCATAAAAAAGTCAAAAAAAACACGTTTGTTATATGGGAGCCCCCTTAAATATTTATTTTATTCTGTTTTTTAGTATTTTTTTGTTATAGCGGCAACATAAATTCATCATCTGTGAAAATTTCAACTGTCTAACTAACTATCACGGTTCATGAGATACAGCCTGGTGACAGACGGACGGACGGACAGCGGTGTCATAGTAATAGGGTCCCGTTTTACTCTTTGGGTACGGAACCCTAAAAACACGGCTTGCTTAGTTTGGTCCTCGTCGGAACACCGTATCATCTCCGTGTTACCCATTGCAATGGAAGAGGTGTAATTACAGCAGTATTAGTCAAAGAAGCCATTTTGAAAGTGAAAGCATTACGTGTCGGAATGCTTCAGCTCTGGCCACTGTGTCAAAACATCGTATGTTACGGTATTAAGGTGGGGCACGCCGCAAAATTACCAATCTTCGATTTTATTTTTAACTGATTAAATACTCAATACTCAATATATTTATTGCTTTCACAGGTTACTTATTAGTTGTTACATATACTTAGGAAGACTCGCACATGAACCCTTTGTTTAGGGCATATCAATAATAAAAAATAAAATAAATAATGCCGGACAAAGTTCACACAACATTATCTAGCCCCAAGCTAAGCCAGAGCTTGTGTTATGGGTACTAGATAACTGATATACTTAATACTATATATATTACATAGATAGATATTTTTTATTATACATAGAAAATACCCAGAACACCCTGAACAAATATCTGCGAACGCACAAATATTTGTTCCGAGGTGGAAATCGAACCCGCAACCTCCTGCGTCGCAGGCTAACCTTCGCCCGCTGCGCCACAGAGGTCGACAAAATCGTCAATGGAGTACAATATTTAAATTATAAATATGCACGGATAAAAAATAAAAAATAAAATTATTTCTGCACAAAAAATATACACTTAAGTATAAATAAAAGGTGATAAGGTGTATAGGTGGTTTTGCTAAGGTGATTGTAATCTGTTTTGTAAATCCAATAAATAAAATAAATAAAATAAATAAAATAAATAAAATAAATAAAATAAATAAATTATACGTTTAAAAAAATTATCTACTTTTTAAGTATAGACCGCCCTTGGCGGTATACGCCTCCAGGGGTCGCCAATCTTCCCTAACTCTTGCTCTTCCTAAACAGACTTTCTCAGACCAAACAAAAAAAATTTGCTATAGAGAAAATATTGTCCTATCTTGTTTCTGGTACCGTGATGATCCCTCGGAATTATAATGCATAAAAAAATACAAATCCTAAAAAAGAACTACACCTAACTAGTTAATTTTTTTTAAATGTGTTTTTTTTAGTGTATATTTGTTAAATTTAAATGTAACCCAAAAATTCCGTTCCAGCGGGACTCGAACCCGCAACCTTGCATGTGATCGGCAATGCCTTTACCAGTCCAGTCCAGTCCAGTCCAGTTTACTTGTCGAGTTTCAATATACTATGTATATTTGTTGTTTATAATTATTTATACAACAGCTTTATAGCTCTTTATACATCCATATTTATAATTTGAATATTTTACTTGATTTAGTGTTTAAAAAAACAAATCTAAAATTAGGAATTTTGCGGCATACCCACCCCGCCTTAACAAAAAGTGAAGTCCGTAACTTTTCCCCTGCGCAAAATATTTGCGCATCTTATACTTAACTGGACTGGAGTAAACTCCAATCGTATTGAATCCAATTGAAGCCTTATAGCGTCTCAAACAACACATTATCGTGTTTATTTTGCTATATATCGCATTTGCTATGCTATGACACCGTTTGGACTAATAAGGAACGTTACATAATCTGTGCTAATGTTCCTCCCCCCTCCCCCCCCCCCCCCCCCCACAACCTATACAAACATAATGTACGGAAACGATACGTACCCACAACGACCATACAATTAGTCTAGATCACGAAAATAGCAATTCCACTTGTTCCACATTTTTGTAAAACAACTTCCTACAGTTAATAACAATACAACTATGTAGTTTGAGTAGGGTTCAGTGATCAAATAAAGAACCCGCGTCTGTTATTCCAGTGCATCCCGAGGTTGTCTGGCAGAGATCGCTCATAGCGATAACACCTACCCATTGCACTTACGTGATTCAATTGTATTTAAATTTTTAGAAAGAAAGAAAGAAAATTTATTTATTTTACCACACGCACAACACACACATAAAACAAGAAGACAAACACAAAAATCTACTATGTATAGGTATAGGTAGGTACTACAAGTAAGATGATAGGTTCTTACTATTCATCTTTAAGACTAAGGATATCATTGTGTACCTGTAAGTACCTAACTTAAGTCACTCTGTAAACTTTTTTCTTGGCAATAAATATTTACTTTACTTTACTTACTTTACTTTAGGTTGTGTGTGTTTTACGAGCTTTACGTATATTATAGTTAGTTTGTTTAGGTCAAATCTTGCTAACTGAATTAGAACCACTTCTTGACATCCGATTGAGCTGGGTATCACTGTCAAGTTCCAATGACAGTACAATATTATGGTGACAGCTGATCCTACAAGCGTAAAGTCTAAGGGCCTTGTACAGGTTTGTCTTAGTTTTGCATTCGGTAGCCCGACTATCGAATTCCGAGTCGATATTTGTTTGATGATTTTAATGAGTTTCTCAACAAGTGCGCTAGCGGCGCTTATTATTTTCTACATACAAAAACGACATTTCGACTCGCAATTCGGTTTTGTTTATTCCGAGTTGTAACAAATTACAAACCTGTGGTAGGCCCTCTGAATCCTCTGATGATGGAGACAACGCACAATGAAACTCCTCGATGATTGATAGTAGCCTACTGGCAGTGTGCGGGCTCATTTTGATCAGCGTACGGTTCCGATTACTAATATCATAAAAGCTTGCATTAAAAAAAAAAAAATTTGACACAAAAAAAAGTTTTTTGCTTTACATTGAAGTATTTTCTAGTTATCATAACCCCCTTGTAATGGCGGAATTGTACGCGGGCAAAAGACCAGTAACTGATAAACCTAGTAGTATAACATGACATGCATCCACGGTACGGGACCCCATCCTCCGCTTTCGACACACACTTGACCACCTGAGTAAAATAGTACGCAACTTTCAGTCATTGTTGTGGAATGGATTAACGCGTGGACATAGACTAGAGTAATGACTGATAGGGGATAGATACGACACTGCTTTGTTTTGTCAAATACTTGCCTTTTGATAATGCGTACTACTTAGTTAAACGGCTGTTTAGCTTGAAAAACTCTATTTGACAACCTCTGTGGCGCGGCGGGCGAATGTTGGCCTGCGACGCAGGAGGTTGCGGGTTCGATTCCCGCCTCGGAACAAATATTTGTGCGATCGCAGATATTTGTTCAGGGTGTTCTGGGTATTTTCTATGTATAATCAAAAATATCTATCTATATAATATATTGTATTAAGTATATCAGTTATCTAGTACTCATAACACAAGCTCTGCTTAGCTTGGGGCTAGATCAAGCTGTGTGAACTGTCCAGCATTATTTATTATTTATTTTGACAGATGTTTTCATACGTTATCTGTCTCTTTGACGATTGGTTACGGTAACCACCGATTTATTTGTTCATGAACTGGGGCCTTAGTATAGCGAGCAGTAACATCTATCATTATACACTCATCAGGTAACCATAGACTGAATAGATAATTTTACAAAACCCCTACAGTAAGTAGTAGAGCTTTTTTGTGAAAGAGTTCGTCCGGGGAAGTACTACCACCATACCTATTTCTGCCGCAAAGCAGTAGTGCTCTCATTGCTGTGTTCCGGTTTGAAGGGTAAGAGTGCCGGTGAAATTACAGGCACATGAGACTTTTCATCTTTATGTCTCAGGGTGGCGGGCGCAGTGCAATGCCACATAGGGCGCGTCCTAGGTGGACGTGACCTATGAGGTATTGCACTGTTCATAGGCAGAGGTTACCGCTTTACATCAGGTGGGCCATCTGCTTGCTCCGCCATTCCAGTAGTATAAAAAAAAAAAAAAAAGAAAAAAAAGTAAACCCTCGGCTTTGTTGTATTGATTTTATTTATTAAATTTTTTACTTTATGATTATTGAAAAAATTGGGTGTATCCGTTTTGATCCCAGAAATTCATCCCACGAGCTAAAAGTAATAATAATTACTCCGGATTCATACCATTCTTAACCTGAAAATTATGTATAAAGTTTGAGGAGGTATTTCAAGCTTAAAAGTTCGAAGAGGTACCGAATATAACTTCTGAGAATGATCTTGAGTGCACAGTAAAATAAATTTATGATATTCAAACGCACTCAAGAGCACTAGCTATTTCATTGTCATGATTGTAACAAAAGCGACATTCTCCGTTCAACACGACTGTAATAAACATTAATTACTGGTTTATTTACATCGTGCATTATCAATTATTTAATTAATGTAATCACGCACATGCAATGACTACTGCTTGAAGGAAAACAGTCGCATAACATGAAATTAAAATAATAAACAATAGGAATTGGTAAAACCTGCAAATAACCAACTCACTCACTCGTCACTTACCAACGCAGCGCAATGCCACATAGGGTGCGTCCTAGGTGGACGTGACCTAAGTGCCACATAGGGTGCGTCCTAGGTGGGCGTGACCTATGTATTAATGAGGCAGAGGTTACCGCTTAACATCAGGTGGGTGGGCCATATGCATGTACCGCCATTCACGTAGTCAGAATAAAAAAAAATAAAAAAAAAAGTGAGATCGCCGTCAAACGAGGGTTTATAATGTATCAGTTAAAATAACAAGTAATTCATTTTGTAAAAATTAATAAACCCTCAACGCAATGAAACGGCTGAACCGATTTTGATCAAACATAGCTAAGAACACTCCTTACAAATTCACATTTCAAACGAAATCAGTTCATCCGTTCGGGAGCTAATAATGCAGACAAACACACAAACACACACACAGACACGTCAAACTTATAACAACCCTTCGTTTTTGCGTCGGGGGTTAAAAACAATGAGAGGATATAAAATAGTAATAATATAAACATAAATATAAATGGCAAAACATCAAATGTCTCGGTTAAGGTGAATGCTCACGTTTGCGGCGCGAGATTCAAATTTTTTGGTGTTTTTTGCCCTTTTTCAGGTCATCAACACTTCTTCAAATGACGAAAGTTGAGTTCGCGACAACTAGGAGACCTAACACACATGTTTTAATTGATTGTATCTCATAAATATCATCAGTTTAGCTACGATACCCCTAAACAAACAAAAACACTGTAAAAATGTGTTGTCAAAAAGTGGGTATCATAGCTAAACTGATGATATTTATGAGATACTATCAATAAAAACATGTGTGTTAAGTCTCCTAGTTGTCGCAAACTCAACTTTTGTTATCTGAAGAAGTGTTGATGAGCTGTAATGGGCAAAAAACACCAAAAAATTTGAATTTCGCGCCGCAAGCGTGCGCATCCACCTTAAGAGACTTATAAAGTTTGAATTTTATTTATGTATTTTAGTAAATCTAAGAAATTACATTATGACAAAGCCGTTTTTATACCTACTTATAGGTAACAATTTGGTGTGAGCTATATGGGCAGTAGGTATGCGAGCGATTGTTACAATATTTTCTTTAATGGCGTGGGTTATTAGCGTACAACTACTACAACTGATTTATTTGACCTACCTTTTCCCTAAAATAACCTCAAAAGTGGGTCAGCCCGATTCGCGCCGGCAATATCACAAGAATCTGTATTTGCGAGTGAAGTGGCTGACGTAAGGCAGTGCGTGTGACCAATCTCACATCCGAATTCAATCGTACCAATAGAATTGATTGGCTTTGGTTTCTATAAATAACTAGCGACTCGCCCCGGCTTCGCACGGGTAGCCCCCGGTGAACCGCCCCCCCCTCCGTCCTACCCCTCCCACTATGTCCTATCTCCTGGTTCTAAGCTACCTCCCTACCAATTTTCAGCCAAATCGGTTCACCCATTCTTGAGTTATAAGTGGTGTAACTAACACGACTTGAAAAAAATAAAAAAAAATAAAAACGTATAAACCTGCATATATAAGAATGCAAAACCGTGGAAATCGGTTCGTGCGTTCTGGAGTTATAGCGTCAGGAAGGAAAACCCGACTTATTTTTATATATTAGATTGTGGTATAATATTGAATTCCGTGATAGTCAAAACAGTATTTTAAATCGTTTCAAAGAAAAGCTCTACTGTACTTATTTGTGCCCTCATTTTCAGTAACTGCACATACCCAATTATGTGATTCTTTTTAATATAATGTCCGACCGCGCGCCGCTTCGCTCGCTTTTTACCAAAATAAAAGTAGCTATAGCTCAATCTGGGTTGTAATCTAAACTAAACTAATCACTAACTGTGTACTAAATTTAATCGAAATCGGTTCAGCCGTTTCGGCGTCATTGAGTAACAAACATACAAACATCGTAACTTTGTCATTTTATGATAATAGTGAGATGCTTTCAAAAAGCCGATCAGCCAGGGCAGAAAAAGTTGAAACTAAAAAAATTTAAATTTAAAAGACTTTCCGTTTTTGCTTCTAATAATTACGACATGATTATTCATAAGAATATTAATATATTATAAACAGAATTAAAACGGAATTTAAACGGAACAGTTAACCGTCCTACTAATAATCGCGTAATATCTTTGGAATAGTTGCAAATAGCTGAAATAGCTGGTCACTGAAATAGGTAAAGGAAAACCGAGAAAGCACCAGTAATATGACGAAGAAAGGTAATTTTTTTAAGGCGCGCTTTGTGTTAGTTCTTCTTTAATGTGTCTTATCTTTGATCCCATATTAATGCTTCATAACAACAGGTTATTTAAACAATGGCTTGTAAAATTTCACGATACACATAACATGTCGTAAAACTAGCTCAAAGGAATTCCACACACACACAATAAAGATGATTTCATTGTTCTTGTAACAAGATTTTAGGATTTTGTAGTGTCTTGGCCGGCGTTAAATAGAGGTCATCGGAACTGAAATGCGTATTTTGAAAGTGAAATAACTGTTACTTAAGTATTTTCACCTGACTACGTTATGGAACTGTACGTTACGTTGTAAAGGAGGGTTATGTTTTTGACAGTCTATGTATGTACGTATATGTGCAAGTTCATCTGTTCCCTCGTATCTCCTAATTTTGACAAATGAGGTGTCTTTGGACTCATTCGTGCCATCACTCCGCGTGATATGCGTTTAAAAAGTATTTTTCTGTAACCTTGTCATTAAAAATTACTATTTCTTTCGTTACAGGATCTCATCCCGCCACAAGATACGGAGTCTTACCTTCTCAAGACGCAAAACGCCATCACAAATCTACAAGCAAAACTCCAGTCGTCCAGAACGAACACTCTAACAACCATTCCGCCCCAACTCACCTCTAGTCTCATCAGCGAGAAGACTATCGTCTCACGTCTTCCGGTCGCACAACTCAGCAGGTCCAACTCGCTGAACTACCGCCTTCGACGGAAAGACCACTCCTCTGATAGTAGCCCGCTGAGAAGTCCTGGACCCTATGTTATTACAGGGTCGAACAAACTCCCGGAAAGCACAAAAATACTGCTCAATAACGCTTCAAGGTCTCTTGAAGATAAGAGGCGTGATTCTAATATGAACAGTCCGTCTTCTGATCGAGGCAACAGCCATAGTCATAGTTCTGATGACAAAACACTGTCGAACCGACCTCCATACGATGTAGATGCAATTCTATCACCGCATAGAAAGACACACTCACGGCACAGGTCCTTTGACAAAAACCCAACGGATACATCCAATGATATACACAACGCGAACACCGTTTGCCTCAAGACTGTGCTAAAGAACAACGCCTTGGAAGCCCAGTACCACCCCAGGATCGATCAAACCCGTTGCCAAGGGGACAAGAAACACCAAAGAATCTCCAGCGATGGCTTAAAACCGCTTTACAACAACTTCGCGTTTGAGACATCGATTAAACGATCAAGTTCCTTCAATACCGTTAACAGAAACAACAACTACCTTGAAGGTAGATTGACCAGGCGGTCTAGCGGACAGTCTGAGGAGTACAAAGATTCTGACGAATCAGATGCATACGATAAGTCCCACAGTCAGGAATGTAGGTACAAACGCCAGGGGCATAGAGGGAGAATTGACTCCCCAGATCTCAAATCCATTGCCCCGGCAAACTCTCCCCGCTGCCCCAATACCCCTGAACCACAACGCAAATTCGGACCAGGGTTGGTCCGCAACTCCGTACGAGTGACCAACAAAGAGCGAGTGGTCTCCCGTATGTCTGAGCCACCAGTTTCAAGGGAAGAGAGGAAGCCAACTGGGCATCAGAGCAGGAGGATATCGGAGCCCACTAGACAGGCGGTGTTAAACCGGCTGACTAAATCAAGGTCTTCGACGAGAGAGGTGCAGCCTAATAAGACATTGGATAAAGGTATGTTATTTCTATCAAGTGAAAACCTGAACAAGTGTTGTTCCTGTTGCTGTTTTAATGCTGGGACTCGAGATTAAGCGAGATAACTGTTACTGTTAGCCTGCATCATCCCATTGTAGGGCAAAGGCATCCCCCCATATCCTCCAGTCACTACGATCCTGTGTTATTGTTTGCCAATCTGTGTTAAAAGTCTCCATTTCATCGCACCATCTGCGTGGTCTGCCGCGACGCTGTCTCGCTGTGTCAGGGCTCCACATATTGGTTATTTTGGGCCACAGCTTATCAGGCATGCGGTAGAAATGTTCCCAATTCCATTGCTGGGCGGCTTTTTCTCTTACGTCGGCGATTTTAGTTTTGGAGCGCCGTATGGTGTTTCGAATCCGGTCGGTTAATTTAACTCCCAGAATACTGCGCTCCATTGCCTGTTGCAAACCATGAGTTTGTATTTCTGAATATTTGTCAAAGACCAAGTTTGCGAGCCATAAGTGAGAACAGGAATGATGCACATGTCCATAAGTATGCGCTTTAGTATTATCGGAAGGTTTTCTTTCATCAGCTTCTTCATCGACCAATAAATAACTCCTCCGATTTGGAAATTATGGGATAGCGAGATTGGAAAGTGTTATTTATTATTTTTTACAAGACTACCAAGTGAAGTGTCAGTGCCAAGGACACAACAAGTGTTAGTGCCACTTTCCTCGCGACATTGCCCTTCACCAGTTTGTCCACAGAAAATTATTCTCGCGTAGAATAGGGTTTGAAGAATCATGCATTACGTATTTTAACCAATCGTCTTCCACTTCGTTCCAGGGCCTAAGAAACCCAGCCAGCACCGTTCATCATCTGCCCTGGCTACTAAGGAGGTGGAATTCTCAAATTGGAAGAAACGCTCTTCATATGACCCCATGAAAGCTGCTCAAGAAGGCAAGAAGAAGCAGTTGGCGAAACGTCAGGATTTCAAGGAGGATCTCAGCTCTCCAAGGTTAAGATCCAATTATGTAGCAGTTCACGACCCCCAACTACAATCAGTTCAGTACTGCCTATAAATGAGAGTTGCTTCTCTCCTCCGAAATCCCATAATACGAGTATACTCAAATTGGGCTTACCGTTTTCTTTGGTTTTCTAGCAACACCCAACAGTCACATGCATAAGTAGTCCTGATCCCACACTAGGATCCCCTGTGTAGTGGGTATTAGGAACTAAGTGTCCCACAACACCCAGACGCGGAACAAATATTTGCAAATCTTGCAAACATTTGTTCCGTAGCGAGGATCGAACCCGCAACCACTTGCGCCTCAGCTGGCTACTCGTCGGCCGTTCCACAGAGGTCGTCAAGCAACAGCAAGGGACTATAACGGACTAGTTTGCGAGTTGGTTAGCTAGCCTTGTACCATCATCATCAGCCTGCACACGAGAGGACGAACCAGCTATCCTTATATCCCTCTCCGTTGCCTGGTTCAAGGTTTTTATTGGTCCAATCAAAATCAGCCTTTGACACGAAAGAATAAAAAGATCATCAGCCACCAGTAGAAGTGGACTATTGGACATAGGCTTTCCCAATATATGCCACGACGAAAGGTCCTCCACCCATTGACCTCCTGCGACCTTTGAAATTAGTCGCTCTATCGGTCTTGTGTCGAACAGCTGCTTATTTTAACATTCCTTCTACTCCAGCCACTCGTCACCGGTGCACCGCTCGCAATCCTTCCACACCACCAACATAGCGACGCTGATGATGGAGTACTCCTCGGAGGAGACCGAGGACGAGCAGCCAGCGCTGCCGCCGGACCCCATGATCACCTCCACGCAGTCTGACATCCTGGAGCTGCGGCTGCGGCGCCCACACGCCCTGTATCAGGTAATATAGTGACGCTGATGATGGAGAACTCCTCGTAGGAAACCGAGGACGAGCAGCCAGCGCTGCCGCCGGACCCCATGATCACCTCCACGCAGTCTGACATCCTGGCGGCAGCCTCACAGCCGCCATCAGATTACTTGGTATAGTACCACCCGCGGTTCCGTTTTGTTAACGTTTAGACACGTTAACACAATGGCTAGCGTCAAGCATAAAAGGAAGCGCCTGTGACCACTAACAATGAGGGCTTTTCATTTTCGAATAAAACAATAGTAGTTCAATTTAGCTTGATAGATGGCGCTGACTCAAGTATGCTTGTCAAAATTAACAAATGAATTCTCTTTGCTTTCGTGTGATAGTAACACAGATGAAGTAGTACATGGATAGAGTGCTAAAATTGCATAGAGTGTTCCTTCTTACTCCTATCCTAGAAGATAGCTTGCTATCCTATGTTAGAGAGAAACAAATATATTGTCACACGACAGTCGTTTTTCCGTTCCGTACCCTGAATATTGGTACCATGCATATATATCTTCCTTGATTGTTACCATGAATGTAGTAGTAGTTTGACATTTGGCCTGGTACAAGTTACACAAATAAGAACAGATAGATATATGCTTGTCTCATTCCAACACATGAATACATTCATATAAAAGAATGAGACTGGTATAATCGATACCGGTTTGTTTTTAGCCTTACTTCTATGCTTTAGTTCTTCTTCTGAGGATAGTAACAAAATACGTAGTTGACTTTGACATTTCACTTTATTTTGAAAGCTAGGTTCAAAGCAGCGCCATCTATTAGCGCATGATTTTAAACGTCCGTGAAAACCTCTCATTGTGATCTCTCTATTCCAGCCTCCAAAAGCAACGGACAAGAAACGCAACTGCGACAAGCGCAAAACGTACATTGTCGACGACATCACGCCGACCAAAGAGAACGTAGACTTCCTGAAAGACGCCATAGACAAACGGAAGACGTTCATACTCGACAGTGACACTAACTCGACGACCAATGGCAGCAGTCCGCGCAACTCGTCCATATTCAGCCACGAGCGGCTGACGACGGGTGCGAGCGAGAGCGACGGAGAGAGCGGGACGGAGAGTGCGCCCGTGGTGCGGCGGAGGGAGAACAAATCGGCGCAGCAATCGGCGAAACAGAGGTTAGCAGAGACTGTAATAGTTTGAAGATACTTTTAGAAGTAGTTTTAAAACATTGTTAGTAGTAATTTTAAGACAATTTTAATAGATTTTATACTTATACTTAAGTTTTTAATGGGCAGACGATATCGCATGCGTCGCGGCCGAACCTGGATGAGACTGGCACGGGACCGTAAGGAATGGCACAGGCAAAGAGAGGCCTATACTCAGTTTGAATAAAGAAACCATTTTTTTTTTATCTTCTTGGGTCCCGTCCTCCTAGGACGCTTCCTAAGTAGCATTGCACTGCGCCCGCCACCGTGAGACATAAAGATGAAAAGTCTCATGTTCCTGTAATTTCACCGGCACCCTTACCCACCCAAAACGGATCAAAGCAATGCGAGCACTACTGCTTTTCGGCAGAAAGAAGGCTTCCCTGGATGAACTCTTTCACAAAAAAACTACTACTAACAAAATGATGTTGCAGTTAAGAACTACCCAACTGAATACTCGACTTCTTCTTCTTCTTCTATATATTTGACGTGTGTGTGTGTGTGTGTGTGTGTGTGTGTGTTTATGTGTGTGTGTCTCTGTGTGTGTGTGTGTGTGTTTGTCTGTCTGTCTGTCGCATCGTAGCTCCCGAACGGATGAAACGTTTAAAACGAGATTTTGTCGGGATTGTTCTAAGCTATGTTTGATCAAAATGGGTTCAGCCGTTTCATTGCGTAGAGGGCTTTCTTTTATTTTTACAAAATTAATTACTTGTTTATTTACTACTCGACTTAGTACGAACAGCTGTTCGTGAACTGACAGAAATTGGTAAACTATAATAGTTTACAGATCGTTCACAAAAGCAAGGCACTTATTTTGTGTATTGGCAGCATTGTCTACGGTGCTGCCAACAATATATGTAGCATGTACCCCACTTGGTGATTGGTGGTCGCCGACAACATTATCTAAACTTGTATGTATGGTGGGAAATACTAGAAGGTTCTTTTATTCGATTTAATGGACTGTAGAATAGGTTTGCGGTTTGAATACCTATGCAGTTGCACAGGTCTTCGGTAGGGAGAACTCACTGCTGCAGGTGGTAAGGCACAGGACGTAAGTACAGCAGCTACAAAGGAAGGAGCATGCACGACGTACCTGTTGTCTCCGAAGGTCCTGGGGAACACTCCGCGCCAAGATCAGGCGTTGACCTGGCACCACGTACAGAATAATGTTCAATTTGGTGATGACACTAACACCTGGTCTAGTCTCTTCTTGGGTCACACACGTATTAGAGAAAGGTACACAAAATAGCGTTGATAATTTGGAAGTTCGCTCGCACGATCCGATTCACACGAGAGTCAATTTGCTTCTGATTTTGAAATGGCGGGGCCCGAAGATGTCTTCGGTGCGATGCGGTGTATCTCGGCCGTCAAAGTGAGACGGCTATATGCGTGCGTGCATGCGGAAAGGAGAAAGGAAGAGGATTGGCCGTTACAACCATAGACGTAGAATTTTTTCGCTACGCTAAATAGACAAACGAAGCGTGGGAGAGAGAAGTCATTTTTAAATGTACCCCGTGCAAGAAGAAAAGTGACAGCAACAATGTATTGAATGTGACATGTTTTGCTTGAGTACATGCCCATACCGGACGGTCTCTTGTGCAGTTTAACTAATTTCGTATTTTTTTTAGTAATCTTACTATTAAATAACAAATATTACTTTGTATGACAATGGTGCCATGTTCAGTTTGTGACTGTGAATATACAAGACGTAATTATCCGGGAAAATACACGTTTCACAGGTAAATAAGAGATTATTGGTAGTTCGATTGTATTGCTTATTTTATCAATTCTGCTTTAGTAAATGGCCTAAAAACCAGTTTCATTCTTAGATTAGGACTTTCCCTTATATTTTTTAATAATATTTCGTTGCTGCACCTAGAAATAAACAATATTTTATGTAAAATATAAAAATGTTTGATTACGATAGGGCTTGACCAAGTGATGACGTCTGAAATATCGATAGTCCTGTTGCAGTCTATATCGTAGTATAATGCGCATCATGTAAAAAGAACGCTGGCGGTCAAGCTTCTTCAGGCGTTCCAGCGTTCGTTTTAAGAGATTAATTACTTTTCTACTTATTTAAGAGATGTATACCTATGCATTCAATGAGTGCCTACCTAGTTTACTACTTTTTACATGACGCGCACTATAACTACCTATTAATTAAATTTTTGTCCATCCTAGAATGGAGGTTTACTTTGTTTGGAGTAAATATGTGTGCTCTGTTAACATTTTACCGTTTTAAAAAAAATCTATAATAACCAGGTGGACATTGAGGTGTGTGTTTTTGTATTGACTATTGAAAAGGTAACTTTAAAGCACCACGGGTGTTTTTATTGCAGTTTGTGTAGTAGATATTTTGGAGTAAATATTTACGTTGTTGTACACACGCCTTTTTCCCGAAAGGGTATATTTATTTTTTATTTTTTATAAATAAATATTGTTTATTTCTGCTTAATAAAATAATAGGTAACAAATTAAATTTAAATATACCCCAGAAATTCCGTTCCAGCGGGACTCGAACCTGCACCCTCGCCTGTGATCAGCGATGCCTTTACTTTCGAACTTTGAACAGAAGGTTTCCAATGAAACACCTGTAGATACAGCACTATCAACTTGGCGCTATAGCCGAGTTGATATTGCCCACAAATTTCGTCTCCAGCGTCATAGCTCGATCTATGGCTAAATTGTTTAAGGCATCGCCGATGACAGGCGAGGGTGCGGGTTCGAGTCCCGGCTAGAACGGAATTTTTGGGTTACATTTAAATTTAATTTTATCCATAAAGCGTGGTTTACACTTGAAAAATAATAAACTTTGCGGTAACAAATTGTCTATAGATAAAGTAACAGAGTGAAAAATTATACGCTGATATAAAATGTTTTTGTGCTTTCAGATTTCCAAGTAATCCTTTGCTACGAGAAAAATGGTTATCGGTTATAAGAAGAGTGGGATGGACTCAAATAAGAACTCCACTAGGTATATGCAGCAAACATTTTAAGTTTAAATTTAAAAGGGAAACTCTAAGATCCCACCTATAAATAAAACTGTAATATTTAGGGGTCAATAAATAATAAAGGTTTATTTATTAACTGTATTCAAAATTCTCTTTATAACGTCAAATCTGCCAAACTGTGTTATTCATGAAAGACTTAATCTGCATTAAGATGTATTTATCTACCATACACATAACGGACGGATGATGAATTCTATCGATAATGTAAAAGTGTTGGTCGAGGACAACACTATTTTTAACTCGGACATAGACTTTCACCAACACGTGCACATATTTTTTTTGGTTCCATCTTCGATCTCTGATTGTAGATCTAGTACATATACTAAATCTATGGTTACAACTGCATTTGTTGGTAACTAATGGATGAATATCCACCAATGTACCTACCACAGATTTATATGTTTTACTTGCCTATTTTTAAATAATATACAGTTATAAGACTAGTAAGGTTGTAAATGATGACACTATTTAAATTATAAACTATATTTTTTTTCTGACAGTAATTATGGTCGAAAGGAACAATTCCAGACATATCACTGTCACTTGCATAAACGTCATCATCAGCTGTCGTATCCGAATCTGTGCTGTTGTCATTTCCTAGTTCAATTATCAGTCCAATGAACACGCCAAAAAAAAGAAGAAGAAGAATATAATCCATCCAGACATCAAGTTCTTAAAATTTGTCTTCTTAATTTTTTACGTGTTCACTGTTTTTGCCAATCCCGAGGGGTTATAGATGAAATAGCTTCTTCAGTTAACTTCACGATATTCCCAGCTTCTTGGCCGACATTATTGCTAGCTACTCGTCTCTTTAGTAGACTCCACATATAAACTCAATTGCATTTAAGTAGCAGTGGTAGGGGGTAGAGTAGAGTGGTAGAGGCAGCAACTTCACCTTCTTTAGATATTCTACTCACGCTTCTCTCCGAAATGCCTGAAATAGACACACAATTTGTATCATTTTATAAAATTAAATAGGTATATATAAAATCACAAACAAGGACAATATCATAAAGAAATAAATTAAAATTCACTGAGATAATGTACTTCTTTATTTTAATTCGTTATGCTAGTAAGTTCTAATTACCCATACTAAAGACATTGTCTCGGAAGCTGGTATCCCTATTTTACTAACCTGTCATATGATTGAGTGGAATTAACGGGGCTTTGTTTCCCTTTTCTCTCCTACAAAAGGCACGCACCTTCAACACAATCTCTCTTGCATTGCTTTGGCTTTGGCATGATTAATGCGAAAAATATTAAATATTATCACAAAAACGACCAGAGCAGTCTATGACAATCTGCCCATCTGACAGTAACAGATTGACAAGCTTATAGTGCCAACATCAGGGCGAGAAAGTGCCTTGCTTTTGTGAACGATCTTGTAGTTATAATAATATATAAAAAAAACAGTTCCGTCATCTGTCAGATCCATCATCTGTCAGTTCTACCAAAGTTTGAAACTGAGTTATTTCGTGTAATTTTAGTGGCATTTTAACCGGTGTAACTTGGATAAATGGCACATGTGTGATGTAGTGAAATTTAAGTGTATTGCGAGTCTTTTCGAAATGGTGGATTTTTTCCTGTAAAAACTCAGTTTTTCTGCCACCGTTTAAACTGGGTTAGGACTTGACAGATACTCTTGTCGACTTGACTATAAAACTATAATAAATAAATCACTTGACATTGGCTAAATTGTTGCAAATAATGCACAGAAGCCATTACCGAAGCTAAGAAGAAGAAGAACTGTATTCTTCACTACTTTCAGGTATAGCGGTGACTACTCAATATCATCGTCTACCACCTCCATCAGCCAGAAGAAGCCCATCCAACCGCGCTACATGGACATATCCAAGTACAAGAGTGACAGCTCTCCCAAGAACTTCCTGAGACGGGACCCGAGCAAGACCTACGTAGGGGTCTTGGGTACTGGGGTTGAAAATACTAAGGCGATTAGCAAGGGAAGCGCACAGCATTATGAAATGGGTAAGGAACCCTAACACACTGTTTAATTGCACTTATCATCTATTCACTACACTACCCACCTCACTATAGCACTACCCACCTCACAGCACTACCCACCTCACTATAGCACTACCCACCTCACAATAGCACTACCCCCCTCACTATAGCACTACCCACCTCACTATAGCACTACCCACCTCACTATAGCACTACCCACCTCACTATAGCACTACCCACCTCACTATAGCACTACCCACCTCACTATAGCAAAACGTTCAAAACGCAAAATGTACTCACTTAACTGTCATAGCAAATTGTTGAACAAAATTGAGCACTTATATTATTGTACTCTTTTTTATTTTATTATATGTTAGGTATAGTATGTAAGGTATATGTTAGGTATAGTATGTAAGGTATATGTTTGGTGGTTTTTTAAATTAGGTATTTAATTAAACCATTTCATCTCGACTATAATTATTCAGAAAATGGAAGAAAATGCTAAATAGCAGATTCGCCTCTTTACTATTTTTTTTTGTCTTGTGCAATAAAGCCTTTTTTATATATCTAACTATAACACTACTTAACTCAATACAACACTACCCACTTCACTATAGCACTGCCCACTGCAATATAGCACTGCCCACTTCACTATAGCACTTTCCACTTCACTATAGCACTGCCCACTTCACTATACAAATACAAATACAAATACAAATATATTTATTTCGTCAGAATTTTAGGTAGGTACAAGACAGTTCTTATTTTATAGGCGTAACACTAAAATTCTACCAATACAGGCATACGAAATTCACAATTATGTACACAATCAATCAATTTAAACAGTTAACACAGGACACCAGAAAAAGACAGAAAAACACAATCCTCATTAAATAAATCAATTCAATTCAATTAATTAATTAGCGCAATTCAAATTCAACAATAATAAAAGTAGGTACCAATAATAAATTCAAAAAATTACAGTTATAATTGTTTACATGTTAGGTACTCATTAATACTATAGAAACACCAAGACAAGAGAAGTTTGACTAATCTTGGCTTCAGTGCTCTTTGTGACAAGTCTCGATACTCCATAGGCAATTTATTATAAATCTTTATACACATATAAAATGAATTTCTAGTAACCGTTGCTAAACGAGCTTTAGGGAAAAAAATCTTATTCTTAAAATTTGGTCTATACAGGCGAGTAGACATGGAAGTGAGTCTAATGACACTGCCCACTTCACTATAGCACTGCCCACTTCACTATAGCACTGCCCACTTCACTATAGCACTGCCCACTTCACTATAGCACTACCCACTTCACTATAGCACTTCCCACTTCACTATAGCACTTCCCACTTCACTATAGCACTGCCCACTACAATATAACACTACCCACTTCACTATAGCACTACCCACTGCAATATATATAACACTACCCACTTCACTTCAGGGGACGGTGTTGGAGAGATGTGTAGTGAGGTGGTCTCATAGTACGACCAATCCACTGCGACGCAGGAGGTTGCGGGTTCGATTCCCGCCTGGGAACAAATATTCGTACGATCCGCAGATTCAGGGTGTTCTAGGTATTTTCTATTTATAATAATAAATATCTATCTATGTAATGTATTGTATTAAGTATATCACTTATCTAGTACCCATAGCATAGCTATGCTTAGCTTGGGGCTAGATAATTGGACTCTCGTCATAATGTAAGCTTTAGCTACGGAAAATGTGAAGACTTACTTGAGCCCTGACTTCTGGCCGAAAGGGGTGAAGTTCCGGCGGTTCAAGGGCCGCCTGTAACGTGATCCCCCGGGCCGCGACGCGTCGGCGATCACACGTGTGTTAGATTAAGTTATAAATAAAGTGTTTTTATGTGTATGTTAGTTTCTAAGGTATTTATGTTGATATGGGCTTACTGTTTAAGTTTAGTGCATTTCTCAGTAAGCCTGAAATAAAGATTTAGAATTTTAATTTGAATTTGATAATGTTGTGTGAACTGTCCAGCATTATTTATTTTATTAATCTATAATCAGCAATGGCGGCGATGAGCTCACCACTTGTCACGTCTATATTCCACGATGGTGCAACCCACTGTGAAGAGGCCTATTGTGGCTCCCCCTTCGGGGAAAAAGGCGTGTGTCTATGTTTTGTTTTATCATCAACTAAGCAACGCTTATATCAGTTCTTATGATGAAATGTTGATATTTTTCCAGCACAAAAAAAACAAGAGTTGGAGAAGTGGAAACGACGGGCGTCGTACGACCCGCGGAAGGCGGCCGCCCAGGGGAAGAGCAAGGCGCCGCCCAAGACGACCAGGTGAGCGGACAACCCCATATCCCTCCCCCTCCAGCCCATCCCTCCCCTCCAGCACATCCCCATCATCGACACGTGGGTATCTCGTACAGCTCGCTTTACGAGATCTTTTCTCCCCCATACGTGCAAGTTGTGGAATGGGCTCCCTCCTGAGGTGTTTCCGCTAAACAACAACATGAGCCGCTTCAAAAAAAAATTAAAAAGAGTCCTTCAGGGCAGGCAACGCATCGGCAATACCTCTGGTGTTGCAGATGTCAATAGGCGACGGTAACCGCTTACCATCAGGCGGGCCGTAAGCCAGTTCTCGAACGATTACATTAAAAAAAAAAAACCTCTAGATAGATCCTTCTATAGCACCTCCAGCGGCCAGTTTCAGCAACTTACTTTGTATATGAAAAATATCTGTGTAAAGATCTGTCTCCGTCGGTGTGGGTGCCGGTGAAACTACAGGCGCATGAGACTTTTCATCTTTATGTCTCAGGGTGGCGGGCGCGGTGCAATGCCACGTAGGGTGCGTCCTAGTTGGATGTGACCTATGTGGTAGTGCACTGTTAAAGGTTACCGCTTAACATCGGGTGCGCCACCAGTATAATCATTCTCGAAGTTAAAAAAAATAAAAAAGGGGATGGGTAGCAGCATCCACCTGAGTACTTAACACCTATAGCACCAAACCGCCTGCCAAGCGTGGTGATTATGGCACCCCCCATAGAAGGCCTCGTCCATCAATGGACGTCTGATGATTGGTGTATATAGCCTCAATCCCACTCCCAACAGTGGGCACACTGTAGCGAAGATGTGGCTTGTCTACTAAGGGTTATGTAGGGGTTGAAATCCCCCTATCTTAGGTTTCGACCCCTACAATAATTTAAGTTCAATGATAAAATACAGGGGTTTGTTTCACAATCAATAAGTAGAGCGATGGTAGCCTAACGGTTCAATAGTGCAACTCAGAATCCAACGATACCGGGTTCGATCCTAGGCTCCGCACCAATGACTTTTCGGGCGGCTTGACAAACTCTGACACCAGAGGCCAGCACTACCTCATACGAAACGACGACGAGTAAAGGTTAAAGTTGGTACTCAGCGAGTTAACTACTTAGAGGTTGAATCCTTTCGTTAACTTTTAACCGGTCAAGTCGCGCGATTTCGCTTGTGCTTATCCTTTGAGTCGCGAGGGAGTCACTATAAAAAATGCGGGATGGGGGACTCATCACTAAATCGTTAATTGTGGCCTTATGAATGGAGGGGTCATAAAACTACTACCACTACAAGAATCCTCTTGAAATTTACTATTGGTTTCTTTATAAGCAAATATTTTAAAAAAATAAACCGTTTTGTTGAAAAAAAAAGCATTTCCTCACTACGGCTACACTGTCAGCGAAAACTGACCACTAACTTTGAGATCACAATAAACATCTTCACAAAGCACTTTCTAGTAGTTTATTGGCAATAACACATGGTCTGTATCCTAAAAAACATTATTTTTGCAGTCATTTACACTCAAATAACCAGAAAACACACAATTTTGTTTATTTTGTTACAAACTGGTGAGCGCGCTCACAACACAGCAAAAACATGGCGACCTAACATTATTTATTTTCACCGAATCTCAACTCACAGGAAGTGTATTTTTGCTTTGTTTCGTTCCTATAACTATTTGTCTATGGCATAGTTTTACAAATATCTAACATCCGGTTGCTAACAATTGAATGATAGACAAAGTATTAAACCCTCTGTGGAGTCTGTCGCGCGACAGTTGCAGTACTTGACCTTATGATCAAAATCGTAAGTCGCGCGACAGTTGCACAACGCGACCGGTTAGCTTACTGAGCAGATAAAGTGGTGACTAACACTACTGAGGGATTGTGAAACTCAAATACATGTTTACTGAGCAGTTATATTTGAAGTAGCTTACTTAGAACTTTACTTATTGATTGTGAAACAAGCCTTAGTCATGTTTTTTTGGTTGCTGTATAGTTTTTGTATATAATTTAGTTTATGTTTCTTTTTAATTTCCATAAAACCATAGACTAAGATTTTAACAATTTTCGTTGTAAATTCTAGAGCGTGACAATGCATGAAATTCCGTGACATGTACGTCGCCATCTTGGTTTGTAAGGTTAGTCAACTGTCAAACTGGCATAATGGCGCCCGGTTTGACAGGCTGTTGACAGCTGTCAGATTCACAATTAATTAAGCTGTTCAATTGCTTTGAGCTTTTTCACGGTTTAAGCTGGATATTTTTAAGCCTTTGTTTTTATTTTGAGTACTTTAATTCTAGAGGATATTGCTTTACCCTTTTCACGCTTAATGTTTGATCTAAATAACATTTGTACATATTTTTATTAATACTATTTATGGAAGGTTTTGTTGTTTAAGATTTTTCACATTACTTAAAGCTTTATATATATTTCATTTCATTTATTTATTCGCAAACAATGTAAATTTGTGTCGGAACATAGCAACATACTAATTAATATAGATACATCTACTTGCATCAGATATGTACAAGACATAATTTAAATGTACATAATTTAACTTTAAAAATTCATGTCAATATAATAAGAATACAACAGCAGATACAAGAAAAAAGAGAGAAAATTTATTTATTTTTCCCCAAGAGGACACAACACACACACAACCATAACACAAGAAAACAAAAAACATAAAATGAAATATAAATAAAAACCGGCAATAGAAAGTAGATTGGCATCGATATGTGTGTTGTGTGGGGTCAAATAGGTCCCTGTCTCAGGATAAACTGCACCAAACCTAGGTTTAGTGCAGTGTATAAAATTAAAAGTTAAAATTATAAGTAGATTCATAAAATTACAACAGCAGTTAAAATTATAAGTATTGTCATAAAAATAACGTCAACACAAAACAGAAAATGACAAATTAAATTAAATACCTATTACATAAATTACTAAAAATTAAACATCATGAGGGTTTATCATCACTAAATTTATGTACAGAGTAGTAAGTAGCACCTTTACAACAAGAATTCCCTCAGATTTTTACAAGCTTTTTTTTTAACTTGCATTGTATGTTTGTCTGGGTGGAATCCAGGTGGAATCTTTCAACTGAATTTTAAAGCGGTTATCCTCAACCGATTGAGTTGAAATTTGGCATACCTGTCAAATTCCAATGGCAATACAATATAATGGTGACAGCAAGCTGATCTGATGATGGAGACGCAAGATGGACAAGGGAACTCCTCGATGGGTAATAGTAGACTGGCTGTGAGCCTGAACTTTAGGCTCATTTTAATCAGCACACGGTTACGATCACTAATTTTATAAAAGCTTGTATTGAAAAATATATTTTTCACTAAAAACTTATTAAACTTATGTGTGCTTTAGATGGATTTGAAGCGAATAGGCAAGTCATTGTACAGCTTGATCGCCTGGTACTGAAACCTATGGCCAACATAAATAGATCTTACTTAGCATTATCCCTGTCACTTTCACACACATGTTAAATCACGCATGCTAGAGAGGGACAGAGACAATGCTAAGCATTGGGATGTGCTAAGTAACGTCTATTTATCTCAGTGTTGCTATCCTAAGTTCCGGAATAAAGTCACTTTTAATATATTTTCTTCTAGTACTTTCTTCTATACAAACGCTAACAGAAATTTTATATTATTTATTTATACAGACTTTTATTCCTTGTGTCTTAGATCTGTCACATAGTTTAAAAGTAAAACTGTTAACTAAAAAAATATATATCAAACCATTGATTTAATATGTACGCACTTCATTACGCTGTCCGAGTCAATGGGGAAGACAACTGTCAATTAGTTCCATGTAGACGGCGCCAAATCTTTGTTACCTGCGAACTATCAATCTACATTGAAATTGTATGGTTTTTAACTTGTTTTCTCGTAATACTTGAAATATGGGTCGTTGTGTAGCTTTTGGATGTGCAGAAATAGGTGTGCACAAATTCCCAAGTGATTAACATTAAGGAGAAAGTGGGAAAAAGCGTTGAGAAGAAGACTAAATGAAGTGATTTTTCGAGATTGTGGAAAACACTTCACAGAAACTGACTATAAGACCACTTCTAAGACAACAGGTATTACTGTGAAACATGTTTCTTACTAAGTAGGTAATCCATTATATGCGAAGTTTTAATGTTACTGAACATTCTCCATTGTTTTAGATCTTTTTTTTTAAATCAATATTATCACTAAATTTAACTAACATTTGACGAATAACAGTATGTTAGAATTAAAAAACGAAATTAACCTGAATGTTGTCCTGAAAACAGCTTAAACTTAGTAAAATGGTAATTAAAATTTACGTTTCGACTAGTTTGGCTTTCTTTCCTTGGAGCGATGCACCTCTTATTTTCAACTCCTCCTTCAACTGGGCGATACGCCAGGTAGAATACATCACAAAATCTATAAGAAAGCTCGCCAAAAACCAAACCAATGGATAGAACGTCTTAAAAGCAATGGATTTTTTTTACCAAGATATTTTGTCAGGTAACAGACACACAGCGCCCTCTGCCGGAAAAGTTTTTCATATTCTTCCCCATTGCGGCGTATGTACCGCACTTCGCTCAAGTGTTTTACTATTCTCCTTGGGTTGAAGGGTGTTCGTGTCTTCTGTACCTAGTACAATTAACTCAATGCGGGCTTTCACATTCGACGATAACGACACGACACGATATCGTGTCGTGTTGTTATCGTCGTATGTGAAAGTGCCCATGTTGCAAGCTAATAAAATACGCGGCTGCTGTTAGGGCCATCATAATCTTAAAAAAATACAAGCCAGCACTAACCCCTCATCCTAAAGACTAAGCGGTAAATTTCGTCGAAACATTATACTAAGGCTTTGTTTCACAATCAATAAGTAAAGTTCTAAGTAAGTTACTCAGCGAGTTAACTACTTAGTGGTTAAATCCTTTCGTTAGCTTTTAACTTACTGAGCAGATTAAAATGATCCTTGTGATTTCAATGAATAAAATACTTTTGACTTTGACTTTGAGATAAACTGGTGATTAACACTACTGAGGGATTGTGAAACGCAAATTATTGTTTACTGAGCAGTTCTATTTGAAGTAGCTTACTTAGAAATTATTGATTGTGAAACAAAGTCTTAGTCATTTACAAGAAGCTTGCCTAGTTGGCTCAATAAATGAAATAGAATGAACATTTAATGAAATTATGGAGACAACGTTTGGAAATGCGTCCTCCATTGAAAACGGTAGAGTAGAGATCTTCCACCGGACTGTTTACTTTTCCGGGGTCGTACGAACAACAGATGTTGTGAGGAAGTTTTGTTATTGTCAAACTCCGGGGCTATTTCGCTTGCGCCATCTTGATCTTATTTGGTTTTATTGGTGATATTTCTTTCTTTGTTTTTTCTCTTGATATAAAGGTGAAGATTCATGATGTCATAAGCTTGCGTAGTTCTTCAATGTGTTGATAGATGATGTAACCCACGAACTAGCTAGAGTGAGACAGATATATGATGTCAAACCTAACTCTTACTTGGAATAGTTACAGTGTTTTGTCTTCTGCAACAACAAGCAGAACAACAAAGCAACAACAAGCAACTTGAACAAGTAGTTTCAAGTTCTGAGACAAAACACGGTGTTACTATCCCAAGGATATTCTGCGTGTATTAGTAGCATAGTATAGTTAGTTAATTCAATGTTCATTCTATTTCGTTCATTCACCGATCGGTCTCTAACTTAGTGGGTTTCAAATAACCGTTGAAGTATTCCATTATCAAAAGATTCAAAATGGCGTCCATTTTCAGTAGCGTCATCCGCTCTCAATCCTTCCACGGGCCGGTGCTGACGTCACATCTACGCTACCAAGCGCCCGGTAATATACATGAGAGCTACGACGCGTCGAGCGACAACGACTTTTGAAGCGAACGCATAGGGTTGAAAATGCCACGGCATTATGTGATATTGTGTAGAAGGGTCTGTTTGGCGTTCTGTGTTTGGTGGTAAGATAAGATGGTTTTAAATATTTATTTGGAAAAAAAAACGCTTTATTTAGCAAAGACGTAGAAAATAATAGCTAGCCATTAGAACATCTTACGTCCACCGTATTGAGAGGAATCAGCACCCGCCATTTTTCTTTTTCTATTGTTGACAGCTGTCAAAGTTCCCGCCAAATACAGAATGTTTTTGGTTGGTGGTTTTAATTTTGTATGACGATTATCGAATGGTTTTGGGATATTGCAATTTTTATTTTTTCCGCACAAATATATTTTTACGTATGAACAACAAACATATTTTAATATGAAAAGTACATACACACGTAGCTTTATTATTATTATTATTATCGCTCCAAAATTTATTATAAGAATTGTTATCATAACTATATGTGATTTAATAATAAAATAATAATGCGTTGTAATAATTAGAAATTGGCAAGCGTAGAACTAAAAGTGTACGTTTTTTTATTATTATTTGATAATAATGTCCAATGTTTAGATGTAGATTATTATTAGATGTCATATTTGTATAATGTTGCTCATCTCATAACATCGATGTATTATTAGTTATTATTATTTTTATGTTAGTTCAATAGACATTGAGTAAACTTGATTTAATGAAATATTGTATAATTACCCTTATTACAGAATTAATGAAGCTTTATTTTTTTGTTTATAATAATACTCAGGAGTGGTAAATTTATTTTCATGATTTTTGTAGTTCAAAATTTATTATTATTTTATAATGAAGTAGTCATTTAATTAGTAATAGTGGAAATAAGTTATATTATTATTTTACACATTATTTTGTTACATGAATTTAATGTTTGTCGCGATTTTGTTGTCATTTAAAAAGCCAGGTTTAGTTTTTTTTTGTTCAACAGACATAGATTTCTGCGGACTTTGTTTTGTTTAAAAGTAATATAGCATTATAATATCTAAATTAAGTAAATTTTCTAAAACTAACACTAACACTCGTATTTATAAACAAGTAATTACTTGTTGCTAAGTAATTTCTTAATGAAGTCATTACTTGAAGCTAGAATTCTTCAATACAAAATTTTATTCTATAGTTAAGTAATGCACGTTACTTACTAAACACTGTCAAAAAGCTCCGAACCGAGTAATAAGCGTTGCTTAAGTAACGAAAGTGGTTACTATTACTTGATTAAGAATTCTAACTTTTGACAGTTCTTACTTCGACCGATTTCTTAACTATGCAATAAAAATAGTTGCTCAAGTAATTACTTTTGCTTAAGTAATTACTTTGACTTGTCTATAAATACGAGTGTAAGACTCCTTTAACAGTTACATAATGTAATAAGTTTATAATCAAAATAATGTAATGTAACATAAAATATGGCCCAATTCAGATTATTTTCACTTCGTCCAGAAATGTCTAAATATATATTTACTATTTCTATTATGCTATTAAAGAAACAAATATGTATAAAGTACCTATGTTGTTAATGCTAAAAACTTAATAACTCAATAATGAATGTGGAATATTATATTACATTTTCATTTAAATGTAAAGGGAATAAATTACTTTATAACATTCTAAGCGTACGCCTGGCTTTATTTAAATAATAAATAATAATGCATAATAAAGTTAATAATAATAATACGAGTAGGGTTTGTATTATGAAATTGATGTACCTATACAATATAAAATAAAAGATATAAATAGAAAAAAACTTAGTTTTATTTATTGTCCTTCAATTATTGTAAGGGTTTATACGTTGTGGATGAGCGCTTGGAAGTCACTTATTGCATTTTATGAATATATCCACGAAGTAACGTAGGTGTATACGTTTAGACAGACTTTCTAATAACTCTACGATGGAAGCATTACATATTCAGCATTATCTACGCCAAAATATGGCATTTTTGAAAATTCGACCGATGACAAATGAGTTCGATACACTGCCGGCTCACACTCAAATGTGTTCTATAACCAAGCAGCAATGGACGGCTTTATGTGATGATCCCTTTCCGAGTTGATATGTGTGACTGTATGGAGTTTGTTTTACTGTACTAGTGTGTGCTACACACTATAAGTATACAATTTTTAGTAGTAGTAGGGCTTTTTTGTGAAAGAGTTCGTCCGGGGAAGTATTACCACCATATCTATTTCTGCCGCAAAGCAGTAGTGCTCGCAATTGCTGTGTTCCGGTTTGAAGGGTATGGGTGCCGGTGAATTTACAGGCACATGCGACTTTTCATCTTCATGTCTCAGGGTGGCGGGCGCGGTGCAATGCCGCATAGGGTGCGTCCTAGGTGGACGTGACCTATGTGATAATGCACTGCTCATAGGCAGAGGGTACCGCTTAACATCAGGTGGGCCATCTGCCTGATCCGTCACACAAAGTTGTATACAAAAAAATAATAGTACCATACTACTGGCACACCGTTGTATGGATTTGAGGACTGGGGGTGCCACGTTTCTTAATGTTAGTTCCCAAAACACCTCCAGGGGAATCTTTCTGGGGTGCCATGGGTCCGGAAGGCACCAATGCAGCTTAGTACAGAGCGACGGACTAAGTCTGAGCGTATATGATGTCGTTAGATGCAAGTGCTTTGCTTTTCTACGCTGTGGCATCCATGTCTGAGAGAGCCTCACGCTCACAGGGCTCTAGGGCTTACGGTCTAGGTTGTGAGTTGATAGTTCAGTCGAATCAGATCAGAATCGATGGGTCAATGAATCAGTCAGTCAACGATTTTATATGTATTGCTTCATCGATTCGAGCAACACGTAACGGAGGCCGCATTGCTCTAAGTATTCATTAGATTATAATAATTGGTGGAATGGATGTGGGATATATTTAAATTGGCAAGTATTTAAACTTTCGCATTATTATTATTAAATAAATACACGGTCAGGTCAAATAAAACATCCAATATTGTACATTTATTAATAATGATTTTATTTTTGAATATCAATTACATTTTTTTCTTTTATTATTTTATAAATTGTACAATACACTTCTTATAATTAATTATGAATGTAATATAAATGTGCTTTCCTAATAGCAATGTACAAACTAACACGGATTTACACTGATTTACAAGTTCATAGTTACGCTAAAGTAATATGGTTTTATTTAACACTTCGAGATATTTTAATTTAAACCCAACTTCGTTGTTTTTACAATTAAAATTAATAGCTTGATGAATAACATTTCAAAGTCACTTTTAGTGTTCCGTACGAAAATGCAAAAAAACAAACACTTAAATTATCTAACTTTTTTATTCGTTATAATTTGAAATCCGAGGATGCACATATTGCCCAATCGCGTCGTGCGCGCTTGGAACCGGTTACCAGACTCAGTGATCAGTGCCCCCTCAGTGAATTCTTTCAAAAATACACTTGACGAACATTTAAAGTGCACTTTTAAGGACTAGGATATACACGCATCAGCTCCGAGAGCTGCCTGTGTGTTATAAATAAATAAAGAAATGCATGTACCTATTTGAAAACACCTGCAAAGAAATTACGATAATCTTGCTTGCACACATTGAGTTAATATGTATCTACTAGAGGAGACACCGCACTTCATTAAATGAATAATAAATAACGCTAGACAGTTCACACAACATTACCTAGCCCCAAGCTAAGCAGAGCTTGTGTTATGGGTACAAGACAACTGATATACTTTATATTATTTTTGATTATACATACATACATAAACTCACGCCTGTTTCCCGGAGGGGTAGGCAGAGACCACGGATTTCCACTTGCTACGATCCTGACACACCTCTTTTGCTTCATTCACTCTCATCACATTCTTCATACATGCTCGTCTGTTAATGGTACTCTTGACCTGGCCTTTTTCCAGAACGTCCCCGATCTGGTCTGAATACGTTCGCCGAGGTCTTCCCCTTCCCACTGTCCCATTCACGCTCGTCTTATGTACCCGTTTCGTCAATCTACTATCGTCCATCCTTTCTAAATGCTCAAACCATCTGAGCATACCTTTCTCAATCCTAGTCACTACGTCTTCTTTAATTTCACAACGCTCTCTTATCACACTATTCCTTATTCTATCTCTCAAAGTCACACCACACATACTTCTCAAAGCTCTCATCTCCACTGCATTTATTCTACTTTCATGTTTCTTCTGCCAAACCCAACTTTCGCTACCATACATTAGTGTCGGTACTAACACCCCTCTATGCACGGCCAGTCGTGCCTTTTTGCACACATTCCGACTGCTCATAAAGGCGTGAAGTGCCCCATTTACTTGGTTTCCAGCATTTACTCTCCTTTCAATATCATCTTCATGCTTGCCGTCTCTTGTGAACAAAGTTCCCAAATATACAAACATTTTCACTTGTTCCACTCTTTCTCCACCAATCAAAACATCACATTTCGTCATTTTTTATTATATGTATAGAAAATACCCAGAACACCCTGAACAAATATCTGCAGATCGCACAAATATTTGTTTCGAAGAGGAAATCGAACCCGCAACCTCCTGTGTCGCAGGCGAACCTTCGCCCGCCGTATTAAACTGGTTCATTCAATTGCAGCGTATATACCGCACTTCACTCAATTGTTTTACTATACTCCTTCCCCCCGCACGCGGCCCTTTTTAACCGACTTCAAAAAAAAAAAGGAGGTTCTCAAATCATGTGTTTTTTTTTTTGGTTGTGTTTTCTCTATTAACTATTATAGTAGGTACATAATAAGACCCTGCGCAAACTGCAGACTTTCTATCGGCCGATAGTTCCCTCGGGTACTTAATCAGTATGAAAATGTATGCAAGTGCACATTATAACGATTCGGTATCGGCCGATAATGCCTTCAAACTGATCTGTCGGCGAACTATTGGCCGATAGTTCAGTCTAACTCAATACTTTGAATAAAACAAAGAACTAGGGTTGGGTACTTAATTTACCATATATGAAAAACTTTATAGTACGGAACACTAATTGCGCAAGTGAGACTTGCTCTTTTTACTAGATAATCTTTAAAGGAACTTTTCGACATAACCTTTGTCCGTCTCTATATTTACCTCACAACCTTATTATTTAACAGAAAGTTTACAAAAGGGTACGTTTCTAATAAAATAATACTCCTTTAATTGAGCAATAACATAGAAGTGACAATCAAACGTTATTCGTCGGAAAAATATATTTTACGTCGATTCGTAATCGACCAAGATTGACTTAAGATCCTGTAGGTAATTTTAATTAGAAAGTCAGTACTTTTAAAGAATTAAGTTACTTTTTTAAGTAACCAATAAAAATAGTAACTCAAAACAATACCATTGTAAAAAAAATGGTTCAACAAAACGATTTAAAGCTAGCGTCTTACTGACGCTTCCGTCTCGTAGACTTTTGGATCAGTTGAGCTGTCTTTAGATTGATTGACATCATTATTTAGATAGCTCAACTGTTTCATTTATACACATACATAGACACACACCTTTTTCCCTGAAAGGGTAGGCAGAGCCTCAAATGGGCCATTACACTGTTTCATTTGTAGTTTTAAAATGTTGCCTATGTATTCATGTACCTTATTTGTATTATTATTTCTGTAAATATATATTCCTATTAAAAACCGGTTTAATTTGGCCGAAAGTGTAAGTGCTAGATTTAAGATTCATGTGCAATTTTATTTTCTGAACAAATAACTCAAGAACTTATTTTAACAGAACGGCAACATTATAATACTATCGATATAAATAGTTTGGCATCTTTTACGAACTTGCGTACATCGTATGACATTCGCTGTCAATCTGACAGGTACTTAATAATAATAGCAACTTTCAAAAACAACGTAAAAATACCATGATACCCTGTCATTTCATGCCTCAATACAAAACAATTATAAATGCATTACACAACAGGTAGTATAAATAAATAAAAGAACAACAATTTGGCACTACTCTGATTAACAAATAAAATAATTTTGTTGACATTCTTATTCTATCTTACAGTGTATTTAAAGCTTCATAAGTGATAAACACACTTTGTTTTAAAGGTCAATTCATTAAATCATTATCATGTTAAACAAAACGCACTGAAACTCACACAGAAAAGAAAAGATTTAGTTTTTGTGGAAGCAGAGACAAAAATACTTAATATCTTTAAAGTAATATTATACTGACATTATAAAACTACATTACTTTTTATGTAGTAACATTAAGTAACATAAATAACAATAACAGTAATATCTCAATTGAACCAATTCTAAAGTTCGAGAGTCACAAATTGTACAAACAAATTTATAACATGGCAATACTGATGATATAAATATACATACATCAAAATGATTCTATGAAAAGACCTTTTCCTCATATTAATAAACTATTTTTTTATAAATTTCTAACCATGCGAGTGAAAGTTTTATATTTTACATCTCAAAACTGAATGGGAGAAAGTGCCCGCAATCATCAAACTTCAAACATTTCAAATTCATTGTACAAACGGACGAATCTACTTTTTTAATAATATTTACAAATACTTTAAGCACTACTTACATAGTTCATACGTAACTAAGGGTTGATATTACATATATGACGAAAACAACACCTATTAATAACCTATTAATACTTAAATACCAATATTTTTCAAAATAAAATATTGATTTCGTAATTCGTATCTTGAGTATTATGCCCTTAAAATCTAAAGCCTGGTTGAAATGCGCTGTGCGTTCGTTACGAAAATATGTCAAGGTTCCAATTTACAATTAAATTATCTGAAAATATACCATCGCTAAAACAACATTAACTATCATAAAAAATACACTACAAAGCGATAAAAAACTTTACAAATACACGTCAAAATCATTTATATTAGGTATCTAAGTAGAAAAACTATAGACATTTATTATTTTAATTTGGAAACATTTGAATTACTTTTTGCAAAATATTGAGCAACTTGAGCAATAAACTATTTCACTAAAAGCATGACGGATAGCGAACATTTTCTATTTTTAAATAATTTGCCGCACCAGTTTTTAACCGTATAATATTTTCACAAATTACTTACCATTACGTATAAATATATTTACAACTATTAATAAGTAACGTTCACTATTTAAAGTTTAAAGAGTTTTTGAAACGGCGGCACAGACAACAACCTAAGTCTCACTTCACTGACAGGCGTCCATTTTGTTTTTACTTTTTAGCAACTTATTTCGGCTTCGACAACATAATCGGTCTTGCCATTGCTACCTTGTTTGCAGACTTTATTCTTACCCTTTCCTATTATAACTTCTCCGTACTTATTCTTCTGATTATTCTTTACATTTTTACTCCCAGAGCTAGCCGAAGAAGTCGTGTCGCTGCTGTCGACGTACGGGACATCTGTCATGGGACCGTTTAGTAAGCTAGCTGCGGAATTGGACTGTTTTAGTTTACATTTCTCTTCTTCAGGCTCTTTTTCTTTAGGTAAGTCGTCTATTACAGCTTTCTTAGGGTCTATTTGGATGGTTTTGGATTCGGATAACTTATTTGGAGTCACAACATTTATGTAAGGTGGAAGGATATTCATTGTATTCAAATTAACTGACCCGCTATTTTTCTTCAAAGCGTTCAAGTTCTGTTCCAATTGCGCTGCGTCTAGACATAAAGGCTTTGCTGGATACGGTTTTGAGTTGAATTTGGGCGGTTCTTTCCATGCGTTGATCCGGGGCGGGTCGGGGGATGCAATTGGGGCTGCTTTGCGTTCGGGAACCAGGGTGTTCTTGTGGTTTGTCTTATCTATCACATTTGCTTCAATGGCCTTTGAAAGGGCATTTTCTGGAGGTTTGGGTGAGGTTGGGGTTATACTTATTAGTTTATCCACCTATAAAAGATAAAATAATAATGTTAGATGAATCAAGTACGAGAACATTCTTAACTAGCGCTGGAATTATGACGACCAGCAAAACGCGGAACAAAATACTAATTTGTCGCCACAAAACACGAAATTGGCACCCAACGTGAGACAAAACACAGATTAGCGCCGAACATGCCTTTAGTGTTTTCGTAACCAGGGGAAACAACTTAGATATACTTAAATGATCTATGCTCGAGACAGATATGTCTATAATCTAGACAATCGTTATTGGTGATACAAAGTTGGACATTAGACATGAATAAGAAATATCAAGGAGCAGGAAATCGAACCTCTAATCTTTGAGGACTCATGCTCGTCGATAGGTGGGTGATTTGATGGCGGGTAGTTATTTAGTATAGTCTATCTAGCTAATATAAACTCACAGCAGGCCCCTCAGTGCTCTTCTTCCTAATAGGCTCGGGGCGCTCAGAGAAGGAAGTCTCCCATATGACCGGGTTCTCGCTCACCGGAATGTCGCTGTCTGAGTCGCTGTCGATGGACGCGGAGCCAAGCAATCTGGAACATTGGTTTGCAGAATTTAGCAGGAATCTGTCAGAATGCATGTCATTTGGGATTTCATAAATTACGGTGTTGATCACCATATGTTGATAGCAAACATATGATTTAGCAGTATCTTCTTTTTTTTCTTCGGAAAAAAGGAACATGAATGTTTTCTTTGTAAAAAAGTACAATTTACGTTTTAGCCAGATTTCAGCGTTCTTCGACGTTGTAAAATTTAGTTTTACGGTAAAGTGCTTGAGATAAAAATATTTTCAGGACATCAAGGTTAAAATGGGACCCCGAAATTGAAAAATTTGAGTGTGGTGTCGTTTCAAAAGTCTTTTCACGGCGTGGTTGTTGATGTTTAAGTTGTTGTCTGCACGCCGCGCCGTGAAAGTTGTCTGACTAAGCGCGGACGAAGTCATCTTGTTTTATAATAAACTGGATCAAGATGTTTTGACGTAGTAATCAGTGCTTTGGATTTAACAGTCCTAGACTATTATTTGTGATCTCTCCTTATATATAAATTCTAAACCTTACAAAAAAGGCAAAGAAGTCAAGAAAAATGGCTCGTTGGATTTGAGGTGGTACTAGAAGTGAATTGGATACCATGTAATAGCTCACCTGTCAGTGGAGTTAGACGGCAGAAACTTGGTATTGTTCCTCGTCTCGACGCCAGCTGAAGCATCCAGCCTCGCTCCGTCGCTCGGGCACACTATTGGAATGTTGCCATATCCTTGTGATACTGCAGTCAAAATGAGAAGATTAGCTATGTACTGATCGGTTGCTGGTCCCTTAATATCTCTAAAAGGGTCCAACGACTTATCCAGGATAAGCAGAGCTGCCCTCGATTTCGGAACCGATTAATTTGTCTAATGAACGGAAACTTCAACTTTGTATGCGCATGTTATGAGTAGGGATGAAACGCATGTAACTAAGAAAGTTATGAATATGAATGTTAGTGGATGGAAGGGAAGAGGAAGACCTAAAAAAGATGGATGGATTGCGTGACTGAATGAGAAGGGAGTGAATGATAAGGTGACAGCTGACAGAAGAGAGTGAAAGAAAAAAACGTACTGCGCCGACCCCAAATAAATTGGGAAAAGGGCAAGACAATGATTATGAACGAAAACTTCAAATTCGTAACAACTAAAACTCACGTCCCGTCGATTTAGGGTAAAGTTGTCGTATAATCGGTAAGTTACCAAATCAAGTGATCCCGAAACGGGATGGTTCTTTAAACGCATCCTTCTTAAATAGTTAGCGATAATCATTTAACAAGATTTTATTTAACTTGCTTCCCTGACTGTATTTCGTAGCAAATCTTGCAACTGAATTTGAAACCAGTTCCACCCAACTATCAAGTTGCCAAGTTCCCATAACAATACAATATTATGGTGACAGTAAGCTGATCTGATGTTGGAGACGGAAGGTCGAAAAAGGAACTCCTCGATGATTAACAGTCGCCTGGCTGGGTTTGGAATAATATTAATAAGCTCACGGTTCCTATGACTAATTTCATAAAACCTCGGTTAGAAAAAGATAATTTTCAACAAATAAATTAGGTGATTGGTTTTAAATGTTTTGAAATGTAAGAAACAGATATTGAAAAGAAAATAAGCCTCTGCTCAGATAAAATAATATTTTTTTGTTGATATAGTATTCCTGCTTTTATTACCTTTCAGAAGATGTTGATATTGTGAATCTTCCAGTTCGTCGGGGTCGATCGCCGCCGTCGGCGTTATGCTATGAAGTACCAGCGGATCCGTTGAGCTACAACAACGTGACTGTCAGTTTGTAATCTAACCGTTACATTGTCCGATCTCAATAACATCTATGAATGGCTGTACGTTTAACGCTTCTTCGATGATCACATACTTTGCTGGCTTCAGGTTTGGCTATCGGCGTACCTACATTAAAAGTTAAGTATCATTGAGTTTACCTATCATTGAATTTAGAGTCATCATTGAGCAGCGTCAACATCACCGATCAGTAGGCTTGTGTTGTTGACGTACGAAGAATGATTAGGAATTATTTCGGAGTTATTATTTGAACGAGAACGAAGAGATCATCCTTATTAGTTAATTAGTACTATGTGGTACTATTAGTTCCTTTCGCAAGAGAGTGAGCGCGCGAGCACGCACACCGTCCGACCGAACACTCGATGCGTCTAATACGACAAGACCGAGTAGGTACAAAGTACAAACGAACGAACGAACACGAGCCAAGCCTCTTTTACCAATGAACTGACAGTACTAATAGAACTATAAGACTGAACTAGTACATTTGATTGATTGTAGTAGTACAAGCCTACTGATCAGTTACTCGTGTAGGGTGTCTTTAAATGTGCACAGAAAATTAATGCTATAACATAACATAACACCCAACAGTCACACACATAGTCCTGACCCTACACTAGCATCCCCTGTGTCGTGTGTATCAGAAACTACGAGTAGGTACCATGCTACCATAACACCTAGACCCGGAATAAATATTTGCAGATCATACGACCATTTGTCCCGCAGCGAAAATCGAACCCGCAATCTTTCGCATCTCAGCCGGCTACTCGCCCGACGCGCCACAGAGGTCGCTATGAGTTTGATTTAAAACATTTGTAGGTAAATTACTAACTTTTGTTAGCAACTGGCCCACCTCTACTCCGTTTATAGCCTTGTAATGTAACTATAGTTTTAGTTTGTGGATAGCTATTGAGACCGGACATTAGACATCAAACATTCATAATAACTCATTTGCGGGGAATTATTTAATTTCAAGGTAGGTACGAAACAAGAGAGATAGGTAAATGAGAAATTGAATGTGAACATTTTAAAAGTGTGTAGGTAATCGTTCGTACAGCTGGAGATATTTAGCATTTCGCCTTTATATTGAACTTTCGTTAAGGGAAGATTTAAAGTTCACTAGAACATGCCATGCTCATTTTTTGAGCATTTTTTTAAATAATATTTGTCCATAGTTTCAAAAAACTATTTTGTGAATTATCATCAAATGCATGATTCGTAATTAAATTATCTGGTGTGTTTTGTAGAAAATATGGACAAATAAACCATTCTATCATTTCTGAAAGGACACTATGACAACATACACTTTGGACAGGGGGTGCCACATTTATATTAGTAATGTTTTTTATTAGAAGTAAGTAATAAATAAGTAAATGAAAAGAGGTTGACAGAAAACTTATTAACTTAATGTTGTTATGAATCATTAGCTAGCTCGGTGAAGTTGTGAGCAGGGTATTTCAAAAGATGTGTCTATTTTAATAGCATTATTATTTATAGTTACTGATATTAATTCATTCACAATTTAAGAAATCGGCTCTTATCGATGCAACCGATGCCATTCACTCTATTTGACTCCAATACAGACTCGTTTACCTCCTTATTGTAATATCCACGTCGTGTGGGGATTTCAGTTTGGGGATAACATTCCGCATTTGCCGACACACTTATCAGTCGATACATTTCGTTTATATTTGCCTGCACACTTATCAGTCGATACATTTTGTTTATATTTGCCTACACGTTTATCAGTCGATACATTTCGTTTATATTTGCCTGCACACTTATCAGTCGATACATTTTGTTTATATTTGCCTGCACGCTTATCAGTCGATACATTTCGTTTATATTTGCCTGCACACTTATCAGTCGATACATTTTGTTTATATTTGCCTACACGTTTATCAGTCGATACATTTCGTTTATATTTGCCTGCATGCTTATCAGTTCATACATTTCGTTTATATTTGCCTGCACACTTATCAGTCGATACATTTTGTTTATATTCGCCTACACGTTTATCAGTCGATACATTTCGTTTATATTTGCCTACACGCTTATCAGTCGATACATTTCGTTTATATTTGCCTACACGCTTATCAGTCGATACATTTTGTTTATATTTGCCTACATGCTTATCAGTCGATACATTTCGTTTATATTTTCCTACACGCTTATCAGTCGATACATTTTGTTTATATTTGCCTACACGCTTATCAGTCGATACATTTCGTTTATATTTGCCTACACGCTTATCAGTCGATACATTTTGTTTATATTTGCCTACACGCTTATCAGTCGATACATTTCGTTTATATTTGCCTACACGCTTATCAGTCGATACATTTTGTTTATATTTGCCTACACGCTTATCAGTCGATACATTTCGTTTATATTTGCCTACACGCTTATCAATCGATACATTTCGATTATATTTGCCTACACGCTTATCTGTCGATACATTTCGTTTATATTTGCCTACACGCTTATCAGTCGATACATTTAGATTATATTTGCGTACACGCTTATCTGTCGATACATTTCCTTTATATTTGCCTACACGCTTATCAGTCGATACATTTCGTTTATGTTTTCTGTCAACCTCAGTATCGTAGTTACCTAGCGGCGGGCGCAGGGTCCTGCGACGACATCGGCACGAGGTAGTCGCCGTCGCTCTGCCAACATGCCACGCTCAGTACACGCCGTGCGGGGGACTCACAAGTACGGGGTTTTACGTTAAATGCTTTCCGTGGCCTTTTGACTAGAGTACAGTTTTACACAAAATATAAGTCGCCCGATACTTGCGCCGTAGACCAATTTCTATAGCGCTCGAACCTCCTTTCAACCAATAGCAATCGCGCACTAAAATCTTGCGCTGTTATTGGTTAATCGATTTCGCGGCATATTTGCGGCTGGTCGTGCGCCATGTTGTTCATCAGTCCCCTCTTAGATGTGAGCGGGACAGAGCTATACAGCGGATCAGAGCTATACCATACGTTCGGCTACTGTTGGATATCAGTCTGCGCTTTTCTGCGCAAACTAAAACAGTCGATCGGACTTATGTATTTTGGGTAAAACTGTAAGAGTCAGAGCCTTGCATAGTCTTTTGTATTTAGGAGGCGGCTCAAGATCGTTCGTCGTGGCATTCTATGAGGGAGGCCTAATGTCCAGCAGTGGACTTCTGTAGGCTGATGATGAATGATAGTATTTTACACAATAAGACAGTTATGGTCCAGGCGTTTCTGTTTTCTATCTTACGCTCTTAATGTTTATGTGTATTTATGTACTTTCCTTCTTGTTTATCATTAACTTGATAATAATAATGAATAACAAATTCTTAATGCGCTTATTTTTGCAATTTTTTCATTTTTGGCGGTTAATTAATCATTTATTGCTCTCTTTTTTTATTGGATTTTGCATTTACATTATGTTTCTTGAACAAGAAACAAAAGTTCGCACAAATAAGTTATTAATAAGGAACGGCAATAAATTAAAAGCTTTTTTTATTAATTTTGTAATGTTTCTTACTAGCCAAGACCACGGAATGTTACTTTGACCACTGCAAATGTTATTTTGATTTCTTTCCCCCGCACCTTTTATAAACACTACTCGTGCATTTCACTAGGCTTTACAAAAAGATCCATAAATCTGATTTTTATAAAACCTAGTGCAAAGGACAGGTAAAATAGATAACAGGTAGTTCCTCGCTATAGCTACTAGGCAAGTAAACACTCAGTTGAAGTATTCTTGAAGAGATTCCTTGAAATGATGTGGAAGCAAATCATGATAAATACAAAATTAATAATGAATGTTTAGAGTTGTTATATTTGTATAATTTCAATGATATCCTTTGAATCTGCAATGAAATTTTTAAGAGCTGCAGTGATATTTTTCGAGCTGCAATTACATTTATTAGCGTTGCAACGATATTTTTTAGAGTTGCTGTAGTTTTATTGACATGCATGATGGTTTTGACATTCCAATGAATCTCTCTCTAAACTACTGGGGTCTAGTACTACGCGGCTCATTCTAGGAAGGGGTAAAGTTGGAAAATAAAAACATGCGCCTCTTAAGCATGGGCTCAAAACGGAATTGCTAACACCGAATAGTTTTGAAAAAATTAAATCTTGTAATAAGTAAACCAGTTACTTGCTTCTAGTAGCCAGAGCGATAACGTTGGAAAAAAGAGAAAAGTCAAATTAGTATTTTTGTTTTTATTTATTTAGAGTTTATTTATTTTGTGATGTGAAAGGGGCAAAATATAATTTACTTTTAGACTTGTGGTTAAATATAATTGTTGAAGCGTTATTCCATTTTACTTAAGGTCTGATAGCTTATTCAAAACGGCAATATTGTTTTTCTTTTATTTTTGAGGTCTTCCAAATAGTATCAGTTATACTTTCAGATTTGCAATGATAATTATTCGGCTACATTTATTACTTTTAGACTTGCACGTAGTGGATATTAATATTTTCTAGAAAATCATTATTTAATAGGTAATATAGGTGCATATAGTTAGATCCAATATTGATTTCCAAAATAATGTTTTAAATTCACTAAGCATTAAAAAGTCCACGTTAGTCTGAGCTATTTTATTTATGGAATAACGCCTCTTAAAATTATTTTACTGTAAAGAGGGTAGTTGAACAAAAGGTACATACCTGGGTGCCGTTAGGGAAGGACACACCAATAGGCAGGGGGTAATGCGGCACCATAGGCAGAGACGTGTTGCATATAATTGGGTCCTAGAAATAAAAATAAAAAACAGCTATAACATATCACACCAAACAGTGACATACGTAGTCCTGATCCCACACTAGGATTCCCTGTGTCGTGGGTATCAGGAACTACGGGTGCAAAAATGGAGCCAATAATTTACACAATATGCATTACTTCCTTAGTAAAATTTACTCTTAAATATAATTTTTCTATTTTCTCTGCATCAGCTTCTTGTTCTCGAGGCACCCCCCACAGGCGCTCCCCAACTACTAGTAAGAAGGATCATCAAATAAAGCCGAGCCGTGTTTGTTGCCTGATTCTTGTAGGTTTGGTCGCGTTGGAACAGGAACAGTTGGAGAGTTAGTTTATAAGACGATTCAAAATGATCCTTGTGATTTCAATGAATTTGAAGTTTGACTGATGCCCGTAATATCAATAGCAGTTTCTCTCTTCTCTTCTTTTAATAATGGCTTCTGAGGAGTGCTCCAAACAATTTCGCCAATGTCAAGTGATATAATTATATTTTTATAGTCAAGTCGTTAAGAGTCTCCGTCAAGTCATAACCCAGTTTAAATGGTGACAGAAAAACAGAGTTTTTACAGGAAAATACCACTATTTCTAAAAAACACTCATTACACTTATGTTTAACTACATCATACATGTACAGGCTTTTGATTTTCTCTGTTTTGATGTTATTTCAGATTTCCCTTTGTTTAAAGCAGATACCATTTGTTCCATGTACTATGAACATATTATTTCCATACCTGTAGTAACAGCTGCAGCTTGTCGAAGAGTATTGAGAAGGAGGGCCGGTCCGCCGGCGCGGGCGCCCAGCACTCGCACATCAACCGATACACTTCGCTCGGACAACCTGGGGCGAGAAGTTACACATCAGCAACGAGTCATTTAACTAACTTATTTTAGTCGTTTGGGAACTGCGGATAGCTTCCCTGCTAACTTGGCTACTGTTCGCATTTATAAGGCGAGGCTGAAAAATAGCGTGACTGAGGCCACGAATTTCTCACTATATTACCTTTACACTATCTATATATCTCCTCTATCTTGACGACCTCTATGGCGCGGCTGGCGAGGGTTCGCCTGCGACGCAGGAGGTTGCAGGTTCGATTCCTGCCTCGGAACAAATATTTTGTGCAATCTGCAGATATTTGTTCAGGGTGTTCTGGGTATTTTCTATGTATAATAAAAAATATCTACCTATGTAATGTATTGTTATATCAGTTATCTAGTACCCATAACACAAGCTCTGCTTAGCTTGGGGCTAGAACTGTCCAGCATTATTTATTTATTTTTATTTTTATTTACTTATCTACTATTTTTTTTTAAATATGTTATGACAGAACAGCCAGGTGGCCCACCTGATGTTAAGCGGTAACCTCTGCCTTTAACAATGCATTGTCTCTTTGGTCACTTTCGCCTAGGACGCACCCTGTGGCACTGCACTGCACCCGCCACCCTGAGACATAAAGATGAAAAGACTCATGTGCCTGTAATGTGTAATTTTGTAATTGATATAATTCAAGTGACAAAGACTTCATACTTGTCGGTTTCTCCAGTCGCCCCCCGCCGAAGACCATCTCCATGACCTCTCGGTTGGCGCAGCCGGTATACGGCATGATGCCGAAAGAGAACACCTCCCACAGCAGCACGCCGAATGTCATACCTGTCGGTTTCTCCAGTCGCCCCCCGCCGGAGACCATCTCCATGACCTCTCGGTTGGCGCAGCCGCTATACGGCATGATGCCGAGTGAGAACACCTCCCACAGCAGCACGCCGAATGTCATACCTGTCGGTTTCTCAAGTCGCCCCCCGCCAGAGACCATCTCCATGAACTCTCGGTTGGCGCAGCCGGTATACAGCATGATGCCGAGCGAGAACACCTCCCAAAGCAGCACGCCGAATGTCATACCTGTCGGTTTCTCAAGTCGCCCCCCGCCGGAGACCATCTCCATGACCTCTCGGTTGGCGCAGCCGGTATACGGCATGATGCCGAGCGAGAACACCTCCCACAGCAGCACGCCGAATGACCTGAAACCAACAAGTACTCATTAACATTTTATTAGTAACTGGATGAGTTAGTAAATAGATAATTTTATAGAAAGGTTGCCTGGAAGAAATCGGATAAGGCCGCCCATTGTACTGTTATTTGATTTAGTTAATTCTTTTTTGTGTTTTATTTGTTGGTGTACAATAAAGTAATCTATCAATCTATCTATGACCCGCTCGCGACTTCGCGCGTAGTCGGAAAACTTCCACGGCGCGGTGTGCAGACAACAACTTAAACATCAACAACCACGCCGTTCAACAACTTCAGTTTGCTAAAGGGCATTTTTCGTTTCATCTTTCTTTATATTCCTGAGGGCGCAATATGGTTTGGAAAACTCACCAAATATCAGTCTTGATAGTAAACACGCCGTCAATGTAAGCCTCCGGCGGCATCCACTTGATGGGAAGCATAGCTTTGCCTCCCTTCTTGTAATAATCAGCTCGGTAGATATCCCGGGCCATGCCGAAATCTGCTATCTTGACTGTCCGGCCTGGCCCTCTGGAGCTTAGAAGGCAGTTTCGCGCAGCTATGTCCCTGAAAGTTAATGTTTTGTGTGCAATAATTCGCGTTAATTGCGTCCAGCCAAATGGAGACACATTGTGGGCTGGCAGCAACTAAATGGGCCTCCTCAGAATACCCCCATTTAACTAAGTTATACCTACCTGCAGCACCTGACTCTGATGGGGGTATCCCGACGAGGCACAACGTGCCTGTGGGTTCACTCCTCTGACGAAGCCTCACTTGCTGTCCTGTCCATTGTGCGCCAATACCTGCACCCTAAATGACCTGTGCGAAGCCACTGAAAATGCTGTCGACGTGGCCAGAGACTGCAGGCGAACTGATAATCTGTGGAGCCCTCAAGGGAGACGCCTTTTACCTGTGTATAAACCTCTTGGACTCGAGGTATCTGCAGCCCTTGGCGACGTCGGACGAGCACAGCAGAAGATCCTTCATGGTGAGTGCGCTGACTCGCTCTGGCTTCGGACGGCTCTCTCGGAGGAAGTTCTTCAGGTCTCCACCGGCTAGCAGTTCCAGGACTATAAACCTGGAATAGAGTGATTTTGAGTAAGATTGGGAACAAAACTGCACTTGAATTCGCGGGTTCTTTGGGACTTCAATGGTGGACGAAGCGGGGCTCCACTTGCTGAGCTTTAATGAGACCTAAAAAAATTAAGCCAATGTAGAGATAGGTGTGCCCCAAGCGACTAATCACGATTTGAACGCGAAGTAAAACAGCAAAGACAAGACGTCTCTCACAAATTCAACATGTGTAGGGTCAGGGGGTCTCCCTCCGCAGTTTAGGGTACGTTCGGCCGGCGCGTCTCTCGGGCAGGCGCATGGCAGTAGGTTTCCACTTGCCGCTCGGCTCGCGTCGCGCTTAGTTACCTTCCTAAGCAACTTTTTGTGTGATTTTTGCAACGAACGATGACTTCTAAACGATCTTATAATTCGTATAAAATATACTGTTGCCTAAATAAAAGGAAGAACAAGGAATCTATTTTTTTCTATTCCTGAAGATATTTAAAGACATCAAGAATGGCTAACAGCAACCGACAGAAAAAATTTGCTTGTTGAAAAAAAGTTAAACTAGGCCAAAAATAACTTCGTTTGCTCTGCACATTTTGACGATTCCTCCTAGACTACAATTATGGCACCGCCTACTTAGACTGCAATGCGTAGACAACCTACTACCTACATAACGGTAGATAAATTGTATTATTATATAATTATGTTGTCAAGTGACAAGTCGACAACCCTTACGAGCCGCGTCACTCCGCGCCAGACAGCGACAGAGTTACGCGTTAAAAGAGAGCGGCAATGTTTAGGTGAATATCGCGTTAGGCACTAAGCGCTTATGCGAGCTGAATTGCACTTTGTTGCGTCCCAGCAAGAGTAGCTATTTATATATATTCTTGGTAGGGTTCACAAAGAACCCATGACCTTATATAACAGACATGACAGTTGAACGTAGCGAGCCAGTGATAATAAGCTACACTGCCATTATATCGTGATTATGATGTTTTTTTTTTAACATTGATAGACCTTTGTTTGACCACGATCTCACCTGTTAGTACCTAAGTGACGATGTGGCCGAAGATGAAGCACAAAGGTCTAGAAGGCACCTATTCACTCTAGACTTGAAGATACCCAGATTATAGTTTTCAGGAAAACCAGACGACGGTAGTGTTTTCCACTCCTTAGCAGTTCGCATTATAAAGGTAGAAGTGAAACGTTTTGTGCGAATAGAAGGTATACTAATGAGGTAAGGATGGTACTGAGCCGTACGACTGCTCGTCCTGTGATGAAAAGGAGATGGTGGGATCAGATCGTGCAGTTCCTGGGAGCATTTCTCGAAATGTAACCTATAGAAGATCGAAAGGCTTGCAACCTTACGGCGGTGCTCGAGATGCTGGATCTTAGTTTCCGCCATATGTTGCTCACCTATAAGCCTGAAAGCTCTACGTTCGATCGAGTCCAAGGCAGCAAGCTGGTGTTTTATTTTATTTTATTTTATTTCAAAAATGCGGGACAAAACGGAGTCCAGCTCGCAAAAAATACGCGGTTCTTACCTTGGATGCCGGTCGAAGCACACTCCAATCATATGCACGACATTGGAATGGTTGAACTTGGCCATAATCGCAGCTTCCATGAGAAAGTCGCGTTCTGCCTGGACGGTGGACAACTCCGGTAGTGTTTTCACCGCGACCGGCATTTCTATCGTGTCGCCGGTTCGATGCCGGTACAGGCCTTGATACACTTCACCAAATGCACCTTGGCCTAGGGCCCTGAAAAGTAAGAAATTAGACAATTCATGATTTTGTTGAACCATTTGAAAAGAGGCCTATTGAGGCTCTGCCTACCCCTTCATAGAAAAAGGCGTGTGTCTATGTATGTACTCGTATTAAGTTATGGCTTATGGATACTCGTATCATACCTACAAATAAGTTTTTTGTGAAAAAAATATTTTTCAATACAAGCTTTTATAAAATTAGTGATAGTAACCGTGAGCTGATCAAAATGAGCCTAAACACGGCCAGTCTACTATTATCCCTCGAGGAGTTCCATTGTCCACCTTCCGTCTCCATCATCACATCAGCTCGCTGTCACCATCATATTGTATTGTCATCGGAACTTGACAGGTATGCCAATTTTCAGCTCAATCGTTTGAGGATACCTGCTTTAAAATTCAGTTGCAAGATTCCATCTGGACTCCACCCAGACAAACATACATACATTTCAAGTTAAGGTGGATGCGCACGCTTGCGGCGCGAAATTCAAATTTTTTGGTGTTTTTTGCCCATTACAGCTCATCAACACTTCTTCAGATAACGAAAGTTGAGTTCGCGACAACTTGGAGACTTAACACACATGTTTTTATTAATAATATCTCATAAATATCATCAGTTTAGCTATGATACCCCTAAACAAACAAAAACACTGTAAAAATGTGTTTAGGGGTATCATAGCTAAACTGATGATATTTATGAGATACAATCAATTAAAACATGTGTGTTAGGTCTCCTAGTTGTCGCGAACTCAACTTTCGTCATCTGAAGAAGTGTTGATGACCTGTAAAGGGCAAAAAACACCAAAAAATTTGAATCTCGCGCCGCAAACGTGAGCATTCACCTTAATATAAAGCTTGTAAAATAAGTACTTACTTGACTAGCTTCAAACTCTCTCTAGAGACTTGGGGTAACTCTCGCACATCTATCCCTTGGGGTAGGAAGCTCTCGCTTCCGTAATGGGGGTTGAAAGCCATGCTCAGGGGGTTGTCGTTACCCCCCGGGGCGGCTCGTAGTCGGTGCAACTGGACTTCCTGTTCTAGAATCTGTTTGGCACGTTCTTCTGCTTCTTTCTTGCGTTGGTAGGTGTTGTCTGTTGAAGGAAATAAATAAATAAAGAATGCTGGACAGTTCACACAACATTATCCAGCCCCAAAATACCCAGAACACCCTGAACAAATATCTGCAGATCGTACAAATATTTGTTCCAAGGCGGGAATCGAACCCGCAACCTTCTGCGTCGCAGGCGAACCTTCGCCCGCCGCGCCACAGAGGTTGTCAAATATGTTTGTCTCTCATAGCTGGTTGATACATTGGCAAGGTCTGGCGCACTCCGCGTGTAGGCATAGCAATGTGCCTACATAGCGCGGCCCCTCGCGCGGGGTTTATTCAGTAAGGGGTGTCGCGCGCGCACGACCTGACGCGCGCCTTACACTAACAAAAAAGTATTCTTATACGAATTATGTACATTAGTAGAATTATGTACATACATAAGTATGTACGAGGTACTTTATTTAGGTTATTTAGAGCGATACAGTTCAGTTCATAATAATATGTTTTGATAAACCTACTGTACCTACTAACTTATGTTTTAATCAACAAACATTTTCACGATTATATAGAATAACAAGAAAGAATTAATTTTGTAAAAATTAAAAAACCCTCATTGCAATGAAACGGTTGAACCGATTTTGATCAAACATAGCTTAGGAACAGTCCCGACTAATACACCTTTCAAACAAAAAAAAAACGGTTCATCTGTTCGGGAGCTACGATGCCACAGACGACACATACAGGCACACACACAGACACAGACACACACACACACACACACACAGATACGTCAAACTTATAACACCCAGTCGTTTTTGCGTCGGGGGTTAAAAAGAGTTAAAAGTACTTTTATTGTTTTAATTTCAATGTGTTAGTTGACCCTATGTTACGCCACGATGTATCGCCAGACAGCGACAGAGTTACGCGTTAGAAGAGAGCGGCAATATTTAGGTGAATATCACGTTAGCACTAAACGCTTATGCGAGCTGAATTGCACTTTGTTGCGTCCCAGCTAGAGTCGCTTTTTATATATATTTTTTACTGTGACATTGTAAGGTTCAAAAAGTTAAAGACTCCTAGACGGACACCGAATAGTTTTAAAAATTTAAATAAAGGTCAATTTGTAGCACACACTCGTAGCCTTGTTGCCTTTTTTATAGGTATACAAATATTTGTATATACATGTAAGTATAACTCTCATGTAAGTATTTTTTTTTTTTTTTTTTTTTTATTAGCTGATTGTGGCTTTGATATCACTGCGACCAGTTAGGCCTATTGTGATCGCCACTTGTTACATACCGCCCCTGGAGAGGGCGTTTACAGTTCACCGCTAAGCCCTACAGCTGCTAGGAACTGTAGGATTTTCTTAGGGGTAATTTCTTTCAGTTCATCCGGGCAGAGGATGTGTTTGCCCAGATGAATGCTGCGTTTGTGCATTAGTGGTCCACACTCACCTAGCAGATGAAGAGGCGTTTCATCCGCCTCATCACAGAATCTGCAGGATTGCGTTTCGCATAACCTTAACTTGAACATGTGCTTGTTAAGGCGACAGTGTCCAGTTAAGGCTCTGACCATAATGCGAAGGTTGCTCCTACTCAGCGCTAAGATACGGTTGGTGTTCCGCTTATCGAAGGCTTTAATAAGAGCTTTGGAATGGGTCAAGCCAGTGGACTCAAACCACAGCTTGACCGATTCTTCGAAACAGGAGTTCATCAGGGTTCTTTGAGCCAGGCTTTTTGGTATACCACAGAACGGCTCAGGCCCCACCTGTATACCACTAGCCCCAGCTCGCGCAAGCTCGTCAGCACATTCATTACCGTCACATGTAAGTATAGGTATAGTATGTGTATGTAGACTCTCGAACGAGTCGAAACAATGTCGGTGCTTACACCGACATAACGGTACGTGAAAATTCCCGTTTTATTATAAAAATTAAGGTATTATGATTCACGAAAGTTTTTATAGATAGTAAAATTACATGTAAGTACTTACATAGGTACAAACAGACGCACAGCACAGCTAACGCGAAGACGAACACTGCAATTGATAGTACGATGACCAGCACCCAAGATATCCGTGGCCAGGAGTCTTCCACTGCAACCAATAATAATATCAACACTAGCCTTAAACTATACCCAGATCGTACCTTATGCTGAGACAGGGGCCCACTTAAGCCCACGCATCACATTTTTTTTAATGCAACTTGTTGGACGGGTCAAGCAGATGGCCCAGCGGTACCCTTTGCCTATGAACAATGCATTATCACATATAGGTCACGTCACGTCCACGTAGAACATGCCCTATGCGGTGATGCACTGCGCCACACTGAGACATAAAGATAAAAAGTCGCAAGTGCCTGTAATCAAGCCTTCAAACCGGAACAAAGCAATGCGAGCACTGCTTTGCGGCAGAAATAGGTATGTTGGTAGTACTTCCCCGGACGAAGTCTTTCACAAAAAAGCAATGCTAATACTCCATCTGCTATTTGCTATCCATGGGCCATCAGCATGTTCCGTCATTTCAAGATAACTACATAAAAAAAACTTGACCATTTTCCAGCCAACCCAAAAAACAACAAAGATAGCTCAACACAGCTCTTAAGTATTTAGACTAAGCAATGAGCTAATAATCCTAAGAACTGCGGATTTTAATAAATAAATAAAAACCCCAATCAACCTCCACGTTTTTCCAACCTATCCTATATTCTACTTCTGATACAAGTAATTAATTTTATAAAAATTCAAAAACCCTGAACGCAATGAAACGGTTGAACCGATTTTGTGTGTATGTGTGTACACACACACACACTCTCACACACACAGACACGTCAAACTTATACCACCCCGTCGTTTTTGCGTCGGGGGTTAAAAACTAGCTGTTAAGATCACTCACGTATGCATTTAGTAGCATCCTGCACATCGGTGGTCCACGTCGCAGGGCAGTAGCACCTCACCAGGCTGCGGTGCTCGTTGAGAGCCACGCAGCGGTAGTCACAGCCACAGTCCTGCACAATTTAATGACCTGTCATGGAAGCCTCACGAAGGCTTTGCACAAATTACGTGTGTAGCGCACAGAGCCATACTACAGGCCCTTTATTGCGTAATTCCAAACCCACTGTCAGAGTACTCAAATAGAACACCAGAGTTCATGCCAGACTACCATCTCGAGGAATTGCCGAAGGATTTTTTCGATGTCCAGTGACGTCAGACTGAGCATTGGTTTGGTACGAATGACACTAATCACTGGGCTTGAAACTGGCTCATAGTGGGACGGCACAAATTTGCCGCTGTCAAGTAGTTACACAATGCGAAACTGCCAGAAAAGTGTCCAGACTGGGCTTCAGTGGCTTCAGTGGAGTTCAATGGAATTGCGCAATTACCCCACTGGTCTCTTAACTTGGATTAACTACCAGCAACGTAGAGAGCGTGGAGACCTTAATAGAGACCTACAAGATCCTAAACAACCACACCAGTCATAACATGAACAAATATAGGTCTCAGAGGACACTCGCTGAAGCTGCAACGCGGGCCAAGTACCAGCAATCCGAGGATAGGGTTACCATATCTCAGGATTTTTCGACTCTTCTCAGGATTCCGGCCGGATTTAGCAAATCTAGTGATAGCTCAGGATTTTGAATAAAACACAGGTTACATTTTAAAGATCCCTCTTATTAAACTACTAAAAATAATTTTCTTTTGGTAACGATTGAACAGTTCAAATCAATACTTATTTATCAAAGTAAAACAAACTAAAAACAATCTTCTTTTGGTAACAATTGCAGTTAAAATCAATACCCTCCACCCCGCTGTTTTGAGTGCGATGTACATACAAGCTTGCAACGCATCGCGTAAAACGCGGGCGCAAGATAATAATACGTTTTTGAGAGAAAATTCTCAAGCTGTCAAAATTTCAAAATTCTCAGGATTTTTCCATGGAAATCAGGCCTTTCTCCGGACTTTTGATTTTTTCATCTGGTAACCCTATCCGAGGATGCACATATTGCCCATTCGCGTCGTGCGCACTTGGAACCGGCTACCAGGCTCCGTGATTAGTGCAGTGAATTCTAAAGGGGACTGTTAAGGACTAAGATATACACGCATCAGCTCCGAGAGCTGCCTGTGTATTATAAATAAATAAATAAAATAATTATAATAATGACCTATCTGGGCTGGCTTCTCTTGATTAAGTAATACGTATAGAAGATATACTAACATGTAGTACAGATATGATAACGACCTCTCTGGGGTAGCTTCTCCTGCCTTATGAGGAATGTTTTAGAAGGTATAGGTACTAACGTATAATGCAGATTATGAGGACCAACTACGGGCCAGTTGCCTTTCCTTACCTGATGGATACTTATAGAAGGAATATACTAACATGTAGCGCCGGTATATGATGATGACCTCCCCTGGGCCGGCGCGGCTGGGGACCCTGACGTCACTCCAGTCCTTGATGGCGCGCGATTGCTCGAAGGACCAGCCGCCGCCACCGTGGAGGCGTGTGTCTATGTATGTAGTATACTAACATGTAGCGCCGGTATGATGATGACCTCCCCTGGGCCGGCGCGGCTGGCGACGCTGACGTCACTCCAGTCCTTGATGGCGCGCGAGTGCTCCACGAAGGACCAGCCGCCGCCGCCGTGGAGACGTGTGTCTATGTATGTAGTATACTAACATGTAGCGCCGGTATGATAATGACCTCCCCTGGGCCGGCGCGGCTGGTGACGCTGACGTCACTCCAGTGCTTGATGGCGCGCGAGTGCTCGAAGGACCAGCCGCCGCCGCCGTGGAGGCGTGTGTCTATGTATGTAGTATACTAACATGTAGCGCCGGTATGATGATGACCTCCCCTGGGCCGGCGCGGCTGGCGACGCTGACGTCACTCCAGTCCTTGATGGCGCGCGAGTGCTCCACGAAGGACCAGCCGCCGCCGCCGTGGAGCCCCTCGCCGTCGCTTGTGCCGCCACCTGCAGGCACAACTTTACTGTCGACACACTTGTTTTACACTTGTACTAATATAAAGCCCTTCTCCCATTACGATACGCACAGGCGATTCATGTATCCTGAAGGTATCCTGAAAGTCTCGGAGAGTAGTAGCCGCCAAGTATCTCACGTACATTTGAATGCAGGGTCGCACACTAGCCTGCATTCAAATGTACCTACGTGAGTTACTTGGCGGCGACTAGTCTCCGAGACTTGCGGGATACTTGAATCGCCTGTGCGTATTGTAATGGGAGAAAGGCTTAAGACGCTATAACATTTTGGAGTGGTTGCGTTACATGTTCACTCAGTAACAGTAAAGGATACAAATTTTATGTTAATACAGTAATTACTTGAGGACGTAATCTAAATCACACAGGCGCTCCCCACATAGTAGTAAGAAGGATCATCAAATAAAGCCAAGCCGTGTTTGTTGCCTGATTATTCTAGGTTTGGTCGCGTTGGCACAGGACTAAATTTATTTTATAAGACGATTCAAAATGATCCTTGTAATTTCAATAAATACTCGTAATTCACTTTGACTTAGACTAGAAACACTATTGGTGAAACTTTTCTCGATAGCTTTATTTTTTTAAATTGGCCCTCCTAAAGCCACGTCACCTTGCCATCCTCCACCTCCCCCGCCCCTGACACAGCCCCCGCCCCCGCCGCCGAACCCCCCGTGCGCGGTGCCAACGCAGGCCGCACCCCCTGAGCCGCCTTCTTTGACAGCTGCACCCCTGACCAGCTCGAAGCCAGGAGTGTTGGGGCCTGAACGACCCACCCAGCCGCCTCCAGCTCCTGAAAATCGAATGAAAAATGCGTCAGAGTGCTGGTACATCAGCTAAGCATGATCATTGGTTACTGCGAGTTATTAGACTGATCTAGACGGGTCTCTTTCAGAACAGACACTAGCCGATTTCCATATAACATGCTATGATTTCCTCCTAAAATGTATGTCCTAAATCATCATCACTCTTTAGAAGTCTACTGCTGGACCTCCCCATAGAATATAGAATGCCACAACCCCCCCCCCCCCCCCCCCCCCAACCCCCCCCCCCCCAGTCTTGAGCCGCATCCATTCACAGACTTCCTGTGACCTTGAAGATGTAGTCTTCTGTGTCTGCGATGTCCGGTTTGTGGTCGCCACTCGAGAACCTTTATTCCTCAACGGTTGTCAGTTCTAAAAGCTATATTATTACCTGTCCAATGCCACTTGCTAATTGACGACCTCTGTTGCAAGGCGGGCGAGTAGCCGGCTGAGATGCGAAAGGTTGCGGATTCGATACCCGCTGCGGGACAAATGTTTGTATGATCTGCAAATATTTGTTCCGGGTCTGGGTGTACTCGTAGATTCTGATACACACGACACAGGGAATCCTAGTGTGGGATCAGGACTATGTATGTGACTGTTGGGTGTCATGTTATGTTAATTCTGAGCGCTATGTCGTGGATGAATGTTCTTCAATGGACCTCCTCGGATTTTATCTTATCACATCACTATTGAAACTCCGACCTTAGCTGTCTCCAAAGCCAGCATCGCCTACATACAGAACTCGGCTCTAACATACCTGAGGTCTTACGTGGCTGCCCGTACATATACCCTGTCTCCGGAGTTCCATTGGTGGCTGGTCGGCCGTGCTGCGACCCGTCGTCTCTGAAGGGCCCCACGGAGAGCTCCCTCGGCTCTAACATACCCGAGGTCTTGCCTGGCTGCCCGTACATATACCCTGTCTCAAAAGTACCGTTGGTGGCTGGTCGGCCGTGCTGCGACCCGTCGTCTCTGAAGGCCCCCACGGAGAGCCCCCTCGGCTCTAACATACCTGAGGTCTTGCCTGGCTGCCCGTACTTATACCCAGTCTCAGGAGTACCGTTGGTGGCTGGTCGGCCGTCCTGCGACCCGTCGTCTCTGAAGGCCCCCACGGAGAGCCCCCTTGGCTCTAACATACCTGAGGTCTTGCCTGGCTGCCCGTACATATACCCTGTCTCAGGAGTACCGTTGGTGGCTGGTCGGCCGTGCTGCGACCCGTCGTCTCTGAAGGCCCCCACGGAGAGCCCCCCACCGCCTCCCGCTACGATGAGGGGGTAGGCTTGCCCTTGACTGTCGAGCTGGAAGAGAACGCCAAGAGAAGTTTATGTAGCGAGATGGAAGAAGCTAAGCAGAGCTTGTGTTATGGGTACTAGAGAACTAACACAATACAAAGTTACATAGATAGTTTTTTTGTGGGCCTACAACACTGGTACCAGGGGATAAGCAGCAGCATCTATCTGAGTACTCAACACTAATGCTGCGCCCACCCATCAGCCTGCCAAGCGTGGTGATTATGGCACCCTCATTGCATTGTAAGCAAGGCCTCGTCCAGCAGTGGACATCTAATGATGACGACTTCTGATGAAGACTCACCACAAACACATAGGTGGCCCCTCCCCCGCCCCCGCCCCCGTCCGACACGTGCGTGTTGCGTACTTCATGCGTCTTGCTGGTGAACAGCTGGGTGTCATTGCTCGCTCTCTTGACACATTCCTCGCCTTCTTGCGCCGACAGGGTCTGTAATGTACAGAACATGTCGTTGAACAGGGAGGTAATACTTATTCTCAGCAATAAGTAGTAGTTCCTGACACGCACGACACAGGGGACCCTAGTGTGGGATCAGGACTACGTATGTGACTGTTGGGTGCTTGCTTTGTATGTACTAAGACCATTGGACAGGATAATTCCAGGGGTCTTATTACGTAATAGACTGAAGTTCGATTTCGAAGTCCAGTTTGCTATTCATAGCGCTGCGTGTTTTAAATATTTCTGCTCTTGAAAAAAGCTAAACACGCAGCGCAATGAACATCAAACTGGTAATCGACATCAATTAGACAATAGCTGTGCAAGTTTGGGATCAGGAGGCCAATTCTCGGATTGTAGAGATTATCTCTAAATTAGAGATAATGTCGAAGCATGAATGTCTACAAAAAATGTCACGACAATGTCACAATAACCGTCAAATCGTATTCGATTTGAATGATTTTGGTCGACTTATGTCTATTTGTGACATCACGAGAATAGCAAATTAAGATTTTATTCGACATTCGCCATCTTTTTTCGACATATGTCGAACTCGACTTAATCTCTAAAGCACGAGAATTGCCCTCCAGCGGTTGAGCGGATTATGAAAATATTTGGTGTGGATGGATGCTGGAGGAAGGGGGGACTGCTTTTTATCGAGACACAATGCGTTTAAGCCGCGGACAAAAGGCTAGTTACAAAAGAAGGAACATGTACAAAGGCTAGCATATCCGTGAGAAGAGAGAAAGACATGTTCTAGTACATATACCTTCTTGCAGGCGTTCCGTCCCTGTTGGCCCACCAGCATGTAGACCAGCTCAGCTCTGTGCAGCTGCAGCAACGCACGCGCCGCCGCGCCATGCGACACTCCGGCGCGCGCAGAGCCCAGCCCGCCGCTCGCGCCCACCGCTATTATCCTGAAAGTCATTCGTGAATGTCAATTTAGTCAATAAACTTTAGTGGATGATGTTTTAACAGGGAAAATCTTGATACAATATATACGGATTGAACTGGAATGGTGTTTGAGGCAAACACCAAGAGGCAAGGTTTGGTGGGTGTGGTAATGCCCAGCAGGCAGAGCTTTCAGGCTTATAGTTGAGCAACATATGGCGAAGACTAAGATCCAGAGTCTCGAGCACCGCCGTAAGGTTATATGCCTTTCGATCTTCTATAGGTAACATTTCGGGGAATGTTCCCAGGAACTCAGATCCCACTATCTCCTTTTCATCATAGGACGAGCAGGCGTACGGCTCGGTACCATCCTTACCTCATTAGTATACCTCTATTAGTACTAAACGTTCCAGTTCTACCTTTATAATGCGAACTGCTAAGGAGTGGAACACACTACAGTCGTCTGTCTTTCCTGAAAACTATAATCAGGGTCTCTTTAAGGCTAGAGTGAATAGGTGCCTCCTAGACCTTTGTGCTCCATCTTCGGCCACATCGTCACTTACCAACAGGTAAGATCGTGGTCAAACAAACGTATATCAATGTAAAAAAAAAAAAAAAACCCTACAAGCTGCCATAGATGGTGTTGATGTTTATTTGTGCCACCAACATTACAACTAGATGAGTTAATTGTTTGACGAAATAGTCTAACTTTACAAATGTGACCCCAAAAATCCGATTCAGCAGAACTCGAACCCACAACTTCGCCTCTAATCGGTAATTACCTATTAAACCATACATTGAACTAACGCTGGCTGCGAATTTAATAGGAATTATCTTTTTTTTTTTTTACATTGATAGAGACCTTTGTTTGACCACGATCTCACCTGTTGGTAATTGACGATGTGGCCGAAGATGGAGCACAAAGGTCTAGGAGGCACCTAGACAAGAAGAGACCAAGATTATAGTTTTCAGGGAAGACAGACGACGGCAGTGTATTCCACTCCTTAGCAGTTCGCATTATAAAGGTAGAACTGGAACGTTTTGTGCGAATAGAAGGTAGGTATACTAATGAGGTAAGGATGGTACTGAGCTGTACGCCTGCTCGTCCTATAATGAAAAGGAGGTGGTGGGATCACCGTATCTAGAAGGTAAGGAAGGGTAAGCCCGGATATCAGCTTACAGCGCAATAAATTAAAATAAAACAGACAATTGCCTACGAGCGAGAATTAATTTAAAGTTGCTACTTTCAGATGATCCTAACAAAAGGGTCTTAACTGACCGACAACCAAACAGACGGACAACGTCTTCCTATAACGGTTCCGTTGGTAAGGGAACCCTAAAAAGAGTTATTCTGGTTGACGATCCACCTGATGAGGTTAAGCGTACCTAAACCTATTACAACTGTTATGCCTTGTAGTAGGTCACGTCAACCTAGGACGCATTGTACTGCACCCACAACCCTAATAGTAGAGGATCCGCACTAGAGACGACCGTCACCGATCTGTTTAATGAATGAAAAGTATTTTATATGTAATTTAATATATTAGAAAATATATCTCGAATATGTCTAAACAATTCCTGTCCAGACATTGATAAATAAAAAAATTTTTTTTTTTTTTTTAATAACCGTGATAGTTAAGACTTGAAATTTTCACAGATTGATGTATTTCTGTTCTTCTTAATATGGTAGTTCTTCTGTTTATCTTAGACTATAAAGCCTTTAAGTCTCTCGTCTTCACTGGCCCATTCAAACCGAAACACAGCAATACGAGCATTAGTACGAGGTGGTAGAAATTAGTATGGAGATAGAGGTATCACTCTATTTTAAAACTGAACGACTCTTGGCTGCTTTTACTTGGCACTTGAAACAAGCATGAAGTTTCAAAATGATCCTTGTGTAAACGGATTAAGGAATATTTTATTTTGACGTAATGAAATAGTGCTTTAGATTGGTTTATCTCTAGTAATCTGAGGTTTTTTTTTATACTACTTGGAATGGCTGATCAAGCAGATGGTCCACTTGGGGTTAAGCGGTAACCTCTACCTATGAACAGTGCATTATCACAAAGGTCACTTCCACCTAGGATGCACCCTATGTGGCATTGCACTGCGGCCGCCACCCCGAGATATAAAGATGAAAAGTCTCATATGCCTGTAATTTCACCTGCACCATTCAAACCGGAACACAGCAATTCGAGCACTACTGCTTTGCGGCAGAAATAGGTATGGTGGTATACTTCCCCGGACGAACTCTTTCGCAAAAAAGTATTGGCTGCAAACGATTTGTGCTCTGACAATTTGTAAAGTTCTATGTGATTTACTTTGTGAAAAGTGATCTTGAAGACCAGAACTCCAACGGGAAGCCGGCCGGCAGAAGATTCGCAGTTTGAGCAGACGATCACCTCAAGTAAGTGGTGTATTTTACTGTGTCTGGTAAATGCGATTCGTGTTCGTCCGTCTGTTCCATCGAGCAACACGGAAACGGAGGCCTGCAATGCTCTAAGGTCTGTTCAAACATTCCGTATCATAACATTCTGGTACCTAAGTTTCCCCTACGCACTTCACCCAAATGTGCGAAGTCTAAATGGTTCGCGTACATTTTTATGGTAGGTACTACTTCTATGGTACTACTAATCAACCAACTTACGTGTACAACCCTTCTTCGGGCACCTCCCACACTTGCAGCCCTTGGTAGGGAGGGCTCTGCACAACAGTCACGCTGACTGGGGTGTTGTTGTACGCGACATCGCACATGGTCTGGTTAGGCCCGTATCGACCTGTCGCTCCACACGTTGAGAATTTGTAAACTGAAAAACAATGTCAAGGATAAATCTGGCGGCAGAACAGAATATTAATTAAATCTCTATAGTGAGACATTAAACACTCTAAATAAAATCTTAATTTGCTATTCTCGTGATGTCACAAATAGACATGACATACCTAAGTCGACCAAAATCATTCAAATCGAATACGATTTGATGGTTATTGTAACATTTTCGTGACATTTTTTGTAGACATTCATGCTTCGACATTATCTCTAATTTAGATATCTCTCCAGAATGCGCCAGACCTTTTATAGATTGACATATTTTCTACTCCACATGATCACAATGTGGAGAATTCAAATTTTTACAAAATAGAGACAGTAAGGAATCTGATAATGGACACCCTTATGTAGCATAGATTATGTTATAAATCTAGGTCAATGTTAAATAACGTATTAGCCTGCCTTATGGCTAGATTGTAATGTTATTAGGGTACATTTCAAATGTAAGCTTCGAAAAAAAACAAAAAACTTCGAGTTATGAAAAGATACATCAACACGCTGGGCTATATCATCCATTGGCAGCTTAAATAACAGCTCACTGCTGGGTTAAGCCTCCTCCCACAAACGCTACCCCTTACGGTTCTGTGCGATTCGCATCCATGTCTTTCCCTCCACGGCCTCTATATCATCCGCCCATGACGCTGGGCTACTTGTCGCAATTATTTTGTTCTGACTCCTGGCATCTAAATGTTAGTGTGGTGAGACTCACATGTTTTATCAACAAAGGAGTCATGTGGCATGGTCTTCTCCTCTAGCACGGGATCGTAATACGTATATTCAATTCAATTCAATTCAATTCAATTCATTTATTTCAGGCAACAGTGAAAAATGTACATTGTACCTAGACAAAGGCCATTAGTAATATATAACTTACAACTAACATACATATAAAGATATTTATAACTTAATCTAACACACGTGTGATCGCCGACGCGTCGCGGCCCGGGGGATCACGTGACGACGGCCCTTGAACCGCCGGAACTTCACCCCTTTCGGCCAAAAGTCAGGGCTCAAGTAGATCTTCAGATCTTCCGTAGGAACCCTAACCATAAATGAGCTAAAGCCCACATTATGACGAGAGTCCAACTTCATGACCCTCAATCCCACTCCGGCTTTCCTCTTGACGTACTCCACCACTTCTGCGGCCTTCACGTCGAAGAAGACGCGGGACACGTAGATCTTCGTATTGGGTACCTAAGCTCGGTAGAGCTGCTCACTGGATAGATAGTGAGTACCGTATATTCTCCGAGCTCTCCAGGGTCTACGTTCAGCCCGAAGCACTCCGGCGCCAGACTGAAGTCTTCTATAGCGGTGTGTACCTAGATGTGATGATACTCACATGTTTTATCAACAAAGGAGTCATGTGGCGTGGTCTTCTCCTCCAGCACGGGATCGTAATACATATAGTCTCCGAGCTCTCCAGGGTCTACGTTCAGCCCGAAGCACTCCGGCGCCAGACTGAAGTCGTCTATAGCGGTGTCGGAGTAGATGCGCATGCCCATACGCGTCTTGAATTGCAGGAAGTATCTGAAATGAGGGTTTTTGAAAATTACTCCTTTTTTAGTTAGATATTTTTTTTTACAGTAAATGTTTAGGTTGTTTCTTTAAATTTTAATATCGCCTAATGTTGGGGGCGTAGCTAAATAAGGATCATAAAAAGGCGATGTAAGGTGTGTAACATTTATGACGCGAGTTTTTATGACATTTGTGACATTCCATGTATTTTAGTCGTAATTGTAATGTATTTTTTAGGGTTCCGTAGTCAAAGACAAGGAACCCTTATAGATTCGTCAAGTCTGTCTGTCTGTCTGTGTCTTTCTGTCCGTGTATGTCACAGTCTTTTTTTTCCGAAACTATAAGAGCTATACTGTTGAAACTTGGTAGGTAGATGTATTCTGTGATTCTAAGATTTTTACACAAAAATTGAAAAAAAACAATTATTTTTGGGTGTCCCCATACTTAGAACTGAAACTCAATTTTTTTTTTCATTAAACCTATACGTTTGATGTATCTATGGATAGGTCTTCAAAAATGATGTTGATGTTTCTAATATAATTTTTTTCTAAACTTAATAGTTTGCGCGAGAGACACTTCCAAAGTGGTAAAAAGTTTGTCCCCCCCCCCCACGTAACTTCTAAAATAAGAGAATGATAAAACTAAAAAAAATATATGATGTACATTACCATGTAAACTTTCACTCAAAATTGGTTTGAACGAGATCTAGTGAGTAGTTTTTTATTTTTGGGGTTTCCCATACCTAGAACAGAAACTCAAAAAAAAAAAACATCATACCCATACGTGTGGGGTATCTATGGATAGGTCTTCAAAAATGATTTTGAGGTTTCTTAGGTCATTTTTTTCTAAACTGAATAGTTTGCACGAGAGACACTTCCAAAGTGGTAAAAAGTGTGTGTCCCCCCCCCCCCCCATAACTTCTGAAATAAGAGAATGATAAAACTAAAAAAAATATATGATGTACATTACCATGTAAACTTTCACTCAAAATTGGTTTGAACGAGATCTAGTTAGTAGTTTTTTTTTTAATACGTCATTAATCGTAAGCCATCCAAGAACTTTTATATTATGTTACTTGCTGCTACGGAACCCTTCATGGGCGAGTCCGACTCGCACTTGGCCGATATTTTTACATGTCCGGATGGAACATGTTTGTCCGGGTGGAATCTTGCAACTGAATTTTAAAGCTGTAATCCTCAACCCATTGAGCTGAAATTTGGCATACCTGTCAAGTTCCAATGACAATACAATGTAAAGGTAACAGCGAGCTGATCTGATGATGGAGACGGAAGGTGGACAACGGCACTCCTCGATGGATAATAGTAGACTGGCCGTGTTTAGGCTCATTGTGATCAGCACGTGGTTACGATCACTGATTTTATAAAAACTTGTAAGCATAGAAAAATATATTTATCACAAAAAAACTTATTGTTATTTGTGTTAATTTGTTTGTGTATATTCAATTCTATGTGAAATTTATTAATATTTAAGGTGGGGTATAAAACAAAATTACCAATCTTAGATTAGATTTTAAACTAACTAAATCAAGTACAATATTCAAATTAAAAATATGCATAACAAAAATACAAAGACATAAATTATTTTAAAAAAAACACAAAGTTACCCCTAACTTTTGGCTAGATTCGATTGTTTGTCAATATGGTACATATTATTGGGTCAAAAATTGGATAAATAAGATCAATACAAAAAAACGGACGGTTCACGGGGTTTTTTCAAATTATCTATAGGATTACACGAGATTTTCAATAAAAACTGCTTTTTCGAGAGGCACGCGGCGTTATTCTTGGATGAAGATTTCTGCCAGCTGGTGGCGCAGTCTTAGGTAACATTCAAATATTATTTGGAAAAAAATTGTTCCTGAATAATTGAATAAATGAAATTAACAAAACATATAGGTACGGACAACTTATTTATTAGGTACTCAGCAGACAATCTTACCTTCTAGAAATATTTGGCAGGAAGATAGTAGCTCTATACCAGTTCTGACCCTTGTTCTTAGTCGAGAACCAAAGAGGTGTGGTGATGTTCCCTCGGTTGGTGATCTCGACCACCTCTACGCCGATGGAGCCGGAGTTTCGCCCGTACTGGTAGTAGTAGAACCTTATCTGGAAGTAATAAGGATCATTTCATATAAGGATCTAGTTTCAGATGGAAACCCACCCTGCCATTCGATTAAGGTTGTGGGTAAACATCCTGTTGATAAGATGTAGAAATTGCGATATCAATAGGTACATATAACTTCTATCCGTTGTGGGATTTCCTTCTTATTCGTGAGGAGATACAAGTAGGTGGTAGTGGGTAGTCAGAGGCAAGTCCACGTTATTTATTTGGGATTTGCTTGAAGTACCCATCGCTACTTATTGGCTAGTCAAAACCACTCCAAACAAAACTAGTAAACAAGCCGGCCTAGCCAAGTGGCATTCGCTTCGAAACGATTCCATTTCTACAGTCGTATTACAATACAATAGACCACGTGATATTTCGATAGCTTACGTCAATCTCATACATTGTTGGCTTTTCTACTAGCGTCATCGCTATTAGAATGTTACTTTGTCTACGGCCTCTGATCATACAATCTCTCTACAAAGCGGGTAACTTACCATGCAACAGTTGTAATATCTTGAAGTGTGGTTCCCATGCACCTTCGGCGGAGGATTGAAGATGGTGGTTTGCATCACAGCGGTGGACGCAAAATCAGCTTTTTCCTGTAACAGAAAACCATGTTCTTGAGTCTAGGCTCAACTGACGGAAACTGCAATATAGTTTTATCTATATACTAGCGACTCGCCCCGGCTTCGCACGGGTAGTTTCAGGATGAAAAACACCCCCCCCCCCCCTCGCATCATCCACATAAGTATGAACATTATTGTTGATGATTTTTTATTATTAACCATTTTTATGTTGCACCTGCTGGGAAGAAACTGACTCCTGACATACAGGTAGCCCTGTTTAGGAGTCAAAGCTTCATTTTAATATGTACATTGGTTTATTCAATAAATACTTTACTTGCTTTTATCTACACTCAAATCGAAAAATTCGAATTACGAATTCAAAGACGGTTCTATACAGACGCACTTTATAGACGCATATACATAAAATTAAGAATATTTTTTTTAATTAATTCATTAAACTAGTCTATGGTTACTTATAGCCTGAATATGAAAAAAAGGCGCACGCATGCGCAGTTCGAACTGTGAAAAAATGGCGCACGCATGCGTAGTTTGAACTTAATTTCCCGCGCTTCCCACATTACTATACCAAATAAATTACTTCCTTGTAACCTACCTACTTTGTTTAATTTCAATTTTTCCTATGAGTGAAGATAAAGTAGTGTATGAAACTGCATATAACTTAGGTATTAAAACACTCGAGTCAACCTATTATCGCACTCGGCTTCGCCTCATGCGATAAACAGACTCTCGTGTTTTAATACCCCTTCATAAATGACAGTTGCATAAACTACTATTACTTACTTACATAGGTAGGTACCAAATGCCATCAAAATCGGAGTGCAACCACAAATAACGCGAGCGTAGCCGCGGGCGTTAGCTAATAAACCATATCCTTTATCACTCACCGATAATTTAGTGTATATTTTATTTATCTATTATTATTTTATTCTATCATAAATACTTTTCGCAACGCAGGCGATGTAAAGAATATTTTAGGTATTTTTTTTACACCTTGGGTTATATTATTGGAGTTTTAGTAAGGATCCCTAATTTTATTGAAAATATAATATAGCCTATGTCACCCGGGGACAATTTAGCTTCCCAACACTGAAAGAATTTTTCAAATCGGTTCAGTAGTTTCGGAGCCAATTCATTGCAAACAAACAAACAAATATTTCCTCTTTATAATATTAGTTTAGATGATCTAATATAATTTACCATGGTAACGCTGTTGTTTCCCATCCTAAAGGTCCTTGTGATTGGTCGTCGTCGTTTCGTATGAGGTAGTGCTGGCCTCTGGTGTCGGAGTTTGTCAAGCCGCCCGAGGGCCTCTGACATGGCTTATCGACTACTATTAATCAATAACAGCCGGGACCGACAGCTTAACGTGCCCTCCGAAGCACAAAGCGATGGAAATCCGCACATAACTTAGAAAAGTCATTGGTGCGGAGCCTAGGATCGAACCCGGTATCGTTGGATTCTGAGTTGCACTATTGAACCGTTAGGCTACCAACGGGAAGGATGCAATGCGCCTCATAAAGGCTCCTTTATGCACAATACATGGTTCTATTCTTAATACATACATACATACACACATAGACACACGCCTTTTTCCCCGAAGGTGTAGGCAGAGCCTCAATTGGCCGCTTTTCACGATGGATTGCACCATCGTGGAATACAGACGTGACAAGTGGTGAGCTCATCGCCGCCATTGCTTCCCACTAATAACCAGTGACTCGGTTAAGGCTTTCTTCCAGTAATAACACATTCCATAACAAGCTAGCAGCCAGGACAAAACTTACAAGTCCGGGTAATCCCTTTGTCGGCTTTTACGACATCCATTGGAGGAGACGGGGGGAGGGGGGTCTATTCTAAAAGACTGAAATTAAAAGCAACGCGATAATTTAAGCACTGTGCTAGCTTACGAGAATGCTAGGTACCTAGAATCCCCAGCAATGTCACTTTAGTTAGACCTTAGAATGTTACAATTTTCACGGTTTTTAGGGTAATTTAATTTATAACTATGCAACACTGTGACTAAGTCGTGTTTACAAATTCGATTATGAATCTAAGAACAGAACTAAATATGCAATGTAGGTGTACCTACACAAGTTGATTGTAATCTGTTTTGTAAATCCAATAAATAAAATAAATAAATAAAAAGCGGCCAAGTGCGAGTCGGACTCGCCCATGAAGGGTTCCGTAGTAGCAAGTAACATAATATAAAAGTTCTTGGATGGTTTACGATTTATGACTTATTAAAGAAAAACTACTTACTTACTAGATCTCGTTCAAATCAATTTTCGGTGGTAGTTTACATGGTAATGTACATCATATATGTTGTTTAGTTTTATTATCATTCTCTTATTTTAGAAGTTACGGGGGATGGGGGGTCACATTTTACCACTTTGGAAGTGTCTCCCGCGCAAACTATTCAGTTTAGAAAAAAAATATACTAGAAACCTCAATATAATTTTTAAAGACTATCCATAGATACCACAAGTATGGGTTTGATGGAAAATTTGAGTTTCAGTTCTAAGTATCCCCAAATATTTATTGTTTTTTTTCTATTTTTGTGTGAAAATCTTAATGCGGTTCACAGAATACATCTACTTACCAAGTTTCAACAGCTTAGTTCTTATAGTTTCGGAAAAAAGTGGCTGTGACATACAGACGGACAGACAGACATGACGAATCCATAAGTGTTCCGTAATTTATATACGGAACCCTAAAAATGGCTCACTGAGCCAGAGAACTCACCTTATTCGGCCCCGTGACGTTCATATTTACAAAGAAGTACCATCCAATACAGCTGGAGAGCGACTGGTTCATATGAGCCGGTATCACGAGAGGAACCATCTTGTTGGGCCTTTGCAGTGGCATGCCGCAGGTGTGGTCGTAGTTTGGGCCTGTCTTGTCAGTCGGCGTGGGACCGCTGTGCCGGGACCATTTCAGGATGGGTCTAGAACACAACAAAACGGTCAACCCAAGAAAAAAGTACATAACATAACATATTTTTTGAAACTATCATGGTTTTACATATTACTTTTGAAACTATCATGGTTATGTACATAATTTTCACTAGAAACGGGATATTTACAATGATTTTTGAGTTTGCAATGTTCCCGATATTTCGGCACAGTTGCATGCGCCATGATCACGGGAGAACTGACTAAAGTCTTTGCGAGTAGATGTTATTGTTACTGTGTGAGTAGATGTTACTGTGCCGAAATATCGGCAACATTTAAAACTCAAAAATCATTGTAAATATCCCGTTTCTAGTGAAAATTATATCATGGATAAGTACATTATTTTTCACTAGAAACAGGATTTTACCATGATTCTTGAGTTTTATTTGTTCCCGATATTTCGGCACAGTTGCATGCGCCATGATCACGGGAGAGCAATCAGAAATATCGGGAACAAATAAAACTCAAGAATCTTGGTTACCAAGATTCTTGAGTTTTATTTGTTCCCGATATTTAATATCCCGTTTCTAGTGAAAAATATAAAGAAAGAAAGAAAGAAAGAAATAGCATTTATTTGTGTCAACAACATGAGTACAACAATATTGCACACTAAAAGACACACACACACACACACAGAAACAAAGAAAAATAAAACAAAACTAATTATAACAACACATAACAAAACAACAACATAACATAACATAATATTCAACAGTTCCATAAATAGTCCTGATCCCTTACTAGGATCCCCTGTGTCGTGGCTAGATATAAGAAACTACGACTACCATGGTACCATAACACCCAGACCCGGAACAAATATTTGCAGATCATACAAACATTTGTCCCGCAGCGGGAATCGAACCCGTAACCTTTCGCATCTCAGCCGGCTACTCGCCCGACGCGCTACAGAGGCCGTCAAAGGTTAGAGATCAAATTTTAGTTTTTTCTTGGTCACCCTTATTAAGCAAGATCTGCGTCTTGTCTCATTGACATACAATTTTACCTGCTAGTTAGGTCACCTGTGCAAACCGTGGAAGCAATGGAATAATTATAGTTCTGGTGGCATGGGGCTAATCAAAAACGTTGAAAGAACAAGTAATTAATAATGTAAAAATTAAAAAAAAAAAACAACGCAACGAAACGGCTGAACCGATTTTGATCAAACATAGCTAAGAACATTCACCTTTCAAACAAAAAAAAAAAAAAAATTAAAATCGGTTCATCTGTTCGGGAGCTACGATGCCACAGACAGACACACACAGAGACACACACAGCCACACATACACAGACACGTCAAACTTATAACACCCCTTCGTTTTTGCGTCCGGAGTTAAAAACAAAGAAAAATTTAAAGGAAATCGTTTAGCTTGGTACGGGCATGTAATGAGGAGGGATGAAACGCATGTATCTAAGAAAGTAATGAATATGAATGTTATATAGTGGATGGAAGGGAAGAGGAAAACCTAAGAAAAGATAAATGGATAACGTGAGAGATTATATGAATGAGAAGGGAGTGAATGACGAGGTGATGGCTGACGGGGGAGCGTGGAAAAAAAAGACGTACTGCGCCGAAACCAAATAAATTGGGAAAAGGCAAGACAATGATGATGGGGCTAATAACAAACGGGGAAGCGAAACTAAGCCGAATAAGGACGAGGCTTAGAACGTTATTGTGGCTTCTTAGACAAGCTGCAGAGCAAAATTACTTACTGTGGTATATTTTCGAATCCGCAGGTGTCCACTTCGAAGTTACAATACGATCCGTACGGCATTTTATCTGAAACAACGTTTTAAATCATCATCATTACGGTCCTTCGAGCCGGATACGTATGTGTGACTTATGGCTGCTTTAAGTATCATGTCACGTGATTGTCTAAAATGTTTATTAACTTTCCCTGGACATGTAGACTGAGTGCGATTTTGAAGTCATTATAATATTCTTTTCAACACACTTGCTCATAAAGTGGCTCTAATTTCACCGCAATTAGGCACATAATGACACCTGTAATCAAACTGTGATTTTTTGATTTCACAAGTGAGTAATATAGACAGTGGAACATTTACACAGTTTTATTATTGTTTTCTTCACAAGCGTGTTGAAAAACGTCGTATGATACACGTGTGTATTGATGATTACCGTCCTCGGCTCTCTTAAGACCCTCACCTAACGGCTTGGGTCTCAATGGCGCCTCAGCGGTAATCACCAACATTACACACTAGTACCATAATGTACACGTGAATATTATTTAGATTGTTTTTGATGTGACGTCACTAAGTTTGTGGGTCCTCCCCCTTGACACAACAGTTTAAAAATGGTGGCCCCTTTAACGTGTGACGTATTTATGGATGAGCCCTTACCACAGTTCTGATTCTCGTCGCTTCCATCGTCGCAGTCTTTGACGAGGTCGCACACTTGGCTCAACTTGATGCACGAATCCTTCTGTAATTTAAAAGATAAATAGGATATTAAAATCGATTTCTGGAATATCAACCTGACTGATTACCTACCTATACAAACTTGTAGAACCTCTTATGGAACAGAGGAATTCAGTGAGAGGGCTTACTGACATCTATATTATAAAACAAAGTCATGTTAGTTACACCACTTATAACTCAAGAACGGGTGAACCTATTTGACTGAAAATTGGTGGGGAGGTAGCTTAGAACCAGGAGATTGACATAGGGGGGAGGGGGGGGGGGGGGGGGGGGAATCACCGGGGGCTACCCGTGCGAAGCCGGGGCGAGTCGCTAGTTAATTATAAAACTTTAGATGCTTTATTTTGCTTTCGTATATTGACTAGTATAAAAAGGTTATGTTTCAATCCAAGTCATAATCTCTATACTTTTGATAGGATCAGCCGTTAAACATGTATATGGTACAATTTGGCGTCCAAATTAGTCAGAAAGAAATATGGGTAGGTACGATTGAATTTCCGGTATGTAATTTGCTCCAATTTAGGTACTGAACTTACACCAAAATGGCGCCCAACATGGTACCAAAATAAGAAATTTGCGCACAACATTGGAAAAAAATGATTTTAAATGCCAAATAATAATGATTTGCGTGTACTTATATATGAAACAGAATATAGAATAAACCAGAAGGTGCGTACGATGCTATTAGTACGGGGCGCTGTGTCGCCAAAACACAATGCCTCCCCCGCGCCTGTCATACTTCCCACCAGTATGGGTAATTTTTTGGTGGTGTTGGCAACGATGAGAAAATGGAATATTGTCTTTTTTGCAAAGAATGAATGGTTTTAAACTAAATTCAATAGTTGAACCAAAAAGATACTTAAATGTAATACTTACGTATGCAATGTGATTCTACCCTTTTTACGCCTATATAGCAGAATGTTTACATATGGAAACGACACACAAACACATCACAAGAACATTTCGAGTTCGACATGACTAGCCGCACGGCCGACCACAGACAGACTGGGTGAAACTATTCTTATTGAGACTAGTTTGCAAGGTGACAGTTTTTACACGTGAAACGGGTTCTGGTTTATTCTATACTAGCAGCGCCCCGCGGTTTCACCCGCGTAAGTCTCGATCCCGTGGGAATATCGGGATAAAAATGTGCCTATGTGTCATTCCGGGAGTCCAGTTACCTCCATTCCAAATTTCATGCAAATCCGTCAAGCCGTTTTAGCGTGAAGAAGTAACAAACACACTCACACACATAACCTTTCGCATCCTATCCTATCCTATCCTACTAACACCTAACTTACACAAACTTTCGCGTTTATAATATAAACGCGAAAGTTTGTAAGTATGGCTGGATGGATGGATGTTTGTTACTCTTTCACGTAAAAACTACTAAATGGATTTGGATGAAATTTGGAATGGAGATAACTGGACTCACATACTCTCAATAACACATAGTTACATTTTTATCCCGATATTCCCACGGGATTGAGACTTACGCGGGTGAAACTAACTTCACCCGCGTAAGTCTAATAATACTAGCTTAATAATACTCCGCTGCTTAATAATTGCGTGGCGCTGCTTGTCTATAATATTAGTAGGATAGGATAGTAGGATTGTAAGGTTGTAACGTGAAGGATGACACATACCTTCATGATCTTGCACTTGAGCTGTCCGGCCACGCACTCCCCGTTGTAGACGGGCGGCTCGGGCACGCACTCTATCATGCGGATGTTGTCGATGGCGATGTGCGGCAGAACGTGCGCCAGGCTCACGTACTTGGGCCGAGTGATCTCGATGATAGTAGGATAGGATAGTAGGATTGTAAGGTTGTAACGTGAAGTATGACACGTACCTTCATGATCTTGCACTTGAGCTGTCCGGCGACGCACTCCCCGTTGTAGACGGGCGGCTCGGGCACGCACTCTATCATGCGGATGTTGTCGATGGCGATGTGCGGCAGAACGTGCGCCAGGCTCACGTACTTGGGCCGAGTGATCTCGATGATAGTAGGATAGGATAGTAGGATTGTAAGGTTGTAACGTGAAGTATGACACGTACCTTCATGATCTTGCACTTGAGCTGTCCGGCGACGCACTCCCCGTTGTAGACGGGCGGCTCGGGCACGCACTCTATCATGCGGATGTTGTCGATGGCGATGTGCGGCAGAACGTGCGCCAGGCTCACGTACTTGGGCCGAGTGATCTCGATGATAGTAGGATAGGATAGTAGGATTGTAAGGTTGTAACGTGAAGTATGACACGTACCTTCATGATCTTGCACTTGAGCTGTCCGGCGACGCACTCCCCGTTGTAGACGGGCGGCTCGGGCACGCACTCTATCATGCGGATGTTGTCGATGGCGATGTGCGGCAGAACGTGCGCCAGGCTCACGTACTTGGGCCGGGTGATCTCGATGATGATCTGCACTTCCTGAGAGCTCTTGCCGATCATGAAGCGCAACGTATTCCACCTGTTTCCACAAAGGTTTTTAAGTTTGACAACCTCTGTAGCGCGTCGGCCGAATAGCCGGCTGAGATGCGAAAGGTTGCGGAAAGATTCCCGCTGCGGGACAAATGATTCTTTATTCTTTATTGTACACACACAATACACAAATACAAATACAAAAGGCAGAATGAAAACCTCCTCCTGACGACCTCTGTGGCGCGGCGGGCGAATGGTACGCCTGCGACGCAGGAGGTTGCGGGTTCGATTCCCGCCTCGGAACAAATATTTGTGCGATCGCAGATATTTGTTCAGGGTGTTCTGGGTATTTTCTATGTATAATAAAAATATCTATCTATTTAATGTATTATATTAAGTATATCAGTTATCTAGTACCCATAACACAAGCTCTGCTTAGCTTGGGGCTAGATAATGTTGTGTGAACTGTCCAGCAATATTTATATTTATATTTATTTATATTTATTTAAAAGACATGACAAAGGCGATTGTATGATCTGCAAATATTTGTTCCGGATCTGGGTGTTATGGTACCATGGTATGGTACTCATAGTTCCTGATACCCACGACACAAGGAATCCTATATAGTGTAGGGTCAGGACTATGTATGTGAATGTTGTGTGTTATGTTCTGTCATTATTATGTTTGTTGCTAATTTTGTGTGTGTAGTAGGTACTTACTCTTAACTTACTTAACCTATTTGACGACCTCTGTGGCGCGGTTGGCGATGGTTCGCCTGCGTCGCAGGAGGTTGCGGGTTCGATTCCCGCATCGGAACAAATAATTGGTGCGATCTGCAGATATTTGTTCAGGGTGTTCGGGGTAGTTTCTAAGTATAATTAAAAAATATCTATTTAAGTAATATATTGTATTAAGTCTATCAGTTATCTAGTAACCATAACACAAGCTTGGGGCTAGATAATGTTGTGTGAACTGGCCTGCATTATTTACTTTTACAAGCTTGCAACTTACAATCAACTTGCAATGTATGTCCGGGTGGAATATGTTTCTCCGGGTGGAATCTTGTAACTGAATTTTAAAGCAGTTATCCTCAACCGATTGAGCTGAAATTTGGCATACCTGTCAAGTTCCGATGACAATACAATATTATGGTGACAGCGAGCTGATCTGATGATGGAGACGGAAGGTGGACAACGGAACTTCTATGGATAATAGTAGACTGACCGTGTTTAGGCACATTTTGATCACCACACAGTTACCTACAATCACTAATTTGTATTGAAAAATATATTTTTCGCAAATACTTATTATTTCATATGTTTTATAATTGCTGAGAAAATTCTAGATCCTTGGCACCAAAAGTTTCAATGCGTCATCTTTCTCGTAGCGATCTAACCGCAGATACCAACACGACAAAAAAAAACTTACATCTCAAAGTTGTCTCCGGCGACTTCCTGTAGTATCAGCTGGACCCCAGTCGTCGTGGTCTCTGAAACTAGCTTGATGCTCGCGTTTTGCATCCTGCTCTGATGCAGCGTCGCTTCAAACTGAAATGAACGACAAATATTTTTTAGGCTATGAAGTTTTTTTTTTTTATACTACTTGAATGACGGAACAAGCTGATGGCCCACCTGATATTAAGCGGTAACCTCTGCCTTTGAACAGTGCATTACCTCTTAGGTCCCGTCCACCTAGGATGCACCCTATGTGGCATTGCACTGCGCCCGCCACCCTGAGACATAAAGATGAAAAGTCTCATGTGCCTGTAATTTCACCGGCACCCTTCTTACCCTTCAAACCGGAAAACAGCAATGCGAGCACTATTGCTTTGCGGCAGAAATAGGTATGGTGGTAGTACTTCCCCGGACGAACTCTTTTACAAAAAAACTCTACTACTACTAGGCTATGAAGTGTTCCGGTTCCGAACCCAAAGGGTAAAACGGGATCCTATTACTAAGACTCCGCTGTCCGTCCGTCAGTCTGTCACCAGTATCTCATGAACCGTGATAGTTAGACAGTTGAAATTTTCACAGATGATGTATTTCTGTTGCGGCTATAACAACAAATACTAAAAAAACAGAACAAAATACCTAAACATTTAAGGGGGCTCCCATAAACAAACGTGATCTTTTTGCCGTTTTTATAGATATTGGTATGGAACCCTTCGTGCGCGAGTCCGACTCGCACTTGGCCGGTTTTTGCGATATTAGGGAAAATAGAAAATGTTAAAACGAAAGCTCTAGGGTAAGTTATTTACAGCAATCCTACAATGCTGAAATTTGATCATAATCATAAATCATAAATCATTTATTGTTTGTGAATCCAGGTAAATTACATTGGTTGGTAGGTTAGGTATGGTGAAGATCGCTGGACTCTGCATTTCAGCGTACAAACATTTGTTATATTAAGACAGATCAGGAAAAATGTATAAGTAGTAAAACATGCACTAATTCAATCAAGTCTACTTAATTACCTACTCAAGTTATATCATAAAAATATCAACAAAATTCAAAACTATTGGAAATTAAAAGAATTACTAGATGGATGTCAAAGTCTAACAAATTCAGATAGGTGGGTACCCTATGTCAGAGTGCACTCTTGTGCTTCTATAAATTAACATTCAATAGTTATATCACACAAAAACTCTTCTACTGTATAATAAGTTTTTTTTATCAATAAATCGTTAAGTTTCCGTTTAAAAGTATTTAAATTTTCTAATAATCTAACAGACAATGGTATCTTGTTGAAAATTGTTGGCGCCATGCAGAAAACACTTTTGCGAAGTAACTGTGATCGACACGACACATTTCGCAATTTACCCTCTAGACGACTTCCAGCTGCAAACTCTTTAAAAAGCTCAGGGTTGCTTTAAATGCTTTTGTGCTGTGCCTTTTGTGACACAAATACAGGAAAAAGTCTAAAGTTGAAGACTTTAGAAACTAGTACCCTATTACACTATCAACATATAAAATACACTATATCTATATAAATATCATCATATATACTAGGTACCCATGTACACTACCAACGCCAAAATATGGCACCTTTGAAAATTCGAAAGATGACTATAGTTAAATGAGTTTGATACACTGCCGGTTCAGAATCTAGTTCTTCCAAACGTGTTCAATAATCAAGCAGCAATGGACGGATAAAACTTGAGAGTTGTTTGGACACTTTTTGAGTGCTGCTGCTGACCCAATGTGCATTCACTTTGAGATCAGTGAAAAGAAGCTAACAGCCAACTGCTTAGGTACCTACATTTGGCTCGCCCTAAAGTTAGGGTTGCTTGCTTCCACTAGGCTATATCTTAGGTATTATTAACCTACCTTACAGTCTTCCCACAATCTTCGAAATGGCGGGGACTTAATGACCATATTTTCCATTGTCGGGTCCACGGGAAGGTAGAGAAAATGACCTGAAACCAACAAAAATCATGAATTAAAATGTCGATGGACGCCAAATTCTGTCACTATCTTTAAAGTTCGGCGCCTATTCGCTATGACGGAGATACGTAACATAACACGGGCACGTTACGATAGCGACGTGGAATGTCGTGTTCAGAGGGGCAAGTCCGAGTTTACACACACCATCGTAACGATGATCGTAACGGCGAGTGTACGTGTATTGCGTAGTAACTAGCCATTAATCTGTGACGTTTTTGGCACAGATTAATAGCTAGTTATTATGTTATACACGTACGATCGTGTTACGTTCATCGTTACGATGGTGTTTGCAAAACTCAGACTCACCCCTCTGTATGCCAATGCAAATTGTACTATTATTTATTCTGTGGCCAATGTCAGATAAAATAATCGTGACGAGGCGCGTTACAGTACGAACTGCCATAAAATAACGCGCTTCAATCTTTTTCTTTCTTTTTTTTGTTCGTAGAGATACAGTTTTAAATACCTATGAATATAAAAACACAAATTTGGTTCTAACCTTTTTTCATAAAAAAAGGTTAGAACCAAATTTGTGTTTTTATATACATAGGTATTTTTTAAAACTGTATCTCTACGATAAATATAGTATCTACATAACTATGACTTTTAGTATGGGTTGGGGTTAATTTTCTGTTGTTGCTTGGTGACAAAAAACACATTTTGGCGCAAGTATCTCTAATTTGCTGCAAATCCCCAGGACAGCCCGTAGGACGAACGTGTCGATACTCAAGGAACTCAAGATAACTACTTGGCTTTCCTCCATCTGCCTCCAGCATCGAGCACTCCGGTACGGAGGCCTGCAATGCCTAAGGCTTCCAGCGCATCCATAAGTATTCTGGTCATATAGAACGGAAAGTCAGTGACAACTTAGAGAGGCAAAATCGAGGGAAAGAGGCCACAAGGCCGTAGCCCAATACATTGATCCATCGAGAGGCCTGCAATGCTCTAAGCATTGGTCTGACCAGAACCGCACCACTCTCGATGCAAAACTCCACGAAGCCGTGCATCTCGCTGACAACAGATCTCACTGGCGCTACACCGTCCGGCAGAAAGTGATCCATGGAGGGGATCACCCTCAGCATAAAGGAATACCTACGACGTGAGGATGATCTCTAATTTTAATCCTATCGTATCCTATCCTATCCTATCCTACTAATATTATAAATGCGAAAGTTTGTGTGTTAGTGAGTTTGTTACTTCTTCACGCTGAAACGGCTGAACTGATTTGGATGCAATTTGGAATGGAGATAACTGGACCCCCGGAATGACACATAGGCACATTTTTATCCTGATATTCCCACGGGATCGAGACTTACGCGGGTGAAACCGCGAGGCGCTGATAGTTCCTAATAAAGATGAGCCGAACAATTCATTTGGGGTATTCACACTAGGTATTCATATTCACAATCACAACTTCCTCTATGCAGGAGTCCAAACTCTTGGTATGTGCAGGAGTCATGGCCACAGAACACTAATACTCTCTAGCGGGTCATGGCTGGCTGGCACATTTAATATTGTCTGGGAAGTGGGAGTGAGAGACAGAGGCGCTAACCAATCCATGGAAGAATATAACTTTTGAAACTATCATGGTTATGTACATAATTTTCACTAGAAACGGGATATTTACCATGATTTTTGAGTTTTATATGTTCCCGATATTTCGGCACAGTTCATCATCATCAGTTCAGATCATGGCGCATGCAACTGTGCCGAAATATCGGGAACATATAAAACTCAAAAATCATGGTAAATATCCCGTTTCTAGTGAAAACCATGGAAGAATGTTCCGATCCGAGAACCAACCAATCCTAATTTGATGATGTACTAAGTTTCGTCACAGAATAAATAATAGTACAAATAGTTTCGTTCAGAAACTATAATGCGCGTCATGTAAAAAGAACGCTGGCTGTCATACTTCTTCATACGTTCCAGCGTTCTTTTTACATGACGCGTACTCTACCTGTGATTTGATTTTTCACTTATATATGGAAACTTAACTGTAAATAAAATGAAATTGATGTTAGATATGGTTTAGCAATTATATAATTCAAGTCAAGATATACATAGTACCTACCTACTTAAGTTGAAGATTGGAAACAAAAAATTAAAATCAACTAAAAACCAATAATTTTCCGAATGTAATGGATGTACCTAAGATTTATAACGAATCACGTGAAATCAAGAAACCTAAACACGATCCAGCAGATGGCCTACCTGATCGATCTTAAGCGGTAACCTCTGCCTTTAACAATGCATTACCTCACAGGTCACATCCACCTAGGACGCACCCTATGTGGCACTGCACTGGACCCGCCACCCTGAGACATAAAGATGAAAAGTCTCATGTGCCCGAAATTTCACCGGCACCCTTACCCTTCAAACCGGAACACAGCAATGCGAACAGTGCTTTGCGGCAGAATTAAGTATAGAGGTAATACGTCCCCGGACGAACTCTTTCACAAAAAAGCTCTACCTACTAATCAAATACTGAGCAGTAGCGGTTGCACAAAAGGCACTTCGCTTGCCATGTTACACCATCTATGTTTAGCCACAAATAAATAGCGACTGCTGTGTCTGTGACTGCCTGATGGCGTCGTCAAGTAAACATCACTAACTCATGACTATTCTTAGAATGTCGCGTCTCGTTCGTACCTACTTTGGTCTTTTTAATCATCTCTGCTTTAGTTGCTTCACCTAGTACCTACATCATAGTCTAAACCTGGAGTTCTTTAAGGTGGACGCAAAATTACCAATCTTAGATTTGATTTTTAACTGACTAAATTAAGTACAATATTCAAATTATAAATATCCATGGATACTACATTATAATTCTGAGGGATCACTGTACCAGAAACACGATAAGACAAATATTTCTCGATAGAAAAGATACACAAAGTTACCTCTAACTTTTGGCTAGATTCACGGAGGACTTGTACTAATATTTATTCTGTGACGGAGGCCTGCAATGCTCTAAGGCTAGATACCATTGTTTATCAAAATGTTGCATATTATTGGTTAAAAAAATTGATAAATAAAATCAATATTAACAAAGCCGAGGGTTTACTGTAGAGAGTGGGGTCCTAAAGGGGTTCCATTGTTTCATCGGCTGTACGGAATCCTAAAAACTAAGTAGGTTATTTACGCAAATTACAATTTATTTGTCGCACTTACTAGCTTTGTAAGTTGGATGCATAAAAGCTAAGTTGGGAAGAGACCAATTTAAAGTTACATTTTAAACTCATTAAGTTAGTCTGTAATCTAGCAGTCTGGCTCGGCTGGTAATTAAGTGCATTCACAAAGGGATGCTAAAAATAGTTGCACAAAGGACTTTCCAGACGTGGCTACTGCTAGGTACTCGCTGAAGTACCTAACTCCTACGATTAGCGGACCATTCATGTCTTCAAGACATGGTTTTGGAGAGTTAAACTCCACCTATTTGCTAGCTATAACTTCAGTAAGTATAAATGTTGCAGGTTGAAAATGAATATCCAACCCCAAACAGAAATCTCTATAAGCAAGTAATTAATTTTGTAAAATTTAAAAAAACTCTCAACGCAATGAAACGGTTGAACCGATTTTGATCAAACATAGCTAAGAACACAAAAGCCAAATTCACATTTCAAACTAAAAAAAAACGAAATCGGTTCATCCTTTCGGGAGCTACGATGCGATAGACAGATACACCAACACACACACACGCGCACACACACACACGTCGTTTTTGCTTCGCGACGCTCATAGAAGTAATTTTAGTTGAATATCTCATACATTATAGATAATTTTGTAAAACCTTCCTGGGGTTTTTATGAGTTATTTTGGTGGCATTTAACAATGTAGCTCGTCTAAAGAGCAAAAGTGTGCAATGAAATAAAAATATAAAAAAAATGCTGCACAGTTCACACAACATTATCTAGCCCCAAGCTAAGCAGAGCTTGAGTTATTAATTATTATTGTGTTATTATGTGTTATTTTATGGGTACTAAGATAACTGATATACCCAGGCGCGGTCGCAGCTCAAGATTTGGGGGGGGGGGGGGTGGGGGGGGGGGGGGTCATCTTGGCTCTAGTACAAAAGTCAAAAATACTTTATTCATTGAAATCAGTATTCAAGTATCAGTATTTTAGTAATAGTAAAGCTTTTTTGTGAAAGAGTTCGTCCGGGGAAGTACTACCACCATACCTATTTCTGCCGCAAAGCAGTAGTGCTCGCATTGCTGTGTTCCGGTTTGAAGGGTAAGGGTGCCGGTGAAATTACAGGCACATGAGACTTTTCATATTTATGTCTCAGGGTGGCGGGCGCAGGGCAATGCAACATAGGGTGCGTCCTAGGTGGACTTGACCTATGAGGTAATGCACTGTTCATAGGCAGAGGTTACCGTCAACATCAGGCTTAACATCAGGTGGGCCATCTGCTTGTTCCGCCATTCAAGTAGTATACAAAAAAAAAACACATGGTTTATTTTGAATCGTCTTATAAACATATTTTACTCCTGTTCCAAAGCGACCCTGATCGATCGGGATCTAAAAATGCATTATTTTTAGCTCGAGGCACAGAATAAATAATAGTACAAATTCTCGAGGAGAGTGCATTTATTTATTCTGTGGCATTACCAAAGATTAACAGAACATATAACGGCGAGCGGAGCGAGCCGCCAAAAATTGTGTTTTTTAGCTCGAGGAGAGTGCAGTAATAAAGATATCCATTATCAGAATATAACATCTTGTATTGGGGATAAGTTCCTATTTTTGAAGTAGGTTTTAAGAAAAAATAATAATATTACTTGAATATTCCAAGAAGAGAAGAAGAAGAAGAGTTCTGAAGGTTCATCCACCGAAACATAAATAGGCGCTAATCTCATTACCCTTCCTCACTGAAACGAGGAATAGCTTTGCTTTGCCTTAGCTAAGTAGGTAGTCTGTCGTCGGCGACCGCCCGATTTCGCGGACTTTTTTAATTTTGGTTTGCACCAGCTTCATCGCATTTTTTCAAAATTACATTCTTTATACCACGTTTTTTTGAATATTTTTGACTAAGACTTTAGTACGCAGAGAGTTATTTGTTTGAAATGATCGTAACCGTCAAGTTTTAAGAGATTTTTCATGTTTTCGTTGGTTTTGGGGGGGGGGGGGGTCATGACCCCCGTGATCCCCCCCCCCCCCCCCTCGGACCGCCACTGGATATACCTACTTAATACAATACAGTACATAGATAGATATTTTTCATTATACATAGAAAACACCCAGAATACCCTGAACCCGCAACCTCTTGCGTCGCAGGCGAACTTTTGGCCGCCGCGCCACAGAGGTCGTCGTTGTGGTTACTTTTTTTTTTTAATACTTCTTGAATGACGGAACAAGCAAATGGCCCACCTGATGTTAAGCGGTAACCTCTGCCTATGAACAGTGTTTTACCTCATAGGTCACGTCCACCTAGGACGCGCCCTATGTGGCATTGCACTGCGCCCGCCACCCTGAGACATAAAGATGAAAAGTCTCATGTGCCTGTAATTTCACCGGCACCCTTACCCTTTAAACCGGAACACAGCAATGCGAGCACTACTGCTTTGCGGCAGAAATAGGTATGGTGGTAGTACTTCCCCGGACGAACTCTATCACAAAAAAGCTCTACTACTACTAAACTGACTACTGTTACTTAACGGAACATTAGATTTAAGTAAGTACTTAACTATAAAAAAAACTATTTTTAATGTGCTTCATTCGTTGGTGGTTCAAATCCTACATAAAGATAAATAAGTAAGTAGGTATAGTATAGACCTTTTAGAGCATTGCAGGCATGTAACCATAAAAATCCGGTCCGAAGGACCAAAATGTAAACACTCTAAACAATGACATTTTAAATAGAATAGAACAGTTATTTTTTATTTGTAACAACACTGATAATTAAACACAATAAAAGATACATATATACAAAATAATAGCTAGAATTGCTGTTACAAAAAAGGTCCCTAACTCAGCATTTGCAGGTTGTTTACAACCTGCGCTGGTCTTCCGTTAGAGCCTTTTTCAAACCAAGAGAACAAAACAGCAGACGTGTATAATAGGAACAATAACAAGAACAAATCACACCAATCATGCGAAACAAGCGGAAACACCTCATCTAGCTCACCTCCCACGTCCCCGTCCGCGTCCGTCCCGGGCCCCGCGAACCGCAGCCCCCTCGTCGCGTTCAGCCTCGCGACATCAGCGGCCGTCACCACTTTGAACCCTAACCCGTGGCTCGAAACGGTCGTATTCCATTGCCACATGCACATGTGACTCTGCATCACGGATGTCTCGTTTTCAAAGTTGCAGAAAACACCAGCCGCCTGCGAGACGTAATCAATGGAGTTCTTCGCTTCGTAAATAGTTCCGGGAAGCTTGGCAGTGTCCTGGCGAAGGGAATTCATCTTGTCGTAGAGAGTATTGTTGTCGGGCAGTTTCAGATTGGTCGTAATAGCACCTTCGTTGTCGTTCATCATGTCATCATGAGTTGTGTTCATCATTTGTCGTAGCGTGATTAGATTATCCATACCCCGTCCGCGGATTCTCTTGTCGTCAGACCTGTTTGTCATGGTGGAGACTTTCTTTATGGAGCTCCGGTCTCGACCGAGGTTCACAGGACGGGGTTTCACTTTTTCCGTCGCCAGGGTTTTCGTAACTTTGTCTTCTTTCTGGTGTTCATGGTCACCGACCGCGATCACAATGACTGTTAGTATAATCAACAGTTTCCGCAACGCCATTAGTGATACGACAATTCGCTCAGATATTGAGATCGCACGGTGAAGCGGACCGCACGTACATTTTGATTGTTCTCGGCTTTTATTGAAAGATTCATAACAGTTCGCTTGTGTTCGCGGGCTCACTGAATGTGTAGATTATCGTATAAAGCAGGCGTGCGGTGCGAGCACTACGCCTTGGAATACGGCCAGCAAGTCCCCGTGGCCGACGGTCGATACACTACCACGATCTTCATACATTTTGCGTCACAAAAAACTAAAATTAAGACATTTATACACAATCCACTTCGATTTAACACGCAGTTTCCACAACCTCGGATCCACCCGCACAGCCCCTGGAAAATCTATGGAGTCGACGTAGCTATGTTAACACGAAAACGAGTAAATACAGAGCTGTAAACGCACTAAATATAATGTAACCCGCTAGGACGTCAGTTTAGAATCTGATTTATCTCAAAATATAAATTATTAATTTTGATATTTCAATTTTTAGTACGTTTCACTATTCCCTAAAACGAGGTACGTAGGTAGAGCTAGCGCCGCGGCGGGAGTATGCGGAAACTGACCGTGGACCGAAATAATCATTACTTTTCGGAGAGATGTGATCCCGTGTCTCGTGCCGACGAGAGATGAGATGCTGCGCAGGTGGAGTCGCCCTCAGCGCGTTCCCGGGCTTTCCGCGCAGAATATAGAGCAATACTCTACCGGATATCGCATTGGTTCAATTAGGATCATTGCTCACGTCAGCCTGCACCCATTGGCCTAAACCACAGGTGGGCTCTCCTGATTGGCCGAAGGAAAATTGCCGGGAAAATGCGCGAATTGCAAGCCGAACCGGATATTGTATGAAACAATTTCCTCAGAAAATTGGTTTCGTGAGTCGGGGTCGGTCGTCGTTTTTCCGATACCTACGTAGCGGATATTAAATTGGTGTTTTATCGGCTCTTTTTCTCATATTTACTGGGGTAGAGCATTAAAACGGGGGCACAAAGATTCTGTCATGTAATTCAAACTAACTAATTCATTAGTCTGTGTTGCAAAATAGGTAGAAGAGAAAGACTATCTAGGATTCTAGGATCGATATTTTCGTCTGCTAGGTATTGTTTTCTAACTGAGCAGCAGGGCTATTGTCATGTAACCATGACTACAAAAATCCGCAGTGTTTTAATTAAACTACTAGATAACACTAATTTATCATTACCTGCATCCAACATAATGTGAGTCAAACAAAAGAGATACAAAAACAAAACAATGGATTTAGTTTTTTTTGTTTGAATCGTGTGATTAGAAGTGCGTTCTGAAACTAGTTCGTAGATATTCTTTCAACGAGCGTAGCCTAAAAAATAAATGTTTATTGTTATTTTATAATTGATGTTTAGTGGAAAGCATCGAGTCATTTTTTATTTTATAGTTACAGGTAATATTTGACAGTTAGGTACATAAATTAAATCATTAATTTCGTGATGGTAGTCTTGTTTGACAGATGACAATTCAAAAGTTCAATACTGACTGGTTTCCGAACGTACTCAGCACCACTCCTCTCATTCGATCATATGTGAACGATTTTCTTATTAAATTCCAAATTATTGTGAAAAAACTTGCTAAATGCGTGTCTATTTTCAGTGCCAGTGATTAGAAAATACTTGAACATCCACCCCACGTCGGGGTCGAGCAACCAAATGGAATAACTGCTAAAAAAAACATTGTTTATGTTACACGGTGAGTGCCTAACAGTACCTTTGCCTATATTTTGTTTAAAAAACTATCTTGCGAAACATGTGAGAATGTGTTCCATTTTTAAAACTCTTTATTGACCTAAATCTTCGCTGCACGCGAACGCTTCGCTTCGTGCACAAATGCGGTGACTTTTAATTCATTTCAGTGTGGACGAAATCACTGCATTTCAAATGTAGGTAAGTACCATTACATAGTAGTTTTCTATTTATATCTCTTGTTATCATTTATTTCATTATCTAGTGCACAAAAGGGCAAGTAAGTAGAGGGCTATCTTGTTAAAATGCTGGTCCACATGTAGTTCAAACACTAGATCAATCTTATTGTGACTCATAGAGAAACTGTGATATTAATGAGGTGTAGGGAGTGAGTCAGTTATTCGTTTGTTTTTTGCCGAATTTGTTGAATAACATTATATTGCTGCAGGCGATTTTGGTATTTATTTTGTTTGTTTTAAATATTAATATTGTTAAATTCTAATGCACGCTAAAATGTAACAAGAGGTGGATATTTACATTTTCTAAGATACATAAGAGGACTACATACTGCTATCCTGCTATAGAGAATAATATTTAGGCCTGTGGTTAATGACTTTCCATTTAATTGAAATATTAGGAATCAAACTAGCATGGGTTTTGAGTTTTGTAAATTGTAGAGTTTAACAAAACCATATAATTTTATAAGAAGTAATTAATTTTGTTAAAATTAAAAAAACCGTCAACGCAATGAAACTGCTTAACCGATTTTGATCAATCATATCTTAGAACACTCCCGACTAATTCACCATTCAAACAAAAAAACAAAAAAAGAAATTGGTTCATCCGTTCGGGAGCAAACATAATATAATAATAATATAATATAATAATAATATAATATAATTTATTCATCAAAAAAGATTACAGTAGGCATACATACACAAAAACTTAATACAAACAACAGCATCGAAGGTCTTTATACGTTTATGGTACTATTACATAGGTATACGAGGGTTTTTTTTTTTTATACTACTTGAATGACGGAACAAGCAAGAGCCCCACCTGATGTTAAGCGGTAACCTCTGCCTATGAACAGTGCATTACTTCATAGGTCACGTCCACCTAGGTCGCACCCTATGGTATACATAGAGCTACAATGCCACAGACAGACACACACACAGATACGTCAAACTTATAACACCTCGTTATTTTTGCGTTGGGGGTTAAGAAACTTATGAACCACGGTATATTGTAGTTATAAAAGTTTACCATGCATAAAAAATTTCATGGATAAGGAAAAAAAAAAACCTTTGCAATTATCTAGCTGCTAGTCTAATATAAATAGGGATGTACCTAGTCATTATAATCTTATCAGTGAATTCCAAATACTTCAATTAGATTTTTTGATTAGATATTGGTGTATTATCTAGAAGTCATTTGTGTGTTATTTGTTGTTTTGCTTTTGACATCATTGTGCTTCAAATATTTGGGAGCAACTCTTTTGCGTATGTTACAAAATGTAAGTTGAAAACTACTTTTTAACTTTTTAGCGCCGCGTGACCCGAGAGCTGGCTCTTATCTGGCTCAACGCATTAGTATTGCCATTCAGCGTGGCAATGCAGCCAGCATCTTAGGGACGCTTCCGTCTGGTAGTGATCTGGATCAGTTGAGCTACCTTTAGATCGCTTCAAGTAGCACAACTGTTTCATATGTATTTTGTACATACCTTGTATTATTCTTTCTGTAAATAAATCTATAATTTCTTGTTAACCAACTTCAACAATAAGGAGGAGGTTCTCAATTTGTGGGTATTTTTGTTAGAATTATCAAGTTGAAGTGACAATAATTATCATTATCATCAGTCGGTAGAAGTCCACTGCTGGACATTAGTCTTCTTTCATAAAAAGCCATGAAAGGTTTTAATCCGTCTTCATCCACCAATTTCCTGTGACTGCTGCACTGTCATCGCTCCATCGAGTAGGGTTTTCTTTCCACTTAAGAACCTTTATTCCCCAGTGGTTATTGGTTTTGCAAGGTTTGTGGCCTGCCCATTGCCACATCAACTTGCTAATTCAGTGACCTCGAAATTTCATCTAAAATACCAAAATATAAATAAATAAATATTCACAGCGGTAATTATATTTGTCGACAGAAGAACCATGCCAACCTAACCATGTCCGGAGGCAACTCATCAAAGCACAAAGCCAGCAAGCGGCACTCCGGCTGGGAGGAAGCTGGGGGGGAGTTCTACCAGGAGTTATACCCTGGAGGGGAGGGAGAAATCTTTGAGAACCTCCAACGCGCTGATGCTGCCAAGCTGGCAACCCTGCTGCCTTCCAAGCAAGCCCGGAACAGTAAGTTAGACCGCCATCTTGGAATTATGTCCCAGACCGCCATCTTGGAATTATGTCTCAGACCGCCATCTTGGAATATATTTTATCCCGCCATCTTGGAATATTGAAATTATAGGCACATGAGACTTTTCATCTTTATGTCTCAGGGTGGCGGACGCAGTGCAATGCCACATAGGGTGCGTCCTAGGTGGACGTGACCTATGAGGTAATGCACTGTTCATAGGCAGAGGGTACCGCTTGACATCAGGTGGGCCATCTGCTTGATCTGTCAACCCAAGTAGTATACAAAAAAACTGTTATAAACAATACCCCCTTACCCATAACACAAGCTCTGCTTAGCTTGGGGCTAGATAATGTTGTGTGAACTGTCCAGCATTATTTATTTCTTTGTTTCCGCAGCTACCACCGTCAAACGCACCCGCTCCCAGAATGACAGGCGACAGTCCACGTTTGCGCGGACCATGCAGAGTCGCGACATACACTTGTCTATGCTTCCTGATTTGTCGGGTAAGTACCATACATACATACTACATCATACATACAGTGGGGTAATTGCGCAATTCCATTGAACTCCAATGAACATCGGTAAAACTTCAAATTTGACATTTATTAGCCCAGTCTGGACACTTTTCTGTCAGTTTCGTATTGTGTAACTACTGGACAGCTGCAAGTGACGTCCCACTATGAGCCAGCTTCAAGCCCAGTGATTAGTGTCATTCGTACCAAAACCAAAGCTCAGTCTGACGTCACTGGACATCGAAAAAATCCTTCGGCAATTCCTCGAGATGTAGTCTGGCATGAACACTAGTGTTCGATATGAGTACTCTGACAGTAGGTTTGGAATTACGCAATAAAGGGGCCGGTCTAGCGCTTAACTGAGTCAGTCCCTGAGGTATGGGAGCGGTACGGGAGGGGTGTTTTCGTTGGTTTTCGTCTCTCAAATTATCAGATGACATGAAGCCACGCTTCATTTTGACGTAACGAAAACACCACTGGACTGACTCAGTTAAGCGCTAGACCTGAAACCAATGCCATATCTTCACACCCACTTCCCGTCAGGGGTAGACATAGACCGTTTTTTACCCGCTCGGGACTTGGTGGAAAAGAATATGGTAACCATAACTATGCTGCCTGATGTATCGTGTAATTTCAACACAAACCAATGTCATATCTTCACGCCAATATCCTGTCAGGGGTAAGCATGGTTCTGCTCTTTACCTTTGCTGATTAATTGCGCCTAATTTTACTTGTGAAGCATAAATTCAATTCAATTTAATCTTTATTCATCAAATAGGCACAAAAGTAAACTTTTGAACGTCAAAATAATTACACACATTACATAAATAAATACATTAATTTGTAAAGAAAACTATTGGAAACAAAAAAAGAGAAAAAAGGAAATGAAATATACACGTATTGACTGCCGTATTGTGCCAGGCCTAAGAATAGCCCTCTCCGTCTCCTCCCGTGGATGTCGTAATAGCCGACTAAGGGATTGCACCAGGGCATGGGCTGCAGCATCCACCTGAGTACTCAACACCAATACTGAGATCACCAATCCGCCTGCCAAGCGTGGTGAGTATGGCACCCCCTATTGAATTATATGGGGGAAGTCCGGGTAATCCCTTAGTCGGCTTTTACGACATCCGCGGGAGAAGACGGAGTGGTCTATTTTTAGGCCGGACACACAGCTCTGTGTCAAGATGATAACTATACATTTTAGATCAAGGTTCAGAACCCTAAATGACCCCACCATCGCGATAATTATTTAGCGTGCAACGTACTAAGCGAGGAACCTAATCACTTATTAGTCGTTAATTAGCTCACATGCAGTCATTCAATTGTGCTCGCTGTATGTAGATGTGTTGTGTTTTGCTGATTTGTGATGAGTGGAAAAGGTATTGTTTTTTAAGGTGGATGCGCACGCTTGCGGCGCCAAATTCAAATTTTTTGGTGTTTTTTGCCCATTACAGCTCATCAACACCTCTTCAGATATCGAAAGTTGAGTTCGCGAGAACTAGGAGACTTAACACACATGTTTTAATTGATAGTATCTCATAAATATCATCAGTTTTTACAGTGTTTTTTTTTTGATTAGGGATATCATAGCCTAAAAAATTGAATCTCGCGCCGCAAGCGAGAGCATTCACCATAAGGTGTTTAGAATGACCAATATAAAGGCCAACAACAATGATTTTAATGTAAAATTATGTATATGTATGTATGTATGTATGTATGTAATCTAATCAAATCAAATATCTTAATTTCAGGCTTATTGGAAAATGTACAAAAACCTAAACAATAAGCCCATAGCAACATAAATACCTTAAAAACTAAAATACATATAAAAAAACACTTAGTCAGATAGTCAGATAGTCATTTAATCATACAAAAGGTACACGTCAAACAAATAATTTTCACAAAATGAGTCAACAAGTACACATGATTACACATCGTACTTAAAACAAAAAACAAAATCAAAATCAAAATAACAAATATACAATAAACAATAAACTTAATGGTAATGGTTAAGTTTTTTTAAAATATTGATAGACCTTTGTTTGACCACGATCTCACCTGTTGGTAAGTGACGATGTGGTCGAAGATGGAGCACAAAGGTCTAGAAGGCACCTATTCACTGTAGACTTGAAGAGACCCAGATTATAGATTTCAAGGGGAAAATACTTTTTTTTAAATAATATCCCAAAAAATACAAAGAAGGCGGGAATCGAATCCACGACCTTCTTGATACGGAGATGCGTTAGACCGTTACGCTACTAGCCAACTAAACCAATCCGTATCAATAAGACTGTTGCGGGTTCGAATCCCGTCTGTTTGGGTATTTTTTGGGATATTATTAAAATCATTAATCAGCTTGCAGATTTTAACTATTAATAACTAGCTGCGCCCCGCGGTGTTACCCGCGAATATCGGGTCGAACCCGTGGGAATACTGGGATACAAATTAGCCTATGTATTATTCCGTGAGTCCAGCTATCTCTATTCCAAATTTCATCCAAATCCGTCCAGCCGTTTCAGCGTGAAGGAGTAACAAACACAAACTTTCGCATTTATAATATTAGTGGGATAATGTAAAAGCTTGTATACAAAAAAGATTTTTTAACAAAATACTTACTTTTCCTGTACATTTAATGGCGACGCGTGACCCGAGAGCTGGCTCTTATCTGGCTCAACGCATTAGTATTGCCATTCAGCGTGGCAATGCAGCCAGCATCTTAGGGACGCTTCCGTCTGGTAGTGATTTGGATCAGTTGAGCTACCTTTAGATCGCTAGCAGCGGTCTTCAGGTAGCACAACTGTTTCATATGTATTTTGTACATACCTTGTATTAGTATTAGTTCTTTCTGTAAATAAATGTATCCTTTAATGGTTAATATAAGTAATTTGTAATTTCCAGAGAACTTATCGAATGAAGAAAGGACGTGGGAGGAGATTATGCAAATTAAGTCCATGCCGGTCCCAATGCACCAGAAAATAGAACTGAAGGCGAGACTACAGGTAAACCATCGATTTTTTATTTCAGAAAGGGGGATTTTGGGGGGCTTAGACTAATAAATAAATAATGCTAGACAGTTCACACAGTTCACAGTTAAGTGGGACTGGGCTGGACATGTGTCAGAAGAACTATGGGCAAAGAGCACGACAGATTGGATCCCAAACAGACGACGGCCACGTGGAAGGCCCAGACGGAGATGGCGGGATGAGCTATACTCCTACTTGAAGGATTGGTGCCAACAATAGAGACAAATGGAAGGAGGGAAGGGAGGCCTTTGCCCTGCAGTGGGACACCACAGGCTCATAATAAATAATAATAATAAAAATAATAACATAGTACACACAACATTATCTAGCCCCAAGCTAAGTAGAGCTTATGTTATGGGTACTAGATAACTGATATGATACATTACGTAGATAAATATATTTTATTATACATAGAAAATACCCAGAACACCCTGAACAAATTATCTGCAGATCCTACAAATATTTGTTCTGAGGCGGGAATCGAACCCGCAACCTCCTGAGTCGCAGGGGAACCTTCGTCCGCCGCGCCACAGAGGTCGTCCTAAGAAAAATAGAGAAACTAAGACGGAGCACGGCCCACGATGCAATAGAAGCTGAAAACTAAGCTCAACTATGTTACGCAAACACGTAAATTTGTATGAAACCAAGCGTGCCGTTTTATATTGCGCCTACTGTGCTACGAAATATCTCAATTCGCACGGCTAGCTGATTTCGAAGAACTTTTACAGTTCACTATGACGCAATTAACGTGCTATCGCGAAGACGGCCCAGAGTGAACTGATTTGATGTTTATTTGCAAACCTCAAATCAGTTCACTGCGCAAGGTTTCCGATAGGCAAAGTGACACGCAAATTAGGTGCACTTGCGGTGTCTATCTTGATATAGGTCTGTGCTATGAATCATATTATCAAGATTAACTAAGCTGAAACAGACAGGGGTTCCCTCTCATTGAGAATCAAGCCTACTCTCGTCTGGCGAGCGTGTACATCAAGCCACAACACGGGAAAATATCTTTTATATTTCAAGTAATTTCCTTGTAGGTTTCCCATTTCGGGTTAAATACGATGAATAAAAATGTTTTTTTCCTGTTCTGCTACATCTGTACAGCTTAAAAAAAATCGTGGCAATAACAATACAAGTTAAGGACAACTTTAAATTAAAATAGCTGTATTTATTTTCCTTCTTTACTAACTAATCGCAGGTTGCCGTCGCAGGAAGGTGGATGGAGGTTGCTCGCGACCGTTCGTCGTGGCCTTCTATGAAGGGGGCCTATGTCCAGCAGTGGACTTCTATAAATAAATAAATAATGCTGGGCAGTTCACACAACATTATCCAGCCACAAGCTAAGCAGAGCTTGTGTTATGGGTACTAGATAATTTATATACTTAATACAATATATTACATAGATATAGTTAATACCCCGAACACCCTGAACAAATATCTGCAGTTTGTACAAATATTTGTTCCGAGGCGGGAATTGAACCCGCAATTTCCTGCGTCGCAGACGAACCTTCGCCCGCCGCGCCACAGAGGTCGTCAACCACGGCCACGGAGGTTCTATAGGCTGATGATGATGAATAACTAATTAAACGATTTCCTAATATTGGAACTGGGCGTATCAAGTTCGTATCATCACCTTTAGTGCCACAAAATTCATGGCCCGGTGGCCAAAAGTGGAACTAACCTCGCTAATTAATTTTCGAACACTACCGAAGCCATCACCGTTCATATTGAAAAAGGCCCACCTGCCTGTAATTTCACCGGCAACCTACAAAGCATAGCAATACTAATGCTTGCAGAAATAGTAGTGTTGGTAGTACTTACCCGCACGCATTCTTCATACAAGGAGCTGTAGTAGTTATTGATCTTACTAATATTATTTGATTTAAAGTTTTTTTGTGAGTTGGATGTATGGGGTAATCTCCGGAACAACTAATCCGATGGCAAAAATTATTTATCTAAGAGGAAGTTACATTATCCCTGAGTGTTATAGGCTATGTTTTAATGTTTGGTTCAAGGGCCATCTGTCACGTGATCCCCCGGGCCGCGATGCGTTGCGATCACACGTGTGTTAGATTAAGTTATAAATAAAGTGTTTTTATATATATGTTAGTTTCTAAGGTATTTATGTTTCTATGGGCTTATTGTTTAGGTTTAGTACAATTCTCAATAAGCCTGAAATAAAGATTTTGAATTTTAATTTCAATTTAATTGCTTCGGCCGGTGACTACGCTCCAGTAATGTGTAGTTCCACTCAACTCTGTAACGGCTGAGCAGATTTTTATTATATTTGATGTGTGGATGGATGCTGGCAGGGCTGATTTTGATCCCGACATCGCGCTTGCGAAGCTTGCAGTCTAATAGATTCAATATTATTTCCTTTCAGAACGCGACTAAACTCCGTCTACAAGGCTTCGAACAACTCCAATGGAAGCAACGTAAAGTGTGGCACCGGTTCAGGATACAAGTCTCAGAAATACTAGGAAAGCTAGAACTATGGCACTCCCCTATGAGGGAGATCGAAGGGAAATTTGGAACCGGTGTAGTATCATACTTCCTCTTTCTAAGATGGTTACTATTCCTAAATTTAGGAATTTCTCTGCTTATAGTCCTCTTTTTGGTGGTGCCAAAGATAATACTAGTCGAAGAAAATTTAACGTGTAATATCGCAGATAATTCATCTCTATGTTGCTCTCTAAATTACTTCGAGAAAAACGATACAGATACCAACGTTTTTCTAGACATTATTCAAGGCACTGGTATTATGGAACGCACTATACTTTTCTATGGAGTTTACTCTGACCAGATTTATACGTATAATCTGATGAACCTATTCGATTCTGATCTGTATTACAACATGCCTATGGCGTATATTCTAGTGCCGATATCGTGGGCGTTACTGTCCTTAATAGCTATTGTGAAAACGGGCGCTAGAGGTTTTAAAGAAAGATTGATAGAAAACGAAGGTCAATTTTATATGTATTGCAATCTAGTTTTTGGCGGCTGGGATTTCTGCATTCACAATGATAAATCAGCGAAAATTAAACATAAAGCTATTTATAACGAGGTCAAAGGTTGCCTGGAAGAAGAGAAATATAAAGAAGAAAAACAGTCCAGGACTAGAGAAGGGTTAATTTGGCTGAATTTAAAACGATTACTCATTAATTTGCTGGTGTTCTGTATATTAATCGGATCAGGTATGCTTATTTACGTAGCGATCAAGTATTCTATGGACGCTTTGAACGCACTAAGCAAGACCGAAGCGAGTCAGTCTTACGATGGTATCATCAACGGCAGTCACGCTAAGCGAGCTTCTGGGTTTTATAGAAGGGAAATGTCGTTCGGACAGATACAGAACGTTTTCTTAGAGTTTCTCCCGTACCTTACCATAGTAGTTCTCAACTTGATTATACCAGAAATATTTAGTTATTTGATAAAATTTGAGAACTACACACCAGCTCGCGCGCTTCTTGTAACGCTGCTAAGGACAGTCCTACTAAAGCTTTCCTCGCTAGGTGTGTTGCTTAGACAATTGTATATGTATGTTAGTGTCAACGGTGTAGTGTGTTCATTGGACAATAACGATCCATCAAAGTTTGAGTGTTGGGAAACGTATGTGGGACAGCAATTATATAAGTTACTTCTAACTGATTTTGCTGTACAGTTTGTCACCACGTTTATAATAAACTTGCCACGCGCATTTATAGCGCGACATACAAATAGCAGATGTTTTAAAATCATTGGCGAACAAGACTTCTATCTACCCAAACATGTTTTGGACATAGTTTATATACAGACTATAATTTGGATGGGCACATTTTTCTGCCCCTTTCTGCCTATAATGGGCACTGTATTCTACTTTATAATATTCTATATTAAAAAGTTCACTTGCTTAATAAATTGTACCCCTTCCCCAGTAGTATACAAAGCGTCTAAGTCCAAATCGTTGTTTATGTCAGTTTTGTTGCTAGGATTTCTAGCGTCAATAATGCCTGTTGTTTACTCCATAGCAGAAGTGTTGCCATCTATGAATTGTGGTCCGTTTCGAAATTTTGACACTGTATGGGAATATGTAGTTAAAACTTTTGACGGATTCCCTTACATACTGCGTGAGGTCCTATTCAAATTGGGCACTTCGACCTTCGCTATACCAGCTTTCGCCATTCTGCTATTCTTTTTATACTATTACTGGGCGGTAGCGGCCGCTAATAGGCATATGGTGACGGTTTTAAGAAACCAGTTGGTTTTAGAAGGCCATGACAAGCAGTTTTTGTTGAACCGACTCAGTGCTTTTATAAGGCAGCATCAGAAACGGTGTGAGAGGAAAAATCGAGCAAGTTTCGCCGATGACTCGTCCATTAGACAAAGTTCTAGGTAGGTTCGTCTAAGAAAAACCAGCTCTCCAATTCCAGTAGCAAATGGCAATGGGAACACAACCAACGCTGATAATTTTGAGTCTTTGCAAGCTCAACCTTGATGCAAACCTTGTACACTTGAAAGGAGCAAAGTTTAAGCCAAAAAGTATGCCCTAAGCAATTTAAAAAGTTGGAGATAATGGCATTATCACGGGACACGGTGGTCTCAACCACCATCTGAACGGACAGAGGACTGTGTCGCGGCTGTCTTCAAGACGAAGAGACATTGGAGCATTTGATATTACTACACAGCCACAAACGAAGCCAGGCATGAAACGGGACTAAACTCCAGTAAACGTTTTGGGAGCTTATAAATTCCTGTTCCACTTCATCATCAGCTCCCTTGGGGACACTGGAACAGTGCTGCCACCAACCCAAAGTCCTTCTCCGTTATTCTAAGGAGCTGTGCTGGCTGTGGGGGTCAGGTTAGCAGAAGCGTAATGCACAATACGACTCCAATGCAGTACATCAGTGCAGATTTGGATTATAAATAGAAGTTTTTTTTTTACTACTAGAATGACGGAACATGCAAATGGCCCACCTGATGTTAAGCGGTAACCTCTGCCTATGAACAGTGCATTACCTCATAGGTCACGTCCACCTAGGACGCGCCCTATGTGGCATTGCACTGCGCCCGCCACCCTGAGACATAAAGATGAAAAGTCTCATGTGCCTGTAATTTCACCGGCACCCTTACCCTTCAAACCGGAACACAGCAATGCGAGCACTACTGCTTTGCGGCAGAAATAGGTATGGTGGTAGTACTTCCCCGGACGAACTCTTTCACAAAAAAGCTCTACTACTACTGAATTATAGAAGTTGAAGATCGCTAAGACGTACAATGATCACTGCTTGTTGCGTTATCCATTACTATTTGCTATTGTAATCGGGCAGTTAGTGTTAGGTATTGTTTGTCAACGTGTAAAAAGTTTTGGATAGAGTTTTGTTGTCAAAATTGTTGTATATGGCCCATTTCTGGTATCAGAATGTCTTAGAAAGGATTATAAGATTGTCTTGCCACTAAAAAAATTGTACTTAGTGTTGCAATTTTCTCTCTGAATAGCTCATTGTAAGTGCCAAAATGTATTTTTTTAGCTCAAATTTTTGCTATGATTGTTCGTATTTTGGCACTTTAGCCGTTATTTATATTAAATTATATTTCGTGTTTTTTCTTAAATGTTTCCTATTATTTAAAAGATTATTCTGGATGCACGGTAGTGCCCCAGCCAAGTGATGTGATTGTTTTGACCAAAAATAATTGCTCGGTGAAACTTTTATCATTGTGCATTTTTGTATTATTCATGCATTTATATGTGTTTGTAAATGAAGTTAAATGTAAATATTTTGTCTGTAAATGTATGTTGTAAAAATTTATTCCTCAACTAAATCGCATTTTGAGGTCCTTTATAATACAATTATGTATAATATTAAACTTATTTTAGGTAAGTTTTTTTTATAAATATCTATTAAATTGTTTAATGAATTCTGTTTTTAAACAAACTTTTCCGAAGTTCTCTTTTGTAATATTTCTCAGAATCACAAATATAAAATTTACAGCTTTTTGGTGCGGGTTCGAACTCCGCTGGCTCGAAAATGTTGGTCGCATTTAAATATAAAATTATCCAGTATTTCAAGGCTATGTATATATTAAGTAAAATGTAGTGGTAAAGAACTATGTAGTTATGACTGATCGTAGAAGAATTACTTAGAATAACTAATATATAATTATAACTGTGTCAATAAAATCTATAAAAATATCTAAAAATTATAAAAAAATTCAATAACTGTTTTTTTATAATATTTTATATACATTTTTATGTTTTCATAAGTACATTTGCAGAGATATTTTGTTTTTAGTTTGCTATTGACTTTTTGTTTAACTTATTAAAATCAATTTAGTAAATTAATCAATCAATTTAGACGCTGGCTCTTATCTGGCTCAACGCATTAGTATTGCCATTCAGCGTGGCAATGTAGCCAGCATCTAAAGGACGCTTCCGGCTGGTAGTGATTTGAATCAGTTGAGCTACCTTTAGATCGTTAGCAGCGGTCTTCAGGTAACACAACTGTTCATATGTATTTTTTAAATTTTGTACATGCCTACTTTTATTGGTTGTATTATAGTTTCTGTAAATAAATGTACTCATTTTAATAAAAAAAAAAGAAAATTAATTCATGATTTGAGTGCAACATATATTTTAGAGATGCACCGAATTTCGGTTCACATTCGGCATACCACTGTACGGAATTACCGTTTTATTGAAATATGGCTAAGGCCGAATTTTAATAAGCAATTCGGCAGAAACTTCCGGACTTCAGTAGGTTCATTGACTTACGCCACAGAGTATTATAATAGTGCTGCGAAGTTCGGCTTCGGTACTTATTTAAACCGAAAATTGGGCCGAATTAGACATAACCTACGTTTGGTGCATCACTAGTTAGAACATTAGTTCCATATCATATTAAGAAAAGTATTTACGTACAAATATAAAAAACGCTCTCTTGTATGTACAGAAATTACAGTACTCCACAATTCATATGGCACCGCTTAATATCAGGTGGGCCATCTGCTTGTACCGTCATTTAAAGTTGTATAAAAAAAAAAAAAAAACGGGGTAACGCACGTTTCGTTCAATTCCGGCTTTTTAAGCCATATTTCACTCCCAAAAATAAATTATGATGTTTAGATGTATTTCGTGCTTGGTACATTTTGATGGAATTTGGTACACAGATAGATTGATGACCTCTGTGGCGCGGCGGGCGAAGCTTGGCCTGCGCCGCAGGAGGTTGCAGGTTCGATTCCCGCCTCGGAACAAATATTTGTGCGATCGCAGATATTTATTCAGGGTGTTCTGGGTATTTTCTATGTATAATAAAAAATATCTATCTATGTAATATATTGTATTAAGTATATCAGTTATCTAGTACCCATAACACAAGCTCTGCTTAGCTTGGGGCTAGATAATGTTGTGTGAACTGTCCAGCATTATTTATTTATTTATTAAAACATCGGATACTTTTTATCCCGACATTCTGTTCCCTCGTCAGAAAAACGCAGGTAAAACCGCGGCCGCCCGCTAGTCAAACAACTGCATACTCCAATCCTTGTTCATCTTAGATGACATTGGACTAGAAGCTAATTTTAATGACTGAGATTGCGCTATACATAGCAGGTATTATGTTATCTGTGACAAAGACAACTTTCCATTCTTGACGCGTCGTATGAATTGGCGAGTACTGTACATATTGTTGTAAATAATAACATTGTATTTATATGTTAATTGTTGTATTAAAATTATAGTGATCTCATTATATCTTTCATTTTTTTTTGATGTTATATATTTTTATATGCGTATGGACATCACGATATTTTTTTTAAGTACGCTTTGTTATATCCTGTCCCGGTATTGTCAGGACCAGAAAATGGCCGGATCCCAGGATTGTATTATCTGTAAGAACACAGACACACGACTCTTTCCCCGTAGGGGTAGTCATTGCCTCAATGGGCCTCTTTTCACAGTGGGTTGCACCATCGTGGAATATGGACGTGAAGAGTGGTGAGCTCATCGCCGTCATTGCTTCCCACGACTGCCTCGGCTAACGCTTTCTTCCAGTAATAACAGACTGATTTTCTCTGAGGAGGGACCTAATGCGGGTATTATGAGGGCAAAAAAAGGGGAAGAAAAAAACTATCGAGAAAAGTTTGAATCGTGATTCTGTTCTTGATTTATTTAGATTACATCCTCAAATAATTACTGTATTAACATCAAGTTTACCTTTACTGAGTGAGCATGTAACATAACCTGAGTAGAAGGGCAACCGCTGACCCAGGTCAACCAGGGCCTCTCCATGGAAGTAATTAGTACGGTTCTAAATGTTAGTTTTTGGGCAATTTTTCTAAAGAACTTGTATATTTTTAGAAGTTGGGAAGAAAAAGTTGGATCTAGCAATGTATGGGAGTTGCCCATGTCCTTTAAACATATCGCCTTAAGCGTAATTCAGCCGAACAGTTCAATGAGATGCACGTGGGGAGCTTAAGTGCCACACAAGGTGGCCCACAAGTGGTTTATGAGAACATTATTGTTGTTTAGTCACCGCAGGACGGTAATTTTGTTTATTTGCAAATTATAGTTTATTATGAAAAATTTAGGTAAATATTAAATGTGCAGTAAAAGTGTACAGATTTTCTGAATTTACTCACCAATCAAGAAAACAAGGCACAACCATAAGATTACAAATGAGATAGATGTGACACTGACTGATGAGCAGACCGTCCATGAACTGACGCAAGAGACAAGAGACGAAGGTCTCTTCACGCGACATTCGTATACCGCACTAAATATTCGTCATTATGCGCTATTTCACCAACCAGTACTTATTCTATGGCCTCTATTATAGCCTCTAGTCTAGAAATGTAATAAACAACCATACGGGTGTTCACTACACTAAGTTCTCTACGGGAATTTTGTTTAAAAATTTTAGTTCTCATAATGACTGCTTAGAGCGCGTAGAGTGTTTTTTTACAAAAATCTTTGCAGTACACGCCCAAGTAGTTGCTTGTATTATTTCTAGAGGCTCTCGTATTTGACAGGTATCTATGAAAAACTTATTATTTTACATTTCGCTACCGTAATTGGTTTATGTTTAGCGCGTCTGAGTGCGTCAGTGTCTCTTCTATTCGTTATTATTTATTCTTATGTTACAACTAAACGTACATCATAACCATCCTTTATATGTAGAACAGTTGGGTAAAGAAGTTTTTTTTAAATACATTAAGTTTCGTTTTATAAATGTAAGACTATAAACTAATAAGAGTACACTGCCATAGTAAATGTTATATCTACTGTATTGAAATACGAAATTAAATAACTGTACACAAGAAAATGCTTTTCATTATACGTGCGTTTGTTTTGATAGTATTGATATGTTGATATCCTTTCCTCCCGTAAACTGGGCTCACACCAACAGGGGCATCGGACCCCAAATGGACCTTTTAATTGGGCCCCAAAAAAATATCTCAAAAGGGGAGGCCTAAAGTGACAACTGTAGATACACATTTTGTATTCGATAATGATACTTGTACGTTAGTATTATTCCTTACTCTGTGATGATACTAAGATCCAGAGTCTCGAGCACCGCCGTAAAGTCGCTTGCCTTTCGAGTACCTAGTTCCTGTTTTTATCCGAATTCGATCTTCTATAGGTTACATTTCTGGGAATGTGCTCAGGATCTTCACGATCTGATCCCACCATCTCCTTTTCACCATCATTTCAGTTCTACCTAATAATGCGAACTGCTAAGGAGTGAGTGGAATACACTAACAGTAGTCTGTCTTTCCTGAAAACTATACCTGATCTAGACCTCAGTGCTCCATCTTCGGCCACATCGTCGCTTACAAACTATACCTGATCTAGACCTCAGTGCTCCATCTTCGGCCACATCGTCGCTTACAAACAGGTGAGATCGTGGTCAAACAAATATCTATCAAAGTTAAAAAAGCGAGGATCATTTGACTGATTTGCCCCAAGGAAAGAAACATTCCTCGTAGTCAAACCAGTTTGACTATGAAGCAAGAGGCTGAGGCGCCGAGCATTCTGCGTATCGAACATTCTGTAACTGCAAATAAAATAAAAAAACACATTTTTCGATTTGAACATTTTGCGTACCGTGGTTTCACCCGCGTAAGTCTCGATCCCGTGGGAATATCGGGATAAAAATGTGCCTATGTGTTATTCCGGGAGTCCAGTTATCTCCAATCCAAATCCATCCAGTAGTTTTTACGTGAAAGAGTAACAAACATCCATCCATCCATACTTTAGTAGTAGTAGAGCTTTTTTGTGAAAGAGTTCGTCCGGGGAAGTACTACCACCATACCTATTTCTGCCGCAAAGCAGTAGTGTTCGCATGCTGTGTTCCGGTTTGAAGGGTAAGGGTGCCGGTGAAATTACAGGCACATGAGACTTTTCATCTTCATGTCTCAGGGTGGCGGGCGCAGTGCAATGCCACATAGGTTGCGTCCTAGGTGGACGTGATCTATGAGGTAATGCACTGTTCATAGGCAGAGGTTACCGCTTAACATCAGGTGGGCCTCTTGCTTGACCCGTCATCCAAGTAGTATAAAAAAAAAAAAAAAAAAACTTACAAACTTTCGCGTTTATAATATAAGTAGGATTCTGCGTGCCTCGTGCTGCAGTGGATGTCGAACGGCCGATGATGGGAATACAACAAGAATACTTATAAGGTTTTTCGGCAAACACAGTTGTAGGCCTTATGGTCAGACATAAATATACCGGGTAACTAACTTCCAGCCAACCCCCGGTAACGACCCGGCGGGAGGGATCAGTTGGATATATTTTTCCCAACCATCCCCAGCTGTAATTGGCCCATAAAATGTTGCAGACAACTGCCCCCTCACTCCGAAAATAATTTATTAAAATTTTTGGAGAAATAGTGGTATGAATTAATAAAAAGGGGGAAGTTAGGAGAAATAAAATAAGTAAATTAAAAAATAACATTTATTTGCAAGTTTAGGTACACAAAATAGAAAATTAAATGCTATTCTTAGAGCATAAGTGTCACATGCCCGTATTCAAAAACAGTCCCCTAGGTGACCCCTTAGGCAAAGGGACGCCTAACGCGAGACAAGTATATTGAAAACTGGCATAGCCTTCTCAAATTGTTCAACTAACAAGTTCTACAACTACTATACCGAATTCAAACCGAGAGTGAAAAGCGCTTATTGACCCAAAGTATTAATCTTTCTGTGTACCAAATTTTACCGAAATCGGTTCAGCCGTTTCGGCGTGATTGAACAAACACAAACATCGTAACTTAGTATTTATTTCTTATGTGAATCTTCTATTGGCGCGCCTTGGCCGTTTTAATTATGATTTCTAATTATATTAAAATTAATTAATGAAAAATTAATGGCGGGTCGCCTGGCAGATGTGAAACATCTATGTTAACATAAATGCTGTTTTTTGTTTTTGTTTTTTAACCTCTGCCTTTAAAAAGCATTGGGTACATCATAGGTCACGTCCACCAAGGACGCACCGTATGTTGCACTGCACCCGCCACCCTGAGACAAAGATGAAAAGTCTCATGTGCCTGTAATTTCACCGGCACCCTTTAAACATTTATGATATTGTGATCCCTGCTGATTGTACGCTCAATGGACCGCTTTTCGCTCCCGATTGAAGTTAAATATACAATAAATTCTTATAATTTACACTCTAATCTACTTACTTTAATAACAACATATTATTGTACCAATTTAGGTCACCATCATTCCACTTTAACACCACTAAACGCCAATTAATTGAACACGCTTTAAGTATCCCGTAAGCGCGAGTTGTCCCCTAATTGGTTAATAAAAGACAAAGCGATATTGTGTTGTGTCCCTTATCAGGATATTTAAGTAGGTAGGTACCTATAGTGTCGATTCTCTTGTGTTCTCTAAAGTTTGTAGATATAATGACAAAAATACATTATAAGAAAAGAAAATACATAAGGTTGCTTGTAGTCGGTGGATGTAGGCGGCCCAATACTGCTTGTCGCACAGGCGTGATAGTTTTAGGACGTGTTTCCATGATACGAGCGCGCTCAGACCGAGCGTGCTCGTACGAGTAAACATGTCACTCGGAATGGTTGCGTCTAGTATTATCTTTGTCTCACTCTCTCTCGTAAGTTTTCATAAAGCGATTCAAAACAGCTCGTGAAAGCAGGATTTTTACGATACAAACGCGCTCGGACTGATTGTACTTTTACGAGCAAGCTTGCATCAGATTTCACTCGGAATGGTGACATCTAATATTAACTTTGTCTCACTCACTCGTATAGCAAGTAAGCTCGTAAAAATAGAGCACAGAATAAATAATAGTTGGTACGAGTCCACACTGGTCGGATGCCGGCGTCCAAATGCACTCGGATCACGTGTTTACATGAAAAGTGATGTCCGAACGCGTGTGTACAAGACACAAGTAGCGTCCGAGCAGACTCTGTGAGCGCGTGTGTACATGACACAAGTAGCGTCCGAGCAGACTCTGTGAGCGCGTGTGAACATGACACAAATAGCGTCCGAGCAGACTCTGTGAGCGCGTGTATACATGACACAAGTAGCGTCCGAGCAGACTCTGTGAGCGCGTGTGTACATGACACAAGTAGCGTCCGAGCAGACTCTGTGAGCGCGTGTGTACATGACACAAGTAGCGTCCGATCAGACTTTGTGAACGCGTGTGTACATAACACAAGTAGCGTCCGAGCAGACTCTGTGAGCGAGTGTGTACATGACACAAGTAGCTTCCGAGCAGACTCTGTGAGCGCGTGTGTACATGACACAAGTAGCGTCCGAGCAGACTCTGTGAGCGTGTGTGTACATGACACAAGTAGCGTCCGAGCAGACTCTGTGAGCGCGTGTGTACATGACATAAGTAGCGTCCGAGCAGACTTTGTGAGCGCGTGTGTACATGACACAAGTAGCGTCCGAGCAGACTCTGTGAGCGCGTGTGTACATGACACAAGTAGCGTCCGAGCAGACTCTGTGAGCGCGTATGTACATGACACAAGTAGCGTCCGAGCAGACTTTGTGAGCGCGTGTGTACAAGACACAAGTACCGTCCGAGCAGACTCTGTGAGCGCGTGTGTACATGACACAAGTAGCGTCCGAGCAGACTATGTGAGCGTGTTTACATGGCACAAGTAGCGTCCAAGCACTCGTTACGTGTAAACTCGGCTTTAGCTTTAGAGAATGGTACCATAGATTCGACAACCTGTATTTATTTATTTTTATACAACAAACCTCATATAGGTACAAATATGTTGATTTGTACACTTGCCATATACTACAACTGGAGGTTACTATACTGCTGATACTGATTATACCTAAATCAGTAAAAAAACATAACATTCTTCAATTTTAAGTTAACACTTTGCAATGCTCTACATTGCTCGCACAAATCATTTTGTGCGAGCAATGTAGAGCATTTTGCGTTGCCAGCTCGCCTCAATTTTGTGCCGCGACGTCTGGCGTACTCACTCTCCCAGGGGTCAACAACCTGCGCTCAGCTGCTGACACTTGCCGTTGCGTTGCGACACCGCACGCCCATCTACCTACGACCTTTGGGGGTCTATTCTCAAGGGGCTTATTAATTGTATGCCCACAAAATGTTTTATTAAAAATTCAGGATTATCTGTGTGATTTTTATTTTATTTTTATATGATTACTTATACGTAATATCACACGCTCTTCAAGTAAGGCAAGTGTACAAATCAACATATTACATATGTATAACTGTAATTTAAGCTAAAGACTATTTTACAATTGTGGCGGTAATTCTTACTACAGCCAATGTTTTAGGGCAGTTAATTTACTGCGCTATCTTATCTAATAGATCTTAATCTAGGGTTAAAATGCTAACCCCGAATGGTCCAAGTGCACCAAGTTAAATAATACTTAGTTTTATACCCTGTTATCGATAACACATTTAGGCAAAGATATTACCTTGTTCTGAAACGATGCATACCTAGAACAAGAAATAATTATTGAGTTGAAGTGGCAATGGGCCAGCCATATAGCTCTCAGAACTGACAGCTAGTGAATAGTTTCACAAACCAGACGAGGCATTGTAGGACGCGGTTTCCGGTCTTAGAATATAACTCTCCGTATCCTCCTGTGGATATTGTAAATGCCGACTAAGGTATTACTCCAGGGGATGGGCAGCAGCATCGACCTGAGTATGGCAAATCCCCCCATTGCGTTCTAGGGGGGAAAGCCTCGTGCATGGCATGGGTCCATTGAGGCTCTGCCTACCCCCCTTCGGGGAAAAAGGCGTGTGTATGTATGCATGTCTCTGGATTCTATAAGATTCTGTGTAAGTAATAAGTATCCAGGGGAGGAGATAAGGTCAAATGCTACTTGATAATAAGTTTTTTGTGAAAAATATATTTTTCAATACTTACGAGCTTTTATAAAATTAGTGATTGTAACCGAGTGGTGATCAAAATGAGCCTAAACACGGCCAGTCTACTATTATCCATCGAGGAGTTCCGTTGTCCACCTTCCGTCTCCATCATCAGATCAGCTCGCTGTCACCATCATATTGCATTGTCATCGGAACTTGACAGGTATGCCAAACATCAGCTCAAACGGTTGTGGATAACTGCTTTAAAATTCAGTTGCAAGACCCACCCGGACAAACATACATACTTAAAAATCAGTTGCAAGATTCCACCCGGACAAACATACATACTTAAAATTTAGTTGCATGATTCCACCCGGACAAACATGCATACTTAAAATTCAGTTGCATGATTCCACCCGGACAAACATACATACTTAAAATTCAGTTGCATGATTCCACCCGGACAAACATACATACTTAAAATTAATTTGCAAGATTCCAACGGCCCAACATACATACTTAAAATTCAGTTGCATGATTCCACCCGGACAAACATACATACTTAAAATTAATTTGCAAGATTCCACCGGACCAACATACATACTTAAAATTCAGTTGCAAGATTCCACCCGGACAAACAAACATACTTAAAATTCAGTTGCATGATTCCCCGGACAAACATACATAATTAAAATTCAGTTGCATGATTCCACCCAGACAAACATACATACTTAAACTCAGTTGCAAGATTCCACCTGGACAAACATACATACATTGCAAGTTAATTAAAAGTTAGTAGTACTAGAGCTTTTTTGTGAAAGAGTTCGTCCGGGGAAGTACTATTCGGGGAAGTAGGAATACCTATTTCTGCCGCAAAGCAGTAGTGCTCGCATCGCTGTGTTCCGGTTTGAAGGGTAAGGGTGCCGGTGAAATTACAGGCACATGAGACTTTTCATCTTTACGTCTCAGGGTGGCGGGCGCAGTGCAATGCCACATTGGGCGCGTCCTAGGTGGACGTGACCTATGAGGTAATGCACTGTTCATAGGCAGAGGTTACCGCTTAACATCAGGTGGGCCATCTGCTTGTTCCGTCATTCTAGTAGTATAAATAAAAATAAAAAAACATATAAGTAGATTTACCACCCTCAGTTGATAGTGTGCGCGTGTTCGCAGTCCCCCTTGTCGAGGTGACGCTGCTTCGGCTCGAAGACCAGCATGGACACTCGCTCGGGGCTCGTCTTATTACGTTGCATGTCTGCGGATACAACATAATATATCATCAGCGTCCGGTCCGTCTCCTCTCGTGGATGTCGTTACGCCGACTATGGGATTACACCAGGCTGTTGGCAGCAGCATCCACCTAAGTAGGTACTGAACACCATACTAATTGTTTTTTTAGTTCGAACGATATTCTTCCAGATTGGTCCCATTTTCATCAAAATCTGGTTCTGATGATGGGATCCATGAGGAATTCAGGAAACTCCTAAAATATTATAGGCACACATATAGCGATTTCGGTATTTTCAGTAACAAGTCAAGCATGTGCATTCAGAAAGTGCCATTTGGTGAAGTGGAACCGATGAAAAAGACCAGAGATGGCCATTGGAACTACTCAATGATACCTAAGTATCTCGCGGGTGACTTTTCGATATCCGATCGAGTTGAAATATTGCATACCTATCAGGTTCCGATGACAATACAATATGATGGTGACAACGAGCTGATCTGCCCTTCACTCAGCTACGCGCCCTGAACCAACACAACGGACGCTGGGCACGGACCGCGGACCGCAGACAGTCAAGAGAGGACCTTCCGGCGCTGTATCAGCGGGAGCGTGGGCGCCTGGAGGGTCACGTGCAGTGCGAGGTGCGCGCTCTGAGACGTGTCATAGCTAACATAATGCAGTACTCACATCGCAGACTCAGCCTGCGCTTGTGCTGCGCGCTCAGCTCGAGCTGGCGCCGCACGAGGTGCGAGGCGGACACAGGGCGCGGGCTCAGCGGGAGCGTGGCCGCCTGGAGGGTCACGTCAGAGTATGCAGTCTTGGACGTGTAATCTGTATATACAAACATGATATAATAGAATCCTCACGAAGTCCACTGCTGCACATAGACCTCCGCATAGAATGCTACGACCAACGGGCTTGAACCGCCTCCATCCAGGGACTTCCTGCTACCTTTATACGTAATGTATGTATGTAATGTTTTACAATTCGTTCTTAGCTAATCTGTGTCGGTCACAGTATATTAAATAGTTTAGTTATATCTCGGCGGAGCGAACGCACACGAACTTCGAATTCGATTCGACTTCGATTTAACGAAGTATTTTACGATTGTGATTTTAGTTAAAATTCAAACACGTATGCACGCTTCGAGCGCTAACGACTCACTTAAACAATTTAATTATCTATGAGAACCAACGACACGATGAAGAAGAAACTCTTCTCAATCTGTATCTGTGGACTTATTACCTCTCTCAGTCAGTACGATTTCCCGCTGAGTCTGCGCGATGTCCGCATCGCTGATCAAGACGCGATGGTTCCTGTCGACTGCAGTGTCCCAGGTTCGATTCCTGTCGCCGTAACTGTCGTCTTGCGTTGACGAGTTGCTATGAGGCTCTCTCTGAAAAGATTGAAATGTTTTTTTTTGTTCAGGATAAAATCATATACTCGCCTTGGCCGCTAATCATACTAAATACGACTGTACATAAAATCCATTTTAAAATACATACATAGAAACAAGCCTTTTTCCCCGAAGGGGTAGGCAGAGCCTCAAGGGCCTCTTCTTGGTGGGTTGCACCATCGTGGAATATAGACGTAACAAGTGGTGAGCTCATCGCTGCCATTGCTTCCCATGACTGAATCGGCTAACGCTTTCCTCCAGTAATAACACATTCCGTAATAAGATAGCAACCAGGACAAATCTTATCAACAAGTCCTGGTAATCCATCCCTATGTCGGCTTTTACTACATCCACTGGAGGAGACAGAGGGGTCTATGCTTAGGCCGGACACACAGAATATGAACATTAAAATAGTGATGAGGCATACCTTTATCTTCTTAAAAGTGGGACTCGATTGCGGCCGATTCATAAAATCGATATGTTGGTTCCCGCCACTTTTGTTCAGGACTATCGGCGACAACTTTCTGAATTCATTCCTCGGCTCCAACTCTATTCGCACCGTCTCAGTGACGTTGGAATTACTCGACTGACCAAACAGCGGAGACAATTTTGGCTTTACGCTTGTACTTTCAGAGTCGATACTCTCGATCGTAATAGTCGAGTCAACACTATTCGTGATAGGTTTCACAATAATCAACCCTTCGATATTTTTAATCGATTTATCGAAATCTTTAGTCGATTTATCGAGTTCATAGTTCGGGTTTTCGAAGCCCGTTTGCGTGGCAATTTCGTCGCTAAACGATGTCGTGTTCGATGCCTTATTTTGCATACGTTTGCGGCGTTCTAAGTCCGCGTGTATGTCTGTCTGTACGCGCAAGTTAATGTCGCCGTATCGGCGGATGATGTAGTTTAGGAGCCAGTGGTAGCCCTTGCGTAAGCCTTGGTCTATTTTTGGCTTTTTCGATTTGTTCTCGTCCATACAAGTGTACGATTCGACTAGAGTTGGGCACCGATATCTGAAATTAAAATTTATCAGTGTGACAAATTGATTTCAAGGAATTTGCTTCAAATTACCTAATCAATTTATAGGTACCCTAGGTACCTATAAATTGAAAGCAAGATAATTTGACCTTATGATTGAAGATAGCACAACCTACTACCTGTATTTTTTTATCTGAGCTAAGTGCTACCTAATAGTTATTACCTTATACTTAAATTATTTATTAATTATTTTATAAAAACGGGAAATTTTCACGTACCTTATACTTGACTACTATATTACGAACTAGTGAGAAAGATTTTCTAACTATTAAAGAGGAGAGAAACTCGAGGGGAGAATGGAAGAAATAACATGTTGTGCCGACCCCACTTACGGCGCAATAGGTTCACAGCATTTCTATAATGAGCTCTAGGATTTTTAATTTTTAAGTTGTTGATAAGAGTTCCTATTACATTTTTAAAGGAGAAAAAATTATATGGTATTCTAGTGAAATCATAAATTCAATACACTATTTGAATTACATCACTTGATAAAAAAAACATGATACCTCCTTTTTAAAATTGAGTTACCATTTTAGACTTACTTCTTACACGTTTTCGTTTTTGAAACATTTGGTAACTTATTATTTATTATTTGAGTTAGTGAAGTCATCAACCAACTTTACCAAAACTCTAAACGGCATTTTTATATATATTTTTTATACACAAAAACAGGGTTTCAGTGCGTGCGCTTTTCTTCTTCGCCTCATACAAAAATGATCGTTGGATCTGGTTGAACCTATATCGCCTTAAGTGGGATAGGGGCACAAAGATGATGAAGTATGCAGCCATCTCCTCTCTGCTCTGCGACTTTAGGATAGGTTACACCATCTTCTCTGGGCTTTAGTGGATAGCGGGACTAGAATATAAAAGATTAAAACTTACCTGTTGACCAAAGGTTCAATGTTAAGCTTCTCAACCACGTCTATATCATCTAGGGCTCCAGACATGTCTTGTTTGTTGGCTAGAACCAGCACCGGTTTGCCTGAGGATTCACACATTAGTATAGGTACATAAATAGGTTAATAGAAACTTAAAACTGAACTTAGTTTTTTTTTTTATACTACTTGAATGACGGAACAAGCAGATGGCCCACCTGATGTTAAGCGGTAACCTCCGCCTATGAACAGTGCATTACCTCATAGGTCACGTCCACCTAGGACGCGCCCGAAGTGGCATTGCATTGCGCCCGCCACCCTGAGACATAAAGATGAAAAGTCTCATGTGCCTGTAATTTCACTTAATGTTTATAAGGGTATTTTTATAATGCGTTGTCAATTAAGCTTTGGTGTCAATCACCTGGTTGATGAACCACCACATACCTAGTACCACCTATTCAATCACCTACCAGGTGAATTGACACCCAAGCTAAATTAACAACACACATACCTACATACACGCCTTTCTCTTAGATGACGTCTAAGAACCTTCCCTAGAAAACCTGGTATAAAAAAAAACGCATTTAAATCGGTTCACCCGTTTAAGAGCTGCGGTGCCACAGACAGACACACAGCGATCGCACTTATAAACCCGTCTTTTTGCGTCGGGGGTAGAAAAGGGTCGTAAAAGGAGGTTTTGTTAAAAATAATTTATTAGAAACTGACGCACTACGGATCTAACTATTACAAACCGTTCACCTTAAGATGCCTTGGGAATAGTGCCAACCAACCATAGAAAAAATAAATACTCCACGGCAGGGGACATCTTACGTTGAACGGTCTGTAGTTATTATTAGTACATTTAGTACTGATAATGTATGTACCTACACTAGCATCATCTACACTAATATTATAAAGAGGAAAGATTTGTATTTTTGTGTGTATGTTTGTAATGAATAAACTCAAAAACTACTGTGCCGATTTCAAAAATTATTTAACCATTGTAAAGCTACATTCACCCTGAGTGACATAGGCTACCAGGGGGGGGGATAGGAGGGGGGGCTGTTTTTTATCCTGAAACTACCCGTGCGAAGCCGGGACGACTCGCTAGTCGCTAATATAAGTAATGGTACTTTGTCGAACTAAAAAGCTAGGCACAAGCTTCATCAGTTTTGCATGCGCAGGCCACGGAACACCGTGCGTTGTTAAAACTTAGTTTTACCAACCACACGCACGGTGTTCCATGTACAAACCGGCCTGCGCAGGCAAAACTGTGGTGAAGCTTGTGCGTGTGGTAGGCCTTTAAGGATCAGCCTTGGGTTGTATTGGTGTCCTAGACCCATCGCATGTGATTATGAAAATCCAACAACGCTTTTTACTACCACATGTACCTACCTGCTCGATAATGAAGTTCACGGCAGTAACTGATAAGAAAACTTAATTACAAAAACCGGCCAAGAGCGAGTCGGTCTCGCGCACGAAGGGTTTCGTAGCATTATCTATAAAAACGGCAAAAAAAACACGTTTGAATGAACCGTGATAGTTAGAACTATCACGGTTCATTAGATACGGCCTGGTGACAGACGGACAGACGGACGGACAGCGGAGTCTTAGTACTTATAATAGGGTCCCGTTTTACCCTTTGGGTACGGGTCTAACTGTCACGGTTCATTAAATACGGCCTGGTGACAAGACGGATAGACGGACGGAAAGCGGAGTCAGTAATAGGGTCCCGTTTTACCATTTGGGTACGGAACGCTATAAACTAGGTGCAATAGTTATAATTAAATCAGGGTTGCATGTAGTTGATAAGATATATAAGCAATTAACAAGTTGAGTTATGTATTTGTTTCCGTATATAGGTATAGGTACTTATTTCTTGAGTAGATAGCCATAAAGTACAAAGGAGGTAAAACGGTTTATTAATAACACACGCAACTACGGCCATTTTAACCACTAACCGTGTTTTTTTTATACTACTTGGAAGGACTGATCATGCAGATGGCCCAACTGATGTTAAGCGGTACCCTCTGCCTATGAACAGTGCATTATAACATAGGTCACTACCGCCTATAGGACGCACCCTACGTGGCATTGCACCGCGCCCGCCACCCTGAGACATAAAGATTAAATGTCTCATGTGCCTGTAATTTCACCGGCAACCATCATACCCTTCAAACCGGAACACAGCAATGTGAGCACTACTGCTTTGCGGCAGAAATAGGTATGATGGTAGTACTTCCCCGGACGAACTCTCACAGAGCTCTACAACTACTTAACTATACTTGTGTGCTACCTACTATTTATTCTGTGGTATTACTAACAAATACAGAATATCCTAGGAATAGATACAATATTTTCTCTCTTTCGATCGAATATGAAACTAATTGTCAATGTAAAAGACAAAACACTGTTTAACTATTCAAAGGATAATCAGAGTTTAATAGTAGCAGGAGAGTGCGGCCACTCGGGTGTTGCCGGTGCGTTGCGTCGCCGCACCGCTATGATTTCGACGCACTGAGTGCCACACGGGCTGAGTGTCTCGGTGCTGGGTGCTTGGTCTTTGAACGACAATGGAGCAATACGTATCGCCACTACTGCGTCGTACGGGGGAGGGCCCCGCTTCGTCTCTCTGCTCCCATTGAGTCAATGGTACAACAGCGCAACAGTCAATTACATTGCGTTGCATGGCCGCACGACGTCACAACGCATCGTGTGACCTTACTGTTATGCCGAATAATAAAAAACTGGTTTTGAACCATTATTGTGGACTAAAAACAGCGTCCCTTAAAAATAGCAGGTTATCTCGATTGTTTTAGTCGATTATCGACATGCAAATCGACTAATTTCTCCTCACTAGTACACGTTACCATGACGATGTAGGCAAAATACAAAAATTACATTCCAATTACACTCACCTGATATTTTATCGTGCGATAAGACCTCTTCGAGCACGGCTCTGCATTCATCCAACCGTGTGAAATCGCTCGAATCGATTACAAAGATTACACCATGAACTTCACTGTAATATTGTGACCAAATCTGCCGAAAATGCGGCCCCCCGCCCAAATCGTATATCGTGACAGGCGTATCCTTGTGCACTAAATTCACAGCTTTGAACCCAACAGTAGGAAGCACTTTATCGTCCTTTTCGCCTGCAAGATTATTCACAGTTTTCGTTTTCCCAGCATTGTCTAACCCGATCAGGATCAAAACGATTTGACGACGCACGCGTTTCCTTCTAAATATACTTCCCCAACAATTCCCCATCACTACAACTTTTTTTACCGTCTTCAGAATAAAAATCACTCGATCACATTTGCAATAAATTGTCACGTCGACATTTGTAAACAAAAAAAGGTTTCTTGTTGACACAACGGTTGCTAGTGACGATCGTATGTGGCCAGTCGTAATTTGCTACACTAAGGTTTTATGTAAAATAATAAAAAAGTTTTGTTGGTGTCAGTAAATAGCGGAATGCACGATCCGTGCGCTGCCAATAAAAAAAACAATTATAATAAATGTAGGTACGTATCGATTTATCGCTGCTATAATGCATACTATCATACAATATTGTCTGCGCTGAATACGTTAATGATTTTATGTGAAATAAAATTATAGTAGTAATCAAGGTAACACCTGTTGTATTGTATATTATTGAGGCCCCGATGAGAGGTCACATATGTTATGCTATGAACTTGAAGATTTGTTCGAGTAATATACAAATATTTTCTCATGTACTTTATAACATACTTGTGTCCGCACGCGGCTTCGTTAGCGTTTTACCTAGATATAAAGTAGTCTACAGGTAAATCCGGATCATAATCTATCTGTGTACCAAATTTCATCGTAATCGGTTCAGCCATTTCAGCGTAAAGGAGTAGCAAAATCTAAACAACGTATCTGCACAATCAACATCTTTTTCCATCTTTTCTGAAAAAAGAAGTGGGATATTTAGTTAGATCAACTATCTACTGTATTACCTACTATGTCAAAGTTACGATGTTTGGATGTTTGTAACTCAATCACGCCGAAACGGCTGAACCGATTTCGATTTAATTTGGTACACAGATAGATGATGACCTGGAGATATACGCTTCTTTTTATCCTAGTAAAACGCGAGCGAAACCACGTTAGTTTTAAATAATTTAATCAATAACTACTTTTATTAACAAAAACTGCACATAAAATACATAATCGGATTTATTCTGAATCGCAATAAATACAGGTACAATTTATATTATTTACAAGCTCGGTAAATTAAAAATGCGAGACGACATAAGCCGCCATTTTGAATTGCGAATTTTCCTGAACCTAACTAGGACTCTCGGTGTCTTTTTTTATCGAAAATAACGCTAATCTTCAGTTCAATTCTTTCTTGGCTTTTGCTGAGTAGACCGCAATTTTGCCGATGGCACGTATTATTGTCCAATAATAATCTCTGGAATATTCATTTGTTTCTCCATTAAGAGCAAATATGGTTTGCCATAATGCAAGTAAATTCGAAATTCAAAATGGCCGTTTAGAATTGTGAATTTACTGGAATCTAGCTAGGATTGTGCCATTTTTAATCGAAAATTACAGTCCAGTATGACCTCTCGAACATACATTAGTTTATCATTTAAAAGAAAGTTGGTTTGCCATCATGGCATGTCTGATATGCAGGTAAATTCGCAATTCAAAATGGCGGTTTAGAATTGTGAATTTACCGGAATCTAACAAGGATTGGGTCGCCATTTTTAATCGAAAATTACTGTCCAGTATGACCTCTCGAACATACATTAGTTTACCATTTAAAAGAAAAATGGTTTGCCATCATAGCATGTCTGATATGCAGGTAAATTCGCAATTCAAAATGGCGGTTTAGAATTGTGTATTTACCGGAATCTAACTAGGATTGTGTCGCCATTTTTAATAGAAAATTACTGTCCAGTATAATCTCTCGAACATACATTTGTTTATACTATAAAAGTAAAGTTGGTGTGCCATCATAGCATGTCTGATATGCAGGTAAATTCGCAATTCAAAATGGCGGTTTAGAATTGTGAATTTACCGGAATCTAACTAGGATTGTGTCGCCGTTTTTTATCGAAAAATACGCTAGATCCTTCATATTGTTGTCCAGTATAATCTCTGCGCCCTCCATTTGTTCGTCGAGCAGAAGTAAAGTCGGTTTGCCATGATGTCCGAATTTTGAAAAGAGTCTTTGTGCCAAAGTGATGAGTTTCTGAACGGCCATTGTCGAAGGGAATTTTTTCTTGAAGGTTTTTCCGTTTTCGTCCTTTAGCGTCACTTCTAGGAGTTGTGACGTAAGCGTCATTATTTTCGACTGTTTCACGAGCAGGCTGTCGTCTGGTATACCGTATTCTGGAAAAGATTTTAAGAGTGTCTTGAGAGGCTGTTTTGGCGATATGAGAAGCATTTTGAAACTACATATCGGAAGCGCGACCATTCGCTAATTGGACCAAGGTAATTAAACCAACCACGAAAAGTGCAGCCGTAAATTGGACCAACCGCTAATTGAAACTACCGCTGATTGGATCAACCGCTAATTGAAACTACCGCTGATTGGATCAACCGCTAATTGAAACTACCGCTGATTGGATCAACCGCTAATTGAAACTACCGCTGATTGGATCAACCGCTAATTGAAACTATCGCTGATTGGATCAACCTCCTCCTCCTTGCTGCGTTAGCCGTGGTAGCTTTTACAGAGTGAGCACAGGGAACCCATCCAATTAGTTGATTCTATTTTTATGTTATTATTTTATAGTTATTTTTATTTTTATAAAATAACCTCAAATTTGAGCAACCTCGAATTGGTCTAACCGCGAATCGGACCAACCGTGAAGTGGTCTAACCGCGAATCGGACCAACCGCGAATTGGGTTAATAGTATTAGGTAAGGACGCTGATAAGCGCCCCTAGCGTACAGTTTAGGAACTTTTATTAACTTACTCTCCCTACACCATTCTTCATCAGACGGTAGCCGTTCACTGCCGGACGAATCCTCCCCCATTTCTATGGGGGAGGATGGGAGAATAGGGGGGATTTACCATAATCACCGAGTTTGGCAGGCGGATTGCTGATCGCAGTACTGGTGTTAAGTACTCAAGAGGGATGCTGCTGCTCATCATCATCATCATCAGCCTACTGCAGTCCACTGCTGGGCATAGGTCTCTCCCACGGCGCGCCACTGAGCCCGGTCTTCGGCTCTCCTCATCCAGTTCCTGCCAGCCACCCCGCGCAAGTCGTCGCTCCACCTAGCCAGAGGGTGTCCTACTCTACGTTTGTCAAGACGCGGTCTCAACTCAAGAACTCGTTTACTCCACCGGTTATCGGTTCTTCTGCAGACATGACCGGCCCACTGCCACTTCAGCTTGCTAATCCTCGGGGCTTTGTCGAGAACTGTCCTGAGAATGCTGCTGTCAATGCTCTGGCGTAACCCTGTAGTCGCCTTTTAGTACATCCATGGGAGAAGACAGAAGAGTCCTACTCTGCGACACTACACCAATAATCCGTGTCAAAACTCCTAAGGTTTCTGCCCCCCTATTCCCTATCTTGAATGTCACTCGGTGACCAATGTTTGACAAGTAAAATTACCATCAACTGTCATTTTTTTATTTTATTGGTGATCATTCTACTTGTCAAAAGTTAGTCACCGAGTGTCTTTCAGTTAGTGAATAGGGGGGCTGTTCCGCCTCCATCCACCGAGCAGGACTTACTGTTGATTAGGTGTCGGAAGCGGCAGTGTTGCAAGTCGAATAGCCCGGCGGCCTCGGAGTCGAGTCGCGATATCTTCCATTCGGCGCCGAATCGCTTCATATAGTCGTATTCGGCGCCGCGACGCAGCTCGGGGGTTATTTGAGATCCATTCAGTTCCTGAAACGCAGAAAAAACGTAGTGACAGACAGATTTTTGGTTTTATATACAGTACATGTCAGTTTCTTCAAAATATTTTCCTTCAGCGATTGAGATTTCAGTAGAAGTAGTAGTAGAGATTTTTTGTTAAAGAGTTCGTCCGGGAAAATATTACTTCGTATTGCTGTGTTCCGGCTTGAAGGGTATGGGTGCTGGTGAAATTACAGGCACATGAGACTATTTATCTTTTATATTGGATAAATATACTTAATACAATACAATACATGGATAGTTTTTTTTTTATTAAGTATACTCTTACATAGAAAATACCCAGAACACCCTGAACAAAGATCGTACAAATATTTGTTCCGAGGCGGGAATCAAACCCACCACCTCCTGCGTTGCAGGTTAACCTTCGCCTGCCGCGCCACAGAGGTCGATTTTATTAACGTGAATGGTTGAACAAGCATTTATCCCACCTGATGTTAAGCGGTAACCTCTGCCTTTAACAATACATTATCTCATAGGTCACGTTCACCTAGGACGCGCCCTATGTGGCTATCATTTGAGGCTCTGTCTACCCTTTCGGGGAAAAATGCATGTATGTAACGGTTTGGAAGTTTTCATTGGACAAACATACATACATACAAACGCCGATTGTTCCAACTTGACTCAGTTAACTCGCTTTGTTCGTTCAGTAATGGAGGCTTACCATAAGAGTGCCAATCTTCGCTATCACCATCTGAGATCCAGTATCGTAGTCTTCAGTGTTCTGTATCGGGTTCTTCAAAAAGTACAGTTTCTTGAGAGTTTTCAGTTTGTTCAGTTCACTGAGAGATCGCCACTGGAATATAAGAATAACAGGCTTTAACCGACATCAAAAGGAGGACGTTATTCATTCTTTGGCTATGCCCATAAATTTATTTTTCTACACTCTTGCTCATAAAGTGGCTCTAATTTCACCGGAATTAGTCACATAATGACACCTGTAATCAACTGTGACTTTTTCATTGCTATTATTCACTAGTGACAGTTGAACATTTACACAGAGTGTGTATTTCTGTTTTATTATTATTTTCTTCACTAGTGTGTTGAAAAACGCCGTATGATACACGTGTGTATTGATGATTACCGTCCTCGGCTCTCTTAAGACCCGAGCCGTTAGGTGAGGGTCTCAATGGCGCCTCAGCGGTAAACACCAACATTACACACTTGTACCATAAAAACTATTGTGGCTAAATTTTAACCAACCTCGATGTGTTAATTTGAAATGTACCCTATTTGTACGTAGATACCCTTTAATTAGTGTAATTGATAACTGTTTGTCAATATAATTAAAGTACAGAGAAAAAAAAACCTCATCAATAGACATCCACTGCTCAAGGCCTTCTTAGAAGCAATCAATAATCAGTAATCAATCTTAGAATATCAGCAAGTTTGGCAGATTGGTCATCGCATTATTGATGTTGAGTACTCAGGTGGATGCTACTGCCCATCCGCTGGAGCAATATAAATTTTAGGGTTTTTTAACTAAGGTACACAAAAAACTTTTATAGTGAAACTATGTTGTATGTCAGTCTGACAAAAAACAAAACAATACTCAATACTTGAAAACATTTTTAATACTAGTAGAGCTTTTTTGTGAGTGAGTACGTCCGGGGAAGTACTACCTCTATACCTATTTCTGTCGCAAAGGCATTGCTGTGTTCTGGTTTGAAGGGTATGGGTGCCGGTAAAATTACAGGCACACCCGTAAGGTTGCATGCCTTGCGATCTTCTATAGGTTACATTTCGGTGAATGCTCCCAGGAACTGCACGATCTGATCCCACCATCTCCTTTTCATCATAGGACGAGCAGGCGTACGGCTCAGTACCATCCTTACCTCATTGGTATACCTTCTATTCGCACAAAACGTTTCAGTTCTACCTTTATAATGCGAACTGCTAAGGAGTGGAATACACTACCGTCGTCTGTCTTTCCTGAAAACTATAATCTGGGTCTCTTCAAGTCAAGAGTGAATAGGTGCCTTCTAGACCTTTGTGCTTCATCTTCGGCCACATCGTCACTTACCAACAGGTGAGATCGTGGTCAAACAAAGGTCTATCAATGTTAAAAAAAAAAAAAAAAAAAAAAAACATTAGACAACATCTTTATGCCTCATGGTGGCGGGCGCAGTGCAATGCCACATAGAGCGCGTCCTAGGTGGACGTGACCTATGTGGTAATGCGTTGTTAAAGGCAGAGGTTACCGCTTAACAACAGGTGACCTTTTATGTATGTGACTGTCAGGTGATATGTTATGATATAAATATACTTACATCATTAATCCTATTCCTGTTCAAAAACAGCACCTCCAGATGCTCAAAAACATCAACCTTGGCTTCATCATCATCACCACTTTCCCCTCCATCACCGAACCGGATCTCCTCAATAAAACAATCGTTCAAACTTAGCACTTTCAACCGAAGCCTTCCGATATTCAGAACTTCATACCACGAGCTGATCGGATTACCGTCCAGTCTTAGTACTGTTAGACTACGGAGTGAAATTCCGGGGTCTGTTATTTTAGTGATTCTGTTATAAGCGGCTATCAGTTCTGTGATTTTAGGCCATAGGTGGGACAAGACTAAGATATCCTGCCATTCATAGTTGCAAACTGATAAGTTCAGTTTCTCGAGGGTCTTGAAATGGACGGACAGTTGCGTAAGGGTTTGCTCGGGGAAATCGATTGCCATGCGGTTTTTGCTGAAACGAGAAGCAAAAAATAAGAATTAATTAATTTATTTATTTATAATACATTGGCTTTTGTTTGCCAATCTGTTTTAAAAGTCTATTTCATCGCATCATCTCCTCAAGAACTCGTTGAAGAGAAGGGCAAACCCTTTCCAGAGTGCTGCCCGAATCTCAAACGCAACTAATCATTTTATGGCGTATTCCTTTCGTGACCAGCAGTAGGTATACCTACTACCTGCAAGTTGCTAAGCATTTACATTCAATAATAAATAGCAGTCATTAAGATATCCTGCGTGGAATGCCGCGACGCCATCTCGCTGTGTCAGGGCTCCACATAGTGGTTATTTTGGCCGACAGCTCAAAGTAGTGACTGGAGGATATGGGGGGAGGCCTTTGCCCAACAATGGGATGGTTCAGGCTAAAAGTAACAGCTCTCGGAGCTGATGCGTATATATTTTAGTCCTTAACAGTGCACTTTTAATGTTTGTCAAGTCTATTTTTAAAAGAATTCACTGAGGGGGCGCTGATCACTGAGTCTGGAAGCCGGTTCCAAGTGCGCACAACGCCATTGGGCAATATGTGCATACTCGGATTGCTGGTACTTGGCCCGCGTTGCAGCTTCAGCGAGTGTCCTCTATTAGATAGTCAGATAGTCATTTAATCATACAAAAGGTACACGTCAAACAAATAATTTTCACAAAACCTGGACTTGAATATGCTGATACTAGGAGCTTCAGTGACATTTTTAGGGATCCGGTTGTAAACTGCCGGACCCATGACATGCGTCAGTTTGTTGGATTTCGCCAACTTACGCGGGACCGCTTCCAGTTGACCCGCACGGCGCGTCCCATACGTGTGTATTATTCTAGGTATATAGTGTCTGTGATAAATCAGGTATACTGTAGTGGTTGTATAGGATCTTGTAGGTCTCTATTAGGTCTCCACGCTCTTTACATTGCTGAAGGGTAGTTAATCCAAGTTCGTGAAGTCGTTCCTCATATGTAAGTGTTTTAAGACTAGGTACCAGATTCGTAGCGCTACGTTGCAATCGTTTGGGAAGGCTATTATCCTTTTGAATCATTAATAATTTGTTTCACCATTTCCTGGTCTTGCTTTGAGACCTGCCCCAATCGCGCTATTATTACTAAAACAAAACCATTTACGTTATTTTATATGTATGGATTGAGCGATCCTCAATTTTTTTTTTTTTTTTTAACATTGATAGACCTTTGTTTGACCAGGATCTCACCTGTTGGTAAGTGACGATGTGGCCGAAGATGAAGCACAAAGGTCTAGAAGGCACCTATTCACTCTTGACTTGAAGAGACCCAGATTATAGTTTTCAGGAAAGACAGACGACGGTAGTGTATTCCACTCCTTAGCAGTTCGCATAATAAAGGTAGAACTGAAACGTTTTGTGCGAATAGAAGGTATACCAATGAGGTAAGGATGGTACTGAGCCGTACGCCTGCTCGACCTATGATGAAAAGGAGATGGTGGGATCAGATCGTGCAGTTCCTGGGAGCATTCACCGAAATGTAACCTATAGAAGATCGCAAGGCATGCAACCTTACGGCGGTGCTCGAGACTCTGGATCTTAGTCTCCGCCATATGTTGCTCACCTATAAGCCTGAAAGCTCTACGTTCAATCGAGTCCAAGGCAGCAAGCTGGTGTTTGGCCGAGCCATCCCAAACATGGCAGCAGTAATCCATACCAGCCCGGACTTGTGCTTTATATAAACTGAGAAGCTGTCCTGGTGTGAAGTACCGCTTTACCTTATTCAGGATGCCTAGCTTCATGGCAGCTGTTTTTGCCTTAGACTCGATGTAGGAGCCAAAGTTGAGAGTAGGCGTGAGCGAAACACCTAAGAGCTCGAGGTGATCACCTATAGCAACAGGGACATCTCGGAATACAAAAACTTGGAGAAACGGACTTTTTTTCGCCGAGAAGAGACAAGCCTGCGTTTTAGAGGCGTTGAACATGACTAAATTGGCATTGCCCCAGTCGGATACAGCCTTGAGAGTCAAATTCAGACGCTGCAGCATCTCATCTCTTAACTCCTGAATTTAATTCTGCCTAGCTCGCGCAGTGGAAACATATCTCTCCACAACTGTGCTGTCGTTTGCATACCCAATGATACCGGGCATTAGCAGATCATTAATGTGCAGCAGAAACAGTGTGGCAGATAGCACTGACCCCTGAGGTACCCCGGCGTTAATAGCCAATTGATCCGACGAGCAGCCGTCAATAACAACTCGAATGGATCTTTCCCTCAGAAAGTCTGCGAGCCAGGAGCAGAATTGAACTGGCAGTCCGTAGGCAGGAAGCTTGCCAATAAGGCTAGCGTGCCAAACCCTATCAAAAGCCTTCGAGACGTCTAATGAAACAGCCAGTGCTTCACCATATTTCTCGATGGCCTCGCTCCAAATGTGCGTGGCATACACAAGAAGGTCCCCAGTAGACCGGTTTTGGCGAAACCCAAATTGAGAAAAATTTGAAATTTGGAGTGGAATTTAAACAATTGAGATGTAATTTCCTTTATCCGCTGAGTTTCAGGCCAATTCAAGCAAGGATCTCTCAATCCGGCGTGCTAGCGAGTAGCCGGCTGTGATGTAAGAGGTTGCGGGTTCGATTAACGCTGCCGGGCAAATCTTTAAGATAAATCTATGTATGCAATCTTATCTTGTGTTATTCAGCGAATTTTAGTTGAATTCTTTAATACTAGTTCCGTGTCTGTGTTGTGGTAGCATGATGGTACTCGTAGTTCCTGATACACACAACACAGGGGAATCTAGTGCGGAATCAGAACTATGTATGTTAACTGTTGGGTGTTATGTTATACTAGCGACTCGTCCCGGCTTCACACCGGTAGTTTCAGGATGAAAAACAGCCCCCCCCAACCCCCCTCCTATCCCCACCTGGTAGCCTATGTCACGCAGGGTGAATGTAGCTTACCAATGGTGAAAGAATTTTTGAAATCTGCAAAGTAGTTTTTGAGTTTATTCATTACAAACATACACACACACAAAAATACAAATCTTTCCTCTTTATAATATTAGTGTAGATGTAGATTGATGTATGAAGACCCTGAAACGGGCTACTGTAGTGTGTTTGACCTAAAAAGCAACCCCTCCGTCTCCTCCCGTGGATGTCGATAAAGAATCACCCTCTACCATGAAGGAGCCAGTGAGATGAAAGGATTCAGCTCTCGCAAAGCTGAGGGTTCGCTGCATCTTACCTGACATCCAGTTCATGAAGGTCCGGCAGTTGAGAAGAGAGATTAATGATCTCCCTCCATCCGGAGAACAGGTTCGAGGATAGATCAAGACTCCGTGCGTTGGGACAGAGAGCTGCCACATCGCCTGCCTTGGACACATTCTGATCATTCACACAGATCTCCTGGAGGCGGTCGAACTTTCTGAAATATATTTTCGTAAATTTAAAAAAACTTGTGTATTTAACAATTCATTTTGTCATAGCCCAGCTTTTTTTGACAGGTGAACAAGCAGACGGCCCGCCTATGGACATCTGCAACACCCACGGTATTGCAAACGCGCTGCCTACGATTATGAGTCCTATTGACATTTCTCTTGAATTTAGTAGGAGTAGGTTGAGCTTTTTTGTGAAAGAGTTCGTCCGGGGAAGTACTACCACCATACCTATTTCTGTCGAAAAGCAGTAGTGCTCGCATTGCTGTGTTCCGGTTTGAAGGGCAAGGGTGCCGGTGAAATTACAGACACATGAGACTTTTCACCTTTATGTCTCAGGGTGGCGGGCGCAGTGCAATGCCACATAGGGCGCGTCTTAGGTAGACGTGACCTATGAGGTAATGCACTGTTCATAGGCAGAGGTTACCGCTTAACATCAGGTGGGCCATCTGCTTGTTCCGTCATTCAAGTAGTATAAAATATATATATACAGTGGTGGTACTTCCCCGGACAAACTCTCAACAAATTTAGACATATTGTAGCCCTGCGGGAAAACATCCAACGGCAGCTCATTCCAAGCCCTGCAAGTACGCGGGAGAAACGATCGCGTGCAACGCACTGTGCGAGACCTCCACACATCCAAAATGTGCGTGTGAGCTCGCTGACGATGGCGGGATATGCGGTTATATAAGTGCAAAGCTGGGATTAATTCAAACAGCTCCTCAGAGCACTCCCCGTAAAAATCTTATAAAAGACGCTAAGCGCGCCAATATCTCGGCGCACGCTAAACGGCTCTAGATCCTTGGTACTTGATAAGATCGATTTCTCGCCCCCAAAAACCCCCATATAGTAAATCGTTAGAGCCGTTATAATAGGCCGTTCAATATTGCTAATTTAATTGACCGAGCGAACAAAGCTGAGCTGTGAATCAGCTTACTCACTGTTTCTGATGTATCTTCTCGAACCCGACCATCTCAATGAAAGGGGCTCCCATCTCTCTCTTCCACTCGTTGATAACAGTCCTGCGATGAGCAGCCACCGTTTCATCCTAAAACATCAAAGTATTTTGATTTTAATTCCTTTAACTGGATCTTCTGTCTGAAGGGAGGGCTTTGCCCTGCAGTGGGAAACTGCTGGGGTTAGCTACAAGATTCTTTTACACTTTATAGTCGGAAAATTTAGACATTATTAAAAGACAGAACATTCACCAAATTTATTTTACGACCCAAAATGATCCTTGTGATCTAAATGAATAAAATACCATAGACATTTTATTCTTTGTTTACTAAGAAAACATTCAAACAAATTCCACTCTTAATTTCCATTATTCCAATTCTGGAAGTTGTTTCTAGAGTATTTTCACCATAAAGTACAGTATAGTACTTCTTGTTATGGTTATTGACAATCTCCAATAATCCTTTTATGGGAAGAAAAACAAACCATATAACTCCCACACAGCTAGTCATTGAAAAACTATGTAGGTGGTATGACCAAACCCTGCTTTAACGAGTCTTGAGACTTTTGCAATAACTTTCATACACAAGAACTTAGATAAAACTTGGTAAAAACGTTGGAAACATACCTCTCGGTCTCCGTAGTATCGTCTAATAGCGTCAGCACAACTTTTTAGCGGAGAAATTTTGTTAGGGCGTACGAAAGACCCTGCGCATGGTCTGGATGTTTTAAAGTACTGGACACCATCCACTGATCCATCATGTTTCCCTCTAGCGGCATCATCCCATTCCACACCATACCAAATCCCTTTGTACCCCGAAATTTCACCAATAAACTTCACGGTACCAAACTCTTCCCCACACTTGATACGACTCCCAATATTCACTTGTATCTCATTCTGATTTTCTTCAATGCCGTTATGGCTGTTCATGGTACCGTTGTAAAATTTTGGAATTACATTTACAGGCATTGCGCCCACCATTATTTAGTATTTTCGAAAATGGAACTTTTTTAACAAAATGAAAACAGGCTGAACGGACTGATGAACTAAAACAAATTTTACGATAACGCTGTCAATGTCAATTGTCAACAGCCAAGTCAATTCTGCTGTCTGGCAAAAAAACAGTGATGGGCGTTCATGACGATTAATCGATGTTCCGCCATGAAGCCGGCCATACTAAAAGAAAGAAAGAAAGAAAGAAAGAAAGAAAGAAAGAAATAACATTTATTTGTGTCAACAACATGAGTTAACAAACAATATTGCACACTAAAAGACACACACACACACACACACACACAGAAACAAAGAAAAATAAAACTAATTTGTGCCTCTTAGTACTAGCCATGCATCACTGACACAAATTGGCGTCCAGCTCAGCATTTGTTGTGTTGTAGCAACACAACGCTGATCTTCCGCTGACACCATCTGAGTGAAAAACACGGATGTCTGCTTCACAATAAATAATTATACATAATTAATGAACAAATTATAACAATGAAGTATATAATAAAATAAAAGACGTGATTATTAATATTGTACGTTAAGTACGTTACGTTAGTTAGTTGGTTACTAGGTATCCAACTCGTAGACCGTATATCAAACGTCGAGATTCGACACCGAACTAAGGTCAAGGATGTTGGTATACCTACGGATTGCATGGTTCAAGTGGAGATGGGCGGGACACTGAGCACGGCGAGAGGATTACCGATGGACCAAAGCAGTCACCGAATGGAGGCCGAGAGATATGCGGCGGCCTCGAGGCAGACCACCTGCCGATATTGTGCAGGCAGTAGGAGAGCGGTGGATCTGGCTAGCACAAGACCGCCAGGAGTGTTATAGAGAAGAGGCCTTTCCTCAGCAGTGGGTGTTACCGGCTGAATAGATATATAAATATACATTTGTAATTGACACGGTAACTTCAAAGCTAATTTTTTTTAAAAACAGCAATCATTCAGAGATCAGCCCCCAATGAGGGCTTATTATTTTCAAATAAAAAAAAATAGTTAATAGTTCGATCTGGCTCGATAGATGGCGCTGACTCAAATGTGGTTGCCAAAATTAACAAATGCATTGTCTTTGCTTTTGTGTTATAGTAACAAAATACCATGAAAATATATCACTACGTTGTTGACTTAGACACATCACTTTATTTTGACAGTTAAGTACAGCACTGGCGCCATCTATTTTAAGTATGATATGAAACGGCCGTGAAAACCCCTCATTCCCTAACTGCTGAAAGTAACTCCACTCAGTGACTAACGTTTGACAAGTAGATTGACCATCAATTGCTCAAAATTATCGATAAGAGTTGTCAAATTGATGGTCAGTTACTTGTCACAGAATGACTTTCAGCACAGAATAAATAATAGTACAAGTACTTTCAGTAAGGGATTATGCGGGCATGTAGTGGATGAAATCGGATTGCATGATTTGAATCATACAATGGAACTTATGCAAGTTAAATCCATGCTAGTAAAGTTAAGATTATTTATCTTAATCCTAAGAATTACAATCGAGTTGATTAGTATTAAATGTTGTAACCGACTAAGATAAGACAAGCTAAAACTATTATTACACCACTAGAATGTTCTTGGAACTTTGTGTCATGAGCTGTCCCGTCCGTCAAAACGTCAAAATGACTCATTCTTTGACCCCAGGTAGTTATTTTTAAGAATACTAGATGGCGCTGCTAACCTCATTTCTAAAACAAATCTGCACGCTGATTGGTTGAAAGTTCCAGGATTATAACCCGACCAAGTACGGATGTAGCAGCGCCGAATCGAATAGGTACCGAATAAGGACGAAAAAAAATGGCTCGTAGTTCCGATTCGCACTTCAGCAATGTCGTTGTCGAAATTTTCGCCGTATAAATAAAATGCGTGGATATGAGCTAACGGTACTACTTGTAATGATTTTTCTAAAACATAAATTAAAATGTGTAGTGCCCTAACCAAAAGTGACGGTCATTAATTAATTACTTGGATGGAATAGAGCAATGATCCATTTATTTCTATTCGCCGTCTCGGCACCGCGCTAGCGTCATCTCGCTCTCAGCTTACCAAAATCGGGAATCGGGACGTGAAGAAGTGTTGTTTTTTTACCAAAAATGGCTACCCACCGGACTATCCCAGACGTGTTCGCCAAATTTTAACTTAAAAATGTGTATAACAAACTAAAAATGGATTTTATAAGTGAACATTTGTTTTGTGATGTGTAATACGGATTGATCTCAACAAAGGAAGCATCAAAATGAGGTACGTACAAGTTCATCGCTCCACCGAGCTTTATTTAGCAAAACAAATAAATAATTACTCTGATCATGCACGCGTCGATCTATTTACGTACGCAGATAATTTACTGCTCTGCTGGGTTCCTTTTTTGCTGCCCAGCATGTTCCTATTACTGATACAACAACGTAAACAGACGGCGCGGTCGTTAAGGTTCATCGATTATTTGATTGTTATCATTTACAGAGATTTATGAATGGAACCGTAATTACAAGTTGTAAACGCATTGTGCCAATGCTATTGTGCAATTGTTTCAATTATAATAAAACATCCCACAGGTCGAAATTTTAAATTTCGAACATTTCAAAGTGGTTAAGTTCTCGCTCGTCTTTGTTTCGTGAAAATAATATTATTTTGTTCTATTTCAAAGCTAATTTGGTAAAAGTAGGGTAGGTACGTACGATCCTAAAGGGACGGTAAAATACTACATGCGTTATGTTTCGTCGAAATAGGGTGGCCAGGGACCCCCTACCTGGGTGTAACTTCTATTAGCGTGAGTGACTAATACCTCACACCCCATATTACTATTGCGAAATGCAAAAAGTTTTTCATTAATGTATTATTCCAAGAAGAGTATTAGTTAGTAATTACTTCATTTTGTTATCAGTAGGTAAATAGATAAAGTGCAATGATATAGGTTTGTAATATAATGATTATAATTGGCTCATAAGAAAAAATAAGAATCATATAAAACGATTTCATGCAATTTGAAGTTTATTTTTCTATTCTTTTTTTAAACTTGGTTATCAATCTGAAGTTCAATAATGTTTACTTCAACCCGCTAAGTAGGTTATGGGCCCCTAAAATATTTTCTATTACTAAAACAAAAATTCTAATCATATCATTATTTATTTATTATATAGCCTTTTTAGGTACTACGAGGATTGTACCACTCGGGTGCTTGAGCACTCTGCATACAACCAAAGTTTGCGCCTATTTTGGATATTATCTCATTAAACTTCATGAAGTTTTGTACACATGATCAATACATTAATACTTAATAGGTATCTAGACTTGTGGTTTATCAGTTTCTTATAAATCAATATAGTTTCTTAATCACACTGACTTCAAGATTTAAATATTATTATAACCATTATTATTTATGTAAATATTATAACCCATGGTAGTTTGATTGTCTACACTAATATTATAAACAGTTAAACTTGTTTGTTTGTTAAGAATAAATTAAAAACAACTGAACCAATTTAAAAAAAATCTTTCACTTCCTGAAATTATCAGCGAGTAACATAGGGTGGAGGAGAACTGTACTTGGTGTGTGGATAGATAGGGGGTTGGGGGGGGGGGAAGGGGGGGGGATCCCGTCACTACCCGCGAAAAGCCAGGGCGAGTTGCTAGTATGTACCTAATAAACAGACAAACCACAGTTCAAGATATTAGTCTAAAAAAAGTAATTGATTTGAATGAATTAATAACCAAATGTGGATTTTAAAAAAAACATTGTGTGGAGCGGCCAGTGGCACAGCTCCCTTAAGTAGGTATATAGGTACTACGGTATGTAAACAAGTTAATCTGTCATATGTTTATCATCGTTGCATCCTGCTATGAGTCTGTAATGTATGTGTTGGTGATAATACTGCCTCCAACGCTACCTACCACGCAGACCAGCTGATAAACCTTGGTTTTTAGTGCCCCCGAACCTAACCCGTGCCAATGGGAGCCTCCGCTGTCCGTCAGTCCGTCAGTCTGTCAGTCTGTCAGTGGGCTGTAACTTATGAACCATACAGATCCACCAACTTATCTGTAGAATGAAATGTATGTAGATGATAGAAAACTACTACATTTCATTCTACAACAATTGCTGCTAAACAGACGAATGCAGATAAAAACTAAAAAAAAAAAAAAAAAAAAAACTAGTGATAAGTTTTATGAGTATGTATTTCTATTGCCGCTAAAACAACAAATACCTTTTAAAATTAAAATTAAAGGGACACAAGAAACATTTTTTTTATTCCTTATTCAAGAAAACATAAAATAAACCGTAAGAGATAGTGAACACGTCTCGAGAGGCGAGCTTAACTTTAAAAAGTGTTTTCTTCCAGCAAACCTTTCAGGCTAGAGAGAGGTGATTATAGAGATAGATTAGCGCAAAATGTAAATAAAATAAGAAATAAATTTAGAAATTAAATTTAATTTTTCTTCGTTTTTTGGCACGGAACTCGTCGCGTGCGATACCGACTCGTACTTGGCCAGTTTTTTAAGAGTCTATGACCATCATTCCATGGCAATTTGTAGTTCTCTAAGAGGGCGCCATATTCAATTAAATGTGACGTCACATAGCCTGTAACCAGCGGACGATCAAGACGCATCCAACGATAACTCATTTGTCAAATTATGATAAGTAGTTTAGACGTTATGAGGGAACATATGAACATACATACATACATACCCACATACAACAAAATGCAATTCAGCTCGCATTAGCGCTTAGTGCCTATCGCGATATTCACCTAAACATTTGCGCTCTCTTCTAACGCGTAGACAGGTATCTCTGTCGCTGTCTGGCGCGGCGTGACGCAGCTCGTAAGGGTTGACGACTAGTCGCTTACTATAACATAATTATCTAGTGGCATAGGTACCTACGTTAGTCTATATCTTGACAATTAAACTAAATATCATACGATATTACATACGGTAGAAATCATAACCCTCCTTTTTGCTTCGCCGTAGTGGGGTAAAAAGAAGTTGTAGTTGAACCAAATATGGTTATTACTTTTGCGCCAACCGTTAATATAGGTACCTAGAGTTATCTATGTTATTAAATGCCATGTTGCAACTACTGACAGACGTCAGTGTTTTATAGCACATCTTACACCAACTTGTACTATTATTTATTCTGTGACATCAATAACTGGTTAGACTCAAGGCTATTTTAAAAGCCAGATGATTGACATCTGTTCTTGGGCAGTGTTCCGGAAATTACGCCTTTACCTTCTCGTCACTAATAACAATAGTCCCCTCCGTCTCCTCCCGTGGATGTCGTAAAAGCTGATTAAGGAATTTCTCCAGGCGATTAAGGAATTACTCGACATCAATACAGCGACCACCAATCCGCCTGCCAAGCGTAGTACGGCAAATCCCGTTATTGCATTCATGGGGATGGCCTCATCCAGCAGTGGACGTCTCAAGACTGTACATGATATGACTCAGGTGGATGCAGCTGCCGATCTCCTGGTGATGTTCCTTGAAATGATGGTGAACATTAACATATATATATGTCAGCGAAGATTTTATGTCGTGGGAAGCAATGGCGGCGATGAGCTCACCACTTGTCACGTCTATATCCCACGATGGTGCAACCCACTGTGAAAAGCGGCTCATTGAGGCTCTGCCCACCCCTTCGGGGAATAAGGCGAGCAATGTGTCTATGTATGAGTACTTTAGATTCATGGTTATCAAAGATTAGAGTAGGATAGTGATATGTATATATATGTAAATAATAAGTTTTAAGTATATTTTTCAATACATACCTAATTACATATTGCATTTATAAAGTTTTAGTGATCGTAACCATGTGCTGATCAAAATGAGCCTAAACACGGCCAGTATACTATTATCCATCGAGGAGTTCCGTTGTCCACCTTCCATCTCCATCATCAGCTCAGCTCGCTGTCACCATCATATTGTATTGTCATCAAAACTTGACAGGTATGAGATTCATGGTTATCAAAGATTAGAGTAGGATAGTGATATGTATATATGTAAATAATAAGTTTTAAGTATATTTTTCAATACATACCTAATTACATATTGCATTTATAAAGTTTTAGTGATCGTAACCATGTGCTGATCAAAATGAGCCTAAACACGGCCAGTCTACTATTATCCATCGAGGAGTTCCGTTGTCCATCTTCCATCTCCATCATCAGCTCAGCTCGCTGTCACCATCATATTGTATTGTCATCAAAACTTGACAGGTATGCCAAATTTCAGCTCTATCGGTTGAGGATAACTGCTTTAAAATTCAGTTGCAAGATTCCACCCGGACATACATTGCAAGTTAATATAAAGCTTGTAAAAATTACGACGTTTCTTTCAACAAGTAATTAATTTTGTAAAAATTAAAAAAAAACCTCAACGCAATGAAACGGCTGAACCAATTTTGATGAAACATCGACAACTTCACCTTTCGAACAAAAAAAAATCGAAATCGGTTCAGCTGTTCGGGAGCTACGATGCGACAGACAGACACACACACACACACACACACACACACACACACACACACACACACACACACACACACACACACACACACACACACACACACACACACACACACAGACACGTCTTATAACACCCCGTCGTTTTTGCGTCGGGGGTTAAAAATGGCAGATTGAATCCAGTAACAACACATTCCCAAATAAGCCAGCAGTTAGCCACGTCAAATTGCCCAACAAATTCGATGCAAAACATTGCTCACGTCAAACATTGAATAAAATACCCGTTTTGTGGTAATTCGCTTCAACACCTGATTAAATAACATAATTCATAACATTACTGTATAATAAGTAACACACTGTCCTTGAACATTAAATTACTAAATAAATTTGTAATTGTAATGTTTACCCGAATACGGCAAAGCAAAAATGAAGGGTTATGTTGGGTTAAGGAATAAGGAATAGTGTGATAAGAGAGCGTTGTGAAATTAAAGAAGACGTAGTGACTAGGATTGAGAAAGGTATGCTCAGATGGTTTGGGCATTTAGAAAGGATGGACGATAAGAGGACAAACAAGACACACAAGACGAGCGTGAATGGGACAGTGGGAAGGGGAAGATCTCGGCGAACATATTCAGACCAGATCGGAGACGTTCTGGAAAAAGGCCAGGTCAAGAGAACCCTTAACCGACGAGCATGTATGAAGAATGTGATAAGAGTGAATGAAGCAAAAGAGGTGTGTCAGGATCGTAGCAAGTGGAAATCCGTGGTCTCTGCCTACCCCTCCGGGAAACAGGCGTGAGTGTATGTATGTATGTATGTATGTTGGGTTGGGTTGTGTTTTTACAACTTGCAACGTATGTTTGCCTGGGTGGAATCAGGGTGGAATCTTGCAACTGAATTTTAAAGTAGTTATCCTCAACCGATTGTGCTGAAATTTGGCATACCGGTCTAGTTCCGATGACAGTATAATATGATGGTAACAGCGAGCTGATCTGATAATGGAGACGGAAGGTGGACAACGGAACTCCTCGATGGATAATAGTAGACTGGATGTGTTTAGAGCTCATTGCTGCACACGGTTCCGATCACTAATATTATAAAATCTTGTATTGGGGATAAATTCCTAGCTTCGTAGTCGGGTTATTTTCGAAAAGAATTATATACGAACAAAATCAATATGACTGGTCCAGCTGTAATTTTGTTAATTCGCAGAGTTTCAGGTTTAGGTATATATATTCTGGGTTTCAGGCCGATTCAAGCAAGGATCCCTCAATCCAGACGTATAATAACGTGAACGTTTTGTTTTGCTAATAACGCTTAAAATTAGCACGATTGGGGCCCGGCCCTTGCACAACAATTGACACATTTACCTACAAAAGTGGCATTGAAACGAAATTCACGTTTGTTACATAACTATCCGAAATTAAGTGTCACTTCCACAGGCATAATTAAAGCAATTAACGTGTCGAAGCTGTAGGTGTAGTGGAACTAGTGAAAGCCTGCATTTTGAATCAATGGTCGTGGGTTTGAAACAAACATGTTTGTGATTTGCGAACTGCTTAGGAGTGGAATGCACTACCGTAGTCTGTCTTTCCTGAAAAGTATAATCTGGGTCTCTTCATATGGCTAGAGTGTGTAGGTGCTAGACCTTTGTGCCATCTTCGGCCACATCGTCACTTACCAACTGGTGGGATCGTGGGCCACCGATACCGGTACTCAGGTACCAAAATGGAAAATACCGGTTAATACCGTAATGGTACCGGTAATTTCGGTATCGGTACCAACCCCTGCCCGTGGCCAAAAAAAAAGGAATATGTTAAAAAAAAATAACTTGTATTAGACGGTCTTGGCGCTTTCGGCCTCAGAATACAGCACTCTGGTCTCCTCCCGTGGATGTCGTAGAAGCCAACTAAGGGATACACCAGGGCATGTGGGCTGCAGCAATCAATATTGCGATCACCAATCCGCCTGCCAAGCGTGGTGCGGCAAATCCCGCCATTGCATTTAGTGGGGACAGCCTCGTCCAACAGTGGACGTCTAAAGACTACATGATATGACTCAGATGGATGCTGCTGCCCATCTCCTGTTGTTTTCCCTTAGTTGGCTTTTATGACATCCACGGGAGTGGGAGGAGAATTCTTAGGCTGGGCATACATAAGCCTCAACGCACCGCTTTTTAAACGACATCAAAAAAAGGAGGATGTTCTCAAGGAATTGAGGGAACTCCTCAAATATAATACGCACAAATATAGCGATTTCGGATTTTTCAGCAACAAGTCAAGTGTGTGTATTTATAAAGTGTCATTTGGTGAAGTGGAACTGATGAAGAAGACCAGCGATGGCTATTGGAACTACTCAATTATAAGTATTTCACGGGTGGTGATAAGGGTGACTTTCCGATATCAGATTGAGCTGAAATTTTGCATACCTGTCAAGTTCCGATGATAATACAATATGATGGTGACGGAAGGTGGACAACGGAACTCCTCGATGGATAATAGTAGACTGGCCGTGTTAAGGCTCATTGTGATCAGCACACGGTTACGATCACTAATATTATAAAATCTTGTAATGGACATAAATTCCAAGCATCGAAGTATTTTTTTTTTAAAAGTTTTATATCTATAGACTCATAATAAATTACGTCCAACAACTACCTATTGTCGAACCAAGCTTATTGCAAAACCCACTGAAAAAAGGCAGTTACGTTGCAACACAGTAAACTTCTGAACGTTAGACAAATCATTCAATATGCATGTTCGTATATCAACATAATGCATTCGTTACGGACCAAACAATAAAGCATTTGGACGGGCGAAGCGAGTTCTCCGAGGAACTTGGATGTTTGTAGGTATGTGTGTTTGTCCGACGATAACAGCGGAACCGCTGATCCAATATTGATGAAACTTGGTAGGTAGGTAGGTAGGTTATATGAATATAATTTTTAAGTTCGAACTTGAACTTGGTTTTTGAGCTAAGGGGATCCAGAAGAGGGTCCCAGTTATTAGTTGTAAGGGAAGAAAATAAGTTTTTGTCATGTATTCGTTGAAAGGGAAGAAAATATTTTTTTTTGGAGACTCCCTTTTTTATCTATTTTAATTTAGCTTGCCCTGAATGTTTTTTAGAAAAAAACCAGAAAAAAACCCCTTTCCCGATGACCGCGTGATATGAAATTTGGGACACACCTTTAGTTCTGATGACAATACAAATTATGTGTATTCAGTATCATTGTAAATCGAAGATGGCCGTCTCGCCACAAAATGGCGTATTATATTTTTTCCAACCCCCTTAATATGGGTATCAAATGAAAGGGCTTGAATACAGTACACCATGAAAAAAAACAAGATGGCCGCCATCACAAAATGCTTATTATATTTTTTCCAACCCCCTTAATATGGGTATCAAATGAAAGGGCTTGAATACAGAACACCATGAAAAAAAAACAAGGTGGCCGCCATCACAAAATGACGCAATAATGAGGCACTAAATTAACAAAATAGAATGAGAAATATTAAGTAACTAAATAAAAACCTTGAAACTAGAAAACAAAAACAGTATAAAAATATTTTGATTTATTGAAAATAAAGATAATAATCCTAGATAATTTAATAAAAGCTAAAAGATAATAGGTCCTAGGTACCAGTCATCACACCACTCTCATCAATCTAGGGCAGGGATTCCAAAGTGGGCGCTAACGCCCCCTTGTGGGCGCTGCAGGCCTAAAGGGGGGCGGTAAGAGACCCAGAAAAAAATGGGGGCGTCAAAACAGACACACTTTCGCATTTTAATAGTTATTAGTATTCCCAGTTATGTCATTTTCGTAGATAATAGGCCGCGGGCAATCATGTTTTAAAAGCTCACAATAATTAATAATTAATTTAATTTGAAGTAACTATGACAGTGGTTTTTAAGCAGGTGAAAAAATGGGGGCGCGGAAAAATAATTATGGGGGTGCTAAAAATAATAGTGGGTAGTAGACAAAATAAGTTTGGGAACCCCTGATCTAGGGCATTCATCAGACTCCATTATTTAAAATCGTGGTACACTCCCAGTTTGAGCGTCTGTGCGCACTGATAGCGCACAGCGTAGTAAAAGTAATTGCATCGCAAATTGCCTTGCCAGCGAGGATTGCGGCGAACAGCTGTTATGCAAGTCAGTTGGTAGAGCGAGATATTATGATATCTATATAAGCGAAACAAAAAAGGAATTCAGAAGCCACCAATGCCATTACCATAGAATAATGAACATCTAAGGTAAGAGCTAAACTTTGTATGTTTGTACGTGGGACGTAATCGACGAAAAAACGGTCGAGCGATTGCGTTTTTTAACCCCCGACGCAAAAAAGACGGGGTGTTATAAGTTTGACGTGTCTGTGTGTGTGTGTGTGTGGCATCGTAGCTCCCGAACGGATGACCGGTTTTTTTTTTTTGTTTGATTGTTGAATTTGTCCGGAGTGTTCTTAGCTATGTTTGATCAAAATCGGTTCAGCCATTTCATTGCGTTGTTTTTTTTTTATTTATAAAAAAAAAAAAAAAAAAAATATTACGCCCTGCCGTCATACAGTGCGAACTAGTACGGAGGGTGGTCACTTGACCGTGCTTATTACCTACTCTAACATTTATTTACTATGTACTCATACTTAAAACTTTTAGTAATAATTACTATGCCCACCTTGAATATTTTCTAAATGTCATGTCATATTCAGTTTGTTCTTTTGTTTTTGGAAATAATTTATCATTATAAATTATCATTATTACGTTAGAAAAGTTGTCAAAGTACTCAAAAAGGTCTATATAAACTGACTGTCCTTAATGCATTCTATGGAATCACTCTTTGTGAGCGTGGTCTTGATGAGAGTAACATAGATCATATTTTCTTAAATTGTAAAAAAAAAACCATTTTCGCTGTATGATATTCGCGTCCCACTTCCTTTAAATGTCTTCTTGCTTTTGTTTCTTCACCTTTTCTAATTATTTTATGTAAATACAGTTGTGGTCATATAATTAAGAACGATTTGAAGTTATAGAAGTTTTTTATTTAAATCGTATCATACACAGAGATGTGTACCTTCTGAGAAGCAACTAGTTATGTTATATAATAGTCACATTAATAGAGCAACCTGACTTAAGAATAAAGTATGAAATCGCTAACTATTTTTTGCACATTTTATTGATTTTATCAAAGTAACACATTCAAATAGTACTGAAACTGGACAAATAATTAAGAACGATTTATTTAACTGCTCGGGAATTGTTTTGTATGACACTTAGATTTAAAAAATCACAATATTATGTAGCACAGGAAACATAAAAATAAATTTAATAAATATTTAACTAAAATTAATATTTAATAGCATATCCACGGCTTTTAATTACAGCTTTACACCGGCGAGGCATTGACTCTATTAATTTTTGACATTTCGCAAGAGAAATAGAGTTCCATTCTTCTAAAAAAACGTCATACAGCTCTCTTAAATTTCCACACTTTGTATTTGAAACCTTTTTCTTTACTTCAAACCACAGATTCTCTATTGGGTTTAGATCTGGACTGTTAGCAGGCCAGTCTAAGACAGAAACTAATTGCGCTGTAAGAAATTCCTTTACGGTGCGTGCAGTGTGCTATGGATCATTGTCATGCTGGAATGTCCAAATGACCGGTAGAACGTCTTCAGCGTATGGTAACATTGTTTCTTCCAGTATATTTTTGTATTGGAACTGATCCATGTTACCTTCTATCAACTTTACAGGTCCTACACAATGTCCAGAAAAGCAACCCCAAATTTTCACATTTCCACCACCGTGCTTTAATGTAACTTTCGTGTACTTTGGGTCGAATGCTGTATTCGGGGGACGTCGTACATATCGTTTTCCATCAGAACATACTCTGTTTATTTTCGTCTCGTCAGAAAAAAAGTACATTTTTCCACTGTAGCACAGTCCAGTTTTCATACTTTCTCGCAAATGCAAGCCGGGCTTGCCTGTGGCAAAGTTTTAACATGGGTACCTTTCTTGCTATCCTACCGTGCAATGTTTCTTGTACCAAACGTCTTCGAATAGTGCGTGCTGAGATTGCTGAAGGGTTGTTTTCACCAAAATATTATTTTCTAAGCTCATTGGACCCTTTAAAAGGATTTTGTTTTGCCATACGAACGATGTTTCGGTCATCTCGAGGAGTTGTTTTTCTCTGTTTATGTACACGTGGAACATTCGAAGTAGTTTGATACGTAGCAAAATGATTTACAGTGTGGAAAACCATCGTGTTTGAACATTGCAGATGGTCGGCTATCTTTTTATAAGACCAATTCTTCCGGCGAAGTTTTATTATTACTTCCCTTGTAGATTTATCACAACTTTTATTTTTTCCCATTGTTTTTTCTAAAGAAGCAATCACCTTTAATCTTTTACAGCACGTAATGGCGCCAAAATTATACAAACAGTAACAAATCGACAGAGTGTTCTCTATTTAAATTTGAATAAAGGTATAAACTACTTAGCGTTCTTAATTACGTGACCAGCCAGTAATAAGGAATACTTTGTTTAAAAGTAGTGTAAAAAGTTTGCCTATTGATTTTTAGCCAATCATGTGTATCAATGAATACAGTGGTAATATGGAAATGTTTTACGATACCGAGAGAAATAAAAACAAATGCATACAATTAGTTTTGCGTCTTAGTTGGAAAAAATCTTCCCTTTAGATCAGCGTTCTTAATTATATGGCCACCACTGTATATAGTTTAAAATTAATCTTTAAGCTTCGTAATAACTAAATATATCGTTTTATGTAAATAGTTTCAATTTGAAATATATATTTTTTGTTGTATGTTTTGTACATATAAATTGGTAGTTCAACTTGATACTTTTGCTAGGTAATTTTTTTAAATTGGTACACCGTCCACTCTCCATACACCGGAATACCCTTCGTGCAAAAGCTGAACTTGGCGGCGAAATTGTGGTCTACTCCGCAAGGCCACTTGTTCAAGAACTAAACAAGTTTTAGTAGTAGTAGAGCTTTTTTGTGAAAGGGTTCGTCCGGGGAAGTACTACCACCATACCTATTTCTGCCGCAAAGCAGTAGTGCTCGCATTGCTGTGTTCCGGTTTGAAGGGTAAGGGTGCCGGTGAAATTACAGGCACATGAGACTTTTCATCTTTATGTCTCAGGGTGGCGGGTGCAGTGCAATGGTGGGCCATCAGCTTGTTCCGTCATTAAAGTAGTATAAAAAAAAGAAGAAAAAAAAAGTGCATTCTATGGAGGCCTCGTCCAGCAGTGGACGTCTAATAAACTAATTGAATGTTTTTTATTTGCCTCCTTATCCCTTGCAAATAAGGATTAAACTCCGAGCTCAGAGGTGCGTTCTACGCGATAATCTATCCATTACGCCATGTCACAACTACATCCGCATTACATAACAATTTGTGTGACGTGATGCATTCCAGGTTTGTGTGACATAAATGCTACGCCTGATGTGCCTGTCCCATATAACATCCAGCTTGGACCTTTGCGGTTCAAAGACGTGCAATGAGACTTGTCGACAATCCAAGGCACAAGAACGGTATTGAGCCCTACCAGAGGCCTAGACAAAGTAACATTCTAATAGCGATGTCGCTTGTAGAAAAGCCAACAATGTATGAGATTGACGTAAACTATCGAAATGTCACGTGGTCTATTGTATTGTATTACGACTGTAGAAATGGAATCGCTTCGAAGCGAATGCCACTTGGCTAGGCCGGCTGTTCATGAAACATGTGAAAAAATAACAAAGTGCAGCTGTTTTCAACAGAAAATTTGATTCAACTTCTAAACGACTTAGAATTTTGTAGGTACTTTTTCTTTCATCTAAATGTCAGCAGACTTTATCTTCAAGTTGAACGTATGATTTTGTGATGCGATGGTTTTTCACGCGGCAAATAATTGTTTTTCGTGATTTTCACTTACTTTTCGTTCCGCGAGCGCTATTCTGTCACTTTATAACTTACCTGAGCTTTAAGGAGTTAGAAACTGACGGAATTTGGCTGTGAAGTAAATATGTGAAGTAAACACATTTATGCACTAGACCATATTTACCAGTTTTAGTCCACTACACCTAGCATACAAGAATTTTAAAAGCATCAGAAGTGAAAGTAGTAGGTACTAGGTATATAATACCTACAATGCATAGGAACTGTCATGCATTCTGTGGTCGGGTCTCGGGACGACCGCAGCTTGGAAAGCAAAGGGCTTGCGGGTGGAGAAAGGGCATGACCCTGTGGTTAGAGTCTTCAGGATTTTACCTAAAATATGTTTACTGAATTTGGGAGCACCTTTATCACGGGAATTGCTTACAAAAACTGGCCAAGTGCGAGTCGGACTCGCGTACGAAGGGTTCCATTATAAAAACGGCAAAAAAAATACGTTTGTTGTATGGGAGCCCTCTTAAATATTTATTATATTTTGTTATTTATTTTATCCTGATTTTTAGTATTTGGTGTTATAGCGGCAACAGAAATACATCATCTGTGACAATTTATGCTGTCTAACTTTCACGGTTCATGAGATACAGCCTGGTGACAGACAGACAGACAGACGGACGGACAGCGGAGCCTTAGTAATAGGGTCCCGTTTTACCCTTTGGGTACGCAACCCTAAAAATGACGTCAGTATTGTGAAACCAACATGTCTGTTCAGTTGATACCGTCGCCATTGAGCGCTTTCGCATTGGACGATAACGATACGACACGATGTCGTGACGATATCGTCGGTGAAAATACAATATTATGGTGACAGCGAGCTGATCTGCAACGGAACCCCTCGATGGATAATAGTAGACTGGCCGTGTTTAGGCTAATTTTGATCAACACACGATTCTGATAACTAATTTAATAAAAGCTTGTGTTTCAAAATATATTTGACAACAACAATCTTATTTCAATTTGAAATGCCATTTTTGCGCGATTACCTTATATTTTAATAGTCTAATTGGAACCAAGATTTGTAGGCAAACTGTCTACATTGGGTAATCATAATACTTTTCGAAAAAAACCTACTTCGAAGTTAGGAATTTAAACGACGTTGTAGGTCTAACTATTCGAAACACACGTACGTATATTTTTTCGAAAGGAATAAGGTAACCTACCTAAACCGCATGTATCCGCGAGGTCTCAGTTCGGGGCGAACCACTAGTGTATTGTGTTAAGTAGGTATATCCCCAATACAAAATTTTATAATATTAGTGATCGGAACCATGTGCTGATGACAATGAGCCTAAACACGGCCAGTCTTCTATTATCCATCGAGGAGTTCGGTTGTCCACCATCCGTCTCCATTGTCAGATCACGTCGCTGTCACCATCATATTGTATTGTCATCGGAACTTGACAAGTGTGCCAAATTTCAGCTCAATCGGATATCGAAAAGTCACCCGTGAAATACTTATCATTGAGTAGGTAGTTCGTATGACCATTTCTGGTCTTTCTTCATCAGTTCCACTTCACCAATTGGCACTTTTTGAATGCACATGCTTGATTTGTTGCTGAAAATACAGAAATCTTTTTATGTGTGCCTATATAGTATTTGAGGAGTTCCCTCAATAACCTCGTGGATCCCATCATCAGATTTTCATGAAAATGGGACCAATTTGGAAGAATACCGTGTCAAGTAAAAAATAAATCAAAAATTACAAACGAATTGAGCACCTCCTTTTTTTAAGTCTGTTAATGGCCGATATTGTAATTACCTTCGGTCAACCGTAGCACTAGGGCTCGCTAAAATATATATTTATTTTGTGTTCAATGCTGTGTTTAGACAACCAAATACAGAGCAATTCATGTACGATCGTGCATTGCACAATTCACAGTCACAAAGCAACAACAATACCTAAGGGACAAGGCACAAAATATATAGGTAGAGTCCGCGCCACGACTGAAGTCCGATGGCCCTTTGAGGAACTAACGGATAAAATAGGTCGATTTTCGCTTTTGCACTCATTTCGGATAGAAACTGATTGTCGCTGGTCAACAGAGTTACAAAATCTGCGCTATTAGTAGCTTACCTTTCTCAGTATGTAAATGCCTTTACTCAGCTGTAACCGTTCTATTGTCTGCGTTACGTACGTCTGTTACGTAATCTGTGCACGTGCTTGTAAGCACTAGGACCTAGACTAGATCAGAGGTGTCCTACCTTTCGAATGATGTGGTCTACCATAATTCAAGTTATCTACCAGCAATGATAAAGCGAATAGGCTAGTGTTCCTATATGGAGGGTTTCTTGTTGAGGTATCATCATCATCATCATCGGCAGCTCAAATAATAGCCCACTGCTGGGTATAAGCCTCCTCCCTCAAACGCCACTCCAAACGGTTCTGTGCGATTCCCATCCAGGTTTTTTGTCTTTTTAGGGGGACCATATTACTAAGGTTCCGCTGTCCATCTGTCCGTTTGTCACCAGGCTGTATCTCATGAACCGCGATAGTTAGACAGTTGAAATTGTCACAGATGATGTATTTCTGTTGCGGCTGTAACAACAAATACTAAAAAACAGAATAAAATTAGTAGGTATTTAAGGGTCCTCCCATACAACAAAACGTGTTTTTTTGCCGTTTTTATAGATAATGATACGGAACCCTTCGTGCGCGAGTCCGAATCGCACTTGGCCGGTTTTTATTTTTTCCCTAAATATGTATAACTCCGGCTGTGTGTGTCATTTAACACGCTTGTGAGTAGTTTTTCGACGCCAGGCTTGTCCGGATTACAAACGATTTGATCATCAGAGTCTAAAAGCCATTTCCAAAGTAAAAGTCCAAAGAAAGGCACGACAGTCGGACAAGGGGCACAGCAATTGTTGGTCACGACTATCCTTTGTCTGCGTGAGTGATGGTACAGCGATGGTTTATGATTAATGGAGTGAACTTTCCAAGAAACTGGTTCAAATGCTTATTTGGTGTTTCTGAAAACTTACCGAAGACTATTACTAACAGTTATCTAAGAACTAGGTTTGACTCAGGATTTTCGTTTAGGTTTTCCTTTAAGTTTTTTTTTATACTACCTTGGTAGCAAAAACAAGCATACGGCCCACATGCTGGTAAGCGGTTACCGTAGCATATGGACGCCTGCAATACCAGAGGCATCACACGCGAGTTGCCGGCCCTTGAAAGAAATCCAAATACCCCTTTTGAAGAACCCCAGAATACTGTAGTCTCTTGAGTCCTTACCTCATTGGTATACCTTCTATTCGCACAAAACGTTTCAGTTCTACCTTTATAATGCGAACTGCTAAGGAGTGGAATACACTACCGTCGTCTGTCTTTCCTGAAAACTATAATCTGGGTCTCTTCAAGTCAAGAGTGAATAGGTGCCTTCTAGACCTTTGTGCTTCATCTTAGGCCACATCGTCACTTACCAACAGGTGAGATCGTGGTAAAACAAAGGTTTATCAATGTAAAATAAAAAAAAATAAAAAAACCTTTGGAAGTTGCATACAACAGTCAAATTCCGTCACTTTCTAACTTATTAAAGTTCAGGTAAGTTAGAAGGCGACAGAATAGCGCTCGCGGAAGTGAAAATCACGAAAAACAATTATTTGCCACGTGAAAAACCGACGCATCACGGAATCATACGTTCAACTTGAAGATGAAGTCTTTGCCAACATTTAAATGAAAGAAAAAGTACAAAATTCTAAGTCGTTTAGAAGTTGAATCAAATGTTCAGTCGAAAACAGCTGAACTTAGTTATTTATGTTCACATTATTAATGAAAAGGTAGAACATTTTTGTATGTTCACTCTACAGATAAAAGGTAAATGAATTACATACATATATATATATATATTTTACAGCACATACCATTCACTGCTCTATGAGTAGAAAGCCTCCAAATAAGACCAATCAGCTGCTGTATGCGCCTTAAACTATGATTAATTCATACTTCCGCGATTCGATTCGAACTAGGTATTTCCAGAATTGAGTCTACTCTTCAAGGCGAAGGACAGGGGGGTCGTTCAAGGTTATGTGGGCAGGTGAAGGCGGTACCTACCCTTGCTATCCATTCACCTGGGGGGTAACCATGAGCTCTTATAGCGATTCAGTTCAGAAACTATTCAGTACAAAATATCGGCTCCGTGATGTCCGCAAGTGTATTTAAAGGCACAATCGGAGAGGGTCTATAGACTTCTGCAATTCAAGTTATTGAACGATGAGGAACGTCAACGACGAACCGATATTTTCAACTGAATAGTTTTTGAACTGAATCGCTATAAGAGCTCAGGGTTACCCACCTGGACACAGGGCATCTGTTCAGCGTCCTAGGAGAACGTGACCTATGTGGCATTGCACTGCGCCCGCCAACTCGCATTTCTAGGACATACGTGTTTAAAAAAAAAGCGAACCCCTCCCCCAATCTTTGTTACTCGCTCGCTTATAATTTAGCTTTCAATTGGTAAAATATTTTTAAAATCGGTTCTGTATTTTTTGTGTTTATCTATTACAAACAAACAAACAAAATTGACATAGTAGTTCTGCGAACAGAAGACCTCGCGAGCACAAACTTGTGTTAAACTATGCAACATAAATAAATAACAATAAAAATAAAATAAATAATGCTGGACAGTCCAAGCTAAGCAGAGCTTGTGTTATGGGTACTAGATAACTGATATACTTAATACAATATATTACGTAGATAGATATTTTTTATTATACATAGAAAATACCCAGAACGTCCTGAACAAATATTTGGAATCGAACCCGCAACCTCCTGCGTCACAGGCTTTGCTTCGCCCGCCGCGCCACAGAGGTCGTCAAACATGTTGATCTATAATCGAAAAACAACAAATTAAAACCTGTATACCTACTAAGTTTCGTCCAGATCCATTCGGTTGTAAAATACGACCTGTAGAAGAGTACCAACAAACTGACAGTGGAAAGCAAATTGAATTTGAAAAGTTTCTGGCTGACATGGGCAAACATAGCTCAGGATCGTGATGTCTAGAAGGAGTGGGGAGAGGCCTTTACCCAGCAGTGGGACACAAAGGGCTAGAAATAGAATAGCATAGAAGTATATTATACCTAAGTAGTAGTGCACAAGATACATATTTGTACAAATCATCTGAAGACCAATTTGTTACAACACCACAATCACGTACGAGCTACGTTCTAACGTTTTTATGGAAAGATTCGGAACCTTTCAAGGGCAGCCGCAGTGTGATGCATGCACTGGACTAGTGCAGTGACGTTTTGTTTGATCTCGATGCGTCATTCCATTCGACTCAGCCATCAGTATTCATCAGACTTTAATTATAACTCGAATGACTGTTTTCTCGCATTCCGTCTCGAATTGTGGGAATCGATGTGGTGTCTTTTCATAGTGTTTATACTCGTCTACGGCAAAGCCAAAAGGAAGGGTTATGTTTTTAGCTAACTACCCATCCGTTTTTGATGAATGTTATCAGTTATCATCTTAAAATAATCTAGCAATTGTGTCATGATGGCAGTATTGCAATGTGTCTAAAACATTAGTTCTACGTCGTCGTTCGCTTTCACATGACACCTCACTTGATAGATAGATAGATAGAAAACACTTTATTGTACAACACAGAAAATAAGCTATTTTAAAAATTAATACATAAACTAAACACGGAAGTACAATGGGCGGTCTTATCGCTATAAGCGATCTCTGCCAGACAACCTTGGGATGGACTGGAATCCATCTTGATCTGACTGTCTAACTTTTATTTGTTTTACCCCCTCTTGGACCCTGATACCTCAACAACCCCCCGACCGATATTAGCTCATAAGACGAAACATACAATCGGAAACGGAGGTTTTCTGTTCTCAGGCCGGACATAACTCAAAATGATAGAGTATATTTGTATAAGCTTTTGTGAAAAAATATTTTTCAATACAAGTTTTTATAAAATTAGTGATCGTAACCGTGTGCTGATCAAAATGAGCCTAAACACGGCCTGTCTACTCTTATCCCTCGAGGAGTTCCGTTGTCCACCTTCCGTTCCGTCCACGTTCCGTCTCCATCATCAGATCAGCTCGCTGTCACCATAATATTGCATTGTCATCGGAACTTCACAGGTATGCAAAATATCATCCCAATCGGTTGAGGATAACTGCTTTAAAATTCAGTTGCAAGATTCCACCCGGACATACATTGCAAGTTAAATAAATGCTTGTAATGAAAGCATGCAGGCAATGATCGTTGGATCAGTGCGCAGTAGACCTCCCATGTCTTCGGTTATAGGATGGTTTCCTTTACTTTGTAGATCTACAATCATGACAAGAGCTTAGGTTTCGTATATGCGTTAGGCATTGTGTTTATTATTGATCACAAGCCAATTCTGTAAAACAATCGTCTTTCCGTAGTCATTCCATATGAGTGCTTCCGGCGACGCAATGCAAATTTATTATAAGTGCTGTGTTTGTAATGTTTGCATTATCAGAATCTAGTTAAGGAATCTGTGGTTAAGGCGCATACAACAGCCAAATTCCGTAACTCATAAATGTTCAGGTAAGTTACAGCGCTCACGGAACGAAAAGTAAGTGATGAAAAACAATTATTTGCCACGTGAAAAACCGTCGCATCACAGAATCATAATTTCAACTTTACGATTAAAGCCTTTGCCGACATTTAGGTGAAAGACAAAAGACGTTCAGAAGTTGAATCAAATTTTCAGTCGAAAACAGCTGCAGTTTTTTGTTTTTTTCACATGGTTAATGAACAGGTAGAACATTTTTGTACGTTCATTTTGCAGATAGAAGGTCAATGAATGTTTTTTTTTTCAGCTCATAGCATTGACTCCTCTATGAGAAGAAATACTCCAACTAAGGCCAATCAGCTGGGGTGCATCCGTATTGAGCCCATGGATTCATCCCACGAATATTTATTTCCGGATTCATACCAAAATTACTGCAGTTCTTAGATAATGTTTTGCTTTCGTTCTTATTGAGGTACTAGTCACTTATGTAATGTAATAAGTAATGTAATGTAATAATATCGATTAAATTTCAATTCAATTTCAAATCAGTTACAATTTATTTTAATCTTATATAAATTGTTGTTGCTGTGGTGTGTCCGGTATAAGAATAGACCCCTCCGTTTCCTCCCGTGGATGTCGTAAAAACCGACTACGGGATTACCCGGACTTGTTGATAAGATACGTTGTTATAAGATTTGTCCTGGCTGCTAGCTTATTATAGAATGTGTTATTACTGTAAGAAAGCGTTAGCCGAGTCAGTCGTGGGAAGCAATGGCGGCGATGAGCTCACCACTTGTCACGTTTATATTCCGCGATGGTGCAACCCAATGTGAAAAGAGGCCTATTGAGGCTCTGCCTTTCGGGGAAAACGGCAACGAAAATTTCATACAAATTCCATTGAAAATTACTTAGTTGCTAGTTGTGCAAAACAGGATATCCCCTTCTAATTCCGCATGTGACAGGCAAGTACGGAACCCTACAATGCGTGTAGACAGACAAGCAAATAGCCGCTTTAAAAAAAAGGATTATCCGTTATGAGAAGTAAGCTTTCAAAGAGAGGTATATATTGCAGTTTGGGTGACTGTTATCTCCTTAAACCTGATGGTCAGCAGCATCCACCAGAGTACTTAACAGATACAAAAAGCTTTTAGTGATCATCGTGTGAAGAGTCCACGGTCGGCCAATTTTTTGCCACTGTCGTTCAACGCTCAGTAATTCTTTTTTTTTTATGTATATGTATGTAATATAAATTGTAAAATATTAAATTTGCATTAACCACAGCGAAGTTTTATCTTCTTATCATAAGCACAAGGCCTGTAATGCTCTATAAGCACAGCATAATTTTGCTGACAATTGTGTAAACAGCAGTCTAACAAGCAGTCATAAAAAACACTTCACTAACAGTTTTGTGAAAGACAAGTCTATCGTGTAGGTACTTTATGTCTCAGGGTGGCGGGCACAGTTCAATGCCACATACGATGCGTCCTAGTTAGACGTGACCTATGTGATAATGCACTGTTCATAGGCAGGGGGTACCGCTTAACATCAGGTGAGATATCTGTTAGTTCACAAATTCCAAGTTGTTTAAAAAAATACCTAAGGTCTTGCTATTTTGCTTCTGAGTATTCTCGGGTGACTAACATACCAGTAACACAATGTGTTAACCATAAGTTTGATATAAAAACAGGTTATTAGGTCAAATTATATTAATTTACAGAAGTTTTAGGTAAATGTTTTTATCGTGTGACTGACCTAATTATTTAAAACCAACGATTAAAAAAACAACCAATTTTTATTAATAAAATTATCATTCATAATTGCCGTGGTTTGTCCGGTCTGAGAATATATACCCTGTCTCCTCGCGTGGATGTCGTCGTAAACGCCGACTAAGGGATTAAGTTGCTGATGAGGTAGGTTACCTACCTCGAATTCTATTAGGTAGGTACTATCTAGCTCATTAAAGTGTAGGTACTTATCCTATAAATTGCCTTATTTGCGAAAGAAACATTAAATTCGCTTCAGGCGTTTAGAAGCAGCAGGTATTTTTATCGTAAATCAAAAGTACCAATAACTTTAAAAAAATAAAGTAGTTTTTTACTATATTGCACGTCCATTTCATTTGTAGGGTTCCATAGTCATCAAGACTAACCCTTATAGTATCAAGTCCATCTACAAGAAAGCTGTAAATTGACATGAGTTTGTATTAAAAAAATTCGACCCTCCCCTACACGTAAAGTGGGGATGTTTTTTTCCTCGGCTTTCCCATGGTGTGGGGGTGTCGTTCAAAAGTATTGCGGGTGCGTGAAAAGCATTTTTCGATTCAGGGTTCCGCTTGCGAAATAATAAGCTTTAAAGTGCTAATTTTTGTTATAGAGTCAACCTGAGTCTAAGCAGTTATTTTTGGATATGAGAAAAAAATTACGGCAATAGTATATGTATAATAATGAAGTTAAAAGGAAAACTATCACAGCTAAGTCGAGTAGTAGTCGAACAACTTAGGTATAAAAAGTTCTTGCACAAGTAAAAAGCGAAGTTTCATACAAATTCCATTGAGATGAAGTTGTTACTTGTGCAAAACAGGATATCCCCTTCTAAACCCGCATGTGACGGGCAACTACGGAACCCTAGAATACGCGTGGCCCAACAAGCACTTGGCAACTTTAAAAAAAAACTAAAATTGTATTTATTTATTATCATTTATTTAGAACTACAAACAATTACACTCATTAAGTACACAACTAATTCAGCGTGGCAATGCAGCCAGCATCTCAGGGACGCTTCCGTCTGGTAGTGATTTGGATCAGTTTAGCTACCTTTAGATCGCTAGCAGCGGTCTTCAGGTAGCACAACTGTTTCATATGTATTTTGTACATACCTTGTATTAGTTCTTTCTGTAAATAAATGTATTTAACGTGTAAAAGATAATTACTTTTTAAGATTGTACTTTTTAATGTAATGTATGTTGTAAAAAAAATTGTTTCATTTCATTTCTTGTAGTACTAAATATCCGTTTATGATAACTGCAATAAAGTCCTCTCTTTGAAAGCCTACTTGCTTTCAAAGAGAGGACTTTATTACAGTTTGGGGACTAGCAGCAGCATCCACCTGAGTACCTAACATATACAAAAAGCTTTTAGTGATCATCGTGTGAAGAGTCCACGGTCGGCCAATTTTTTGCCACTGCCGTTCAACGCTCAGTGAGCTGCAATTAGCGCTTTGTGAAAGGAGGAAGCGATAAGCGGGAGCGATGTCTATTCTTAACACGCTTTTATTAGCTTGGGTTGTATCTATGTATGTAACTGAATCTTTGAGCATAATTTTCACCAATTTCCAGAAGTCTGATTAATTTGAAACTTTGCATAGAGAGAGAGAGAGAGAGAGAGAGAGAGAGAGAGAGAGAGAGTTAGAGTTAGAGTTGGAGTTGGAGTTAGAGAGAGAGAGAGATAAATCGAACTAAAAAATAAGAAATAAACTGATTGATTGTTCGATCTTCTACTACTGTAATATAAACTCTTTGAAATTGAAATTTATTTTCTATTTTTTAGTTCGGTTAGCTATAAAAGCGTGTTTTTTTTTTTTTTTTTTATATTATTTATTACGTAGTTCTTTCATCTATATACATAATAATATAGTTTGTCTGTAAGGGCGCGTTCACATAGATCGTCAGTTTTACAGGTCCGTTTAAACGTATATGTTATTAGCGTATGTAGTTGTACGAGCGAGTTCACACACATGACAGTATTCCGGATCGATTACTGGATCCGGAATACTGTATTCTTTGTGAACTCGCTCATACAACTAAATACGCTAATAACATATACGTTTAACCGGTCCTGTAAAACGGACGTTCTATGTGAATGCGCCGTCATCTATAGACACAATATAGTTCGATTATGTTTCGATCGAAATGTCACAAATAGTATTCTTGTAAACTGTCAATACAACGAAAATGTGGTTAGGTAGGTATATCTACTGGCCCCCCGAACTATTGTAAACTGTAACTCGGGGGGCAGGGTTCGTATCCACGCCCATTCAGGAGTCACTTTTTTTTTTTTTTTTTTTTCTACCAATGTAGCAAACAATCTTACGGCCCACCTGTTGGTAAGCGGTTACCGTAGCCTATGAACGCCTGCAATACCAGAGGCATCACACGCGCGTTGCCGACCCTTTAAAAATTTCCAAACACCCCTTTTGAAGAACCCCATACTGTAGTCGGTCGGGAAAAACTCAGCAGGGAGATCATTCCACAACCTGAGCGTTCGCGGGAGGAAGTATCACTTATGCATAGCTATTGTTTACATTCAGCGAAAATTAGAACACATCATTAATATTGATGTGCACACGACAGAAGCTGAAGAGAGTGGTGTAGTGATGGGACGGGTGCAGGAAAAAAAAGGTAGCTAGTGTTGCACCATAAATCAAACGACACAGCAAACCCTTGTTCGATACTATAAGTATAAGTATAAGTATAAGTATAAAGTTTATTTAGCTCTTCACTACTATTGTGGTATGACAAATGAAGTAATAAAGTAAAGTCCTTTTATGCTGCAAATACGTAACACCTGGTATATTTAAAAATTTCGTGTTAAATTAGTCGCTTCCGCTTATCACTGTATTGGACAAGTTTACAGTTAGGGTCCCTGACCAAATAGAGTCATCCGTCCGGACATGCGCATCGTGCCGCTATCGCGCAACCACACCGAATTTAACCTCATATTGTACTTATTTTAACTCTTTATTTACAGCAACAATAACACAACTTATACAAGCAGGCAATAATACTAAGCAGCAGTAAGTAGTAGTAAGCCTTTCAAAGTTGAGGGGAACCGGGGCCCTTCGCGTTTTCAAAATTCTTTTAGGGCGTCAAGTCGGAGCGATGCGTGACCCGAGAGCTGGCTCTTATCTTTTTTTTTTTTTTTTATACTACTTGAATAACGAAACAAGCAGATGGCCCACCTGATGTTAAGCGGTAACCTCTGCCTATGAACAGTGCATTACCTCATAGGTCACGTTCACCTAGGACGCGCCCTATGTGGCATTGCACTGCGCCCGCCACCCTGAGACATAAAGATGAAAAGTATCATGTGCCGCCAGCATCTTAGAGACGCTTCCGTCTGGAAGTGATTTGGATCAGTTGACCTACCTTTAGATCGGTCTCGGCCCTGAAGACCGCTGCTAACGATCTTAAAGGTATTCTAGGCATTATTTTTAAATTTTGTACATAGGTACCTACTTGTATTAGTTGTATTATTATTTCTTTAAATAAATGTAGGTCAAAATACAAAATATTTACCTAGGTTTAAAACATGAAGCTATCTATACCTAGAAAACCGGAAATTAGTGATCGGAACCGTGAGCTGATCAAAATGAGCCCAAACACGACCAGTCTACTATTATCCATCGAGTATTTCCGTTTTCCACCTTCCGTCTCCATCATCAGACACTCGCTGTCACCATAATATTGTATTGTCATCGGAACTTGACAGGTATGCAAAGTTTCAACTTAATCGGTTTGTTGGAACTGGTTTAAAATGAAGTAGCAAGATTGTCCTCATAGAGAGGAAAGCATTAGTTAGGTATTTTTTTTCTTTTTCCATAACATGTTTTTCTAAAGTAGTAATCGGAACCGTGAGCTGATCAAAATGAGCCCAAACACGGCCAGGCTACTATAAACCATCGAGGAGTTCCGTTTTCCACCTTCCGTCTCCATCATCAGATGCTCGCTGTCACCATAATATGGTATTGTCATCGGAACTTGACAGGTATGCTAAGTTTCAACTTAATCGGTTTGTTGGAACTGGTTTAAAATGAAGTAGCAAGATTGTCCTCACAGAGAGGAAAGCATTAGTTAGGTATTTTTTTTCTTTTTCCATAACAAGTTTTTCTTAAGTAGTAATCGGAACCGTGAGCTGATCAAAATGAGCCCAAACACGGCCAGGCTACTATAAACCATCGAGGAGTTCCGTTTTCCACCTTCCGTCTCCATCATCAGATGCTCGCTGTCACCATAATATTGTATTGTCATCGGAACTTGACAGTTATGCAAAATTTCATCTCAATCGGTTGAAGATAACCAGCCTTAAAATTCAGTTGCAAGCTTTGACCCGAACATACACACTTTACGTACAAACATTGCAAGTTAAATAAAAGCTTGTAAAAAAGCAATCTCTTCCAGACATCCTGTGAAAAGACGACGTCGGGCGAGTGGCCGGCTCGATTCCCGCTGCGGGACAAATGTTTGTATGATCTGCAAATATTTGTTCCGGGTCTGGGTGTTATGGTACCATGGTACTCGTAGTTTCTGATACCCACGAGGGAATCCTAGCGTGGTGTCAGTCAGGACTATGTGTGTGACTGTTGGGTGTTATGTAAAGTGTATCTACCTTCTAAAGGCTACTTGATTCTCTTTCCCATAAAACCTTCCCATTTCGCCAAACGACAGCAGGTGGTTTGTACCCGAAGAAACTTGATGCGATGCCACATGCCATTGTAATCATATGAGGTGGAAAAGAAGCCGTTCAGTTCCATGATTCGCCATTTTTTTTTTTTTGCTTTCTTCATCGATCGGCTGTTCAGGTAAAAACTTAATAGCCGTTGATTTCACGAATTCAAGAACAACGGCAAAGTTTTTTTTTTACAACTTTAATTACGGAACAAGCATATGTTCCTCCTGAAAGCGTTAACCACTGCCTTTAACAAAGCATTACCACACGTCCACCTAGGATGTGCCCTATGTGGCATTGCACTGCGCCCGCCTTCCTGAGACATAAAGATGAAAAGTCTCATGTACCTGTAATTTCACCGGCACCCATACCCTTCCAACCGAAACACTGTAGTGCGAGCACTACTGCTTTGCGGCAGACATAGGGATGGAAGTAGTACTTTCCTGGACGAACTTTTTCAAAAAAAAGCTCTTCTACTACAAAATACTGCACAGTCTTTATCATCAGCAGCGTGATCCTGGAAACGGCTGGATGCATTTCCACCAAGCAGCTAAGAACCATCTCGTGAACACCACTATCATAAAAAAAAAAAAACGCATTGAAATAAGAGCACCTGTTTTGGAGCTCTGTGGTAACAAAGAAACATGCCATACAGACACTATGGACTCATACTTATTATAACACCCGTTTTTTAGGCGGGGGTTAAGATGACGCATTGGAAATTTTGGTGGCAGGGATCTAGATTTTTCTCAGCAATAACAATACATACAGTTGTGGTCATATAATTAAGAACGATTTGAAGTTCTAGAAGTTTTTTATTTAAATCGTATCATACACAGAGATGTGTACCTTCTGAGAAGCAACTAGTTATGTAATATAATAGTCACATTAATAGAGCAACCTGACTTAAGAATAAAGTATGAAATCGCTAACTATTTTTTGCACATTTTATTGATTTTATCAAAGTAACACATTCAAATAGTACTGAAACTGGACAAATAATTAAGAACGATTTATTTAACTACTCGGGAATTGTTTTGTATGACACTTAGATTTAAAAAATCACAATATTATGTAGCACAGGAAACATAAAAAGAAATTTAATAAATATTTAACTAAAATTAATAGTTAATAGCATATCCACGGCTTTTAATTACAGCTTTACACCGGCGAGGCAAACACTCTATTAATTTTTGACATTTCGCAAGAGAAATAGAGTTCCATTCTTCTAAAAAAACGTCATACAGCTCTCTTAAATTTCCACACTTTGTATTGAAACCTTTTTCTTTACTTCAAACCACAGATTCTCTATTGGGTTTAGATCTGGACTGTTAGCAGGCCAGTCTAAGACAGAAACTAATTGCGCTGTAAGAAATTCCTTTACGGTGCGTGCAGTGTGCTTTGGATCATTGTCATGCTGGAATGTCCAAATGACCGGTAGAACGTCTTCAGCGTATGGTAACATTGTTTTTTCCAGTATATTTTTGTATTGGAACTGATCCATGTTACCTTCTATCAACTTTACAGGTCCTACACCATGTCCAGAAAAGCAACCCCAAATTTTCACATTTCCACCACCGTGCTTTAATGTAACTTTCGTGTACTTTGGGTCGAATGCTGTATTCGGGGGACGTCGTACATATCGTTTTCCATCAGAACATACTCTGTTTATTTTCGTCTCGTCAGAAAAAAGTAAATTTTTCCACTGTTGCACAGTCCAGTTTTCATACTTTCTCGCAAATGCAAGCCGGGCTTGCCTGTGGCAAAGTTTTAACATGGGTACCTTTCTTGCTATCCTACCGTGCAATTTTTATTCTACCAAACGTCTTCGAATAGTGCGTGCTGAGATTGCTGAAGGGTTGTTTTCACCAAAATATTCTTTTCTAAGCTCATTGGACCCTTTAAAAGGATTTTGTTTTGCCATACGAACGATGTTTCGGTCATCTCGAGGAGTTGTTTTTCTCTGTTTAGGTACACGTGGAACATTCGAAGTAGTTTGATACGTAGCAAAATGCTTTACAGCGTGGAAAACCATCGTTTTTGAACATTGCAGATGGTCGGCTATCTTTTTATAAGAGCAATTCTTCCGGCGAAGTTTTATTATTACTTCCCTTGTAGATTTATCACAACTTTTATTTTTTCCCATTGTTTTTTCTAAAGAAGCAATCACCTTTAATCTTTTACAGCACATAATGGCGCCAAAATTATACAAACAGTAACTAATCGACTGAGTGTTCTCTATTTAACTTTGAATAAAGGTATAAACTACTTAGCGTTCTTAATTACGTGACCAGCCAGTAATAAGGAATACTTTGTTTAAAAGTAGTGTAAAAAGTTTGCCTATTGATTTTTAGCCAATCATGTGTATCAATGAATACAGTGGTAATATGGAAATGTTTTACGATACCGAGAGAAATAAAACCAAATGCATACAATTAGTTTTGCATCTTAGTTGGAAAAAATCTTCGCTTTATATCAGCGTTCTTAATTATATGGCCACCACTGTATATGAAAGTGATATTTGGTGACCTAATTCTACATATCACTGACTTTATTTTAGTAGTATAATTACACGATTGGTTAACTTTTATACTGAGAAAAAATATCAAAGAAACCTCTTTTAAAACAGAGATTTTAATTTTACAAGCAAACGGGACGGATTTATGCCTCTTAACTTTCTAGGTAGATTCAAACAAACACACAATTTAATAGTAGTTGTTTTTTTAAAAACTATTAGTCTTTTTTAATTTAAAGGAAAAAAAACGTTTTTGGCTTATATTAAGATAGATAGATAGATTAACTCTTTTTAAAAGGTTTCCCAACCACGATAGTTTCAATTCTGTAGATTAACTCTTTATTGATAACCACACAGAAACAATACAAAAATAAAGATAACATATAAAAAAAAGGCAAAACAATGGGTGGCTTTGTCCCTGAGAGTGATCTTTTCCAGGCAACCTTTGGATGGAACGAAATGAGCAAAGCTGTAATGTACATACATACTTACATAGGCACACGCCTTTTTCCCCAAAGGGGTAAGCAAAGCCTCAATGGACCTCTTTTCACCGTGGGTTGCACCATCGTGGAATATAGACGTGACAAGCGGTGAACACATCGCCGCCATTGCTGTCACGACTGACATCGGCTAACGCTCTCATCCAGTAATAACACATTCCAAAATAAGCTAGCAGCCAGTTAAGTTTTCAGCGTATCTTATAAGAAATCCTATAGGAAATAATAGTTTATCGAGGCGAAGGTAAACCTGTCATTCAAACTTGAATCCTTCACAAAAACAAATAAAATCCAGTATCCAGCTGCACAGTGTCTGAATAAAATAGTTTTCATCCCATCTATTCGAAAAGGACGACTGGGTTCGCCTTTAAGTGCACCCAACGGTGGTGTTTTCTATGAGAAACTTTTAGCGGGCAGTAATGAGTTTTCCGGCGCACTTATTAAGTTCCTAATTCAAAAAGTGCGCGGCAAAGATAATTGCGGCGCACTTATTGAATTTGGAACCAGCGCCAAATAATTCGAACGCAAATATTGTTTGAATAAATACTGGCTGGTACGACGGCCCAAAACCCAAAAAAAAAACCCAAAAAAAACACACAAAAACACAAAACACAAAAACACAAAAAAAAACACAAAACACACAAAAAACACAAAACACAAAAAAAACACAAAAACAAAAAAAATACACAAAAAATACAAAACACAAAAAACACAAAACACAAAAAAACACAAAAAAAACACAAATAACATAAAACACACAAAAAACACAACTCAAAAAACACAATACAAAAAAAACACAAAAAAAGCACAATACACACAAAAAACACAAAACACAAAAAAAAAACACAAAAAAAAACACAAAAAAGCACAATACACACAAAAAACACAAAACACAAAAAAAAACACAAAAAAGCACAAAACACAAAACACAAAAAAACACCCAAAAAAACACAAAAACACAAACACAACAAAAAAAACACAAAAAAACAACCATTAGTTTTATTAAATAATAATATTACAATAACATTGAGGCGCCTTTTATTTTCTCATAGTGGGTGATGAAAAGCAGAGTGTATCACACGGGCGCAACATATATTTTTGGCTCGGGCGACGTACTTTGAATCCCTCGCTACGTTCAGGATTCTACTAAAGAATCCCTCGCTACGCTCGGGATTCTACTCTAGAATCCCTCACTTCGCTCTGGATTCAAAAAGCGCCCTCGCCGTAAAAATATTATGTTGCTCCCTTATGATACAATCTACTATTAAGTGTTCTCCAGTGAAGCTGGTAATGCCGGTGTACCAGTGAGATGTAGCATAGCTTAGTATAGCTCCGAGCTAGCTTTGTTTCAGCATAGTCAGCACCTTTTATACGTCCACTGCTGCACGAGGCATTTTTTTTTGTTTTTAACTATGCTATGCCGCGTATAGGCATAGAAATGTACCTACACCGTTCATAATAATAATTTCTGATAAACCTACTGATGTTTTAATCAACCAACATTTTGACGATCAAAAAGAGTTAAACGTACTTTTATTGTTTTCATTTTATTCGACCCTATGTTACGGCACGATGTATTGCCAGACAGCGACAGAATTACACGTTAGAAGAGACCGGCAATGTTTAGGCGAATATCGCATTAAACGCTTATGCGAGTTGAATTGCACTTTGTTGCGTCCCAGTAAGAGTCGCTATTTTTTTTTTTTTTTTTTGTGAAGTTGGCCTTTACTTGTTCTATTACTTATTCTGTGCCTCAGCAGTTAGGTTACCGACGCTAGGAGGGGTGCCCCGCTAGCCGCTAGGGCGCTTACAAACAAAGTTTGCGTCTATTTTGGATAACTTCTCGTCAAACTACATTCAATTTTGTATTCAAATTCGCCCGTGTCACTGGTTGTTTTTTCTTGGTAATCTTGTAGTAATTAGGTTCATAAAGAAGTGGTACCCTCGTCGAGCCAGTTACCGGGGACCAGTGGGACCGAGGTGACCCTTGTCGTCTAGACGTAAAAGCGATCATAATCGTGTACGTAGGTATGTTGGCACGGTCGCTATATATTCAAACTAATAAAAAGCCTGAGGGAATTCAAATGTGAAATTTAACGATCCTATTATGTTATAGATATACGTAGGTTGTGGAGGGTGCGCCTGCTAGTATCTATGTCATCGTTCGTGCAATTTGAAGTGTATGTGAACACTTAATAGGGTTCGAAGTGCAATGGTAGAAAGCACTTTCTGTGATTTTTGATGGTATTGCTGGAAACTTTATGGTGCTTACGCTGGTTCATATAAAGTTGGGTCCACACTAGTATCATCTTGAATTTTAAAATCAGAAATCAGGCGTATCGTATCGAGTATTTGTATCCTGAGTGGGGACACCCATTTCGACCATATCGTATCTCTCACCGTGGCATGCCAAAAACCACGTCCATACTTACGATACTGTATCTTGTCAGCGTGTCGCCAACGAGTGTCATCATGAGTAGACGCTTAATTTTTTCTATGATCCTGGTCTCCAAATCTCCCGTTCCTCGTATCTTTTCATTCAAACAACAACTCTCATTCAGTTCACCCACACAATTCAGTCACACACGTTCAAACTTGTCTAATCGTGTATCGGCATTGCGTATCCCCTTTGATGAATCTCACTAACAGTCCGGGCAATCCCTTAGTTTGCTTATACGACATCCACGGGAGGAGACGGAGGGGTCTATTCTTAGGCTGGACACACCACGGCTAACAAACACAGCGCGCGCTTTATCATCGGACAAACGCACATACACAAACGCCTATTCGTCAAAGTTGATTACGAGAATTGTTGTTCAGATCGGCCATAAAGCTTGGCGCAGCTAGAGGTGTCCGGAGTATATCCAGTAGTGGAGAGCGCGCCTGATCTGGTAACTGGGCCACCGTCCGCGGCTCCAATCCTCGCTGCAGTGTAATTGTTGTTCAGACCGGCCATAAAGCTTGGCGCAGCTAGAGTATCCGGAGTATATCCAGTAGTGGAGAGCGCGCCTGATCTGGTAACTGGGCCACCGTGCGTGACTCCATTCCTCGCTGCAGTGTAATTGTTGTTCAGACCGGCCATAAAGCTTGGCGCTGCTAGAGTATCCGGAGTATATCCAGTAGTGGAGAGCGCGCCTGATCTGGTAACTGGGCCACCGTCCGCGGCTCCAATCCTCGCTGCAGTGTAATTTTTGTTCAGACCGGCCATAAAGCTTGGCGCTGCTAGAGTATCCGGAGTATATCTAGTAGTGGAGAGCGCGCCTGATCTGGTAACTGGGCCACCGTCCGTGGCTCCTTTCCTCGCTGCAGTGTAATTGTTGTTCAGACCGGCCATAAAGCTTGGCGCTGCTAGAGTATCCGGAGTATATCCAGTAGTGGAGAGCGCGCCTGATCTGGTAACTGGGCCACCGTCCGTGACTCCATTCCTCGTTGCAGTGTAATTGTTGTTCAGACCGGCCATAAAGCTTGGCGCTGCTAGAGTATCCGGAGTATATCCAGTAGTGGAGAGCGCGCCTGATCTGGTAACTGGGCCATCGTCCGCGTTCCATTCCTCGCTGCAGAGTAATTGTTGTTCAGACCGGCCATAAAGCTTGGCGCAGCTAGAGTATCCGGAGTATATCAAGTAGTGGAGAGCGCGCCTGATCTGGTAACTGGGCCATCGTCCACGTTCCATTCCTCGCTGCAGAGTAATTGTTGTTCAGACCGGCCATAAAGCTTGGCGCTGCTAGAGTATCCGGAGTATATCCAGTAGTGGAGAGCGCGCCTGATCTGGTAACTGGGCCATCGTCCGCGTTCCATTCCTCGCTGCAGAGTAATTGTTGTTCAGACCGGCCATAAAGCTTGGCGCAGCTAGAGTATCCGGAGTATATCAAGTAGTGGAGAGCGCGCCTGATCTGGTAACTGGGCCATCGTCCGCGTTCCATTCCTCGCTGCAGTGTAATTGTTGTTCAGACCGGCCATAAAGCTTGGCGCAGCTAGAGTATCCGGAGTATATCAAGTAGTGGAGAGCGCGCCTGATCTGGTAACTGGGCCATCGTCCGCGTTCCATTCCTCGCTGCAGAGTAATTGTTGTTCAGACCGGCCATAAAGCTTGGCGCAGCTAGAGTATCCGGAGTATATCCAGTAGTGGAGAGCGCGCCTGATCTGGTAACTGGGCCATCGTCCGCGTTCCATTCCTCGCTGCAGAGTAATTGTTGTTCAGACCGGCCATAAAGCTTGGCGCAGCTAGAGTATCCGGAGTATATCCAGTAGTGGAGAGCGCGCCTGATCTGGTAACTGGGCCATCGTCCGCGTTCCATTCCTCGCTGCAGTGTAATTGTTGTTCAGACCGGCCATAAAGCTTGGCGCAGCTAGAGTATCCGGAGTATATCAAGTAGTGGAGAGCGCGCCTGATCTGGTAACTGGGCCATCGTCCGCGTTCCATTCCTCGCTGCAGTGTAATTTCCGCTCGATGCGTGGTTAATGCTCCTCGCTATATTTTCGTCTGTTTTTACGCTGAAATCCTACTGTATTTGGTAGGATTTCATACAACAATTTACTGTATTTGTACTATTTAAGGTAGGTAGTAATAAGTTTGACAAAGCCCCTGAACAGCTGCATTTTTTTAATTATTTGTTCTTGTTCAATTTATTTGCTGTCATGGCTTTTTACAGCAGCTTTTAATTACTATTTTACAAGCTTTATATTAACTTGCAATGTATGTCCGGGTGGTATATGTATGTCCGGGTGGAATCTTGCAACTGAATTTTAAAGCAGTTATCCTCAACCGATTGAGCTGAAATTTGGCATACCTGTCAAATTCCGATGACAATACAATATGATGGTGACAGCTAGCTGATCTGATGATGGTGGACAACGGAACTCCTCGATGGATAATAGTGGAGCCGTGTTTGGGCTCATTTTGATCGGCACACGTTTACGATCACAAATTTTATAAAAGCTTGTATTTAAAAAAATATTTTTCCCAAAAAACTTACTTAATTAATTTTAATGTTATATTTGTCATTATTCTAAATGACTTTTTTAAATTGGATGGTTTACTTTAAATTGAAGTGACTAAGTGTTCCCTGTGATCCTAAGGTATAAATATAAGAATATGAATTCTTGTAATTTTAAGGTATATTGTAAGGATTTAGGACTGGAATAAACGATTGTGATGGAGAACCATTTCACTAAGCACATAGGCAGGGAATCTGTCATAACCACCAAGGCTCTTAAGTTTCTTGTTGAAAAATATCTATTTGAATACAAGCTTTTATGCTTGTGATCGGAACCATGAGCTGATAAAACTGAGCCAAAAACGGCCAGTCTACTATTATCAATCGAGGCGCTCCGTCTTCCACCTTCCGTCTCCATCGTCAGCTCAGCTCGCTGTCACCATAATATTGTCTTGTTTTTGGAACTTGACAGATCGGTTGGAGGAAATGGTTTAATGGTGCAAGATATGTCCCAAACATAGTTTTTTTTTTTTTTTTTCTTTGGTGTACCATTTTTTACCACGATCTCACCTGTTGGGTAAGTGACGATGTGACCGACGATGGAGCACGAAGGTCTAGAAGGCGCCTATTCACTCTAGCCTTGAAGAGATTATAGTATCAGGAAAGACAGACGGCGGTAGTGAATTCCACACCTTAGCAATCCTTAGATTTGCGTGAAGTTAAATAAAATCCTGTAATAAAATGCTTTATCTTGTTTAAAAATATTGAGTCCGTAGAATAGCGACATCTTTTTGGTTGCTTTTAAAAGCAAAAGGAAAGAGTTCCTATAGAATCCTTGCAATTTAAATCCAGCGCTCGCAGCGCTTTTTTGAATTACCTCCCGCCTTTGACGTGGCTTCGGCTCTTGGGAGCAGAGAATTAAACCACTGGAGGGCAATTCTCGGATTGTAGAGATTATCTCTAATTAGAGATAATGTCGAAGCATGAATGTCTACAAAACATGTCACGAAATTGTCACAATAACCATGAAATCGTATTCGATTTGAATGATTTTGGTTGACTTATGTCTATCTGTGACATCACGAGAATAGTAAATTAAGATTTTATTCGACATTCGCCATCTTTTTTCGACATAGTTTTAATTCGACTTAATCTCTAAAGCACGAGAATTGCCCTCCTGGAGGCCAATTCTCGGATTGTAGAGATTATCTCTAAATTAGAGATATTGTCGAAGCATGAATGTCTACAAGAAATGTCACAATAACCATCAAATCGTATTCGATTTGAATGATATTGGTCGACTTATGTCTATTTGTGACATCACGAGAATAGCAAATTAAGATTTTATTCGACATTAGCCATCTTTTTTCGACATATGTCTAATTCGACTTAATCTCTAAAGCACGAGAATTGCCCTCCTGGACGATATCAATCTCCACATAGAAAACAGAGTCGCTTTAATCGTCTGTCTGTCTGTACATCCGCTCACTCCTAAACCACGCAACAGATTTTGATAAGGTTTTCACCATCAGTTAGATAATTTTTCACGGATGTTTTATATATAACTAGTCACCCGCTCGGCTTCGCACGGGCAGTCACTTAACTTTTTCTTCTTCGCGCCACGACCTCTGTGGCGCGGCGGGCGAAGGTTCGCCTGCGACACCGCAGATTGCGGATTCGGAACAAAAATATTTGTACGATCTGCAGATATTTGTTCAGTGTGTTCTGGGTATTTTCTATGTAGTAATAAAAAAAAACTATGTAATGTATTAAGTATATCAGTTATCTAGTACCCATAACACAAGCTCTGCTTAGCTTGGGGCTAGATAATGTTCTTTGAACTGTCAAGCATTATTTATTTTATTTATTTATTTATTTCCACCACTAGTGTGATATAGATATTGCAAAAACGGTAGTCCCGTATCTAAATCGTGCTGTCTCCTTTTCTTGGTTAAATGCAAGTCCTTCCGTGGCCTAGATTCCAGTGCGGCTTAAAATATATTTGCATACTGAAATATAGCCCGTTCTGTAGAAAAAGCTCCTTTGTAAAGTCAGTTTCTTTTTACGCTGCAAGCCTTTGTTTAACTTGCAATGTTTGTATGTATGTTCTCAGGTCAAATCTTGCAACTGAATTTTTAAGCAGTTATCCTCAACCTTGACTTGAAATTGTGCATACCTGTCAAGTTCCCATGACAATACAATATTATGGTGACAGCGAGCTAAAAATCAAATCTAAGATTGGTAATTTTGCGTTATACCCCACCTTAAGATGAAACTAATTTTGTTTTTATAATTGCAGGTACCTAATACATCATTTGCCAGTCTTCAGCGAGTCTTAACTCGTCGAGGACGAGGAGTGAGTAGACCTTACCATAACCATAGAGTACATGAACACTCTTCTTACAGGTACTTCTGAGAGAAGTATCCTTGCGCCAATGTCAAGTATCTTGTAGTGGTATAATATAAATGAAATGGCTTTATTTTTCAAAAACCGGGTGTTTGGGAAACTTATAATAGTTTTTAGAGTTTACTCCTTAAGGTGGGGTATAACGAAAAATTACCAATCTTAGATTGGATTTTTAACTGACTAAATCTACTGATACTACGTTATAATACCGAGGGCGCTCACACCCAGACAGAAACACGATAGAACAACATTTTCTCGATAATATAAAAAACACAAAGCTACCTATACTACTTTTGGCTAGTATCGATTGTTTGTCAATATGGTGCAGATTATTGGGTCAAAAATTGGATAAATAAGATTAATGCAATAAAACGGAGGGATCACCCTCGGGGTTTTTAAGACCCGCGACCCGTGCACCCACTGGCTTCACCCACCGGTGGGTGTAGGGGTAATTCCTGTTTACCCGTGTACCCACTGCGATATGGTTGGAATTAATTATCGATGAAAAAAATAAAATAATAATACGATAAGTTCGATGTTAAAGAGAAAAATAATACAAAAAGTTTTAAACCTCGTTATATTATTAGACCTATTTATCCAATGTACCAGGCTAGCAGAAAAATGCAGGAGTAATCGAGACTTATGTGGATAACACCGCGAGGCGCAGCAGCAATGCAAAGATTTTTTATCGAATGTACCAGGGGAGCAGCAGAATGCAGGAGTAATTTGATAAACGATTATATTCCCACGGGATTTAGACCTATGCGGGAAACAACGCGGGCGCAGCAGTTAATGCGAAGATGTCATGCTTAGGGTTGCAAATAGAAAAAAAACTAAATGTTTTTTTTCAAATTCATGAAAAAAAACATGAAAAAAAACCTGGCACCATTGTTTTTTTTCTAAATAAGGTTTTTTTTCTAATACGACAATAGCGGTTTTTCATGGTTTATTTACGTAAGTAACTTAAAACTAATCAAGATTAATTAATTAGGTACGTACATTTTATGTATGTTGTAACAAAATTATTCTAAAAAACTATCAGCATCACTGCTGCTAGTCCTAACACTAGTTCTGTCATCGTCAGAATTTTCTGGTTCTTCGGACGATACAGAGTCTTCTAAGTCCATAACTGTTCCTCCTTCTGGTTCTTCTGGTATAGATTCTCTAGATCTGGTAAGATTTTCAGACTGCAGTTTTAAGTTGTGAGCTATATATACAATTTTACCAGCTCTTTCATTTGTAAGCCTATTCCTTTTTTTTCGAGGAGAGGCGGTGGTGTTGCCAACAGTAAATGGCGATTACTACCATTACAGATTTCATTAATGTTATTTTTATAAAACCGGAATATAAGTTGTTAACATAAAATCTAAAACTATCGTTTAAAAGTATTAAGGGGCTAGTCCTTGAAAATGACACTTCGAATTTTGACACTATTCCATTATCTGTGACCTCCACCTTGCGGTGGGATTTGGAACTAATTAGGTAAACAAATCTCTCAACCGTACAATTGTGTAGAAAACGCATTACTTGTTTTGTCAATAACATCATTGAATTTTTGTTCTGTACGTAATCAGATAAATGTAAAAATAAAATAAATGTATACTACCTACACAATCGTTGCTTGACTGACTGACTCGGTCACTGACTATCAACGCGAAGTCTAAACCCTAGGTCATAGAGACCTGAAATTCACATAGGTACATTTCTTAATTTATGTGGTATAGCGGTGCTCTAAGAAAGGAATTTCCGAAATACACACCCTAAAGTGGTGCAGCGGGATGTTGAAGTTTGAATAGCAAAAACTACTCGCGGGCGAAGTCCCAGGCGTTCCACTACTGGATACTTGAGGAATCTCTGTGCACATATTGTGTTTTACATATTATGCTGTGTCAGGTTTCGTTATATTTTATAACAGTTTTATTCGTTTTATTTTACCCCAAATAGACAAAGTGGTCAAGAACTTCAATAACTGTACCAATATGGGTGCAAAGTTAGTATTTAAAACCATCATAACCGAATCGCAAATGAACATGGTCAAGAAAGGAACAAACCCACAAAAACAACCAAAAAATACAGGACCACAAAAAAACAAAATTAAATCAAAAACACCCTAAAAACTCTCACAACCTAAGAAGGTTTGTACCTCTAAAAACCCCTTCCAACTCCTAAAAACATAGGGTTTAGCCTATTCTACCTCCCTAGAGTTCATACAAGTCTTAAACTTTAAGAAACAATTAAAACCTCGTACAAACCCATACAACCCAATTTAAACCGGTATTGAACGACGGACCTTGCTCAGGAAAATACCTTGGGAAGCGGGATTTTTCCCAGCAAGGCCCAAATTAGATCGTTTTCTCCGCCTCAAAACTCACTATTCTGCCAAACTTCCTGCTGATGTTTTTTTCCATATGAACTTTCATCCACTAATATACCTACCTTGCTTGTTTATATTAATTTGAATGTGTATGTGCGCCTACTTTTTGTCGATTGTACCTATTCAACCTTTGGAGGTTTTTAAGGTACAATATTATAATTAAATGTGTAAAATATATTGAGTATGAAAAACATAAAAATAAAAAAACCTACACGTTTAGGGCTGTTTAAAAAAACGCTCATGCAGTGATTTTATTATTTAAAACTATTAATTTAATCCTATTTCGTCAAAATACATAGTAACAGTTTTTCGAGTTATTTTGTACAGAAAGACGGATAAAGAAACAAATAAATTATATAGGTACCTACAAACTATGTTGGAAGAAATACACGTAATTGAAACATACTGAACATCTACAAAAAAAAAAACGGCGCGGCGAGGACGTTGCATTTGACATGCCTAGTAAGATAATTTTCAAACATTTATCGTCTTCTAAATTCTAATTTCCAGTACTAACCACAGTATAAATAATAGTACCTACTTCTTGAAACATGCCATGAATTTGTTTGGCGTCTTTATGAAAGGATTATAGGAAATTCAAACCCTAAAATCAATGGTGTTGACGACCTCTGTGGCGCGGCGGGCGAAGGTTGGCCTGCGACGCAGGAGGTTGCGGGTTTAATTCCCGCCTCGGAACAAATATTTGTGCGATCGCAGATATTTGTTCAGGGTGTTCTGGGTATTTTCTATGTTTAATAAAAAATATCTATCTATGTATTATATTGTATTAAATATATCAATTATCTAGTACCCATAACACAAGCTCTGCTTAGCTTGGGGCTAGATAAAGTTGTGTGAAATGTCCATTATTATTATCATTACTATTATTTAATATTAATTGGGGTCATAAAGTTTGGATGTATTGTTTGTTATTCTATTAAAATTTAAAATTAAAGCGGGCTCCCGTACAAGAAAAGTGATTTTAACAAACGCGAAAAGGGATACCTTGGTCCGTAATAGGTAGACACAAAAAAAAATACAAAAAGTGTGTTATACGTAGGTATGTACCTAGGGGAAAACAAACATGTTTATATTTACTTGCCTTATTTTTATTAATCATCATCATCAGCCCAGCTGGAAATAGAACATGTCCATAGAATGGCACGACAACTGGTCTTGAGCCGCGTCCGTCCACAGACTTCCCGCGACCTTTATAATGTTTGGTACATCGGAAGTTCCCCTCCTACACTGCGTCGTCCGGTTGTTGGTCGCCACTCGAGGACTTTATTTCAGTCATCTTAATTAGTGCGTGTTGCCAGAGATGACTTACGTGACTGAGACGTGATCGCTAACTATCACACACACAAAAGCTCAAAGTATCACATCGGGTTATGCATGGAGAGAGCTATGCTATTACCATCAGTATACAAATACGTAGTCTGCGACAACCGTAACTACAAGAAGTATTGTTACGAGATATTCGCGCCTAAAGTTTTTTATCTTAAATTAGTGATCAGTCAGTGATTTTGTAAATATTTATCTGTTATGATTTTGATCTGTACGATCGCTACGATCATTCCCTTTAAAACAGTGTTTATTATATCGTGATAACATTAATGATTTTTTATTATTTAGTAAATAATAGTTGTCTAGTGCAACATTATTTTAGAACGTGCTTAACCTAAGCATGTGCGCCGTATGTAACATAGTTACTGTTCGCATGTCTAGAGATTTTGTTACGGTGTTCAGCAAACGGAATATGCTCAAGCTTTACCAATCTTATGTGCGGTAACATAGCTACTAACTCAGTTATACACCTAATTAAGCTGGGAGAAAAATAAAATAACTGTAAGTAAGACCACAGAATAAATAACACAAAAGAACAGAAGGCTCACATCGTGAAAAAAAAATTACGAACCTTGCTGGGACGCAACAAAGTGCATTTCAGTTTGCATAAGTGCTTAGTGCCTAGCGGGATATTCACCTAAACATTCCCGCATTCTTCTGATGTTTGAATCTTTTTATTTGTGTTTTATATATATATACATGTATAAATATTTTTTTATAATTATATACCTGTTAATATTCTTTGTATTTTTGAATTTTAAACACAAATTAAATTAAAATTAAATGACTATTCCAAGTATATTCGGTACAAATTTAATCTGCGTAATGTTTTTTATTTCGAATGGAATTAAAAAAGATTTAAACTTTTGTTTTCTTGACAAAATCCGAATAAATTTATGGACATAATACTTGTTATTGACTTTGTACGGTGAGGCGTGACGCGTCGAAATAATAACTTGGTAACTTTCTATGGCGCATGCACTATTAAATTATTTTGACCAAATGTTCCCATTTTTAGGGTTCCGTAGTCAAAGACAAGGAACCCTTATGGATTCGTCATGTCTGTCTGTCTGTCCGTGTATGTCACAGGCTTTTTTTTCCAAAACTATAAGAGCTATACTGTTGAAACTTAATAGGTAGATGTATTCTGTAAACCGCATTAAGATTTTTACACAAAAATTGAAATAAAACAATTATTTTTGGGGTTCCCCATACTTAGAACTGAAAACCAAATTTAAAAAAAAAATAAAAACCCATACGTGTGGGGTTCTTCAAAAATGATATTGAGGTTTCGAATATCATTTTTTTCTAAACTGAATAGTTTGCGTGAGAGACACTTCCAAAGTGGTAAAAAGTGTGTTCCCCATAACTTCTAAAATAAGAGAATTAAAAACTAAAAAAAATAAATATGATGTACATTACCATGTAAACTTCCAACAAAAATTGGTTTGAACGAGATCTAGTAAGTTTTTTTTTAATACGTCATAAATCGTAATCCATCCAAGAACTTTTATATTATGTTACTTGCTGCTACGGAACCCTTCATGGGCGAGTCCAACTCGCACTTGGCCGCTTTTTTTTAATGGTTATTTTTGGAAATTGTTAATTGGGACCTTATTTTTGCGTAGATTCAATCTTTATCGAATACTGACTATCCGAGTTTTTTTTGTAGTGTATTTGGAATAGTGGTGTATACCTTATTTTATACCAGTCAGTTAAATCATTCTAACGGTGAAGTTATAATTTGGTAAATTTTGCTAGAAGTATCTCCTATTTTCTGGTATAAATGGCACTAATTTGCTTATGATTTCTTCTTTTATTTCTGCAGTTATACCTCTTGCCATAAAATTAGGCATAGCTTCTAGAACACAAAGAGTTTAAAAAAAATTGTTTGTGGTAAATCCATTGTGATTTTAACTCAACACCGAGACTAGTTTTATATTTTGGGGTTCAATCCCCCCTATCTACTTTTACAGTATAATCTCTCTCAGGTACGTTCAATGTAAAAAAAACTGGAGCATGTTTGTGATGCGTGATCTCGATAATTATAAAAATCCCGTGTTTCGTGATTTGATTTGCTGATTTTGTTTTCATAGCAAGATTCACTTGATGGTGAAATTAATTCGTAGACATGGAGCTATTGAACATTTGACAGTTAATGAGCAAGTGCTAGCCATATTGCTGTTGATACTATTAACAAAGAATAACACAAAAACCCAGTTTTTGTACCAAAAGTTGTTGTTGTGAATTGTGATATCTAACCACAGAAATACATGCTTAAATAGTTAAGTCCCTGGGAAGATAAAGTTTTTTGGATACGTGTTCTCATCAGTAGTGTGATACAAACGGGTTGTGTATATCATGACGTTATTTTATAACTTCTTTAATAATTTTATTAGGTATTTCATATGATCTGAGCTTATTTTGTAGGCAACCAATTGCTGTTTTTCAGAATCCCCATCAGTCTTGTTAGGCCAGTCACCGTAGAAACAAAAATCGTGTTAGGTCGCAAAAAGTTGCAGGGTCTGTTTTTTTGGGATGTTGTTAGGATAAATACTAATTGTATAAAACCAAGTTTGCATTTTCGATAGAGCTGTGCGAACTTTGCAATTTTTTGCGACCTTAAATGTTTTAGTTTTAGATGACTGGGCCTATGTGTCGTTTGTAGGTTAATATTTGTAAGGAGAAGGGTTATACACACCTCAGTTTGTTCCAAATTACTAGGTTTAATTAAGTAGTTGACAGAGACTTTTCTTCTGGGTACTTCTTTACTTTGTATTAGCTATTTTGCATTTTCTAAAGCTTTCACATGCGTACTTATCGTCGCGAGTATCGCCTTTGCATAACTCGCCACACACGACCTACCCACTTCAGCTTTGGTAAGTCACCGTTTGTTGAGCTCCCACTGACTGACTAGCACCAATCACCCACTTTTTATCTTAGCGAATGACGGAACAATCAGATGGCCCACCTGATCTTGAGTGGTAACGTCTGCCTTTAACAATGCATTACCCCATATGTCACGTCCACCCCTTGTGGCATTGCACTACGTCTACTGGCAACTATACCTTTCATACTGGAACACAGTAATGCAAGCACTACTGCTTTGCGGCAGAAATAGTACTGGTAGTAGTGGTGGTTGGTAGTACTTTCCCGAACGAACTCTTTCACAAAAAACAACTCTACTAAGTACTACTAAAAACTTACACATACTTCGCCCTCCTGCGTCTCAAAACCAATAGTAGTACTACGCAAAACAGCCGTAAATATATTATACCTACGATTGAAATGTCTACGATTACTGTTTCGTACAGTTTTCGTTTACTTAGCAAGACGATGGCACAGAATAAATAATAGAACAAGTACAGAAGGCTCACTTCACGAACAAATTTATATAAATAGCTACTTGCTGGGATGCAAGAAAGTGCAATTCAGCTTGCATTAGTGCTCAATGCCTATCGTGATTTTTACCTAAACATTTCCTCTCTCTTCTAACGCGTAACTGCGTCGCTATCTGGCGCGGAGTGACGTTGCTCGTAAGGGTTGACGACTAGTCGCTTACGATAACATAGTTATCTAATGGCAAAGGTACGTTAGTTTGTACCTTGTCAATGAAACTAAATATCTCTTTTAGGTGTAGGTAGTGACAAGGTACAGACTAACGTACCTATGCCATTAGATAATTATGTTATGGAATGACATACGACGCTACCAAAATAGTCCAAGAGCCAACATCCAATATTCATAATATCGGTTCCCAACTACAGGTTTAGCGTTTAGCTAAGTAGCCTCCTGAGGTGTGGGAGCGGCACGGGAGAGTGGTGATTTTCTTATGTAAAATGTCGCAAGACGTCACTTGACGTCAGTCGGGCGGTGATCTCGCTGCCGTCAATACGTGTTATTTGGACCGGCCGCTTTAGACAAGACGCACACGAGATTAGCAACCGAAGATGGATCCTCAGATTAGAGCTCAAACTAAAGATGTTGTTTATAATGTATATAATTTTTTCAAGGTTAGTAAATCTGATCCAAATTCTGCCGAGCATGAAAACAATATAAATCTACACAGTATAATCACACAATATAATCTATAGTTATGAAAAAGAGGGATTTGTTAAAATTAATAAAACAAATAAAGCAGAAAAACAATTTAAAATTGATGCCATATTAAAAGAAAATGGTCATACGGTACTTTATTTGCCACCGTACCATCCGGACTTAAACCCAATCGAATTAGTATGGGGAGATATCAAGGGCGAGCTGGCACGAAAACATATTAACTCAAATTTAACTGAGAAAAAGCGAGCACTAGAAGAGTTATTTGCTAATTTTTCATTTGAGAAATGGCAAAACTGTGACGGTCACGTAAAGAAAGTTGAGGAAGAGTATTTCAAACACGACCATCTTAGCGACGATATAATGGATCAATTTATAATAAGATTACGAGATGAAGACTCAGATAACGAAAGTGATTCCAGTCATACTGACAGTGATTCGAGTAGCGATATGGACATAAGCTAATAAATTGAAAGTTCAGTTGAAAATATTGATATTAGTATTAAATATAATAATTATTTGAACAAGTATATTATTCACTTTCGCAATGACTTAGGTACTTATTTGTATATATCGTAAGATCTATCTTCACTAATTTTCATCACGTGTGTAGCCCGACAGTTCTTTACGTCACATGTCACCCCTCCCGTGCCGCTCCCATTCATCACGAGGCTACTGAGTTAAGCGCTAGGCATGTACCTATCTTGATTAGCTCAAACTATATATATAATACCTACCTATAGTTGATATTTAAATGATTGATTATGGTATTATGATGTAGTAGAAGCTGGCCGGGTGATTTGTACCTTCGTAATTGGGCAAATAAAAAAAAAGCGGCCAAGTGCGAGTCGGACTCGCCCATGAAGGGTTCTGTAGCAGCAAGTAACATAATATAAAAGTTCTTGGATGGTTTACGATTTATGACGTATAAAAAAACTGCTAACTAGATCTTGTTCAAACCAATTATCGGTGGAAGTTTACGTGTATATCTTTTTTTTTGTTATATCATTCTCTTATTTAAGATGTTAAGGGGTGGGGGGACACATTTTACCACTTTGGAACTGTCTCTCGCGCAAACTATTCATTTTAGTTTTTTTTTATTAGAAACCTCAAAATCATTTTTGAAGACCTATCTATAGATAACCCACACGTATGGGTTTGATGAAAAAAACTATTGAGTTTCAGTTCTAAGTATGGGGAACCCCAAAAATGTATTGTTTTTTTTCTAACTACATAAATAAATCCGGAGACATACAATTTAAGGATAGGTAGCAAAAGTCTACATTTGTTAGGTAGGTGTACCTAATTACCTATAATGTAGACGTGAATTTCTACACCTTTCGATGTCCCTTGGAAGTGTGAAAAAATATCAACACTAGTCTTAAGCACCATATATGTTATGTATGACGTTACTATTCTTATGTGTAGTATTTAGTCTAACATAATAAAAAAAATAGTTCAGATATCCACCGTATAATATGTTACGGTGATTATATTTAGGATACATTTTTGATGCATGATGAAGCTCATACAAACACGTCAACCTCATACCTCATACCTAACTTACAATAAACATTATATTGATCAACTGGATTATCTATGAGGAACTAGTATGTCATAGATAACCCAGACAATATAGTTGTACTACAAATAATATTACGCGTCCGAATCAAGTCGCGGGTTACAGTACCTATACACCTAGCTAGTATCTATTTTATATTATAATCGTCCAAAGTTAGTAGATACTTACCCAAAATCAGAATTCGTTTATTTTTGCTATACGTTTTTAAATTCCGACGGGAAACGAAAATATTCGTGAAGAGAAAATATGTACAAAATGTGTGGCTTCATTTCACCGAGGACTTATCGAGGACTATACTAAGTTCCATTGGTCTAGTTGTTACTATGTTGACAGAGTTATTTATACTTGTATTGTACGGAACCCTCTACACGCGAGTCCGACTCGCACTTGACCAGTTTATTTATCTTTGGCCTTCAATAAAGCATGGACTTTAATGGAGATTTTTTAATAGCAGCATTGTATCATCAAAGTAACTATCTATGTAATATATTGTATTAAGTTTATCAGTTATCTAGTACCCATAACACAAGCTCTGCTTAGCTTGGGGCTAGATAATGTTGTGTGAACTGTACAGTATTATTTATTTATTTATTGTTTCGATATCAAATTGAAGTACCAGTATTATTATTAGTAACAAACAGCCAAACATAGATAAAAATTTAATGATAGTATAAATAAAAAATAAATAAAACATATCCTTCCTCACTAGGAAGTCGGGAAATAAGCAAGTATAGCTATATAGTAAGTATATATATTCTGAGGAAAATCGCTAAGCGAAACTATTTTGGTCACAAATCACAATATAAACTCCTTCGTGAGTATACTACCGTAGAATTGCACCGAGCAACTACGGAGGCCTGCAATGTTCTAAGTAGAGATCCACCAACTTATCTGTAGAATGAAATGTATGTAGTTTTCTATCATCTACATACATTTCATTCTACTGATAGTTGGTGGATCTGTAGAATTGGTTTGTGTTCACGACTGTATGATTGAACTGTCAAACCATGTCCGTCCCGTTAATTTTCACAAACCTCAAATAAATAGGTATTTGGATGGGTTTCCTATTACCCGAATTACAATTATAACAACGAAAACCAACAATTTTCAGTAAAATAATACAAGTTTTTGTAATGATATATCGAAGTATCCGGTTGTCCGTTTTCACCTGTGAATAAAAAAGTGAACGAGGGCCTTCCTTCCAGCGCCGTGGATAACCACGGAATGACTGAAAATGGCGTAGAAATCGTGTAGATACGGCGAATTGAAAATGTTTTCGTGTTTTTACATATCTTTTGTATGAAAAGATCAAAAACCCCAACTTACTTTTAAAACCAAGTGTATAGACATGATACTAAAGTGTTTTATTTCTCAGAAATAGCTGTAATTCCGTAGATTTTAGCTCATATGTAGATGCACTATTTTAATCAATTTTGTGAAAATGGGTAGGTAGTTTTTCAATTTACACAAAATTTAAAAAGAATTTTAGAAAACCCCTACTTTCTTTTATTCAGACTGAAGTGTTCTTTCTTCTGATCTAAATATTGTTAGGAATAAAGCTAAATTCGGGAAGTTCTTGGCTTTTCAAAACACCACTTTTCAAGGATTTTCAAGGACGTGGCCCTTAAATGCTAAACAAATGAGAGATTCCGTACTTATTTCAGAAAAAAAACTGTTTTTTTTCAGGATTTTTTTCAAGCCAGAAAAAAAACCGTTTTTTTTGCAACCCTAGTCATGCTCTGTCATTCTCTGTCATTCTCTGTCATTATCCGTCATTCTCTGTCATGCTCTGTCATATTCTGTCATTTTCATTCGTTTCTCTTCATTTATTATTTTATTTTTTTCATCGATAATTAATTCCAACCATATCGCAGTGGGTACACGGGTAAACAGGAATTACCCCTACACCCACCGGTGGGTGAAGCCAGTGGGTGCACGGGTCGCGGGTCGTTTTTTAAATTATCTATTTCACGAGATATTCAATAAAACCCGCTTTTTCGAGCGGCGCGTATCGTTTTTTTTGTATGAAGATTTCTGCCTGGTGTTGGCGCAGTCTTAAGAATCGATTTTCATATAAGGCCCACGGCACGCAAATAGATGAGGAGTTAAATCGAGCAAAAACTGAAGTCTGTGTTTGCCCTCTGCGCAACATTTTCACGCATCTTGAACTGGACTGGAGTAAACTCCAGTCGCGTGTCGGCGCTGACACACCGTCTTTTTACTAGGTACAGGCGAAAAAGCTAATAAACCCTAAAATAGTAATTACAACGTCCCACGTGCCAAAGAACTTATTTTTTATCGCTCTGGGAGATATTTCTGTTTTTTACAAGCTAAAAAAAGGTAATTATATACTTTTTGTTGAAAAATATATTTTTAATTGCAAGCTTTTATAAAATAAGAGATCGGAACGGAGAAAATAATTAGAAATAGATTTTAGAAAATTACTCGCAAACTATGTCTCGAGGGGGACAGCCATTGATATGTATTGGATATATAGATTGATAGATTAAAATAAATAATGCTGGTCAGTTCACACAACATTATCTAGCCCCAAGCTAAGCAGGGCTTGTGTTATGGGTACTAGATAACTGATATACCTACTTAATACAATACAATACATTACATAGATAGATATTTTTTATTATACATAGATAATACACAGCACACCCTGAACAAATATCTGCAGATGGCACAAATATTTGTTCCGAGGCGGAAATCGAACCCGCAACCTCCTGCGTCGCAGGCGAACCTTCGCCCGCCGCGCCACGGAGGTTGTCAACTAAGATTAACTCTGTATTGTGCTTAACAGCTAGGTATAACCTTAATTTATATGGCACACAGAAATACAAAAAATAAACTCTAAAGCAAGATGCTATCTATCTATCGAGCGCAGTATATCCGACAGTATTGGTGTCCGACTAACAGACTGAATTAGAAATTCAATTCTGCGCAAACAAAGGTTTACGATGTCAGCAAAAAATCAGCCCAGCTTAAGTGGGATTGGGCCGGCCACGTCTGCCGCATGTCGGAAGATCTATGGACAAAATCCACTTACGCAAGCCGGGCGGCAGACAACCATGGAGATGGAGTGACGAGATGGACGTGCACCTACCAGTCTGGCCCACTGCAGCAAGCAATAAGACTTCTATTAAAACTGAGGTTTAATAGAACTGACTGACTGACTTTAATAGAAGTCTTTGGCAGCAAGGGACAGAGAGAACTGGAGAAAAGGGAGGGAGGCCTTTGCCCTGCAGTGTTTTTTTCTATCGAGAAAATTGTCCTATCGTGTTTCTGGTACAGTGATCCCTCGGAATTATAATGTAGTATCCATAGACGTAGAATTTTTTCGCTACGCTAAATAGACCAACGAAGCGTGGGAGAGAGAAGTCATTTTTAAATGTACCCCGTGCAAGAAGAAAAGTGACAGCAACAATGTATTGAATGTGACATGTTTTGCTTGAGTAGATGCGCATACCGGACGGTCTCTTGTGCAGTTTAACTAATTTTGTAATTATTTTAGTAATCTTACTATTAAATAAGAAATATTACTTTGTATGACAATGGTGTCATGTTCAGTTTGTGACTGTGAATATACAAGACGTAATTATCCGGGAAAATACACGTTTCACAGGTAAATAAGAGATTATTGGTAGTTCGATTGTATTGCTTATTTTATCAATTCTGCTTTAGTAAATGGCCTAAAAACCAGTTTCATTCGTAGATCAGGACTTTCCCTTATATTTTTTAATAATATTTCGTTGCTGCACCTAGAAATAAACAATATTTTATGTAAAATATAAAAATGTTTGATTACGATAGGGCTTGACCAAGTGATGACGTCAGAAATATCGATAGTCCTGTTGCAGTCTATATCGTTGTATAATGCGTATCATGTAAAAAGAACGCTGGCGGTCAAGCTTCTTCAGGCGTTCCAGCGTTCTTTTTAAGATTACTTACTTTCTACTTATTTAAGAGATGTATACCTATGCATTGAATGAGTGCCTACCTAGTTTACTACAAATAATGTACAATTATAGTACGCGTCATGTAAAAAGAACGCTGGAACGCCTGTAGAAGCTTAACCACCAGCGTTCTTTTTACATGACGCGCACTATACCTACCTATAAATTAAATTTTTGTCCATCCTAGAATGGAGGTTTACTTTGTTTGGAGTAAATATGTGTGCTCTGTTAACATTTTATTGTTTTTTTTTAAATCTATAATAACCAGGTGGACATTGAGGTGTGTGTTTTTGTATTGACTATTGAAAAGGTAACTTTAAAGCACCACGGGTGTTTTTATTGCAGTTTGTGTAGTAGATATTTTGGAGTAAATATTTACGTTGTTGATGTTGACACACGCCTTTTTCCCCGAAAGGGTATATTTCTTTTTTATTTTTATAAATAAATATTGTTTATTTCTGCTTAATAAAATAATAGGTAACAAATTAAATTTAAATATACCCCAAAAATTCCGTTCCAGCGGGACTCAAACCTGCACCCTCGCCTGTGATCAGCGATGCCCTTACTTTCGAACTTTGAACAGAAGGTTTTCAATGAAACACATGTATATATACAGCACTATCAACTTGGCGCTATAGCCGAGTTGATAGTGCCCACAAATTTCGTCTCCAGCGTCATAGCTCGATCTATGGGTAAATTGTTTAAGGCATCGCCGATGACAGGCGAAGGTGCGGGTTCGAGTCCCGCTAGAACGGAATTTTTGGGTTACATTTAATGTTATCCATAAAACGTGGTTTACACTTGAAAAATAATAAACTTTGGGGTAACAAATTGTATATAGATAAAGTAACAGAGTGAAAAATTATATGGGCGTAGCACGGCTGATATAAAATGTTTTTGTGCTTTCAGATTTCCAAGTAATCCTTTGCTACGAGAAAAATGGTTATCGGTTATAAGAAGAGTGGGATGGACTCAAATTTGAACTCCACTAGGTAAATGCAGCAAACATTTTAATTTTAAATTTAAAACGGAAACTATAAGATCCCACCTATAAATAAAACCGTAATATTTAGGGGTCAATAAATAATAAAGGTTTATTTATTAACTGTATTCAAAATTGGAATAAGAACCTTATTCTCTTTATGACGTCAAATCTGCCAAACTGTGTTAATCTGCATTAAGATGTATTTATCTACCATACACATCACGGACGGGTGATGAATTCTATCGACAATGTAAAAGTGTTGGTCGAGGACAACACTATTTTTAACTCAGACATAGACTTTCACCAACACGTGCACATATTTTTTTTGGTTCCATCTTCGATCTCTGATTGTTTATCTAGTACATATACTAAATCTATGGTAGTATCCCACGCATATCTTTAATTTGAATATTGTCTGAAATTAAAGAATTAATTAGTCTTTTAAAAAACAAATCTTCGATTAGGATTTTTGCGCAATACCACAGAATAAATATGAGACCCCACCGTCCCCAAGCATTTTCCCTAAAAAGGTAAAATTAAGAATTCAGTTGAAATTACGAATAAAACTAGCAACAGCTAGCTGAACCCACACTGTATATGTTTTTGTAACCGTACCACAAATTGCTGGTCCAATTATGATGTAATCCGAGGATAACAAACATTACCGTGTCGTTGGCCTACTTACCTGCGGGGTACTCTGAAACGGTCGCTTTCGTATCGCTTGTGGAGAGAAGCCATTGCTTGGCTCAGTCGCAAAACGTTCACATGTCATAATGTGTACTTTTTCTCAATATGACCACTTCGCAAAACGTCCACTTGGCCAAATGTACACCCAATTTTTTCGCAAAATGTACACGCTTCATTTAATTTAATTTATTTGCAATAAAATAAACATGCTACAGTATTTACTTATATACCACTTAAACATAACATACAGTAATAGTACTCAGGCACAATAGATAGGTAGGTAGATAAAATTGAGCGAATAACCAAAAAGAAGACATTCAAAGTGTTGAGCGCTGAATAAATTACTAGATGTCGTAGTAACTCATATTCTATGTAGCAAGCTCTTCTCCATTTTAACAGACTTCAAAAAAGGAGAAGGTTCTCATAAGTAGTTTTTTTTTTAATGTACTTATGTTCCCCAGTTACTCGAAGACGCCTGGACCGATTTGGAAAATTATTTTTTGTTTGTAAGGGTATACTTCCCAGTTGCTCCCATGGTCATCAGGTCAGGATCTGATGATGGGATCCTGGAGAAATCGAGGGAACTCTTAAAATTTATTTGCACACTTGAAGCTATTTGGCTATTCATTTTATTGAAAGCATTGAAGTTGGTTGATTTTAAAAGTGTTTACTTGTATATCTTACTAGTGGAACGCCCGCGACAATGTCCGCGTGGAATAAAAATAAATAAATGAGGCTTCACAAAAATGCTTCAGTAGGTAGCAGGTTTTTAGGGTTCCGTAAATAAAAATTACGGATTCCATATAGATTCGTCATGTCTGTCTGTCTGTCTGTCTGTCTGTCTGTCTGTCTGTCTGTCTGTCTGTCCGTCTGTCCGTGTATGTCATAGCCACTTTTTTCCGAAACTATAAGAGCTAGGCTGTTGAAACTTGGTAAGTAGATGTATTCTGTGAACCGCATTAAGAATTTCACAAAAAAATAAAAAAACAGTTAATTTTTGGGGTTCCCCAAACTTAGAACTGAAACAAAAAAAAAAGACATCAAACCCGTACGTGCGTCTATGGATAGGTCTTCAAAAATGATATTAAGGTTTCTAATATTTTTTTTTTCTAAACTGAATAGTTTGCGCGAGAGTCACTTCCAAAGTGGTAAAAAGTGTCCTCCCCCCCCCCCCCCCCCCCCCCTGTTATGGGGATAACTTCTAAAATACGAGAATTATAAAACTTTTTAATTTTTCATACAGTGCCATTGTGGTTCTTTCGAGCTACTTAGTTTGGATAAACAATTGTAACGAAGTCAAATAGACAAGAGAGTGCAATATGGTATCGTACGGAGTCTCTTGCAGTGAGGAGTGTACATACAAATGTTGTTATTCATTAATAAAACATACTTAATTTTAAACTATGTTTGAAAACACCTTTTAAGAATAAAGGATTACTAGTAATGTCTCACTCAAAGCACAGAATAAAAAATCTCAAAGCCATTTTAACCGATAGGTTGCCACACCAACGGCATTGTCGGAGCAGGTCATTAAATCTTCCATCGTGGCAGTCGGCAGAAGGGCATACAAGGGCGTGTGGTATGGCTTGACACTGGGCACCACAGTCGCATTGCGTCGCAGAGGCTGCAATCATACCCCACTTGCTGAGATTACACCTGCAGCGGCCGACTTGAGTGCGCGTCTGTTAAGGGTCTTCCACACCGGCCAGGGTAGTTGGTGACCAGGGGGTAATGCCTCTGCAGGTGTTATATATCCAGGTGGAGGGAGGTTTTTTTTTTTAGCCTACCTCCAGTTTACCCATTTATGTAGCGATATAATATTTTAGTCGTTTTGCAGTAGCGCCCGGGAAACAGTGTAAACACCCACTTTTATTTAGATCCTTATTTCTAGCACCATAAGGATTATCTTTATTACATTGTTGTAAAATACCAGCTACTATTTATCTGAGGCTATCGTTTTCTTGATGTTGTTTTAATAGTCAGATAAGATAAGCAATATCTAAGTTTTCACGTAAAATTAACTCGTGAACTTAAAACTAGAACTTTTAAGTTGTTGTTGTGGAGTGCTCCTACTTTGTCAAACCAAGGCGCCCCACATGTAGTCACGTGTACCTAGGACGCGCCCTATGTGACATTGCACGCCCGCCACCCTGAGACAGACGAGTAACTGACTGACTGAGTCCTTGGACGAACTTTTTCACAAAATAACTTTACTTACTACTATTTCCAGCAGTGGACTTCTATAGGCTGATGATGATGATGATGATGACCACAATTAGTAGTTCGCCCCGAATCTGACTTCGCGATGTATCGTTTAACGATAAAGTGCTATGAGTTGAGTTAGGTATTTTTTGGGGGCCATCTTGGATCTGCGTACCTCAAAAAGCCAGTAATGAACAAGCTGCATTCAAAAATAAAAATGTATGTCTAGTTTTTCTGAAATAAGTTTTTTGTGAAAAATATATTTTTCAATATAAGCCTTTATGAAATTAGTGATCGTAACCGTGTGCTGATCAAAATGAGCCTAAACACGGCCAGTCTAATTATCCATCGTGGAGTTCCGTTGTCCACCTTCCGTCACCATCACCAGATCAGCACGCTGTCACCATCATGTTGTATTGTCATCGGAACTTGACAGGTATGCCAAATTACAGCTCAATCGGTTGAGGATAACTGCTTTAAAATTCAGTTGCAAGATTCCACCCGGACATGCTTATAAAAAGTATACCTGTTAGTTTTACAGAAAAATTAAGTTTTTATAAAAAAAAAAACGTTTTCTATCTTTGTTTGATCATTATGGATCGACAAGATGCATAGTTTTATACAGGTTTGGCTCGCGAGGTCTGCTGTTTGTAGAACTACTAGTATTAAATATAACACACACAGTACACGATTATACGAACTGTGATTACATTAAATATTATATGACAGCTAGATCCTATACAGATCCATCTCAATAAACTTCCATGTCGTTTGATGTAAACATACGCATAGAGTAGTTAGGTACGTTGTACGTACAGATGAGCCGAACGCTCTGTGTGCGTAAACGAACATGTGCCTACATTCATTCATCATCAGCCTTTAAACGTCCACTGCTGGACAAGGCATTAATGTCAAAAGTGTTTTATTCATTGAAATCATAAGTATCATTTTGAATCGTCTTATTAACTAAATTGACTCCAGTTTCAGAGCGAATAAACCACATAATAGTACAGATACAGAAGGTTGACTCCGCAAAATCATTTAAATAAATAGCGATTCTTGCCCCCACACAATAAAGTACTACATATTAAACACGCTTTTTTCCCCGAAGGGGTAGGCTAAACCTATATGGGTCTCTTTTCATAGTGGGTTGTACCATCGTGGAATATAGATGTGAAAAGAAGTGAGCTCATCGCCGCCATTGCTTCCCACGACTGACTCGGCTAACGCTTTGTTCCAGTAATAACACATTCCATAATAAGCTAGCAGCCAGGACAAATCTTATACTAACGAATCTTACTAACAAGTTCGGGTAATCACTTAGCCGGCTGTTACAACATCCACGGGAGGAGACGGAGGGGTCTATTCTTAGGCCGGACACACCATGTGTGCAAAATTTCATTCACTTTGATGGGATAATATCCAAAATAGGAGCATACTTGGTTTATGTAGAGTGCTAACGCGGCCTAGTGGTAGGTACACTCCAAGACTTCTGCCCTATCTGTTCCTTAACTACTCTACAATAACACCAATCTACAAAAACAAATCACTATCCATCCCTCTCAAGTTACTACCTCCGTACTCTTCGCACATGTTATTATTTTCGTTCAGTACTTGGAGCGACGCGCGCGCATAGTGACGTGCGGAGTCGATAGTGTTGTGAAACAGCATAGTGAGGTGACAATAGTGCTATTGTGTATTACGGTTACGGTGCATTCCAGTGCGTTTTTATTAATGGGTTCTTGAGGTCTTATTGTGTGGTCTTGGTGGTTTAGGATTGCCGTCCAGTTAATGCTACAATTATTTTCTTGCTATAATAATATTTCATTCAGCATCCCCTAATTTACCACCCCCTAAGGGAAAAATCTTGCAACTGAATTTTAAAGCAGTTATCCTCAACCGATTGAGATGAAATTTTGTACACCTGTCAAGTTCCGATGACAATGCAATACTATGGTGACAGCGAGCTGATCTGATGATGGAGACGGAAGATGGACAGTGTAACTCCTGGATGGATAATAGAAGACTGGCCGTAGCTAGGTTCATTTCGATCATCACACTGTTCCGATGACTAATTTTATAAAAGTTTGTATTGAAAAATATATTTTTCTCAAAAAACTTATTTAACCTGTTGTCTCCCAGTCCCTTTGCTGGGCAAAGGTCTTAAAATTACTTCTTATTCCACTAATATCATGTATGTCAAAGTTTGGATGTTTGTATGTTTGTTACTCAATCACGCCAAAACGGCTGAACTGATTTCGATGAAATTTGGTACACAGATAGATTATGACCTGGATTGGGCTACATGTCACTTTTTATCCTGGTAAAACGCGAGCGAGGCCGCAGGCGGACACTAGTTAAATAATACATTGATTTACGGAAATAATAATTCAAGTAAGTATGTACAAAATTAAAAAAATACATATGAAACATCTGTGCTACCTGAAGACCGCTGCTAATGATCTAAAGGTAGCACAACTGATCCAAATCACTACCAGACGGAAGCGTCCCTCAGATTCTGGCTGCATTGCCACGCTGAATAGCAAAACAAAATGCGTTGAGCCAGATAAAAGACAGCTCTCGGGTCACGCGTCGCTCCGACCAAACGCCCAGAAAGAATTTTGAAAAAGCGAAGGTGCCCGGTACCCCACGGTCCCAGAGTCTCGACCCCGAAAGGCTCAAATAAGTAAGCTCTGTCGAGACTTGCATATTTGCGTCTTTTGAGGTCCTCAGCGGAATCTGCCGCCGCACCGGCCCTAACTGATGTCCGGACATAATAAATACTGGCAATACCCTTACTGAGACCTTATTTCTAAAGCCGTATACAGAAAGAAAGCTGGAAACTTATAAGCGCTTACCGGGCTTGACAGCGCTGGTTCGTTCTACACAAAGGAAGCAGGTTGAAGCAGACCAAGCAAAATGTCGGACTCATCGGACGATGATTTGGTTTTGTTAGAAAATGTGTTAACAATATTAAAAACATTTGTCAGTCACGTTTCTATTACAATGTCTTTTATCTCATTTGCCCCACACAGGTTGCTAACTGAAGACTATAAGGATATCAACACGTCACTATCCATTTTAATATTTATCAAAATAAATATGCCTGTCGTAATTGCACGTGTTGTCGCAGTTGTTTATTAATTTTAAATGGCAGCGCCCAGAGCTGACCAGCGCGTGTTGAAGCTTGTCGGAACTTGTCGGCACCGTTCAGTGCTTATCGGCGCGCGTTCATATATTTTCCTGCGCGGGTTACCAGCGCTGTCAAGCGCCGGTAAGCGTTTATAAGTTTCCAGCTTTCTTTCTGTATACGGACTAATGTATGATAAACAAGTATTAACATAATAACTATTCCGTAAAGATAAGAGACTACAAACAAATATTTACTAAACCTGCATAACTCCTTTATCTTAATATTTATTTTATAATTAGCTCTACCGATTATGGTTATGTTTGCACAAAATTGTATAATTATTTAGTTCTCTGATTTGATTCAGCTATTATTATTCGATGATTCAGATCAATAATACCTATATGTATAACTAGCGACACGTCCCGGCTTCGCACAGGTGGTTTCAGGATGAAAAACAGCCCTCCTATCCCCCCCTGGTAGCCTATGTCACTCAGGGTGAATGTAGCTTTCCAATGGTAAAGGAATTTTTGAATTCGGCTCAGTAGTTTTTGAGTTTATTCATTACAAACATACACACAAAAATACAAATCTTTCCTCTTTATAATATTAGTGTAGATATTCCGGAAAATAATGTTATTTTCCTAGTTGGGCATTATTATTATTTTAAATACACAAAAAGTATCCTTATACCTTTGTGAAACTAAACCACGCAATTAATTTTGTTATCAAATTGCAACAGTCAACGACTAGAGTTCCGGTTATTTGAGCGAGTACATGTTCTTACCAGGTCATTCAGTATTATTTGAGCGAGTAAATGTTCTTACCAGGTCATTCAGTATTATTTGAGCGAGTAAATGTTCTTACCAGGTCATTCAGTGTTATTTGAGCGAGTACATGTTCTTACCAGGTCATTCAGTATTATTTGAGCGAGTACATGTTCTTACCAGGTCATTCAGTATTATTTGAGCGAGTTCATGTTCTTACCAGGTCATTCAGTATTATTTGAGCGAGTACATGTTCTTACCAGGTCATTCAGTATTATTTGAGCGAGTACATGTTCTTACCAGGTCATTCAGTATTATTTGAGCGAGTACATGTTCTTACCAGGTCATTCAGTATTATTTGTGCGAGTACATGTTCTTACCAGGTCATTCAGTATTATTTGAGCGAGTACATGTTCTTAACAGGTCATTCAGTATTATTTGAGCGAGTACATGTTCTTACCAGGTCATTCAGTATTATTTGAGCGAGTAAATGTTCTTACCAGGTCATTCAGTATTATTTGAGCGAGTAAATGTTCTTACCAGGTCATTCAGTGTTATTTGAGCGAGTACATGTTCTTACCAGGTCATTCAGTATTATTTGAGCGAGTACATGTTCTTACCAGGTCATTCAGTATTATTTGAGCGAGTACATGTTCTTACCAGGTCATTCAGTATTATTTGAGCGAGTACATGTTCTTACCAGGTCATTCAGTATTATTTGAGCGAGTACATGTTCTTACCAGGTCATTCAGTATTATTTGAGCGAGTACATGTTCTTACCAGGTCATTCAGTATTATTTGAGCGAGTACATGTTCTTACCAGGTCATTCAGTATTATTTGAGCTAGTACATATTCTTACCAGGTCATTCAGTATTATTTGTGCGAGTACATGTTCTTACCAGGTCATTCAGTATTATTTGAGCGAGTACATGTTCTTACCAGGTCATTCAGTATTATTTGTGCGAGTACATGTTCTTACCAGGTCATTCAGTATTATTTGAGCGAGTACATGTTCTTACCAGGTCATTCAGTATTATTTCCTGACTAATGTCCGCGCGTCGCTTCGCCCGTTTTAACTATGATAAAAGTACCCTGTACCCTATCCAGGACTATTATTTATTCTGTGATCCAGGTCATAATCAGTCTGGATACCAAATTTAATCGAAATCGGTTCTTCCGTTTCGGCGTGATTACATCTGAACATCGTAACTGACATTTATTGTATTAGTCGTATTCTTCCCAACATTGGCCGAATTCTTCCCACGAATATTTATTTCCGGATTCACCCCAAGATTTAGGTACGCCGCATTAATCCCACGAATGTTGATTTCCTGATTGTTCCTAAGATAAAGGCCTTGTTCATCCAACGATTACAAAATATTAAACATAAAACTTCCTGGGTAAAAGATGAAATCGTATGATTCGCGAAGAAGCTGATATTCCCACTGAAATATTCTCCAGTGTCACCAATTAAACGTCAATAAAAACAAAAGCGGCCAAGTGCGAGTCGGACTCGCCCATGAAGGGTTCCGTAGCAGCAAGTAACATAATAATATAAAAGTTCTTGTAGTTCGTTGTAACATTGATCGATGTTTTAATAATGGTGTATTAAAAAAAACTACTTACTAGATCTCGTTAAAACCAATTTTCGGTGGAAGTTTACAAGGTAATTAATGTACATCATTTTTTTGTTTAGTTTTATCATTCTCTTATTTTAGTAGTTACAAGGAGGGGGGGGGGGGGGGGGGGGGGGGGGGCAAATTTTACCACTTTGGAAGTGTCTCTCGCGCAAACTATTCAGTTTAGAAAAAATGATACTAGAAACCTCAATATCATTTTTGAAGATCTATCCATAGATAGCCAAGTTTCAACAGCATAGTTCTTATAGTTTCGGAAAAAAGTGGCTGTGACATACGGACGGACAGACAGACAGACAGACATGACGAATCCATAAGGGTTCCGTTTTTTGCCATTTGGCTACGGAATCCTAATTAAACATAATGGCCTGTACAAGGAATGATTAAGTCGCCCTTATAAGCACACAAATATGCCGTCCTCAAGTTACCCTACTCTGCATGGCATCAGCTCAAAATGCGGGTGACATTGATGCATTGGAATTCAATGAACATTATATGACTCCACAGACTTAACAAGGTAGGTAATTTGAGGCCAAACAACCGCGAATGATATTACCCGGACTTGTTGATAAGATGCGTTGGTTATAAGATTTGTCCTGGCTGCTAGCTTATTATGGAATAAATCAATAAATAAATAATGCTGGACAGTTCACACAACATTATCCAGCGACAAGCTAAGCAGAGCTTGTGTTATGGGTACTAAATAACTGATATACTTAATATAATACATTACCTAGGTAGATATTTTTTATTATATATAGAAAATACCCGGAACACCCTGAACAAATATCTGCTCCTGATACACATACACATTTCGGTTCTACCTTTATAATGCGAACTGCTAAGGAGTGGAATACACTACCGTCGTCTGTCTTTCCTGAAAACTATAATCTGGGTCTCTTCAAGTCTAGAGTGAATAGGTCCCTTCTAGACCTTTGTGCTCCATCTTCGGCCACATCGTCACTTACCAACAGGTGAGATCGTGGTCAAAAAAAGGTGTATCAATGTTTAAAAAACAAAAAAAACAAAAAAAACATTACACAGGTGACCCTTGTGTGGCTGTGTGGGATCAGGGTATGTGACTGTTGGGTGTTATGTTATGGATGTAACGTCCACTGGACGAGGCCTTCCCTAATAATGCAATGGGGGAGATCTGCCATAATCACCAGGATGTTGACAGCCTGGCGCGGCCCATTGACAGCGTATCACAGCGGCCGGCGTTGGGACACGATGTCAATAGCCAAAATAAGTAATCTTTTAGTTAACCCTGCCTGGCAGGCGTTTTGGTGATCGCAGTATTTGTGTGTTACCTAAGTGCCCAGGTGGATGCTGCTGCCCAGCCCCTGCTGTAATCCCTTCGTCGGCTTTTACGGCATCCACGGGAGGAGACGGAGCGGTCTATCCTAGGCGGGGTACTGTTGCTGACACTGTTGTATAATCTCATTTAAATAATATAATGTTAACTCTTATCGTTCATTTCATTGTGGTATAACGAAATCGGTCATTTTCCGTTTCGATTATAATATAGGCCATAGTTTCGCGTACTGATAACGCGTATCGTGGTGGGTGTAGCCGGCACATACATACATACATAGACACATACCTTTTTCCCCGAAAGGGTAGGCAGAGCCTCAATGGGCCTCTTTTTAAAGTGTGTTGCACGATCGTGGGAATAGACCTGACAAGTGGTAAGCTCATCGCCGCCATTGCTTCAGGAATAATAATAATCAGGAATAATCAATTTATTTGTACACCACACACACACACCACACACACACACCACACACACACACACCACACACACACACACCACACACACACACACACACACACACCACACACACACACACACCACACACACACACCCACACACACACACATCCACGTCAAACTTATAACTCCCCTTCGTTTTTGCGTCGGGGGTTAAAAACAGAATAAAAACAATATTTAAGGGCAACAACAAATGCAACAACAACACAGGGCCATGCATCAAATGTGATGTTTTTGCCGTTTTTATAGATAATGGTACGGAAACCTTCGTGCGCGAGTCCGACTCGCACTTGGCGGGTTTTTCTCTCTGTATCTGTAGAAATAAGAAAATTGGCTTGTGAACATTATATTGCGTGCTTCACGCTCTAGCGATTTAATAACGTTGTTCCATTATTTACAGACTTAACTTAATTATTTATTCGTTTAATTTTGCTCGTCAACATTCATGCCTATCATCGTACGTATAACCTAGATAAAGGCACTTTGTGACCTAGATACTATACAGGTCTAGCGCTTAATTGAGTCAGTCCCTGAGGTATGGGAGTGGTACGAGAGGGGTTTGTTTTCGTCTCTCAAATTATCAGATGTCATGAAGCCACGCTTCATTTTGACGCTTAGAGCATTGCAGGCCTCCGTACCGGAGTGCTCGATGTTTTGGCGTAATGAAAACGACCCTCCCGTACCGCTCCCATACCTCAGGGACTGACTCAGTTAAGCGCTAGACCTGTAGTAGTTCTGTGAACGTAGACCTCGCGAGGACTAACTTGTATAAAACTATGCATCATGTCGATCCATAATGATCAAACAAGAACCCATTTTTTTTTTTTTAAACTCATGAAATGAAATGAAATGAAATGAAATGAAATGAAATGAAATGAAATCAGTTTATTTGCTAGAACATGGTAGGATACATGGAAGGCCTTATGTTGTAGTGAGGAGCACATGTTCTTGCTTCACAAGCATGCAAATGTTTTAAAATAGGTACGTCTCTATTACATACATTGGTTAAATTAATTCTTAATCAATTCATTAATACTACTAATCAATTACAATATTGTGATAACTATACAAACAAAAATAACTTAGTCCAAATTATATTTTTAAAAAAAACTTTTAATTCACAAATAACAATACAGGTATTAATTAATAATTAATTTAATTTAATTTACAATAGTCAAGACATTTTTCAAATTCAAAAATTCATCCACAGAATAAAAACACTTCTCTGATAACCATTTATGTATTTTTATCTTAAATAGGTTTCCGGACAACTCTTTGAGTCCTTCGGGGAGATTATTATAAATGAATGCAGATCTTTTTATTTTCAAAATCGATTTTGTAACTCCTAAGCTCCTAACATCACTTTTCGATAACTTTCACGGTGTCAGACTTCGCCTAAGTGGCCCTGAAAAAAAAAACCTGTATATCTAGACAACCTCTAGACCGATTTTGCTTATGCTCGAAATATATTGTTGTTCATAATTGACTACCGAATGTTTCTGCAATCGGCAATTGTTTGTTTTTACGTTCGTAATTTGCACTCTTTCACCACACATTTACCTATTTGTAAGACTGGTTTTTCGTTTGACGTAATGTACGTCACTGAATGGCTTGAAGGTTGATATCAGTCTGCCGAGCATTGGTAGCCTGTAGCTCAATTCAGGACTTAATCTATCTGTATACCAAAGAACATTGGCAACTCCCAATATATTGTTTGACCCCAACTTTTTTGACTACTTTACGTAGCTTTCAGTTGAGATACATACATACATACATAGACACACGCCTTTTTCCCCGAAGGGGGGTAGGCAGAGCCTCAATGGGCCTCTTTTCACAGTGGGTTGAGATACTTTTGGTTATTGATAATATATGTTAAGATAATGACGCTAATTAAATTTCTTGCGTAGAAGTTGGGGGGAAAAATTGACACGGTTATAATCTAGGTTATACCTACATTATTGCCATAGTCATCTATAATCACGCATTTGGCCACGCCAGTCGTTACAGAGTAATATTACCTACTTTATAATAGATACCTTTCTTTTACTAAGAACATGGGCAACTCCCCATATGCTGTTTGATCCAACTTTTTTGACTATTTTAACGTTCAGTTGAGATACTTTTGGTGGAACTTGTGGGAAAGTAATGAAGCTTGTTGCGTTTTTTTTCACGCAAATGCAATTGTTGATTTGTCTAATTAATTAGAAATACAATTTTTTCTTCCCAACTTCTAAAAACATACAAGTTCTTTAGAAAAATTTTACAAAAAACTACATTTGGAACCTTACTAATTACTTCCATGAAGGGGGCCTTGGTTCATTTATTTTTGCCCCGGTTTCCGGTTGCCTACCTCCTTTCGTTTGAGTAATATCCAAACAATGTAACTTTGACATTAATGATATTATTATGGTCAGCGTCTGAAAGTCATCATCCATTATATCTCGAATCCGACCACAAACCACTAAACTAGCGCAGTCTAAGTTAAGTTATCATGAGAAGGTCCAACAAACTTATCAACAGTTTGCCCTCAATCTTGTCCTCTTCCGGAGACGACAGTTGTGGTCGCCACAAGTCCACAATACGATCCGACTGACCGAGCAGATCGAATGTCTCTATCTTTGTCAGTTTATCCCATGGGGGTCTTATTTTCTAACAGACTAAAGTTCGATTTTATTACCAGTTTGCTGTATATTGCGCTGCGTGTTTCAAATATTTTCGCACTTGTAAAATAGCTGAAACGCGCAGCGCAATGAACAGCAAACTGGGAATCGACATCGATTAGACAATAGGCATGCTGGTGTTATCCGGGATGTTTTGTATTGAAACCGACGGTGCCGTTCTTTGCCCCGCTACCCTGAATTATTATACTAACGTAATAAGAGAAATATTTGATTGTTGTTCCCGAAAACGGCTCTAACGATTTCGATGTGCATTATGAGGGTTTTAGGGGGCGAGGGATCGAACAGGACATGGGGTCGAACTCAAGGGATTCATAAGTAACTACTCGAAAAATCGATCTTGGGTGTGACCTCTGGGAAAAATAGACTCACAAAAAAAAACACAGGACACAGTCACAGAATATTAAATAGTTTTCGATTCCACGGGGGGGCGGAGCGGACGAATTCTAATTTCGAAAAATTCAAAATACTGGCTGAAGACGGTCATTAGAGTTTGTAACACTGGTAGCGATTTGAGATTACCACTTTCTAAAGCTAAAGTTAATTTTAAAGATGCTAATTTAGTTTAGGTTTAGTTATTATGCATTTGAGTTTCACCTCCTTACTAAAATAAACAACGATAGTTAGCCACCCAAGTTGAATGAACCATAGACAACTTAGTGATTCTAGGTTTTTGCCAGATAAAGCTGTGCGCAAACAGAGTGTGGCCATTACATAAATTTCGGAAAATACCGGTTATTTTGCAGTCCATTTAAAGTGCGGGAAAGTGGATGTATTGATAAAAACATTGTTTTGTTTTGTTTTTACAAAGATAATTATGCCTGCAGGTGTATTTTTCATAGCATTTATCACTTGATGAGGAAATAATGGGCCATATTATATTTTACTTCTGGCAACATCGTCAGTGAACCAAACCCTTGTCAATCTTGCCATCCAATTTTCTTTGCCGCCAAGATACAAATCTTCTGCGTTTGTTGGATAATTAGGGATAAAATGGATAACTCGCGTAAACGAGTAAATAAAAAACAGCAACACCTGATGGTGGAATCCCTGCACGCTAACATGGAGGTGGCAAGAGGTTGGTACATTCAATTGCATTGAATCATCATGAATTGTTTCATTACTCAAATCTTTGTAGTTAAGTTACAATTGTACGTGTTCAAACTTTATTTTTTCAGGAAACTCTGCTAATGCAGATTTCTCTGAGCTGTGGTCGAGGCTGGCCACCCAGCTCAATTGCCTTGGGTGCAGGAGAACTGCAGAAGAGTGGCAGAAAGTGAGTTTAACAATACCTACAAATAGATACAAGATCGAAATAATATGGCTGCTAATATGTATTATTTATATGTTAGGTGTGGTCCGATGGGTGGTAAAGGTGAAAACGAAGGCGAGGAAGCTCCGGGACTCAATAAATGCCACAGGTGGTGGTCCTCCAAATGACCCATTGAGCCCAACAGAAGAAAAAGTCATTGAAATCCTGGGGTCGGCCGCCATCTATGGAGTCACGAACCGTGAATATCCCCGACTGGTCAGTATTTATTTTTTCATATTATGATGTTAGTTAGAGCGTACAGGGTGCGTGCCTTAGTGAGGCTCGTTTAAAGTTAAAATGTATGGCCCAGTACCAGTATCGTTGTAATGTGTATATGTATGTAAGGCAAGCGTTGCAATCATGTTTCAGGACCCGCCTTCACCTATATCACCACCAGATGTAGCACCAGATGTACCACCACCGCTGAGCCCCCCCACACATAACGCTGGACCCACACGCAGACGCCGGTATTACAGGCGGCCTAATGCGGCTGAGCCCCTGGGTAGGGTACTGCAAAGCAACAGTACTCTGCACAGGGAATCAATGCTTAAGGCAGCCGAATGCCATGCGTCTGCAATAAGGGAGTCTGCGGCGATGATGTGTGAGGTCGTGAGGGAGTCCACAGAGAAAATTATTGCCGCACTTCCTGAACCTCAGCAGGTGGTAGTGTTCGCAGCGGCGGGACCCCAGCAGCAAACTGACGGCGGTGAGGCTGGCCTCCACCACAGTCTATGAAAAATATGTTTAGGAATTTTTAAGTTTTTATAAAATAAATGTATATAATTGCGTAGAAGTTTTTAATATTTATAATATTAATATTCGTTATTCCAGCTATGTATAACCCATTACAAAGGCCTAATGGTAGGTAATATAGTAAGGCTAGACTAGTCTAGACTAGTCTTAACAACTTGTTGCGAAGCTCTAATACCAAATCTTTAAAATGCATTGTACATAATGTAATGCAAAGGTGTGGTTCTAGTGCTAGTAAGAAGCTTGATTTTTCTACAGTACTGGGGTAGTGTAATTGTACCTTCTAGAGGGGTTCAATAAAAATCAAATTACGTATTAAAATGTGTGTTTATTAAATTATTTTGAATACTTCGGGCTTCTTGAAGATAGTGATCAGGCGATGTATGTGATGTATGTACCTATCACACATAAAATAACCTTTCTGATGCATGAACCACTGCCGCAACAACGAATTCATCGTCCATATTTCAGATATAATAGTTTAAAATGTAGAGATTACTTGCTGTGTGAGTTTATGATGCGAATTAATATAATTCGTTCATTTAGAATATAGAGAATTCAAATATTTGTCTGGCACCAAATTTAGCAGGGACCTCTGCAGGTGGCTGCTAAAATAGAAAGGAATTTCTTAAAATTAAGTCAAAAGTGACAGATACCAATGACGTTTCAAATGCAGACTAGCTAATTTGAATAACTAAAATGGCCGATGACGTCATACTTTTTATTTTAGAGAATTTTAGAAATAGAGAGTGTCATTTCAAATACCAACACGTGCTAAACCAATTTTAGCTAGATATAACTTTAGCGAGTGCAATTTCAAATCGCTACCACTGACTAAACACCATAAGGGTAGAGATACACTTCGTAAACACAAAAAAAAAATGGGTGAACCCTGTTTTTTTTTTGCTAGGATATCTCGGCACTATTCTGATCTAATCGGAGAAATAACATGACATAACAGTCACATACATAGTCCTGATCGCACACTAGGATTCCCTGTGTCTGTGTTTCTGTGAGTATCAGAAACTACGAGTACCATGGTATCATAACACCCAGACCCGGAACAAACATTTGTCCCGCAGCGGGAATAGAACCCGTAACTTTTCGAATCTCAGCTTGCCCGAAGCGCTACTTAGGTCGTCAAAGTAATAAATCATAAATCATTTATTTGCACCATTTACATAAAGTGAAGATCTTACAAATATACTTTAAAACTAAAATAGGTATGTAGCTTATTACATTTACAAGTAGTACCTTGGCCTCCACACTAGGATTCCCTGTGCTCTGGAGACCAAATAAGCAGCGGTAACGATAATGGTACCTTCCGGCAAGGTGGGTAGACGCCTAAAGAGGACAACAGGAGCTCATTGACACGGTATCTTCACGCGTGGGTACAGCCCAGACAATACAGCAACGGTGGTAACTAGTGCTGGCACTTCCCACGGCTCAGATACACGTGATCTGATTAGGCGAGGCGTCCCTAATGACCTTGAATTTGTCGTTCTCATCATGCTCTGTGGCGAAGTGGTGTGGAGCTATTAATGATGGAGCTGTGGTGTGTCCGGCCCAAGAATAGACCCCTCCGTCTCCTCCCGTGGATGTCGTAAAAGCTGACTAAGGGATTGTTGATTGGGACCCGGACTTGTTGATAAGATTCGTTGGTACAAAATTTGTCCTGGCTGCTAGCTTATAATGGAATGTGTTATTATAAGAAAGCGTTAGCCGAGTCAGTCCTAGGTAGCAATGGCGGCGATGAGCTCACCACGGTGGGCCCAGGCGTATGTCTGTGTATGTAAATGTGAATTATTTACCTAATATACAAGCGTCATTTGATATCACAAAATGCTCATTCTCTGATTCCATTTCTTTCTTAGTCACAAACTGGCAAAGTCCAACTGGAAAGTTGGGAGTCCAATTGGGAAATGGGGGATGGTAATATCTAATTGCATTATGCGGTGTTTGTATTGATGTATGTTTGTAAGTATGTATGTTTGTCCGAAGATAACTGCACAACCGTTGATCCAATCTTGATTAAACTTGGTAGGTAGGCAGGCAGGCTATGTGAAAAGATTTTTTAAGTTCGAACACGACTCCAAGATTTGTCCCAAAAATCAACAGTAAGCATACTAAAAATAAATAATTCTGGTTCATATTGGGTGCCGGTGAATTTACAGACACAAGTGACGTTTTACCTTATGTCTCAGGGTGCCGGGCGAAGTGCAATGCTGCACAGTTCGAGTCCTACAGGTGGACGTGACCTATGAGGTAATTCGCTCTTATAGGCAGAGGTTACCGCTAACATCTGTCAATGTCAACAGTATTCGTAGTTTTTGATATCGAAAAAGGGACCCCTAGTTAAGGCAAATCAGAATATCAACGGAAGTGTTTTTATTTTTTTTAACTTCGTGTATGACTGAACAAGCCGGTAGCCCTCCTGATGTTAAGCGGTAACCTCTGCCTGTAACAATGCATTATAGGTACCTCATAGGTCACGTCCACCTAGGACGCACTATATGTGGCATTGCACTGCGCCCGCCACCCTGAGGCATAAAAATAAAAAGTCTCATATGCCTGTTATTTCACCGGCACCCATACCCTTCAAACTGGAACACAACAATGCGAGCACTACTGCTTTGCGGCAGAAAGAGGTATGGTGGTAGTACTTTCCCGGACGAACTCTCTCACAAAAAAGCTCTACTACTACTCAAAATTATTACTATAATTGCCCCAGTTCTAGCTGCGATACAACCTTGAATTACCAGCATTATTAACCTTGGAAAATGTTATTCCAGTAAGCCTTTTATGGAATGACATACTCAACCCTAAGTAATAGTGTACCATCAAAATAATTCGTATCAATTGATTGCTGACACCTTCGATCAAGAATACAACTAGATTTCGGGTCACGTACGAAATCAAAGCTAAATACCGTCCGCGTGGGTATATATACTTATACAGCTATATTTGTTTACTAACGAACTGAAACAAAAGTTTTAAAACAGTTCTAAGTTCAACCTAATTAAAACCATGACACCTAGCAATAAAGTAGCAAAACTTCAAAATATTATCTTATACTTACGATCACAAAAAACGAGCAATGCAATAAATTACTCCTGTCACTTAGAAATGAAAAGACATAAGTTAAACAACGTTTAGATGAAATCAACTTTAAAGAGCTACAAATAAAGTTCTCACAAATTCAAATAAAAAATAACAGCTCTCTTTTCATGTGAGCTGTTATCCACCGAGACGTATTTTTTGCGCCGACCTGAAGCCCAATTCTCGTAATAAAAAATAGTCAAATTAAAGTTCCGATCATGTTGCGATCTCGTGTCGATGTCACAAACGTCAAAAATGGTATTCTGCTCACCTCACAATACAACGCGGAATGTGATTATATCGAAATGTGACTGTAACTTGAATGTTTCAAAGTTCCGAGAATTCTCTCTTTCACTCTTTACAATTATTATATAGCACTATCCTACTCTAATATATGGTCGCAAGAACCGAAAGTAGATTATATTGTTGTTATGAGGGAGCCGAATACCAATTTCTCAGTCAATTTACAATACAATCTCGTTTCGGTCAACTTGCAGTGTGGTTATAAAATAAATAAGAGAATTGGGCTTCTGACATCTAGTTATATTCTTGATCGAAGGCTGACACGCTATCAATTCCATTAAATTGCTACCTATCCAAATAATTGGTGTTCAAGGTCAAAGATGACAAGCCCCATGTTTATTTAGTTTAGTGATTAAGTTTGAGTTTAATTTCATATTTGAGAAAGTGGAATAATGGTTTTAAAAAACCCTCCTCTGAAAAATCAGTTCTGATCCGCAAGCATCCGATCTTGTTCCAAGTATACCTTTGAATCACGGCTGGGCGAATACCCACCATGTTTAAGATTATTTACGGGGTATTTTTCCATCATCATCATCAGCCCACACTTGTCCTCTGCTGAGGACAATAGGCCTCTCCCAATACGCGCCACTGAGCTCGGTATTCGGCTCTTCTTATCCACTTTCTGCCCGCCTCCTTTCGCAGGTCATCGCTCCACCTAGCCAGAGGGCGTCCCACGCTACGTTTTCCATGACGCGGTCTCCACTCAAGAACTCGCTTGTTGAAAACTCCAGTGGTTGTCGGTTCTTGGGCATATATGACTAGTCCATAGCCACTTCAGCTTGCTAATCCGGTGGTATTTTTCTATGAGTTGAGAATACTCTTGTACCAAATATGGTACAATAAACCTAATAAAAACCTAAACAATAATAAACCTAGTTTCAAGAGTTATAACTAGTGCAGTTATCCAAAAACATTTTAGACTGGTTACGAAAACTCTAAGGCTGGATTTAGCCAACCAGTTCTTTCAGCGCTGATCGTACGCGCGTAGTTCGGTCAGCGTCCTACTAAACGCGCGTATAAATCGCAATAACGCGTCGGTCGACCGATGAGATCGACCGACGGTTCTCGTCAGCGCGTAGCAAATCATCAGCGCTACATTGTAGTAGTTCGATATTTTTTCTTTTCTACGGGATGTATCATGATATCATAGTTATTCGCTATGATGAGTAGAATAACCCCTACCCGGGCTTATAGGGATATCAAAGATTTATAACTATACACGCTCGCTAAATAGGGCTATCGAACTTATTGCAAGGCATACCGTATACGTCACAATGCCATCTCTTGCGTTGTGTGTGAAGTATGCCTTCAACCTGGATTCTTGGAGTCCATTCGTAGGTGTCTTGGCACAAACCCACTTGCGATGATATCACGATGACAAATCGATCAGTGACGTCAATAAAAGTTCAGTTATTTCCATCCAAACCCACCAAAAGGTGAAGAAATGGTCAATAACAGAAACAAATAAATTTACTGGCGCTAACTGTAACCCACGCGTAAATTTATTTGCTATGTGGGTAGTCCGATAATCTAATTTGAATTTCGAAGGTGAATATGTTAGTCGTGCGTTGGCGGCCAAGATGGAAAGGTGCTTTTTTATGCGTTCGCTTATGGCATTACTTGATTAACATTCCAAATGTGGACAATTTAAATTTCTATAATTTCGAAATATTAAGTTCTTTCAATAGAATGAAAATGATTACATCTGTTCTGAATCTAAATGTTAACTTTTATCTCGGAGTTTATTGAAATACTCGAAGACGATAATAATACGATTTGGAGTTACTTCACGTACACTAATATTTGGAGCGAACAAAGGAAATTACTATTAGTGTATTTTGTTATCTTTATTTTTGTATTGCCTCTACCAGAGTTGAAAATATTTTGTTCTGTTGGTCTTAGAGAAATATAATGTCTTTGGTCCATCGAAGAGGCGCGTTCCTCTTTTGCGTCGTCCTGTTTATGATCACCACTCGAGAACCTTTCTTCCCCATCGGTTATCAGTTCCGCTAGCATATGGCCTGGAGGGCAATTCTCGGATTGTAGAGATAAGTCGAATTCGACATATGTCGAAAAAAGATGGCGAATGTCGAATAAAATATTAATTTGCTATTCTCGTGATGACATAAATAGACATAAGTCGACCAAAATCATTCAATTCGAATACTATTTGTTGGTTATTGTGACATTTACGTGACATTTTTTGTAGACATTCATGCTTCGACATTATCTTTAATTTACAGATAATGTCTACAATCCCTGAATTGCCGTCCTGGGGGCGATTCTCCGATTGAAGACATTGATGTCGAATGTTTTTTTTTTTTTTTTTTTTTTACATTGGTAGACCTTTGTTTGACCACGATCTCACCTGTTGGTAAGTGACGATGTGGCCGAAGGTGTGTGTGGCACAAAGGTCTAGAAGGCACCTATTCACTCTAGACTTAAGAGAGAGATTTTATTCAACATTCGCTATCTTGTTTCGACATATCTCAATTCGACATCTATGTTTACAATCCGAGAATCGCCCTCCAGCCGATTGCCACTTCAACTTGATAATTCTGAGAGCTATATCGGTGATCTTGGTTCTTCTGCGACCTCATCCATTGTGTCCTCATTCCTGATTCTATTAAAAGAGGAATTGCCCCCCTTTCGATGGACCAAAGACAATTTTAGAGTTCGTAGTAAGGCGGTGGATGAAGGCATTATATGGGTCTATGTCCAGCAATCAATCAATCAATATATTTATTTCAGGCTTATTGGGAACTGTACAAAACCTAAACAATAAGCCCATAGCAACATAAATACCTTAAAACTAACATACACATAAAAAAACACACTATTCTACTTTAATGCACACGTGTAGACGGCGACGTATGACGCAACTGCGCGATGTCTCGTGTCAGGACTTCTATGGGCTGGTGATGGTGATGAGAGCAGTATAATTGAAGGTGGCTCCTAACTAGAGTACACTTACATGAGCACGCTCTCAGGTAAGAGGCCTTTCCAGCACGAACTGGCAGATCTACACTATAGCTACTCTACAGAGGGTGTAGGTAGATAAATAAATAAATAATACTGGACAGTTCACACAACATTATCTAGCCCCAAGCTAAGCAACTAGATCAACTATGAAACTGAAGAACTTTTTCGTTGCACTACTAATTGCTTCCTATAGGTGACATTCATCATCATCAGCTTTTACACGTCCAGTGCTAGACGAGACCTCCCCCATAGAATGCAATGGGGGGGATTTGCCATAATCACCACGCTTGACAGGCGTATTGGTGATTGCAGTATTGGTGTTGATAAGTATATACTCAGCTTCTGCGCATCTCTTAGTCGGGTTTTACGACATCCACGGGAGGAGACGGTGAGGTCTATTCACGGCATTGCAGGCATGTAGAGACAATCTGCTCACAAAAGCCAAAATAACTGCTATGAAATTATATTGCTTTCGATCGCTCTTTATCTTTTTCTATCTTCTCCCACTAATATCATAAATGGCAAAGTTTCGATGTTTGTTTGTATGTTTGTTACTCAATCACGTCGTAACTACTATACCGATTTCGATGAAATTTACTACACAGATACATTATGACCTGGATTGAGCTGTAGGCTACTTTTTACGCCGGTAAAACGCGAACGAAGCTAAAGGATTGAGAAAGGTATGCTTAGATGGTTTGGCCATGAAAGGATGGACGATAGTAGATTGATGAAACGGATACATAAGGCGAGCGTGAATGGGAAAGTGGGAAGAGGAAGACCTCGGTGAACGTATTCAGACCGGATCGGAGACGTTCTGGAAAATGGCCAGTCCAAGAGTACCTTTAACCGACGACCATGTATGAAGAATGTGATGAGAGTGAAAGAAGCAAATGCGGTATGTCAGAATCGTAGCAAGAGCAAATCCGTGGTCTCTGCCTACCCCTCCGGGAAACAGGCGTGACTTTATGTATGTATGTATTCCATAATATCCCAGCGTCTAGACATCGTTTGCTGTATATAGACCAACGAACTCGATACGCTGACTTCACAGCGATCTTTTAAAGCCACAACGAACTCACAATACAAAAGTTTCCTACTGGATTACAATGGAAGATTTACCATTTTATTGAACAGCTGGTTGTCTATATTATGAGCTCTACTGCTACGTTAATAAAGGTGACTTGTACTGCGTTATTTTGTTGAGATCGTGCAATATCTGTAGCGTAACAAGTCGGTGCGTTCAGGCGGAACTGAGTTTGTACAATTTATAGGGGAATTTTCTTAGTAAATGTTTCTGTGGAGGGTAAAAAACAGAGCCTCTTGGGAGAATGTTAGGTCTCGTTTACAGTTGAATAGGATAATGGTATTCAGCTCTGCATAGAGGACATAACATCGCCTATACAAGAGGTTCATAAGTCGTCCCGGTTTGAAGCGAATTACACCCGTAACTGCTATTTCGTTAATCTTTGAGTCATCATTACTTGGAATACCTAGTAGAACTGCTCGGACGTGTTTTTTTCAATTATTCCAAACAGTTCTACTTCACCTTAGAACCTTTTGGAAGAAATCCACGAGGTTCTACTAGTAGAACCAACAGTAGAACCTCTTGGAACAGAGGATGTCTTGAACTAAAGTACTAGGTAGGAGACCGTTACTTCAACGTCAAATTTATATATATATAAAACAAAGTCGTGTTAGTTACACCACTTATAACTAAAGAACGAGTGAACCGATTTGGCTGAAAATTGGTGGGGAGGTAGCTTAGAACCAGGAGATTGATGTAGGAGGGGGGGTCACCGGAGGCTACCCGTGTGAAGCCGGGCGAGTCGCTAGTTTAAAAATAAAACGTACAATTGCGTGCGAGACTCGCGTCCTGAAGGTTCCAATCCGTAAATTATTTCTAAATCTTTAGCGAATATAATAGAGTTTCAAAAAGTACAAAATTCAAGCCACTTTAGGGGTAAACAAGTCGAAACCTTCTAACTTCGACTTTTCCTTTATTTGTGTCACAAAGCCCTAGCATTCCAAATTTCAGTATTGTAAGGTTACTGGAAGTACCCGAGGTTTTTAGTTTTCAACTGGCTGAAGACGGACATTAGAGATTGTAAGACACTCACTAAACACGATAAAGGTAGAGATTCAATTAGTAAACACGATTTAAAAAAAACAAAAAACGACGAGCGAAGCTCAGACGCACAATTCTATATCAAATTGAGAATGGACGCTGTTCCAGCACGAATGAAGCATTATCTCGTGTGTTTTATCCCATTCCCAGATTAGTTTCGAAATAATTGCTTATAAAAAACCGTTATTCAAAACAATGGATACATTTTCCCATAGCTTCGTACCTTAGCGTTGGACACGCTAGATTCTTGCATTACGTAGACCATTCATGTACTGTCACAAATCACTCATTCAAAATTCCTTGAGTTGGGAGGAACTTGGGACGTTTTTACAAGATTAAGGCCTACTGTCCACGCACGCGTCATTTGACGTATGCATGTAACCTACAAATGAATATAGGCGTATTTTGCATAATATTTGTTATGTCCACGCTGCTGCTTCATGTAATAGTCTGTCACGCTACAAAACGTCTCAGTTTTAACAAAATCCACCGCCGCGGCCCTTATTTTGTATCACAAAAAGCAAGCGTCCGTCTATGCAAGATGCAATCATTCGTCTTGCAATCGTCAATTGACGAAAGCGTGCGTATGACGTGCGGTTACGTGGACAATGGGCCTTATTTGTATACGTGTTCGGGTCAAATCATGAAACAGTTTGAACCTACTAACTTCGACCGATTAAGTTGAAACTTTGCATACCTTTCAAGTTCCGATGACAATACAATATTATGGTGACAGCGAGCTGATCTGATGATGAAGACAACGGAACTCCTCGATGGGTAATAGTAGACTGGCTGTGTTTAGGCTCATTTTGATCAGACACGGTTCCAATAACAAATTTTAAAAAAGCTTGCAATTTTTCACTAAATTCTTATTCTGTTCTTCCACGCGAACGAAGTCGAGGGCAACAGCTAGATCTAGAATAATAATTCTCAAGGGGCAAATGGGACCGGATGTCGCAGGGTAGGAAGTTCCCATCCCGAAGCCAAATTAAAATCCCAGGAAGTCGGTGGATGGAGGCGGTTCAAGACCGTCGTCGCGGCATTCTATGCGGGAGGTTTATGTCCAGCATTGCAGGTCAACTGGCTAAAATGACGATGATGATAACCTATGGAAGCACAAGGAATTTTGATTGAATTAATAAATAAATAATGCTGGATAGTTCACAACATTATCTAGCCCCAAGCTAAGCAGAGCTTGTGTTATGGGTACTAGATAACTGATATACTTAATACAATTCACTACATAGATAGATATTTTTGATTATACCTAGAAAATACCCAGAACACCCTGAAAAAATATCTGCAGATAGCTCAAATATTTGTTGCGAGGTGGGAATCGAACTCGCAACCTCCTGCGTCGCAGGCGAACCTTCGCGCGCCGCGCCATAGAGGTCGTCAAACGTTGGTCACGGTGAGTTGGTTGTGCCTTTGGTAGTATTCTGTGGCAGAATGACGCGGTATCACGTCTCCATCAAGGACGGAGTGTTCAATCAACATTCCTTGGAATAGGCTGACTGCCGACGCAGTAATGAAGTTGCTTACTCTGAAGAAATTGCTTATAGGTACTTATTTATTTGGGTTTCTGGCCTTCTGCTTTGGTGAGAGGACTATGAACTAGCGCAGGGTAACCAAGAAAGAACCGATTACACAAAAGATAGATAGATGGATAAATTAACACTTTATTGTACATAGTAACAGTTTATTTCTGTGGTGTGTCCTGCCTAAGAATAGACCCCTCCGTCTCCTCCCGTGGATGTCGTAAAAGCCGACTAAGGGAGTACCCGGACTTGTTGATACGATTCGTTGGTATAAGATTTGTCCTGGCTGCTAGCTTATTATGGAATGTGCTATCGCGGGAGGCAATGGCGGCGATGAGCTCACCACTTGTCACGTCTATGTTCCAAGATGGTGCAGCCCACTGTGAAAAAAGCGTGTACTTATGTATGTATGTTATGTACACAAAAAAAACAATAGAATTAACTATATCAAATAACAGTACAAAGGACGGTGTTATCGGTGAAAGCGATTTCTTCCAGGCAACCTTTGTCACAAAGTAGTTGGTGGGCAAAAAAAGGACTCCATTATATGCCAACACACTTCTGTAGAGTACAGTTATCCCGCTACCCGAATGGCACGAATTGTGTTATAAATCAGGGCCCAGTCGTTTTAGACCATAAATCACAATCATTTTCGATGCCGCTGATTCCCGCCGTATCTTCACATAACTCCAAAGCACACATTTATTTTGGTAACGCACTATTTGGCGTATTTTTAACCCCCGACGCAAACACGACGTGGTTTTATAAGTTTGACGTCTGTGTGTGTGTGTGTGTGTGTGTCTGTCTGTCCGTCTGTCTGTGGCATCGTAGCTCCCGAACGGATGAACCGATTTCGTTTTTTTTTTGTTTGAAAGGGATTTTGTCGGGAGTGTTCTTAGCTATGTTTGATCAAAATCGGTTCAGCCGTTTCATAGCGTTTGAGGAATTTTCTTAATTTTTACAAAATTAATTACTTGTATAGGCTTGTTTTAACGCTTTCCAACAAGCCTTAAGGAGCCCCTTTATGTAACAATGGAAAATAGTACTATTTCAGAGTAGTTCCTGTTCGATCCGTTGGCTATGATCCTGTGGACTTTGACCGTCCTGTTCGATCCCTTAACATGTTTAGGCAACTTTAAAATTCCTGGTGGATACCTTGTCGATTTTGTTAGTGAAGCTCAGGGGCAATTTCTTAATGGCTATAAAAAAATGGATCGAACAAGACTATCAAAGTCCACTGAATCATTCTCAATGGATCGAACAGGAATTACTTATATAATTTACCTGGTATTTATTTGAATTCACAGCTATGTATTACCTTTTTATGTAGTAAGTCTACGAATTTTAAATTTAATAACAACTCAATATTATGCACGGTAGGGCTAATCGATTATCGGTCTATCGGTAATCGGTTCCCTTGGCGTAGAAGACCATTGCGTCGCGAATGTAAATCTATTCATTATGCCGATATATCGGTCGGGGGGTTGTTGAGATATTGGGGTCCAAGAGGGGGTAAAAAAATTAAAAGTGAGAATATCAGATCAAATGGGGTGTCATATGAAAGCCCCTCGCTTCGGCAATTCAAAACTATTTTTTAGAATTTTTTAACTTAAATGCCTTTTTCGCCAGATTCCTTGTTGGACGGATTCCGTTTTGAAAAGATTCTTGTTTAGACAGATTCCTTTTTCACCGGAATGTCTGATTAAACTATACAAAAACTACGGGTTTGCTTATGTAATTAACTAGAAATTAATTAGTTGCATCTATTTATGCTAATTATTACCAGTTCGTCGCGAATAGCACAAGTACAGTCAAGGATCAAAGTTTGAACGTGTGGGACACCCCTAATTGGTTGATGTGGTTCGCTCTATTAAACCGTCGCTAATTATGAATATAATGACATAACGCCATGCGCAGTGATGTGTTAAGTTCGATGACATTGACTTGTTGAACTTGATTCTTTTCTATTCTCGTCCAATGTTTAACTTGTGGCGGAGTGGATTGTTAAGCAAAACAAAGGCTGAACAAAGGGTTCCCTGTCATTTGTCTATGACAGAATCAAAGATCTTATAGCAAGTGTATATTATAAATAAACAAATAAATAAAATCTCTTTATTTCAGACAAGTCCATAGTTAGATTAGATACTATGAAATTACAGGCACATGAGACTTTTCATCCTTATGTCTCAGGGTGGCGGGCGCAGTGCAATGCGACATAGGGCGCGTCCTAGGTGGACGTGACCTATGAGGTAATGCACTGTTCATAGGCAGAGGTTACCGCTTAACATCAGGTGGGCCATCGGCTTGTTCCGTCATTCAGTAGTATAAAAAAAAAAAAAGATACAATCACAATATTCACAATATTATGGTACCTAATATTAACACCACTATTACAACGTATTATAGTAACATGACAAATACGTACTATTATTTTATCAATTTTTTTTATACTACTTGGATGTCGGTACAAGCAAGAGGCCCACCTGATGTTAAGCGGTAACCCCTGCCTATGAACAGTGCATTACCTCATAGATCACGTCCACCTACGACGCACCCTATGTGGCATTGCACTGCGCCCGCCACCCTGAGACATAGATGAAAAGTCTCATGTGCCTGTAATTTCACCGGCACCCTTACCCTTCCAACCGAAACACAGCAATGCGAGCACTACTGCTTTGCGGCAGAAATAGGTATGGTGGTAGTACTTCCCCGGACGAACTCTTTCACAAAAAAGCTCTACTACTACAGAAAATCTGCTATCTGTGCAAATACCAACTTATTGCTAGAAAGTAATAAACTAAATAAAAAAAGCGGTCAAGTGCGAGTTGGACACGCCCATTCCGTAGCAGCAAGTAACATAATTTAAAAGTTCTTAGATGGTTTACGATTTATGACGTATTAAAAAAAACGGCCAAGTGCTAGTCGGACTCGCCCATGAAGGGTTCCGTAGGTTCGCAGCAAGTAACATAATATAAAAGTTCTTGGATGGTTTACGATTTATGACGTATTCAAAAAAACTACTTACTAGATCTCGTTCAAACTAATTTTCGGTGGAAGTTTACATGGTAATGTACATCATATTTTTTTTTTAGTTTTATCATTCTCTTATTTTAGTTACATTTTAAAACTTTGGAAGTGCTTCTTTCGCAAACTATTCGGTTTAGAAAAAATATAAATTAGAAACCGCAATATATTTTTTGAAGACCTATCCATAGATAAGGAAACCCATACAAGTATGGGTTTGATGAAAAAAAAAAATGAGTTTCAGTTCTAAGTTCTAACCCCAAAAATTTATTGTTTTTTTTTCTATTTTTGTGTGAAAATCTTAATGCGGTTCACAGAATACATCTACTTAAAAAGTTTCAACAGCATAGCTGTTATAGTTTCGGCAAAAAGTGGCTGAGACATACGGACGGACAGACAGACAGACAGACATACATGACGAATCCATAAGGGTTCTGTTTTTTGCCATTTGGCTACGGAACCCTAAAAATCAGAAGACGCTCTCGCTTGTGGCGCGATTTTCAAATGATTTGGTGTTGTTTGGCCATTACAGCTCATGAACACTTCTTCAGATAGCGACAGTTGATTTCGCGAGAACTCACATGTTTTAATTGATGTAAAAAAATATCATCATAAATATCATCAGTTTAGCTACGATCCCCCTGAACAAAAAGTGTTCTGGGTGTCTGTGTTATCACAAGACTTCCGATTAGCTCTGATTCATCGTAAAAATGTCGATAAGTACCGGAATGACGTGGACGATTCATAGTTTACGTGGAAATACAAATGTTTGGCGAGGAAGTAAAATCATCGAGCAACACGGGACGGAGGCCTGCAATGCTCTAAGAGTAAAATAATGTAAATCTGCCCCAAACTTTTCATCTTCATCAACCGATAGAGGTTCACTGTTGGACGGGGCCTCATCCATAGATATAGGGTTGCCATAAGTCCGGAAAAATTGGTGCTTTGACCAGAATGCGGGGGAATATGATGTCCGGAATTTTCACACAAAAGAAAACATAAAACAAATGAAGTAGAACATTATAAATAAATCAAAATATTTTTAATTCAATCAATGACAAGGTGATGTCAGGGTAGACTCAACATTAGAATTTTGTGCTTGCATCGCAAAATGATGTAGGAGCATATCTAGTTTTCGTAACCGAGACTATTGTGTGATTTTGAAAAAAATGGCCGGAGTTTTCTGCAACTGTACGGAATTCTTCTCCTTTTTTTTAAATAAAAATTCATATTGTTTTCATGGACATATTTTTTCTGATTGGCTAATCGAAACATTTTTCTTTAATGGTTTTTAGAATTAGTAATTTTCTGCACGAAAAGAAATTATATATCATCTGAAAAAAAAAGTCAGATAATTGCATGTCCGGAACGTGCTTTATTTAATATCTATTAAAATAGCCTTTACAAATTATGTAAAATAAAATGTATTCTTCATAACCGAGACCTGTCAGTTAATACGTCGTGTTAAGTGACAGACAGACAGACACAAGAGTGGTTATATACAATAAATATGAAATAAAGAAATAATATATTCATATTATTTCGTTATTTCAGGCAAAAAAAAACATAAATTACAAAAAAATATAAATAGCAATACAGCCAAATTAAAATTAAAATAGGTACTACAAAAAAAAACTAATATTTCCGGTTCACATGGGGCTATATATAAGCCTTCAGCCATGCACTGCAGAATGCAAAAAAATAATAAAACAACTCCTTAAGAATAAGAAAAGAAAAATAATAATAGAAGAATACGTTTTTGGAACTCCTCAACCCACTCCAGAAGGACGCCACGTGATCTTATGATTGTAGAGATATAATGTATCCGTTGGTACATTTTGAGGTACAACCCTAATAAAACAAATGTAAGAGCATCAGCAAACGTTCTTAAATGTCAAAAAGATGTATCTTATTTATCTGTAAGGCTGTAAAAGATAAACCTTTAGATATCTAAGCTCACGAAATGCCCCCATTAATTCTACTATCAATTTGCCCATCAACGTTTGCCTAATTGGCATAGTTGTACACTCCAGTTGGCTTGATTAAGACATTAATTAGTTCAATACAATACGATTCAGCAGATGAACTGATTGTGTGACAGTGCTCTTAATTTTAGAGATATTTTTAGACTTGAGTGATTTTGACTATACCACATCTGCGTAGTGTGGAAGGCCCCTATATCCTAGTCATATTACTTTAGCAATCCCAACCCAAACAAACTTTCTCAGTAAATGCACTAATCTGTCCACTCATTGAATACGCGAAAATAATCCCTAATACCTCGCATTATGATTCATAGAAACGCACAACGTCTTTGCAACCGATCCATCACTGTCCCTTCAATAGACTCAGTACCTGCTCTGCATAACCACTATGTTTTGGCTGGTAAGGTCGAAAATCGCGATGTAGTATCGCATGTCAAGTGAAAGATAACGGATGAGGTTGCATCAAGGCTGGCTTCTGTCTTTCAAAGGAAATTATAAAAACTATGCCATTCGCGTTGCGGCTACCAGCGCGCGCGCACGGTTATTTCCTGCTCAATGTTATTACGTAGCTAGTCCGCGATTTGATAGTGAGTTACAAGGAAAAACGACCATTTACCCCGAAGTATTTAAGTTATATGAGGCACGTAAGAACCCATAAATAAAAAGTGATTTGCTACTAACCAAACTATTATTTGTGACAGTGAAGTGATTTGTGAAACATTCCAAAATGCGCCGAATGAAGATGAACCTAGACCCAGACCTGGGTGATCTTGAAGAGATGCTAGCCCACGTCCAGACGCAGTTAGAATACGAGATCGACCTTGAGAAAGACAAGGATAAGATGCCGTCCTTAACAAGCGTCCAGGAATCCCCGAAAATGGTCAAAAGAAACTCCTCCTTCAACAAAGCTGATACGTTTTCTTACCGTCCGAAAACTCGGCCTCCGTTGATCATGAACGACGAAACCCACTACGCTTCCAATGGATACAACGACAACAAAAACGAATACCAACAGCCAATGATCAACGGTTACCGTGGCTCCCAAACCAGCCTAAAATCTGACGAAGTGGGCTCTCAATGTTCGCTTCAATCGTTCCGATCTGAACCATCCCAAAGACTCTCCATGGCAAGTCTGCCGGAAAAGCGAGCTTCGAAACCATCTCATAATACCAAGTTAAGGACGGCAACGTTGCCAAGAGGCTATGGGTCGAGCAAGAAAGAGAGGGATGAGCCGAAGAAGAGTTGGGAAGACTATTGGGCTCAGTACGTATTTTGATCATGTTATTAGGTTATGAACCCAGGAAAGTATAACAAGACGATATAAGTTCTGACGACCTCTGTAGCGCGTCGGGCGAGTAGCCGGCTGAGATGCGAAAGGTTGCGGGTTCGATTTCCGCTGCGCTTTCGTTCCAAAACCAAAGCTCATTCTGACGTCACTGCACATCGAAAAAATCCTTCGGCAATTCCTCGAGATGGTAGTCTGGCACTGGCATGAACACTGGTATTCGATTTGAGTACTCTGACAGTAGGTTTGAAATTACGCAATAAGTAGGCTGTTCTGGGTGTTATGGTACCATTGTACTCGTAGCTTCTGGTATAACACATGACATATAGGGAATCCTAGTGTGGGGTCAGGACTATGTGTGTGACTATTGGGTGTTATGTATGTGTATGTTGTGTATTATACTCGCCAGTTAAGTTTGCGGCTCAGCACTAATCTTCGCGTACCACCCGAAGCTCATTAAAGCTATACGTTGGGTATTCACAGCTACAATTTAGCGTTATTATGTGACGAGATACCGATATGATCTACATACTTTTAGTTCCAAGTTCAATATTCTAATAATTGGTATAGGATATCCTCAATAGGCGAAAGTCTGTGTGGTGTCATCATCATTGTCAGCCCATAGACGTCCACTGCTGCACATAGGCATCCATAGAATGCCACGATGGACGGTCTACCGACTTCCTCGAGTGGCAGCTATACCACAGAATAAGTAATAGTCTGTACTGCGTCGTCTGGTTCGTGGTCGCCACTCGAGAACCTATAGTCCCCCCAGCGTTTTTGTGGGCCCCATCGCGAGGCGAAATAAGAAAAATACAATGTTCATACAACCTTGAAAGAGAGAAGAGTTCTGATATAGATATGTTATCTGGGATATTTCAATGCCCTTTATGTCCACGTGGTGACCTTATCTTATCTTTATCGTGAGTGATCTGGGGCCTTACTTCTCGGTCCACTCGAGGAGTGTACCGCTTGGGCACTAGAACATTTGTACACCAGCGAAGTTTTAAAAAAAATGATCACAACGTTATGTAGCCCCAAGCTAAGCAGAGCTTGTGTTATGGGTACTAGATAACTGATATACTTAATACAATGCATTACATAGATCGTTTTTTTCTTATCCTATATGGTCCCACTGCTGGGCAAAGGTCTCCCCCAAATTCTTCCACTTGTCCCTGTCTTTGGTAGTCTCCCACCACTCATAATTAACAAAGATCATCCCGCCGACGCTTTCTCGGCAGGTATTTTTTATTATACATAGAAAATACCCGGAATACCCTGAACAAATATCTGCAGATTGTACAAATATTTGTTCCGAGGCGAGAATCGAACCCGCAACTTCCTGCGTCGCAGGCGAAGCTTCGCCCGCCGCGCCACAGAGGTCGCCTGTTTGATCTCTTATACCTATAATTTTGTTTCTAATAAGATCATGTCTCCAAGGGATCAGTGGACTACAGGCGGGCAGAGACTCACTCCTCGTTGAGCTTGCATTCCGTTCGCCACTGAAACGCACATACATTGTTTATGTTAATTTCCTCAGTTTGTGTTCCTCTATCGTGTATGTGGGTCTTATTACAATAACAACCTTCTTGCGACACAGAGTAATTGATAGTTTGTATGTTCGTGTTTGGACTGTATATGGGGGCTTAGTACGAGAATTTGATAGTATTCGAAACTATAGGTATTTAGTTTCGTTTCCTTCCATACATTTACTGACAGCGTCCTTAGTTTTCTCCTCGTTGTCGCTAGGGGTGCTGCAAGTAAGTGTATGTAAGGAAACTAAACTTCATATAGTTTCGAATACTATCAAATTCTCGTACTAAGCCCCCTGTACCTATGTACCCAGCTTCACTTAATTCGTTTCTATACTTATCGAAATTGATAAGAACTAATTATGTGTTTAACGTATTGGAAATCATTGTGGCAGTGGTCTAGATTTTTCTTCGTGGTCAACAAATCATCTTTCGTAATCATATGACTTATATTTTGTAGTTACATTACACGAATACACTATTGGTTAACTTTTATAAGATAGTTTTTTTTAACCCCCACCCAAAAAGAGAGGGTTTTATTTAATTTTATTTTTTAACATTGGTAGACCTTGTTTGATCTCGATCTCACCTGTTGGTAAGTGACGATGTGGCCGAAGATGGAGCACAAAGGTCTAGAAGGCACCTGTTCGTTCTAGCCTAGAAGAGACCCAGATTATAGTTTTCAGGAAAGACAGACGACGGTAGTATTCCACTCCTTAGCAGTTCGCATTATAAAGCTAGAACCGAAACGTTTAGTACGATACAAATACTAACCGTTACCACTACTACTAATGAATACTACTAATACGAATGGTATACTAATGAGGTAAGGATTGTACCGAGCCGTGCGTCTGCTCGTCCTTATGATGAAAAGGAGATGGTGGGATCAGATCGTGAAGTTCCTGGGAGCATTCCCCGAAATGTAACCTATAGAAGTTCGAAAGGTATGCGACTTTACGGCGGTGCTCGAGACTCTGGAGATCTTATTCATATCAAACCTACGTGCTTTCATTATGAAACAATTGTTGCGTAAAGTTACCACATGAGAATGTTATGAATTATCTCGATAGAGATAATCAAAACTTAAACAGACAAGATGTTTTGAAAACTTGGGTTATCGATCAAAACTAATCTCATGTTAGCACTTAGATGGATGTCTGTCTAGTCTAGCAACAGCTAGACTAGACAATAACAATTGGCTCTTACTTTGGAAGATTTTAATTTATCTAGAAACAGCATCACATTCCGACAGGTTTAAGGCGTATACAGCAACTTCTTCTTTCGTGTCGATGTCTCAAAGCCATTTTGACCAATAGGTTGCCACACCCACGGCATTGTCGGAGCAGGTCATTAAATCCTCCATCGTGCAGGAGTCAGGGCAGGATGGGCATACAAGGGCATGTCGCATCGTTTGGGACTGGGCACCACAGTCGCATTGCGTCGCGGAGGCTGCAATCATACCCCACTTGCTGAGATTGCACATGCAGCGGCCGACTTGAGTGCGCAATCTGTTAAGGGTCTTCAACACCGGCCAGGGTAGTTGGTGACCAGGGGGTAATTCCTCTGCAGGTGGTATATAGCCAGTTGGAGGGACTTTTTTAACGTCCATAGGTCGAGACGAGCATCACTTGCATTAGTTGCTATATACAGCAACTGATTAGTATTATTTGGAGGCTTTCTCCTCATAGAGGAGTCTATGTTATGTGCTGAAAAAATTATATGTCACTTTGACCTTTTATCTGTAAAGTGAACGTACAAATATGTTCTACCTGTTCATTATCCATGTAAAAAAAAGTGCAGCTGTTTTCCACTGAAAATTTGATTCAACTGCTAAACGACTTAGAATTTTGTACTTTTTCTTTCACCTAAATGTCGGCAGACTTTATCTTCAAGTTAACGTATGATTCATGTTCATTCGAGTGGCAAATAAAAAATAAAAAACGCTCAATCCGTTAAGGTCTACGATGCTACAGACAAAAACACACACACGTCATACTTATAACAATCCTCTTTTTGGTGTGGGGGGGGGAGTTCAAACAATAGGATGAGCTCCGCTTAAGGGCAGGTAATCCATTCACTTCGGGACAATACCCAATCAAATATGGGGCATTTCATTATCATATCAAGTCCACTACTGGACATAGGCCTCCCCATATAATGCCACGACGAACGTTCTAGAGCCGCCTGCATTCACTTCTCGTAGCGCGAGCGCTGTTCTGTCACTTTCTACCTTACCTGAACTTTACCGAGTTATATAGTGACCGAATTTAGCTGTTGTCTGCCTCAAATATTCGTGGGATGAATCCATGGGAACAATGCGGATGCACCCAAATTCATTGCCTTGAAAGAGACGTGTTCAGTGTTCACCCCCACATTTTGACCCTCAAACCGGAATGAGTTAATTGTACGCCGGAACTGGACAATCAGTTGTGCTACAGATGAAGTCTGAATGCAGTTAATGTCAACAATGCTACACATTTCATTACATCCGTCTTAAGATTAAATAATCTCTGGTCTTGTTCATCAGTTCCACTTCACCAAATGGAACTTTGTGAATGCACATGCTAGACTTGTTGATCTGATGATGGAGACGGAAGGTGGACAACGGAACTCCTCGATGGATAATAGTAAATAAATAAATGATAAATAATGCTGGACAGTTCACACAACATTATCTAGCCCCAGCAAAGCTTGTGTTATGGGTACTAGACAACTGATATACTTAATACAATGTATTACATATATTTTTTTTTTTTATTATGTATAGAAAATACTCAGAACACTCCGATCTGCAAATCGCACAAATATTTGTTCTGGGGCGGGAATCGAACCCGCAACCTCCTGACCGCAATAGTAGACTGGCCGTGTTTAGGCTCATTGTGATCAGCACACGGTTCCGATCACTAATATTATAAAATCTTGTATTGGGGAAAAAACCTAGCTAGGAAGTCTTTTTTTTTTAAAGTGTAACATTATCGCCTATACTATCTATCGTAAGAGGTTTTTATTGCTGTAAGTACTATATTACTATATTAAACTAGCAGCGCCCCGCGGTTTCACCCGCGTTAGTCTCGATCCCCTGGGAATATCGGGATAAAAATGTGCCTATGTGCTATTCCGGGAGTCCAGTTATATCCATTCCAAATTTAATCCCAATCCGTCGAGCCGTTTCCGCGTGAAGAAGTAACAAACACACACACTCACAAACTTTCGCATTTATAATATTAGTGTCATAACACAACGCCGAGAAGACCTGGTTTTTATTTTTGTAAATTACTTTCCTGATGATTTCTAAATCAAAAAATAACTTATTTTGTGAGTAGTTAGTGACAGAATTTAGCGTCTATCGACGCCTTAATAAAAGCTTGTAAAAACAATTGCCCTGACTATCGTAACGGGATCAGTCATAAAGATAGACCCTGCGTGGTAACTATTGTTTTATCTATGCCCCAGTACTCAATGGAACAGGATAAGGATGGATCAAAGGCGGTACACTTGATGGAATTCATAGAAAATGTGCTTTGAATAAGTCCCTACAGTTATTAGAAAAAGTGATAGTCCTGGTACAATAGTCCTTGGATTTATTAGTCAAAAATGCTGTTTTACCCTATTTAACCCCCGACGCAAAAACGACGGGGTGTTATAAGTTTGACGTGTCTGTGTGTGTGTGTGTGTGTCTGTCTCCCGAACGGATAAACCGACTTTGTTTTTATTTTATTTTGAAAGATGTATTAGTCGTGAGTGTTCTTAGCTATGTTTGATCAAAATCGGTTGAGCCGTTTCATTGCGTTAAGGGTTTTTTTTATTTTTTACAATATTAATTTACAATTTTTTTTTTAATTTCACCTCTTAATATGTAAGAACCTTCATTTAGTAGGTATATAGGTACCTACTAAGATTTACCTAGGTTTGTCGTCAAATCTTGCAACTGAATTTGAAGCCAGTTCCTCCCGACCGATTGAGCTGAGATTTTGCATACCTGTCAAGTTCCGATGATAATACAATATTATGGTGACAACAGAAGATCCGGTTTGAATCAAACCGTTTGACCGCCTTTGGGGCTTTAAACTTTTTAACCGATTTCGGTGAAATTTGGTATGCATATAGATTATGGCCTGGATATAGGCTGAGCTTATATGCTACATTTTATCCTGGTAAAACGCGAGCGAAACCGCAGGTGGAAACTCGCTATTAAGAAGTAATAACGAATAAAATAAAAAGTTTAATACAATAAAAAAAACTGGACTGTTCACACAACATTATCTAGCCCCAAGCTAAGCAGAGCTTGTGTTGTCGGTACTAGATAACTGATGTACTTAATACAATATATATCATAGATAGATATTTTTTATTATACATAGAAAATACCCAGAACACCCTGAACAAATATCTGCGATCGCACAAATATTTGTTCCGAGGCGGGAATCGAACCAGCAACCTCGAAAGCCCAACCTTCGCCCGACGCGCCACAGAGGTCGTGCTTTGGGAAACACAATCAGCGTTGTATCGCAAGATACCGACTTCAAACCGAAACAACGACTAAAACCAGGGGGGGGGGGGGGTTAGAGTAGGGGAATTCTATTGGTCTAGACGTATCGACCGGCCCTTCGCTTCTCCTGGACGTAGTTTCAGAACTTCCCTTACAAATACTAACGAAAGGTTTTAATAATTACCTTTATAGTTGAAAACTAGTGTCCGCCCGCGGCTTCGCTCGCATTTTACCTGCATAAAAAGTAGCCTATATCTCAATCCAGGTACTTGTTCTATTATTTATTCTGTGGTCCAGGTCATAATCTATGTGTATACCAAATTTCACCGAAATCGGTTCAGCCGTTTTAGCCGTTTCGACGTGACAACATCCAAGTCCAAATATCTAACTTTGACATTTATTTAGTTAGTGGGATAGATAACCTTGGGATAACTAATCGGAGGGTATATGCGTTTAGTACCCTCCGGTGGGAGGTGGGGTGAAGTTCTAGGGTGAGAGGTGGTGTGTTTGTGTGTGTTAACGAATTTTCACATTTTTTTTTATCACATCCCACTTCACACTATATAATAATATTATAAAGGCGAAAGTTTGTGTGTGTGTGTGTGTAGTGTGTTTGTTGCTTCTTCACGCTGAAATTGCTGGACGGATTTGCATGAAATTTGGAATGGAGATAACTGGACTCCCGGAATAACACATAGGCACATTTTTATCCCGATATAAACACGGGATCGAAACTTACGCGGGTGAAACCGCGGGGCGCTGCTAGTTAAACATATAGGCAAACTAGCATACGGCCCCACCTGAAGTAAAGTGGTTACCGTCGCTTATAGACACCGGCAACACCGGGTATTGTCGACGCGCTACCGACCCTGAAGGAATTTATGAAAATTTTTCTTGAAGCGACACATGTCGTAACCAAGCGGGAAAACCAAAGCGGTTTAGCGGATTTATCTCCAAAGCGGTTTGTCCTATTTAGATACGGTTTTATTTATTAGAAAGATGGTGTTTGCGAACGGTTTAGTGGAAATTGGTGCAGACGTTTTCATTCCAGGCTCAGCTTGCAAAAATGTTTTTGGAAGACAATTGTTTTCGTTTGTTTCTAAATATATTTGGCGTGTGCATTTGCCATTTTCAAGTATAATTAAATAATCTATGTATTATTTAATAGTTGTTTTTTTTTAAGTATATCAGTTATCTAGTACCCATAACACAAGCTCTGCTTAGCTTGGGGCTAGATAACTTTCCAGCATTATCTATTTATTTACTGTATTTTCAATAAAATGTGCAACATTACAATCCTTCCAAGTCGTCAATGTCACAGTCAAGTCATATTTTAGTAAAACAGTGGCCGTTTAACAAAAACTTTGGTAGACGATTTCCACCAATTTGAAAAGTCACGCAATACACTTCCATTTCATTTCACTACACTTGTGCTCTAAAGACGATCTACAATGGTTAAAATGCCACCAAAATTACACAAAATAACTTTAAAAAACACAAGGAAATTAAATAAAACAAAAGTAGACGACGTCTTTTTTCGAAAATGGCGGGTGAATCAAATTACAGCTGATAGCGCGTTCTATATTTTCCCGTGGCGACATCTCGTGTCAGACAGTCGTGAACTTGCAACGATGTACTTCAGTAGGTTATAAGTCCTCCATTAATAATAAGCCTACAGTTTATCATTAAGGTAGCGCCAACCAAAGGCAGAAATCTTTATACATAAAAAACGCCTCGCGCCACACGAAAAAGCAGTTTTATTGAATATCTTCTCAAATGCAGATAAGTTTACAATCTTTTGTAATTTTTTTTTTTTTTTGCGCCAGACAAAAAAAAACTCTAAGCCCCTAACAGTAACCCCTCTTTGTTGTATTGATTTTATTTATCTAATTTTTGACCCAATAATTTGCTCCAATAAACAATCGAATCTAACCAAAAGTTAGAGGTACCTAACTTTGGGTTTTTTTTCTATCGAGAAAATATTGTCCTATCGTGTTTGTTTCTGGTACCGGTGATCCCTGGGAATTATAATAAAATAAAATAAATAAATAATGCTGGACAGTCCACACAACATTATCTAGCCCCAAGCTAAGCAGAGCTTGTGTTATGGGTACTAGATAACTGATATACTTAATACAATATATTAAATAGTTTTTTTTTTTTATTATACGTAGAAAAATACCCAGAACATCCTGAACAAATATCTGCGATCGCACAAATATTTGTTCTGAGGCGGGAATCGAACCCGCAACCTCCTGCGCCGCAGGCCAACCTTCGCCCGCCGCGCGCCACAGAGGTCGTCACATAGTATCTATGCATAACTTGAAAATTGTATTTGATTTAGTCAGTTAAAAATCAAATCTAAAGAGTGGTAATTTTGCGTTATACCCCATGTTAATACGGACCCACGCTTGCCCGTTGCAAATAAATCGATAATTGCATGCATGCGCTCTCTTCCTGTAGCGGCCTTCCGGAAGGAAGCTCCAGGCTAAATCTAGCGAGACCCGATAAGGTTCAGTGCTTGTGGCTACTAGAGATTCAACCAATCTTGTTGGATGATGCTCGTTTGGGTGATCTGTAACAGTTAGTTCCGGGTATGTGTGTTGTGGTATATGCTAGTAGTTCCTGATACCCAACGGCACAAGGGTTCCTAGTGTGGCATTAGGACTACGTGCGGGATGTGACTGTTGTGTAGTCAATGTGGCGTGTTTTCTATTTAAATGTGTTCTTAGGCCTCGGTTTAAGACTTTATATAACTAGTAGCAATTATCCAGCTATAAGATTTAGCTAGCGCCCATTGTCATACAAATTAGCCGCTTGATATTATTAATTTTTTTTTAATTAGGATATTCCTATGAAGTTATGAACCAGTAGTTAGTGACAGAAACTGATATAAATCTTGCAAATGAAAGAAAGAGTCTATGAATATTGGCCATTTCCGAGTGTATCCAGAATTCAGCAAAATCTACCTAAAAACCCGGACATCAGGTGGCAATACTGCACCCTGCCCAATCTCAGTGCATCTTCGCGCCGAATAGAGACCGCGCGCGTGTTCTACCGCTAAAAAAAAATATGTGGCCGAAAAGTATGAAGATTTGTGACATTAAATTCAATTTCTACATATATCTTAAGAAGTGGGCTCGTAAGCTATTCGAATTAGACGTCAGTTTTTTGATTGAAACAGAGTGAAAGAAGCGGTAGAATAATTTGTGTTTGTTTTTTGTTAAAACATGAATTAAAAATGTATGAAAGCCCACTATCTACAGAAATAGCACAATCTTCGAATGTAAAAGCAACAGTGCCGGTTGTAGCATCATGTTCGCCAGAGGACATATCAACATCCTCACTTATAAGAGCATCCACTTTGGTTGAAAGAACACCGTGTCCCGAAATAGCAACAACTCCATTTGAAAGAGCATTATCTCCGCCAGAGGAAAGGGCAACATTGCCAGTTGTAAGAGCATCATCTCCGGTTCAAAAAGCAACTTGTCTAGTTGTAAGAGCATCATCTCTAGCTGAAAAGCCAACATTGCCAAGTTATAAGAGCATCATCTGCGGTTGAGAAAGCTACATCGCCAGGTGTAAGAGCATCATCTCTAGTTGAAAGAGCAACATTGCCAGTTATAAGAGCATCATCTGTGGTTTAAAAAGCAACATCGCCAGTTATAAGATCATCATCTCTGGTTGAAAAAGCAACATCGCCAGTTATAAGAGCATCATCTGCGGTTGACAGTGTATCATCGCCATTTGTAAGAGTATCATCTCTAGTTGAAAAGGCAACATTGCCAGTTATAAGAGCATCATCTGCGGTTGACAAAGTTACATCGCCAAGTATAAGAGCATCATCTCCGCGTGAAAGAACACCATCCAGATATTTCAACGCAATCCTTGTAAGGGGGACCATTGGCATCTTTCGAAGATGGTAGAACTTATCAACTAACAATTGTTGTTCGTGGGGACATATCAAGACGTATCCAAACTGCAACAGAACCACAACCAGAAGAAAAATAAAATGGCGGAGATAGTGCCCTTGTAAGTATATAATACATAAAATAAATATCGAACCAGCACAGAAACTAAAGGTTACGGCTTTCTCATTTTAACCCCTTTTACCCGTCCGAGGAGCCATACAGACGTATTCACGCGTATTTAGTCGTATTCTGAAAACCTGCATTAGTTTTTGCGTCTAAGGGCGAATGGTTTTTAGGTTTACTATAAATTAGATTTACGATCATAAAATGTTCAGTTAGACATTACTCCATTTTTCGTGACCGGAAGTGGCTTTTAATCTCTTTCTCTCGTCGTTACCTCGATATTTCTTTCGCTTCCTTAATTGCTGTATTCAGATATTTTTTTTTTTTTTTTTTTTTTTTTTAACATTGATAGACCTTTGTTTGACCACGATCTCACCTGTTGGTAAGTGACGATGTGGCCGAAGATGAAGCACAAAGGTCTAGAAGGCACCTATTCACTCTTGACTTGAAGAGACCCAGATTATAGTTTTCAGGAAAGACAGACGACGGTAGTGTATTCCACTCCTTAGCAGTTCGCATTATAAAGGTAGAACTGAAACGTTTTGTGCGAATAGAAGGTATACCAATGAGGTAAGGATGGTACTGAGCCGTACGCCTGCTCGTCCTATGATGAAAAGGAGATGGTGGGATCAGATCGTGCAGTTCCTGGGAGCATTCACCGAAATGTAACCTATAGAAGATCGCAAGGCATGCAACCTTACGGCGGTGCTCGAGACTCTGGATCTTAGTCTCCGCCATATGTTGCTCACCTATAAGCCTGAAAGCTCTACGTTCGATCGAGTCCAAGGCAGCAAGCTGGTGTTTGGCCGAGCCATCCCAAACATGGCAGCAGTACTCCATACCAGCCCGGACTTGTGCTTTATATAAACTGAGAAGCTGTCCTGGTGTGAAGTAACGCTTTACCTTATTCAGGATGCCTAGCTTCATGGCAGCTGTTTTTGCCTTAGACTCGATGTAGGAGCCAAAGTTGAGAGTAGGCGTGAGCGAAACACCTAAGAGCTCGAGGTGATCTCCTATAGCCACAGGTACATCTCGGAATACAGGAACTTGGAGAAACGGACTTTTTTTCGCCGAGAAGAGACAAGCCTGCGTTTTAGAGGCGTTGAACTTGACTAGATTGGCATCGCCCCAGTCGGATACAGCCTTGAGAGTCAAATTCAGACGCTGCAGCATCTCATCTCTTAACTCCTGAATTTCATTCTGCCTAGCTCGCGCAGTGGAAACATATCTCTCCACAACTGTGCTGTCGTCTGCATACCCAATGATACCGGGCATTAGCAGATCATTAATGTGCAGCAGAAACAGTGTGGCAGATAGCACTGACCCCTGAGGTACCCCGGCATTAATAGCCAATTGATCCGACGAGCAGCCGTCAATAACTACTCGAATGGATCTTTCCCTCAGAAAGTCTGCGAGCCAGGAGCAGAATTGAACTGGCAGTCCATAGGCAGGAAGCTTGCCAATAAGGCTAGCGTGCCAAACCCTATCAAAAGCCTTCGAGACGTCTAATGAAACAGCCAGTGCTTCACCATATTTCTCGATGGCCTCGCTCCAAATGTGCGTTGCATACACAAGAAGGTCCCCAGTAGACCGGTTTTGGCGAAACCCGTATTGGCGATCACTGAGGAGGTCGTTACCTTCGAGGTATGCAAGGAGCTTCCTATTCAGTACACGCTCCATACATTTACAAAGTAGGGAGGTGACTGAAATAGGGCGATAGTTAGAAGGGTCAGCACGACTGCCTTTCTTGGGTACAGGCTGCACGTTAGCGAGCTTCCAAGATTTAGGGACTTCACCAGTTTTCAAAGAAAGGCGGAAAAGTCGCGTTAATACTGGAGACAACTCAGGGGCACAGGTTTTCAACACTATGGCCGAGATACCATCCGGACCGCTAGCTTTATTCACGTCGAGACTACGTAGCGTTCTGAGCACTTCCTTTTGCTGGATGCGAATTTCCTGCATTGAAGCTTCGCACCGAGGAAGGCTGGGTGGAGTTTCGCCAGAGGTGTCAAGACGCGAAGCCTCTGCAAATTGAGTGGCAAATAAATTTGCTTTCTCAACCGCAGCGTGAGCTAGGGACCCATCCGGTTTCAGTAGTGGAGGGAGTGAAGGGCGGCTGAAGTTCGCTTCCGCCGACTTAGCCAGAGACCAGAAAGCTTTACTTCCCGCAGGGTACGCGGCAAGTTTAGCCCCCAGACGGCCAATCCGATCAAAGCGAGCCTTCCGTATCACCTTCTTGCAAGACTTGGCGGCTTTGTTAAAGGCTTTCTTCTTAATCCGTGCATCCGAGGTTTTACCGTTTCTTGCTTCGACCCAGGCTAGGTAAGCCGCATGTTTAAGCGCTTCTGCGCTAGCACACGCGGGACTAAACCATGGGCGAGCATTGCCTGAAGGTGAAGCATCGGAGAATGGAATAAAATACTCCATTGCTCTTTTGATCACCTCCGAAACAGCATCAGCACAGACCGTCGGGTCACAAGAAGAAAAACAGGTTTGCCGCCAAGGATAAGAAGCGAAGAAATGTCGCATCTCATCCCAATCTGCCGACTTGTAACGCCACACTCGTCTACTACCTCTGGGCGAGGGATCGGGTGGCGAGTATGACGATACAGACCTCACCACACAGTGATCTGATGTACCCAAAGGAGGCAACACTGATACTGAGTGGTGATCCGGCCCGTTCGTCAGCAGAAGGTCCAAGCAGTTGGCTGTGTGGTCCTCAACGTCAGGAATTCTGGTTGCCTCATTGACCAGCTGAGTGAGATTTAGCGTGAGTGCAAGTTTACACGCCTCTCTCCCTGCATGGTCGGTGAACTGGTATGGGAACAGCCACTGTTGGTGGTGGGCGTTAAAGTCCCCCAGAATCACCAGTTGGGCACCAGGATAACGATGTTGGGCCACATCCGCCGCTTCACAGATGTAGTTGAACAACCTGGTTGTCTCGAAGTCTCCAGAGTGAGACCGATATAAACCAGCATAGATAATTTTATCTAAGCCGGTGTCCACCAAAGTCCATAAAACGGAAAAATCGGGTTCTTCAAGGTCACGAAGACGCAGACAGCAAATGTCCTCCCGGACAAATAGACAAATACCAGCTTTGGGTTTAAAGTTGTGCTCCAGGGCATAGCCTGGGTATGTAAGGTAAGCTGTATCGGGAGGACATTGAATCTGCGTCTCCGTGAGGAATAATAAGTGTGGCTTAGTGGTCTCTAGGTGGTGGTGGACCGGATCGAGATTGGAGTGCAGTCCTCGAATATTGGAGAAGTGCACTTGAAGCGAGAGGAAGTGCTTCCGCTGTAAAGACAACTTATTATTTCTGGACTTTTTCATATTGTTTTTTGAGTGTTAGGTTTGTGGGAAAAACGGCTGTTGAGCGAGGCACTGACCAGCGAAAACTTAGAGACTTACAGCAGGCTCTTGCGCCAGTGGGAGACTAGACTGGAGACTGCGGGGACGCCCGAACCCCCCCAGGAATGGCCATCGGGTCCTCTCATCCGGTCGCCAACCGGCACGATGGAGCATTCTGGGATTTTTCGCGAGGCGGCGGGGCAGCCTTTCATGAGTGGCTAACTCACTAGTTGGGCCCCCTACAACCTGCGGTCAGCCAGCGGAGAACCGTGCTTCGGATCCCGCTACCCTCCAAGCCTAGCCTTCCGGCACACTTGCACCACTGCGGTCTCTAAACCGCACATGCTAAATCAAGTGCACGAACTGCTCAAACCCGTCACTTCCACGATGGCTACACTGGACATCAGTCCGAAACACGACAATGTCGCTTCACGGACTGGCTTTGTCCAGTGGGTGGTGACAAGCCACGGCCGAAGCCTACCACCAGAAATGTTGTTACCCGTTTGGCACCACCCAGAGATCACGTGTAGGGACGCAAGGGTATTTTCCTACGGACGCGGGTAACTTCGATCTCCAACAAAGATATAGCATGATTCTAGTATATTCGTTATAGTTTTAAATAAAGTAATTGTAAAATACATTTATTTACAGTAAGAATAATACAACTAATACAAGGTATGTACAAAATACATATGAAACAGTTGTGCTACCTGAAGACCGCTGCTAGCGATCTAAAGGTAGCTCAACTTTACTGATCCAAATCACTACCAGACGGAAGCGTCCCTAAGATGCTGGCTGCATTGCCACGCTGAATGGCAATACTAATGCGGAGAAGTTATTTCTTATAGTTATTGTTGTTTTGAACTTTAAAAATGTAATTTAAATTCATTTCACTTAAGTATTTTGTATAATTGTATTTAAATTTATCTAAAATGTAAAGACATATTGTGTTGTTTAATTTTCACTTCACCTGTCTACACCCGGAACCGGAACAGACGCCATCTTAGTTCACCGAGCATAAATCAATTACCTGATGCATGCGCGTAGGGACTTCAGCTCTCCCGGGGATCTAGCGGAGTCCTAGCAAACCCAGTGCCGCGACCTCAATTCTAACATGTACAACTGTAGAAGTGTTTCAAAAAGGATTTTATTATCCGTGAGTCGCTATTCTAGAACTAGCTGCCCGTGTTCAACTTATCGCTTTAACAAGCCTGATATTTCAGATCTTAACAACAACACGTTTAATGTAAGTAAATTTTAAATTTTTAACTCCAATTAAACAGATTTTTTAATTTGGTATAAGAATTTGTTGTTCAGTACGTATGGTCTTTAGCACTCTGTCGATAAACCGACCCCGCCGGCGGGGAAGACGAGCCTCTTGTACCTTCGATACTTCCCACCTACAACTGGTACAAAAAATTCGAATTTAGTTGACTATGTCAACAGTGTAATAAATATCTAATAGGTAATTAGGTTATTTGTTATAAGAAGGTATATATAATAATTGATAGTTAAAACCAGAAAATAGGTATGTATACAATACAAGTAAAAATATATAGCTAGCTACAAAGAACCTAGTGAAAGTAGCTAGGATGTCGTCTTAGTGAAGTAGCTGAAGTAGGTATGTAAAATTATGTCTAATTTAAGCTCTCTTTTAGTAAATAAGGAAGAAATGTATGCAAGAAATATGGTATACCTTGAAACCTGCAGTCCTATGCCATTAAACTATAATGTAGTTTACTGTATGAGTGGTTCAGAGAAGGAAAACTTGACAGAAAGCACCTGAAACCGAACCGACACCACACGTATTGACTCGTCGTTCCTGTGGGTCCTGTCGGCAATGTCGAGGGGGTAGCGTAGGTTCCTGGGAAGGCCTACGGTATAAAAAATGTGTACCAGGCGATGTGGCGGCAGTGGAGAGAATGCTTAGCTGACGCTGCTGATATCATCTTTCGTAGATGCTATAAGGCCCATGATGATGAGTTTGGTTAAAATGTGTGTTTTAAGAATAAACGTTCTATTATTATTGTTATGTTCCGAGACATTTTTTCCTATCCCCAATCGAGGTCCGTACTAAGGTACGGACCGCTGAGGCGGTGCCCTTGCGCTCGTTGCCCCAACCTTAATTTTAACCGGTTGAGCGCCATCTGCGCCAAAAGTTCGATGAAGAAGCCTTCTAAGGTCAACTGCCTTAAAGTCAATTCGAAAAAATACCAGTTGGAAGATTTTACTCTCGCTATAGGTACTTTATGTTGTTATAAAACATAAAGTAATAGGTTATCTCCTAAATTAATCTTGGCTTTCAATTTCGTTTCCAAATCCATTGTTCACTGGTCATCCCACACGGACTATCACTAGTTTCGCAAAGTGATGGCGCCACTAAGCGTGGGTTTATACCTTTTAAACACCATCGGCGTACAAAACACCTACATCTTTTGCAACCATTCTATGAGTTTGTAACAAGTGATATATCTTGTCTGCTATTGTTATTGAAGTACTGTTAATCCGCTGATGAGTATCTGCGCTATTGAGCCTGATCCTAGTTCATAGTTCATAGTTTCTTTATTAATAACTGATTATAGTTACAGGTCAAAAATAATAATATAAAATAATGTAATAAATTGGTATGTTTCGTAATTAATTAAAACAAACAGAAAACATGAACATTTAAAATTAATAATAGTAAGGTACCTATCTCATAACTTCTAATACGTAAAACCTAATGAAGTAAGCTCGTTACAATCATAGAATGACTGCTCTATAAGCCACTAGCTATCCTAGGCTAGTTGCGTAGAACCAGACCCCAACCAGAGAACTCACGTAGATGATTTTTAAAGGGGAATGCTCTGAGGAGCTGTTTGAACTAATCCCAGTTTTTTTTAATGTAATGGCTCGACAAACTGGCTTACGGCCCACCTGATGGTAAGCGGTTACCGTCGCCTATTGCCATCTGCAACACCAGAGACATTAAAAAATAAAATAAAATAAATATTGCTGGACAGTTCACACAACATTATCTAGCCCCAAGCTAAGCAGAGCTTGTGTTATGGGTACTAGACAACTGATATACTTAATACAGCATATTACATAGATAGATATTTTTTATTATATATAGAAAATACCCAGAACACCCTGAACAAATATCTGCGGATCGCACAAATATTTGTTCCGAGGCGGGAATCGAACCCGCAACCTCCTGCGTCGCAGGCGAACGTTCGCCCGCCGCGCCACAGAGGTCGTCACATTGCCAATGCGTTGCCCTGAAGGACTATTTTTTCATTTCTTTGAAGCGGCTCATGTTGTAATTTGGCGGTAATACCTCAGGAGGGAGCTCATTCCACAACTTGTACGTATGGGGGGAAAATATCTCGTAAATCGAGCTGTACGACATACCCACGTGTCGATGATGTGGGGATGCAATGCTCTCTTGCTTCGCACTTTATAACCGCACATCCCGCCATCGCCAGCAAGCTCACCCGTGATGCGTGTTGGTCTCGCACAGTACGTGTCACGTGCTCGTTTTTCCCGAGCACCTGCAGAGCGTGGAATGAGCTCCCGTTTAATGTCTTCCCACAGGGCTATAATATGGGTAAAATCAAGAGAAATGTCAATAGGACTCATAATGGTATAGGCAGCGCGTTTGCAATACCGTGGGTGGTGTTGGAGATGTCCATAGGCGGCGGCGACTGCTCTACATCAGGCGGACCGTCTGCTTGTTTGTTACAACTAGGGTTGCATCGATACGCCTTTTCGCCGATACGATACCGATACTGATACTCTAATAAAAATATCGGCGATACCGATACCGATATACCGATACGTTAATTATGAATTCAAACATTTAGATAAAATGAATAAATCACCATTTGGATTATTTTTTTATTAAAAAGTAGTTACATAGGTCGATATTAGATAATTATTATAAATTGTAGTAATTAAAATTAACATTAATAAGATTTTTATTTAAAAAACAAAGTAATCTTAAGTTTTGCGGAGAAAGGCGATTTCGCAAGTTGTTAAAATAGTCTCTCAGATGCGACAGAACTCATTTGGAAACTAAAGTACTTCTGCGCAATTTTTTTCAAGTTTGGGTATAAGACGTCATTGCGCCAGAAAACGAATGGGTCTCGATATATTGGGAGACCTCAGGTATCTCTCAACTTCTTTGAGAGAATTACAGCTCAGAGCAGACAGGGACTCATCTTCCTCCGATTCTTTAATAATATCTTCACAAACACGAGACAACACGCTCGTTTACACTACATTTAAAAAAACAGAAAGTATCGTTGAATCGGTCTTAAAAATATCGTCGATACCGATATATCGGCTAACCCGAAGTATCGCCGATATATCGGTATCGGTATCGATATCGGATGCATCGCTAGTTACAACCGTAGTTCTAGTGTCCTTAATCTTTTAGGACCCCGTATTCGCTTACTTCTATTTAAATTGGCTAAACATCCCATTGATATCAATTACAATTCAAAGGACATATCGACACGTTTTGCCTGGGGGATGTTGACTTTGTGGCCTACAAATTAGAGTCCCATATCCACAACCATTCTTTTGAAATATTTATAAAATTCTCCTTATTTTTAGAGTTCTCCACAACACTGAACCCTTACCTATAGTTTGTTGTTGTTGTCCGTCTGTCAGTCAATATACTTTTTCTAGGGACGGGGAGGGGGGGTATTAATTAGATTTTTCCAAATATAAAGGTCTGTTAAAAACAGGCTTCTAACTCAATACATAACCAAGTTAATAATATAAATTAAGGTGGGGTATGCCGCATAATTCCTAATCTTAGATTTGATTTTAAACTGACTAAATTAGTACTATAATTCAAATTAGAAATATGTATGTATACTACATTATAATTCCGAGGGATCACTGTACCAGAAACACGATAGGACAATATTTTCTCTATAGAAAAAAACAAAGTTACATCAAATTTTTGCCTGGATTCGATGGTTTATTAAAATGGTGCATATTATTGGGTTTAAAATTAGATAAATAAAATCAATTCAACAAAGCCGAAGGTTTACTGTAGGGGTTTTGTAAAATTAACTATATTTTACGAGATATTCAATAAAAACGCCATGCGTTTTTTTTATGAAGATTTCTGCCTAGTATTGGCGCAGTCTTAAGTTAACATTAAACATTTGTCCCGCAGCGTGAATCGAAACCGCACCTCTCGCATCGCAGCCGACTACTCGTCCGCCGCGCCACGGGGGTCTAAAAAAATCATCACCGAAGCGGCATGTCACTATGTTTTTGTTTATTTTTAGTTTTAGGTTTTGTTTTTAGTTTTAGTTTTAGTTTTATAGCTTTTAGTTAACTAGGACATAATTTAATATTTTGTATAAGGTGGGAGAAGCCACTGGCTCCTGAAATACAGTTTTGAACTAGTTTGGGAGCCTATGGATTAATTATCATATAGAACATCGTATTATGTCAATAAAGTTTTTTGTATTTGTATTTGTATTTGAATGATGACGTACACACCGTTTATTTTGAAAGCTTCCTTCCTGTCGTAACGGTATTGATTATGTTTAAGTCAACATCTTGTGGCTCGTTCATGTAAACAGGCCTACTTGTTTACAGATAGTAACAGATGTTGGCGTAAATAGTTGAGGCTGTTGTTATGACAACAGGGTATTGGGGACGTTTGGTCTGGATTCTAACTTAATTAAGTTATAACTTGGGGGATCAATCTGCCGTTATTAAAAGAAACGTCGTCATTTTTATTTAATTAAATTTGAATGTGTTTCTTCCAGTTATTAAGTGTAATTTTAACTGGTAACTCAGATAAATATAGCACATGTGTAATGTAGTCAAATTATAAGTGTCATTTCGAAATGGTTGATTTATTCATGCAAAGACTTGGTTTTTCTGACACCATTTAAACTAGGTTATTATGACTTGACGGAGACTCTTGACGACACAAATATTTGCAGATCATCCAAACATTTGTCCCGCAGCGGGAAACGAACCCGCACCCTTTCGCATCTCGGGTGGTTACTCCGCCATGCCACAGAGGTCTTCATAATTAAATGAATGGAATGGTGAAATTACAGGCACATGAGACTTTTCATCTTTATGTCTCAGGGTGGCGGGCGCAGTGCAATGCCACATAGGACGCGTCCTAGGTGGTCGTGACCTATGATATAATGCACTGTTAATATGCAGAGGGTACCGCTTAACATCAGGTGGGCCATCTGCTTGATCGGCCACTCAAGTAATCTGCAAAAAAACCTGGTTCCGTTGCTACGCTAGGAGGTTCGAAATCCTAAGTAAGGTTTTTTTATGAAACCAGTATACAAACTAGCTTACGGCCCACCTTATGAAAAGTGGTCACCGTCGCTTATAGACACCGGCAACACCGGGTATTGTCGATGCGCTGCCTACCCTGAAGGAATAGGTACGAAATCCTAAATAAGGGTTTTTTTATGAAACCAGTAGACAAACTAGCTTACGGCCCACCTGATGAAAAGTGGTCACCGGCATCACCGGGTATTGTCGATGCGCTGCCTACCCTGAAGGAATTTATGAACATTTTTCTTGAAGTGACACATGTCGTAAGTCATAACCAAGCGGGAAAACCTCAGATGGAAGCTCATTCCATAGTTTGTATGTATGGGGTAGAAATGATCTCGTGAAACGAGTCGTACGAGAAACCCAGGGCTCTATGATGTGCGGATGAGCTTTGTCACGGTGCCGGGACGAGCGATGGTAAAATCACGATGCCGGGATGAGATCGAAAAGCTCGTCAGAGCATATTTCGTTATATTCAAGCGTATATTTTCAGCTCGCGTATATTTAATGTTGGCATACATAGCATACATGTAGGATTGCATATCGCTCGGCCTTAGAAGGCGTCTAGGCCATGTCAGGCACTTCACCGGTAAGTGGTTAGGTTAAGTAGGCGTTTAACCCAAATCACATGCAAATGATCATGTCCGGCGATTTCGTCGTTTGCTGAATAGCTGGTTATTTGCTATTGACGGTTACAAATGTAGGCTGGACGGAGCAGAGACCATGTCTCATTTCTGGCTAGTCAGCCAGAGACTCCATTTTACTCGCATATTACAAGCTTTATATTGTTTTAGGTAATTATTCAATTCAATTCAATTCAATTTATTTATTTCAGACATTGTCCATATTTTGTTAGTCGCGCTTATGATAATGTTAGTAGAGAGACACATTTACAATTAAAAAATTAAATAAAAACATTTTTCGCAAACCCAACATGCAGGCGCATCCAGCGGTTTGCTATAGGACAGTCCCAACCTGCCCGACAACGCGTTCACGATGCTGTTCGGGCTTCCACGGACCCTTCCCCTCATTGACGCACACCTCTTGCGCATGATGCTATGGAAGCCATCAACTCTGCTTTCCGCACACATGCCAGAGGCGCTGCAGAAACGAGGCCGCCCCACCAGCACCCTGAACGCGTTGTTGTACTGAACGCGTAAAGCATTGTATGCTGTCTGCGTATAATTGGTCCAGAGGCTGCAAGTGTAAAAGGACTGGCAATACGCTGTAAAGAGCGTTACCTTCACCTGTTCAGTACACATTGCATATTTCTGCCGCAAAGCAGTAGTGCTCGCATTGCTGTGTTCCAGTTGGAAGGGTAAGGGTGCCGGTGAAATTACAGGCACATGAGACTTTTCATCTTTATGTCTCAGGGTGGCGGGCGCAGTGCAATGCCACATAGGGTGCGTCCTAGGTGGACGTGACCTATGGGGTAATGCACTGTTCATAGGCAGAGGTTACCGCTTAACATCAGGTGGGCCTCTTGCTTGATCCGTCATCCAAGTAGTATAAAAAAAAAAAACTGAATTATTTGAGCAGTCAACCGATTGAGATGAAATTTTGCACACCTGTCTAGTTCCAATGACAATACATTATTGTGGTGACAGCGAGCTGATCTGATGATGGAGACCTAGCGGAGGTGGAAGGTGAACAACGGAACTCCTCGATGGATAGTAATAGACTGACCGTTTTTAGGCTCATTTCGATCAGCACACGGTTCCGATCACTAATTTCATAAAAGCTTGTACTGTTTTTTTTTTTTTAATAATATTTTAAAGCTTTGAAAAGTGCTGTGTATATTATGAGAAGTGGACGTTTTGCGCCTGAGCCGTTAATATATCTAATCTATCTATCTATCTATCATTACTTACCTACGAGTGAACCTACGCGTGTTATTGCCCTGTGTAGGTCTAACTCTGAGGCTATAAGATTATCTAACCCTACTTCAGAAGAGTGGTCCCACGACCTTCCTAAGCAATTGACTCATTCATATGTTACGTGCAGCGGATTCATTGTTACAAAAGAATAGGTATGCCGTCTTGAAGACCCGACATTTATCCGCTAAGCTATTTTTAACCCCCGACTATTACATATTCTGTGCACCGACTTAAAAACGACGGGGTGTTGTAAGTTTGTCGTGTGTGTGTGTGGCATCGTAGCCCCCGAACGGATGAACCGTTTTTTTTTTTTTTTTTTTTTTGTAATTTGAATTTGTCGGGAGTGTTTCTAGCTATGTTTAATCAAAATCGGTTCAGCCGTTTCATTGCGTTGAGGGTTTTTTTATTTTTTACAAAATTAATTACTTGTTACCATAACATAACACCCAACAGTCACATACATATTAGTCCTGATCCCTCACTAGGATTCCCTGTATCAGAAACTACGAGTACCATGGTACCATAACACCCATGACCTGGAACAAATATTTGCTGATCATACAAACATTTGTTCCGCAGCGGGAATCGAACACGCAACCTTTCGCATCTCAGCCGGCTACTCGCCCGACGCGCTACAGAGGCCGTCAAATTATGTCTTTAGCGTACGGTGATTTATTTACCCCATACTGCTTACGTGATTTGCCTCGAAAATACCAAGGCTATATGATATACATAGCATCCGGAATGAGGAGATCCGTAGAGCCAAGATCACAGACATTGCTCTCAGAATTAGCAAGTTCAAGTGGCAATGGGCAAGCCACACAGCTCGCAGAACTTGATAACCGTTAGGAAGGGTTTGGGGTACATTATAGGGTAAACACATGATCGAAAAAAATATGCGTGATTCGTAATGTTTTTTTTTGGCCCACCTGATTTTAATCTTTAACAACGCCTTTAACATTACCATAGGACTATTATTTATTCTGTGACATTGGTCTCATCCACCTAGGCCCTATGTGGCATTGCACGGCGCCGGCCACCCTGAGACATAATAATGAAAAGTCTCATGTGCCTGTAATTTCACCGGCACCCATACCCTTCAAACCGGAACACAGCAATGCGAGCATTACTGCTTTGCGGTAGAAATAGGTATGGAGGTAGTAGTTCCCCGGACGAACTCTTTTACAAAAAAAGCGGCCAAGTGCGTGTCGGACTCGCCCATGAAGGGTTCCGTAGCAGCAAGTAACATAATATAACTGCGTTGTACTGCGTTTTTGCGTCGGGGGTTAGTAATCAAATAATCTAAAAATCTAATCTGGACAATCTAATCTGTCTTATTTGGACATCATTGACATCATGGCCGAGTAGTTCCTGATCGATCCCTTGACTTTGATCCCTTGTCCTGATAGATCCCTGGCCATCATAGTTATTTTTTGTAAAATTTCATGGATACACGTGCGTAGGAGAGTAGCGGGCAGGGTGATGCGCCGCAGCGCACCACATCTATGTCTGTGCGCCGCACTTTGTGTGCTGCATGTAACCGAAGTGCTGCGTTGACGATATGTTACAATTTTGTTAATACTTAAGGATGTAATAATCTAAATAAATCATAGACAATAAACACAATCGATGAAACTTTTCTCGATAGCTTTATTTTTTGAAATTGTCTCTCCTAAAACCCGTTTTATGTCCCTCCTTCGATTAGAGAAAATATTAAGCGTAAATTTTCATACTATTCAGTAGGTAATCACATTACTTAGATTAATATAAGATAATTTATTTGGTTATATTTGCTACTTTTGAATCAAAACGAAGTTTTATCATTTGTCGCTTACGTCAGTTACTTCCGAGCAGATGAAATCTATACCTCATCTCTTTCCGGGATCAATTGAGCAATCGCGCTGTCACTTTCTTGCAGCTTTTGTTTTCTTGCTAGACTCCGCCCATTCGGTATTTTAACATAGCGCCTTAACATTCAATGTGAAAGCGCCCAAAGCCTAAACAATTTGCCACTATTTCAAAAAGATTGATGCCCACGGTCGTTATACCTCGCCTAAAGAATATATTACGCCGTTTACGCCCTAATTGCCCTTAAAAGCATAACACCAAATATATTACGCAAGTACAAGTCATAACGTTACGCAAATCCCTTCGACCTACGTTCATACCCACTTAAAGGTCAAGCCGCGTTCAAGTGTTACTTAATATGTGAGGCAAGTAATCTTTTATCGTGTAGTAAACGTGAGCAGTTTGCCAATTTTAATATATCGGAATTGGTTCCGGCAACCAGTGACATGGGCCTTGAGATGCGTCTATACGAAGGCGGTTCGAAAGATACGAGACGCCTTCAAAAAACTGTGTCCTCTGCCTAAAGCAGTAATTTTATCTAGGACACGTGTAGGAAGACTTATGACGAGCATGTTAAGTTTCACAAGACTAATATCAGCTATACCGTTAAAAAGTTGATCGTATTTGTGAGTACCTATAATTTTGTTCCTGATCGATCCTGTCTGGAGTGTATTTGTATTTGTAATCAATGTACTAGACTTGGGGAGTAGATTCTAAAAATATATAATCCTTAGGTTATATATTTACTGCACCTAGTTCTCTAAAAATATTTCTTTTTTTACAATTACAAGCTTTTATGTTTGTATATTTGTCTGGGTGGAGTCCGGGTAGAATCTTGCAACTGAATTTTAAAGCAGTTATCCTCAACCGATTGAGCTGAAATTTGACATACCTGTCAAGTTCCGATGACAATACAATATGATGTTGACAGCGAGCTGATCTGATGATGGAAAAGGAAGGTGGACAACGGAACTCCTCGATGGATAGTAGACTGGCCGTGTTTAGGCTCAATTTGATCAGTACACGGTTCCGATCACTAATTTTATAAAAGCTTGTTCTGAAAAATATATTTTTCACTAAAAACGTATTTGTAATCAATGAAGAGAGTATATTCTAAAAATATATTACACTATAATGTACTTTGTCAAACATTTTTGTTGACTTTAAAATCGAAGTTGTGTTTTTTATTAGAGCATAAATGTCCTGAGTGTTTTTTAAATATTTTTTTATATAATGTATACACGCGAACATATTCAGACCAGATCGGAGACGTTCTGGAAAAAGGCCAGGTCAAGAGTACCCTTAACCGACGAGCATGTATGAAGAATGTGATGAGAGTGAATGAAGCAAAAGAGGTGTGTCAGGATCGTAGCAAGTGGAAATCCGTGGTATCTGCCTACCCCTCCGGGAAACAGGCGTGAGTTTATGTATGTATGTATATGTATACACTTGTACTGACTGTTGGTCTTATAAGACCATTTACCCGACCGGGCTATCACTCAGTCCTTTGTCAAAAGAATTCCTTTGACTAACTCTGTGTCTCTCTCTCTGCCCACAGCGAGCAGTCCATCAGCAGTGCGCGTGCGTCGGTGATGGTGTACGACGACGGTCAGAAGCGCTGGGTACCGTCGGGCACGAGCTCAGGACTGTCCAAGGTCCATATCTACCATCACACGCAGCACAACACGTTCAGGGTGGTGGGCAGGAAGCTGAACGATCACGAGGCAAGTACAAAACCAAGTTTTATTATATTACTAGCGACTCGCCCCGGCTTCGCACGGGTAGCCCCCGGTGAACCCCCCCTACCGCTCCCCCCAATGTCAATCACCTGGTTCCCCCCGGTTACTTCTAAGCTACCGCCCCACCAATTTTCAGCAAAATCGGTTCACCCGTTCTTGAGTTATAAGTGGTGTAACTTACACGACTTTGTTTTATATATATAGATTTGGTTGCTAATTATGATAATTTTTTAGCAGATGGAAAATGGTATCATGTTCCTGAAATTTCACCGACAACAAACCGACTCCAAACTGGAACACAGCAATGCGAGCACTACTGCTTTCGGGCAGAAATATCCTCCAAACCAAACACACCAATCTGAGCACTACTGTTTTTCGGCAGAAATCGGTACGGTGGTAGTACTTCCTCGGACGAACTGTTCCACAAAAACCTCTACTACAAACAAAAACATACCCGACATGAGCAAGTTTGTATTTATGAAAGTGCTTTTGGGCTGTTTAACACAGTATAGCATCCATTGTTTATTACCAGAAGAATTCCTGTTATTAAGTTATTTAAAGTACCTACCTACTAGCAAGAGAAGCGTCAGACGTCATTGAAATAACAGGCGTATGAGACATTCTTCTTTGTCTCAGGCTGCAGGGGCATTGCCAAGTAGGGCGCGTCCTACGTGGACGTGACCTATGGTAATATATTAATATAGGCAGAGATTCCAATCTTAGATTCGATTTTTAACTGACTAAATCAAATACAATATTTAAATTTAAAATATACATGGATACTACATTATAATTCCGAGGGATCACTGTACCAGAAACACGATAGGACAATATATTCTCGATAGAAAAGAAATCCAAAGTTACGTCTGTTTTTTGCCTTTATTCGATTGTTTATTAAAATGGTGCATATTATTGGGTAAAAAAAAGAAGATAAATAAAATAAATACAAGGCCGAGGGTTTCCTGTAGGGGTTTTGTAAAATTATCTATATTTTACGAGATATTCAATAAAAACCGTTTTTTTTGCATGAAAATTTGTGCCTGTGGTGGGCGCAGTCTCAGGTAATTAACTGGTAAACTTACATTTGCCTAAACGTGGTCACCAACCTCCACTCTAAATAGCAGTGGTCACACGATGCTTCATCCGTTACACACGAGTAGAACAGTTCTCAGTTTGTTGTTCTGTGCAGGTGGTGATCAATTGTGGAATAGTGAGAGGGCTGAAGTACAACCAGGCGACAGCGACATTCCACCAATGGCGCGACGCGCGTCACGTGTACGGGCTAAACTTCTCATGTCGCGAGGACGCAGACAGCTTCGCGCGGGCAATGATGCACACGCTGGAGGTAAGATTTACACTCCTTTTACAGCTCGGTTTACAGTCCGAGGCTTTACAGTCTGGAGGCTTACAGTCGGCCCACGTCTCGTGTACGGGCTAAACTTCTCATGTCGCGAGGACGCAGACAGCTTCGCGCGGGCAATGATGCACACGCTGGAGGTAAGATTTACACTCCTTTTACAGCTCGGTTTACAGTCCGAGGCTTTACAGTCATGAGGTTTACAGTCGTTCGATTTACAGCCGGCCGATTTATAGCTATTTAATTTACAGTTAATTTTAGATAGTTTGCAACGGTCTTTAGGTAGCTCATCTGTTTCATTTGTATGTTTTTAAGTCTCGATCCCGTGGGAATATCGGGATAAAAATGTGACTATGTGATATTCCGGGAGTCCATTTATCTCCATTCCAAATTTCATCCATATCCGTCTAGCCGTTTCAGCGTGAAGAAGTAACAAACAACACACAAACTTTCGCATTTATAATACAATACATACATACATACATAGACACACGCCTTTTTTTCCCCGAAGGGGTAGGCAGAGCCTCAATAGGCCACTTTTCACAGTGGGTTACACCATCGTGGAATATAGACGTGACAAGTGGTGAGCTAATCGCCGCCATTTCTTCTCAGGACTGACTCGGCTAACGCTTTCTCCCAGTAATAACACATTCCTCATAAGCTAGCAGCCAGGACAAATCTTATACCAACGAATGTTACAAACAAGTCCGGGTAATCCCTAAGTCGGCTTTTACGACATCCACGGAAGGAGATGGAGGGGGTCTATTCTTGGGCCGGACACACCACGGACAATATTAGTAGGATATACTTACAGTCAATTTACAGTCCGCCAATTTACAGTTTTTTATTTACAATCAAATTTAAAATCAAATTATTATTTGCCCATATACTGACGTGACGCAACATCATGTTTCAGATACTAGCAAACAAGCCGACTGGCAACGCGCCCCCTCCCCCGCAGCCGGCCAACCCCCCCGCGCCGTACAACGGGCACAACAACAACACGCACTATGACGAAGACATGGGGTACAGGTATGGATAGGGATAGTGTTTTACAGCTGATGGTGCGGCCACAACAACAACACGCACTATGACGAAGACATGGGGTACAGGTATGGATAGGGATAGTGTTTTACAGCTGATGGTGCGGCCACAACAACAACACGCACTATGACGAAGACATGGGGTACAGGTATGGATAGGGATAGTGTTTTACAGCTGATGGTGCGGCCAGAACAACAACACGCACTATGACGAAGACATGGGGTACAGGTATGGATAGGGATAGTGTTTTACAGCTGATGGTGCGGCCACAACAACAACACGCACTATGACGAAGACATGGGGTACAGGTATGGATAGGGATAGTGTTTTACAGCTGATGGTGCGGCCACAACAACAACACGCACTATGACGAAGACATGGGGTACAGGTATGGATAGGGATAGTGTTTTACAGCTGTTGGTGCGGCCAGAACAACAACACGCACTATGACGAAGACATGGGGTACAGGTATGGATAGGGATAGTGTTTTACAGCTGATGGTGCGGCCACAACAACAACACGCACTATGACGAAGACATGGGGTACAGGTATGGATAGGGATAGTGTTTTACAGCTGATGGTGCGGCCAGAACAACAACACGCACTATGACGAAGACATGGGGTACAGGTATGGATAGGGATAGTGTTTTACAGCTGATGGTGCGGCCACAACAACAACACGCACTATGATGAAGACATGGGGTACAGGTATGGATAGGGATAGTGTTTTACAGCTGATGATGCGGCCAGAACAACAACACGCACTATGACGAAGACATGGGGTACAGGTATGGATAGGGATAGTGTTTTACAGCTGATGATGCGGCCACAACAACAACACGCACTATGACGAAGACATGGGGTACAGGTATGGATAGGGATAGTGTTTTACAGCTGATGATGCGGCCACAACAACAACACGCACTATGACGAAGACATGGGGTACAGGTATGGATAGGGATAGTGTTTTACAGCTGATGATGCGGCCACAACAACAACACGCACTATGACGAAGACATGGGGTACAGGTATGGATAGGGATAGTGTTTTACAGCTGATGATGCGGCCACAACAACAACACGCACTATGACGAAGACATGGGGTACAGGTATGGATAGGGATAGTGTTTTACAGCTGATGGTGCGGCCACAACAACAACACGCACTATGACGAAGACATGGGGTACAGGTATGGATAGGGATAGTGTTTTACAGCTGATGGTGCGGCCACAACAACAACACGCACTATGACGAAGACATGGGGTACAGGTATGGATAGGGATAGTGTTTTACAGCTGATGGTGCGGCCACAACAACACACGCACTATGACGAAGACATGGGGTACAGGTATGGATAGGGATAGTGTTTTACAGCTGATGATGCGGCCACAACAACAACACGCACTATGACGAAGACATGGGGTACAGGTATGGATAGGGATAGTGTTTTACAGCTGATGGTGCGGCCACAACAACAACACGCACTATGACGAAGACATGGGGTACAGGTATGGATAGGGATAGTGTTTTACAGCTGATGGTGCGGCCAGAACAACAACACGCACTATGACGAAGACATGGGGTACAGGTATGGATAGGGATAGTGTTTTACAGCTGATGGTGCGGCCACAACAACAACACGCACTATGACGAAGACATGGGGTACAGGTATGGATAGGGATAGTGTTTTACAGCTGATGGTGCGGCCACAACAACAACACGCACTATGACGAAGACATGGGGTACAGGTATGGATAGGGATAGTGTTTTACAGCTGATGGTGCGGCCAGAACAACAACACGCACTATGACGAAGACATGGGGTACAGGTATGGATAGGGATAGTGTTTTACAGCTGATGGTGCGGCCAGAACAACAACACGCACTATGACGAAGACATGGGGTACAGGTATGGATAGGGATAGTGTTTTACAGCTGATGGTGCGGCCACAACAACAACACGCACTATGACGAAGACATGGGGTACAGGTATGGATAGGGATAGTGTTTTACAGCTGATGGTGCGGCCAGAACAACAACACGCACTATGACGAAGACATGGGGTACAGGTATGGATAGGGATAGTGTTTTACAGCTGATGGTGCGGCCACAACAACAACACGCACTATGACGAAGACATGGGGTACAGGTATGGATAGGGATAGTGTTTTACAGCTGATGGTGCGGCCACAACAACAACACGCACTATGACGAAGACATGGGGTACAGGTATGGATAGGGATAGTGTTTTACAGCTGATGGTGCGGCCAGAACAACAACACGCACTATGACGAAGACATGGGGTACAGGTATGGATAGGGATAGTGTTTTACAGCTGATGGTGCGGCCACAACAACAACACGCACTATGACGAAGACATGGGGTACAGGTATGGATAGGGATAGTGTTTTACAGCTGATGGTGCGGCCAGAACAACAACACGCACTATGACGAAGACATGGGGTACAGGTATGGATAGGGATAGTGTTTTACAGCTGATGGTGCGGCCACAACAACAACACGCACTATGATGAAGACATGGGGTACAGGTATGGATAGGGATAGTGTTTTACAGCTGATGATGCGGCCAGAACAACAACACGCACTATGACGAAGACATGGGGTACAGGTATGGATAGGGATAGTGTTTTACAGCTGATGATGCGGCCACAACAACAACACGCACTATGACGAAGACATGGGGTACAGGTATGGATAGGGATAGTGTTTTACAGCTGATGATGCGGCCACAACAACAACACGCACTATGACGAAGACATGGGGTACAGGTATGGATAGGGATAGTGTTTTACAGCTGATGATGCGGCCACAACAACAACACGCACTATGACGAAGACATGGGGTACAGGTATGGATAGGGATAGTGTTTTACAGCTGATGATGCGGCCACAACAACAACACGCACTATGACGAAGACATGGGGTACAGGTATGGATAGGGATAGTGTTTTACAGCTGATGGTGCGGCCACAACAACAACACGCACTATGACGAAGACATGGGGTACAGGTATGGATAGGGATAGTGTTTTACAGCTGATGGTGCGGCCACAACAACAACACGCACTATGACGAAGACATGGGGTACAGGTATGGATAGGGATAGTGTTTTACAGCTGATGGTGCGGCCACAACAACAACACGCACTATGACGAAGACATGGGGTACAGGTATGGATAGGGATAGTGTTTTACAGCTGATGATGCGGCCACAACAACAACACGCACTATGACGAAGACATGGGGTACAGGTATGGATAGGGATAGTGTTTTACAGCTGATGGTGCGGCCACAACAACAACACGCACTATGACGAAGACATGGGGTACAGGTATGGATAGGGATAGTGTTTTACAGCTGATGGTGCGGCCAGAACAACAACACGCACTATGACGAAGACATGGGGTACAGGTATGGATAGGGATAGTGTTTTACAGCTGATGGTGCGGCCACAACAACAACACGCACTATGACGAAGACATGGGGTACAGGTATGGATAGGGATAGTGTTTTACAGCTGATGGTGCGGCCACAACAACAACACGCACTATGACGAAGACATGGGGTACAGGTATGGATAGGGATAGTGTTTTACAGCTGATGGTGCGGCCAGAACAACAACACGCACTATGACGAAGACATGGGGTACAGGTATGGATAGGGATAGTGTTTTACAGCTGATGGTGCGGCCAGAACAACAACACGCACTATGACGAAGACATGGGGTACAGGTATGGATAGGGATAGTGTTTTACAGCTGATGGTGCGGCCACAACAACAACACGCACTATGACGAAGACATGGGGTACAGGTATGGATAGGGATAGTGTTTTACAGCTGATGGTGCGGCCACAACAACAACACGCACTATGACGAAGACATGGGGTACAGGTATGGATAGGGATAGTGTTTTACAGCTGATGGTGCGGCCAGAACAACAACACGCACTATGACGAAGACATGGGGTACAGGTATGGATAGGGATAGTGTTTTACAGCTGATGGTGCGGCCACAACAACAACACGCACTATGACGAAGACATGGGGTACAGGTATGGATAGGGATAGTGTTTTACAGCTGATGGTGCGGCCACAACAACAACACGCACTATGACGAAGACATGGGGTACAGGTATGGATAGGGATAGTGTTTTACAGCTGATGGTGCGGCCAGAACAACAACACGCACTATGACGAAGACATGGGGTACAGGTATGGATAGGGATAGTGTTTTACAGCTGATGATGCGGCCACTGCACCAAACGTGGATGTGCAGCATAAACGGAAATAACGAGAGGATTGCGGGAGAGAGGTAGGTAAGGTACAGAGGGGAATACTGGGGCAAGGCGCTGACAACGCGATGGGCAGATACCAAAAGGAAACGGATAACCGCTGGGGATGCTTCGCGACTGGCAACCACGTCGTAGGACTACGTGTGTAGGATGGCCCCACTCGAAAGACCAATGCAGTGATGGTCGCAGGTAACTGGATAAAGGCAGCTCAAGTCGTGGTATTCAAATCAAATATCTTAATTTCAGGCTTATTGGAAAATGTACGAAAACCTAAACAATAAGCCCATAGCGACATAAATACCTTAAAAACTAACATACATATAAAAAACACTTTTAGACTAGATTATCATTTAGACACGTGTAGGCGTATGACGCACCTGCGCGGTGTCTCGTGTCAGGCGTCCGAAGAACCTGCTGAACTTGACACCTTTTGGCCAGAACTCTCCATTCATGAAGAGACCGTCGATAGACGGTCAGTCGGCACCCTCACCATAAAGGAAATAAAATTGACATCATGGCGAGATTCCAACTGCTCGACCGTCATGGTAAGCCCTGTTTTCTGCTTGAGGTACTCCACCACGGCTTCGGGCTTCACGGCGTTGTGAACTCGCGGGGTATTAACCGGCTGATGATGATGAAGAAAAGGTAAAAGTGATACGTGTGATAGTGAGTGCCGTTGTGCACCCACCGTGCCGTGTTGACCCCTTGTGCCTGTCTCCATCATCAGATCAGCTCGCTGTCACCATAATATTGTATTGACATCGGAACTTGACAGGTATGTCATATTTCAGCTCAATCGAACACCGGGAAGTGGAGCAAATTTAACTTGTAAGATTTAATTATATTGGGACAGGAGAAACCATATAAATCATATATAAATACATACATAGACACTCGCCTTTTTCCTCGAAATGGTAGGCAGAGCCTCAATGGGCCTCTTTTCACAGTGGGTTGCACCATCGTGAAATAAAGATGTGACAAGTGGTGAGCTCACCGCCGCCATTGCTTCCCACGACTGACTCTGCTAACGCTTTCTTCCAGTAATAACACATTCCATAATAAGCTAGCAGCCACTTATACCAACGAATCTTATCAACAAGTCCGGGTAATCCCTTAGTCGGCTTTTACGACATCCACAGGAGGAGACGGAGGGGGTCTACTCTTAGGCTTATTCTGCACAATTTTAGTTTACCCGATCTCTACATGTATAGGTAGGTGTCAGACATGTCCTGGACCTGATGGTCTAGTGGAAGGGACCCCGACTTCCACGGTCATGGTAACTACGGTCGTAGGTTCAAATCCCGGTCTGGCACCAATGGACTTTTCACTTGAAAAGATTGCAATGTTAGTACTCTCAATCGGTGAAGTAAAACATCGTGTGGGAACCGAAATGTCTTAGAACCTACAATTCGAAGCACAATGCGAGTCTTTGCGAGGCCCATTGAATCCATTCACCGCACTGGTTCTTTCATCATTGGTCACTAGGTTCTTTTTTGACGACCTCTGTGGCGTGGCGGGCGAAGATTCGCCTGCAACGCAGGAGGTTGCGGGTTCGATTCCCGCCTCGTAACAAATATTTGTGCAATCTGCAGATATTTGTTCAGGGTGTTCTGGGTATTTTCTATTTATAATAAAAAAATATCTATCTATGTAATGTATATTGTATTAAGTATATCAGTTATCTAGTAGTACCCATAACACAAGCTCTGCTTAGCTTGGGCTAGATAATGTTGTGTGAACTGTCCAGCATTATTTTTTTATATTTTATTTTTTTAGGGTCACTATACCACAATCTGGTCTCTGACCTAACGTAGGGTGACCAAGAAAGAACCGGTAGCATGAGGTGTAGTGTTTATAGGAGACTTATGAGACATCTGAAGTCAGATACTTCCTCACTCGCTGCTGTATCAGCGGTTTCACTCAAAGGTCTCATCCACCTAGGACGCACCCTATGTGGCATTGCACTGCGCCCGCCACCTTGAGGCATAAAGATGAAATGTCTGTTGTGCATGTATTTTCCCCGGTACTGGAACACAGAAATGCGAGCACTATTGCTTTACGGCAGAAATAGGTACTTTTGTAGTACAATTTGTAGTACTTCCCCGGACGAACTCTCTCAAAAAAGCTCTACTACAAACAATTGTACACCCCAATACCTGTATGCCTGATGAAAGACCTGTCCAACGATATTGCTTTCTTCCGCCCAAACTACCCTCGTTCCAGCAATTACTTAAAATAAAAACCAAAAACATTTTATTCATTGAAATCACAAGGATTATTTTGAATCGCCTTATAAAATAAATTTACTATTGTTCCAACGCGACCAAACCTAGAAGAATCAGGCAACAAACACGGCTTGGCTTTATTTGATGATCTTTCTTACTACGAGTACTAGGTGGGAAGACCCTGTGTGGCCGACTGACTTCAACCCGTTATGTCGCTATTGAATCATATTCTGCCCTCCCAAGCTCTACACCCAGAGGGACGCTCTAAACTCCTGTTCCTTCCCATCAGGACGATGACGCGCGAAGACGCTGCCATCCTTCAGCAACCGCAATACCACGCGCCGCAGCCCCACCACCAGCAATACCACGCGCCGCATCCCCCCAGCCAATACCACGCGCCGGTACATCAACATCCACAACATCATCCGGTGAGCATCCATACCCAGCATTGGGCAGACATTATCGACTGAAGCTGCAATGATTCAGTGCCCCGAATCCTTTCAGCTTCAGTCAAGAAATCTTGAAGCTATTCACTGATCTAAAAGCATGATGACCAGAAAGATCCAATAACACGACAAAGAAGAGGCCGGTTTCTTCCAAGGCTCTATACAGGTGTTTGGTGCGAACAGTTTCGTGGCAGGTGGCTAAATGCCATGACTTTCTGGATAATTGATACTTGACTTCTTTACGGAACTTCCGGTTGGACGATGCCCAAACTCACCCAGACGTCACAATACTGTTGATATACCTTGCTAAGATCCTACTTACTAATCATTTATCTAAGTATCTCCACTCAAACAGATCCGTTTTTGCCAGTAAATCATTTGCAGTGGGCGATAGTCGAATTAGCATAACAATCCTAGTATCTTTGGGGATGCAAACAGAACATTTTACCAAGCATTTCTGGTCCAGTATGGACCGGCAAGGATATGGTTTGTAAGTAGTTAAAATGTTTTATCTATTTGCTTGTAAATAAAAAAATACTCTGAAAGCTCTGAGTTCGATCGAATCCAAGGCAGCAAGCTGGTGTTTGGCCGAGCCATCCCAAACGTGGCCGCAGTACTCCATACCAGCCCGGACTTGTGCTTTTTATAGGCTGAGAAGCAGTCCTGGTGTGAAGTAACTCTTTTTATATTTAGATTGTAAATTTGCTCTTATGATGATTTGCCCTTTTGAGAGTTTGCCTAACTGAGAAGTTACCGTTTTGCGAAGGAGTCTTCTTAGCTTCTGCAAAGCAAAGCAGCAATACAAGCTTGTCTGCAGTTAGCAGCTGCCTGGTATTGCTATACCAGCTTGGTAAAAGTCTGATGTCCTAAGCCCAACCCAAGTGTGAAGTGCCGTTGTCATTGCAGGCGCAACAGCCGACCCCGCCGGCGCCGCCGCCTCACGGGATCATCCACCACAACACGCACACGTTGCCACACCAGCCGAGCCAGCCAACGCCCGGCCACCATCGCACTAATAGGTGAGTTCCAAGGTTCCTAGTTGTTTCAGACGTCTTCCGAAGGCATATCTGCTAAGAATTACTCAGCATCTCTGGAAAAACAAACTGGCCGTTGCCTTTTCAGTTGCCTGTGTCACCATTCTTGGGGTTTTCTCCATCATGGCACACGTTGCCACTCTGAGCCAACTCGGCCACCATCGCACTTAATACATGAGGGAGGTTTAGTTCTGAAAACCCCTTTAAATTGGAGCTACAAATGCAGGCTTGATGTCTACGCTTGGCTGTCAGCATCGACCCTTCGACTGCCTCTATGTATGTCGCAGCGACTGGTTGAATCAGCCGTTAAATTGGACGGGTAGCCCTGTCCAGCTGTCATCGTCATCATTATTGACAGGTTAAATAATAGCCCACTGCTGGGTATAAACCTCGTCCCTCAAACGCCACTCCAATCGGTTCTGTGCGATTCGCATCCAGGTCTTTCCCTCTACGGGCCCATCTGGCTGATGGTCTGCCACGGCCTCTAGTGCTCATCTCGGCCACTACTCGGTCAGCCGTAGCTATTAATTAAAATAATAAGTGTTACGTCTCGTAGTTTCCACAAAATCAGTTATTGCTATCTCGAGAGGTGTTGGGGAGATATCATGAGCAAAGAATAAGAATTTTGCGCCACTTGCGAAGCGTTCTACCGTTAATGTTCCATGTTTGTGTCTTAGTGCTCCGATGGCGCCCAACATGACGCTGTCAGCGGCGTCGCCCGCGCCCGCGCCGCCCCCCGTCCCGCCGCACCAGAACCTACCCGCACCAGCAAACGTAAGTACCTTGCAGTCACGGCTTCAAACACAACGTAACAACATGACGCTGTCAGCGGCGTCGCCCGCGCCCGCGCCGCCCCCCGTCCCGCCGCACCAGAACCTACCCGCACCAGCAAACGTAAGTATTCAAACACAACGTAACAACACCCAACACTCGCATACATAGTCCTGATCCCACACTAGGATCCCCTGGGTCGTGGGTATCAGGAACTACGAGCACCATGCTACCACACAGACACGGAACTAATATTTGCAGATCATACATATATTTGTTTTGAATCGAACCCGCAACCACTCGCATCTCAGCCGACAGAGGTCATCAAACCTTCGTGCAAAGTATACCTTTACCTTTACTTGTATTACCTTCAAAGTATACCACCATTTTTCTGCCGTCAAGTAGTAAAGGCCGCCTCACACATATTAGTGAAGTCACAGTTCCGGCAACGCGTCCGCAGAGGTCCTTATCAGTGCTACAGAGATGCGGCAGTGCTTCAATTCACACATGCCTGGTACGAGAATTGGATAGTATTCGAAACTACATGAAGTTTTGTTTCCCTCAATACATTTACTGACAGCGTCCTAAGTTTTCTCCTCACACTCGTTTTCGCTAGGGGCGCTGCAAGTAAATGTATCGAAGGAAACGAAACTTCATATAGTTTCGAAAACTATCAAAACTCGTACCCCAGGTGTGGACGCGTTCATAGAGAATGTATGAAAGGATAATTATTACGGTGGCGGTACTGTGCCGGAACTGTGACTTCACTGATATGTGTGGATCGGCCTTTATTCCATGTTGTGTTATCGTCAGTGTTGTTTATGTGCTGTTTGTCATTTTATTTCAGGGTTCTTTGGCGCCACAGACGCCCCCAGCCGCACCGCAGCCTCCGCCAATGGTATGTCAACTACTCTAGATGTAGAAGGCAATGTCTGTCTGACAGATTTAAGGTGGATGCTCTCGCTTTATCATCAGCCCGCACTAGTCCACTGCTGGACTAGTGTGGGCCAATACGCGCCACTGAGCCCGGTGTTCGGCTCTTCTCATCCACTTTCTGCCGCCGCCTTTCGTAGGACATCGCTCCACCTAGCAAGAGGACGCCCCACGCTACGTTTGCCAAGACGCGGTCTCCACTCAAGAACTCGCTTACCCCAACGGTTGTCGGTTATTTGGCATATATGACCAGCCCATTGCCACTTCAGCTTGCTAATCCGGTGGGCTATGTCAATGACTTTAGTTCTCTGTCGGATAATCTCATTTCGGATTTTATCTTTCAGAGAAACTCCGCTCTCGCTTGTGGCGCGTTCATCCGTTTAGCTACGATACCCCTTAACACAGTTTACAGTGTTTTTTTTTGTTTAGGGGGATCGTATCTAAACTGATGATATTTATGAGATACTATCAATTAAAACATGTGGTTTAAGTCTCATAGTTCTCGCGAAATCAACTTTCGCTATCTGAAGAAGTGTTGATGAGCTGTAATGGGCAAAAAACACCAAAAAAATATATTTCGCGCGTCAAGCGAGAGCTTAAAAGGGAAACCTGTACGAATATGTTATCTATGCCGAGATTCAACGGTTTTTTAAGACCGGTAACGCGACGACACATGTGTGGGGTCCCCTAGCGAGCTTATAGGCGCTGTCAAATACTGTCACTATCTAACTCATTAAAGTTCAGGTAAGTTAGAAAGTGACAATAGCACTCGCGAAACGAAAAGTGAGCGAAAATCACGTTTTTGTTTTAATTTAAAAAAAAAACAGAAATATAACAAGGACCTCTCGGCGTTATGTTATTAAATATACTGAAGGTAATAAAAATATCTTATGATTGATAGTTTAGGAGAAAAATGGTTGTAACTACGAAAACAGAGGGTACTTTGCAAATTTATATCTTATATATACATTAAGCTATTAAAAAAATAAAAAACAAGTTGACATGCTTGATATTATATAGATTAACATATTTTTTTTTTGTACATTTTTCGATAAAGATCCTTTATTCTTTATTGCACGCAAGAAAACACATAAAAAAACAGTAAGAGGTAGCGAACGTGTACAGAGGCGATAACAATTCGATAAAGATCGTGGAGAAAAAGGTTTTAATGCACCACATTCCACATATATCCACGCCTTAATCATCTTTTACGACATCCACGGGAGGAGACCGAGGGGTCTATTGTTATTAGTGATAAGTTCTGTCTGTTTTTACAGCAACAGCCGTCAACACCTCAGCCTAGTGGCGGGCCTCCGCCGCCGCCCCCTCCGCCGGCGGCCCCCGCGGCGCCCGCCCCCGCGCCGGCCCCCGCGGGCGTGGCGTCCCCCCCGCCGCCGCCCCCGCCCCCTGCGGCGCCCTCCCCCGCGGACCTGTCGGGCTTGGCGGCTCAGCTGCAGCAGGCTAGGTTGAAGAGACAGGCTAAGGTAACTAAATAGTGATCTTACAGCAACAGACATTAGTAGTGCTCGCATTGCTGTGTTCCGGTTTGAAGGGTAAGGGTGCCGGTGAAATTACAGGCACATGAGACTTTTCATCTTTATGTCTCAGGGTGGCGGGCGCAGTGCAATGCCATATAGGGCGCGTCCTAGGAGGACCTGACCTATGAGGTAATGCACTGTTCATAGGCAGAGGTTACCGCTTAACATCAGGTGGGCCATCTGCTTGTTACGTCATTAAAGTAGGATAAAAAAAAAAAAAAGACAACAAGAAACAAACAAGAGTTCCCTCAACTCCCCATGGATTCCATCATCAGAACCAGATTTTGATGAAAATGGGACCGAGCTGGAAGTATATCGTGCCAAATAAAAAAGAAGCTTCATAATTGAAGGAGATATGAGGTAACAACAATTAAAAAGAAAAAAAAAGGAAAACCCTTCTTTCTAAGTAGTTTAAATATAGTTTATTGCACACCAATTTTGTGGGTAAAATTATTTATATCATGGGTTATGTAAACAATACACCCGTTCACAGATACACTTTCTTCACAAATCCTCTCGCTGACACTTCAATTCATATAAACACCCCCACAGACATAACCCCTCAATCACACATCCCTCTGATCAAAAGTAAGAAAAATAAAATGTGCACTGAAGACGTCTCGCACTGGGGGAGTATTGTGTTAATTTACTAACATAACCTGCCCCCAGCACAACTCCTGAAAGTAACAGAGGACTTTGGGTCAGATGCTCTGTCTAGTATCTCCGAGGTTGTCGTGTATGCAGGGAAACATCCATTACTAACATACCCCTCCTCACTCACATACCCCTCCTCACTCACATACCCCTCCTCACTCACATACCCCTCCTCTATTCTTGCATCACTCCCATTCTTTCAATTTGCGCTCTTCCATTACCCTTCTGTTGAGGACTCCGGCTCATAACTCCAAATTCTTTAGCAAATGTTTCAAAGTGCTCGATGTCCATCTGTGGAATGACTTGCCTGATCACAACAGGCGTGCCAAAACTTTACCAATTTTTAAAAATGAGGTCTCCTATATGTGTCTCGCAGCATCGCTAGAGTGAATGCGTTTACTCTTTCCTTTCAATTCTACTAGGTACCTATATTGTATTTTGTTTTTATATATTGACACGTTTATTTTATTATTTTATTGTATTTTTATTGTAACTTCACCTCCTCTCACGTTCTTTACAATCCTGTCCATCCAAAGGTTGCCTGGAAGAGATCGCTCTTAGCGATAAGGGCGCTTATTGTATCACCGTGAACTAGTTTGTAAGTTAATACAAGTATGTTGTTATTTTATTTTTTAAGGTAAGTACAATAGAGTTTTCTATCTATCTATCTCACGCAGACCTTCATTTCTTAAAACCCCTCCCCACTGACATACACATACCCCTCGTCACGCACATTAACCCCTCCTCATTCACATATCACGATCTTAATTTTTTGTTACCACTGACCTTTTCCATTTACAGCAAGCGGTTTCGCAGCCACCTTCAGAAGCGGCTTCCCCGGGGGGTTCCTCGGGTGGGGCGGAGCACCAAGGCAACAACGCGACGGGGCGCCCCACGCTGCACTGCATGATGAACGAGATGGCGAGGACGCTGGCGAGGCGGCGGGCGCATCTCGACAAGGCTGAAGTTAGCCAAGTGAGTTATTGGGAGGTAGTGTATGGGGTAAAGAGGTTAGTGTATGGAGTGGAGGGAGTAGTGTATGGTGAAAAGGGGGGTGTGTGGTGAAGGGGGTAGTGTATGGAGTCAAGGAAGTAGTGTATGGGGTGAAGGGGTAGTGTATGGGGTAATGGAGGTAGTGAATGTGGTGAAGGGGGTAGTGTATGGAGTCAAGGAAGTAGTGTATGGGGTGAAGGGGTAGTGTATGGTGAAAAGGGGGTTGTGTATGTGGTGAAGGAGGTGGTGTATGTGGTAAAGGGGGTAGTGTATGTGGTGAGGGAGGTAGTGATTGATTGATTTCTGCTTCTTCTTTTTTGTTTGCGTGTTTGTGTCTTGGGTCTATAGCTTGGAGGATACTTTCTCCCACAGACTTAGAGCATTGCAGGCCTCCGTACCGGACCCCACAGACAATGAATTAAATTACTGCCTCATTATTTTGCAGTTGCCTTATAATATTTGTGTACTTATTTGTTTTTACACACTGACATATTTATTTATTTATTGCCTATCCTCCCTCCAATGTGGTTTATTGATGTTCGTGGCATCATTTAAGTAGGCCCTGTCTGAAAACCAGCGCTGCACTAAACCTAGGTCTGGTGCAGCATATTCTGAGACAGGGACCTGTTTGACCCCACACAACACACACAACCTATCATCTTACTTGTAGTACCTACCTATACCTATACATAGTAGATTTTCTTCATGTTTTATGTGTGTGTTGTGCGTCTGGTAAAATAAATAAATTTCCTTTCTTTTCTTTCTAGTGTATGGGGTAAAAGAGGTAGTGTATGTGGTGAAGGCGGTAGTGTATGGGGTAAAGGGGGTAGTGTATGGGGTAAAGGGGGTAGTGTATGGGGTGAAGGGGGTAGTATATGTGGTGAAGGAGGTAGTGTTTGGAGTTAGAGAGATAGCGTTTGAGGTGAAGGAGATATTGTGTGGAAGAGGGTGGGTAAGGGGTGAGTATTGTAGTGAACGGATAAGTAAAGAGGTCGCTATTAAGATGACGCATTGGTAATTTTGGCGGCAGGGATTTACATTTTTCTCATTCATTACAAAACATTTGAAACTGATATTTGGTGACCTGATTCTCATTTTACCTACCAGGACTAAGAATGTGAAGGTTTTTTTTTAACTACCGTGAATGATGAAGTAAGCTGATTGCCCACCTGACGTTAAGCGGTAACCTCTGCCTTTAACAATTAATTACCTTACAGGTCCGGTCCACCTAGGACGCGCCCTATGTGGCATTGCACTGCGCCAACCTGAGACATAAAGATGAAAAGACATGTGCCTTTAATTTCACCGGCATCCATACCCTTTACACCGGAACACAGCAATGCGAGCACTACTGGTTTTCGGCTGAAATAAGTATGGAGGTAGTACTTCCCCGAACGAACTCCTTCACAAAAACGCTCTACTACTACTAAACAAAATAATCAAACAATATAATCAATCAAATATTTTAAAAATCTAATCTGTCTAATTTGGACATCATGGCCGAGTAGTTCCTGATCGATCCCTTGACTTTGATCCCTTGTCCTGTTAGATCTTGAGTATTTCCCCGGGTGAATTCTTTCACAAAAAAGCTTTACTACTACTAAAAGGTTCTGTGTTACATTTCAGGAGTCGTCAAACGACAGTTCTGTGAACAACACGCCTCTCAAGACCTGGGAGCGGTCGGCGACGCTGCCGCACCGGCTACCGGCCGCCTCCTGCAACGGCAATAATTGTAAGATTCCATCTACGTTATAGTTTTACCCAAAATATAAGTGAAATTAAATGAAAATGAAATGAAAAACATTTATTTGGGCCATCAAAAAAAACAAAAAACAAACAAAATACTAGGAAACAGTAGGACAAAAAACAGAAAATAAAATAAAAAATAACGACCAAAAACATACAAAAACAGATACAAAAACATAATTTGGACACTTAAGTTATAAATAAAATAAAATCATAAGTTTAAAAAAAAGAATGAAAAACAATGTTTATTAGTTGAAAATAAATAAATAAATGTCCCACGCATCCAATCTGTCCGAAACAAATTAACAAATGAAACAAAAAGTTGCGCCAAAATGGCAAATAAGTCGCCCCGATGTACCTGCGCCGTACACCAATTATTTTTTCGATCTTCTGTATGTTACATTTCGGCGAATGCTTCCAGGAACTGCACGATCTGATCCCACCATTTCCTTTTCATCATAGGACGAGCAGGCGTACGGCTCGGTACCATCCTTACCTCATTAGTATACCTTCTATTCGCACAAAACGTTTCGGTTCTACCTTTATAATTTGAACTGCTAAGGAGTGGAATACAGTACCGTCGTCTGTCTTTCCTGAAAATTTAAATCTGGGTCTCTTCAAGGCTAGAGTGAATAGGTGCCTTCTAGACCTTTGTGGTCCATCTTTGGCCACATTGTCACTTACCAACAGGTAAGATCAAAAAAAAAACTATAGCGCGGGAACCTTCTCTCTACCAATAGCAATCGCGCGCTAAAATCTTGCTCAGTTATTGATTAATCGATTTCGCGGCAAAATCGCGGCCGTTCGTTTATCAGAGACGGGACAGAGCTAAACTGTACGTTCGGCTACTGTCGGATATCAGTCTGCGCTTTTCTGCGCAAACGCAGTCGTCTCATTGGTTCTTTCTCGGTCACCTTGAGTGACCTTGACAAGGGCTTAGACGGCCGGTGGCCGTTCTGCCATTAATTGTTGAGGATGTCCCTCGATTTCTCTGAGATTCCATCATATATGGGACCAACTCGGGAGTAGATATACCCATACAAAGAAAAACGATTTTTTAATTGGTTCACAATGTTAAAAAGTAAAAAAGTATTTCCATCTGGCCCGATAGATGGGGCTGACTCACAATTCGCTGTCAATAAATTCATAGTGGGCTTATTTTTGTTTGTCAAAGTCACAAAGGAAAACTTTCTTCTGACATAACTTTTGAAACATCATGCTTATACATACATACATAGACAAACGCCTTTTTTCCAGAAAGGGTAGGCAAATCCTCATATGGGCCTCTTTTCACCGTGGGTTGTACACCATTGTGGGATAAAGACGTGACAAGTGGTGAGCCAATCGCCGCCATTGCTTCCCACGACTGACTCTGCTAACGCTTTCCAGTAATAATACATTCCTTAAATAAGCTAGCAGCCAGAACAAATCTCATACCAACGAATGTTACAAACAATTCCGGGTCCTTTATCGGCTTTTACGACATCCACGCGAGGAGATGGAGGGGTCTATTCTTGGGCCGGACACACCACGGTCAAGTACATACTTTTCACTAGAAACGGGACATTTACCATGATTTTATAATATCTTCTGACAGTTTATCCACAGTGCAGCGCCATCTATTTTCAACAATTAAATTATGTGTGAAACGGCTGAGAAAACCCCACATTGACGGAGATATTGGTGAACATACATACAGACAGACGAAAATAGAATTTCTTATTTTCTTATGTCGGTTATAAAAGCTCTACTACTGATTTTCAGACGAGCTGTTGCCCTTCTCGTAGAAGTAACGATGGTTTTGTATCTGTGTAGCGCACTCCGAGTCGCCGGTGCAGGCGCAGCCGCAGTCGCCGCGCTCCGTGCGCAAGAGGTTCGGCTCGGCCAGCGAAGAAACTATACTCAAGGTAAACAAAAGACTCTATAGCGTCGAATATGTAGTACAGCTCGATCACCGTAAGATGGCACCTGCCATGGTGTATTTACAGGTGCCATCTTACGGTGAACGAGCCGGACCGTTCACGTATGTTGGCACCCATCGATGGCACCTTTAAATACTCCATGGCAGGTGCCAACTTACGGTGAACTGTCCGGCTCGTTCACCGTAAGATGACACCTGTAAATGCTCCATGGCAGGTGCCAACTTACGGTGAACTGTCCGGCTCGTTCACCGTAAGATGGCACCTGTAAATACCCCATGGCAGGTGCCAACTTACGGTGAACTTTCCGGCTCGTTCACCGTAAGATGGCACCTGTAAATACTCCATGGCAGGTGCCAACTTACGGTGAACTGTCCGGCTCGTTCACCGTAAGATGGCACCTGTAAATACTCCATGGCAGGTGCCATCTTAAGGTGAACGAGCTGGCTCGTTCACCGTAAGATAGCACCTGTAAATACACCATGGTAGGTGCCAACTTACGGTGAACTGTCCGGCTCGTTCACCGTAAGATGGCACCTGTAAATACTCCATGGCAGGTGCCATCTTAAGGTGAACGAGCTGGCTCGTTCACCATAAGATAGCACCTGTAAATACACCATGGTAGGTGCCAACTTACGGTGAACTGTCCGGCTCGTTCACCGTAAGATGGCACCTGTAAATACTCCATGGCAGATGCCAACTTACGGTGAACTTTCCGGCTCGTTCACCGTAAGATGGCACCTGTAAATACTCCATGGCAGGTGCCAACTTACGGTGAACTGTCCGGCTCGTTCACCGTAAGATGGCACCTGTAAATACTCCATGGCAGGTGCCATCTTAAGGTGAACGAGCTGGCTCGTTCACCGTAAGATAGCACCTGTAAATACACCATGGTAGGTGCCAACTTACGGTGAACTGTCCGGCTCGTTCACCGTAAGATGGCACCTGTAAATACTCCATGGTGTGGTAATAAGCCTCTATGGTTGTTTGACAAGCAAAAGAAGAATATACTTCCTGTTATGTCAGAGATATGACAACATGAAATGTATAACTAAAACTATGTTGAAATCTGCCATTTTTGAAAGAAACGTCGTCATTTTTATTTTATTACATTTTAATGTGTTTTTTCGAGTTATTTCGTGTAATTCTAGTGGCATTTTAACCGGTGTAACTTGGATAAATGGCACATGTGTGATGTAGTGAAATTTGAGTGTATTGCGAGTCTTTTCGAAATGGTGGATTTTTTCCTGTAAAAACTCAGTTTTTCAGCCACAATTTAAACTGGGTTAGGACTAGACGGAGACTCTTAACGACTTGACTATAAAACTATAATAATTATATCACTTGACATTGGCTAAATTGTTGCAAATAATGCACAGAAGCCATTACCTAAGATAAGAAGAAGAAGACTATGTGCAATTTTGTTAAATAAAGCCTATTAATACGGGTTTATCCTTTACTTCAATTTATTTAACAAAATGGAAATATATCTACGCCCAGAACGTTTCGACGGAGACCCGTCCTCGAACCAAGATCTATCCCCTCAGTGGACACATTGGAAAAGAACATTCGAAAATTTTGTGACAGCGATCTCAACAACGGAAAAACCAATTACAAAAGAAGCGAAATTACAGCTTTTGACTAACTATCTATCATCTTCAATATTCGCTCACGTGCGCGACTGCACCGAATATGATGAAGCTCTAAAGAAACTGGACACAATATATCTGAAGCCTTCTAATGAAATTTACGCAAGGTACATATTGGCGAAACGATTCCAGCAAGCGGGTGAGTCCATTGATCAGTATCTCCAAGCACTTAAACTGCTTTCTAAACAATGCAATTTCAAGGCAGTGACAGCAGAACAAAATGAAAGTGAGTTAGTTAGAGATGCTTTTATTGCTGGACTTTCATCATCTTTAGTGCGACAAAGATTACTCGAAAATGGTACACTAACATTAGACGATGCATTCAAGCAAGCCCGTGCTGTAGAAATGGCCCGCATACACAATGATAAGTATCAGCAAGCCAGTACGTCTAACTCTTTTGTAAATGCGGTGCCTACTTCTGACAGCCATATAGCACTTCCTCAAGAACTATGCTATTTCTGCGGAAATAAAAGACATGCACGGCGGAACTGTCCCGCTGCTGATTCAACCTGCCTTAAATGTGGAAAAATAGGTCATTTTGCAAAAGTATGCAAATCTACAACACCACACCAAAGTGCCTTCACTGTACAAAGTGTTTTAGGAAAAGACTCAATGAATGAAGAATCTCAGCAATTACTCTCAAGCTTTGCTACTACTACAAAAGATCTCACTAAAGCTATGGTGCCAATCATAATTGATGGATTATTCACAGCCAGAGCATTAATTGACACTGGCAGTACCGCGAGTTTTATAGACAGACATTTAGTACGTCAGCATAATATACGAATAAATTCATGCAATCAACACGTAACCATGGCAGCTGCAAATCTAAAGACTATGGTAAACGCGTCGTGTTCCGTCAATGTAACGTTGCAAGGCAATACTTTTCAAGCAAATTTATTAGGGCCACTTGTTCAAGAACTGAACTGAACTGAGAATTTATGTACGGACGTCATAATTGGCCATGATATCATTATGAAACATCAAGCATTAGAAATGCATTTTGGAGGACCTGAAACCCCATTGAAGCTATGCGCACTACCCAATGCTAATATTGAGCCAGTGTGCTTGTTTCCAATCAATCAATCCTCCAAGCTTTATTTGCCAGACTGTAAGCCAATAGCTGTAAAGTCACGAAGATTCTCGGATGAAGATAAACAATTCATAAGTACTGAGATTAAGAAATCGTCGAAGAAATTCGATATCGTGTATCACCCCAGAAAGGAGAATATAGCAGCAGATGCTTTATCGAGAGCAAGTACTGCTCAAAGAGCTTCAATAAATAGTTCAGAAAGCAGTCTTAAAGAACTACATAAAACTTTGTGTCATCCTGGAGTAACAAGGATGCTCCACTGGGTTCGAAGTAAGAATTTAGCATACTCCACTGACGAAATCAAACGCATTACTTCGAATTGTCCCATATGCGCTGAAATAAAGCCTCGTTTTCAACAAGGGATGGGGAAAATAGTAAAAGCGATGGCATCTTTTGAAAGGATATCGATAGATTTTAAAGGACCCCTTCCCTCAGATGGAACAGGAGTTAATCTATACATCCTAACTATTGTAGATGAGTATTCTCGCTTCCCATTCGCTTATCCATGTCCGGATTTAACTACTCAAACGGTAATTGGTAAGCTAACAGAACTATTTTCGATCTTCGGAGTGCCAACATATGTTCACTCTGATCGCGGTGCTTCTCTTCTATCAAAAGGGATCAAAGATTTTCTGCACGAGAGAGGCATTGCTACAAGCTATACTACGCCATACAATGCTCAAGGAAATGGACAAACGGAAAGATATAATGGGATAATCTGGAAGACAATACAGTTGGCTCTGAAAAGCCGCGATTTGCCTATTACCAAATGGGAGTTAGTTTTAACTCAAGCTCTTAATTCAGTACGATCACTCCTTTGCACTGCCACAAACAGTACACCCCACGAGCGAATGTTCTCCCACGCTAGGAGATCTTCGAATGACCAGTCGATGCCTACGTGTTTAACTGCACCAGGGGAAGTGTTTATGCGCAGTCATACTCGAACTAGCAAATATGATCCATTAGTTAAAGAAGTCGAGATGCTGGATAGCAACCCTGAACATTCCCGGGAACGGATGAGTAGTGGAAGAGAATTTGTCGTCTCTAAAAGACATTTAGCTACTGCCGGAGGTGCCAAAACATAGATTTGCATTTTACAGGCAAACTGAACAAATTTAAGCCTCCTTATTTAAGACGGAGGGGTCTATTCTTAGGCCGGATACACCATACTATTAGTGTGATTCTAGGATGATCTATAGATTATCTAAGGTGTGATTATAATTAAGATAGACAGAAATAGACGTGTAATTAGGAAAATTAGTAACATATAACTTTTGAAACTATCATGGTTATGTACAGTGGCGGAATGAAAACGTTCGTCAGTTTTCAAAGTAATCCCCTTAGCTTGTCACAAGCACATATTACCTTTTCCAACTACTCTACGTAGCAGACTGCTGTATAGAAAACCATAATTTAAATGTTTATTATAAAGATCAAAATCGCACACCTTTGATCAGTTGCTTGTTTAAGTTTGGAACGACTTTTTTAGGGTCCCGTACCCAAAGGGGCCAAACAAAGCCCTATTGCCCTCGCTCATCCGTCTGCCCGTCTCTCAATCACATGGGTCTATAGCGGCTAAACCATTGAAGTTTTCATATTTCTACTATTTATGTATCCTACTGACCCAAATCCAAAAATAATAACCAAAAATTATTTTGAAGTATGGTTCCCGTACAAGTTAAAGTGGGGAGGGAAAAATAAATCTGTCGTACCCTAGCATGTGGAGTATAATTTTAGAGCTTATTAATTAGAATAAGACTGTATTTTTGTTACTAAGTTCAATTTAATTTCCATTTAACCCAGGAACTAGTTTTTTATTAAATATTCTACATACTTATTATGAATATTTTACCAAAAAATTATAATATATTAGAAACTAGAAACATTTTGAGAATTTTCTCATATTTCTATTACAAACAGATTTAATTTTGCGTGTGGATTAACTAAACTTAGGCAATTTATAACTTCTACATTTGTTACGGATCCACAAATTATATAATAGTTTATACGACGGAAACCTGAATGCGCGAGGTCCGATGCGCACTTGGCCAGTTTTTTATTGAGTTAGCTAGAAGTTTTGTCATTTTATTCGTAGACTATCTGTCATTCAATCGCTGCTAATATCCGTTGTCATGGCAATTGAAGGTTATTTTCGTAATATTGACAATACTGTGTCGGTAAAACAGTACCTATGCAATACTATGTCGGTAAAGCAGTACCTATGTTTTTTGCATTGAACAACCAAAAATAGGCCCTAAGGTGACGAACATTTTAATTCCACCACTGTACATCATTTTCACTAGAAACGGGATATTTACCCATGGCCCATGCAACTGTGCCGAAATATCGGGAACATTTAAAACTCAAAAATCATGGTAAATATCCCGTTTCCAGTGAAAATTAGTAACACAAATATGGAATTGAAACTATCGTGGTTGGGAATAATTTTAAATAAATAAATAACGGCTAATGTCCACTGTATTTCGTCATCATGATGAAATGAAGGTGCTCATGATGATGAGGCTTCTGAATTCAGTCTCGAAACGTCAGCAAAGCGACGAAATACAGTGGTAATAAGCCGTTATTTATTAGTAACATAATTATGATTGTCTAACAGACGCAATTATTCTGTTTGTACAGCAAGTGAACGGAGGGAGCGAGGGAGGATGTGTGTCTGCGGCCGAGTGGGATCTCTTCAAGCAGGAAATGATGCGGGAGATGAGGCAGGAGTTCAACAAGATGAAGAAAGATATACTAGACGGTATGTACCGACAAGGACGGGCGGCGAAACTACGCCATACTCAACGGGAGTCTATAACCAGCCCCCTTATTCGCTATGACCAAACGTAACATAACGCGGGCTCGTTACGATATCTGCGTGGAATCGTCGTTTAGACGTCATTAAGACGTTACACGTTATTGGCAAGGAATCTTCTATGGTCATAGAGAATAAGGGCCCAGTGCGTGTGGCAGTGATGACTTACGGCAGTGACACGTGGCCGCTAACTATTAGCCGCTCAAAGTTGATAGTTAGTTTCCTACACTGTGCCGCACTTTGTTAGCTGTATTTACCCGAAGTGCTGCGGTCGTGTGCGTGGTGTGGTGCGTCCTTTATCTCATCGTCCTCATCTAAATATTTATTGCCTATCCTCCCTACAATGTGGTTTATTGATGTTCGTGGCATCATTTAATTAGGCCCTGTCTGAAAACCAGCGCTGCACTAAACTTAGGTCTGGTGCAATATATTCTGAGACAGGGACCTGTTTGACCCCACACAACACACACAACCTATCAACTTTCCTACCAAAGTTTATAACAGTTTTTTTTTTCTCAAGATATTGTAGTACCTACCTATATACTTAGTGGATTTTTATTTTATGTCTTCTTGTTTTATGTGTGTGTTGTGCGTGTGGAAAAATAAATAAATTTTCTTTCTTTCTTTCTTTCCTTTCGCCCCTGTCGACGATATCTTGTGTCGCTATCGTCCGTGAAAGCGCCCATACATACATACAACTTACACGCCTTTTTCACCGAACTACTTGACGCAGAGCCTCAATGGACCTCATTTCAAAGTGGGTTGCACGTGTCGTGCCGTTGTCGTGGAATATAGATGTGCCCAGTGGTGGACTGACTCGGCTAACGTTGGTTGGTTGGTTTTCTTCCAGTAATAACACATTCCATAATAAGCTAGCAGCCAGGACAAATCTTATACCAACGAATCTTATAGACGACCTCTGTGGCGCGGCGGGCGAAGCTTGGCCTGCGACGCAGGAGGTTGCGGGTTCGATTCCCGCTTCGGAACAAATATTTGTGCGATCGCAGATATTTGTTCAGGGTGTTCTGAGTATTTTCTATGTGTAATAAAAAAAAAACTATCTATGTAATATGTTGTATTAAGTATATCAGTTATCTAGTACCCATAACACAAGCTTTGCTTAGCTTGGGGCTAGATAATGTTGTGTGAACTGTCCAGCAATATTTATTTATTTATTATTATTTATTTATTATTATTAACGAGTTTGGTGAAAGATAAGTTTGTGATGTAAAAAAGAGTGGATGGCTATTAATGATGTGTTTTTTTCTTTTAATTTCAGCAATGAAAGCAGAATTCGCGCGGAGGTAAGCGACTGTTTGCACACGAGTATTCCTAGTCGATCGCGCCCGGACGAGTATAATAATTAATTACTAGTTCATAGTGATAGTTGGTACTACTGCTTGATTACTGATCTGATGTTGAAGAGGGTGCTATGAGAAGATCAGTTTTTTTTAAATGCTCCCACTGCTTATTTTATTTTGGTGAAGTGAGTCCCTTTTTTTTCTTTGTAATTGGCTTGTGCATTTGGCATTTTGAAGTTAAGTTATTTTCAATATAATTTGCAACGTTACACTCCTTCCAAGTCGTCAAAGTTAAAGTCAAATCGTGTTTTAGTAAAACGGTGGCCGTTTTACTACGACTTTGGTAGACAATTTCCACCAATTTGAAAAGACACGCACTTCTATTTCATTAAACGAGGTACATTGGTTAAAATGCATTAGTATACCTTCTATTCGCACAAAACTTTTCAGTTCTACCTTTAGAACTGCTAAGGAGTAGAATACACTGCCGTCGTCTGTTTTTCCTGAAAACTATAATCTGGGTCTCTTCAAGGCTAGAGTGAATAGGAGCCTTCTGGACCTTTGTGCTCCATCTTCGCCACATCGTCACTTACCGACAGGTGAGATCATGGCCAAACAAAGGTCCATCAATGTTAAAAAAAAAAAAACACCAAAATAGCCCATACAATGTATAAGTGTTTTTTCGATCGAGCGTAATAATATGAGTCGTGTGTTTTGAGCGCCATAATAAAGCCATGATATCCTGAATTTCCAATAAGTTTTTTTTTATTAATAAAACTTGTTTTTAAATCTTTGAGACTCGCTTCACCTTCATGTAAACAGCACGGCTATAGTCGAAAGTCGATTACCATTTTGCTGTTCATTGCGCTGCGTGTTTTAGCGTTAGTGAAAATACTTGAAACACTCCGCGCAATGAACAGCAAAATGGTAATCAAAATGGAACTTCAGTCTGTTAGACGATAAGACCGCCGCCATACAATAACGTTTTTCGACAATCATCAATAAAAGTGTTTTTTAAAATAAAAGAATACTGCCACAAGTTTTGTTTAGTTATTGTACATAACGGTACTTAAAACTTGTAATTAGTAGGTACTTTATTTGTATAACCACATTGTACACATTTTTTTTTAAATTGTTTGCATATTTGCGAATGAAACAAGTGACTTTTAGATGATATACAATTTTTATGTAATCAATATTACCTCTTTGCTATACGTATTATAAGACAAGGCAATCATCAATCGGGTCATCTGCAAGTTAAAGCTACAGATAAGACATGCTCATTAACCGATAGACATGCTCATTCCTAGCACGAAAGCATGCTATTTTCGAGCAAATGCTACTTAGTAGCATGGTTGTAGCACTATGCTAGAAATTAGCATGCATATGTATGCTCAAAAATCGTCCGATTGTTGATTTTCGAGCATACTAACTGGGGGGCTCAAGGTGTATACGTGTTTGAGCATGCTTCACTCTTCGCGCCGTCAGTATCGACGCCGTTTATTTATATTCTGGATTTCTGGACTAGTTTTTGACTATTTTTGAATTGTTTTTGTTCTAGTCGTACATTGAGTGAGTTGTGAAAAATGGCGCGTTTAGGAGACTAAAAGACATGACATTTTAATATTCACTACCATCATGAATGCTATGGAATCCTCGTACGCCGATGCACAAATTGATTGTCAATTGTTTTTTACTAGATTGTTTGAAGCAAAGCTCATTCAGGAGTATCTATGCTAGCATGCTTATTGCTAGCAAATCTAAACAATTCAAGAGCATACTCATTTCAAGCATACTCATAAGCATGCTATTATAGAGCATGTCTGTCTGTGTAGGGCCTCTAGCTTGCGCTATTTGCCCTGGCTTCAACTCCAGAAGCAACAACTTTGCGAAAAAATTACTAAACTGTCAAAGTGACATTGACAGAAGTGTCAACAAGGTGGATGCTTTCGCTTGTGACGATGTTTATGTTTTGGGGTTTTTTGCTCATTACAGCTCATCAACACTTCTTCGGATTGCGAAAGTTCATTTCGCGTAAACTAGGAGACTTACTTAACACATGTTTTAATTGCTAGTATCTCATAAATATCATTAGTTTAGCTACGAATTTAAATGGGTTTAGTGTTTTTTTTTGTTTAGGGTATTCGTAGCTAAACTAATGATATTTATGAGATACTATCAATTAAAACATGTGTTAAGTCTCCTAGTTTACGCGAAATCAACTTTCGCTGTCTGAAGAAGTTTTGATGAGGAAAAAAAGAATAAAAAATAATAACTTCGCGCCACAAGCGAGAGCCACCACATCCACCTTCAAATACGACTATATAATTTACCAACACTAGTGTTGTCGAAAATGTTATATGTATTCGATAATAGACTCGCACGAATAATCGAAATAATTTGTTTTTAATTTTATACATAAAGGAAATACGTAAAGTACATAGTTGTAATATTTGGCTTTGATTTTTACATAAATATGTACAATTTTGATAATAAAAAAACTTAGGTTACTAATCCAATCTACCCAAATCTTATGTAAATGAAAAATTCTTTGCCACTTTCTGAAATGTAAAAATTAAAGCCAAAATAGATGTTTTGTAATAATATAGGTATGTTAACATTGTAGTGAAAACTAGTATTACTAGATATGTATTACCTAATTGTATTTATAAACGCCAGTTACGACTACATAATAATGTACATTTGAAAATAACCCTTAGGTATACTTATCATAAAATATCCTCACCACTTGTTTTTTCACCACCAATCATAAAGCCATTTTCAGGGCCATACCTCAAGCGGGTCACTGATTTAAACCGGGTGACTAAGAAAGAACCAGTACGACGAAACGAGCGAATAAAATTCTCAAAACGATCTCATACCGAGGAATCCAAAAACATAGCTGAAAAAGTATCCAGAAAGTCTTCCATATTTTTTTTCTCATATTTCATGATTAATTAGGGCCACCCTCTGCTTCGTTCGCATTTTACAGAGATAAAATAGTAGTATAAATCCAAACTATCTGTGTACCAAATTTCATCCAAATCGAGTCAGTCGTTACGACGTGCTGTAACAAACAATCATCCAAACTGTCTCAGTTCTAATAAAACTATTCATAGATTCTGATAAATGTTAATGTTTCATCAATCACGCGCCGACTCCAATTGGTCCTTCGAGCCGTATCTCTTGAAGAAAACCTTCATTCAACGTGTTTCTTAGAGCTGTATTTAAAGAGTACTAAACGTTTCGGTTCTAGCTTTATAATGCGAACTGCTAAGGAATACACTACCGTCGTCTGTCTTTCCTGAAAACTATAATCAGGCTAGAGTAAATAGGTGCCTTCTAGACCTTTGTGCTCCATCTTCGGCCACATCGTCGCTTACCAACAGGTGAGATCGTGGTCAAACAAAAGTCTTTCAACAGACGTTGGGTCTATCTATCCGGGGCTTACAAACACATTTCACTTATTCCTACAAGTTAAGTAAATAATGTTTAAGAGGAATTAAAAGTGGCAGATTCACCGGGTTCGGTCGGATTTAGTTAATAAATCTCTGTTTCTGTCATGGTGAAAAGATTTAGTAAGATTTAGTGATGGTGTAAGTAGTTCTTTCTCAAGAAATCCGCAGTATTGTTTTTTTTTTTTTTTTTTTTTTACCTAAAATAGGCTTGCGTTTGGCTATTGTCTTCCTATGTGCTTTCTTTGCGCTTAGTTGCCATGCTGACGGTACTCGCTGCCAAAATCTGATGCAAACACAATAAGTACTAGTGTTCTGGACCGCGTCACGGTCGTGACTAATTGCTCCTGAGCTTACGCACACTATGCACTGTGACACACATGGCCAAACGGACTTCGTGAAATATAATATCAGGACAGAAAAGGTTTACCTACTCTTTTCAAAACATCTTGTATTAAAAAGAGCGAACGAGACCTTTAAAAAAAACTATTCATAGCAGAATAGCATATTTGGCTCATTTTTGTCGAAGATGAACCCATTTTTTTTATGAAATGACAAAAGTATGATAGCTATGTAAGAATTTTGTAAGTCATATTAACTGTTTTTTTTTTTGTTCGAAGCCCTAATATCGTTTTGAAAAATGATAACTGACTGAAAATACCATTCCTAGGTCTATAGAGGCCTATTACGTACATTCTACAAAAACAGACTGAGATTTCTTCCAGTTTCATCGTTAAAGGACATTGCCAGTCTTTTCAAGGAATTTGGGTCCAAATGCTGCCCAGAAATGAAAATGCTTCCGGCGGCCTATAAACTCTGATACCAGAGTTTTCATTAGCTCATACTAATTTATTTACTTCTAGCTGATGATACTGATGGTTAATCACGTTAGAGTAGAATCCAAGACAATAGTAGGCTTAAACACCTTTAACACGTCAAACAGTTACGTATAATTAAATAAATGAACTGAAGAATTACAAATATCATTCTTTTCTATATTATTTAAAACAAAGTCGTGTTAGTTACACCACTTATAAATCAAGAACGGGTGAACCGATTTGGCTGAAAATTGGTGGGGAGGTAGCTTAGAACCAGAAGTTTGACATAGGGGGGGGGAGGGGGGGGGGGTACCGGGGGCTACCCGTGCGAAGCCGGGGCGAGTCGCTAGTAATTTATAAAAATAAATATGTATTTTTTTAGTAGATTTTTTTAATATTTGCGGTGAAAAAATACAAGGTATCCATTGCAGGCACTTTCTTGGCGGCATTTGGACCGAACCCTGGCAATGTAGTTTAAGTTTTATTAATCTACTTGCTATTTCTATCGGAAATCATTTATACCAGTAGTAGAGCTTTTTTGTGGAAAAGTTCGTCCGGGGAAGTACTACCACCATACCTATTTCTGCCGCAAAGCAGTAGTGCTAGCATTGTTGTGTTCCGGTTTGAAGGGTAAGGGTGCCGGTGAAATTACAGGCACATGAGACTTTTCATCTATGTCTCAGGGTGGCGGGCGCAGTGCAATGCCACATAGGGTGCGTCCTAGGTGGACGTGACCTATGAGGTAATGCACTGTTCATAGGCAGAGGTTACCGCTTAACATCAGGTGGGCCTCTTGCTTGTTCCGTCATACACTTTCCTAGCTACATAAATGTGCCAAAAGTTAAAACTAACGCTGGTGGAACCCAATAATCTATTACAATCCAAAATTAAAGGGTAGTCATAGTACAATGGCCGTGTTTCGGCTCATTTTGATCAGCTCACAGTTTTGTAGTATTCATTTTTAACCCCCGACGTAAAAACGAAGGGGTTTTATAAGTTTGACGTGTCTGTGTGTGTGTGTGTCTGTCTGTCCCATCGTAGCTCCCGAACGGATGAACCAACTTAGTTTTTTTTTTTTGTTTGAAATGTGAATTTGTCGGGAGTGTTCTTAGGTATGTTTGATCAAAATCGGTGCAGCCGTTTCATTGCGTTGGGTTTTTTTATTTTATTTTTATTAAATTAATTTCTTGTATCATCATCGCCATGTTCAGTCGGAATTTTGAAAGTACATTTCTGAAAAGCATGTTTGTAAAATATATTTTTCGGCAAAAAACTTTTGTTATATTTAAGGAGTGGTCTAACTTTAAACAGTGTTTAAAATTAACGTTTAATGGAAATGTTGTAAAACTTGCCGACTCTCAAACAAGTGAAACTCAATTAAGTTACAAGTACATAACTTAACACACAACAGTCACATACATAGTCCTGATCTCACACTAGGAATCCCTGTGTCGTGGGTATCAGAAACTACGAGTACCATGGTACCATAACCACAGACACGGAACCAATATTTGCAGATCATACAAATATTGGTCCCATAGCGGGAATTGAACCCGCAACCTTTCGCATCTCAGCCGGCTACTCGCCCGAAGCGCTACAGAGGTCGTCAATAATATAATACTTTTTTTATATTTATAGTCTTTATTTACGGAAAGAATAATACAACTAATACAAGTAGGTAAATTATTATTGAATTGAATATGAATACTTAATTGAATATAATGAATATTAATGACGTTTTCAAGCCGATTTGAAACCGTTGAAGCGTATTGAGGTGGTGGGAGGGGTTTCCACAGCCGTGCCCTCTTCTGCCACCGAATAGTATGCGGTGGCAGAAAAGGGCCACCGGTCCGATTGGCAGAAAAATATAAAATTCGGTTTTAAGTTACACAGTGGTATTGAAATCGGGTTTGTTAGAACTCAAAATCGATCTCATATACTGCCACTCCTTAATACCTGGAAATATTTTTTTTTGTGGAAAAATACTCGATATTTTGTATGTAACAAGAAATGTTTTCACTAATACCTTCATTCTTGCATTTATATTGTTTTAAATTTAAATGTGACCCAAAAATTCCGTTCCATCGGGACGCGAACCCGCACCTTCGCCTGTAATCGGCGATACCTTAACCAGTTTGACCATAGAACGAATTATGATGCTGAAGATGAAATTTGTGGGCACTATCATATATATTTTTTCTGGGCGATAATGGCTAGAAAGTGATTATTATTAGTGATACTGTTATAGTAATAAATAATTGTTTAATAATATGGCGTAAACTAACCAAATTTTAGAATGGTTTAACTAATTAGGTAGGTATATGTGTATTGGTCTCATTACGTCAAAGAGTGTATTAATCGTGATGCATAGAAAACGTACCTATTTCGATAATCGTATCATAATATGCCTAATTTATAATGTGCTTATAATTATTATGATAATAATTAAGAACTTTTTATAACGTTATAAATAAGATAAATAAAATCTGTAATTTATAAAAATGACTGCAACATAATGAATTTTGGCAGTAGTTTAATTATTCGTGTGATCATGAAAATTCTATTAGTATCCATATTAATGTAATAATTAGGAGTATAATTTATAGATATAAAATTTATTTAATATAATTTAACTCAAATATTAAGTTACATATACAAGAGGTGCGATTAAGTATTATATAGCTCGCACGGGATGCGAAACATGATTGTAGGTAATCGGCCACAATGGTGCCGAAAAACTATTATTTAATTTCATGACGATAAAACATATTTTACATCCAGAATGTACAATTTTTATTTATTTACAATGCGTTTGTAGTAAAAATTAGGAGATAGGTTACCAATATCGCGTATATAACTAGGTACTGATAAATAATATAATTACATAGTCACATAAAAACAATTGTACATATTTTTTCGAATTATATTTTTGTGAACATGTCCATTTTGTTTTTTTTTTATTTTTACTTTTGTTACCTATATGTATTTATTTACTCATACGATTTTTAAAACTATATCCAATCGTAGGTTTTAAACAGATTCGACCTACCTGACGCTGTTTTGTACGATCTGTAATTATTGACGTGTTGGAATTTTTATGGAACGGTTGAAAGAATGTGTGTAAATTTTGTCTTGAGTGAGTAAATTAATTAAAGTACATTGGAATTGGAATTGAAAATGTATTGGAATGGCTGTATAAAAGTAATTAAGTAGTTCCACGATCATTAAAAACGTGGTCAAGACAGCGTCACGGGAACGAACGAACTTCATATTTTATTTAACTATTGTTGTAATGTAACGAACTTTATCTATATTATTCGAATTATCTTTTATATCCCGTTATACAACAAAATAAAAAAACAAAAAATGGTTTGTTAATGTCACTGAACACATCAAATTAGGTAAAACTTGAAAATATCCCAAAATATTATCCCAAAATAAGGCGTTAACCAAGAACTAGCAGGTCAATGCGTTTTGAAAGAAACATCGGTCTTAACGACGTAGATTTAAAGACCAATTCAGTTCGAACTTCAGTGTGGCGCTTGAGACAAGGCACCGATTTCGGTTTTTTGTTTGCCATGTTTATTTCGCATCCAAGTAACAAAAATTAAAGTGCCTATGGCATTATTTTTTGTATGTTTTCATACAGCATTAGCAGGTATTATTCAAATAACAATCGTGTAAGGCACCTATAAGCGTTAGATAATTAAAAAAAAAAACAGAATTTAAAAGTAGTAGTAGACTTTCTTGTCAAAGAAGTTCTTTAAACTGACTTATTACTATTACTTTTCTATGGTGGGAAATCTAGAGTCAAATGGACACTTACGAAGTTACCTTATTATATACATAGACAGCAACGCCAACGAGATCGAAATCATACCATTTGTAGTAGGTACTATGTCCATGCATTTATGAGTTTTTTTGCAGAAAAACAATGTGACTATAGTAATAACAAATCCTTACAGCGGATTTATGGGTACACCTGCAACTGCCCTTAATTTTTTTGCCTATACCTAACTAAAAGTTAAATTGTTATTTTATACATAACAAATGTAATTGGATACTTTTAAATTTAAAATGGTGTTTTCTCTGTATTCCCAGTTCATGTAATAGGTACCTACATTATACACAAATTAAAATTGTATCAACCTACTTTCAACATTAATATTTATAATAATGGCTAAGTGTGAACAGGTATATGGTAGATTTTAAAATGTGTATTAAAATAAACAGTAACTTGTAAGTTTTATTAAATTTTGCATGACGATCGATAAAGTTTAGCTTATGTGTAAGTGTACAGTATATCGGCAAGTCAATGAATAAACAATATTAAAATGGGTGATTTGTTTTATTTCTCACTATATTTTAATCATGAATTGTTGAGCTCGCTAGCATGCGTCATGTTGAGTTCCTCAGCAAGAGTAGTGTTGAGCTCATCAGCAAGAGTAGTGTTGAGCTCGTCAGCATGAGTAGTGTTGAGCTCGTCAGCAAGTGTAGTGTTGAGCTCATCAGCAAGAGTAGTGTTGAGCTCGTCAGCAAGAGTAGTGTTGAGCTCGTCAGCAAGTGTAGTGTTAAGCTTGTCAGCATGAGTCGTGTTGAGCTCGTCAGCAAGGGTAGTGTTGAGCTCGTCAGCAAGTGTAGTTTTTTTTTTACGGACTTGGTCATATTGAGAAAAAGGGCGGTGTACATTATGAGAAGTGGACGTTTTGCGACTGAGCAGTTTATTTATATGCAATAAGCCAGGGCAAGGGATAAAAAAATTATAACAAATAAATTATACATAAAATGTCTAAAATCCTCTGAACAGCATATTATGAGTGTATTTTCTTGTTTAAAACATTTTAGAGCGCGTTTTTTCAGTAGTTTGGATTTAGTTTTAGAACTTATTTTTTATTTTATACATTGCTAGAAACACACTAGAACCCATTTTGCTGTCTCAGTTTTGTCGCTCGCTTCGGTGTTGCTGAATGCTAAGTAAGCATTCTGCTTCGCAACTGTAGGTACCTTACTCGCTGTTTTTTATTAGTTACTTCATAATGTCAATGTGAATGTGTCAATTTATATTTCTTTGACCTTTCTCAAGTGTCAGTGAATTTGTCGTTATGAAGTCTCCTCTGACATTGGAATCTGTCCGGCTATTCTTACTTATGGCTTATCACCGGTGTGAATACGCATGTGTCAAGACAAAGCACTTTTAAGACTGAATGCCTATGGCTTATCACCGGTGTGAATACGCATGTGTCAAGACAAAGCACTTTTAAGACTGAATGCCTTATTACATATGTTGCAGACGTAAGGCTTTTCTCCAGTGTGAATACGTAATGTGTTGTGTCAAATTATTTAAATCATTGAATGCTTTATTACATGTTGCAGGCGTGTTGTGTGCATTCTGAGTGGAGACCGCGTCTTGGCAAACGTAGCGTGGGGCGGCCTCTGGCTAGGTGGAGCTATGACCTACGAAAGGCGACGGGCAGAAAGTGGATGAGAAGAGCCGAAGTTCAGTGGTTCAGTGGCGCGTATTGGGAGAGGCCTATGTCCAGCAGTGGACTTGTGTGGCTGATGATGAATACGCATGTGTCGATTCAAATCACTTTTATGACCGAATGCCTTATCACATATGTTGCAGATGTAAGGATTTTCTCCAGTGTGAATACGCATGTGTTGTGTCAAATTACATACATCATTGAATGCCTTATTACATCTGTTGCAGGCATAAGGCATTTCTGCAGTGTGAATACGCATGTGACGTTTCATATCACTGTTTCTATTGAATGCCTTATTACACACGTTGCAGGAGTATGGCTTTTCACCACTGTGAATACGCATGTGTTCCATCAAATTACCTTTACGAGTAAATTCCTTGTTACATACATAGCAGATGCATGGCTTTAATCTAGTGTGAATATGCATGTGTTGTGTCAAATCACTCTTTTGATTGAATGCCTTATCACATCTGTTGCAGGCGTAAGGCTTATGTACAGTGTGAGTTTTCAGATGTCTCACCAGATAGTGTTTATTAGCATTGCTTTTACTATTCACATCACAACATAAATGCAAATCCATGTTTTGAATTGTGCACCCTTCGATTGACTGTTCCATTATATTTAAACTATTACTAATTTCAAAATTATCTACAACTACACTCTCCTCAATTTTAATAATTTCTTCTTTCACAGCTACTTGTTCTTCAGCTGCTGTTTCCTCTTTCACAACTATTTGTTCTTCAGCTGTTATTTCCTCATTCACAGCTATTTGCTCTTCAAACATTTTTTCCTCTTTCACAGCTACTTGTTCTTCAGCTGTTATTTCCTCATTCACAGCTAATTGCTCTTCAAAAATTATTTCCTCTTTCACAGCTACTTGTTCTTCAGCTGTTGTTTCCTCTTTCACAACTACTTGTTCTTCAGCTGTTGTTTCCTCTTTCACTGCTTGTTCTTCCAGAACAGTAACGAGAGTTCTTCCAGTGTATGTGTTAAAATCTATAGACATGCCCTGTGTAGGTGTCACTGTCAATTTCTGCATTTTGACCAGCTTTAGCATATTGAAGGTTGAGTGCGTCACCTGAAACTGAGAACAAAGTGCATATTAACCTCGCTAACTTCAGGGCTAACTAGCGTGGGGCTCATTGAACTATCCGTTAAGGAGAGCAGTAAAAAGGCTAGATGACTGGTAACACACTATCCTGCCTAGCTTCCTTCCTCAGTCTCTTAGTGCTGCCAGTGTCTATTATGATAAATAATACAGACCAAACCGTGTCAAGCCACGTCTATGTAAGGCTTCATGTTGGCATTGCAGCCAGCCTATGAAATCAAGTGAGAGTGAACAGTGCGGTGAAATACGGTTAAAGTGAAGACTTTATTAGCGTTTTTTTTTTTTTTATTGTAATTTTGGTAACTGGTGTTTTGTGTGATTATTTTATCCCAAACCCAAGCTCGTAACATATGCATAAAGCAAAAGAAGTAAGTATACTATTATGTAGGTATATTAAAGTAGCGCCGTGGAGTGACCGGTCTAGAGTAGACCCCTCCTCCACCCGTAGATATCGTAATAGCCGACTAAGGGATTACACCAGGGGATAGGCACCAGCATCCACCTGAGTTCAACACCAATACTCTGATCACCAATCCACCGGCCAAGCGTGATGATTATAGCAAATATATCCCTCCTTTTACATGGGGGAAACTTCATCCATCAGAGGACGTGTACCGGCTGATAGAGAAGATATTGGGTGTTTTGTGTTTTCTCGTTTTACCTATTAGATATGATACACACCCGTAGAGAGTTGAGGATAAGAGGAATTGAAAGGGGACGAGGAGAGACTCCACTATCACTACATAGTATCAAACAAAGTCGCTTCCCGCTGTCTGTCCCTATGTATGTATGTATGTATGTATCTTTAAAACTACGCAACGGATTTCGATTTTTTAATAGATAGAGCGATTCAAGAGTAAGGTTTAAATGTATAACTAGCGACCCGCCCCGGCTCACAGGCAGTAACTTCACATCCCGTGTGAAGCCGGGGCGGGTCGCTAGTATATCATAAACTAGGAAACTTGTAAATTCTTTTCGAGAAATAAAATAAAGAAAGTTTTGAGGTTAAGTATTGTTTTTATATAAACGTTGATTTTTCTTAAACTACTTTCTGGGGAGGGGTAAAAAGTTCTCTCTCCCCCTATAAGTGGGGAAACGCAGAAACATACAGTTTTGGAGTAAAAAAGAAGATAAATTTGAAGTTAGGGTAACTTATGTTTTTTATTTAATGTTGATTTTAGTTTATTTTAATCCCCAATTTTTTTGTTTTTTTAATTCTCCGTTGTTTCTTGTAATCTGCCTTTCCGGGCATTGAGCAAGAGTTTTGTGCTTCTTTCGTGCTTGACATTAATGGTATACGCCCAGTGGCATATCCACGACTCTAATTCAGTACATATTCTTTTAGATACTAGATGAGGTCTTGAGGGGCTCTCCTCTTTATCCTTCTGAAAGTTGTGGACTTTTTTATGAGACTGTTTGCAAGCTGGTTAGGGTGTTGCTCCATACGTTTGGCATAGGATTTGAGCTTGTTGCAAATATCTTGTATGAAGACGTTAAGTATGTTTTTTTTTTAGTTTATTTAAATCCTCCGATATTACAAAGGCTATGGGAAATTGGCATGCAGGTGTCGTGCTCTACTGTGACTAATGTATGAAAGTATAGTTTGCATAGGATTGTAGGGATGTTTAGGGGTTGTAGGTGGTTCTCAGCCTGCAGTAGGAAAATAATCCAAGGTTTCATTGATCATTCAAAAAATCACATAACGAAACCCAATGGTGTTCTACTTTAATAAAGGCACCTTATAGCCTAACGGTTCAATAGTGCAACTCAGAATCCCACGATACCGGGTTCGATCCTAGGCTCCGCACCAATGACTTTTCTAAGTTATGTGTGGATTTCCATCACTCTGTGCTTCGGAGGGCACGTTAAGCTGTCGGTCCCGGCTGTTATTGATTAATAGCAGTCGATAAGCCATGTCAGAGGCCCTCGGGCAGCTTGACAAACTCTGACACCTGAGGCCAGCACTACCTCATACGAAACGACGACGATTTCCACCTACCTCATTGCCTTCGTGAAATATTTGTCTAAGGATACTATCTGATGTTTGAGCCACATCGGAGAATCTACGGGATCTGTGCAGTTGTGAGTAACAAATGTAGCATACTGTGTTAGGCATTCCAATTTCTGTATTGAGCTGAAACAAATGGATTAAGGTTGGGTAAATTATGAATAGGTATTGAAATTCAACAAAACGTACCTAATCTAGGTAGTAGGTACAGACCTTGGCATTTGCTAGTTTTTCGTATACTTCTCGGAGGCGGCTGTCTTCAATGCTGTGCATCCTGATATCGCCGGTGAGACACACTCGGCACACAGAAGTAGACATTATTGAGATGAGAAGTAGGTTTACGTTGGAGTTATAGGACAGTACATACGAATAATAGGTACTTGTACTTTGAGAAATGCTAAAAGATCAGTGAATAAAAATCTTATTGGAAGCCAAGATCGGCACAGCACAATCGCACGATTAAATTTATCAGTATTTCTAGAGATTTTTTATTATAGCGATGCTATTCATCGTATTAATCCAAGACACATCCATCCAAGATAAACTACATAAAGTAAAGCAATTAAATGTAGTTTTTGAAATAAAGTACATAAAAATATACGGGTAAAGTACATAAATATATTTTATATATAAATATAAAATTACAGTAAATACAGTAGGTAATACAGGTAATACACCAGTAATAAACCACAGAGTAGAGTACTCTGGTATATAGTATATACTGAAATAATAAACAAAACTTTTCACTCGATTTCACTTGATTTCACTCGAAGCGCATTTTTTTTTGGCGTCTCAACCATAGACATAGAATTTACGCTACGCCTCTCAACCAAAAACTACAATATATTACTGGGAACTCTCAACGGCCGGCTGATGTTGGGTGGGTCTCGGATTACATACCTCCATGGGGTGGGTCCTCCGCACGTGTGTGTGCGTGTGTGTGCTAACACAATTGTTCAAAACACTTGCTCAAAAGAGGCCCTCGCTCTAATCGTGCCAGGCAAACTCATTCACATGCCGTCGTGCTTGATAAGGTCTTAGTTTAATACATTTTAAGGTTTGTTGTGAGAGTGAGACAGGCGGCGCGCGAGCCGAGGCAGTTTTTTACACAGAACACACCACACACGTGCGTGTCAATGTCAACTCGCGAGCTTGTCGGTCTCCTCCCTCAATGAGGCCTTTTCATTTTCGAATTAAAAAAAAAAAGTAGTTCAATTTGGCTCGGTAGATGGCGCTGACTCAAGTATGCTTGTCAAAATTACCAAATACATTGTCTGTGCTTTGTGTGATAGTAACAAAAAACCACGAAAATATGTCACTACGTTGTTGACTTTGACATTTCACATTATTTTGAAAGCTAGGTTCAAAGCAGCGCCATCTATTAGCGCATGATTTAAAACGTCCGTCCTCCTTGTGTTTGCGAGCCTCGCCACAGAATATATACAGTACAGAAGGCTCACTTCACGAACAAATTTATATAAATAGCGACTCTGCTGGGACCCAAAAATCATAATGTTGGTTTTCAACTACCTACCTATCTTGATTAGCGCAAACTATAATAAGTATACCTATAATACCTAACCATAGTTGATATTTCCCTGAATGATTATGGTATTATAGTGTAGTAGAATTTGGCCGGGTGATTTTTACGTACCTACCTACCCTAACAGTAATGTAATAATTTACTTGATTGTAGCCATGGTAAGAAAGATGTAGTGTATAGAAGTATGGGTAGCATATGTTTATATAAATGCATAAATATTCGAAGCCCTGGCTCTTGGTCTATTATGTAATATGTGTATGTGTTTCATGTAGTTCCCCTTTTTATTATTTTAAGTAGATAGTCGGGAAAAAACCTATTAGCTCTCAGACTACTTATAATACCAACAAACAAACAATCAAACAAAATAACTGTTCAGCTCATCGATATAATATACTACTACAGTAGTAGTATATTATATCGATGGTTCAGCTTTATATTATAGTAAGTAGGTATGTTAGGTAGCTATGTACTATAGATTAAGTACGTACCTACCTACTTAATTGCAAATAAAAAGTATGAACGCGCACCCTGTTGTGTAGAATAATCAAAATCTTACTACCTACCTAAATAATATTTAGTCCATGGTACCAAAAGTACCTATCTACCAAAAACAAAAATACTAAAACACAATTAAATAGTACTTACCTGCCTACTAGTTACCTACTTACCTGCCTTTCTTCATTCAAGCTAATCCTGACCTTGTAAACAGGAACTTGTAAGTAAGTAGGTACCTATCTATCTAAATACGTAAATACGGGAGAAAAAAATGAGTTTCAATTCTAAATAAGCGGAAGCCCAAAAATTTATTGTTTTTTTTTATAATTTTTGTGTTAAAATCTTAATGCGGTTCACAGAATACATCTACTTATCAAGTTTCAACAGCATAGCTCTCATAGTTTCGGAAAAAACTGGCTGTGACATACGGACGGACAGACAGACAGACATGACGAATCCATAAGGGTTCCGTTTTTTGCCATTTGGCTGCGGAACCCTAAAAATTATATTAGAAACCTCAATATCATTTTTGAGGACCCAACCATAAAAACCCACCACGTATGAGTTTGATGAAAAAAAAATTGAGTTTCAGTTCTAAGTATGGGGAACCCCAAAAAACCCCATGTTGGACTAAATTTAAATGTAACCCAAAAATTCCGTTACAGCGGGACTCGAACCCGCATCCTCGCCAATGATCGGCGATGCCTTTACCAATTTGGTCATAGAACGAGCTATGGCGCTGGAGACGAAATTTATGGGCACTATCAACTCGGCTATAGCGCCGAATTTAATGGGATCCATAAAGTGTGGTTTACACTTGAAAACTAATAAACTTCTATGTTGGCCTGTCACTCATTTTGAAGTACGAGACACAAATATTACATGGGCTATTGTATAAAGTGAAGTGAAGTATTGCACTGGGGGGGAGGGTACAAAGTTTTTAAAAAACTCCAAACTCCTACATCACATCTACTGCAGGTGTAAGGCTTTTCTCCCGTGTGAATATGCATGATGTGCCTTAACAAACAAGTTTTTTTATTGAATGCCTTATCACATCTGTTGCAGGCATAAGGCTTTTCTCCAGTATGAATACGCATGTGTCGTGTCAAATTAGTTTTACTATTAAATGCCTTATGACATGTGTTGCAGGCATAAGGCTTTTCTCCAGTGTGAATACGCATGTGTTTTGTCAAATTATACTTTTGATTGAATGCCTTCTGTTGCAGGCGTAAGGCTTATCTACAGTGTGAGTATTCTGATTGTGTTTATCGGCATAGCTCTTGCTGCACACATCACAATAGAAATACAAAAACATGTTGTTACTCTCACCGCCCCATTGATTGACTGCTTCATTATTTTTAAACTATCACTAATTTCAAAATCATCTACAACTGCACTCTCTTCAATTTCAACCATTTCATCACGTTTCACAGCTACTTGTTCTTCAGCCGTTGTCTCTTCTTTCACAGCTACTTGTTCTTCAGCCGTTGTCTCTTCTTTCACAGCTACTTGTTCTTCAGCCGTTGTATCTTCTTTCACAGCTACTTGTTCTTCAGCCGTTGTTTCTTCTTTCACAGCTACTTGTTCTTCAGCCGTTGTCTCTTCTTTCACAGCTACTTGTTCTTCAGCCGTTGTCTCTTCTTTCACAGCTACTTGTTCTTTGGCCGTTGTCTCTTCTTTCACAGCTACTTGTTCTTTCTGAACAGTTACAAGGGTTCATCTACTTCTTCTTATCTTAGGTAATGGCTTCTGTGCATTATTTGCAACAATTTAGCCAATGTCAAGTGATATAATTATTATAGTTTTATTTATATTCAAGTCGTCAAGAGTCTCCGTCTAGTCCGAACCCAGTTTAAATTGTGGCTGAAAAACTGAGTTTTTACAGGAAAAAATCCACCATTTCGAAAAGACTCGCAATACACTCAAATTTCACTACATCGCCATTTATCCAAGTTACACCGGTTAAAATGCCACTAAAATTACACGAAATAACTCGAAAAAACACATTAAAATGTAATAAAATAAAAATGACGACGTTTCTTTCAAAAATGGCAGATTTCAACCAGGGTTCATCTAGTGCAACGATTTCAATACCGTAGATATGCCCTTACCGTTGAGTGACCGCGCCGAAATGTTTCCACGTGAAATAAGATAGCTCGCTCATTTGGACTCAGTGCACATCTAGACACAGTGCCAGCTGGTCGTGTTGTAATGTTGACGATTTTCTATGAGAAGTGTCACAAAATGCTATCGTGTGCATTTCGCAAGTGCAACAATAACTCCAAAAACACAAATAAAGCCAAAGGTGTAACATTTCACTTCTAAGTGTTGTGATTTAATTAAATAAGTATTTTTTCTTTCCGTTGTGTAAATTATTCAAGTTAATATGGCGATTGCACACAAATTGCATGAAAGAGACAGTAGTATGTACAACCACTTCAGGAGAAAAAGATACGACACTATTTTCTCGGTGCATTCTAAAACAGACAAGGTGCGATATAAAACCAATATATACAGACACGCGGGTGTACTGAGGCTGCGGTTTATAAGGGATCAACTACCAATGGATATAGAGATATGCTTGGTAGCGTCAGCCGATTCAAGAGCGTAGTCACCGCCTGCGCCGCCGCGCCGCGTCCGCGTCATTGAGTTTGAATTTATTGCATGCAATATTGGTAGTGGTATTAACCACTGAAGAAACGCGTATTTGATTTTAAAAAAAAAAAAACTCATATTTTAGAAGATAAATAATTTAAGTATTTTAAAAAAAATTAGTAGTATTTAGTATTTTATTATTATTATTAATTAGTATTTTATTATTGTATTTTAGTATTTTATACATTTGTTTTAATTTAATATTTTAGATTTCCGCTAGATAATGTTACTAAAGGCAGCGTGTCTTTTGTTTTTTTATTCGAATGGATTTAAATTCAGTTGTCCTGGGGTCATGACTGAGTTTTTTCTTCTTTTTTTTCTTTTTTTTTTGCTAACTTTGCAGGTACCTGGAAAGTTAGGATGGGGCAACTAGCACAAAAACACCACTTAGGTACGGAGGGCACCACTTAGGCCCGGAGGTGGCGTGTTTTACTGCTATTCTCTCATTTATATATTTTTCTTTGGGAAATAATAATGGTTCCGAAAAACAAATTAATCTCCAGCGATCTGTGGCCGACTATTATTCTAATTAACCAGCGTTACAATGAACCTCCGACAAAATTACTAAGTTACCGACAACAGAGGTTTTGTCAAAATAATCATATTTTATAATTGGACGTGTCGGACTCCGGTATGAGACTCAGAATCGACTCAGGGCATTCCGACATGAGTAGGTTAGGTTCAAAATAAGTGACAGAACCGATACGGAGCACCCCGACTCCACATGGTCTTGTGCGTCACGCCCCTAGAGTGTATATAAAAACGCGGAGCCAGTAGCTCGCGTGGGAGGTCCTGAGCGGAGCAAGCCCGTGAGGCCGAGTGGAGTGAAGGGGGGAGGTGGCGAGCGAAGCGAGCCGGCGACCTCCGTAGTGTAGCGAAGGTCGAATGGGTGAAGCGACACTCAGGGGCAACCTCGCGAGAGTACTGGCGAGAGCCCATACCGGAGTCCGACACTTCCAATTATATAACTTCATACTTATCCTCACAAAAAAAAAGATAAAAATTACAAAGCATAGTTTTCAGTAGAACGTAATTTATGCTGGTAGAAAAGTATTATCGCAATAAACAGTCATGTTTAATTTTCGAAGATTTCAGTATCTCATTCGGTCGTTTCGTCATTTTTATTCGGACAAAAGTAGTTGGAAAGTTTGTATTTTAGGCAGTAGATTTAATATTTTGAGTAAGGACAATTCTTCTTTTTTTGTCGGATCTTTTATTACTACCCTTTTTCTTTGAGCGCAAAAAGTTGAACCTCTTAGAGGTTGGAACTAGGGGCTCAAGATCGGCATACAATTATTTATTCTTTAATGTAAGTAGGTATTTGGGCGCCGTCAACAGTATTTTTAAGCACAACAAAAATATTTTTATCTGTTAATTTGATGTACTTTTTCACTGATATAAAGTTTATGTATAAAATGCTAAATGCACACTATTTACCAAGTTCACTGTCTTTTGTGTTAAGAAGACTGTAATCAAATAACTTTTTCACTGTTCAACATCACTTTGTTGTCACTGTTTTATCTGTACAAAATCTTTGTTTATCAGTAAAGTTAGTATGAGATAACGTTTGTACACTCGAAACACGTTACTATTTCTCGATTATAATGAGTTTAATGGGACACACTTTTTTACACTTTGGAAGTGTCTCTCGCGAAAACTATTAAGTTTAGAAAAAAATTATATTAGAAACCTCAATATCATTTTTGAAAACCTATCCATAGATAACCAACATACCCGTTTTTTTTTTTTTTTTTAGTTTCAGTTCTAATTATAGGGAACCCCAATTTTTTTTTGTTTTTTTCTATTTTTGAGTGTAAATCTTAATGCGGTTCACAGAATACATCTACTTACCAAGTTTCAACAGCATTAGCTCTTATAGTTTCGGAATAAAGTGGCTGTGACATACACGGACAGACAGACAGACATACATACATGACGAATCTATAAGGGTTCCTTGTCTTGTTGACTACGGAACCCTAAAAAGTCAGTTTCTCCAAGTTCCTATCTTCCGAAATGTACCTGTAGCTATAGGAGATCACCTCGAGCTCTTAGGCGTTTCACTCATGCCTACTCTCAACTTTGGCTCCTACATCGAGTCTAAGGCAAAAACTGCTTCCATGAAGCTGGGTATCCTGAATAAGTTAAAGCGTTACTTCACACCAGGACAGCTTTTAAGTCTGTACAAAGCACAAGTCCGGGCTGGTATGGAGTGCTGCTTCCACGTTTGGGATGGCTCGGCCAAACACCAGCTTGCTGCCTCAGACTCGATCGAACGCAGAGCTTTCAGGCTTATAGGTGAGGAACATATGGCGGAGACTAAGATCCAGAGTCTCGAGCACCGCCGTAAGGTCGCGTGCCTTTCTATCTTATATAGGTTACATTTCGGGGAATGCTTCCAGGAACTTCATGATCTGATCCCACCATCTCCTTTTCATCATAGGATGAGCAGGCGCACGGCTCGGAACCACCCTTACCTCATTAGTAGGTATAGCCTCTATTCGTACCAAACGTTTCAGTTCCACCTTTATAATGCGAACTGCTAAGGAGTGGAATACACTACCGTCGTCTGTCTTTCCTGAGAACTAAAATATGGATCTCTTTAAGGCTAGAGTGAATAGGTGCCTTCTAGACCTTTGTGCTCCATCTTTGGCCACATTGTCACTTATCAACAGGTGAGATCGTGGTCAAACAAAGGTATATCAATGTAAAAAAAAAACACAACTACATGGCACTGCTAATTATTTCTGATAGTTAGATCCTTCGACCAAAGTAAAATAAATGGACTGGCCTTACCCATACAAAACGTCCGTGAAAAATAAGACAATTCAGATTTAAGGTACGGTCAACAAATAAACTATCTATATATCTATCCAGCCGGTAACACCCACTGCTGAGTAAAGGCCTCTTCTCTATAGCGCCACTCCTGGCGGTCTTGTAAATTAACTAGGTGAAATTAAATTATTGAACTTCTTAAAAACTGTATTTTTTATTACCAATCTGTTTTACTTTAACAGATGCAATGTGTTTTCTAAAGTTATTTCAGTATGTTTATAGTACAAAAAATCGCCAAAAAAAATGCAATTATTAAATGAAACTTTTACAGAAATACATGGTTCCCTTCTGTTTTATGTAGTAACGTATCTATTTTTAAGCTCTCAAACATACACAATATAAATAAATAGAAAAGCAAGTCCACCTAAGGTCTTCAGCTCAATCAATTTGTGAAAAATATATTTTTCATCACTCAATAAACTAAGAAAATATCATAAAAATCGTACGGAAACATAAATGTATAAAAATTCCAGTATTTAAGAAACTGCAGAGTGCAGTTTTAAGAATTTTGCACAATGAGTTTTTTTATACTACTTGGAATGACAGATCAAGAAGATGGCCCACCTGATGTTAAGTGGTACCCTCTGCCTATGAACAGTGTATAACCTCAGGTCACGTCCACCTAGGACGCGCCCTATGTGGCATTCCACTGCGCCCGCCACCCTGAAACATAAAGATGAAAAGTCCCACGTGGCCGTAATTTCATCGGCACCCTTACCCTTCAAACCGGAACACAGCAATGCGAGCACTACTGCTTTGCGGCAGAAACAGGTATGGTGGTAGTACTTCCCCGGACGAACTCTTTCACAAAAAAGCTCTACTACTACTAACCGTTTTTTGGCGTATAAAATTCATTGTGTAGAAAATGACCAGAGCAAATACGGGAAAATGTATTCCACTTCCAAAAGTCGTCTGTTCTTGCTCGTCTTATGACTTCTATCCATTTTTGTTTACCTTAGATTTCTTATGGAAAGCTATAAGGTTAATTAACATGCCATTACATATTATATGCAATTACCTAAAGCGACGTGCTTAGCAATGTTTTGACGTAAATAATGCAAATTACAATTCTAAATCAATACGATACCCCTCAGGTATCAGATTTTTTTGCAGTCTGTACCGGACCATCCGTCATGCGTGAAGTCTTGTCAAATATTTCGTCGCTGTAGTTGGAAAACTAAATACCTAAGTAATAACAACAACAAAACCAACATCGCGAGAAAAACGCGATTTACTGTTTTATTGCGTCAAAAATGGCAATAGCTTTTTTATCGTAACTAATTTTTAGTCCGTGTTTTGATATGTTATAGATTGGTACTGTATCTATTTTCGAATTTAATGATAATACATTTTAATTCTTTTGATTAAGAGAAAAAAATAAAAAAACGACTATGTATTTGTCCCTCGCCAAAGTTTTGAATAATTGAAATGATCTATTATTTACTTATTTGAATATGACAATCCTATCCATGGGTATAGATTTATATAATATTAAAATACATTTTAAAATAAAACCAACTTATAATCATTTCTTTTTATCAAGACTGAATATTAGAAAACTACTGAAACACCTACATTATTTTAGCAGACTTATAAATTCAAAGTAAGTGACATAACAAACTTATCATACGACTAATGCTTATAAAATCAACAAAATGAAAAAAAAATGTGGAACACAATAATTCTAAGTATCAAAAAGAAAAAGGTATGTCGACTAAAATTAAAACTATCTACGAGTATAAACTTGTGTCTGTTAACTTTCATTCAGAGTGGGGAACATTGAGATAATGTCCTGGGGCGAAGTCCTCCTTGTCGCTCGTCCTCTAGTGCAAGACGTGTCCATCGACATGTATGGGCCATCATAACCATGCAATAAAGTCGATTTCGCAAAATGTGTTACTTATGTAGTTTTCCTACCACAGGACGATTTATAAGTTTTTTATCAATTGATGAAAATTATATTACAAAACCTTTACTTACGAATTAAATGCGATGCCTGAAGCTTTATTTGTATTTCTTGTGTTGTTTGCACTTGCAGAAAAGCACAGGAAGGCATTGTATTACCAAGGTATCTAATTTTGGTATTTTTCGGCATAGCTGTCACTCGTTGCCGTGACAAAGACTGACTGAAGCGAAGTATACTAGCTAGGTCTGTTTAGAAGCTTCAAAACTATCGTTCCCTAAGGCCCGTCCATTCATTTTATTTACGTCGATGGTTAGATCGCGCTATCGATGCGTTTTGAAGCTTGGACATGAAGTACCGTGATAACTACGTTCATTTTATGTGGATATACTCACGTAGGTACATAACATAGATATTTTTTCGAAAGAAATAAGATAACTTACCTAAATCGCGTGTATTCGCGAGTTCTCAGTTCGGGGCGAACTACTAGTTTATATGTTAGGTGTGGTCCGGATGGGTGGTAAAGGTGAAAACGAAGGCGAGGAAGTTCAGGGACTCAATAAATGCCCAAGGGGGTAGTCCTCCAAATGACCCATTGACCCCAACAGAAGAAAAAGTAATTGAAATCCTGGGGTCGGCCGCCGTATTGCAAAGCAACAGTACCCTGCACAGGGAATCAATGCTTAAGGCGGCCGAATGCCTGGCGTTTGCAATAATAGTACAGGCAAATTAGGTGATTTTTAGCAAAAGTGTGGAAGTAATCAGATGTAGTCACAAAACCTTTTCTAATTGTTTTGTTTGGCTTGAAAATTACCTCTAATATAACTTTCAGCAAATTCACCCCCCCGGAACAGGGTGAAATAGGGTGAAAACCTTATAATACCCGTAACTTAATGGGGAAAATAGATGTAGTCGGTGCAATTTGGCATACACTTAAGACCGTTATGATCAACATTTGCACCAAGTTCTTTTTTAATCCGACTTACGGAACATACGAAAAAAAAAACATTTCTAAAAAAATCTTTTTTTCATTATTGCGGCTCGGGGGAATTTGAAGTAGTCGGTGCAAATTGACAGAATTACCAGAAAAATGGGCCAAATAAATTACCAGGTTTGCACCTGGGTACCTCACACGGAAGTCACTTTTTCCATATTTTATTGTCGCTCTACTTCGGGGAAATTTCAGGCAATTCTGGAATTTCACTTAAACTTATTCATTTGATTAGTACTACATTCGCCAGCCATTTAATACTGTAATTTATATACGGAACATGCATTTTTTAAGTATTATATATGTAAGTTCAGTGCGGTGCTAAGAAACTAATATATATACCGTGGCGCTACACTGCTAACACTGTCCCCCGACCGCGGAGTGCATCCGTATTGATCCCAGAAAATCATCCCACGAGCTGAAAGTAATAATATTTATTCCGGATTCGTACAATTAATATTCATTTCATTTTTAGAGTCTGTATTTATCCCACCTAGAAATACCTACATATAAAACGATTGAAAGTAACGTCAGCAATAAAATATGTAATTATGGAACATCTATTTATTTCATTAAATTGTTGGTATAAAATAATCAACAAAGTAATAATATATACAGTGTGTCCCAAAAAGTAGTGTCAAGCCGAAGTCCAAAGAAAGTTTACCCCCAGAGATACCCGAATCACCCCCATTTCGCGATTTTTAGTAGTTTTCGAGTTATGTGTTTTTAAGACAATCGGAGCTCTTACAATTTTTTGGCCATTGTGACTCGATTCGTTGAGGTAGAGGCCTGTTTTTTTTTTGTTGTAAATAAGCTAAATACTAGGGCTACCTTGTCTGATAGCATTTACATCAATAGCACCTACAATTTCATTAAAATAAAAATAATAATATGAAGATATATTTTTTTTTGCCTAAACTCTTACTTTCAATGAACGTTTAAAAAAAAAGTCACGTAATCTTTTTCATCCAAACCTATCTTAAAAACATGGCTGTCACAGCTATTAGTCATGTAACCTTGTTCCAGATTTTTGCACAGGATCATAAAAACACTCAATTTAATAAAAGTTAGTTCAAAAAAGAGTTTTTGTAAATGTTCTGCAAGTCGGAATTAAAAAGAAATGTGACAGTCTGAAGATAAGTATACACATAAGCAATAGTAAAACAACCCATCTTTGTTGTTCAAGGACATTATTTTCTACATACGAGGCAGACACCTGCGACAGATGGTGGGCCCATTCCAACTGCCAGATCGCCTAAATGGCGAGTCATACTTGAGCTTTTTAAGAGAAGATTTAAATGGATAATCCACAGTCATCATTTTACTAACACGCCGAAACATGACTTTTTAAAACGACGGCGCACCATGTCACTTTGTGTCAAAAGTTAGACAATATCTTAATGACAGGTTTTTTTTAATACTACTTACAATGACTGAACAAGCAGATGGTCCACCTGATGATAAGCGGTACTCTCTTCCTATGAACAGTGCATTATCACATAGGTCACGCCCTCCTAGGACGCGCCCTATGTGACATTGCACTGCGCCCGCCACCCTGAGACATAAAGATGAAAAGTCTCATGTGACTGTAATTTCACCGGCACCCATACCCTTCAAACCGGAACACAGCAATGCGAGCACTACTGCTTTGCGGCAGAAATAGGTATGGTGGTAGTACTTTCCCGGACGAAGTATTTCACAAAAAAGCTCTACTACTACTAAAATGCGATACTTGGTGATAAATGGATTGGCCGAGGCGGGCCTATCGCATGGCCCCCACGATCTCTCGACTTAAACCCCATTGACTTTTTTGTTTGGGGATATCCCCAAACAAAAAAGTCAATGGGGTTTAAGTCGAGAGATAAAAAAAAAAAAAAATATATATATATAATAATAATATATATATATAATAGTATCTTTATAATATAAAGAGATTGTTTACTCTCGAGAGTGCCGAAATGTGGAAGAATCGCGAAAAAGGTTGACCCAGGCAGAAGCAACAATTCAAAAGCAACAGAATCGCTTTTCTTCGCTTTAAAGATAATTTTTTTAGACGATGCTGATTATGTATTGAGCAAGAAAGTCGCCATTTCGAAAATGTATTGTGATGGTTCACTGAATACATGCAATGCTGAAAGTTATTATTTAGTTTTATTTAAGATTTCACTTAATCTTAAAAACCAGAATTTCGCATTCAACTGTTTAAATTGAATATCATGAATGATCCCGTAAAAGAATCTCAATCAAATTTACATGATAAATAGCTGACATAATGACCAAGTTTTTAAGATAGGTTTTGATACCCACGGTATTGCAAACGCGCTGCCTACCATTAAGAGCCCTATTGATATTTCTCTTGAATTTACCCATATTGTATAATTTATAAATATTTGTACTATCTGCAGATATTTGTTCAGGATATTATTAATGTTATGTTATATGTTTTCGTTGGGTATTTTCTTTGTATAATAAAAAATATCTATCTATGTAATGTATTGTATTAAAGTATATCAGATATCTAGAACCTATAACACAAGCTCTGCTTAGCTTGGGGCTAGATAATGTTGTGTGAACTGTCCAGAATTATTTATTTATTAAATATTTAATTATGATGGTGACAGCGAGCTGATCTGATGATGGAGACGGAAGGTGGACAACGGAACTCCTCGATGGATGATAGTAGATTACTGGAAAAACTGTAGAGGTTATTTATTTTTACTTCATTGCTTATATCCCAAAAGTTACACATTCTAAAAAAAAAAAAAAACTAGTTTTGAAACGTCTATGATTGTTTCACTTTTTTACCCTTTCTTTGGCCCCAATATCTTCTACAACCCCAGAACCAATTTAGCTCATAACCTTACACAAATTATACTAATACTATATCCCCATCTACCAAATTGTATAAAGAATACTAGTTTTATAAAGAATATATCAACAGTTCCCAAGTTATCTTCAGACAAACATACAAACATACGAACGCCAATTGTTAATAATTTGCATCCAACAAAAATATATGAAAATGATAGTAAGGCATTTTTCTGTCTGACCGTACTAATATCCATTGTTAAAGGCCATGGCGTCGTATGAATCCGGACTACATTTTGCGATTAATATGGACAAATATACAATTTTATTATTCGTGGGATGAATACGGCCTACATTTTGGTATGAATCTGCACCCCACCCACGCCGTTGATTTCTTATTGAGATCTATTATTAAGAAGTACTTTCGGTACGAAATTTGTGGTTTTTTTTACGTGCGAATGTGGTAAACTGATAGTATATACCATAATAAAATTTGCACGACTACATAAGTTTCCCCCGAAGTACAATTTACAAAACAAGAAAAAAACTATGTTCCGTAATTCGCTGAGATGTGCAAAACTAATATAGTGTTTATAATACTCATAGAAACCTTATGTAAGTTTGCACCGAGTACCTACATAAATTTCCCCCGAGCCGCAAACTAAAAAAAACAAATTCACAGTGTTTCCCACTATGCACGTAGTTTTAACTAAAATCCATAACGCACTAAGACGGTCTCTATAAGTAATTGAACTTGCACTTAACACTTTTTTGTTTATTCAAAAGTTACAATTTTTCAAAGTTTGTACCTAATATTTAAAAGCCTTCCGTATGCGCCAGAAACGGTGCAAACCTGGGATAAGCTTCTATTCGTGGCATCTATCGATTCCATAAGAATTCCACGACTACTCGACTTAGGGCCACACTTTTTGCTAATTTGCCTGTACTATAAGGGAGTCTGCGGCGATGATGTGTGAGGTCGTGAGGGAGTCCACACTGAAAATTATTGCCGCACTTGCTGAACCTCAGCAGGTGGTAGTGTTCGCAGCGGCGGGACCCCAGCAGCAAACTGACGGCGGTGAGGCTGGCCTCCACCACAGTCTATGATAAATATGTTGAGAATTTGTTAAGTTTTTTAAAAATAAATGTATTTAATTGCGTAGAGGTTTTTATATTAATAATGTTACGAGCTAGGGTTCAGGATAAAATAAACTCTTAAAACACCGGTGAACAAATTAACACTTTTTAATAAAACAATCCAAAAAGCACAAATTCACACTTCCGTTAACGGCACTATTCAAAATTATCACTCTCACCACTTTACTTGCACTATACTACGCTGTTCTAAATTATCCCTCTCAGGTCTCTTGATTACTTCACACACTTAGCTAGTAGTCAACTGATCTCCACGAATGAATTTACGACTTTATATACGAGCGTCTTAGAGTCTCGAATATTCTAACAATTACGAGCAATCTGTAGAAACGTCTACCATAGTCTAGAACTATCGGGAACTATATCTATCCTGCTCTAACAACAGGATAGCAGGCTCTCGCTACACTTCTCTGACACATCCTTACTCTATGGGTAGAGCCACAGGTTCAGCTATTCGTCAATAGATGGCGTTAAATGTGTTGCCGAATGACTTTATCTGTGGTGCCATATTCATTCTGTGTTGGCGCGTAACATTGCCCCCTCCTTAGACGTGCTCGTCCCGAGCATCGTTAGACCCATAATATCGCGCCAATCTATCTACATGTACAATCTTAGGTGTACCTCGCAGCTCCTTCTGAATTCGGTACGTGACATCTTTAATCCTGGTCACAACACGGTATGGTCCGTCCCATATCCGGACCAGGTCTTCCTGGTAGCGCATCCGCGTTACCATCATGGTCTTGTGAGATCAAAATTCTTGGGGCTCTTCTAAAACCGGCCAGCACTCGCCCCGCAGTACTGGCGTTTACTCGTTTCCCTGCTGGTTGTAGGTGGAGGCCAACCACCCGGTCTTCCTGAGATCGAACTTTCCTTTCGATCACCCGTTTGGGGCAACTAGACCTTAGATGACCCTTTTCCCCACACACGTAGCATCTAGGGCTAAATTTCGGACGGTTGTCACGGTTAGGAGATGCCACCATTTCCCTGATGCGGTGCACTCGATGGTCCTGACGTACGGCCTCCACCTCCAATGCATGCGCCAAAGCGTTCTTCAAAGATTCGTGGTGCCCAAGTCTCACAGCAGCCCGTACTTCAAGGTCACGTATTCCATCGACAAAGGCTTGGACTAAATTACCGTCGATGAGTACAGGTGACGATTGATATGCCTTTCGAACCAGCTTTTCTATTTCGAGAGCCCACTGCTGTAGGTTCTCAGAATGTCGCTGCGCTCTCTCCTTTAATTGAGTGCGGAACACGTGCTCCAGATGTGCATCACCATAGCGGGATTCCAATGCTTCGAGCAGCTGTTCGTAGCTGAATTCCTTTCCGAGGGCCTCTAAAATGGTAAGCGCCTGGTCACGAAGGCCTAGAGTAAGGGCAGTCATGGCCTGCGCTGTGGTCCATCCGTTGGCCTTGACAACGGCCTCAAACTGGATCTTGTAGGCTGACCACGAAGAGCTTCCATCAAACGTCGGCACCTTGAAGCCTCGGACTGTAGGTGTAGCAACCACTGAAGCCACGTTCCCATCTCCAGACTTCAGCACACCCAGAGCCTTTTTAACATCGGCGATCTGGGTTTCAGCGTTGGAGATGCGACTCTCTTGGTTTTGTACCTGATCTTTTACATCCCGGAGTTCTTTCCCAATAGTCACGTACAAGTCCCTTATGAGGCGAGTCTGTTCCTCCTTATCGCGGCGCAGTTGCTCCTCAAGGCGTTGAACCTGCTCCTCCTGCCGACGGGCCTGCTCCTCTTTATCACGGCGCAGATACTCCTCAAGGCGTTGAGCCTGCTCCTCTTTATCACGGCGCAGATGCTCCTCAAGGCGTTGAGCCTGCTCCTCTTTATCACGGCGCAGATGCTCCTCAAGGCGTTGAGCCTGCTCCTCCTGCCGACGGGCCTGCTCCTGAAGCATTGCCATTAAAGCAGCAAAATCAACTGAAGCGGGAGCTTGGACCGCTGATGGTGGTGAAACCCTGGATGATCCAGCAGCTGGCTCCACCATTGGGTCAGGAATCTGGCGACGCACTTGTGATGGTGAACCTTCAAGTCGCCTGACATCCATTTCCAACTGCCGCTGACTGCGCGTCCTGATACCTTCCGTATCGTCCTTTGGAAGTACCGGCATTATTTTATCCCACTTCTGACACCAATTTGTTACGAGCTAGGGTTCAGGATAAAATAAACTCTTAAAACACCGGTGAACAAATTAACACTTTTTAATAAAATAATCCAAAAAGCACAAATTCACACTTCCGTTAACCGCACTATTCAAAATTATCACTCTCACCACTTTACTTGCACTATACTACGCTGTTCTAAATTATCCCTCTCAGGTCTCTTGATTACTTCACACACTTAGCTAGTAGTCAACTGAACTCCACGAATGAATTTACGACTTTATATACGAGCGTCTTAGAGTCTCGAATATTCTAACAATTACGAGCAATCTGTAGAAACGTCTACCATAGTCTAGAACTATCGGGAACTATATCTATCCTGCTCTAACAACAGGATAGCAGGCTCTCGCTACACTTCTCGGACACATCCTTACTCTATGGGTAGAGCCACAGGTTCAGCTATTCGTCAATAGATGGCGTTAAATGTGTTGCCGAATGACTTTATCTGTGGTGCCATATTCATTCTGTGTTGGCGCGTAACAATATCATCAAGAGTCTCGATGGGCCTCTTTTCACTGTGGGTTGCACCTTGCACCATCGTGTTAATATAGACGTGACAAGTGGTGAGCTCATCGCCGTCATTGCTTCCCACGACTGACTCTGCTAACGTTTTCGACCAGTAATAACACATTCTTAGTAATAAGGCCTGATTGCACCCTTTGAGTAGCTATGGAACTTAAAACCAAAGAACATTTTTGTAACTTTTATAAATAAATTAGATCGCATTTTTGTTCAAAAGTTAGCTTAAGTATTTTTCTTTTGAGCCTTACACAATCTTAACTCATTCTTACAAAAAAGCTTTTTAAAGAAAAACAATTTTAAGGAATTATAGCGCTCAGTATTTACTGTAATATTTCTCAACAGAAAAATCAACTTAAGAACAGTTTGAGGCGAGAAAACCCTAAAAACGATATCTGAAAAGTTTTACGCGAAACTCCACAGAGCTCTGAAAATATTTTACGTGTAATAGAGACGCTATCGCCTAAACGATGACGCTGCATTCGTCACAGTATTCTAATCACGTACGCCACGTACGTACGAGACAGTTATTGTAAAAACAAAACTTCTTTACACAACACAAGCTCTGCTTAGCTTGGGGCTAGATAATGTTGTGTGAACAGTCCAGCGTTTTTTTTTTTTTTTACAGTCACAGTATATTATTTTACAAGTGTAAACCACACTTTATGGATAACATTAACTTTATATGTATGTGAACGGCGATGCTTTTACCAATTTGGCCATATAACGAGCTATGACGCTGAAGACGAAATTTGTGGGCACTATCAACTCGGCTATAGCGCCGATGGGAGCCATCTACAGGGTGTTTCATTGGTAACCTTCTGTTCAAAGTCTGAAATTAGTTCGAACCATTGACAATAGATGACACCACTGCTATTTCATCAAAGTTTATTATTTTTCAAGAGTAAACCACACTTTATGGATAGCATTAAATTTAAATGTAATTCAAAAATTCCGTTCCAGCGCGACACGAACCCGCATCCTCGCCTGTGATCGGCGACGCCTTTACCAATTTGGCCATAGAACGAGCTATAACACTGGAGACGAAATTTGTGGGCACTATCAACTCGGCTATAGCGCCGATGGGAGCCATCTACAGCTGTTTCATTTGGAAACCTTCTGATCATTATCTGTCGGAACTGTCCACGTGGTAAGTTTATTAGTAGAATTAGTAGGGCACATAATGTAGTATTTAACTTCATCGCTATGTATTAGTATATTTTAAAACAGTATATTATGTATTAGAGTTATGTAAACGTTTTTTTATTCATCTATCATTATTATTGTTGTTCTATCTGTAGTTTCTATCTTTTCTGTAGTCGTGTAGAAGAAGTTTTTAGTGTTTTTTTTTTTTTTGAATACAAGTTTTTATAAAATTAGTGATCGTAACCGTGTGCTGTTCAAAATGATCGTAAACACGGTCAGTCTACTATTATCCCTTGAGGAGTTCCGTTGTCCACCTTTCATCTCCATCATCAGATCAGCTCGCTGTCACCATAATATTGCATTGTCATCGGAACTTGACAGGTTTGCAAAATATCATCTCAATCGGTTGAGGATAACTGCTTTAAAATTCAGTTGCAAGATTCCACCCGGACATACATTGCAAGTTAATATAAAGCTTGTAAAAACATAAGTAACTAATCAATAAACTAAACAGCCCCAGTAACATGTTACAGTTTAATAGTAGTAGAGCTTTTATGTAAAAGAGTTCGTTCGGGGAAGTACTACCACCACACCTATTTCTACCGCAAAGCAGTTGTGCTCGCATTGCTGTATTCCGGTTTGAAGGGTATGGGTGCCGGTGAAATTACAGGCACATGAGACTTTTCATCGTTATGTTTCAGGGTGGCGGGCGCAGTGCAATGCCACATAGAGCGCGTCCTAGGTGGACGTGACCTATGTGGTAATGCACTGTTCATAGGCAGAAGGTACCGCTTAACATCAGGTGGGCCATCTGCTTGATCCGTCATTCAAGTTGTAGGTATATATAACAAGTAATTAATTTTGTAAAAATTAAAAAAACCCTCAACTGCTGAACCGATTTTGATCAAACATAGCTAAGAACACTCCCGACAAAATCACCTTTCAAACAAAAAAAAAAGAAATCGTTTCATCCGTTCGGGAGCTACGAGCGGACAGACAGACACACAGACACGTCAAACTTATAACACGCCGTCGTTTTTGCGTCGGGGGTTAAAAATAAAAAATAAGACAAATGGATAAATATATAGACATCATATACTTTAGCCGCTGTTCGAATCTTTTCTGCACCCTCTGACTTCGTATACTGAGTTCACGGGCGTCAATGGAGTTCTTGGAAATTAAAAACTTTCCCCTCGCCGTATAAATGTCAAATAAATTCCAAAGTTAGCAGCCAAGTTGGAACTCGATTTTACGTTCTACGTCTGTTGTTGGCCGGTGGAGAAGATAGTAAGCTGTAAATCGGTCGAGATGTTTCTTTTTGGGATGATCATCATCGAAAGTATTTTTTTGTTTTAATTAAGGTTTTTTTTTATTTTGTTAGATATATTTGAATAGATCATTATGTTTTGACTACACTGCAAAGGTAGCTGTTAGTAGGTAATTGGTGGCAGATTTAGATTCGCCCTACCAGTTTTAAACTGTATCTCGGAGAGTAGAAAGAAAGAAAGAAAGAAAGAAAATTTATTTATTTTACCACACGCACAACACACACATAAAACAAGAAGACAAAAACAAAAATCTACTAAGTATAGGTATTACAAGATCAAGATAAATAAAAACTGATATAACCTGATTGGTAAGATGATAGGTTGTGTGTGTTGTGTGGGGTCAAACAGGTCCCTGTCTCAGAATATGCTGCACCAGACCTAGGTTTAGTGCAGCGCTGGTTTTCAGACAGGGCCTAATTAAATGATGCCACGAACATCAATAAACCACATTGGGGGAAGGATAGGCAATAAATAAATAAATATGTTAGTGCGTAAAAAACAAATAAGTAGGTACAAAAATATTATAAGGTAACTGCAAAATAATGAGGCAGCAATTTAATTCATTGTCTGTGGGGTCCGGTACGGACATGGTAAGGAGGCCTACAATGCTCTAAGTCTGTGGCAGAAAGTATCCTCCAAGCCATAGACCCAAGACACAAACACGCAAACAAAAAAGAAGTAAATAAACCACATTAGGGGAAGGATAGGCAATAAATAAATAAATATGTTAGTGCATAAAAACAAATAAGTAGGTAAAAAAATATTATAAGGCAACTGCAAAATAATGAGGCAGTAATTTAATTCATTGTCTGTGGGGTCCGGTACGGACATGGTACGGAGGCCTGCAATGCTCTAAGTCTGTGGCAGAAAGTACCCTCCAAGCCATAGACCCAAGACCCAAGACACAAACACGCAAACAAAAAAAGAAGAAGAAGAAATCAAGTGAAGTCATTGTCATCTGTTACTGTCAGTCTGTGGATGTAAATTATTTTAAAATATTTTAGAGTAGTATTCCTCCTCATCGCGCGCTGCCAATCGGCTATGCGATCGAAAGTAGAAAGTATTTTATTCATTGAAATAACAAGGATCATTTATAACCAAGTTAAAAAAAGGAGGATGCTCGTCATTTTCTATCCCTGCACAAAATTTTATCACAATCGGTGTAGCCTTTACGGTGTTTACTCTCACTAAATAAAAACGAAATTAAAGCTAGGTTCATATTGCTGTGTTGGGGTGGGTCTTGGCGCGCCAGAACGCAATCGGTTACGTTTATTACCTACTAGCGACTCGCTCCGGCTTCGCTCGGGTAGCCCCCGGTGAAAAACAGCCCCCCGCCCCGATATTTTATTACTTATTCTGCTATTCGGAGCGGAGAAGAATCCACCAGAAAAGAGATAACTAACATCGGTCCAGCCGATCTTGAGTTATAAGTGGTGTAACTAACACGACTTTGTTTTATATATATAAGATGACTAGATTCACACTAGCAGGTTGTGTTGTGTTGTGGCGCGTGAACTGCCGATTGTGTTCTGGCGCGCCACGACACACCCCGCCACAGCAATATGAACTTAGCTTAATATGCGTGGGTAGTTTTACGCGGAAACAGCTGGACCAATTTTGATTAAAATTTTTACACAGGTAGATCCGATTAAAACCTGAGTTACAGTATGCAATACTTAATATCCCAAAGGCAAAATAACGAGAGTTGGGTAATCAATAAATAAGCCTATGAACATTTTCACGTGTATAATATTAGTGAGGTTTTCACAAAAAGTCCAACGGAATTTTTAAACAAAAATATACCATCAACAATCCCTTTGAGGCGACAGAACCTTTGACGAACAACCCTATCAAAAGGAGGGTCTTCAAAAGCACGATAATTCTGATTGCGGGTGGTCTAGGGTACAAGCGACACGCTACTAAAACCTAAGAGCCTATGTACACGGCGTATTTTATCAGCACCTTTGGTAAAATATCGAATGGACAGAGTCTAGTACGAAAACAATAACTTGAAGAAAGTGATGGCGCTACTACCCACTTGAACCAGGCATAGCGGCACTCCGCACTTTAGGTATGAAGCTACAAGTACCCGGCAGGCTCGACTTGTTGAGTCATTTCAGTGAGTCAGACAAGATAAGAGTTACGCGGTAGAAAGAGAGGTATGTACTAGGTGAATATAGCTGTAGGTAATTAGCGCTGTGCGACCTGAATTGCTCTTTATTGTGTGGGGGAAAGAGTCGCTATTTATTCAAATTATTTTGCGGAGTAAACCTTCTGTACCTGTACTTTTTTAGTTTTGACGACTTCTGTGGCGCAGTGGGCGAAGGTTCGCCTGCGACGCAGGAGGTTGCGGGTTCGATTCCCACCTCGGAACAAATATTTGTACGATCTGCAGATATTTGTTCAGGTTGTTCTGGGTTGTTTCTATGTATAATAAAAAATATCTATCAATGTAATGTATTGTATTAAGTGTATCAGTTATCTAGTACCCATACACAACATTCTACAGCTTGTGGCTATAGAATGTTGTGTAAACTGTCCAGCATTATTTGTTTATATTATCCACGCGCGCGACTGCATGTGGAAGATTTGAGAATAAGTGAAAAGCTCAGTCCGCTTTATCTTATAACTTATAGCAAGTTGTAAACAAGTGTCTCCTAAATCCCATCACATTGTTTATTTACAAAGGCAGGTGAGTTCGGAACCATCGGAGCGTCACAAATACTTTTATATTTTGTGGAACTCCAAAGATTTGGTCAAATTATTTTGGGAAGGGACATTTTTGTTACCGTTACGTTTGTTTTGATAAAGAAGTTAAGTAAATAAGTAGGTATATTATATATTACATCGCTATAAATAAGTTTTCCCGGAGAGAGGTTTACTTTCTGACACGTGTATCGATTCTCTGTTAGGGTCTTCTTTATATTTTGATGGTTGGAATATTGAAGCCTAACTTTTATTACATCAATGAATATATCAACTATACTATTTACTATTATATCTACATACTAGCAGCGCCCCGCGGTTTCACCCGCGTAAGTCTCGATCCCGTGGGAATATTGGAATAAAAATGTGCCTATGTGTTATTCCGTAGTCCAGTTATCTCCATTCCAAATTTCATGCAATTCCGTCCAGCCGTTTCAGCGTGAAGAAGTAACAAACACACACACAAACTTTCGCATTTATAATATTAGTAGGATTATTTATATGGTCTGAGCCGTGCCATCTGACTGCGTCTCCTCCCGTGGATGTCGTAAAAGCCAACTGAGGGATTACCCGGACTGGTTGGTAGGTATAAGATTTGTCCTGGCTGCTAGACGACTATGGAATGTGTTTTTACTGGAAGAAAGCGTTAGCCGAGTCAGTCGTTGGAAGCCATGGCGGCGATGAGGTCACCACTTGTCACGTCTATTTCCCATGATGGTGGAACCCACAGTCAAAAGAGGTCCATTTGAGGGTCTGCCTACACTTTCGTGAAAAAGACGTGTATCTATGTATGTATGTATGTATGGTACTGAGCCGTGCGCCTGCGTGTCCTATGATGAAAAGGAGATGGTGGTGTAGTCTAAAGCTAAGGCCAAACCAACGCGTTCAGCCCGCGTCCGGCGTGCACGGTGGCAATCAATGGTAATACAATGGATCGCCACAGTGCACGCCACTGCGATCGCGGGCAGAACGCGTTGGTTTGGCCTTAGCTGAAATAATGTAAGCTATAGAAGATCGAAAAGCATTTACCAATATATATTATAAACGATATTTCACGAGGTCAAGTTCGAGGTGACTATATAAATGATAAAGCCGCGTGGCCCGATGTCGCTCTGCCCCTCGACAGCTAACATGGCAATTTGCAATATCTGTTCGTACATACTATCTGGAAGTAATTTATAAGTATATCAAGCGTAGCGGGTGCTGTCTTATGAACTTTGGCTGATTATCTTTACATCTTACTTTTGACTACATTCTTGGTTTTTAAGTTGGTTTTCCTTTTTTCTTTGAATCAACTTCCACTTCTTCTCCAGGCACCACAGGCGCTACCCGCCCAATAGTAAGAAAAATCAACAAATAAAGCGCGCGTCGTTGTTCTTCCCTGATTCTTCTAGGTATGGTCGCGTCGGAACCACTCAACGATTCAAAATGGGATGTTGACAGCCTGACCCATGATTTCCTGTCGCAAATTATTGATGCGACAGCGTGGCTCACGTGTATAACATGCTAACAACCTGGCCCAAACTTACCGCGGACACATATTAAGTAATAATGATTAAGAAAAACTGGAGAGAGTGATTTCAATGGATAAAATATTTTTGACTTTGACTTTGAGTTGTATAGATAGATAGATAGATTAACACTTTATTATACCTTCACCAAAAAAAAAAATAATACAAAAAAAAAGATTAACTAAATCAAATAATAGTACGCCCATTGTAGTGGCTTTATCACTGAAAGCATAAGTTTTTTTTTTTTTTTTTTTTATACTACTTGGATGACGGAACAAGCAAGAGGCCCACCTGATGTTAAGCGGTAACCTCTGCCTATGAACAGTGCATTACCACATAGGTCACGTCCACCTACGACGCACCCTATGTGGCATTGCACTGCGCCCGCCACCCTGAGACATAAAGATGTAAAGTCTCATGTGCCTGTAATTTCACCGGCACCCTTACCCTTCAAACCGGAACACAGCAATGCGAGCACTACTACTTTGCGGCAGAAATAGGTATGGTGGTAGTACTTCCCCGGACGAACTCTTTCACAAAAAAGCTCTACTACTACTATATATAAGTATCTATTATATTGTTGATATTGTATCTTATCTTATCTTATCTTAAGGGTACTTACAGAGCACAGTGAGATCAATCTCCGCCTTGAGAGTGTTGCTGATCATGACATTCTTGGCCTCGCAACTGTACCTCGCCTTGTTGTCAGAGGCATCAGCTTTGAATGACAGAACATTCTCTGACATCCTTCCACTAGTCCTGTAACAACATAAAAGGGGATATGTTAAGAGGCGGTTCACATTTCTATGCGAGTAATCTAACATTTTTAAGTGCCTAATTTAATATCGGTTCTTTGGCATATATGACCAGCCAGTTGCCACTTCAGCTTGCTAATCCGGTGGGCTATGTCAATGACTTTAGTTCCGACAACCGTTGGGGTAAGCGAGTTTTTGAGTGGAGACCGCGTCTTGGCAAACGTAGCGTGGGGCGCCCTCTTGCTAGGTGTAGCGATGACCTACGAAAGGCGGCGGCAGAAAGTGGATGAGAAGAGCCGAACAGCGGGCTCAGTGCCGCGTATTGGCCCACACTAGTCCAGCAGTGGACTAGTGTGGGCTGATGATGATGAATTTAACATCATAGGAAAAACTTTTACACTGCTGAATAAGTGTTAAAAAGTTAAAAATCTATTTTGTTGTCACATACACTACACACACCTTTTTCCCCGAAGGGGAAGGCAGAGCCTCAATAGGCATTTTTTCACAGTGGATTGCACCATCGTAGAATATAGACGTGACAAGTGGTGAGCTCATCGCCGCCATTGCTTCCAACGACTGACTCGGCTAACGCTTTCCTCCAGTAATAACACATACCATAATAAGCTAGCAGCCAGAACAAATCTTATATCAACGAACCTTATCAACAAGTCCGGTCTATTGTATGTAGATCAATCTATAGCAAAACATTGAACACGCACCAAGTTAAGTGCTCATAGATTACCTAACCTTACGACTGCCCTCCCAACATTCGGAAAATATATTAAACTGTAAAAATGAGCTCTTAATTGGAACAACAAAAATCTTCGTGTTGGACGGTTGTGTCCGTCTTATCATTATTTTTAATGATTTGTTTTTTTTTTGGATATTGGATTCTTTTGTTCCTCTGTAATTGTCATCTTTAACGTATTTTAGGTGAGATAGTGTGTTCACAACTATTTCTACCATAACAGCATCATCGCGGGAATATAGACGTGACAAGTGGTGAGCTCATCGCCGCCATTGCTTGTCAAAATACTCGGCTAACGCTTTCTTCCAGTAACAACATAGTCATAGGAAAAATCTTATACCAAGGAATATTACTAACTGATCCGAGTAATCCCTTAGACGGCTTTTACGATATCCACGGGAGGAGATGGGTGTCTATCTTAGGTCAGACACACTACGGTTATTTTCGACTATTTTTGATAGCGAGAATTCTAAAGAGAAAAAAGAGAAGGCTATAGAGAGTTGTCGCCATCGGGACGCAAGGTGCAAACCCGCAATCTATCGATCTTTCGAAGCGACGCGTGACCCGAGAGCTGGCTCTTATCTGGCTCAACGCATTAGTATTGCCATTCGGCAAGGCATAGCATAAAGCATCTGGTCTTCAGGTAGCACAACTGTTTCATTTGTATTTTTAAATTTTGTTGTTTTGTTGTTTTAAATACCTGTTGTATTAGTTGTATTATTCATATAATAAGTTTATCTGATAGGAAGTACAATTGAATTTAAATATCGTCATTGTTTTAAACGGCAGACATTAAAGCAGCGATCAAATAAATTATTGCCCGAAGATAACATCGGCTGCTATCGATGTAATTAAAATCATTTCAGTAATGATATTTAAATTGAATAATTTATCTGTTGTCACAAAATTATAATTTTTGCCGAACGCTTTTATAAGTCTTTAGATCTGGATATTTTTATCATCATCTGTATGCATCGACGAATGATTTGAGTAGTCTCCATCCACCGAATTATGATACATCAATACATAATAAAACAATACAAGAGAGTAAATGCTGGAAACCAAGTGAATGGGGCACTTCCCGCCTTTATGCGCAGCCGGAACGTGTCTAAAAAGGCAGAGGGGTGTTAGTACCGACACTAATGTATGGTAGCGAAAGTTGGGTATGGCAGAAGAAACATGAAAGTAGAATAAACGCAGTGGAGATGAGAGCTTTTAGAAGTATGTGTGGTGTGACTTTGAGAGATAGAATGAGGAATAGTGTGATAAGAGAGCGTTGTGAAATTAATGAAGACGTAGTGACTAAGATTGAGAAAGGTATTGTCAGATGGTTTGGGCATTGAGAAAGGATGAACGGTAGTATTGACGAAACGGGTACATAAGGCGAGCGTGAATGGGACAGTGGGAAAGGGAAGACCTAGGCGAACCAGACCAGATCGGAGACGTTCTGGAAAAAGCCCAGTTCAAGAGTAAGTACCCTTAACCGACGAGCATGTATGAAGAATGTGATGAGAGTGAAAGAAGCAAGAAGAGGTGTGTCAGGATCGTAGCAGATAGAAATCCGTAGTCTCTGCCTACCCCTCCGGGAAACAGGCGTGAGTTTATGAATATATGTGTATATAACACTACAATCGCACCTAATCTAAATAAATGTGTGTCAAGTATCTGGATTGCATTGTAAGCCTTTGTACCTGTTTTTTTTTTAAGATTGGTAGACATTTTTATGTTTGCGATCTCACCTGTTGGTAAGTGACGATGTGACTGACGATAAAGCATGAAGGTCTAGAAGGCACCTATTCACTCTTGCCCTAAATATACCATATTAGTTTTCAGAAAAGACAGACAACGGCAGCGAGTTCCATTCCTTAGCAGTTCGCATTATAAAGGTGGAACCGAAACGCTTAGTACAAAAAGAGGGTTTACTAATGAGGTAAGGGTGGTACTCAGCTGTGTGTCTGTTTATTCTATTAAGAAAAGGAGACGGTGGGATCAGATCAATGTAGTTCCTGGTCACATTCCCCGAAATATAAATATACTTAGAACATATAGAAGATCGAAATGCAATCTAATAGTGTTTTGAAAACTATTTGACAAGGGCAATTAAAGTTTAACTACTAGTTTTCCTCCTTTGATAAATTATAGATTATCTAAGTTTTCCTCGTATAATAAGTTTTTGTGAAAAATATATAAGCTTTTATAAAATAGTGATGGCAACCGTGTGTTGATCAAACTAAGCCTAAACACGGCCAGTCTACTATTATCCATCGAGGAGTTCCATTGTCCACCTTCGGTCTCCATCATCAGATCAGCTCGGCTGTCACCATCATATTGTATTGTAATCGGAACTTGACAGGTATAACAAGCTCAATCAGTTGAGGATAACTGCTTTAAAATTCAGTTGCAAGATTCCACGCGGATTCCAGCCAGACAAACATACATACATACATTGCAAGTTAAATAAAAGCTTGTAAAAACAAGCGTCCCTGTTAGTAGTTGATATCTTTTACTCATTCTTTCATAGTTTCAGTTTTATTATATTTGGTTATGACGCCTAAAATATCATTACTACGAAATTCCATTTTCCAAGTTCCCACTGAAGCGAATCTGATATGATCATCAAATTCTACTCTATAACAAAATCTTATCGCCCATAACAGAGAAACAGCTTCACATCGTCTCAATCTATAAGATCTATCCAATAGGACCCCGTGAGAACCTACCCGAGCGGTGCGTAGGGTTGGAGAACTATTGTGTACCTACATTAATAGTTTGGCCGAAACCGAATTTGGAGTTTAGTTGTATAATGTCAGCATCATCAAATAAGGTTGGAATAGACGGGTTTATTAAGGTACATACAACAGCCAAATAACATAATTTTCTAAGTCAATAAAGTTTTTTTTTTTTTTTATTATAATTCCACTAATTTGTTCTTAAAATTCGTTACAAAATATATTTTTTACTATAAAGAAATACTATCTAACTAAAAAAAAAAATAGTATAAAAATCATTATAGTACAAAAAACTACGCGTAAAACCACCGATCGCAGAGCAAGGCCCAAACGGTTTGAGGCTAGGGCTGCAGAGAGAGGAACCAACGATGCGTGCCGAGTCCAGGAGTACCGCCTTCTATTATTATTATTATCTCAATCATTTTTTCATTATCTCGTAAAAATAAATATTTTTCACTATAAAGGAATGCTATCTAAAAAAAAATGTTGGCCTTGACATTAAGTGGTAACGTCTACGTAAATAATATAAATGCATTAATTTGTCACGCCCGCTTAGAACGTCATGCATTACGTCGACCACGTCGTCGTTAAATTTTCACCTTTAAAAAACTCAGTTCAAGGCGGAGCCGAAGCCGAAGCCGAACTTATGACTTTTCAGCCCCAAAACTAAGCCGTGTTCCAACCCTATTTGCTCCGTAGCTATGTATCAGTACCCCGGTTACTCTACCGTGAAAGGTTTGGCATAATGAGGGTATTTTCAATTTAAACTCTTCTAATGCTATTATGTAGAATTCAGAGTTATACTCTTTTGTGCTCGTGTGGAAGTTTTTCTGAATAGAAGCAGGAGTGTGTTTTTGAAATGGTATTCGAACTTCGGATATTATTAAATGTTTGTAATGAATTTGTTTTAGAATAACACATTTGCTTTGAACTGAAATTCAATAGATGAAATTTTATTGTTGCCTACCTGGTTTATTTCCTCACTGGGACTTAAGCCTACTCTCTACAAACGAGAGTGAACGACCTATAACCCAAATTATGGCTCTGCAGTATAATTAATCGATAGTGAGTAAAATAGTTCTTTAAACAATAATTTGATTTAAATTGACGACCTCTGTAGCGCGCGGGCGAGTAGCCGGCTGAGATACGAAAGGTTGCGGGTTGTATTCCCGCTGCGGGACAAATGTTTGTATGATCTGCAAATATTTGCTCAAGGCCTGGGTGTTATGGTACCATGGTACTCGTAGTTTCTGACACCCACAACACAGGGAATCCTAGTGTGGGATCAGGACTAATTTCTTTTTACACGTGCGATGTTATTTTGAAAAGAAAACCATGTTTCTTCTACAACGCATTTGTAAGAACCATTTCTCTACTATTTTCCCAAAATACCACAAGAATTTAATGTATAAACAAACCATTCAGCAAAAAACCCTTGCGCCATAAATATTGCAACTTCGAAAGCTGTAGCGAAGTTTCTCGAGATGTTCTAAGATGAATAATTTCACGACGAAAATCCCCTTTTACGATGTTTAAATTTTAAAGTATAATGCGCCTTAAATGCTGCAATTTCTCAGTTACATAAGTTTGCCAACGGGGTGACGATCCGAACGCTACCTGATTTTGTAAAGTTAATTTTTGGACGATGAATTTTAAGCTTCTTCGTCCAAATTTTATTGCAGAGAAAACTTTTTGACTTCAATCTTTAAGGCCGTGGACTATTAATTTAACTTGAATTAAGGGTCTGAAAGGCGGTTTTAGAGTGGTCTGGATTCGTTATGATACAAGGAAATGTACGGGAGATGCCACATTACGCGGCACGCTTAGCTCGGCTTGTGCCTTGTTCACCAATTCACTTACTAATCCTTTCGCAAACAAAAATCCCATAGAAAAAAGGGTCTTAATTTCTTCCCGAATTTAGAAATAGTCCGGTATTTTTTTTTAATTTTACTTTCTGTATAGACTGTCTAAAACTTTTTCTTTTTCTCAAGTGATGCGACTACCAACTAACATAATTTTATTTTATTTATAAAGACAAACCAGAAGTCGGACTGTGAAAACCAATGATGAATGAACGAGAGACATCATCACTTGTTTCATTTCATTCACCACAGACCTAGTTTCCCATCGGTAAACTGATCCCGTGGGAGACCGTGACCGCAATAGATCGTGGGAGCTGATTCTAAAAACATTGAATATTAGAACGGCAGACAACGTGGTGTAAACTTGTTCATATTTGACCAAATATATCTAAAAGGTCAGCTGACGAATCAAACTCAGTTTTTTTTTTACTACTTTGAATAGCGGATCAAGCAGATGGCCCACCTGATGTTAAGTGGTACCCTCTGCCTATGACGCACCCTATGTGGCATTGCACTGCGCCCGCCACCCTAAGACATAAAGATGAAAAGTCTCATGTGCCTGTAATTTCACCGGCACCCTTACCCTTCAAACCAGAACACAGCAATGCGAGCAATACTGCTTTGCGGCAGAAATAGATATGGTGGTAGTACCCTAGTAGCATTTTGAGTGGGCGTTTTGTTGGGCCTCTGACTACTGCTCGGTTGGTCAACGGTGAGACTTGTCACCCCTGTTTGCCGTATTGCCATCAATGTTAGCCTACAATAGTCCTACGGTTGGGCCAAAGAAGTTTTCCATACGATAGCCTACAATGGTCCAATGGTTGTTATGCAAATTTTCCATAGGTTGACCAACGATGGTCCTACGGTTGGTATGTTCAGTTTTTGCGCATGCTTGCCTACGATGGTCCTACGGTTGGTATGTCCAGTTTTTGCGCATGCTTGCCTACGATGGTCCTACGGTTGGTATGTCCAGTTTTTGCGCATGCTTGCCTACGATGGTCCTACGGTTGGTATGTTCCGTTTTTGCGCATGCTTGCCTACGATGGTCCTACGGTTGGTATGCTCAGTTTTTGCTCATACTCGCCTACGATGGTCCGACGGTTGGTATGCTGATATTTTACATTTGTCAGCCAACGACGGTCCCACGGTTGGTCTATTGGCTTTTAATTTATGTAAGCCAACGATGGTCCAGCGAGAATTTTCCTACGTAGGCCTAATGTACACGTAAGCCTCACATTTTAGACCGGGTTGTTAGGTACTGCTAGGCAACCCTACATCACATTGAGTACCAGCATGCACGAGACAGTATGGAGTGTTAGAGGACACGTTAAATACATGGAGCGAATAAGGGCATCATGCTGGTGATCGATGTGATGTAGGTTTGCCTAGCAGTACCAAACAACCCGGTCTAAAATGTGAGGCTTACGTGTACATTAGGCCTACGTAGGAAAATTCTCGCTGGACCATCTTTAGTTACATAAATAAAAAGCCAATAACTGTGAGACCATCTTTTGCCTACATACCTATGAATGAAAGGAACTAAATTTACAAACAACTATATGAATACATACTATAAGGACTACAATAGTAAAACACAGATAAAAAATAGGATAATAAAAGCATTTATTAAAATAAAACATTAATGTTATGTCACAGGAAGATTATAGTAATCTTTTTAAAAACTAGCCATAATAAGTCTGATTAAACATCTTTGTTAAGTTTAGAACAGGTAATAAAAATATGCTTAAGGTGAATGTCAAACGTTCATTTTTAAACAAGTTTTATTTAGTTAATATGATTTAAATACTGAAAAAAAATGTGCTTAGCAGTTTAGGATAATTACCTAACGCTAAAAGATGATTCGTATTATTTAGCTTGATCTAAAATAATCTAAAACATGGGTCGTTTGGTCCTGTGCAGATTTTATCTAACATTAATCTACAAATGCGATAGGAAAAAATACACAAATTATTGTCATTGTCTCATACCAGCGAATCAAGGTCCTAAATTTAAATTGATGTTACTGGGAAGCAAATTCGAACTATATTGTCCTTCAAATATACGTCGTTTGGATCAATGTTTCTTTTAAAATGCAATGACCTCATATTTTGGGTATCCATTCGCCTTAATAACTATGTTAAATATTTAACGAATGTTTTACATTAGTAGTGTACTATAGCAGCTGCCCGTGACGTCGATCACGCGGCGCCTGGATAAAAAGGAGCCTATGTTCCTTTGGGTTCAAGCTATATCCATACCGAATTAAAATTGCCTCATCCGTTTAAGCCGTGAAAAGATAAAAACCAGACAGACAGAAGGACTGAGTTATTACTTTCACATTAACAATATTAGTGTGATATGATGATAATACCTAGGTTAGTGGGAAGTTAGGTGGACTAGTTCCTGGTAAGGTTTATAAATTTAGGTCAAAATCTCATTTTAGACTAATATTATTTAAGCGAAAGTAACTCTGTCTGTCCGTTTCTTGCCATTTCTGTTCCAATTTAGTTTAAATTTTGTATAAAGATAGTTTGAACCCTGAGAACATAGGCAACTTTTTATCCAGGTATCGCGCGAGCGAAGCCACGGGTAGAAACTAGCCTATAAGGTTCACAATATTAAAGTACGTAGAAGCTAGTCTATCTATATACTATAAAGCTTAATCTATATATAAGGTTGACAATATTAAAATACCTACTACGTTCTATTTTATTCAAGTACTATTATTATTATTTTAGAAAAAAATATTATAATTTGGAATTTTAGATGGACGAGGGTTGGTTGGTACAGCGTTGCCAGTTGTACGATTTAAATCGTATTCATTTACTAATGTACCGCTTTACTAATGTACGATCGAATCACCGAAATCGTACATAATTTGTACGATTTTAAATTAAGCTCTGTGAGCACACTCTTCGATAGCTGGTGATCATCGTATTCTAAATTTAAAAATCCAGTATCAGTCCTAAGACGCAGTTCTGACGCATAATTCCAAACAGTCCTCCCTAAATATGTTCCTTCTTGTTCGCATTTTTCGCACGCATGAAGAGAATTGTGTGACTTAATGCATTTTAAAAAAGATCGCGCGGGTGCATCAGCTATAATGCAACTCAAGCGGAAGGCAAACTTTTCTCCATTTATAGTAACACCATTCTTTTCTAAATGCAGACATTCATCGACAAAACTACGGAGGTACTTGTTGCAATCATTTGGTTTAGAGGTACCATAATACAGCCCCACGATAAATGGTCGTTTGTTGATTGATTGGTCTAAAATACACAGGATAGGCCAAAAAGAATTACTGCTGCTAGAATGCACAGGCAAGCCATCAACGTTGAGTGTTACAGTTATACAAGCATTTCTCGATTGTGATAGTTTTCGTTCCATTAAAGGATAGTTATATGAAATGAAGTCTGCTGAACCTCGTTCTACTAACTGAGCCTCAAGTCCAAAATATACAAAAGAACCTCCAGCACATTGAACAACACTAATACTCTTTGGAGTGTGTAACAAAGTGCGAGCATCTCTAGGCAAACATGGATATTGTGATCGTAATTCAGGCAACAAATCATTGAGAGCCGAGTGTGTGATGTTGTGCTTTTTAGACCAAGATATAAGAAAGGAACTTAGATCTTTTTCTTTAAATTTAACTGTTGGACCATTTTCCGCAGGTTCTATAGGATTGTTTGGCATACCATCATTTTCAATAGATAATGATTCAAAAACCTGACAAGAGGTATTGCTTGCTTTTATTATTTCGTCAGTTCCAGAAGTTTTTACCGAATTACACAACTCATTCCTAATGTTTTTGATTCTTGCGGCTATATTTCGTTTTTTGGTTCTTTTAGATGAACTACAATGTTTTTCTGACTCACATTTAGTGGGCTGCGACTGCTGCAGTTCTTCGTTTTTCCCTTCCTCCATCACGATCCTTAGTAAACCTAAACCAATTACTAATAACTGTGTTTATTTCAACATCAGTTGCTAGCTCAGCAATCCTGTGACGACGCACGGCATCTGTAATAAAATAATAACAATATTATTCAATTGAAGCTAACATGACAAGAATAATATAAAAGTGGTGTCGATTCTATTGTTGCATTACCAAAGCAAAAGCGGGCTACTCACACACCTGCCGCAGGGGCAATCTAGGGATCAAGGATGGTCTCACGCCCCTGCCCTGCCACAGGGCCAATCTAGGGCATTGCCCCTGCTTGCCTATACATATCACAATTAAAGTGGCAATTAGGGGCCACTTTTACACCCTTAGATGCCCCTGCGGCAGGCGTGTGAGTAGCTGGCTTAACTTAATTTGATAGTCCTAAAATGACAACCGGCCTTATAGTTTTATCTTATATGAAAGGGACTTATTCCCGGCTGACTGACAGGTATGTGGTTCGAGCGTATCTTTGTATGTATGTATGTGGGCAAAAAATATTTATTGTCGCGTAGCACCCAAACGGCTGGATGGATTTTGATGTATCTATTGATCTATATGAGCTATCATTAAAATTGTCTTGACCCGGACACTGTATAGGACATACAAAAAATAAATTGTAAAAAAAATTATGCATGACATCAAAATGGTTTTACTAAAAAAATGATTGGTATAAATTTTGTTACAAATAAGTGTACATCTTAGGTTAAAGTAAAAGTACTAATGGTTACATCTAAATCGGTCAAGCACTTTTAGAGACCAAAACACAATCAAAATTGGTTGATCCATTTTGAAGGTACAGACGAATACATACACAAATTTTTTATTATAGTTAGTAGTTTTTTTAAATTAATTACTTGTCATGTTAGTTTTAGAGTCTTATCCTATCTCGTCTTACCTTAGAACATTGGCTGAATAAATAAATAGATTATTGCTATTTTTAGAACTGACAATTTAGGTTATTAGAACTTTACTGTCCGTCCGCCTGACACATCTGTCTATTGACCCGCTTTGTTTGTTTGAATGATGCTAAATCAACGTTATATTCCAGCAAATTACATAGTTACTAAGAATGAATAATGCATGAATACAATCTAATTTAATAATAATAATAATTTAATCTTATCCAATAAAAAATGCAGCGCCCTAACGGGGTTTATGTCCTACTTAACTAACCTAGTACAAATAAGACCAATGTACCTATTAATATAAATAGAACATACGAGCATAAGATACTTAGAACATAAGAGCAATAAATGAATATGAATATTTTAGGATAGAGAATGCATTGACACCAGTTTGGTTGATTCACGCTTACCTTTTATCACCTTTATCGCTTTGAGCTCTTTCAAGGAGGTCTTATTATTTTTTCCAGTCCAATTACAATTTACTGCCAGTTGGTTTGTAAAGACTTTCTCCAGTATTTTTCTTACGATGGCAGATGTTTTAGTGCCACCAGCAAAGCTTAAATAATTTTCCTGAAAAAGACGTAAGTACTTAATCGATTTGCAAAAATAAAGGAAATACAAAGTATACAGAACATAGGTACTAATTCAGAACACATTAGTACATTGTGGATTGTGTATATACAAAGGTCGTAAATAGGTTATTAAAGTCAAATCATAGTCAAAAATATTTTATTAATGGAAATCACAAGCATCATTTTGCATCGTCAAAATTGGCGAAGAGTGTATTGAACGTTACGCCATTATGATTTTTTTAAATAAATAAAATTTTAGTTTACGGTATAAAGTTGATATCATTTTATTCTCATATTTTATAAAAGTCTATCCTAGTAAACTTTTTGTTGGACTGAAATAAAGAATAAATTGTAAAGACATCGCACGAGTGCGGTAAAATGAACTTTCAAGCTGTTTACTGGTCTTGTCAGTACACTGCACGAGCACCTGTATTAAAAAATATCTTACCAACAGTTTGTCGTTGTTTTCAATGAGGAGCCACTTTTCTAAATGTTGTAAATCTGATTGATTATTACAAGGAGCTGTGATTCCATCTGGCAGTGATGTCGCTGGTGGTGCTGTGGATGCTGATGACCTTAACCTTCCTAAGATACTTATATATCACTTTATATTTGATATATTACTTTATATATCTATCTACTTAGTTATGTATGATTTATAATTATATATATATATATATATATTTATATTTATTTTAGATTATTTTGCCTATTTTTCTATATTATATATATTATATTCTTAATCCTAAGTTCTTTACATTGTTAAAAATTAAGTTTAGACATTAGACCACCATAATTAAAGAGGGGACTCCTCTAATACAGGTTTTGTAACTTAACAGAGGAGATCCCAACCCATGTAACCCATAGTTTTGTAAGGAAAATAAAGAATTTTTGTATTTGTATTTTTTGTAAGATCTCATTTTGACTGAACTGCAAATCTTTAATGTTTTCCTCGATTCTTGCCAGGTGTCGAATGATCACATCTGAAATAACAAAACAAATTAAATGTAAGAATCTTACCTAATCTGGCTACTACATAACTACCGCACATAGCTCTGGAGGGGCGAGGGGGGGTTGAAGATAAAAATGGTATGTAGAAACGTTGATTCCCTTCACCCCTTTTATCTAATGCCGTGATAAAAACTAATTAAACCTGCAATTAATATTCATTTCAATAATGATATTATATTCTTACCTAGAGACCCAGAGTGGAGTGCAGTATTATCATTTATAAATGGTGTCACCGTTAAATCCAATAAATCTAAAATGAAGATATGAATAATACAATTAAGAAAGCACATAAAGTAAACCTAAAATATTAATTAGATTATTAACTTTAACTTGATTGAAGTCGAAATGGGCAGCATAGTGGTCTGCTTAGGGGTAACGTATAGCTTGCAGAACTAATAACCATTGGGAAATAAAGGTTCTTGAGTGGAAAACACAAACCGGATGATGCAAAAGAGGCAGTCCCAAAGACATTATAAAAGTTACAGGAAAACGGTGGATGGAGGCGGCCCAAGACCATTTGTCGTGGCATTCTGTGGGAGAGGCCTATGTCCAGCAGTGGACTTCTGAGGGCTGTTGATAATGATGGTTAATTTTAACATTATTCTACTAAAAACTCTGATAGAAATATAGCATATTCTCAAATTCTCAAATTGTTAATTATCTTGACTGTACTTTGGCTTGTAAACCAAAGCATCTTTGAAATATTTAAATATTGTTTCTTACCATCACTCGACATGTGTGTTTTTGATGATAAGCTTCCAGATGAAGATATTCTGTACAATGGCACTGATTTCTCAATTGCATGGTCGGATACATCTGTAATTATAGTTATTGTTGAAGAGCTGTTTGCCAGTAACAATCTACAGCATGTAGGCACAATAAGGGCCCAATATCAATACCATGTTGGTCTGACAATCCTCTTGTTCCAATATTAGTGCTTGAGAACTGCATACAAACTAATTTTGCTCCTATTTTGGACATTATCTCATCAAACTAAAACACATATTTGATCCATACACCAATATCTAGATTCGAGGTTTGTCAGTTTCTTATAAAATTATATGGTTTCCAAATAACAGTGACTTAAAAATATGTATTAAAATCTTATAACCAATAACTTGATTCTATACAATTTTATGGTAAACTGACAAACCATAGGTCAAGATATGAATCTCTAGAGTGTATCTACAAAATTTAATTGACTTAAATAATTAACATCCGAATTAGGAGCAAACTTCATTTTATATGGGGCGGGCTAGCGATACACTCCCCTTAACTGTTATAGCTTGGAGTGCTATTATAATGCATAGTTTATCATATTTATTATTTGGTTTATTCATTATTAACTACCTATTTAATAACTATCCCACTGTAGGGTGCGAGGAAACTTAACCCAACTTAACTTGCCTCCCCCATAGAATGCAATCATGGACATTTCTATGATCACCATGCTTGACAGGCAATTTCATGAGTGTGGTATTGGTGTTGAGTACTAAGATGGATGCTGCTGCATATCCCCTGGTGTAATCTCTTAGTCGGCTTTTACAACCACAACAGGAAGAGACAGTGGGGTCTATTTTTAGGCCGAACATGCCAGAGAATACCAATAGTACAATAATTTAATTAACAGCACTTCATTTAATAAACCAGCGTTCTTCATATTGCAAGCAGTTGAGTGCCACTGAATAAAATATGTTATATGTACCAATATGAGTACTTACTTAAATGCGAAGATGATGAAGTTTGTGTCGGGTGTTTGGGGTAAGTAATTATTTCACTATCACTGCCTACATCACTCTCTGAACTTTCATATTTTCGAGACTTCCTCCTCCTAATTGGTGTGTCATTAGTATCGGTGCCCACTTCACTATCAATTTCTGCTTTTTTCGATTTCTCTCTGGCTTTGAGAAGATCATCTAAAACATAACACATGAATAATAGTGACTGCTACTTTTACAACGCTGATGCCTAAAAATTTTAGGAACATCTGAAAAAGCACTTAGGCCTAACACACAATATCTCAGGCAGCTCGGTACCTGATCAGCATCACTTCAAATCGCTCATGCTGCATAGTACCTATTCTTTGTATGCTCCATAATGTAATGCACTGCACATAACTCAACTCGTCTCCGAGGTCCGTCCGAGTAGCCGCAGCGTAGCCGTGCTGACGAAACCTCGGTCGGAGGTGGAAAAACGCTCCGGTTACGTGCGTTGCCCGCGTTCTGATAAGGTGGCGAGGCGATGGGGCGAGCGCTGCCGATCCGGCGCAGAGCTGATTGTGTTGGCGATAAACCTAAAACAGCGGTCACCGACGCGCTAACAGCACCAGCGACGACGGTGACGCTGAGAGGCAAAACCAATCAAACACTCCCAGAAGCTCCTTACCCGTTTCATAAAATATTCTGGCTATGCCCACGATGTCCCAAGATTCGTCAAAGCGGCCGTCAATAAGATGTTTATTATATTTATTTTGTACTCTAGTTGGCGGCCAAAAGCAATGCTTCTTGCGCGGCGTCAGCCATTCGGCGCGAATCACTCCTACGCCGTTTTCATCGGCGAACTCAACGACTTTAAAACATTTATATTCTTAGGTCGACTTCCGTCCGTCCGTCCGTAAAAGTACACCAAATGCAATTTTCAAACAAAAGAAAGAAATAATGCAAAAATCCACACACAAATTAGGATTAGGAGATGATAATGAGCCTCAAGGCTCAGTCAGACAGTGTGGCCGTTTTATCAATCGAGTATTTAGCTAAATTCATGAAAAAAGTTGCCAGTTTGGGGCAAAATTCAATGTCGCAATTCGGCCAGAAGTGGCTAAACTTTTTCGGTACCAAAATTCCTGATTTATATAGAACGGTTATATGTAATTAATTTGTGATGAAAATAAAGCAATATCTAAACATTTTATATCAACATTTATTTTTGTGCAGGTGACATTACCACATACTTATAAGTTTTGTAATAAAATAAGTTTAAATACAAACAAACTGTTGAGGATCAATGTCCGCCCATCTAGATAAACCTTTAAAACTTCAGTCCATAATTAAAAGCAATCGCAAAACTTAAAATAATAATTTCTGTAGCACTGCTCGAACAGGAAGAACACTGAATGAAATGAGTGAATAGGAGTGACTGAATAGTCTTTTGTTTGTGTGAGAGGAATAAAATCCAAACTAAATTGTATGGCTATAGGAATAAAGCACATTTTGATAAAATCATTATACCATTTAAACATTACAGGGGATTCATACTTTATTGTTAAGGATTTAAATACAGAGTCAACGCGAAACATAAGTTGTCATGCTGCGCATACAAAAGTAGTTAGAAGTGGCTAGATTAATTTTGGTGGCTAAAATAGTTTTATTTGTTGCTAAGACTATAGAAAATCCGCTAGATCTAGCCACAAAGTGGCTAAAACGGCAACACTGCAGTCAGATAAAAAAGCTACGGTATGGCAAAATGGCGGGCGGACGATCAGTGCCAACAATAAAAATTAAAAGTACTCTGTAGTCAGTGCTGCCACCTTGATTTTGAAAAACGGGCGAGCTAAATGATTTTGTACAAGCTAGAAAGGGCTTGATACATGGCCTTGATGTTGCCGTTTTCTATTTCGAGAAAATGCTGAAACTTGGTTCAGATAATGCTAAATAACTTTTGAGAATGCTAAATAAAATGCCAAAACCCAAATTTTACTCTCAAACTAGCTGCGCCCTCAGTTTCAACAGCATGGTCACAATCTTCCAGGATTACAGTAGCCTATGTTTGTATGTATCTTATTTACGCACCAAATTTCATCAAAATACGTTCAGCCGTTTCAGCGTAGCATACATAAATATACACAATCTGTCACTTTATAATGTTAGTAGGACAGTCAGTTATTTTTTTTAATTTATTTAATCCTCAGGATCAAAAATTTTTGTATATGTATATTAACATCGTCATGCTCGTCTGGTTTTGGTTGGGCTTGTGATGTTGAAGGGCCACCTTCAGCTTCTATACTCAACGGCATCACAAGTTTCTCTTTAACTCCTATAATCTGTTTAACACACAAGCGACATCGCGTGACTCCAGCGTTTAAGTACTTCATGGCTAGGTACGTTATACGAATGGCAAGATTTGCCTGATCTTTTAGGGCTTTTTTTTTAATATCTAACGTGTAGAATGGAGTTTAGAGTACGTAGTGCCATACCAATTCCTCAATTTCAGGAACTCCCTTTATTTTAGAGAGAGTTGACATACTAATCATAAATAAAATCTACATTTAGAGCAAAAAATATTGTCTCTGGACCTTCAGAACTTCTTTTTTGAAGAAAACATAAAATGCAATACATGCAAAAACATGCAATATGCTAAATGCAATTTTGCCATACTAAATGATCAAGAAATATGCTAGATTTAGCACTAAAAAGATACTCCTCAAGGCGTTGAGCCTGCTCCTCTTTATCACGGCGCAGATGCTCCTCAAGGCGTTGAGCCTGCTCCTCTTTATCACGGCGCAGATGCTCCTCAAGGCGTTGAGCCTGCTCCTCCTGCCGACGGGCCTGCTCCTGAAGCATTGCCATTAAAGCAGCAAAATCAACTGAAGCGGGAGCTTGGACCGCTGAAGGTGGTGAAACCCCGGATGATCCAGCAGCTGGCTCCACCATTGGGTGAGGAATCTGGCGACGCACTTGTGATGGTGAACCTTCAAGTCGCCTGACATCCATTTCCAACTGCCGTTGACTGCGCGTCCTGATACCTTCCGTATCGTCCTTTGGAAGTACCGGCATTATTTTATCCCGACTTCTGACACCAATTTGTTACGAGCTAGGGTTCAGGATAAAATAAACTCTTAAAACACCGGTGAACAAATTAACACTTTTTAATAAAACAATCCAAAAAGCACAAATTCACACTTCCGTTAACCGCACTATTCAAAATTATCACTCTCACCACTTTACTTGCACTATACTACGCTGTTCTAAATTATCCCTCTCAGGTCTCTTGATTACTTCACACACTTAGCTAGTAGTCAACTGATCTCCACGAATGAATTTACGACTTTATATACGAGCGTCTTAGAGTCTCGAATATTCTAACAATTACGAGCAATCTGTAGAAACGTCTACCATAGTCTAGAACTATCGGGAACTATATCTATCCTGCTCTAACAACAGGATAGCAGGCTCTCGCTACACTTCTCTGACACATCCTTACTCTATGGGTAGAGCCACAGGTTCAGCTATTCGTCAATAGATGGCGTTAAATGTGTTGCCGAATGACTTTATCTGTGGTGCCATATTCATTCTGTGTTGGCGCGTAACAATAATATTAATATTCGTTGTTCTAGCTATGTAAAACCCACTACAAAGGCCTAATGGTAGGTAATATAGTAAGGCTAGACTAGTCTAGACTAGTCTAGCACGAAAACATCAATGGAACTTCTTAATTTGTTAACTCAAATAAGATGTATCTACCTATCACACATAAAATAACCTTTCTGATGCATGAACCACTGCCGCAGCAACGAATTCATCGTCCATACTTTAGATATAATAGTTTGAAATGTAGAGATTACTTGCTTTGTGAGTTTATAATTCGTTCATTTAGAATTTAGAGAATTCAAAAATTTGTCTGGCGCCAAATTTAGCAGGGACCTCTGCAGGTGGCTGCTAAAATAGAAAGGAATTTCTTAATATTACGTCTAAAGTGACAGATAGCCATGACGTTTCAAATGCAGACTAGCTAATTTGAATAACTAAAATGGCCGATGACGTCATACTTTTTATTTTAGAGAATTTTAGAAATAGAGAGTGTCGTTTCAAATACCATTACATGCTAAACCAATTTTAGTTAGCTATAACTTTAGCGAGTGCAATTTCAAATCGCTACCAATGTATAACAAATTTAGAAAGTAAGTATTCCGGCGAAGGCGTATGGGTAACCACTTGAGTTTACTGCGAAATTCAGAAACGTGGTCATACTTGCGTAACCCAAATATGAACCGTATTCCAAAATTCTGCAGGCGCTCAAGCTTATTAAGTTGCTGTTCAGTGAGATCTAAATAGCAAGCATCAGCGTAATCAAGAATCGGATGAAGGAGCGAGTATATTGCAAGCGAAATTTTAGTAGCAGTTGGAAGGAAGTTTCGCAGTCTTCTAAGAGAACCCGCCGATGCAAACATTTTACGGCTGACTTCAGATAGCTGAGATCCCCACGTCAGTTGCCTGTCAATGAGGACACCTAAATCACAGATAAAAGAATACTATACTAGTACAGATACCTCATGCCATACAACAAAACGTGACCGCCATAACTCGGGCTATTCTGCGGGCTATTTTGGTTGCCTTACCTGGGCGCTAGATGCAGCTAGCAGGGAAATGATAGCTAGAGCCACCTAGCTCCTGCAACTGTAATTACCGCGTAAAACGCGCACACACTCAATAGATGGCGTTTGTGAAAAAAAACTTAGGCACGTACACAGGATGATTGGAAGATGAGTGCAAAGCTGTAAGGGAAAACCAGTCTTTTCAAGATATAAAACATCAGCCTCGAGTTTGGACTGAAGATCGACCGCAGCAAAACGAAAGTGATGATTGTTGACCGTATCAATAACAACTTGCTGGAAGTCAACATACATACATACATAGACACACGCCTTTTTCCCCGAAGGGGGGTAGGCAGAGCCTCAATGGGCCTCTTTTCACAGCCTCTTTTCACTGTATAAACTAGCTACGGAACTACATGGTCGTTTCAGTACTCTCTGACATCTCATTGACGACGAGGCCGGGATGTACCTGCGTATTTTGTGAAAATGGCGAATTTTCTCGGGAATTTAAGTGTTTTCGATTATAAAATCCACGAATGGGAAGTTTTTTATGGAAAACTAACGCAGTTTATAAAGTTAAACACCATTTCGATATCAAATCAAAGTGCAGTGTTATTAACGCATCTTTCGGATGAATCCTACCGTCTGGTTCGGAACCTCGTGCATCCAGACAAGCTCGAAGAGAGAACCTACAGTGAGCTAGTTAAGGTACTCAATGGACATTTCACGCCAAAAAGGTCGACATTCGCCGATAGGGCGAAGTTCTATGAAGCGATAAAATCCGACGGTGAAACCATCGAGGAATGGGCGGCACGGCTGCGAGGGCTAGCCGTGTACTGCGAATTTGGCACGGAGCTGGACACGCTTCTGCGTGATCGTTTCGTGCTAGGCTTCGGAACAGGACATGAGCGTGATAAACTTTTTGAACGCGACTCCAAGACCCTGACGCTTGCGGAGGCCTTGGAGGTGGCACAGAAGGCATCATGTGCGCGACAGGCACGCGCTGGTGGAGCTGGCGCGGTCGTCGTGAAGGAGGAGCCAGTGTTCTACGTGCGGGCGGGCGCAGGTGGCGTCGCGCGCAGCGCTGCCGGCCAGGCCGCCGCAGGAGCGGGCCAGGCCGCCGCCGGAGCGTGCGCGGCCAATTCTGCGGCGCACAAAACGGACGACGGCGACGGCGAGCATTCACGTTGTAAAGTGTGTGGTTTAAAAAACCACAATGCAGCTAGGTGTAGATTTAAGAACTACAAGTGTCTAGTTTGTGGGCAAAAAGGCCATCTCAAAAAGTTATGTACGGCTAGAAAGTCTAATTTACATAACATCGGCACGGAGGAGGCGGATACATCTCAAGAAGGTGGTTGCAAGGAGTGTAAACTGTATAATTTGAGGTATGTTGACTTTAATCCTATTCAAATTACTGTTAGAGTGAACAGTGTAGATACGTGTATGGAGTTAGATACTGGGTCAGGAAGCACGGTCATCTCGGAAAAATTATATTTACAAAGTTTTGCTGATCAAAGTTTGCTTAAAAGTGATTTAAAAATGTGTCTTTACAATGGTCATAAAATCACGCCCCTTGGATATTTTGTAGCTAAAGTGACGTATTCTGAATTATGTGAAAATATTAAAATATATGTTTTACAAAACGGTGGACCACCTCTGCTGGGCCGTGATTTCATGACAAAGTTTAGAATATATTTTGCAGCAACAAATAACAAAATAACTTGTATAAATAAGAGTATTGAAGAGGTGCAACGGCTATTGAAACAGTATCCAGACGTTTGGAAGGATGAGTTAGGATGTTTTTCTAAGTTCGAAGTCGAATTACAATTGAAATAAAATGCAACACCGAAGTTTTTTAAGCCGCGTACAGTACCTTTCGCTCTCAAGGAAAAGGTTAGTAAAGAACTTGACAGGCTAGTCAGTTTAGGTATTCTAAAACCGGTTAATTATTCGGAATATGCCACGCCCATAGTTCCAGTTCTAAAGGATGATGGAAAGTTAAAGATTGCGGGTGATTTTTCATGTACCTTGAATAAAGAATTAGAGATTGATAAGTACCCCTTGCCAAGAATAGAGGAGGTATTTTCCAAGATAGGGGGAGGAGAAAAATATTCAAAAATAGACTTGAGTAATGCTTACAATCAGTTTAAATTAGCGAAATCGTCTCAAAAGCTCACGACCATAAATACACATAAAGGCTTATTTTCTTATACACGTTTAGTGTACGGTTTAGCATGTGCACCAGCCATTTTTCAAAAGGCTATGGAAACCTTGTTAGCAGGATTAGAGGGAGTCAGTGTGTGGCTTGATGATATTTGCATAACGGGGCCTACAAAAGAAATACATTTGTCAAGATTACGGGAAGTTTTATGTAGATTGCAAGATGCAGGACTGCGCTTGCAAAAAGAAAAGTGTTTTTTTTTGAAGAGAGCGTTACCTATTTAGGTTACGTAATTGATAAGAGCGGATTAAAGACATGTCCGACCAAGGTTGAGGCGATCCTCGGCGCACCTGCACCAAATGACGTATTAGGGGTTAAAAGGTTCCTAGGTGTAGTGAATTATTACAGGAACTTTATTCCTAGTGCATCGGCACTACTGAATCCACTACACGAACTGCTACGCGCGGGTGCAGAGTGGCAGTGGCGCGAGCGCCAGCAGGCGGCGTTCGACAGCGTGAAGCGCGCGCTGGCCAGCGAGCGGGTGCTGGCGCATTTCGACCCGGCCGCACCACTGGTGCTGACAGTAGACGCGGGGCCATGCGGGCTCGGCGCCGTGCTGGCGCACCGAGACGGCGACGGACGCGAGCGTCCGATAGCGTTTGCCTCTCGTTCATTATCGGCAAGTGAGAAAAACTATAGCCAAATTCAAAAAGAAGCGACGGCTATTATTTTCGGAGTTAAACATTTCCACCAATACTTGTATGGTCGTCAGGAACCTTTTATCTTGAAAACTGACCACCGGCCTTTGCTTTCAATTTTCGGCAAGGGTAAGGGTGTATCTGTAACGGCCGCCTTAAGGCTTCAAAGATATGCAATAATTTTATCCGCATACAACTATACGGCAAAGTACATAGATGGCAAAAATAATGAAGTTGCGGATTATTTTTCACGTTCACCCTTATCGGTCGCGCTCAGTGATTGTGATAAGCAGGAGGAGGAAAGTTCTAGGTATTTTCTTTTCTTAGAGGCAAGCTTAGAACCAGTTTTATTTGAAGATATTAAACGTACGATCGCCGCCAACAATGTGTTGAAAACGGTAATCAAATACATGAATAATGGTTGGCCTAGGAAAATAAGTTGCAAATCGATAGCACCGTATTACCAATGCAAAAAATATTTAGAAGTCATAGATGGCTGTTTGTTCCGCGGCCATAGGATAGTGATTCCGACTGTATACAGAGACAGAATGTTAGACGAATTGCATTCAGCTCATTTTGGCATCGTGAAAACAAAAGGCGCAGCTCGCAGTAGAATGTGGTGGCCCGGTATAGACGGCGACATCGAGCGGCGGGTGGGCGCGTGCGCCGCGTGCGCCGCCGTGCGCAGTGCGCCGCCGAGCGTTCCCCCCGCGCCCTGGCCGTGCCCCCCCGCCCCGTGGCACCGCATCCACATAGACTACATGTCTATAGGACAGACAGTGTACTTGATAGTAGTAGATGCGTTTTCCAAATGGCTGGAATGTATTCACATGGACCGTGGCACTTCTACAAATGCTCTGATTCAAAAACTAAAAGAAATGTTTTCTAGGTTTGGTGTGCCTAATGTCATTGTATCAGATAATGATGTAAAAATTAGCTCGGCAGAATTTCATACATTTTGTCGAGCCAATGCTATTGCTCACAAAACTTCGCCGATATACCACCCTATAAGTAACGGCCAAGCAGAGAACTCTGTAAAAACTTGTAAAAAAATGATTAAATGTATGTATGCAGAAGGTGTTTGTCAAAAAGATATACTTGAAAAGTTACAGGGTTTTCTGTTTAATTTTAGAAACACAGTTCACTGTGCTACTGGTTCCACGCCGGCTATGCTAATGTTAGGTCGCAATTTGAGGTGTAGGTTGGACTTAGTTTTACCACAAAATAAAACTATCGATAACCACAACGAACCAGTGCCACTAAAACGTAACAGATGTTTTGAAGTAGGTGAAACTGTATGGGCTAAGTGGTTTATTGCAAGGAAAAGTATTTGGAGTGTAGGAATTGTAAGAAAGATAATAGGCACTAGAATGTTTGAAATTCATTTTAAGGATTACCATACTAATTGTGACAGACACGTTGATCAGATGAGAAAGTTTACTAACAAAAGTGTCAATAGTGCTGCAAATGATATTGAAAATGATAACGGTGAAACGTCCGGTGTCGGCAGCTCGTCACTGCCGCCGGCGCCGAGCGCGCCACCACCGTCGCCGCCGTCCCCGCCACAGCATCCGCCCTCCGCAGTGCAGCCTATTGGGCAGTCCCCCGCGACGCCGTCTCAGGCTTGTCCTTCACCGTCACCTTCGGCTACCGCGGTGGAGGAGAGAGAGAGACGGGACGCAAGCGCGGTCGATAGTGATGGGAATAGTTTAGCTAATAAACCTGATAGCGTAATCGTAGTGGAACAAAGGGATGCGGATACTGAGGAGTGGACGGAGGCATGTGAGGAGATGGAAGACGAGGCTCGACCGACTGATCAGAGCGCTGATCCAAATGTGTATCCAATCAGTCAAAACTCCAGTCCGTACGAGCGCTCTAAGGGGGTTAAAAAACCAGTTGATTATAAAAAGTATTTTAAGTAAGTATTATTGTAAGTTTGAAATGTATTACCTTCCTCCATTGTTACAGGTTTCCTTAATAAGGTTGGAGAGATGATATGTATATTGTATGTACCGAGCCTCCTCCCGTCAGTAATAAACTAGCTACGGAACTACATGGTCGTTTCAGTACTCTCTGACATCTCAGTTGCACCATCGTGGAATATAGACGTGACAAGTGGTGAGCTCATCGCCGCCATTGCTTCCCACGACTGACTCGGCTAACGCTTTTTTCCAGTAATAACACATTCCATAATAAGCTAGCAGCCAGGACAAATCTTATACCAACGAATCTTATCAGCAAGTCCGGGTAATCCCTTAGTCGGCTTTTACGACATCCACGGGAGGAGACGGAAGGGTCTATTCTTAGGCCGGACACACCACAGCACAAGTGATGATTGTTGACCGTATCAATAACAACTTGCCGGAAGTCAAGCAAATCGCAAACTGTGATGTGGTTCAAATCATACATTTACCTCGGATTTTTGATCACAAACAATGGTGGATGCGTTGACGAAATCAAGCGGCGTATGGCGATTTCTAGGTCCGCCATGGATAAGCTGAGGAAGATATGAAAAAATCGTAGCATAACGAAATCTACTGAGATCCGTCTCGTTAGAGCGTTGGTGTTTCCCATATTCCTCTATGCTGCAGAAACATGGACTCTTAGGGAGAGCGAGAAAAAGAGCATAGATGCTCTTGAGAATAGGTGCTGGAGAAGAATGCTTGGGGTTTCGTGGACTGAGTTTCGTACCAATCAGTCCATACTCCAAGAACTCGGCATCATGCAGCGACTATCAGCTAAAAAAAAAACAAAGATTAGAGAATCAGGTTTTTGACACTTACCTAGTAAAAAAAACGGATGGTGCTTTTTTGTCCAAACCTTTTTGAATACATGCTTGGTATTCATACTCTTTTATTTGAGGTATCATTTACGCGGATATATTACAAATTAATAAAATTGGGACCTAAAAACCAGATAGAGGGAGAAAATTTAAAATTTTAGTCATTTTTATAAAACAACATTTTAATTCAATTTATTAATTTATTGGTGCTCAAAATGATTGCCACGATTCCCAACAACACAAGCAAGGGCCCGTCGTCTCACTTTGGTTGTAGGTACTTTCAACATCATCTCCAGCTTCATCGTTTCAAACGCTGAATTAATTATTTCTTTTCATGGCGACGCAGTGCAATGCCACATAGGGCGCGTCCTAGGTGGACGTGCCTTATGAGGTAATGCACTGTTCATAGGCAGAGGGTACCGCTTAACATCAGGTGGGCCATCTGCTTGTTCCGTCATTAGTATAAATAAAAAAGTACCTATTCAAAAAAGTTTGATCAAAAAAGCACCATTTGTTTTTTTAAATAAGTTTCCAAAAACCTGATTCTTTAAATTCTTTATTTTTTTTGTGAACTAAAGTGTCTGTACTGAAAATATCTTTTGACACCGATGCTTAGACCGTGTATTCTTAGATTGCTTACACATTACTTAAATTACAAAATAAAATAAAAGAAAACATTAATTAATAAAACTGGCAATTATTAGCAATTAACTGAAAATTTCTGGGTATTACGAAAAAAAAACAGTAAAAAAGAAATAGTCGGACTTCGTCTTATAACTATTATGGCTGAAATAGTTCTAAATGGTCTAGACAACCTTCCCCTTACAGCTTTGCACCCATGTTCCAATCACCCTGTATGACTATTATGATTTTTCAAACTCAACAGATGACCCGCTCGTGACTTCGTCCGCGCGTAGTCAGAATACTTTCCCGGCGTGCAGAAAACAACTTTAACATTAACAACCACACCGTGACACGACCTTTGAAACGAACGAACATTCAAGTATTTCAATTTAGGAGTCCCACTCCTGAAAATATTTTAATCCCAACAACTACCTATACCGTGAAACTATATTTTACGTCGAAATACGCTAAAATATGGCAGTGTATTTTTTTACAAAGAAAAAAATACACTGCCATATTTCGTTCCCGTGGCATTTTTCGTATACTGCAAATTGTTATTTTTATTTGAGGACAGTACCTATGAACCAGTTACGAAACGCCGGTTTCTTTGACGGCCGAAGCGGAAATTACAAGTAACTATCTACTGCTAACGCTTTCCGAAATACAGAGCATTTTTGTATTACGTTAGAATCATTTAGCTTATGAATTTTCAAAATTCCTTTCTTAGTTACAACCCTTCGCATCAAGACAAACACACCCTCCAAATTTCAAGTCTCTACGCGGTTTAGGCTGTGCGTTGGCACTTGGTCAGTCAGTCATTCAGGACATTGTCTTTTATATATATATATTCGTCTTTGGACACAATGATATCAAATGATGTCTGACATTTTATTTGAAAATTTTAGAATGAAAAGGAAATACTAGTTTTCTCTTTCATTTCGGGCATGACGTCATAGGCGTGTCACCTGTTTCTTTTTAAAATAACGCCATCTACCAAGTTAGTTCTACCTGTGGTACTACAAACAAACTGGTGTCATCATCAATTTAGTTCAAATTATTACCATCAGAAAAAAGACAAAATTAAATGTTTGTAAAAATTATTAAACTTGATTGTAGATACATTTATTTAATTTTCCCGTGTTGTGGGTATTTTTTGATATTAGAAAATATTTTTTCAAGACCTAATATTGTTTTTTCACATACTTCAATACCAAATCTATACCTGTAACGCCATCTATTGAACTTTAATAGAACAATATATTTTTTCTATGGGATGAGACCCCGTGCTATGATAGACCTTTGTTTGACCACCATCTCACGTGTTGGTAAGTGACGATATCTTTCTGATCAGCGTCTTCATTATGATCGATATCGTCTACATAATGAAACTGGTTATAGTCCATCCAGCGAAGACCATAAAAGTCCCGATAGAGGAAATAATCCGTGTAAAAGCATAATTTTGCCATAGCTGCTGGGAATGGTGTTTTAAACAACATACTGAAAGTACTGATTTGGGGTGGGGGCTTTCGGGTGGAGCTATCTTGTAAAGGTCACTTTTTTTAGTTTTTCACAAATATCACGTAAACGGTTGCCCATAGCAAAAAAAAACTTCTACTTTAGTAATTTACATAAAATTTTCTATAATAGAGATTCTATACGCTTTTTCGCTAGAATCAATATTTAATGAGATATGGAGGGAAGATAAAAAAAACTTACATTTGTTTAGTGTAACACGCTATTCATAATTATCTAATAAATCTAAAATATCATTATTACGATCATCATGGTCGACGGTGTTTTCGATGGGGGCATGAGCCGGAGCATACACCGCAGACACTAGAGCAGGAAATTCCTGCTTTCCAGCAGCCGCATTGCGCTCCACACCCGGTGGTGCATCGGCAAAATATGGTGTTGAGAATGGAGTCAGATGCGACTGGGTCGTTGGTTGTCCGGCTTTAGGATGCCATCGCCTCCTCTGGCCCATCCCCATTGGGTTTGTGGTAGGGGGTTGCTTAGCCATTGTTGTATTTGTAAAAAAGTTATAAAAGCAACGTAAGTATATTTAGCGCAAATAGATATTTGTATTTATAACAAGACAGTATTCTACAACTTGTGTGATACACCTGTAAATATACCTACTCTGAACGAGTGCTGCTTCGAAGCTCCTCTGGTAGGAGGAAGAGTGGCCAGATCTGATTTCGGCTTCATCGATGCTCTCAAAAAAGCTAAATAACGGTATTTATTGAGGTTTGGTTCCTGGGCAGGCGCTTGGTAAATCGCCAGAAACAGCTTCTCGCCGGCCTGTTCAATACTCTCAGGTGATGTTGAGGGCTCACTGAAAATGTCTGTAATTTTTTGGATCAGGTCTGGTTTAGCTGATTTCTATCTCTATCTATTCAGATAACACCCACTTCTGGGTAATGGCTTCTTCTCTAGAACGCCACTCCTGGCGATTTTGTGCCAGCCGGATCCACTGCTCTCCTACTGCCTGCACAATATTGTCTAACCATCGGGCAGGTGGTCTGCCTCAAGGCCGCCGCATATCTCTCGGCCTCCATTCGGTGACTGCTATTCGGGGTTAGGTGGTTTAGAAAATAATTATCCCCATAACTATCCCTTCTTTATCTAGTTCAGTTTATTCATTTCTTTGCGACGTTCCAAAGAATCTCAACATACTTCGTATTATATCACACAGAGTAGGTATATTCCGGCACACTATCCTGATTTATAGGCGTCTTTTGATCACAAAAACGTACATGCCATCTTAGTTTCAGAATCCTGGTTTAAGCCATGCCTTCAATCCACTTCACATTCTCTTCCTGGTTTTAAACTCATTCGAAACGACCGCGCTGGTGTGATTAGTGGGGGTGTCGCCATATATCTCCGTGCGCACATTCCTTTCTCCATAATCAGTAGAGTAGACTGGGGACGATTAAAACAGGTCATGATTACAACATTGCGTTTATTTCAAAAATCATAATACCTAGACACGTGACGTAGCAGGCGCAAGTCCGCCGAACATGTACGAATTAACCGCCAGTAGCGCTCGGCCCTGCGAGCGACAAGGACGTTCACAGAGAGGCGTTTGCATTATCGCGCCCACAAAGTAAGTTACTTGAGCTTTTTATTTCTTCTATAACATTTTTTGTCGTTATGTTTTAGTAGAAATTATGGTTTTACTGTATTAATTAGTTATCTAAGAGTATTTATATAATGCTTGATTGGTCAAAGGCACCAATCAGGTGCTGGGCCGATTTAAAATATATATTTTTGAGTTCGAAGTAAGTAATGTCGTATGGGGACAATTGAAACAATTTTCTGGGGACGTATGAAACGTTTCAATCGTCCCGGTGATTCAACCATCCCCAGTAGGTACCTAGTGAGGACTACCCATGGTCGACCGTGGTTCACTCAGTTGAACAATTGAATAGTTGTGGAACTATTAGTAGTACTAAGTGCAGCTGTGGTCGACTGTATGTAAGTATTCAAGTCGAAATATCAGTAGTTGAACACAGCAGTTGTACCATGGGTCATGTTATGATTGAAACAATTACGTTTGTATGAGAATGAATATCTGTGTGTATCTTTTTCTGTTTTGTTTCAACTCAAATTACAAAATCTATGTTAATGATGAGTTTATATTAGAACACTCAAAGTTACATAGTGAAGAAAATATTTAAGGTTGTATAGGCTAAATAGACTTACGTTTATAATTCCTTAAATATGTATGTTACGTGTATCAAGTTTTAACAATCTTATAAAATACTGTATTTCTAACCAATAAGATTCCTACTAATAAAATAACTATTATAATTCTAAATTTATAAACGTGTTTCAATTATCACCTCATGGTGTTTCAATTGACCTCACTATGGGGTCGATTGAACCATTTTTTTTTCTTCTTTATATGGTTATTGTAGCTTCATTGATAATGCTAGAGCCACCGAATACACTTTGTTTCAGAGCTAGATATATATTCCTTGAAGTAGCATTAAAATATTGTCTCTAAATACAATAGAAACTCCGCGACATGCAATCATAGTAAAATTGTTTCAACCGTACCCAGTCTACCCTATGCCGACACAGCCACCGCCATCCAATGTGGGTGAACATCTTTTTGTAGAAATTAGTCTTTATCATGTTAAAGTTCTGCTAGGAGTGTATTACTGTCCATCCTCTGCCATTAATTTCTTTCTATCTTTCGAAACACTCCTTGAAGATCTAGTTGCTGCCTATGATCACACCATTGTACTGGGTGATTTTAATACGTGTTTTCTTAAGAAATACTCTCGTTCAGCCTCACTTGAATCTCTTCTTAGGGCAAGCAATCTATCCATTCTTCCCTTGAATTATTGTATCTTCTCCTACTTATGTTGCCAGGCATGGTCAATGTGCAGCGGGAGCTTTTTCTTACCATGACTTATTATTTCTTTCTTATAAAATTTGCCCTCCTAAAGATAAACCTAAAATAATTCTGCAGCGGAATTTTACATACATACATACATAGACACACGCCTTTTTCCCCGAAGGGGTAGGCAGAGCCACAATAGGCCTCTTTTCACAGTGGGTTGCACCATCGTGGAATATAGACGTGACAAGTGGTGAACTCATCGCCGCCATTGCTTCCCACGACTGACTCAGCTAACGCTTTCTTCCAGTAATAACACATTCCATAATATGCTACCAGCCAGGACAAATCTTATACCAACGAATCTTATCAACAAGTCCGGGTAATCCCTTAGTCGGCTTTTACGACATCCACGGGAGGAGTCGGAGGGGTTTATTCTAAGGCCGGACACACCACAAATTTTGGTGGCATAAATGTGGAAGAACTATGTCATGACGCAGATGCTATAGACTGGTCTCGGCTTATCAATGATACTTCAGTTGATAACAAGGTGGAACATTTTAATAACATTATACTTAACTGAACTTTAAGATAAACATGCACCAATAAGAAAGATCAAGTTAAAACATTTACCAGCACCCTGGATAACGCCTGAACTGAGATCTGTCATGCATCAGAAGAAGGCGAAACTCAGGAATAGGTACTCTGACTACAACAAAGAGAGATACATAGATCGTCGAAATCGCTGCAATATAGCGTGTCGAGACGCGCAACGCCGTTAAATCCATAATTCTGTAGATGATTCCAATCCTGCTAAGGTTTGGAAATTTCTCAGGTCATTAGGAATTGGAAAATCAAGACAGCCAGATAAAATCCCTCAGCATTTTGATCTTAATTCGTTAATTCAACACTTTACCTCTTCTTCCAATATTGATGCATATATGAAATCACAAACTTTAAATCATCTCTCTTCTATTCCAATTCCTGACTATCTATCTTTCGATTTTAATAATTGTGATGTTAAGAAGAGCATTGCATCTATTTCGTCTAAAGCTATTGGATGCGATAGTATTAGTTGGAATATGATTGTTCCCATCCTTGACCAAATAGTCCCAATAATCTGCCACATCCTTAATTCCTCCTTCTCCAACGGGGTATTCCCTTTATTCTGGAAAGAAGCGCAGGTTACTCCTCTCCCAAAAAAATCCGTCCGATCTCCATTCTCCCTTTCTTATCCAAAGTCCTTGAACGCCTTGTCCATGCAGCAGCTTAGCATCTTTCTTTCCAGAAACAATCTCTTGAATCCCTTCCAATCCGGTTTTCGCCCTGGCCATAGTACTGTATCAGCGTTGGTTAAGATAACTGATGACATTCGTGATGGAATGGACAATGGGCACGTATCTTTACTGACATTATTAGATTTCAGCAACGCTTTTAATAATGTTGATTTCGAAATCCTTCTAGGTATCCTACGCTCTCGTAACATATCTCCAACGGTGATTGATTGGTTTCATAGTTACCTGGACGGGCGTCGGCAGCGTATACGCATTGATGATACTTACTCATCGTGGTGCAGTATGTCTGCTGGCGTGCTTCAGGGCGGCGTTTTATCACCTCTTCTTTTCGCAATTTTCTTAAATACAATTTCCCAGCAACTTAGTTCATCATATCACCTCTATGCAGACGATCTCCAAATTTACACACAGACCTCCGTAGATCAGCTGCCTGAAGCTATAAGTGGACTAAATTGTGATCTGGATCGTATTTTAGATTGGAGCAAAGCTTACGGTCTTAGTGTCAATCCGCTCAAAACACAAGTCATCATTGTTGGGGGCTCGCGAATGTTATCCAAGATAGATTGGTTTCGCCTGCCACAAGTATTGTTTGATGGCACCTACATAGAACAGAGTGACACGGTGAAAAATTTAGGCACGGGGTCTCATCCCATAGAAAAAATATATTGTTCTATTAAAGTTCAATAGATGGCGTTACAGGTATAGATTTGGTATTGAAGTATGTGAAAAAACAATATTAGGTCTTGAAAAAATATTTTCTAATATCAAAAAATACCCACAACACGGGAAAATTAAATAAATGTATCTACAATCAAGTTTAATAATTTTTACAAACATTTAATTTTGTCTTTTTTCTGATGGTAATAATTTGAACTAAATTGATGATGACACCAGTTTGTTTGTAGTACCACAGGTAGAACTAACTTGGTAGATGGCGTTATTTTAAAAAGAAACAGGTGACACGCCTATGACGTCATGCCCGAAATGAAAGAGAAAACTAGTATTTCCTTTTCATTCTAAAATTTTCAAATAAAATGTCAGACATCATTTGATATCATTGTGTCCAAAGACGAATATATATATATAAAAGACAATGTCCTGAATGACTGACTGACCAAGTGCCAACGCACAGCCTAAACCGCGTAGAGACTTGAAATTTGGAGGGTGTGTTTGTCTTGATGCGAAGGGTTGTAACTAAGAAAGGAATTTTGAAAATTCATAAGCTAAATGATTCTAACGTAATACAAAAATGCTCTGTATTTCGGAAAGCGTTAGCAGTAGATAGTTACTTGTAATTTCCGCTTCGGCCGTCAAAGAAACCGGCGTTTCGTAACTGGTTCATAGGTACTGTCCTCAAATAAAAATAACAAACATAACAATTTGCAGTATACGAAAAATGCCACGGGAACGAAATATGGCAGTGTATTTTTTTCTTTGTAAAAAAATACACTGCCATATTTTAGCGTATTTCGACGTAAAATATAGTTTCACGGTATAGGTAGTTGTTGGGATTAAAATATTTTCAGGAGTGGGACTCCTAAATTGAAATACTTGAATGTTCGTTCGTTTCAAAGGTCGTGTCACGGTGTGGTTGTTAATGTTAAAGTTGTTTTCTGCACGCCGGGAAAGTATTCTGACTACGCGCGGACGAAGTCACGAGCGGGTCATCTGTTGAGTTTGAAAAATCATAATAGTCATACAGGGTGATTGGAACATGGGTGCAAAGCTGTAAGGGGAAGGTTGTCTAGACCATTTAGAACTATTTCAGCCATAATAGTTATAAGACGAAGTCCGACTATTTCTTTTTTACTGTTTTTTTTTCGTAATACCCAGAAATTTTCAGTTAATTGCTAATAATTGCCAGTTTTATTAATTAATGTTTTCTTTTATTTTATTTTGTAATTTAAGTAATGTGTAAGCAATCTAAGAATACACGGTCTAAGCATCGGTGTCAACAGATATTTTCAGTACAGACACTTTAGTTCACAAAAAAAATAAAGAATTTAAAGAATCAGGTTTTTGGAAACTTATTTAAAAAAACAAATGGTGCTTTTTTGATCAAACTTTTTTGAATAGGTACTTTTTTATTTATACTAATGACGGAACAAGCAGATGGCCCACCTGATGTTAAGCGGTACCCTCTGCCTATGAACAGTGCATTACCTCATAAGGCACGTCCACCTAGGACGCGCCCTATGTGGCATTGCACTGCGTCGCCATGAAAAGAAATAATTAATTCAGCGTTTGAAACGATGAAGCTGGAGATGATGTTGAAAGTACCTACAACCAAAGTGAGACGACGGGCCCTTGCTTGTGTTGTTGGGAATCGTGGCAATCATTTTGAGCACCAATAAATTAATAAATTGAATTAAAATGTTGTTTTATAAAAATGACTAAAATTTTAAATTTTCTCCCTCTATCTGGTTTTTAGGTCCCAATTTTATTAATTTGTAATATATCCGCGTAAATGATACCTCAAATAAAAGAGTATGAATACCAAGCATGTATTCAAAAAGGTTTGGACAAAAAAGCACCATCCGTTTTTTTTACTAGGTAAGTGTCAAAAACCTGATTCTCTAATCTTTGTTTTTTTTTTAGCTGATAGTCGCTGCATGATGCCGAGTTCTTGGAGTATGGACTGATTGGTACGAAACTCAGTCCACGAAACCCCAAGCATTCTTCTCCAGCACCTATTCTCAAGAGCATCTATGCTCTTTTTCTCGCTCTCCCTAAGAGTCCATGTTTCTGCAGCATAGAGGAATATGGGAAACACCAACGCTCTAACGAGACGGATCTCAGTAGATTTCGTTATGCTACGATTTTTTCATATCTTCCTCAGCTTATCCATGGCGGACCTAGAAATCGCCATACGCCGCTTGATTTCGTCAACGCATCCACCATTGTTTGTGATCAAAAATCCGAGGTAAATGTATGATTTGAACCACATCACAGTTTGCGATTTGCTTGACTTCCGGCAAGTTGTTATTGATACGGTCAACAATCATCACTTGTGCTGTGGTGTGTCCGGCCTAAGAATAGACCCTTCCGTCTCCTCCCGTGGATGTCGTAAAAGCCGACTAAGGGATTACCCGGACTTGCTGATAAGATTCGTTGGTATAAGATTTGTCCTGGCTGCTAGCTTATTATGGAATGTGTTATTACTGGAAAAAAGCGTTAGCCGAGTCAGTCGTGGGAAGCAATGGCGGCGATGAGCTCACCACTTGTCACGTCTATATTCCACGATGGTGCAACTGAGATGTCAGAGAGTACTGAAACGACCATGTAGTTCCGTAGCTAGTTTATTACTGACGGGAGGAGGCTCGGTACATACAATATACATATCATCTCTCCAACCTTATTAAGGAAACCTGTAACAATGGAGGAAGGTAATACATTTCAAACTTACAATAATACTTACTTAAAATACTTTTTATAATCAACTGGTTTTTTAACCCCCTTAGAGCGCTCGTACGGACTGGAGTTTTGACTGATTGGATACACATTTGGATCAGCGCTCTGATCAGTCGGTCGAGCCTCGTCTTCCATCTCCTCACATGCCTCCGTCCACTCCTCAGTATCCGCATCCCTTTGTTCCACTACGATTACGCTATCAGGTTTATTAGCTAAACTATTCCCATCACTATCGACCGCGCTTGCGTCCCGTCTCTCTCTCTCCTCCACCGCGGTAGCCGAAGGTGACGGTGAAGGACAAGCCTGAGACGGCGTCGCGGGGGACTGCCCAATAGGCTGCACTGCGGAGGGCGGATGCTGTGGCGGGGACGGCGGCGACGGTGGTGGCGCGCTCGGCGCCGGCGGCAGTGACGAGCTGCCGACACCGGACGTTTCACCGTTATCATTTTCAATATCATTTGCAGCACTATTGACACTTTTGTTAGTAAACTTTCTCATCTGATCAACGTGTCTGTCACAATTAGTATGGTAATCCTTAAAATGAATTTCAAACATTCTAGTGCCTATTATCTTTCTTACAATTCCTACACTCCAAATACTTTTCCTTGCAATAAACCACTTAGCCCATACAGTTTCACCTACTTCAAAACATCTGTTACGTTTTAGTGGCACTGGTTCGTTGTGGTTATCGATAGTTTTATTTTGTGGTAAAACTAAGTCCAACCTACACCTCAAATTGCGACCTAACATTAGCATAGCCGGCGTGGAACCAGTAGCACAGTGAACTGTGTTTCTAAAATTAAACAGAAAACCCTGTAACTTTTCAAGTATATCTTTTTGACAAACACCTTCTGCATACATACATTTAATCATTTTTTTACAAGTTTTTACAGAGTTCTCTGCTTGGCCGTTACTTATAGGGTGGTATATCGGCGAAGTTTTGTGAGCAATAGCATTGGCTCGACAAAATGTATGAAATTCTGCCGAGCTAATTTTTACATCATTATCTGATACAATGACATTAGGCACACCAAACCTAGAAAACATTTCTTTTAGTTTTTGAATCAGAGCATTTGTAGAAGTGCCACGGTCCATGTGAATACATTCCAGCCATTTGGAAAACGCATCTACTACTATCAAGTACACTGTCTGTCCTATAGACATGTAGTCTATGTGGATGCGGTGCCACGGGGCGGGGGGGCACGGCCAGGGCGCGGGGGGAACGCTCGGCGGCGCACTGCGCACGGCGGCGCACGCGGCGCACGCGCCCACCCGCCGCTCGATGTCGCCGTCTATACCGGGCCACCACATTCTACTGCGAGCTGCGCCTTTTGTTTTCACGATGCCAAAATGAGCTGAATGCAATTCGTCTAACATTCTGTCTCTGTATACAGTCGGAATCACTATCCTATGGCCGCGGAACAAACAGCCATCTATGACTTCTAAATATTTTTTGCATTGGTAATACGGTGCTATCGATTTGCAACTTATTTTCCTAGGCCAACCATTATTCATGTATTTGATTACCGTTTTCAACACATTGTTGGCGGCGATCGTACGTTTAATATCTTCAAATAAAACTGGTTCTAAGCTTGCCTCTAAGAAAAGAAAATACCTAGAACTTTCCTCCTCCTGCTTATCACAATCACTGAGCGCGACCGATAAGGGTGAACGTGAAAAATAATCCGCAACTTCATTATTTTTGCCATCTATGTACTTTGCCGTATAGTTGTATGCGGATAAAATTATTGCATATCTTTGAAGCCTTAAGGCGGCCGTTACAGATACACCCTTACCCTTGCCGAAAATTGAAAGCAAAGGCCGGTGGTCAGTTTTCAAGATAAAAGGTTCCTGACGACCATACAAGTATTGGTGGAAATGTTTAACTCCGAAAATAATAGCCGTCGCTTCTTTTTGAATTTGGCTATAGTTTTTCTCACTTGCCGATAATGAACGAGAGGCAAACGCTATCGGACGCTCGCGTCCGTCGCCGTCTCGGTGCGCCAGCACGGCGCCGAGCCCGCATGGCCCCGCGTCTACTGTCAGCACCAGTGGTGCGGCCGGGTCGAAATGCGCCAGCACCCGCTCGCTGGCCAGCGCGCGCTTCACGCTGTCGAACGCCGCCTGCTGGCGCTCGCGCCACTGCCACTCTGCACCCGCGCGTAGCAGTTCGTGTAGTGGATTCAGTAGTGCCGATGCACTAGGAATAAAGTTCCTGTAATAATTCACTACACCTAGGAACCTTTTAACCCCTAATACGTCATTTGGTGCAGGTGCGCCGAGGATCGCCTCAACCTTGGTCGGACATGTCTTTAATCCGCTCTTATCAATTACGTAACCTAAATAGGTAACGCTCTCTTCAAAAAAAAACACACTTTTCTTTTTGCAAGCGCAGTCCTGCATCTTGCAATCTACATAAAACTTCCCGTAATCTTGACAAATGTATTTCTTTTGTAGGCCCCGTTATGCAAATATCATCAAGCCACACACTGACTCCCTCTAATCCTGCTAACAAGGTTTCCATAGCCTTTTGAAAAATGGCTGGTGCACATGCTAAACCGTACACTAAACGTGTATAAGAAAATAAGCCTTTATGTGTATTTATGGTCGTGAGCTTTTGAGACGATTTCGCTAATTTAAACTGATTGTAAGCATTACTCAAGTCTATTTTTGAATATTTTTCTCCTCCCCCTATCTTGGAAAATACCTCCTCTATTCTTGGCAAGGGGTACTTATCAATCTCTAATTCTTTATTCAAGGTACATGAAAAATCACCCGCAATCTTTAACTTTCCATCATCCTTTAGAACTGGAACTATGGGCGTGGCATATTCCGAATAATTAACCGGTTTTAGAATACCTAAACTGACTAGCCTGTCAAGTTCTTTACTAACCTTTTCCTTGAGAGCGAAAGGTACTGTACGCGGCTTAAAAAACTTCGGTGTTGCATTTTATTTCAATTGTAATTCGACTTCGAACTTAGAAAAACATCCTAACTCATCCTTCCAAACGTCTGGATACTGTTTCAATAGCCGTTGCACCTCTTCAATACTCTTATTTATACAAGTTATTTTGTTATTTGTTGCTGCAAAATATATTCTAAACTTTGTCATGAAATCACGGCCCAGCAGAGGTGGTCCACCGTTTTGTAAAACATATATTTTAATATTTTCACATAATTCAGAATACGTCACTTTAGCTACAAAATATCCAAGGGGCGTGATTTTATGACCATTGTAAAGACACATTTTTAAATCACTTTTAAGCAAACTTTGATCAGCAAAACTTTGTAAATATAATTTTTCCGAGATGACCGTGCTTCCTGACCCAGTATCTAACTCCATACACGTATCTACACTGTTCACTCTAACAGTAATTTGAATAGGATTAAAGTCAACATACCTCAAATTATACAGTTTACACTCCTTGCAACCACCTTCTTGAGATGTATCCGCCTCCTCCGTGCCGATGTTATGTAAATTAGACTTTCTAGCCGTACATAACTTTTTGAGATGGCCTTTTTGCCCACAAACTAGACACTTGTAGTTCTTAAATCTACACCTAGCTGCATTGTGGTTTTTTAAACCACACACTTTACAACGTGAATGCTCGCCGTCGCCGTCGTCCGTTTTGTGCGCCGCAGAATTGGCCGCGCACGCTCCGGCGGCGGCCTGGCCCGCTCCTGCGGCGGCCTGGCCGGCAGCGCTGCGCGCGACGCCACCTGCGCCCGCCCGCACGTAGAACACTGGCTCCTCCTTCACGACGACCGCGCCAGCTCCACCAGCGCGTGCCTGTCGCGCACATGATGCCTTCTGTGCCACCTCCAAGGCCTCCGCAAGCGTCAGGGTCTTGGAGTCGCGTTCAAAAAGTTTATCACGCTCATGTCCTGTTCCGAAGCCTAGCACGAAACGATCACGCAGAAGCGTGTCCAGCTCCGTGCCAAATTCGCAGTACACGGCTAGCCCTCGCAGCCGTGCCGCCCATTCCTCGATGGTTTCACCGTCGGATTTTATCGCTTCATAGAACTTCGCCCTATCGGCGAATGTCGACCTTTTTGGCGTGAAATGTCCATTGAGTACCTTAACTAGCTCACTGTAGGTTCTCTCTTCGAGCTTGTCTGGATGCACGAGGTTCCGAACCAGACGGTAGGATTCATCCGAAAGATGCGTTAATAACACTGCACTTTGATTTGATATCGAAATGGTGTTTAACTTTATAAACTGCGTTAGTTTTCCATAAAAAACTTCCCATTCGTGGATTTTATAATCGAAAACACTTAAATTCCCGAGAAAATTCGCCATTTTCACAAAATACGCAGGTACATCCCGGCCTCGTCGTCAATGAGATGTCAGAGAGTACTGAAACGACCATGTAGTTCCGTAGCTAGTTTATACAGTGAAAAGAGGCTGTGAAAAGAGGCCCATTGAGGCTCTGCCTACCCCCCTTCGGGGAAAAAGGCGTGTGTCTATGTATGTATGTATGTTGACTTCCAGCAAGTTGTTATTGATACGGTCAACAATCATCACTTTCGTTTTGCTGCGGTCGATCTTCAGTCCAAACTCGAGGCTGATGTTTTATATCTTGAAAAGACTGGTTTTCCCTTACAGCTTTGCACTCATCTTCCAATCATCCTGTGTACGTGCCTAAGTTTTTTTTCACAAACGCCATCTATTGAGTGTGTGCGCGTTTTACGCGGTAATTACAGTTGCAGGAGCTAGGTGGCTCTAGCTATCATTTCCCTGCTAGCTGCATCTAGCGCCCAGGTAAGGCAACCAAAATAGCCCGCAGAATAGCCCGAGTTATGGCGGTCACGTTTTGTTGTATGGCATGAGGTATCTGTACTAGTATAGTATTCTTTTATCTGTGATCATAGTAAAAAAAAAAAAAAATATGTACTAGGTAGGTACTTACCTAAATTCTTAATAAGTACTATTTAATATGCGTATAATTGTCATACTTTTTACTAGTAACTTAGTAAAAAACCAGTCCAGTTACATCAATTTAGGATTCTTCCTACTAGGACTCCGCCCACAAAAACAATTGTAGGTTCATTGTTTATGACTCGATTGTAATAATTTAAGGTTTATTTTAAAGCTGATAACAGTAGCAATACATTTTATGATAAGCTAAATTTCCACAATCCTAACGGTTACCGAGCTATTTATATATTTTTTTTTTTTTTTCAAATTGTTGTTTATTTTAAATTATTTAATTTGATATAAGCTGTACATGAACGCATGTATGAAATCAAATAATGTGCATTTCATGGTCTTTCATTCGACACCTTATTTAAGTAAATCGGTTCAGTAGTTATCTAGAAATACCACTTATTAGAATGGGCCGGCCGCCATCTTTGCTACGTCACAGCTCCCCTCCCCACACCCCTAGGAAGTGACTACCGCACTTTTTATATTCAGGGTAACATACCAAACAAGTAAATACCAGTAGTCTGCATGGCGGAGCTGAGTCCCACGAAAATCATTATTTGACTTTTTTACAAATGGGGCTTGTACTAGTTAATCCACACGCAAAATTAAATCTGTTTGTAATAGAAATATGAGAAAATTCTCAAAATGTTTATATTTTCTAAAATAAGTATTATAATTTTTTGGGAAAATATTCATAATAAGTATGTTGAATATTTAAAAAAAAACTATTAAATTACAATTATTAAATTGAACTTAGTAACAAAAATACAGTCTTATTCTACTTAATAAGCTCTAAAATTATTCTCCACATGCTAGGGTACGACAGATTTATTTTTCCCTCCCCACTTTAACTTGTACGGGAGCCATCCTACTTCAAAATAATTTAAGGTTATTATTTTTGGGTTTGGGTCAGTAAGATACATAAATAGTACAAATATGAATACTACTATGGTTTAGCCGCTATAGACACGTGTGATAGAGAGACGGACAGACGGATTAGCGAGGGCAATAGGGCTTCGTTTGGCCCCTTTGGGTACGGGACCCTTAAACTTAAACAAGCAACAGATCAAAGGTGTGCGATTTTGATCTTTTTAATAAACATTTAAATTATGGTGTTCTTTACAGCAGTCTGCTACGTAGAATAATTGGAAAAGGTAATATGTGCTCGCGACAAGCTAAGGGGATTCCTTTGAAAACTGACGAACGTTTTCATTCCGCCACTGTAACTAAGTTTTTTTATTGTTGACTGACTGTGTGACTCGACACAGAGCACCCCGACAAGAGTAGGTTAGGTCCGAAAAGAGTGGCAGACCTAAGAAGGAGCACCCCGACTCCACGTGGTATTGTGCGTCACGCCCCTAGAGTGTATATAAAAAGCGGAGCCAGTAGCTCGCGTGGGAGGTCTTGAGAAGAGCAAGTCCGCGAGGCCGAGCGAAGCAAAGGTCGAGTGGGTGAAGTGACACTCAGGAGCGACCTCGCGAGAGTACTGGCGGGAGTACATACCGGAGTCAGACATTTGAAAAAAAACATTTATTATTTTTCTTTAAAACTATAAGTTTCCTGGACAAGGGGGCGAGGGTGGAATATCCTGCACACTGCAAGTGCCCTCCCTGCAAGTAGGCGATGACTCCTGTAACATCCGACACTTTAAATTTTTCTTACTTAACCTCAATATTTTCTTTATTTTTATTCTCTAAAACTATATGTTACATTTTTATGGGATTGGTACCAGGGGCGAAGGGGTGCCGCTCCCCTTCGTCCCCCAACCCTCCTACTCCTGCCAAACGATTCTAAATTTTTACCGGCAATCATTAATCCGATCTGGACCTAAGGGATACGAGTAGAAGTGTCGTATTAAAGCACTTTTCAGATCGAATGCCTTATTACATCTGTTGCAGATGTACTGCTTTTTTCTCGTGTGAATATGCATGTGTCGAGTCAAATCACTGTTTCGATTGAATTCCTTGTTACATATGTTGCAGACGTAAGGCTTTTCTCCTGTGTGAATACGCATGTGTCGTATCAAATTACCGTTACAGTAAAATTTCTTGTTACATATGTTGCAGACGTAAAGATTTTCTCCGGTGTGAATACGCATGTGTAGTGTTAAACTATCATTCCAACTAAATTCCTTGTTACATATGTTGCAGACGTAAGGCTTTTCTCCGGTGTGAATACGCATATGTTGTGTCAAATTACTTTTATCAGTAAATTTCTTGTTACATATATTGCAGATGTAAGGCTTTTCTCCAGTGTGAATACGCATGTGTCGTGACAAACATTTTTTAAGACTAAATGCCTTATTACATATATTGCAGACGTAAGGCTTTTCTCCAGTGTGCATACGCATGTGTTCTGTCAAATTACCTTTATGAGTAAATTTCTTGTTACATATATTGCAGATGTAAGGCTTTTCTCCAGTGTGAATACGCATGTGTTGTGACAAACCATTTTTAAGACTAAATGCCTTATTACATCTGTTGCAGATGTAAGGCTTTACTCCAGTGTGAATACGCATGTGTCGTGTCAAACCAGTTTTAAGATTAAATGCCTTATCACATATGTTGCAGGCGTAGGGCTTTTCTGCAGGGTGAATACGCATGTGTCGTGTCAAATTACGCTTTTGATAGAATGCCTTATCACATCTGTTGCAGGTGTAAGGCTTATCTACAGTGTGAGTTTTTCGATGTCTCACCAGATTGTATTTATCGGCATAGCTCTTGCTGCACACATCACAATAGAAATACAAAACCATGTTGTTACTCTCACCATCCCCTTTGATTGACTCCTCCATTATATTTAAACTATCACTAATTTCAAAATCAGCTACAACTGCACTCTCTTCAATTTCAACCATTTCTTCATGTTTCTCAACTACTTGTTCTTCAGTCGTTGTTTCTTCTTTCACAGCTACTTGTTCTTCAGTCGTTGTTTCTTCTTTCACAGCTACTTGTTCTTCAGCCGTTGTCTCTTCTTTCACAGCTACTTGTTCTTTCTGAACAGTTACAAGGGTTCTTCCAGTGTGTGTGTTAAAATCTATAGACATACACTGTGTAGGTGTCGCTTGCAAATTTTTTATTTTGGCCGTCTTTAGCATATTGAAGTTTGTGTGCGCCACCTGAAACTAAAAAGTACTTATGAATCAACTGCTTATAACCTCGCTAAATTGTCTGTGAACGCGTAGTCCGACAGCATAGTCCGTTCGATCGGATGAGGTGTTTTTTTTTTCATGTTGATCCTATTCATCGGAAAGCGAGGAATAACTAATTCTCATAGTCCGACTCATCGGACTTAAAGGAAATACGGGTATTCATGGTTCGACTCATCGGGCAAAAAGAAATCACGAATTCTCATAGTCCGACTCATTGCACTATGAGGAAATACGGGTTTTCATGGTTCAACTTATCGAAAGAGGAGTAAAATGTGAAAATTCTAAGTCCAACTGAGACAGTTAACTTTCCAACACTATTCATATATCTATACATCAATAAAAAACCTAAACAAAGAACACACAAAGGCATTTTAAAAAAAAAAACTTTTCCATAAATACTTAAAATAAATTTCAACTTTTTTGAATGCAGAACTTATTATTTTCAAAATTATGCCCATAATTACAAACATCACTTTTCGATAACTTTCACGGTATCGCCATCGGGTTAATTTACAGGCTATGAAATAAAATAAAATAAAAATAATAAAGTAACAATAAGGTGTAAAGGGTTTCAAACAACGTCTTTCGGAACCCAAGCCAACCTCACCGGCTCGTGGTGCACCCTGCCGAACAACAGACGAGGCTCTGGCGCCCCACCCACCAACCCGCACTGGACCAGCGTGGTGGGTTAGGCCCAAACCCCCCCAAAAATTGATAGACACAAACAACCAAGGCCCCAAGTTTGTTTATTCTGTGCCCAAGTGCCCGGCGACCCCAGCGGTTGTGCTGACGTTGACGGGCGCCATGCCAACCCTGGAGTCAGGGGTGCGAAGAATCTCCGGGTGAGATCCTACCGTCAAACGACCAAAGATAACGTTATAATGGACACCGAAACGCTAAATGTTCTAACCTACAATGTGAACACACTCATGAGCGACGAACGCTTAATAAAACTGGAAAATGCTAATGATTCGGGAAACTGTGATATCGTTGGCCTAGCAGAAGTAAGAAGACTGGGAGAAAGTACAGAGGAGCGAGATGTTAATGTGTTTTTCAACTTCGGAGAAACCAAGGGACACCGTGGTGTGGGATTCCTGGTAGCTAAGAAGTGGAAAGATAATAATATCAACTTTGTAGGATATTCCGAAAGAATTGCTGTGCTGTGTGTTGCAGGTAACATCAAAAACCACCCTCACGGTCATACAGGACAGGTCTATGACACACATCTGCATACCCTGATGAGGAAGTGGAAAGTTTATATGATCTACTAAACACAGCCTGCGAAGAAAACCGAGGTACTTGGAACATAGTCCTCGGTGATTTCAACGCGAAACTTGGGACTAGGCAGGCTAATGACAGCTACCCCATACACGGCCAATTCGGATTAGGGGACCGCAATGTCCGAGGTACAAATTAATTCATTTCGCATTTGGACAAAATTTGTGTATTGGAAACAGCTTTTTCGCCAAAAAACCACAGCGGCGGTGGACTTGGGTGGTAGTGGTACCAAATAGGACGTATAGAAACGAGACAGATTTTGTGCTATCTTCAGACAGATCCATAGTTAAAGACGTAAGTGCCATCAACAAGATCAACTATAGCTCAGACCATAGAATGGTTCGTGCAAAATTAAATTAAATTTTAAAATCCATAGACTGTAACACTTCCAAAGTGAAATTACAAAGCATTCCAAACACACACTAGTTAAAGTGAATGCTCACCCTTGAGGCGCGAAATTCAATTTTTTTGGTGTTTTTTGTCCATTACAGCTTATCAACACTTCTTCTGATAGCGAAATTTGAGTTCGCGAGAACTAGGAGACTTAACACACATGTTTTAATTGATGCTATCTCATGAATATAATTGACGACCTCTGTGGCGCGGGGGGCGAAGGTTGGCCTGCGACGCAGGAGGTTGCGGGTTCGACTCCCGCCTCGGAACAAATATTTGTGCGATCGCAGATATTTGTTCAGCGTGTTCTGGGTATTTTCTATGTATAATAAAAAATATCTATATATGTAATATATTGTATTAAGTATATCAGTTATCTAGTACCCATAACACAAGCTCTGCTTAGCTTGGGCCTAGATAATGTTGTGTGACTGTCCAGCATTATTTATTTATTTATTATTTATCATCAGTTTAGCTATGATGTGATAACACATTTTTACGGTGTTTTTTTTTGTTTAGGTGTATCGTAGCTAAGCTGATGATATTTATGAGATACTATCAATTAAAACATGTGTGTTAAGTCTCCTAGTTCTCGCGAACTCAACTTTCGCTATCAGATGAGCTGTAATGGGCAAAAAACACCACAAAATTTGAATTTCGCGCCGCAAGCGTGATCATCCACCTTAAGAACTCCGATCAATTCAATCTAGAGCTCACCAACCGATTTTCTAGCCTCAGTATAAATGATATTGAAGATGTCGATGAACAATACAAAGCCATACAATAGAAAATAGCAGCAAGACTATAAGGTGTCTAGAAAAAATAAAACGAAACTGTCGACTCAAACTAAATCACTAATAAATAGCAAACAGAGCAGAGGGGCAAGTCCGAGTTTACACACACCATCGTAACGATGATCGTAACGGCGAGTGTACGTGTATTGCGTAGTAACTAGCCATTAATCTGTGACGTTTTTGGCACAGATTAATAGCTAGTTATTATGTTATACACGTACGATCGTGTTACGTTCACCGTTACGATGGTGTTTTCAAAACTCAGACTCAACCCTCTGATCTGGACATATCCACTACTGAGTTCAGAAGTGTCGACAGAGCAGTAAAACGAAGCATAAGACGAGACATTAGATCATTTAACCTTCATTTAGTTCAAACAGCCATAGAAAAACACACTTCTCTCAGAACTGCCAAACAGGGAATAACAAGAGGTAAGCAATGGATAAATGGTCTCCAAGATCAACATGGCAAAAAGCAAAATAGCCGCGATAAAGTAATTGAAATTTGCACAGATTTTTACAAAACCTTATATTCAGATGCGTCCAAAGATAATCAAGTAGTAGAATACAGCTGTCCTAATACAATTCCATTCTTCACAGGGAAAGAAGTTCACGACGTGCTAAAAGCAATTAAATACGAAAGGAGTTCAGGAGAAGATGGGGTAACAGCTGAGGCACTAAAATAGGCTCACCCACCTTGCTCCCAAATTTAACAAATCTATTTAACTCGATTCTGCAGACAGGAAATATCCCAACACATATGTGCCACGCAAACATTGTTCTCTTTCATAAGAAGAGGGACAAATCCGCCATAGGCAATTACAGACCAATCAGCCTGGTGTCACATGTGTACAAAGCTTTTATTAAAGTTATATCCAAAAGCGCATTAGGAGCAAGCTCGACCAGCACCAACCACCGGAACAAGCTGGCTTCCGACCCGGTTTCTCTACTACTGACCACCTAGTGACTACTTTAAGTGTCTGGACACTAAATCAAATCAGCACTACCTCATACGAAACGACGACTAAATCAAATCATAGAAAAATACTCTGAATTTAACAAACCTCTTTACTTAGCCTTTGTGGACTACGCAAAGGCGTTTGATAGCATAAAACATTCTGCAATATTTCAAGCTTTGGAAAATCAACAAATAGATAAAACCTACATAGATTTAATCAAACTAGTATGCCATAGCACCGCAAATATTAGACTTAACTCCAATGGCCCATCATTCTCAATTCAAAAGGGTGTGAAACAAGGCGATCCGCTCTCCCCTTTACTATTTGGCTTGGAGGTAGTCTTCAAAACACTGGCTGATTCATGGGCTACATTAGGCATTGTCGTAGGAGGTAAACGACCGACGGAAGATGCCGCAGGCCACCATGCAGCAAGGTGCTACTTCCAAGTGCAGAAGTGGCGGGGATTCAACTTGAATCCCACTGATTGGGGGTGGAAGCTGTCTTATCAGGGACTGACCCCCATCCCCACCACCATGGATCCCGCACCTCCTGCCCTTCTGTGAAAATAATCATGTAAATGCAGTCCTCTGCCTGTCATGCGGTGGCAAATTGTAAATTAGCTTCCTGGATGTGGAGCTGAAATGCTCGGACGATGAAGTTGACCCGTCTACAGACTGGGCGCCTCTCCCAGCGTCCATCACGTCCATCAAGCCCAAGCCCGGGCCATCTAAGATAGAAGTTTAGTTTTTGAGTTAATTGCTGTACCTACAGGTACCAATTTAGTCTCAAATGAAAGCTAATTAAATTTACTACAACTTAATTTTTTTTATATTTGACGTGGGATGCGTATTTTAGAAGATATTTCACAAAATAAGTGATCATTTAGAAAAAAAAACACGTAAAAATTGCCTATTTTTGGAGAACTGTATCTTAGAAACCAATGGCTCTATAGAGCTCGCGCTAGTGTGAAATTGTAGCAAATTAAGTCTTCTTTAAAAGTATTCTCAGTAACTGTACCGGTCAGACCCTTCCTTCACTAAGATATTGTCAAAAAACTGAAAAACCCCCCCAAATTTCATGGTTTTTTTGGGCACACCGCCGAACGCACAGCACTTGGAAAATTGAAAATCTGTTTTTTTAATGTTGGTTAAGGTCCTAACAACATATAAAAAAATCAGCGAGACCCGAACTTTTGCAAGCACAGATGTACATCTTGACTGGACTATATAGATTATGACCTGGATTGAGCTAAGTACCCTATACTTAATAACGTGGTATAAAGCGAGCGAATCCGCGGGCGCACACTAGTGAACTATAAACTAATGGCGTTCTACTTTTATAAATGCAACTTCTCTTCTTTCCACCTACCTCATTGCCTTCGTGAAATAATTTTCTAAGGATTCTATCTGATGTTTGAGCCACATCGGAGAATATACAGGATCTGTGCAGTTGCGAGTAACAAATGTAGCATGCTGTGTTAGGCATTCCAATTTCTGTATCGAGCTGAAACAAATGGATAAGCTTAAGTTGGGTGAATTAAGAATATTGAAATTCAACAAAACGTACCTAATCTAGGTAGTAGGTACAGACCTTGGCATTTGCTAGTTTTTCGTATACTTCTCGGAGGCGGCTGTCTTCAATGCTGTGCATCCTGATATCGCCGGTGAGACACACTCGGCACACAGAAGTAGACATTCTTGAGGTGAGAAGTAGGTTTACGGAGGGGTTGGGTATCAAATACTAGGTACTTTGAGATTTGCTAAAAGATCAGTGTACTGAGCAGGTAATCACTACGTTTGATCAGTGACAAAAAATATTTTTGGAAGGAAGCCAAGATCTAATGTAGTTTTTGAAGGCAAGCACCACAGAACACCCACTGCCGTAGTGATTACATCCGGTAATAAATTGAATTGTAGTTTTTGGATTACATGCACATTAGTTCATGAAGTTATAGGTAAATATCTTCGACCAAAGTAAAATGGTCGAATGTAAATGCATTATATGCTGTTACTGTCCTGTCAAAATTCTGTGAAACTGTTAGATTAGATACAATGATACAATCTCTCGCTAGAGAGAGACTAGAGTAGTAACAGTTTAGTGTTCTGTGACCTAGCGAGAACGCACTATGAGCGCCATGAAGTTATTTATCATGGAGGTATAATAGTAATGGAGTGAGTGCTAAAAATAGCATAGAGTGTTCCTTCTTACTCCTATCCTAGAAGATAGCTTGCTATCCTATGTTAGAGAGAAACAAATATATTGTCACACGACAGTCGTCTTTCCGTTCCGTACCCTGAATTTTGGTATCATGCATATACATCTCCCTAGATTGTTACCATGAATGTACTAGTAATTTGACATTTGGCCTGGTACGACTACCACAAATAAGAACAGTTAGATTTATGCTTGTCTCATTCCATCACATGAATTCATTCATATAAAAGAATGAGACTGGTATAATCGCTAACGTTTCGTTTTTAGCCTTAGTTCCATGCCTTTAGTCCATATTCCTAGGAGCGCACCAGAGTGCACCACGGCCACAGAGCACTAATACTCTCTAGCGCATAGATCTAGCTCTAGCAAGAGACCACGGCACGCATGAATGGTGCCTTTAGTCCATCTTCCTAGACGGCACGGTCATAGGGCACGGTACAAACCATAGACTTAGTATTTTCGCTGTACAAACGTCTTTTTTTACTTTCACATGGTGCTCCCAGTTCGGGGCGAACCACTAGTTATTTTTACAATTTGCAACGTTACAATCCTTCCAAGTTGCTAAAGAAAGTCACATGTTTTAGTAAACCAGTGGCTGTTTCACAAAAACTTTGGTAGGCAATTTCCACCAATTTTAAAAGTCACGCAATACACTTCCATTTAATTACACTTGTACTCTATAGACGAGCTACATTGGTTAAAATGCCACCAAAATCACACAAAATAACTCAAAAAACACTAGGAAATAAAATAATAGTAGACTATGTACATCTCTTTTCGAAAATGGTGGGAAGAGACTCCACACGATTATTTTTTCAGTATTTCTAGAGTTTTTTTCTTAAATCTGTGAAATAAACAAATATGATAAAAATAGACGTGAAGTGAAATAACAGACTAATATTTATTCTGTGGTAACAGCGAATTTCTTATTTTTATCCGCCCGCGTGCTCCGTAGCATAGAGCAGCATAGAGCAAATTCTTTTGAGTGTTAAAACGTTGAAACCATGGAGGTATAATAGTATGGAGTGAGTGCTAAAATAGCATAGAGTGTTCCTTCTTACTCCTATCCTAGAAGATAGCTTGCTATCCTGTGTTAGAGAGAAACAAATATATTGTCACACGACAGTCGTTTTTCCGTTCCGTACCCTGAATATTGGCACCATGCTTAAGGTGAATCCTCACGTTTGCGGCGCGAGATTCAAATTTTTTGGTGTTTTTTGCCCTTTACTGGTCATCAACACTTCTTCAGATGACGAAAGTTGAGTTCGCGACAACTAGGAGACCTAACACACATGTTTTAATTGATTGTATCTCATAAATATCATCAGTTTAGCTACGATACCCCTAAACAAACAAAAACACTGTAAAAATGTGTTTAGGGGTATCATAGCTAAACTGATGATATTTATGAGATACTATCAATTAAAACATATGTGTCAAGTCTCCTAGTTGTCGCGAACTCAACTTTCGTTATCTGAAGAAGTGTTGATGAGCTGTAATGGGCAAAAAACACCAAAAAATTTGAATTTCGCGCCGCAAGCGTGCGCATCCACCTTAAACATCTTCCTAGATTGTTACCATGAATGTAGTAGTAATTTGACATTTGGCCTGATACGACTTACACAAATAAGAACAGATAGATTTAGGCTTGTCTCATTCCAACACATGAATACATTCATATAAAAGAATGAGACTGGTATAATCGATACCGTTTCGTTTTTAGCCTTAGTTCCATGCCTTTAGTCCATCTTCCTAGGTTGAAACAAAATTCTAAGTCTATGGTTGAAACCATGGATGTAGTAATCAAACGGGACTGAGCGCTCGCAGCTGAAAAAAGAGCCGAACAAGATATTATGTACTTTGGACTCTTCCCGCCATTTTCGAAAAGAGACGTTATCTACTTTTATTTTATTTATTTTCCTAGTGTTTTCTTGAGTTATTTTGTGTAATTTTGGTGGCATTTTAACTAATGTAGCTCGTTTAAAAAGCAAAAGTGTAGTAAAATGAAATGGAAGTGAATTGCGTGACTTTTGAAATTGGTGGAAATTGTCTACCAAAGTTTTAGTAAAATTAACCACCGTTTTACTAAAACATGACTTGAATGTGACTTTGACGACTTGGAAGGAGTGTAACGGTGCAAAATATATTGAAAATACAGATACTTGAAAATGGCAAATCATCGAGCAACGCAGGCCTCTGGCAAATGCACAAGCCGTGCCGCCGTGCGTTGCCAACTATTAAAAAAAAAAAAAAAAAGATATGTACTTGGTCGGGGGAATGGATGGAGGGAGGTGCTTTAGTTCTTAATCCGAGGTCGGGGGTTAAAAATAATTTTGACTTTGACCGAAATCGTTATGCCCGCCCTAAGTCCATGTGCCCGCCTTCCACTGCGAGCGGACAGTTCTTACACAGTACACAGGCTTCTACAGTAGGTACAAAGAGTTACAAAAGTGGTCACAGAGTTGAGCGGATTTCTAACAGACTCCGCTCGACTAGCAATAGTAGCAATGCAACATTTCATACAATAATTGCTTCCACCGTGAACGAGTAAGCGAAGTGGACTGAGCTAGTTAAAATAGGTCCGCTTCCGCTGTGTTCTTGTGTCACGCACTACAGGTCTAGCGCTTAACTAAGTCAGTCCCTGAGATATATAGAAAGCGGGAGGGGTGTTTTCGTCTCTCAAATTATCAAATGACATGAAGCCATGCCATGAATAGAGCCATGCTTAATTTTGACGTAACGAAAACACCCCTCCCGTAAAGCAGGGACTGACTCAGTTAAGCGCTAGACCTGTAGTTTTGAACGGACTCTGCTACACCTCCGCCCCTGCCGCTTTCGTCCTTTGTCAGTGAGTTGGACGCATGCGCTGCTTGTTATAACGGTAGAGTAGCAAGCATTTATTTATAGTATTTACGTAGTCCTCTTCACTAGAATCGTCGGACATCATGATCGCTAAATTTACCGCGCGACGTGCTTCCTCCACGGACCGCTTGACACTGAGATATTTTTTCTGCGCCTCCTCGCACAAGGCTGCTTACAATGGAAGGCAAACAACTCGCTCATCTGACTCCTCTCATTTCCCGCCTAGCTCACGCCTCGAACCTCGCCAGCAATAACCATTTTTCACTGAAACCACAGAATACATGATAGTACAAGTTCAGATTGACTCCGCAAACATAATATTTTTACGGCGAGGGCGCTTTTTTGAATCCAGAGCGAAGTGAGGGATTCTAGAGTAGAATCCCGAGCGTAGCGAGAGATTCTAGAGTTATTGTAATATTATTATTTAATAAAACATAGATTCACAACTAAATTTAAACTAAATAGTATCTAATAATAAAACAACTAAAAACTTATATTAAAAATTACCATAGGCTTTCATATATTTCTCTCGGGATTTTGCAGGTAATAGAATATCCATCACATTTCTTGTGTCAGTTCTAATACTTGCAGGAGTTAATTCTATAGGTTCTTTCACTGTCACTTGAAGAACTCATTTTTCAAAACAAAACCATGAATTTCTAACAATCCGTGAAAATTTACGAAAATGTGGGCTCTATACCCTGGTTCAGAATTCGAGATATTTTTTGTACACAAAGGGGATACCATAGCAAAAAAATAGGTACTAATAAGTTAGTTTATTAAATTAGGCCAATAAACAGGCTTGGCGTGTTATTCTAACTCAGATCTGATAAACTATAATGTAATCAATATTTTGTCGTATATATTTTTGAGTTATTTTAGTTTTTAACAAAGTTATCAAGCAAAAATATATTTTTTAGTATAAAATATTTCATGTCACTTGGAACACTGCAGAGATTATAAACAATTGGCTTTGTTTTGAAAGCCGTGTTAGAATAAAAAGAGTATATGCTTTTGATATTGATCTTTTTGTTCGGTGTAAATAAATTTTTCTGTTTTTTGAGCGTGTGACAACTGTCATTGTGTGAACAAAAACGAAATACAAGCTCAAGCTTAGCTTTTATTTATATGTATGTTTTTTTCTACCTACCAACTTGTTTTCATCATACTACTGCATTCCACATTGTAGCGCGCTCTCTGCAAGCTACATAGTGGTGGGATATGTGTAGCCCCAACATAACAAGCCGGTCCCCATTTTGTGATTCCATTCGTTTCTCCTTATTTGCTATTTCGTTATTTTCTTGTTGCTTTGTTTTTGTTAAGTTTTATTTAGTAAAACTCGAACATTTTGTAGTATGTAGTATACTTACCTCCTTTCTATAACATCTATGATTGATATGTGGAAAAGAAAAGATACTTGTCATCCTATCAGAAGTTGTCACTGAAGTTTTATGTTAAATAAAACCAAATTATCTTAGTTTTGCCTCTTAATTCAAATTTGGTGGCGTGTTGTGCAAAATGGAGGCTTCACCCGCACGTGCGGAGATGGCACCCGGGCCTTCGTCGTCAGGTCCATCAGTGTCAAGTTCTGCGGAGATGGCACCCGGGCCTTCGTCGTCAGGTCCATCAGTGGCAAGTTCTGCGGAGATGGCACCCGAGCCTTCGTCGTCAGGTCCATCAGTGGCAAGTTCTGCGGAGATGGCACCCGGGTCTTCGTCGTCAGGTCCATCAGTGGCAAGTTCTGTGGAGATGGCACCCGGGCCTTCGTCGTCAGGTCCATCAGCGTCAAGTTCTGCGGAGATGGCACCCGGGCCTTCGTCGTCAGGTCCATCAGTGGCAAGTTCTGCGGAGATGGCACCCGGGCCTTCGGGTGCTCAATTCGTGTTTTTGTTATGTTTAGTATCTCCGTCATTTAATTTCTGATTAGCAACATTATTTTTTTATTTGACACGATATACTTCCCGATTGGTCTCATTTTCATCAAAATCTGGTTCTAACGTGCGGCCGTGACGTTATCTAAAAGGGCCACAACTTGATCTTTTGATGTGAAACATCTTATTGCCATATGAATTAAGAATTATAATACTAACATAGATGTTTCACATCGATCACCATGTTGATGATGATGATACATTGCCGCAAATTGAAGGTACATACAGCGCGAGCGAACCTGCTTGGGGGATATTACAAAAAAATTATACAATTGTTAAGACGTAGGAGGAGACGCGGAAAACATGATCCACGCAAAAAAATGTTTTTACCACTGGCTTGTCTATTTAACAGTGACATTTGTTTGTTAAGGCGCTATAGGGCCAACGAAAATTTTTATGTCAGGGTGTGAAGCACGCGGGGTCGCCCCGCCCACTGAGCGGGACGCAGGATGCGCCGAGTTCAATGACCCGAATTCTATCGGCGGGTAAGAGCGTTTTCACACTTTCCGATCCGATATCCTTATCGGAACACGTTTCCATACATTTTGTCGGTATCTGATATTGGAGACCGATAAAATGTATGAAAATTACGGCCGATAACGGTATCGCATCGGATAGTGTGGAAACTCTCTAAGGCGCCTTGCTATTATTTTCGCACATACGGTCATAATGTAGTACAATATGCGCACAAAAAATAATAAGTTTTAGTGCTAGTAATAAATAAATAATAAAGAATTTTTACGTAAGTTTTTTTATTATTTCTGTTGGATATTTGGATAATCACATTACCTATAAAAATGGATCGTAAGGAAGGTATCTAATTGTGGCAGAAAATCAGATGTTCCATAAACAAAATAAGTACCTCATCATTCGATCCTAAGAAATTACCTCTCCGTCTCCTCCAGTGGATGTGTGCAGTGGTCTGTCCGACCTAAGACTAGGCCCTCCGACTCTTTCTGAGGAAGAGTGCAGAGGTGTGTGTCCGGCCTAAGAAATTACCTCTCCGTCTACTCCAGTGGATGTGTGCAGTGGTCTGTCCGACCTAAGAGTAGGCCCTCCGTCTCTTTCTGAGGAAGAGTGCAGAGGTGTGTGTCCAGCCTAAGAAATTACCTCTCCGTCTCCTCCAGTGGATGTGTGCAGTGGTCTGTCCGACCTAAGAGTAGGCCCTCCGTCTCTTTCTGAGGAAGAGTGCAGAGGTGTGTGTCCGGCCTAAGAAATTACCTCTACGTCTACTCCAGTGGATGTGTGCAGTGGTCTGTCCGACCTAAGAGTAGGCCCTCCGTCTCTTTCTGAGGAAGAGTGCAGAGGTGTGTGTCCAGCCTAAGAAATTACCTCTCCGTCTCCTCCAGTGGATGTGTGCAGTGGTCTGTCCGACCTAACAGTATACCCTCCGTCTCTTCCCGTGGAAGAGTGTCGTGGTGTGTGTCTAGCTTAAAAAATTACCTCTCCGTCTCCTCCAGTGGATGTTTACAGTGGTCTGTCCGAACAAAGAGTAGCCCCTCCGTCTCTTCCCGTGGAAGAGTGTCGTGGTGTGTCTGGCCTAAAAAATTACCTCTCCGTCTCCTCCAGTGGATGTTTACAGTGGTCTGTCCGACCTAACAGTATACCCTCTATCTCTTCCCGTGGAAGAGTGTCGTGGTGTCTGGCCTAAAAAATTACCTCTCCGTCTCCTCCAGTGGATGTTTACAGTGGTCTGTCCGAACAAAGAGTAGCACCTACGTCTCTTCCTGTGAAAGAATGCCGTGATGTGTTTCCGGCCTCAGAAAATACTTCTCCGTCTCCTCACGTGGATGTGTGAAGTGGTATGTCCGGCCTACGAGTTACCCTCCGGTTTTTCCTATGGAAGAGTGCTGTGGTGTTTGTCGGGCCTAAGAAGATACCTGTGCGTCACCTCACGTGGATGTGTGCAATGGTCTGTCTGGCCTAAGAGTAGACCCTCCATTAGTTCCCGTGGAAGAGTGCCGTGATGTGTGTCCGCCCTAAGAAAATACCTGTCCGTCTCCTCAAGTGGATGTGTGAAATGGTATGTCCGGCCTAAGAGTAACCCTCCGTTTTTTCCTATGGAAGAGTGCTGTGGTGTTTGTCCGGCCTAAGAAAATACCTGTGCGTCACCTCACGTGGATGTGTGCAGTGGTCTGTCTGGCCTAAGGGAAGACTCTCCGTGTCTTTCCATGAAAGTGTGCCGAGGTGTGTGTCCGGCCTGAGAAAATACCTGTCCGTCACCTCACGTGGATGTGTACAGTGGTCTGTCTGGCCTAAGGGAAGACCCTTCGTGTCTTCCCGTGGAAGAGTGTCGTGGTGTGTGTCCGACCTAAGAAAATACCTGTGCGTCACCTCACGTGGATGTGTGCAGTGGTCTGTCTTGCCTAAGAGTAGACCCTCCGTCTGTTCCCGTGGAATAGTGCCGTGATGTGTGTCCGGCCTAAGAAAATACCTGTCCGTCTCCTTCCGTGGATGCATTGAGCATCACATCAATCTACAAATTCTACCTATATCATTCTACAATTTTCAATATAATAACTACTCATTTTGATTTCTAGCACAGATAATGTATGGTAGTAAATGTGTTACTACCATACATAACATACATACCATACCACCATCCAAAGGGCGTCGACGATTTTGGCATAGTCGTCAGCCGCCATTTACTTTTATTTTTAAGTTAGAGGCGCACTTTAAAAAAAATACATTTTCTAGAGGGTACGGGTCATTCGCAAAACATCCACTTCTCATAATGTTCACCGCACTTTTCAAACTATTTTTTTTTTCAAAAAATCTGGATATGGGTTACTGGCTCACTGACTCATTGACATCGTTATTCTCCTAGAAGGAGTCGTTTTAGTGATGGGTCATGTTCTAGGAAAGTGTTTAGTCCGTCTGTAAAATCTGTCATTTCAAAAATCCAAGCTGACCAAAACCTTTCTTCGAAATGGTGACCGATCGGATCCGTTCAAACGACGCATCCTACTGTTTTTTGGGAAAGATAGAAGAAAAAAATAAAAAAAATAAAAAAATAGATTACTGCTCTAAAATGGGTTTTTCAAACAGACTTGTCCGACTAGACTTTGGTGAATTAAAGTTTTTTACTAAAGTTAACACTCGAAAATTTGGTTTATATTGAAATGTTGTAAGCATCTTGGTGTATATAGGGTGCAAAATCACAACTTTTTTAAAAACCATGATGGCGCATGGCGGATTGTTTGGTGGTCATTTTGTAGAATCGTAAAGTTTTCAATTTTCAAATTGAAAAAAGAGACTGTGGGCAACACCGGAGCTTGATGACTAGTAAAGGGCTATCGTGTGGGAGAACAAGTGGTGTTGCCTGGTGGAAATTGCAACTTTTTTACTTTTCGTTACATTTTACTTGTATTTATATTTAACTTTTAAAACCAAGAAGTAAAAATGTAATCATATGAAAAAAGTAAAATGTCTAAAATAAAAAAACTCAAAAAAAATAAAATTGAAGTCATTTTATGAAAAGTCCAGTGTACATATTGCGAATAAAGGAGATGTCCAGAAGTGGTATAATATTCTGAGAAAATTTCAGAAGTTATGAAATATATCTAAAAAAAGCTTATTTATTGGGCTACTCGATTATATAAATTTTATATATTATAAAACCTCCGTTTCCGAGAAAATAATAAAATTGTTCTTGAAGGGAAAACATAATGAAACAAACATGCCAAAACCACACGTGTGTAATAAATAAATAAATAAATAATGCTGGACAGTTCACATAACACATTTCACATTTTTTATCTAGCCCCAAGCTAAGCAGATCTTGTGTTATGTGTACTAGATAACTGATATACTTAATACAATATATTACATAGATAGATATTTTATATTATACATAAAAATACCCAGAACACCCTAAACAAATATCTGCGATCGCACATAAAATTAATATGCTATTTCGTCTTCTTCTGCCTGTGCCCAAAGATATGATGACTAAAATATTCTTCTTGAATGGAATACGTGCTAACACACAATTTACAATAAATTTATCTGTGCCCTGAGCTACCTGAAAAATACATATGTTTATAAGGAGGCGAGGAATGTAGGTACCTATGCATATTGCTAAAGGTACTATTATCATTACAGGCAGCTCCTATCTATTAGTGAACTCTACAACAGTGTAGGTAGGTATCTACTTAGAATGTATCCTGAACCTACACAGAACAGATAAACTAATAAGTGAAGTATTAGTAATAACGCGACAACATGGAACGAAGGTAGGATAGTCGTATGAAAAGTTCTTTGTGGTTGTCTGTCTGCGGCCTGTCTCGCTAGCTAGAGAGTATCAAAATTCCTTAGTCTGCCTGCCAAAGAGCGTCAAGTTCACCTTTTGGGAGTGTTACAAGTTCTAACTTTATTTTGAAAAAAAAACAACATTTGAATCAAGTTTAAAAAAACTGAGGTACATTTATTATTTTTCATTAGCTGCAAAATAGCCAAATAATTAATGCCCTTTCTCCGTAAATAACTATTATGTTGCTTAGAATTTCTAGTTATTTTTATACCGGCCTTCATATATATTATTTGGACATCTCCTTCAGTCTATTTGAGCAAAAAAATTGAGTGTATATTTTGCGAAGTGGAGGTTATGCGAAGTGGTCATATTGAGAATAAGTGCGATGTACATTACAAGAAGTGGACGTTTTGCGAATGAGTTGTATCCTCTAGCCATAGCACAATAACTAGTGGGTCGGTGGTGCGTGAGGTGCTGCAGCTGGCGTATAGTTTTCCTTTGCCGCTTACTCGCGTGTATGCACAAACCTCTACAAACCCCTGCAAACCCTACCAACACTACAAACCCCTACAAAATCCTACAAACCCTACAAACTCCTTCCAACGCCTACGAACCTCTATAAATCTACTTTGATTTTGACCCTTAACCTTGACCTTGACCTGTACCTGTACCTGTACCTGTACCTGTACCTGTACCTGTACCTGTACCTGTACCTGTACCTGTACCTGTAATTATACCTGTACCTGTACATGCTCCTGCACTAATTAATACGAATGTCGCCTCTTCGTTTATCTCACTCACTCGACCATCGTTCCACTCAGTGGAATCGTTCCACTTCGTGTCACGCTGGTCTCGTTAGCTCGATAAGCTACAGCAAAGTTAATTTGAAGAGAGAAAACTAACGTAATATTCGTAATCAGCACCCACAAATTACTTGAAAACGACACCCATATTAGTTTTTTCTGATCTTACCATTTTATAGGGTTACCAGCTTACCTACTAACTTACCCACGTAACCATAAAATTTAAGTAATATTCGTAATCAGCAACTACAAATTACTCAAAAACGACACCCATATTAGTTTTTTCTTATATTACCTTTACGCAGGGTTGCCAGGTTACCTTCCTACTCACTTACATACGTACCTGACTGCAAATTTGATGATTTATTCGCAATCGAACGTTACTATCGTTTTTTTCAGTCTCTCGATTATACAAGCACCGTTTCCTCCCAGGGTTACCAACAATATACAAATTTATATAGTCAAAGGTTATTTTTAAGGGCTTCCTTCATAATACCACATACATTTTATTATCAAAAACTTAATTATTTATATATATTTGGAGAAAATCTAAGAAATTGCCCTAAAAACGTGGAAAATATTTCCACCTGGCAACACCACTTGTCCACCCACACAACAGCCCTATACAAGTCATCAAGCTAAGTGTTGCACACAGTCTCTTTTTTTCAATTTGTAAATTTTATATTCCACCATTTAACAAAATGGCCGCCACACCATCTGCCATCTTGGTTTTGAAAAAAGTTAGGATTTTCGTATATTCACCGAGATGCTGGCAACATTTCTGCATAAACAAAATTTTCGAGTGTTAACTTTGGTAAAAGACTTTAATTAACCAAAGTCTAGTCGGACAAGTCTGTTTAAAAAAGCCATTATAGAGCAGCCTTCTATTTTTTTTTTGTTTGTAACATTTTTCTTTAATCTTTCCCATAAAACAGTTGGACGCGTCGTTTGAACGGATCCGATCGGTCACCGTTTCAAAGAACTGTTTTGGTCAGGACCAAAAGTGCGGTGTACATTATGAAAAGTGGACGTTTTGCGAATAAGCCGTATCCTCTAGCCATTTATGTACAGTTTTCAAAGTGCGCCACTAACTTGAAAATAAAACTAAATGGTGGCTGAAGACTATGCCAAAATCGTCGACGCCCTTTGGATGGTGGTAGCCGGTAACACATTTACTACCATACATTTTCTGTCCTAGTAATCAAAATGTAGTTAACATTGAAAATCGTATCCTAATGCAATAGGTGGAATCAGTACATTGATGTGATGCTCATTGCATCCACGGGAGGAGACGTAGAGGTTTTTTTTTGGCTGGACACACACCACAGCCCTCTTCCATGGGAAAAAACGGAGGGTTAATCTTAGGCTGGACATACCACTTCACACATCCACTTGAGGAGACGGAGAGGTTATTTCTTAGGCCAGACAAACACCACAACACTCTTCCATAGGAAAAAACGGAGGGTTACTCTTAGGCCGGACATACCACTTCACACATCCACTTGAGGAGACGGAGAGGTATTTTCTTAGGCCGGACACACATCACGGCACTCTTCCACGGGAACAGACGGAGGGTCTACTCCTAGGCCAGATAGACCACTGCATACATCCACGTGAGGTGACGCACAGGTATTTTCTTAGGCTGGACAAACAACACAGCCCTCTTCCATAGGAAAAAACGGAGGGTTACTCTTAGGCCGGACATACCACGTTACATATCCACGTGAGGTGACGGACAGGTATTTTCTTAGGCCGGACACACATCACGGCACTCTTCCACGGGAACAGACGGAGGGTCTACTCCTAGGCCAGATAGACCATTGCACACATCCACGTGAGGTGACGCACAGGTATTTTCTTAGGCTGGACAAACAACACAGCACTCTTCCATAGGAAAAAACGGAGGGTTACTCTTAGGCCGGACATACCACTTCACACATCCACTTGAGGAGACGGAGAGGTATTTTCTTAGGCCAGACAAACACCACAATACTCTTCCATAGGAAAAAACGGAGGGTTACTCTTAGTCCGGACATACCACTTCACACATCCACTTGAGGAGACGGAGAGGTATTTTCTTTGGCCAGACAAACACCACAGCACTCTTCCATAGGAAAAAACGGAGGGTTACTCTTAGGCCGGACATACCACTTCACACATCCACTTGAGGAGACGGAGAGGTATTTTCTTTGGCCAGACAAACACCACAGCACTCTTCCATAGGAAAAAACGGAGGGTTACTCTTAGGCCAGACATACCACTTCACACATCCACTTGAGGAGACGGAGAGGTATTTTCTTAGGCCAGACAAACACCACAACACTCTTCCATAGGAACAGACGGAGGGTCTACTCCTAGGCCAGATAGACCATTGCACACATCCACGTGAGGTGACGCACAGGTATTTTCTTAGGCTGGACAAACAACACAGCACTCTTCCATAGGAAAAAACGGAGGGTTACTCTTAGGCCGGACATACCACTTCACACATCCACTTGAGGAGACGGAGAGGTATTTTCTTAGGCCAGACAAACACCACAATACTCTTCCATAGGAAAAAACGGAGGGTTACTCTTAGTCCGGACATACCACTTCACACATCCACTTGAGGAGACGGAGAGGTATTTTCTTTGGCCAGACAAACACCACAGCACTCTTCCATAGGAAAAAACGGAGGGTTACTCTTAGGCCGGACATACCACTTCACACATCCACTTGAGGAGACGGAGAGGTATTTTCTTAGGCCAGACAAACACCACAATTCTCTTCCATAGGAAAAAACGGAGGGTTACTCTTAGTCCGGACATACCACTTCACACATCCACTTGAGGAGACGGAGAGGTATTTTATTTGGCCAGACAAACACCACAGCACTCTTCCATAGGAAAAAAACGGAGGGTTACTCTTAGGCCGGACATACCACTTCACACATCCACTTGAGGAGACGGAGAGGTATTTTCTTTGGCCAGACAAACACCACAGCACTCTTCCATAGGAAAAAACGGAGGGTTACTCTTAGGCCAGACATACCACTTCACACATCCACTTGAGGAGACGGAGAGGTATTTTCTTAGGCCAGACAAACACCACAATTCTCTTCCATAGGAAAAAACGGAGGGTTACTCTTAGTCCGGACATACCACTTCACACATCCACTTGAGGAGACGGAGAGGTATTTTCTTTGGCCAGACAAACACCACAGCACTCTTCCATAGGAAAAAACGGAGGGTTACTCTTAGGCCAGACATACCACTTCACACATCCACTTGAGGAGACGGAGAGGTATTTTCTTAGGCCAGACAAACACCACAGCACTCTTCCATAGGAAAAAACGGAGGGTTACTCTTAGGCCGGACATACCACTTCACACATCCACTTGAGGAGACGGAGAGGTATTTTCTTAGGCCAGACAAACACCACAATTCTCTTCCATAGGAAAAAACGGAGGGTTACTCTTAGTCCGGACATACCACTTCACACATCCACTTGAGGAGACGGAGAGGTATTTTATTTGGCCAGACAAACACCACAGCACTCTTCCATAGGAAAAAAACGGAGGGTTACTCTTAGGCCGGACATACCACTTCACACATCCACTTGAGGAGACGGAGAGGTATTTTCTTTGGCCAGACAAACACCACAGCACTCTTCCATAGGAAAAAACGGAGGGTTACTCTTAGGCCAGACATACCACTTCACACATCCACTTGAGGAGACGGAGAGGTATTTTCTTAGGCCAGACAAACACCACAACACTCTTCCATAGGAACAGACGGAGGGTCTACTCCTAGGCCAGATAGACCATTGCACACATCCACGTGAGGTGACGCACAGGTATTTTCTTAGGCTGGACAAACAACACAGCACTCTTCCATAGGAAAAAACGGAGGGTTACTCTTAGGCCGGACATACCACTTCACACATCCACTTGAGGAGACGGAGAGGTATTTTCTTAGGCCAGACAAACACCACAATACTCTTCCATAGGAAAAAACGGAGGGTTACTCTTAGTCCGGACATACCACTTCACACATCCACTTGAGGAGACGGAGAGGTATTTTCTTTGGCCAGACAAACACCACAGCACTCTTCCATAGGAAAAAACGGAGGGTTACTCTTAGGCCGGACATACCACTTCACACATCCACTTGAGGAGACGGAGAGGTATTTTCTTTGGCCAGACAAACACCACAGCACTCTTCCATAGGAAAAAACGGAGGGTTACTCTTAGGCCAGACATACCACTTCACACATCCACTTGAGGAGACGGAGAGGTATTTTCTTAGGCCAGACAAACACCACAACACTCTTCCATGGGAAAAAACGGAGGGTTACTCTTAGGCCAGACATACCACTTCACACATCCACTTGAGGAGACGGAGAGGTATTTTCTTAGGCCAGACAAACACCACAACACTCTTCCATAGGAACAGACGGAGGGTCTACTCCTAGGCCAGATAGACCATTGCACACATCCACGTGAGGTGACGCACAGGTATTTTCTTAGGCTGGACAAACAACACAGCACTCTTCCATAGGAAAAAACGGAGGGTTACTCTTAGGCCGGACATACCACTTCACACATCCACTTGAGGAGACGGAGAGGTATTTTCTTAGGCCAGACAAACACCACAATACTCTTCCATAGGAAAAAACGGAGGGTTACTCTTAGGCCGGACATACCACTTCACACATCCACTTGAGGAGACGGAGAGGTATTTTCTTTGGCCAGACAAACACCACAGCACTCTTCCATAGGAAAAAACGGAGGGTTACTCTTAGGCCAGACATACCACTTCACACATCCACTTGAGGAGACGGAGAGGTATTTTCTTAGGCCAGACAAACACCACAACACTCTTCCATAGGAAAAAACGGAGGGTTACTCTTAGGCCGGACATACCACTTCACACATCCACTTGAGGAGACGGAGAGGTATTTTCTTAGGCCAGAAAAACACCACAACACTCTTCCATTGGAAAAAACGGAGGGTTACTCTTAGGCCAGACATACCACTTCACACATCCACTTGAGGAGACGGAGAGGTATTTTCTTAGGCCAGACAAACACCACAGCTCTCTTCCACGGGAAGAAACGGAGGGTCAACTCCTTGGTCAGACAGACCACAGCACATCCCACATCCACTAGAGGGGACGGAGAGGTAATTTCTTTGGCCAGATCTCTACTCCTACTAGGTATGTAGCTATCTAAAGTAACAGTATGAAGTCAGAGTTTATTTGCAAAACAAATCGGATAATGTATTTGTTTACCTAGGTTTACTTTTACTTACCTTTGTCACAGAATAAATAATAGTACAAGTACCTATGTTGGCTCTTTTCATAATTATGATTTGCGAGTAGCCTGACTTGATAGTTTCCATTTCATCCGTAGTCACGTGACCGATGGCGGGAAAATTGACACAGATCCTGCCTCGATGCGGTCTGCGACCGGTCTGAGCAAGCCGAGCGCACGCTCTGGTACTTATATTTGTGTTTAAAAAATTATATAAAAAAATCCCTTTTAGTTTTGCTAAATTTTGTTATTGACTTCACTAATTTAAATAAAAATGAACATGACACCAAGTGTTTCATAAGTTAAAACGTGAAAGAAGTAAGTCAAAAACATGATTTCAATTTTAAAAAGGTGGTATCTTTGTGTTTTTTTTTTATTGAGTGAAGTAATTCAAATAGTGTATTGAATTAATGATTTCACTAGATAAAATGATCAAGAATATCATATATTTTTTTCTTCATAGAAAACTATAAGAATTTTATCAAAAACTTTAAAATTCTAGACACATTTGAGAACCTATGGCGTCTTAACAAAAAATATCTCGAATTCTGAACCAGGGTATAGTTTGTTATTTGTGTTTTTTTTATTTTATTCTGCCGTCGGCGCTACTATGTGCCGTACCAGCCAGTATTTATTCAAACAATATTTGCGTTCGAATTATTTGGCGCTGGTTCCAAATTCAATAACTTTTTGAATTTGGAACTTTATAAGTGCGCCGCAAAACTCATTACTGCCCGCTAAAAGTTTCTCATAGAAAACACCAACGGGTGCACTTAAAGGCGAACCCAGTCGTCCTTTTCGAATAGATGGGATGAAAAAAAAAACTATACTAGTAGCGGAGTGCGCCACGCCTGGTGAAACTCTTCCCGCTCAGCTATTTCCCACTCATTACCCTTTCGCTGTGGAAGGCGGGCATTAGGGTCGTACAAAGAACATACTTAAATTAAACAACATGAATGAACTAAAACTTAAATTTTATTATTTATATATATATGTATATAATGCAATGGAGTTGCGGAAAGCCGCAGAATTAAATTTTAAATTAAGTCAATACATTTTTCTGCTATATTTTGTCACTTGAAAAATACTTTTCTCAAGTGTCTGAGTGAACTTGTAGTATTGCAGTCTCCTTTAAACATTCTCCTTCTCTTGATATCAGTGCGTCTATTGCGATGGTAGCCTAACGGTTCAATAGTGCAACTCAGAATCCAACGATACCGGGTTCGATCCTAGGCTCCGCACCAATGACTTTTCTAAGTTATGTGCGGATTTCCATCGCTCTGTGCTTCGGAGGGCACGTTAAGCTGTCGGTCCCGGCTGTTATTGATTAATAGCAGTCGATAAGCCATGTCAGAGGCCCTCGGGCGGCTTGACAAACTCTGACACCAGAGGCCAGCACTACCTCATACGAAACGAAACGAAACGAGTGCGTCTATTCTCAGTTATGTTTTATTGCATCAGTAGCATTTCAGGCATGTGGCTCATCTCCAGTGTGAATACGCATGTGTCGTGTCAAACAAGAATTATAACTGAATGCCCTATTACATTTGTTGCAGGTGTAAGGTTTTTCTCCGGTGTGAATACGCATGTGTTGTGTCAAATTACCGTTAAAACGAAATACCTTGTTACATATGTTGCAGGCGTAAGGCTTTTCTCCAGTGTGAATATGCATATGTCGTGCAAAATTACTTAAATTATTGAATGCCTTAGTACAGATTTTGCAGGTGTGAGGTTTTACTCCAGTGTGAATACGCAGGTGTTGTGTCAAATCACTTTTCTGAGTGAAGGTCTTATCACAGCTATTGCAGGTGTGAGGCTTTTCTCCAGTGTGAATACGCATGATGTGCCTCAACAAACAAGTTTTATGATTGAATGCCTCATTACATTTGTTGCAGGCATAAGGCTTTTCTCCAGTGTGAATACGCATGTGTCGTGTCAAACCAGTTTTAAGATTAAATGCCTTATCACATGTGTTGCAGGTGTAAGGCTTTTCTCCAGTGTGAATACGCATGTGTTTTGTCAAATCACTTTTTTGATTGAATGCCTTATCACATCTGTTGCAGGCGTAAGGCTTTTGTCTAGCTCTAGAGTGAGATCTTAGATGTCTCACCAGATTCTTTTTATGGGTATAGCTCGTACTGCACACATCACAATAGAAATACAAATCCATGTTGTTAATATCACCGCCCCCTTCTATTGACTGCTCCATTATATTTAAACTATCATTCATTTCAAAATCATCTACAACAGCACTCTCCTCAATGTCAACCATTTCTTCATGTTTCACAGCTACTTGTTCTTCAGACGTTCTTTCCTGTTTCACAGTGACTTGTTCTTCAGCTGTTCTTTCCTGTTTCACAGCACCTTGTTCTTCAGCTATTCTTTCCTGTTTCAGAGCTACTTGTTCATCAGCTGTTTGTTCCTGTTTTACAGCAACTAGTTCTTCAGCTGTTCTTTCCTGTTTCCCAGCTACTTGTTCTTCAGCTATTCTTTCCTGTTTCACCGCTACATGTTCTTCAGATATTCTTTCCTGTTTCACCGCTACTTGTTCTTCAGCTATTCTTTCCTGTTTCACCGCTACTTGTTCTTCAGCTATTCTTTCATGTTTCACCGCTACTTGTTCTTTAGCTATTCTTTGTTGTTTCACAGAAACTTGTTCTTCAGCTGTTTGTTCCTGTTTTACAGCAACTAGTTCTTCAGCTGTTCTTTCCTGTTTCACAGCTACTTGTTCTTCAGCTGTTGTTTCTTCTTTCACAGCTACTTGTTCTTTCTGAACAGTTACAAGAGTTCTTCCAGTGTGTGTGTTAAAATCTATAGACATACACTGTGTAGGTGTCTCTGGCAAATTTTGAATGTTATCCATCTTTAGCATATAGGTTGTGTGCATCACCTGAAACTTAAAACAAGTACTTATGAATAAAGTGCTCATAACCGTCGCTTGGGAGGCTAACTAGTATTTGCTTATTAAACTCTCGACGACCTCTGTGGCGCGGCTGGCGATGGTTCGCCTGCGACGCAGGAGGTTGCGGGTTCGATTCCCGCCTCGGAACAAATATTTGTGCGTTCTGCAGATATTTGTTCAGGGTGTTCTGGGTGTTATCTATGTATAATAAAAAATATCTATCTATGTAATATATTGTATTAAGTATATCAGTTATCTAGTACCCATAACACAAGCTCTGGCGTAGCTTGGGGCTAGATAATTTTGTGTGAACTGTCCAGCATTATTTATTTATTTAAACTTTTAGTAAAAGCGGTAAAACTATCATAGGGCATCTGCAACAACAACCAGATGTCCAAATGCTTGCTGGCAAAGAATCAGTAAGAATCCTTAAGTAAGAACTGCATTTGCAACACGCTTTAGATTCTTTGCCTCCCCTTTCGTTTATAGGCTTGCACTCATTAAGTGTGATCTTAAATCGTGCTCGTTATACAGTGCCAAAGTAAGGATCAGGAAATGGCTGATCGCACTTGACTATGACGAGACAGAGTCAATATTGGTTGCCATCACATAATTTGTACCATGTTTATCCACTCGTCCACACACCAACACTTTCACAAACTCCAACACACTCAAAATTCCACATACACACCCAAATACATACACACACGGTGGCTACCCCTGTGATACCCAGACTCTTATGAGACTGGTGGTAGCAGGAGTACCTACTTGTACTTGTAGAGCAGACTCTTCTCCGCAACTAGGCCACCAACGGGCCCTTTTTGCGTAGCAGGAGTACCTCACACACTCGCTCACCCACCCCCACCCACCAATAAACCCTCACCCACACACCCTTACACATAATTTAATCTTCTTTCACTCGCCCATTTTTGTCATTGTACTGTTGTAAAGTTTTTCCAATGTTTGTCTCGCATATTTTTTTCTGTATATATAAACTTTCTTGTTAATCTTAGTCCGGGTATCCGCGATACAAAGAAAAAAAAAAACAAAGTTCTAAAAAGTCTACTAACGACGCCATCCAGGAGTTAACTCACTCCGTAATAACGGCTCTTGATGGAAAAAGAAAGTGCATGGTTGTATTCCTGGACCTGGCAAAGGCTTTCGACACGGTCTCAATCCCTATTCTTCTTGAGAAACTTGATGCTATAGGAGTGAGAGGGCTCCCACTAAAACTTTTCAAAGACTACTTAACCAACAGGAAACATTGAGTCAAAATTGATCAATTTACCAGCGAAGATCAGGCCGTTACCTATGGGGTTCCCCAAGGAAGTATCCTTGGGCCTTCATTGTTCCTCGTCTACGTCAACAGACTCTGCGATATGAATCTTTTAAATGGCAAAATACTTACTTTTGCAGATGATACAGCGCTCTTCTTTAGCGGCAACAACTGGGAGGAGACTTTTGCTAGTGCGCAGAATGGTGTAACAAAGGTTTGCTCATGGCTAAGGAAAAACGTGCTTACACTTAATGTTACCAAAACCAACTTTATGGTGTTTGCTCTAAGGTCAAATAGTCTCCCTCCGCTGACGTTTACAATCACTGCACACAACTGTTTTGCAGCGCTGCCCACCTGTTCTTGCTCAACTATAAGACGGACTGATAGCACAAAATACTTAGGCGTAGTAATAGACCAGACACTGTCATTTAAACATCACATTGACACGCTTGTTTCTAGGTTGCGCAAATTGATTTACATCTTCAAAGAATTAAAGCATGTGGCTGACCGCAATACTATCAAAATAGCCTATCTGGCTCTGTGTCAAGCTATATTCGGCTACTGCATCACCTCTTGGGGTGGTGCAGCTAAAACACACCTCTTGGAACTGGAAAGAGCCCAGAGAGCAATCTTAAAGGTAAGCGCAGGGCTTCCCTGGCTTTTTCCAACTACAAAGCTTTACCGAGAATGGGATGTTCTGACTGTCCGACAGTATTTTATTCTCCAAATCATCCTTCTACAACACTCCCAACTAACTTATGACCACAATCTATTAAAAAATAAACGCAGGAAAGGTTCTGTTTGCCCAACCAAATCATTTTTCACAAGTCGTTCACACAATTTTAGCTGTTTTTTGGGCCCCTATATTTACAATAAGGTAAATAGTGCCCTATCTATCTATCTATCCTTTACCTAAATATCAATGTAAGGCAGAAACAACTAAATGGCTAAAATCCTTGGATTACCAAGGAACGGAAAATATACTTTCCTCCCAGAAATAGATAATGCGCCTATAACTACTAAAATTTAACTACCCAGATGGTTTTCAAACACACTATATAAATATATATATATATACACACACAAACAAATTCACAACACAAACACACACGCACACAAACACACATACACTCATCACTAATCACATACATGCTTTCGCACCCATCCCACGCTCACACTCTCAACACTCTTGTTACCGTCCACCTTCCTCCCGCCCCACCTCTGCATAACTTAACTCATCGCCTGTAAACGTGGAAATTAACATTAATATTAATTTTAATATTTACCTACCTACTTATTTTATTTTATATTTTTCTTTATTGATTGGGTTTTTTTTGTACACTGTCATGTTCAATCCGTGGCGCGAGAGCACTGGTGACCTGTAATACAGGTTTTTCAAACCTACGTCAGGCACCAGTCTCTCACAAAATAGGTTAACAATTGCTGTAACATAATTTTAAGTCAAAAATAATGTATCATGAAACCTTTGTGAGAGAAATAAATGCTTTATATTATATATTATATTATATTATACAGGCTTGTCCTAGTGCATTGTGAATTATCAATAGCCACTATTATTTGTAAATAAAAACATTTGTATTTGTATACATGTCCGGTACGTTAGTAAAGTAATGGCAGTGGGGATGATAGGGAAGGGGGAGACTTTCCGCGTTGAACCCCCCTGTCCAGGAAACTTCTAGTTTAAGAGTTTTTTTTGTTGTTGTTTGTGTTTATCCGCAATCAGTTGGTGGACTATAGGCGGATGAGGTGGATGGTTTCTTGTTGTTTGGGATCCGGACTCATCAGACCTTCTTCCCTCATTATAGTAGGTTGTCCAGAATATATGTCCAGAATATGGACAACCTAGTATAAGAGAAAATAAATAAATAAATAATTGAGATTAAGTATGAAATTTTTAAAAAATGAAGTTTTTAAATTCTGGTGGAGTGGGAGGGCAGTTTAGAGGTAATGCGGACACTTACAGCTTTTTGAGAAAAAAATAAGGAAATAATTGAGGTTAAGTATTGTATGTATAATATATCTATAGTAAGGAGGCTTGGAGGAGACAGTGGAGCATGTGATACTACACTGCACAGCCAAAAATGAAGCCAGAGAAAAAACCAGACTCCATGAGTGGATCAAGTCTTGTCTCACTTCATCTATAGCTCCCTCGAGGCTGCCATCAGCCCAGAGAACTTCTCCGCTATTTTAAGGAGTTGGGCTGGCTGGGCTACGATTAGCACAAGACACCACAATGCTCACGCATGGGGGAGATAAGGTCTGCCCTGACATCCCTGTCAGGGCAGACCTTATCTCCCCGATTTAGAATTAGATTATAATTAGTACGGAGGCTAGGTAGGTCTACTGATCACACTATCCTGTCTGGCTTCCTGCCTCAGTCACTTAGGCCCTGATAAATAGAACATACAAGTCCTAGTATGACTTCAGGAAGTTTGACTTTTACATAAGACTAAAATAGATGTTATAACAAACTTTAATTAATCAAGCACAACCTTTGCTCAAACAAAAGTATGTTATGTTCGAAAAACTATTTGAAGGAAATTAATTGACCGAGCGAGAAGCATCCTAGCAACAACTGTCAAAGTTTACTTTTATCTGTCCGGGTGTATGTATGTTGGTACTCGCATACAGGTACCCTCTCCCCTCCCCCCCCCCATTTTCAAGCCTACTTAATACTAATTACTAATGATCGTTAGCGGAAAATCCTTTCGCATCACAAACTACTATACTAGGATGCTAGCGCATCAGACGAACAAAAAACTTACCGTAGAAATTGAACGGACGAACCAACTAAACGTACCTCCTGACCTAACATCAAACCAAAACAAACTAAAGGGTGGCACTATTTTGCTCTTAGAAACCGTTGTCGTAGGTACTGTGTAGTAAACAAAAATAAGTTAGATCAAAAAATTACATGCTCAGTCAGTGACACAAACGAAAAAGAGATGGTCAGTCCAAAAACTACAATATATACCAGGGGTCAGTCGATCAAACAATATATATATTATACCTATTAACCAGATTATAGAAGTAAAACTTTAAATTACTTACTCTAAATTCTTCGGCAAAACAAACTTAGTTCAGATCACAGACTAGTAGGATGCTAACCACAGACAGTGTTGCCGTTTTATCAATCGGGTATTTAGATAAATTCATGAAAAAAGTTGCCAGTTTGGGGCAAAATTCAATGTCGCAATTCGGCCAGAAGTGGCTAAACTTTTTCGGTACCAAAATTCCTGATTTATATAGAACGGTTATATGTAATTAATTTGTGATGAAAATAAAGCAATATCTAAACATTTTATATCAACATTTATTTTTGTACAGGTGACATTACCACATACTTATAAGTTTTGTAATAAAATAAGTTTAAATACAAACAAACTGTTGAGGATCAATGTCCGCCCATCTAGATAAACCTTTAAAACTTACTTTTGTACGTAACACTTTTTCTTCAAAGGTACGTCCATAATTAAAGCAATCGCAAAACTTAAAATAATAATTTCTGTAGCACTGCTCGAACAGGAAGAACACTGAATGAAATGAGTGAATAGGAGTGACTGAATAGTCTTTTGTTTGTGTGAGAGGAATAAAATCCAAACTAAATTGTATGGCTGTAGGAATAAAGCACATTTTGATAAAATCATTATACCATTTAAACATTACAGGGGATTCCCCGATCCGGCGTTAGTGTTTCCAGCAGTCCAGTTCAGTTATCGCTTAAAATAAAATAACATTCAATACTTTATTGTTAAGGATTTAAATACAGAGTCAACGCGAAACATAAGTTGTCATGCTGCGCATACAAAAGTAGTTAGAAGTGGCTAGATTAATTTTGGTGGCTAAAATAGTTTTATTTGTTGCTAAGACTATAGAAAATCCGCTAGATCTAGCCACAAAGTGGCTAAAACGGCAACACTGACCACAGAACACTAATACTCTCTAGCGCATAGACGTAGAATTTTCGCTATGCTCTAGCCACAGACCAATAAGAGAGAGCTCTAGCGAGAGGATGCACTGGACTCATGGATAGGAAGATGGACATGTATAATAAGTGGGAAAGAGTATACGTATCTCTTATTGGTCTGTGTTGGATGTGTTTTTGCCATGGACTTAGTAGGTATACCAAGAAGCTTGAATTTGGGATTTACCTATAATACTAGTATAGTATTCTTTTATCTGTGCCTATAACTTCATGAGGTATACAAAAGTCCATGGTTATTGCCAATAAACTACCTACTAGAAAGTGCATTGTGAAGATGTTTATTGTGAGCGGCATATTTTCAGTGACTAGGCGCAGTGGGGAAATGTCTATTTTTAATTTTTTTTCAACAAAAAGTTAAGTTTTAAAATAGTTGCTTTTATGAAACCAATAAGAAATTTCAACAGGATTCTTGTAGTGGTATTAGTTATATGACCCCTCCATTCATTAGGCCACAATTAACGATTTAGTGATGAGTCCTCCATCCCCCATTTTTTTGTAGTGACCCCCCCGCGACTCAATGGATAAGATACAAGCGACATCGCGCGACTTGGCCGGCTTTAATTAAACTTAATAAATTGTGCTAGTGCGACATCTGTCTGTCGTCATTTACAAACATTTCATCATTTCCCTTATATCAAATTCTTATTTAAATTGATTTATTTAAAAAAAAAACGTGACTATGTAGGTAAAACCTATAAAGAGTCCTAATGAAATACAGTACGCTATGCAGTACGAACAGGTACATATATCCATCATAAAAATCTTCAAACATACCTACCTTCGTGACCTACTCATAAAATGTCCGCTGTAAAGAGGCGTATCATAATAATAAATAACTGTAAAATTAGAGTTAAATAGATAAATGAGAATGATAAAATATACACCCCTTAGTTTATTCTGCTCTAAAAAGGCATCGTCAATTATAAAACCAATCCGGTACTACCAACTATGAGCTGTGATGAGCAAAAAACAACCACCCTAAAAGAAAGTAACGTAACTTTTTGTATATCAGATGGCCTAGCTTATGCTTGTCTAAGTTTTGCAGTCGGTATCCTGACTATCGAATTGCGAGTCGATATTTGATTTTATGTATCGTTTTAATGAGTTTCTCAACAAGTCCGCTATAATTTTCTGCATACAAAAAAGACATTTCTTATTCCGAATGGTTCTAAATTACAAACCTATTATACTAGACTAGTATAAGTATAACTTTATCTGTGCCTATAGTAAGCCCTCAGCTAGTTTTCGTCGTAGTAACAGGAAAGTGGTCTCTTCCCGCCATTTTCGAAAAGAGACGTTGTCTACTTTTATTTTATTTCTTTTCCTAGTGTTTTCTTGAGTTATTTTGTGTTATTTTGGTGGCATTTTAACTAATGTAGCTCGTTTAATAAGCACAAGTGTAGTGAAATGAAATGGAAGTGAATTGCGTGACTTTTGAAATTGGTGGAAATTGTCTACCGAAGTTTTAGTAAAATTAGCCACCGTTTTACTAAAACATGACTTGACTGTGACTTTGACGACTTGGAAGGAGTGTAACGTTGCAAAATATATTGAAAATACAGATACTTGAAAATGGCAAATGCACAAGCCGTGCGGCGCCAATTATAAAGAAAAAAAAAAAAAACAGGAAAGTGGGGACTCTTCCCGCCATTTTCGAAAAGAGACGTTGTCTACTTTTATTTTATTTCTTTTCCTAGTGTTTTCTTGAGTTATAATGTGTTATTTTGGTGGCATTTTAACTAATGTAGCTCGTTTAAAAAGCACAAGTGTAGTGAAATTAAATGGAAGTGAATTGCGTGACTTTTGAAATTGGTGGAAATTGTCTACCAAAGTTTTAGTAAAATTGGCCACCGTTTTACTAAATCATGACTCGACTGTGACTTTGACGACTTGGAAGGAGTGTAACGTTGCAAAATATATTGTAAATACAATATAGTGAAAATACAGATACTTACTTGAAAATGGCAAATGCACAAGCCGTGCGGCGCCAACTATAAAGAAAAAAGAAAAAAAAACAGGAAAGTGACGCGCGCGACGTGTACTGGCTGATAATAAAATGGCTGCCTCATGGCAAAAAGTTGTTACAAAAATAGACATTTCTATTTTTTATTCGATGTGACTTTTAAATGCTTTTATAAAGTTATATTCATAATAAAACATTATTCTCACTCTACGGCAATACTACATCCATGTCCGCACCATGCTACAACATGTCAAAAGTCAAAGTTTAAAAGTATTTTATTCATTGAAATCACAAGAAACATTTTGAATCGTCTTAAAAAAATAATTTACATTTACTCCTGTTCCAACGCAACCAGACCTAGAAGAATCAGGCAACAAACACGGTCTGTTTTTTTGATGATCCTGCTTACTACTAGGTGGGGAGCGCCTGTGTGGTGCCTCGAGAACAAGTGGAAGCTGATTCAAAGAAAAAAGGAAAACCAACTTAAAAACCTTAGGTACCTAGCAGTCAAAAGTAATATGCTAGAGAGAATCAAATGTTCATAAGGCAGCACACTCTACGCTAGATATACTCATAAATAACACATCAATAATAAATATTAGGTAGGTATAGACATTGCAAATTGACAAATTAGGTGTCGAGGGGCAGAGCGACATCAGGCCACGCGGCTTTATCATTAACATAGTCATGTAGTGTGTAATACGCTTTCTTAATTAGATTATTCTTTATGTAGGATTTAAATCTTCGAATCGAAAGTTTAGAAGCACTTTCTGGAAGTTTAAAAAAGAACCGAACAGAATTCCCCATAAAAGGAATCCCTTACTTTTTTTAATCTAAATTTGGGAATATTCAGTTTATTTTTATTTCTCGTGTTAATGCACGTCAGTTTTTTCATAAACCTGTCTAAGTGTTTAAGTGTATATAAAGGTTTCGTAGATGTATTGCGATACTACCGTGAGAATGTTAATTTCCTTAAAACGCTCCCTCAAGGAGTCACGTGGCTTCATTTTATAAATGGCACGTATTGCCCGTTTTTGTAAAACAAATATTGCTTGGATGTCTGCTGCTTTCCCCCACAGTATGATGCCATATCACATAACACTATGGAAGTAGTCAAAATAAACTAGCCTAGCTGGCTACAACGTCCTGAGCTTCTTGGTCCCGATGCCAATATTAGAGAGAGACGGAGGCATAGAAGGCCGTCCAGCTCTAACCGTGTTACTATAAAATGTGTATTATCATATGGGACTCTTCCCGCCATTTTCGAAAAGAGACGTTGTCTACTTTTATTTTATTTCTTTTCCTAGTGTTTTCTTGAGTTATTTTGTGTTATTTTGGTGGCATTTTAACTAATGTAGCTCGTTTAAAAAGCACATGTGTAGTGAAATGAAATGGAAGTGAATTGCGTGACTTTTGAAAATGGTGGAAATTGTCTACCAAAGTTTTAGTAAAATTGGCCACTGTTTTACTAAAACATGACTTGACTGTGACTTTGACGACTTGGAAGGAGTGTAACGTTGCAAAATATATTGAAAATACAATATAGTTAAAATACAGATACTTGAAAATGGCAAATGCACAAGGCGTGCGGCGCCAATTATAAAGAAAAAAAAAATATCATATGTATTATCTTGAAATAGTTGCAGTGTTTTGTCTTTTGCACTGACAAGCAGTATTAGAGCTTTATTGTGAATGAGTTCGTCCGGGGATGTACTACCACCATACCTATTTCTGCCGCAAAGCAGTAGTGCTCGCATTGCATTGCTGTGTTCCGGTTTGAAGGTGCCGGCGTAATTACAGGCTCATGAGACTTCATCTTTGTCTTAGAGTGGCGGCGGGTGCAGTGCAATGCCACATGGGGTGCGTTCTAGGTGGACGTGACCTATGAGGTACCTAATGCATTGTTAAAGACAGAGGTTACCGCTTAATTAACATCAGGTGAAAAAGGATGAAATGGGATTTTATCTACCTAATGGCTTGTTATTATGTAAGTATCCAGTTATCTGCAAGTTTCGTCATTCAAGAAATTAAAAAAGAAGAACCTTCGAAAGAGACAAAAGACGGTGTAAGGACATTCAGCATGCTATGGTTGCAAACTATCTCAAGATAACCGAATTTTAACCGAGACCAGGGTTGGGGAATTTCTCCCTCTTGGAGACCGGTACTGAACTCCACGAGTGTGGATCGGGACAGTGTGCAACTTGCAAGTAGTTCTGAGTGACACAATTAGTACGGTGTGTACGCAGCCTTACGTCGGCGACGAAGCGAGCGACGAAGAATGGATTACTTACTGCTCCTCCCCCGCCGCCCCCGCTGCCTGCCCCAGTGTCAAGACGGGCAGAGCGTGCGGAACGCCGGAGCCAAGTTAGTTCCCGTGTGGTTCCCGTCACAGACCAATAAGAGATACTTACGTATGTTCCCGTCTCACGGCCTTCGAGCGTGGTCGCGGTCGGTGCTCATGAAGAAGGACCTCTAAATGGTCAACGAAACGTCAGCAGGAGAATAGTAAAGTACCTACGTGGTGTCTAATCGTAATTTTTCTAAAATGATACCAAGCCACGGTAAATTTCAATTCTATGATCTCAAGATAGCTCAACCGATTCACAGGCCCTAAAAATAAAGTTTTTTCTTAAAACTTTAATGCTATGTACCTGATAAGCAGTTCCTCCTAATTTGCATTATTTTCAAATCTAATAATTATAACTTGACGCTCGCTGCTAGGTAGATCAGTCGCAAATAAACACAATTGAGTGCACACGTCAAGTCAGTGGTTTTCTTACAATAATATCCCGCAAGCTAAACTCCACCTTAGGCACATCAACAGTACCTACCTAAGTATTATAATCTCTTCTATCAGTTTTCTAAGCTAATTAGGTACCTATCTACCTATACTTTATTATTATTAAGAATATTATGTCTCAGGGTGGGGGGCGCAGGGCAATGCCACATAGGGTGCGTCCTAGGTGGACGTGACCTATGAGGTAATGCACTGTTCATAGGCAGAGGTTACCGCTTATCATCAGGTGGGCCATCTGCTTGTACCGTCATTGAGTAGTATAAAAAAAAAAAAAAAATATGTGCTTGTTCTTTTAGCTTGCTGCACGAATTGGTTTAAAAAAATTAAATAATTATATTCCCCCTGTAACTTTAATTAAACAAACGAAAAGGGTTACCAATATTTGGATGTGTAAAATCCTAAAAAAACGGAAAAACTCGAATGTTTTCGAATTTTGATAGGGCGGTGCCGTGCCCATATCGGAAGAAATGCCGAGAAATCAGTAGATTCGAGATCACTTTCAGTATCAACCCAGGGTCAACCGCGCTATTGTTGAACGGTTCAACAGTTCGAACTGAACGTTATGTTTCAGTTTAGATGTGGTCTCATCATCATCAGCCCACATGGCACTAGTCCACTGCTGGACATAGACCTCTCTTAATACGCGCCACTGAGCCCGGTGTTCGGCTCTTCTCATCTACTTTCTGCCCGCCGCCTCTCGTAGGTCATCGCTCCACCTAGCTAGAGGGCGCCCCAAGCACGCTACGTTTGCCAAGACGCGGTCTCCACTCAAGAACTCGCTTACCCCAACGGTTGTCGGTTCTTCGGCATATATGACCAGCCCTTTGCCACTTCAGCTTGCTAATCCGGTGGGCTATGTCAATGACTTTAGTTCTCTGTCGGATAATCTCATTTCGGATTTTATCTTTCAGAGAAACTCCCAGCATAGACCTTTCCATAGCTCGCTGTGCAACCTTGAACTGGTGGATTAGCCCTACCGTGAGTGTCCACGTCTCTGCACCATAGGTCTGGTAGGACGCACTGACTGAAGACTTTAGATTTGGTCTAGGTCATATATTGTGTAGGTACTTACGAAATTTTCGATTCACCCGTTACGATGATGACGTTATTAACTCAGGAGCTAGGCCTTATCGTAGGCTAGCTATGATAAGGCCTAATAGTCAAAACTGTAGGTGACTTATTTACCTATGTACAGTTTGGTGACTTATAAAATATGCTACTTTGAAGGTTCTTTTTAAATAAAACAATAAATTGAAAAGGCTTTTTTTATGAAATAGAAGGAAATAAAATTACACAGAGCACATCGCGCAACATTTATATAAATAATAAAATTATTTCCATACGGAACCACATAGAAATTATGCGTTGACATTCTTAGTATAAGAGTATAAATATTATTTACTTTGTCATGTTATATTATTAGAACCATTTTTTTTAAATGCTACAAAAACAAATATTATTATAAGAACCTTTTACGGTACCTAGTAGATGTTTTACTAAAAATTATAAAATCAATAAAAAGGTAGTACTCACAAAAAAATGTGTTGCCAGTTTTATAAAATATTTGCTATTTTTGTAGCATTTTGTTTTACATAATGTCAGTGACTAACTAACAAAAACCATCACGTTCTTTCGTTACAAAAGAACTTGTAAGAAATTATACATCAAAATGTAAATAAACTATGGTGGTCCATTGAAGAAGAGAATGGCCTTTAATCCTAAGATAGTAAAATGTTGAAAGCTCGAAGCGCGTGACGTTAGGATATTATTGCACATTTTATTATAGATCACAATTGTGCAAAAGCACTTACTTAAAATAAAAATAAATAAATATTCGAGTCAATTCCATTTTAAATATAAAAAAAGGCAACTTAATAAGTTTATGGTAACATTTTTTTACTGTTCTTTAGATATCTTTGAAATGAGGTAGTTGAACCTCAGGATTTTGGCAGAAAATATATTTTACAAATATACTTTTAAATTATACTGGCTTAAAAATGGTGGGGTCTAGCGATACCTAAACTAATTACTACGCCTATCGCCTATCCGTGACAGAAAGCTGGTACCTTAAGTACAATTTTAAGAAAAGTCAGTAACTTTTTAGAACATCTACATCTTAAAAATAGGTATATAACATTATTATATAAAAGCCTACATACAGTATATCATGTAGTCAGCGGGTTACATTGTACTTAGAGAGAATTTTGTATAGTTTTAAATTAAGTAAAACTACTTAATTTTTATTTAAGTAGTTTATTAAAATGATGCACCATCTACTTTGTGCATGATTAAAGCTGTCAGTAGCTCTACCACGTGTTTCAGGCTACTGCGATTACTTAGTTTTTATGTGTCAGATTTTCTGTTCCTAATTTCTAGCATTCATCAGATTTTTGTACAAATAAATAACACGCTCGATGATATTGGTAGAGGCATGGAATCACAGCATCCTTATGTTTTTGTCACTGAATGGGGATGAGATATAGCTCCTGAAAAAAAAACATAACATTAAAACATAAGATTAAAATGCATGGTTTCGGGAAATCTAATGCTTAGGCTAAGATGGGGGATCATTCAAATCAAGCACATCAAAAAAAAACACTAGGGGCACCTTTATCGCCTTTCAATCAGTGTTGTGTTACTTAGATTACTTAGTAAGTGCTAAAAAAATGACAAGTGTTAGGATATAACAAAAAAAACTAAACGTTTAGGCTTTTTATAATAGGCGTTTTATGCTAATCGCATAGTCTACGACTCTTTCGACTCACAGAAAAAGTTAATAATTAGTACAAAAAATAGCCACTAAAAACCTTAACCACCAATTATTTCTATAAATTTCAACGGTGTCTCCAAAATACAACAGACATGCGACTTATTGGAATACGAAAAACATTTAAATTATGCATGCAGGTTAAAAATAAAAATACAATATTCATACTTATTAAACCAAGCGGTGCAACTCTACTATTTTTTAATAAAAAAAGTGCTTCACATATCCAACAGGGCAAAGCTAACATCGTCGACTACAAATTTATAATTTTGAAAGAACCTGAATGGGTTTTGTTGAATAATGTTTTATTGTTATTTTTTCTGCAGTCTTCTCTCTTAGCTCGACTATTCGCTTAACACTGGGAGCATCGATCTAGAAAAATAATATGTAACAAGTTAGTAACAAATACATTACTTTTTTTATAAATACTTATTGTCGTACTTACTAATAAAATACATAAGTAAACGTTAAAAATACTTTTATTAATTATGCATCTACTGTGGTATATTTATAATACATAAGTGCCATTTACATAAAGCTTAATATGAAGAGCCATCTATATAAAACTTTTTTTTTGCATTGGTGATAAGCCGTTACTGAATCAATTTTGTGGATGTACTGTGCTGTTTTTATTTAGCAATGTAGAGTGTGATTTAAAATTAGTGACTTTATGAACAGGTCACGAAACAAAAAAATGAATCAGAATATAACGGAATCGTATAAAACTTGTAATTATTTACGAGAATTCGTATTATCAACACGGAAGGATCAGCAAACTTGGTTAAATAAGTGCTGTATTTTAAACTTCAAGATTGAAATGTTGCCATACTCAGTAGGAAAATAGTCGCAATTTGAAGTTTAATAATTTGTTTATTAAATAATCCTGTTCATAAAGTTATAAACTTACATTAAATAAAGTAATGGAATAAGTACCTTCCATTTCCAAAGCTATGGGAATGGGACCTTGGCAGCGTTCAAATAAATGACGAACAAGCGTTAAATAGCATAAAATAAGTTTTATTTAAGTAATTAAATACTAAAGTTAATTGAGGGTTTTTTTAAAGTTTTATCGTTACTTGAGTTTCGTGTGCTCGGCACGAGTTAATTTTGTATAATAGGGCCTTTGGTTTGTTCTCTAAAGCTAAGAACTTTATGATTGTAGTCCTTTTCAGTTCAGTATATTACATAATTTCAGCAGGTATATTTATTATAAGTTTTTGGTTATACCATGTAGGTATCAGTTTTCAGCCGTTTAATTGGACGGCCATTTCATTAAACAAGGCATTTTTAATCCCAAGTTTTTTTATGTAGGAAAGCTAATAAAAACTTTAAAAAAAAACCTAACCTACCTCGGGACTATAATCTCACGATGATCGTTTGGTCCGTTTTGGTATTTGAGTTTCGTAACTAGCTACGATAGAGGAACAATTTTTCATTGTTTTTTAATCAATTATTAAACAAGAATTTTGCTTATTATAGCTATTTTCTCAAGATCCTAGGATTTTAATGTAATGAATGGCGTTGCTCAGTAAAAATGGCGAGCCGTCCAAATTCAACCAGTTGGCTGTGATACATATATGTCATTTTTTACGTAGCAATATAATAATATACTGAATTTAAAAGTTCCTATACCACGATAGGACTAGCGTGGTTTAGCTCTAAATAATGTAGAACATATTCGAAACCATTACCAATGAATTATACTAATTATCAAATTTAGCCGTTAACCTCAATCAACTTTATTAAAGCTTTATTGTTTTACAAATTACTAGGTAGATAGTTATTATTAGATGACTATTTAGCTTATCAAATTAAAAGAAAGGCATAACCTCAACACTACATTATGTGTATATGTGTAAGGTAGGTTCTGAATACTGTCGTACGTGGTTATTTAAATTGGATAAATATCAATTTATAGATTGATAGCTAAATGCAGCAAATATCAAAATGGTTAGATAAGATCTATCTAAGATTATAAATAAATTACCATTAATGCGGCAGCAAAGTATGAAGCTAGTCATAATACTTATTTTAAGGTCTTTCGTTGTATACTGACGAAAATTAAATCGGTTATTTTGAGGACCATCTTATACTATAGTACCTATTATAGAGAGATAATCTTTGTTTGTTTGATTGTTTGTAATGGATAAACTCCACTAGGGAGGTCGGGGGTAGGAGGTGGACTGCTTTTCTTCCCGAGACTACGCATGCGAAGCCGGGGCAAGTCGCTAGTAATAAAAAAGTTTTTAAATTTTGTATTATAAAAAGCTAATTTAATTTATCATCTGTATTTTTTTTTTTTGTTAAACTTTTGTTGTATTTGTTGATTGCAATCTAAGTAACCTTACCGCCCTTTCACTAACCAATCCCGGTTGCAATATTTCTGGGCGTTTTTCCAAGCCAGTATTTGAGTGCAGTTTTTTTTATCGAATTAATAGCAAACCTTGTCGATGTTCTTCAAAATTTGATAATATAACTAGGTATTATAGTTTTTTATTTTGGTACTTATATTTGTTTGTTTAGAGAAAATACCATTTGAATATTTAATTTCAATTTAACCAAAAACTTATTAATCTTTTAAAAAAGTCGTCATCCTATAAGAGTTGTAGAGCAAAAATAAATGCACAAACAATATCATAATTAGCACAGCCAGCAGGAGAAACGTGACCATTGACTGAATGTTGCCATCTAACAAGCAGGCGATCATCGCCATACGTGTTATAATCAACATAGTTAATTATCATCGTCAGTATAATACGAAAGACAGTGAAAATATACGGTTATTATGAGGTAAAATGTAAATATAGCAGTGATGACTAGATCTACTCGTTTAAAATGTAATAAATATAACAGCTAGGGGATTGCTATGTTAATAGTAGTAGGTATCAGTTTCAATGCTGATACCTATATCCGAAAGGTAGATTTTGCGATTACCCAATTTATGCAGTTTACCTACAAGCTTGATTGCAACTAGACTGCATAGATTAGGTAATCGCAAACACATAATTTCAAATAGAAACAGCACTGAAATCGATTGACACCGATAGCAACTGAGTTACGTAATCGCGCCACTGAACTATGTTTTCGTTGAATTAGGAGTTCAAGGCGATAATAGACGGTTCTTTTTTTTTTTCATTTTCTATGAAGTTTTGAAAATTAAGTGTCTAATTAGGACGTTTCGAATCTTTCATCACTGATGTGTAGGTAGACATCGAATTATGTGCATTTGCATGTTTGCATATGCAAATGAATATAATGCAATTTTTACAGCTTTATTGCATATTTTGGTACTTTTTCATTGATAGTGCTTATTTCAGTAGTTATGCGAGTACGTTGGCAGAGTAAGGCATGTTGTATTACGCCGTTAACACATCCGACTCGCGCACACTCGGCGAGCGCACTGGATTATCCGACCGAGGCATCAGTGATGTGCCTTGGTGATGAAATTAACCATTCGCTTTCATCGCCATTTGTCTTTCATCGGTCATAATTCATCGGAAATGAATGATGTAACCAGCGACACTCAATCAAATACACTTCAAGACTTGTTGTCGTGACATCGTGAGAAAATTGCTCAGACTAATTTAGTTTCATTACGTCAATACAAAAAGTCTGTTCAACATTCACTGCCTTTCATTGAAAATGAATCACTTTGAAGGGACCGTCTAAATCGCCCTTATAGGTTCTCTTTCTTTCCAGGATTCTCGCTCAATGTTGCCAGATGGGATATTGTAATTTACCCAACTCATATTTTTCCGCTGTAAACACTTAGTTGAGAATTGGGGGACTGTTATTAGTTATTAGTCTTTAGTTCTACGCACCTCTGTTCTGTCGGTTTATTCGATCTATCGAAAGTATGTTTATGTTGTTTTTTTGTGCATGTATAATTGCGCCCTCTTGACAGTGCTTGTGGTAGTATAGGAATCTACTTGAAATGACGTTATGATACATTTATCAGTGTTCTAGTCTAGGCTTTCGCTTTTTGTCTGTTGCGGACATCGGTCGCGGATGTCAGGCGCGGATGTCAGGCGCGGATGTTGGTCGCGGACGTCGGTCGCGGATGTCAGGCGCGTATGTCGGGCGCGGATGTTGGTCGCAGACGTCGGTCGCGGATGTCAGGCGCGGATGTCGGGCGTGGATGTCAGGCGCGGATGTCGGGCGCAGATGTCAGGCGCGTAATTCGGGCGCGGATGTCAGGCGCGTATGATGGGCGCGGATGTCAGGCGCGGATTTCGGTAGTGGATGTCGGTTGCGGTTGTCGGTCACGGATGTCACAATTGACGGAGATATCGCTGAACATATTATAAAAATAAATGCAGACTAATATAGAACCTCCTCCTTTTGCCTTGCTCCTGAAGTCGGTTAAAAAATAGCCCAAGGCAACAATGCTCTGTCGATGTAACTTTTGAAACTATCATGGTTATGTACATACTTTTCACTAGAAACGGGATATTTACCATGATTTTTGAGTTTTGATTGTTCCTGATATTTCGGCACAGTTGCATGAGCCATGATCACGGGAGAACTGTTCTGCCATGATCGCATGCCAACTGTGCCGAAATATCAGGAACAATCAGAACTCAAAAATCATGGTAATCGTTTCTAGTGAAAAGTATTATGCTCTGTCGAACTCACTAACGTATGTATTGTTCTCTATTGGGTGTGTGGGTGGGGGTGACCAGCCCCCTTATTCGCTATGACCAAACGTGACATAACGCGGGCTCGTTACGATATCTGCGTGGAATCATCGTTCAGATTGTGACGTCACAAGTTATTGTCAAGTAATCTCCTATGGTCATAGTAAATAACAGCCCAGCCGGCCTAGCCAAACGGCATTCGCTTCGAAGCGATTCAATTTCTACACTCGTAATACAATACAATTGACCACGTGACATTTCGATAGCGTACGTCAATCTCATACATTTTTGGCTTTTCTACAAGCGACATCGCTATTTGGTTGTTACTTTGTCTACGGCCTCCTGGCATTGCACAGGTCTCCTACACCGGGGAATGTCCTTCGTATTCCACGATATTCCCCTCCCCCACATGGGGGGGAACGAGGGGTTCGCTTTATGCGAACAATCACCAACCGGGACCCCGTGACCCTGTCAAGTGTTAGCGCATCTCTAAACCACTCGTCAGATGGTGAGTGGTTTGATGATGCACTAGCATTAAGGTGAAGGAAGGAATATCGATGAGTTTTTAGTCGGTATGTCGTTGGGTGCTAGCCAACGGAGAGCATGAAAGACCCCCTCAGCTCTCTCCGAGCTGATAGACAAGCGTAATGCATTTTCCCATCGTGAAAAAAGGGCTGTGTGTAAGTGCTAAGTATTTAGTTGTGAAGTGTACTCACAGCTCCATGTTGTGCACGGAGGAATGCGCGCAGACGGCCGGCACGCGCACGTGGCAGTGCTTGTGGCACTTGAGCGCGCAGTCTCGGCACTCGTAACCCTGCTTGCCGAGCCGTCGCGCTATCGTCTTAGTGCACACCTCGCATACAGTGCCGCTGGAATTACAAAAACTTTATGTTAAAACAAGCAGCGCCCCGCAGTTTTAACCGCGTAAGTCTCGATCCCGTGGGAATATCGGGATAAAAATGTGCCTATGTGTTATTCCGGGAGTCCAGTTATCTCCATTCCTAATTTCATCCAAATCCATCCAGTAGTTTTTACGTGAAAGAGTAACAAACATCCATCCATATAAACTTTCGTGTTTATAATATTAGTAGGAGTAGGACACTGAATGAGCGGAGTCTAGCAAGAAAACAATAGCTGCAAGAAAGTGACAGCGCTATTGCTTATTTGAACCCGGGAAGAGCTGATGAGGTATAGATTTCTTCAGCTCGGAAGTAACTGACGTAAACGACAAATGATAAAACGTCGTTTTGTTTCTAAAGTAGCAAATATAAAAAGGAATTCTCTACTATTAATCTAAGTAATATGATTACCTACTAAATAGTATAAAAAAATTACGCTTAATATTTTCTCTCATCGAAGGAGGGACCTAAAAAGGGGTTTAGGAGGGCCAATTTCAAAAAATAAAGCTTTTGAAAAATATTTCACCAATCGTGTTTCTTATCTATGATTTGTTTAGATTACATCCTCAAGTAATTACTGTATTTACATCAAGTTTGTAACCTTTACTGTAACGCAACAACTCCAACATTTTAAAATATCGTTTTAAGGAGTTGTGTTGGCTGGGGTCAGGTTAGCAGAGGGACAATTTACAATACGACCCAATGCGGGACGTCAGTGCAGAACTTATCACCCCCACTTTGAATTAGAAGGATCATTTAGTAGTACTAGTAGAGCTTTTTTGTGAAAGAGTTCGTCGGGGAAGTACTACCACCATACCAATTTCTGCCGCAAAGCAGTAGTGCACGCACTGCTGTGTTCCCGTTTGAAGGGTATGGTTGCCGGTGAAATTACAGGCACATGCGATTTTTCATCTTTATGTCTCAGGGTGGCGGGCGCAGTGCAAATGCCACTTAGAATGCGTCCTAGGTGGACGTGACCTATGTGACAATACACTGTTCCTGAGCAGAGGGTACCGCTTAACATCAGGTAGGCCATCTGCTAGTTCCGTTATCTAAAGACAACTTTAAAAAAAAAAAAATGTATGGTCATATTCGTCATATCTTTTAATGATATCAATAACTCACCCGCTAAGATGTTTCGCGATGAACGTATGCTCATTGTAAATATGCAACTTCACTCCCTTCCGTCGCCATTTTGAACGCTGAGCTATCGTAAGCGGCACCAGATAATGCTTCTTGATACCAGCTTCAATGGTCTCCAGAACCAGGGTCGAGGCCTCGTGGATGAAGGTCCTAGCTGATGCTGTACTGAATCCGGACATTTCGCTGAGAGAGGACCTTTTTGATTAATATTTTGACCAATTGGGAAGGGGATGGGAAGAGGAATGAGGAAGGCACAAGTGGAATGGATGATCATGTTCAAAGAGAAAATCAGTTAAATAGGATAGAAGTGGAAATATATTAAAAAAGCGTAAAATATTGGTATATTCAATTGTAGTAATATTCAGTGTTAGTAATAAAAAAATAGGCAAAAGCATGCAAAGCATGGTCATTAAAAATAAAATAATAATAAATATGCGATTTCATGCATGTATGAGATTATTGAAAAATAAATTTAGTATGAAAAAACCAGTGTTACCAGATTGCAGAGTGCCAATACCCCCAGCGCATGTGAATGTTGCCGGATGAAAAAGAAAAATCCTCCATTAGTGCCATTATTTATACAGTCTCCCAGATAGATGGGATAAATATTTGTATGTGGCAAGACAGCATTATTTGCATTAAAAAGCTGAAGAAATAGTATTCTGCGATTGAAGTTAGTATTTTAATTTCTCTATAAATATTTGTTGAAATATATTAAAAAGCTAGTTAGTGCAGTCTTGCCACAACAAACTTTTGATAATTTGTTTGTTTTTTTAGAAACTATGTAGTTTTTTGAAACTTATTTCGTTGTAACTTTCACCGTGCGGAAATATGTCAAATGCAGGGTAATGGAGAAAAAAAAACATAAGTATAACTTTAAAAAAAACTTCTACCGAAGGGGTTTCCAATCATCTTTATTTTTAAAATTCCGAAAAAAATAATAGATCAATTCGCGCTCAGCAAGTGAGGCAAGAAATAGGAAGTAGGAGTAAGGACGTTAAGGCACAATAGGTCCAACCAGTTTCAACGAACATTTTTGTATGAGGTGAAGAAGGCGAGCGCACGATCTGATACCGTGTTTTTGTGAATACAAAAATAATATAAAAATGCCCTTTAGAGTTTTGTTAAATTTTGTTGATGACTTCACTAACTAAAATAATAATTAGGGCTTTTCATTTTCAAATTTAAAAAAAAGTTGTTCGATTTGGCTCGATAGATAGTGCTGACTCAAATGTGCTTGTCAAAATTAACAAATGCATTGTCTGTGCTTTTGTGTGATAGTAACAAAATACCACGAAAATATATCACTACGTTGTTGACTTTGACATTTCACTTTATTTTGACAATTAATACAGAGCTGGCGCCATCTATTTTCAAGGGTATAGGCGTGATGTGAAACGGCCGTGAAAACCCCTCATTAATAAGTTACCAAATGATTCTAAAATTCAAACTTGTAAGAAGAAAGTCTAAAATGGTAATTAAATTTAAAAAAAAGTTCTTGATACATATCTTTGATATTTTTTTTTATCGAGTGAAGTAATTCAAACAGTTAATTGCATTTATTTTTAACACTAGATAAAAAGCTTAAGAATACCATATATTTTTTTCTTTTTGAAAACTGTAAAAACTCTACTTCTTCTTGAAAAATCTAGAGCTCGTTATAGACATGCTGTGAAGTGTTACCTGTTGTGAACCTATTACGCCTTAAGTCAGTTTCGCTGCAAGTAAACGAGAGCTTGCCTAACTTTGTAGCTCAGAATGCTCTGTGTATTTTTTTTTTGATCTTTGAATTCAAAAGGCTTTTACTTCTTGTGCGAAAGGCATGTTTATTACAATTTGTCTTGAAGTCAGTTTGTCAGTTTTGCTTCATGGGGAAGTGTAAAACCATCACAATGATAGGATAGGTAATCTCACATACCTTCTAGAAGTCCTCGACTCATCGCCCGACTGTGCGGGGGACGCTCCAGCGGAGTATACATTCCTGTTGGGGACGGCTAGGGCTTTTTCTGAAAACATTTTAAGAGTATATACTACTTCACATTGCTTAGCATGATGATCCTCTATTATAACAACAATATGCAGCATTTACGGCCTACAGAAATCCACTGCCGGTTTTTTTTAAAAAAGAACAAAATAGACTGCTCAAAAATTCTAAAATTCGGCTTCGTTTTCGTTTCAACGGCATTTTGTGAGCCACAAACAAATTTCTTTATGGTGAGCCATTTTGGCAACATGACTTTTCCGATGTAAAAAAGCCTGCTGAATTCGGTTCTGAATGTTACCGAGCCGAATTTTTTCTTTTTTCCTCGAAATATGTCTCTAACCGCGGTTTTTACGATTTTAACCAAAAATTATTGCTGTTAGAAAAAAGTGTCAAGGACAAAAGGATCTCTATAAAATTTTCTATAACATGGTGCATAATTTTTTTGGTAGGGTTAATGGTTTGTGTTGTGACAAATATCTTCCGGAACTTCATGTTTTTTATATTTTTTTTAAACATTAACATTTACAAATTGAACGGCATTTTGTGGGCCATTTTGGCAACGTGACTTTTCCGAAGTAAAAAAAGCCTGCTGAATTTGATTGTGAATGTTGACAATCCCAATTTTGGTTCCTTTGCTCAAAATTCAAGATGGCGGCCAAAATGGAAGCTTAAATTAAAAGCCATATTATAACTCGATTCTAGTCCTGTGAGGTGTCCTTGCATTGGCTTTGGGGGTCACTGAACTCAATTTTGATAACCGGAAGTCCGTCCGGGTACCGGAAGTGGACAAAAACAAGATGGCGGCAATTTAGGAAATTTAAATAATTTTCTTTTATGATTGAATTCCTTGGACTCGTGTCAACTCCAATCGACACCGGAAGTACCTCCGGCTCGGTAGCTTCACTTACGGATAAAGTGAAGTCTGTAACGTGTACCTACGGTTTGTGAGCAATATCTTCCCGAACTTCTTAATTTTTATTTTATTTTGATAAACATTAAAAATAAAAACCCTCCATGGTTTTTTTAAACACTCTTGATTTTTATCAAAATTATAAAAAAATAAGAAATTCGTGAAGCTGCATATTTATATGTATGTAACGGAACGGAATCCTTGGTCGTGATTTTCACTGCACTTCAAAACGTCGAAAGAACATAAAATATTATATCGAATAAAATTTGATAATATGAAATACATTAGTTTTTTTATGTTTTGAAACATGTTTTAAACAAGTATGCATTTATCCCAGTGTTTTAAACACTGTTTTAAACTCTTGTTTTAAACATTGCCAACCCTGACTGCCATACATAGGCCTCCTCCTTATAACTATAGCAGCGGCATAAAAACGTGCAAGATTACAAAGGTAGTTAGACCACAGGAATGAAATACGCACCATGGTTGTTCCTCTCGGCGCTGATGCTGCGGATCCTGTGGTTCTCAGCCTCGGAGTCTGTGAGGTCCAGCGACGCGCCTCGCGCTCGGGATCGACCCAATCTGAGTGAATGAATATGTTTTTATTTCAAAATCCTACTAATATTATAAATGCGAAAGTTTGTGTGTGTGTAAGTGTGTTTGTTACTTCTTCACGCTGGAACGGCTGGACGGATTTGTATGAAATTTGGAATGAAGATAACTGGACTCCCCGAATAACACATAGATACATTTTTATCCCGATATTCCCACGGGATCGAGCATTACGCGGGTGAAACCTCGGGGCGCTGCTAGTATTATCTAATAACATTAAATTGTAATCTGTGTGTCTCGGTGTATCTCATGAACCGTGATAGTTAGACAGTTGTCATTTTCACAGATGATATATTTCTGTTGCCGCTATAACAAGAAATACTAAAAAATATAATAACATAAATATTTAAGGGGGCTCCCATACAACAAACGTGATTTTTTTGCCGTTTTTATAGATAATGGTACGGAACCCTTCGTGCGCGAGTCCAACTCGCACTTGGCCGGTTTTTCTAAATGTACTGAGCTATGGAAAAATTTATACCAAATGAGTGTTGCAAGTAGACTTTTTCTAAATACCTTCTTTTGATGGTGCCGAAGAAGTCCCGCTTCCGTTTTCGTGGCGCGGGTTCTGGCGGCGAATTCTCACTGTTTAACTTGCTCACGTAATCACCCTGCTGGAAAAAAACTAATATTATTTGAGTAACATCGGAAAACCCCTTCTTGTTGTAATTTATTGACCAAACTTGCAGTAGAGTAGATAAGTGAGAACCCATAAATGAAGTAACCCATCCTCAACAGAAGACTGAACATAAGTACCTATATCATATCTCAACATAACCCATGATAGGTTGATTCTATATATTTTTATGGGAAACTGGCAAACCACAGGACTATTAGGTACCTTGATAGTTAGTACCTAGTCTCTAGATAGAGTCTATAAAATTTAATTGAGTTGAATGATTTAGCATCCAAATGAGGAAGTTTTGATTTGTATGGAGCGGGCTAGCGATTTCTCACGCGCTCATCTCCCACGGTCATTCTCTTTCCCTACAGTCTGTTGCAAAAAGTTGAGCTACAATGCCTCACACCGCGTTACCTCAGGCATCATACATAAAGACAATAATTTAAAAAATAAAATAAACGACGTGCTTATTTGGCATAGGTTTACTTTAGGAGAAAGGAGTGTATTTAGTGATTGTTGTATTTTTTTAATGAAGAAGTGTCTTTTGAGACTATAACATAAACGAACTACTAGTTGTAACTGCTGTGCAAAACAACGATTTATTCATGCAGTGGATCATTAAAGTTAATAAAATTAGTGTAAAACCACACAAAACCTTACCGCTTCACCGCTGTCTCCATTCATTTTGGCGCCATTTTCCTTTATCCTGACGGTTTTGCCCGGAGACTGAGTAGGAGAGGCACTGACAGACTTTGCTATCTCACTCTGTAGACTCTCATCGTTATCTATGGTGCTTTGATCTGTGTCTTCTTTTATATCTCCATTTCCGTCTTTGACATCTCCGTTTCCGTCTTTGACGATTCCGTTTCCGTTCTCTATGGTCTTGTCTATGGCCTCTCGCTCCACTTCGATGAATTTGCCGGAGTCTGTTAGTTCCACCTTTTTTGGGAGGTTTTGTTAGTATGGCAACACAGCAAACAGATTTGAGAGACATTTTGGGCAAAAAATATTTGAATAAGATTTTTTTGTAAAACATCAGACTTCTGGTTGGAAATTCTTATTGTATTATTTGAAAAAAAAACTTGAAAGTATGTAGGTAGTAAAAAAAATTATGAATACATTATTCAAAAAAATATTTCGTTCAACAGAGAAATTAAGAACTATGTACTTTTGTACTTATAGCAAAATATCTCTCAAATAACATGCAAAATGGAGATATTTACATTTCGAATTATCAAAAAATCTTATCTTATTGATAAAACTTAGCACTACAAAGCTTTCTTTGATTATAAAAAAATATAAGTACCTTGATGGATTTCTTCGGCTCCTAAAGTATGTGCCCGAATGAGAACACGGCAAACGCAGGCAATGAAAGGGAAAAACCAAACAAACTGTTAGCAACATTGAAACATTTTTCATCATGGCAACACCAATGTTGTGTCACTTGCTTTGGGACCTAGTTAGGGTAAAAAAGGGGGTAAAAAAAGTAAAATATGGAAAATATATACAGAGATTTTAGTGTTCAATCAAAAAACTCTAGGCCCGTATTTTTTAAATCGAACTCAACCCTCAGTGCGCTTTTGAGTGCGTTCCAATTTCAACAGCTATGAAATATGTTTTTAGGTCTATATTCGTATCATTCCTAAAAACCCCATCGGCACTAGAGATTTTAGTTTTCAAGCAATCTCGAATCACAAATGTCGCATGAAAAAACTCGAATAAAAGAAATCGAATTAATCTTGACTGAAAAATATCCAATTTAGTTAACTTTAATTATTAATTATCTATATTAAGAACGAACTTTGGTTTCTATGAACCGAGCCATAACCGCTAGAGCGTTTGAGCCTTTTTGTATGCAAAAAAGTGTATTCTTTTTTTACATATTATCTTATCAAACTCCTACACATGATCAATATACCTACTAACGCTAAGATAAATAGACGTTACTTAAGATAAGATAATAGCACGTACTAATGTTATTGTCTCTGTCCCTCTCTAACACGCGTGATTTGACATGTGTGTGAAAGTGGCAGTAATTATGCGAAGGGAAAGAGGCGTGTGTCTATGAATGAATCTATTAGGTAGCTGTGGTGTGTCCGGCCTAAGAATAGACCGCTCCGTCTCCTCCCGTGGATGTCGTAAAAGCCGACTAAGGGATTACCCGGACTTGTTGATAAGATTCGTTAGTATAAGATTTGTCCTGGCTGCTAGCTTATTATGGAATGTGTTATTACTGGAAGAAAGCGATAGCCGAGTCAGACGTGGGAAGCAATGGCGGCGATGAGGTCACCACTTGTCACGTCTATATTCCACGATACCCACTGTGAAAAGAGGCCTATTGAGGCTCTGCCTACCCCCCGTCGGGGAAAAAGGCGTGTTTCTATGTATGTATGTATGTATATGTTAGTTAGTACCCACGTGCGAAGTAGGTACTAACGTTGATGCGTACAATTGTCTATGGAACTTTTCGAGCTGTAACCTATAACACTCAAGAGCGCTCTCAGAGTTAAGTTCGATTATACAGGTGTTGGAGAAAACGTGATAAAATACCACTTACCCTCTGCACTGAGTGTATGATCAGGGTAGATTTATTCGCCGTTGGACTGAGATCCAGTTCCCGAAGTGCGGATTCAGTCAGTCCTGAGTTTTCTAAACCTTGAGAAAAGGACGAATTGTAATCATAGAGTAAAATATAAAATACTTAAGTACACCTTAAGATACTACAGGTCTAGCGCTTTAACTGAGTCAGTCCCTGAGGTATGGGAGCGGTACGGGTGGGGTGTTTTTGTCTCTCAAATTATCAGATGATATTCATTTTGACGTAACGAAAACACCCCTCCCGTACCGCTCCCATACCTCAAGGACTGACTTAGTTAAGCGCTAGACCTGTAACAAGTATATTATTATTGAAAAAATATATAACACTTGTTTTTAAATACACAAAAATAAAGCACTAACAAGGTTAAAAACTTAGGAACAGTATTTTCGACTGATAATGATGATGTTGAAATTATTAAGCAGAACCGCGATCTGATCAAAATGAGACTAAACACGGCCAGTCTACTATTATCCATCGAGGAGTGCCGTTGTCCAGCTTCCGTCACCATCAATCAGATCAGCTCACTGTCACCATAGAAATGTACTGTCTTCGAAAATTGACAGGTATGCAAAAACTCATCTCAATCGGATATTATAGATCGGAACCGTGTGCTGATCACAATGAGCCTAAACACTGCCAGACTACTATTATCCATCGAGGAGTGCCGTTGTCCGCCTTCCGTCTCCATCATCAGATCAGCTTGTAAAAAAGCTTGTAAAAATCTCACCGTTTTGCTTGAAGATAGTCTTAGTGGTGGTAGTAAGGTGTCCTTGTGGCGACAGCGTTCGGAGACTCTCCTTAATTTTGACGGGACGGGACCCCAGGTCCGGGATATCGGCCCCTTCGATGAACAGGAACTGGGGAAGATACAGGTAAAGATGTAAATTCTTATGTGCCTGTAATTTCACCGAGACCCATACCCTCAAACCGAAACACAGCAATGTTTCTGCTTTGCGGCAGAAATAGGTATGGTGGTAGTACATCCATGGAAGAACTCTTACGCTACTATTAAAATCTTATAGACCCGTGGTGTGTTCGGCCTAAGAATACACCTCTCCGTCTCCTCCCATGAATGCCGTAAAAGCCGACTTTAGGGATTACCCTGACTTGTAGGTAAGATTCGTTAAGATCTGGCTGCTTATAAAGGAATGTGTTATTACTGGAAGAAAGCGTTAGTCGAATCAGTCGTGGGAAGCAATGGCGGCGATGAATCCATTGAGACTTGCTTACCCTTTCGGGGGAAAAGGTGTATGTCTATGTATATATGTATCCTCAGGAGACACCACAGCACACAGTAGGAACTGAATCTAATGAGCTGATACTGTTAATTACCTCTACAGTGAGCGTGCCGCTGACGTCGTGTTCCTCCATGGGTCTCGTCTGCAGAGCTATCTGCTGGCGCTGGGACGGAGCCGCCAACAGCTCATCTATACCCACAAGGCCCAGACCGAGGAATCTGGAACATTTATATTAAAACTTGGTCAAATGGCACATATAGTGGCATGGAAAATGTATGGTTCAAACGGCAGATATGAAATCAAAAGAATGAAATGATACTGGAAAACAGTGGGTCGAAAGGCACATTTGCAATTAAAAGAGACGGTCAAACAGCAGATTTGAAATCAAAAGAAAGAAACGGCACTGGAATCTAGATAGTGGGTTAAACGGCAGATTTGGAATCTAGATAGTAGGTCAAACGGCAGAATAAAATGACGCTGGAATCTAGTGGAAAACAGTGGGTCGAACGGCACAATTGCAATCAAAAGAGTGATTCAAAAGGCATGCTATTTTTCATACTCGACCGACAATAACCGGCATCGTGGAGACTTAAATTTAAGAGTCTATACTACAACATATACACATGTATGCATTGCTTAACATGATCCTCTGTCACATCAACAATACTGCAGCATTCACACAGTTATAAATATATGGTAAAGTTGAGGATTAATGCTAAGCATTACGTTTAGCGAAAACACTATTTACATATAAGAGGAAGCCTAAATCGTCGCACTATAGATAGACTTTCTAGTTTTGTCGATTTTGACAGCAAGTGTTGTCCACAAAACCAACAAAGCTACAAGGCAAGTAACTTAAATAAACATACAAACATACATAAACTCACGCCTGTTTCCCGGAGGGGTAGGCAAAGACCACGGATGGAAATCCAGTAATGTGTCAGGATCGTAGCAAGTTTCCACTTGCTACGATCCTGACACACCTCTTTTGCTTCATTCACCCGCATCACATTCTTCATACATGCTCGTTAAGGGTACTCTTGACCTGGCCTTTTTCCAGAACGTCTCCGATCTGGCCTGTATACGTCCGCTGAGGTCTTCCCCTTCCCACTGTCAACACTGTCCAATTCACTCTCGTCTTATGTACCCGTTTCTTCAATCTACTATCGTCCATCAAAGTCAAAGTCAAAGTCAAAAGTATTTTATTCATTGAAATCACAAGGATCATTTTGAATCGTCTTAAAAAATAAATTTACATTTACTCCTGTTCCAACACAACCAGACCTAGAAGAATCAGGCAACAAACACGGTCTGTTTTTTTTTTGATGATCCTTCTTACTACTAAGGTGGGGAGCGCCTGTGTGGTGCCTCGAGAACAAGTGGAAGCTGATTCAAGGAAAAAAGGAAAACCAAATTAAAAGCCTTACTTAGGTAGGCAGTCAAAAGTAAGATGATAGAGAGAATCAGCATCCTTTCCAAAGGCCCAAACCCTCTGAGCATACCTTTCTCAATCCTAGTCAGTACGTCTTTTTTAATTTCATAACGCTCTCTTATCACACGATTCCTCATTATACCTCTCAAAGTCACACCACACAACTTAAATAAAAGATTGTAATAACCTGTGTTGTCCAGGACCTCCGCTGGGCGAAGCCGGGGCGGTGCGGTCGTACACTTCAAACAGGAGCTCAGCGGTTTGTGGTGAGAGATCACTGAAACATAATAATAACAAAATTATTAAAACCAACGAGGACATGATCAAGGCCAAACAAGAGGATCACCGATGTACCAAAGCAGTCACCGAATGGTCTCCATGAGATATGCGGCGGCCTCGAGGCAGAACATCTGCCCGATGGTCAGACGACATCGTGCCGATAGTAGGAGCAGTGGATCAGGCTGGTACAAGACCGCCAGAAGTGGTGTTATAAAGAAGAGCTCTTTAATTAGCAGTGGATGTTACCAGCTGGATAATGAGCAAGGATACATAATAAAGGCGTATCACCATCAGGGTTTGTGTCTGATACACTGCCTAAAACGCAACCTTGTTTGTTAGCTGGGCTGTGTAAACAATCAACAATAGTGGCCCAAACCGCAAACCTTGCGTTACTATCAAATATCAATCATACACTATTATACTTACAAGTGTTCTTTCTACTGTAGATTAGTCGGTTATTCTGTGAGATATGTCCATGTATATCTTTAGTGTACTTACTGTATACACAATGAAGGAAAGTGGCCCAAACCTAGCTCCTTGTACACATACCCAACGAAAGTTGAAGGATACCTTTGTAAAGGCCATCTGGTACTTCATATCCACTACAAAGAGCATCATTATAGACAATTAAGAAAAGTGACCCAAACATCGGCCCTTGTGTGACACCAAAGTGTTTTCTAATAAACTTACAATAAGAAGTGTTCTTCCCAGTTTGGACTGACGGTGTCTTTCTTAAAGGCCGTCTGGTTCTTCTGCGGTGGCTCGTCCATCTCCACCACGCAGTATGGCGCCATGCAGCCGGACTTGCCTGCAATCGAACGCTTATGGTAAGTCAAGTAAGGTTCCAAAGCTTCTCGTGAATCAAATGGAAAATGCATTCTTCAAATGGAAAATGTGGCATCTACAAGATGCCACATTTTCCTTCTAGTCTTTTCTTTCTTATTTTGAATGAATGATCGAATTATTTATTTGCTTAGAATGTAGGTACAAGTAGTAAAAACATAGATGGTAGGTACATATAAATTGAAGTTCCCAGTACATTCTAATGTTAAGCGTGCAAAATTAAATCTTAAAAGCTAGTTATAATTAAGTTACATGCGAGGAAAACATTAAAAAAACTAATTACAAAAACACAAAAACACAGGTAGGTTATATACCTACAATACCACAAAACTTAGTCCAAAATACACAAAAATACACAAAATAAAAAATATAATGTCAATAAAAACCAATTCATTATTCTGAGAGAGAGAAAGAAAGAAAGAAATAAACCCCAATTAGACGCTGTTTTTGTAACTAAAATACTCATATTTTACATTTCTCAACTGTTATTCGCTTCGGTGTCAATATTAAATTACCAGATCTTACTGGCAACTGAAAGGAAAGCGTAGTGCTTATAGCGGACTAGATAATGAACATATAACAACTCAGTCCCGCCTCGGCTCGGTCACGGCCCGTTGCATGAATAAAAGAAAGAAAGCAAGAAAGAAAATTTATTTATTTTTCCCCACGACACAACACACACATAAAACAAGAAAAACAAAAACCTACTAAGTAGGTAGGTACTTCAAAATCTTAGAAAAATAAAAATAAAAATAAATAAAAACAGTATAAACTTTGGTAAGTTGATAGGTTGTGTGTGTTGTGTGGGGTCAAACAGGTCCCTGTCTCAGAATATGCTGCACCAGACCTAGGTTTAGTGCAGCGCTGGTTTTCAGACAGGGCCTAATTAAATAGTGCCGCCGAGCTGCGCCCGAGCAGTCGGTCGTGAATAGTCGTTATGACATGATTGTAATGTAATCAGGCACGGGACCGGCTCGGACCCGACACGGTCTAGCGTGAGTCATCCTTTATTCAATTATAACTATCATACGAGATAAGGAGAATTGAATGTTACCTCCCAAGTCCTTAGCAGCGACCACCTTGACCAGCAGTCTCTTGTCGCCCATCAGTTGACCGCTGCCGGCCGTCGAGTTGGGAGTCGATGTGTAATGTTGTCTGTCATGCTGTAACTGAAAACATTTAACTTTAAATCTGAATTCATTGGAACAAATACTGTCAACTTTTCTATACAGCCCTTTACTTCGCTTGGTATAGTCTACACTTTGGTTACGTAGCAACGCTGTTACCTATCTTGCATTATCAGTAACTCTTTTGCACCATCCCCCTATCAAGTCTAGATCTTTATTCGATCGAAAGTTATTTAGTTATCCAGGAAACGGCTGCTCCAATTTCCACCAAGCCGTATCTAAATCGGTAAAACCGTTTTGGACATGAATGGGAACATTCGTTCTCACACACCCTCTTTTGAAACTGTCATTTGCACAAACAACCTCTCACCCTAAACGCTTATCCCTTCTCCGTATCACAGGGGGGTAAAAACTTACCATAGAGTCCATAATGCAGAGGAAGCCGGGGCCCAGCGGACTCCACATAGCGCCGCAGACGAGGGCAGGTCGGGTATCGAGAGAGATTGAACTGCAGGTTGCCACAGGGGGGTAACATCTTACCATAGAGTCATAATGCAGAGGAAGCCGGGGCGCAGCGGACTCCACATAGCGCCGCAGACGAGGGCAGGTCGGGTATGGAGAGAGATTGAACTGCAGGTTGGTGCTCCTAAGTGCGTTTACAACGATTTCACTGAAATAAGAAGATAATCAGTTGAAAATATAGCTAAAATTTATTCCATATACAAAACTTTGACACGACCTCTGTGGCGCGGTGGGCAAAGGTTGGCCTGCGACGCAGGAGGTTGCGGGTTCCATTCCCGCCTCGGAACAAATATTTTTCGATCTACAGATAGTTCAGGGTGTTCTGGGTGTTTTCTATGTATAATAAAAAATATCTATCTATGTAATGTATTGTATTAAGTATATCAGCCGACAACCGTTGGGGTAAGCGAGTTCTTGAATGGAGACCGCGTCTTGGCAAACGTAGCGTGAGGCGCCCTCTGGCTAGGTGGAGCGACGACATACGAGACGCGGCGGCAGAAAGTGGATGAGAAGAGCCGAACACCGGGCTCAGGGGCGCGTATTGGGAGAGGCCTATGTCCAGCAGTGGACTAGTGTGGGCTGATGATGAAGTTTATCAGTTATCTAGTACCCATAACACAAGCTCTGCTTAGCTTGGGGCTAGATAATGTTGTGTGGACTGTCCAGCATTATTCATTATTGTTATATTTAAAAACAAGCATTAATGCAGAGGAAGCCGGGGCGCAGCGGACTCCACATAGCGTCGCAGACGAGGGCAGGTCGGGTATGAAGAGAGATTGAATTTACAGAGCAGATCAGTAACAGAGTGGTCCACAATTGGAACATACTACCAAACGATGTTGTTTCTGCCACGTCTGTTCAATATTGAGATTCAAAAACATGCTCGACAACTGGTTTCGAAAGGACAATTCAGAACTAAAAAGAACTGCTATGGAGTGGAATACACTACCGTCGTCTGTCTTTCCTGAAAACTATAATCGGGGTCTCTTCAAGGCTAGATTAAATAGGTGCCTTCTAGAACTTTGTGCTCCATCTTCGGCCGCATCGTCACTTACCAACAGGTGAGATCGTGGTCAAACAAAGGTCTATCATTGTTAAAAAAAAAAGTGACTCAACACTAGACATTCCACGCTGTGACGATGTAGACATATCAGCGAAACCTGCTCGTCTATTTATATATACGAGTAGGTAGGTGCAGGGCAAGTAATTTACCTGACTGTCTGCTGAAGGTTGCTCTCGGTCGCATTAGGCCGCAGCGCCCCAACTGGGGCTAGAGCTATCTTCACCTCTGGCCATCCATCACACTTTAATTCCCCCGTCAGCTTGTCTGTGATGCACGTGATGTTCAGACGGGCGCGGAATCTGCAAAATACCATTTGAAAGTTAGGTGAAAATGTTCACTTTTGGTTTTCGATGATATCGTTCCTACCAGCATAGTGTGAAATGTGCCTTTATTGACATGATGTCAAACTAATTAGGCTCGGAACAGTTAGTAGGTACTTACCAAATTTTTTTTGACACCGTAATTTACAGGTGGCGCCGGTAACCTCTGCCTTTAACAATGCATTACAGGTGTACCCAACTTATATGGCGCGTCGTGAATCTTCGTTCGCGCAGAAAATAAAGTATGGCTCCGAAGATTAACGAAAGAATGCTCTAAACTTACAATCAACCTTAGGTCACTATTATAAGGTTCATAATACACTGCAGCTGTTAGTTCCGTCTCACTCGCAAGTCACGCCCCTCCGCACAATTACACTTCGCGTCGCCGAGCTGCCGACCAATAGCGGTCCTGGAAAATTCCCGCGCTTTAAAAATTCATCTTCTGCGCTGGTATATCGGTAAGCCATATTACTTGGGTAGTACTGTACCTCATAGGTCACGTCCACCTAGAACGCGCCCTATGTGGCATTCCTTCCACTGCGCCCGCCACCATTAGCTTCATTCATTCACTAAAGATGAAAAGTCTCATGTAGCTCTTTTTTTGTGCTTTGCGGCAGAAATAGTTATGGTGGTAGTACTTCCCCGGAAGAACTCTTTACAAAAAAGCTCTACTACTTACTTGTTCACATTGACTCTGTAGTGAGAGACTTCCACCTTCTCCCCTCGCTGGCTGAAGGCCTTCAGCTGGAAGGCGGGAGTGGCGTCGCAGTCACAGGTGATGGTCTGAAAACAGAGTTATGTTAGTTATCATGCCCATCATCATCAGTTAGCTAAAATACAATGGAGTTTCCATAATAAAAATGCGTGGCAGGAGGATTGGTGATCGATCACAGTGTGACAGAATATTTTTTCCGGGGAAGTACCTACTACCTCCATACCTTAATATTAATCTGTGTTTGTTTCGTAATAAATTTATCTTATCTTATCTTTATCTTATCTTATTTCTGCCACAAACCAATAGTGCCCGCATTGTTGTGTTAAACATAGGTAAAAATCATCTCTCAGACACCGTCTTACACACAAATTAGTGTTTTATTGAGAGTATTTTTTCAAAATACGCTTTTATAAAATTGGTAATCACAACCGTGTGCTGATCAAAGTGGGCCCAAACACTGCCAGTCTACTATTATCCATCGAGGAGTTCCGTTTTCCACCTTCCGTCTCCATAATCAGATCAGCTCGCTGTCCCCATAATATTGCAATATCATCCGACGTTTTGAAGTGGTTGAAGATCACGTTCACAAACAAACATACAGATACAGACCAAGTTAATAAAAGCGTGTTAAAAACGGAAGCTTAAAGCCCTTTCTGGAGCTACGTGGCAACAAAAAAATGGCATACCGATAGACAGACACTATGAAGAAACTATTAGAATCCGAAATGAGCAGATCCGTAGAAGAACCAAGATCACCGACATAGCTCTCACAATTAGCATGTTGAAGTGGCAATGGGCAGGCCATATAGCTCGCTGAACTTGTAACTGTTGGGGAAGAAAGGTTCTCAAGTGGGGAACATAAACCGGACGACGCAAAAGAGAAATGCCCCCCTTACGAAGGAAGATTTATAGAGGTCGCAAGAAGGCGACTTAAGACCGCATTCTATGGGACAAATATTTGTACGATCTGCAGGTCAGGGTGTCCTGGGTATTTTCTACATATAATAAAAAATATCTATCTATGTAATGTGTTGTATTACGAGTAAGTATAAATAAATAAAAATAAAATAAATGAATAATGCTGGACATTTCACACAACATTATCTAGCCAAGCAGAGCTTGTGTTATGGGTGCTAGATAACTGATATACTTAATACAATACATTACATAGATAGATATTTTTTATTATACATAGAAAATATCCAGAACACCCTGAACAAATATCTTGCAAATCGCACAAATATTTGTTCCGAGGCGGGAATCGAACCCGCAACCTCCTGCGTCGCAGGCGAACCTTCACTCGCCGCGCCACAGAGATCGTCAAGTATATCAGTTATCTAGTACCCATAACACAAGCTCTGCTTAGCTTGGGGCTAGATAATGTTGTGTGAACTGCCCAGCATTATTTATTTATTTATGGGGGAGGCCTATGTTCAGAAGTGGACTTCGATAGGCAAAGTCAAAGTATGTATGTATGTATGTTTATTTTAATTATTTTCTTAATTTAATGCATTCATTAGCTCTAATTTAACTGCCTGCATGGGGAGTTAAGAGCTACCTCGCCGTAACACAGTTTTAAACTAGCACGGGAGGTAGGTTCCTAAACCTCATAGTGCCTACCCTAATTATCACTAGTTGTTTTAACCTTAAGTACCTATATAAGCACTATGTAATGTATCCTTAAGTTATGAAATAAACACTATTCTATTCTATTCTATTCTATTCTAAAGTCAAAAGTATTTTATTCATTGAAATCACAAGGATCATTTTGAATCGTCTTATGATGATGATAAAAATGATGATGACACTTATAACGCCCCTCTTTTTAGTAAGGGGTTATACGACACATCTCAATACCAAAAACGATTGCATCAACATAATTTCCACATTGATTCACATTATCCTTATCTCTCGCCTACGTGTTACATGTTTGAAACAAAGCACTTTTTTGTCGCTCACGCCACGGGGATATAGCTCAGTGGTAGAGCAATCGACTGCAGATCGATAGGCCCCCGGTTCAAATCCGGGTGTCCCCTTCTTTTTGTGATTTTGTACCTCTACGATTTTTGCTACGAAGTGCTACGAAAACGTTGTATGAAGTTTTTGAACAGATATTGTACCTAGCTCGTTCGATTTCGTGGAACTTTGCAAAATGGGGGACGGATAGAACTTTTTGTCCTAACTGTCACCCTAGGGGGACCGAGCAGGGTGACAAATGGGAATAATTCGAACATTCAATCTTTCATTTGTGTCGGTTTCACAACCAACAACAAGCAAGAAACTTTTATTTAACTTGCTAACCTGTGTCTGTCTGTCTGTTTGTGGGGGACAAAACATGCAACTGAATGAACCGGTTTCACCCAACCGGTTGAGATGATTTTTTTTATACCTGTCAAGTTCTGATGACAATACAATATTATGGTGACAGCGAGCTGATCTGATGATTGAGACGGAAGGTGGAAAATGGAACTCCTTGATGATTAATGTGGCAGTGTTTGGGCTCATTTTCATCAGCTCACAGCTCAAATCACTGATTGTTTAAAAGCATACACAGACACACGCCTTTTTCCCAAAAGGGTAGGCAGAGCCTCAAATGGGCCTCTTTTCACCGTGGGTTGCACCATTGTGGGATATAGACGTGACAAGTGGTGAGCTCATCGCCGCCATTGCTTCCCACGACTGACTCTGCTAACGCCTTCTTCCAGTAATAACACATTTCTAGCAGCCAGGACAATTCTTATACCAAACGAATATTACAAACAAGTCCGGGTAATCCCTTAGTTGGCTTTAACGATATCCACGGGCGGAGATGGAGGGGTTTATTCTTGCTCCGGACACACCACGGAGCATATACAGTTGTGGTCATATAATTAAGAACGATTTGAAGTTCTAGAAGTTTTTTATTTAAATCGTATCATACACAGAGATGTGTACCTTCTGAGAAGCAACTAGTTATGTTATATAATAGTCACATTAATAGAGCAACCTGACTTAAGAATAAAGTATGAAATCGCTAACTATTTTTTGCACATTTTATTGATTTTATCAAAGTAACACATTCAAATAGTACTGAAACTGGACAAATAATTAAGAACGATTTATTTAACTGCTCGGGAATTGTTTTGTATGACACTTAGATTTAAAAATTCACAATATTATGTAGCACAGGAAACATAAAAAGAAATTTAATAAATTTTTACCTAAAATTAATAGTTAATAGCATATCCACGGCTTTTAATTACAGCTTTACACCGGCGAGGCATTGACTCTATTAATTTTTGACATTTCGCAAGAGAAATAGAGTTCCATTCTTCTAAAAAAACGTCATACAGCTCTCTTAAATTTCCACACTTTGTATTTGAAACCTTTTTCTTTACTTCAAACCACAGATTCTCTATTGGGTTTAGATCTGGACTGTAAGCAGGCCAGTCTAAGACAGAAACTAATTGCGCTGTAAGAAATTCCTTTACGGTGCGTGCAGTGTGCTTTGGATCATTGTCATGCTGGAATGTCCAAATGACCGGTAGAACGTCTTCAGCGTATGGTAACATTGTTTCTTCCAGTATATTTTTGTATTGGAACTGATCCATGTTACCTTCTATCAACTTTACAGGTCCTACACCATGTCCAGAAAAGCAACCCCAAATTTTCACATTTCCACCACCGTGCTTTAATGTAACTTTCGTGTACTTTGGGTCGAATGCTGTATTCGGGGGACGTCGTACATATCGTTTTCCATCAGAACTTACTCTGTTTATTTTAGTCTCGTCTGAAAAAATAAATTTTTCCACTGTTGCACAGTCCAGTTTTCATACTTTCTCGCAAATGCAAGCCGGGCTTGCCTGTGGCAAAGTTTTAACATGGGTACCTTTCTTGCTATCCTACCGTGCAATTTTTCTTCTACCAAACGTCTTTGAATAGTGCGTGCTGAGATTGCTGAAGGGTTGTTTTCACCAAAATATTCTTTTCTAAGCTCATTGGACCCTTTAAAAGGATTTTGTTTTGCCACACGAACGATGTTTCGGTCATCTCGAGGAGATGTTTTTCTCTGTTTAGGTACACGTGGAACATTCGAAGTAGTTTGATACGTAGCAAAATGCTGTACAGCGTGGAAAACCATAGTTTTTGAACATTGCAGATGGTCGGCTATCTTTTTATAAGACCAATTCTTCCGGCGAAGTTTTATTATTACTTCCCTTGTAGATTTATCACAACTTTTATTTTTTCCCATTGTTTTTTCTAAAGAAGCAATCACCTTTAATCTTTTACAGCACGTAATGGCGCCAAAATTATACAAACAGTAACAAATCGACTGAGTGTTCTCTATTTAAATTTGAATAAAGGTATAAACTACTTAGCGTTCTTAATTACGTGACCAGCCAGTAATAAGGAATACTTTGTTTAAAAGTAGTGTAAAAAGTTTGCCTATTGATTTTTAGCCAATCATGTGTATCAATGAATACAGTGGTAATATGGAAATGTTTTACGATACCGAGAGAAATAAAAACAAATGCATACAATTAGTTTTGCATCTTAGTTGGAAAAAATCTTCCCTTTATATCAGCGTTCTTAATTATATGGCCACCACTGTATATTTTCACAAATAACTTATTCCTCACCAGCAGTACCGGATTTGCGAGTAGGTACTTTTTAGGTATTTACTTTACCAAAATGACTACTTCCTCAAAAATTACTCTTTTTCATAATGGCTGCAGCAAAAAATCGTAAACTGTAGCAAAAAATCTACTTAACCAAAAAAAATTGCCAACTCCTTGAAATAGTGATCAGATACAATGTTCAGGTACTTTTTTGTGCCTAGAAACTTCTCTTGTCAATGTTTCGAACTAATTTCGTACTTAGAACTTCGTTGAATTTCGTTTCTAATGAAACACCTGTTCCCATCGCTCCCCTCGGCGCTATAGCCGAGTTGATAGTGCCCACAAATTTCGTCTTCAGCGTCATAGCTCATTCTATGGCTGAATTGGTAAAGGCATCACCAGTCACAGGAGAGGTTGCGGGTTCGAGTCCCGCTGGAACGAAATTTTTGGGTTACATTTAAATTTAATGTTATCCATAAAGTGTGGTTTACACTTCAAAAATAATAAACTATGCATATAAACTATTTGGTAATGTTTTTCGGGGCCAGTTGGACCTAGTCCATACTTACAACGTCATCTTTGGAGTCACATTCGCAGAACACGTTGGACACGCTGGGCGGATGGCAGTCGAGGGCTCGCACCAGCTCCACACCGATGCCTTGCTGAAACAACAACACGCAATGTTAATCGGGTGCATAATTCATCCCAGGAATTCATCCCATAGCTATAAAATAAATAAATAAATAATGCTGGACAGTGCACACAACATTATCTAGCCCCAAGCTAAGCAGAGCTTGTGTTATGGGTACTAGACAACTGATATACTTAATACAATATGATTACATAGATAGATATTCTAAGGCGAGGCTGAAAAACAGCGTGGCTGAGCCCTCGACCTTTTCTCTTACACTATACTAAATATGTTATTTTTATACCTATAACCTTTATTTTTTAGTTTAGTGTAAAGAATAAATGCCCTTTTATTTTATATTTTTATTATATATATAGAAAATACCCAGAACACCCTGAACAAATATCTACAGATAGCACAAATATTTGTTCCGAGACGGGAATCGAACCCGCAACCTCCTGCGTCCCAGGCGACCTTCGCCCGCCGCGCCACAGAGGTCGTCAACAAAGTGAAAATGATAAAAGTGATATCAACACCATCATCATATTCCGTTGCGTCTCATGTTTGTCTCCCCATGTAAATGCCATACGGGTCTATAAAAAACCGGCCAAGTGCGAGTCGGACTTCCGAAGGGTTCCGTACCATTGTCTATAAAACCCACAAAAAAAATCATGTTTGTTTTATGGGGGTCCCCTATTTAATAAATATTTATTTTATTCTGTTTTTTAGTATTTGTTGTTATAGCAGCAACAGATAAATCATCAACAAAAGTGAAAATCGAAAATTTCAACTGTCTAACTATCATGGTTCATGAGATTACAGCCTGGAGACAGACGGACGGACGGACAGCGGAGTCTTAGTAATAGGGTCCCGTTTTACCCTTTGGGTACGGTACCCTAATTACCAAATTCATTTAAGGATTTGCCATTTACTAGTTTTTTTATTTCGTTTTTTTTTTAGTTGACTCGATATGCTTCCTGATTGGTCTCATTTTCATAAAAATATGGGATCCAAGAGGAATTTAGGGAACTCCTCAAATATTATAAGCACACATATAGCGATTTCGGTATTTTCAGCAACAAATCAAGCATGTGCATTCAGAAACTGCCATTTGGTGAAGTGGAACTGACGAAGAAGACCAGAGATGGCCATTGGATAAGTCATTGATAAGTATTTCACGGGTGGCGATAAGGGTGACTTTCCGATATCCGATTGAGCTGAAATTTGGCATACCTGTCAAGTTCAAATGACAATGTCAAACTGTTTTTTTTTTTTCAAACGGAACCTACACCATTATTGTAGGATTTCTGTTAATCACATGTTTCTGATATATTTTTTATTTGTTTTTTCTGGTTTTACAACTAGTTTGCATGTAAGTTTAATCTATTTTTGTCGAAACAAATTGCCTATCCTATAACTTATAACACTTGTTTACTCTGGTTGTGTGCTACATTAAGTTACCCACTAAGTTATTATTGCATCTATCTATTGTACCTACTCAATAATGTCCAATATGGACCTTTCTATATGGGGTCTGAAGCGTTGCCTTACCGTAACACAGTTTATATGGGGTGTGAAGCGTTGCCTTGCCGTAACACAGTTTATATGGGGTGTGAAGCGTTACCTTGCCGTAACACAGTTTTTTAACTATCACGGAAGGCAAAGTTCTCTTAATTGCATATATACTTATGACCATCTTTAAAAGTTAATGCAAAAAATACTGTAACACATTTTGCTTTTCATATTTATTTTATTTTATTGAGGTAAACCAACAGCGTTACAATATATATAGTCCAAATAAAAAAATAATAAAAAAAAAAAAAAAAAAAAAATACACAACAATAAGGCTAAAAAAGGGTTACACAAATATTACAAAAATTATTGATACTAACAAAAATGCTTATGCTAATTTAAAAGAAAGGAAAAATATGACTAAGTGAAAGTAAATAATAAAAATATAAGAATATAAATATAAATTTCGCTTGCATTGCTTTGATGAGGTTAATAAGAGGGTGTGCGGGTGTGTGGGTGAGTGAGTGAGTGAGCGGGCACTCCTGCTACCACCAGTCTCTTAAGAGTCTGGGTATCACAGGAGTTACCTTCACACGTATGGGATACGTATATAATAGTAAGTTGCATCTGTTTTGTTAATTATTATTTGTTGTACCCATTCTAAGTGAATAAATAAACTTATCTTATCTTATCTTATCTTAATATCTTATATTAATAACATATTAAACTCGTGGACAACGGGGCTGGTTACTCTTATTGAAATTGTTATGTTTGGTTCTATATTTAGTACCACATGAGTGTAATTGTTTATTGTCCTTAATAAATGAAAATAAATAAATAAATTAACTAATGTGACAGCGAGCTGATGTGATTATGAAGACAGAGGGTGGACAACGGAACTCCATGATGGATAACAGTAGACTGGCCGTGGTTAGGCTCATTGTGGTCAGCATCACTAATATTATAAAATATTGTATTGGGGATAAATTCCTAGCTTCGAAGTCGGTTATTTTTAACCCCCGACGCAAAATCGACGGGGTGTTATAAGTTTGACGTGTCTATGTGTGTGTGTGAGTGTGTGTCTGTCTGACGCATGATGACGCATCGTAGCTCCCGAACGGATGAACCGAAGTCGATTGTTTTTTTTGTTTGAAAGGTGAATTTGTCGGGAGTGTTCTTAGCTATGTTTGATCAAAATCGGTTAAGCCGTTTCATTGCGTAGAGGTTTTTTTTTTATTTTTACAAAATTATTAACTTTTTTCGAAAATGATGTTTTTTGCAATCTATCTCTTATCCTACGCACTAAGTGACTTGGCATTGAGGTTAATTATAACTGAGTATGTTACTAATTGAGACGGTACGGAAAATGGATACGGAGTGTTTTGTTTTTAAGGCGTGCCGTGCCTACTTAACTTTAAGGTCATCGTTAGATGGTTGGTGTTGAGTTAACCTCTGGTTTAATGGTACCTAGCCATAAAACATCGTTAAGATAATAGGAGGTACAGTTTTTATATCTTCATTCATTGAATAATATTTAGGAGTGGAAAAACATTTGTATTTTTTGTATGGGCGAGTGATTAATAACAGCCTTACACTTAAGGTGGGGTATAACGCAAAATTAATAATCTAAGATTAAAAAATATTATTTATTCAATTAAAACTAAGACAATAAAACAAAACTAAAATAAAAACCTACCTATCAGATCAGCGACCTCAGATTTGACTTTTAATTGACTAAATCAAGTACAATATTCAAATTATAAATATGCATGGATAATTATAATTCCGAGGGTACTAGAAACACGATAAGACAATATTTTCTCAATAGAAAAATAACCCAGTTACCTGTAACTTTTGCCTAGATTCGATTATTAGTTTATTAAAATGGTGCATATTATTGGGTAAACAATTTAATAAATAAAATCAATACAACAAAGCCGAGGGTTTACTGTAGGGGTTTTGTAAAATTATCTATATTTTACGTATTCAATAAAAACTGCTTTTTCGTGCGCGCGAGGCGTTTTTTTATATGAAGATGTCTGCCTGGTGTTGGCGCAACCTTAGCGGCGGAGCGGTCAAACGCATATCCATATCAAGGAGACTGACACGGGTTCAAATCCAGTCCGATTGATATTTTGTTAATCTTAATAAATAATAAGGTTTGCGCGATAAATATCTTGAACTAGCGACTCGCCCCGGCTTCGCACGGATAGCACCCGGTGAACCCCCCCCCCCCCCCCCCCCCCCCCCCCCAAGACAATCTCCTGGTTCTAAGCTACCTCCCCACCAATTTTCAGCTAAATTGGTTCGTGCGTTCTGGAGTTATAGCGTCAGGAAGGAAAACCCGACTTATTTTTATATAGTACAAATTTTACCAAGGATCCCTAATTTTTTTCAAAATGAAATGTAGCCTATGTCAAATTGGAAGAATGTAGCATTCTATTGGTGAAATAATTTTTTAAATCGGCCCAGTACTTTTTGAGCCTATTCATTACAAACATACAAACATACAAAAATAGGTACAAATCTATCCTCTTTATAATATTAGTGTAGATGAGTATTTCAAAATTCCCATACAAAAATGACATTATTGGTGAACTCAAGATCGTTCTCAGAGTTGAGTTCGATCTAATAATACGGGTCGAGTCGCGCGCTCACGTCTGTAAACAGCAACTGTTAAACAATATGTCCGAAATAATGGAGCGTCCTAATCGATTACACAGAAGGTCACGATGTCATAATGTGTTATTATACTATGCTTTGATGGTTTGGACATGTAGAAAGGATGGACGATGATAGACTGACGAAACGGGTACATAAGACGAGCGTGAATGAGACATTAAGAAGGGGGAGACCTCGGCCCTCGGAATTGTGGTGCATTCAAACCTTTTTTTTCCACGATCTTTAGCGGAAAATCTACAAAAAATATATATGTCAATCTTCATCAAATAAAGCAAGTACTCTTGTTATCAAAAATTTGAGTAAAATATTTTATAATGTAAGAAATAAATTTGCAAAGTAGCCTCTGTTTTTGTAGTTATATTTCTCCTAAACTATCAATTATAAGATGTTTTTATTGGCTTCAGTATATTGAATAAAACAACGCAGAGAGGAACTTGTTTTTATTTTAGAAAATTACTTTCCTAATTATAATTAAATTTAAAAGAAAACGTGATTTTCGCTCACTTTTCGTTTCTTGAGTGTTACTTGTCACTTACTAACTTACCTGAACATTTAATGAGTTGGATAATGACAGAATTTGGCGTCCATCGACGCCTTAATAATAACAGCATAATCCTACTAATATTATAAATGTGAAAGTTTGTGTCTGTGTGGGTGTGTTTGTTACTTCTTCACGCTGAAACAGCTGGACGGATTTGCATGAAATTTGGAATGGAGATAACTGATTTCCCGGAGTAACAATAAGGCACATTTTTATCCCGATATTCCCACGGGATCGAGACTTACGCGGGTGAAACCGCGGGGCGCTGCTAGTAAATAATGCAAATAATAAAAGCTGCAACGATCACCTACTGACCGATAACTAGGTAGGTATATATACATTAATGAAGTTAAACATATCTATATTTAATATAGAATGATATCATCGACCTATTTATACAAGGTTATTTAGTTTCACACACTACTTATATTGTTTTTGTTAATTTGCGGTTAAGACCACGTTTAACTTCAAACAAGGTTATGGGAAAATAATTGTTGGTCTATAGAGCTCTTATGAGTACGACCAAAGTTAAGGTGGGATATAACGCAAAATTACCTATCTTAGATTTGATTTTAAACTGACTAATCAAGTACAATATTCAAATTATAAATATGCATGGATACTACATTATAATTCCGAGGGATCGCTGTACCAGAAACACGATAGGACAATTTTTCCAAAGCTACCTCTAAAAATTAGATTTTTTATTAAAATGGAACATATTTTTTTTTTAAATTAGATAAATAAAATCATTACAGCAAACCCGAGGGTTTACTGTAGGGGTTTTGTAAAATTGACTATATTTTACGAGATATTCAATAACAACCGCTTTTTCGAGCGGCGCGAAGCGTTTATTTTGTATGAAGATTTCTGCCTGGGGATGGCGCAGTCTTAAGAGGCTGTCAAGTCAAATAGGCTTAGCAAAATCTACGTAGTTTATGGCAACAACAAAACGTTAATCTTCATCATATTTCCAAGGGCATGATAGAGCCCAAAACACGACATCGATAATAAAAATATTCTTACTTTTTATCGCAAAATTCAGTTCCCTCGCGACAATAACTCGGTTGACCCTGCGGGTAAACGCTAGTGTTTTACTATTCTATAGTTGAAAAGCTGGCTTGAAAAAATACGCTCTTATTTTCTTATAAAATGGCTCTGAGGAGTGATATAATTATATGTTTTATAGTCAAGTCGTCAAGAGTCTCCGTCAAGTTTAAATGGTGGCAGAAAAACTGAGTTTTTATAGAAAAAATCAAATTCAAATTTACTACACCACACAGATGTGCTATTTATCCAAATTACACCGGTTAAAATGCCAGCAAAATTACACGAAATTACTAGAAAAAACACATTTATTCAGATACCGTTATAGGTCATGAGAGGTCACAAACATCATGAGAGGTCACAAACATCATGAGAGGTCACAAACATCATGAGAGGTCACAAACATCATGAGAGGTCACAAACATCATGAGAGGTCACAAACATCATGAGAGGTCACAAACATCATGAGAGGTCACAAACATCATGAGAGGTCACAAACATCATAAGAGGTCACAAACACATTAAAAAGTAATTAAATAAAAATAATGTTTGTTTCAAAAATGGCAGATTGAAAAAGTTTCAAAAATAAATTCCTATTATTGTATGAAATAAAAATCTAGGTAACATAGGAAGCAAAATAATGAAACAAGCAGTCATTGATGACACATGACATTGATTAAGAAGGTATATCATACTATTTTAAACAATGGTTTGTCGTGTCTGCCAATAACCTCAGCGAATTGGCACTCAATCCAACCACTTGTCTATATTTATAAAAACGCATCGTCCTGCCTGAACGCTAATGACCCGAGTTTTTTTTTAAAACTATGTGTGCTATGACAGAACAAGCAGATGGCCCACCTGATGTGGAGCGGTAACCTCTGCCTTTAACAGTGCATTACCTCATAGGTCACGTCCGCCTAGGACGCAACCTATGTGGCATTGCACTGCGACCGCCGCCCTGAGACATAAAGATGAAAAGTCTCATGTGCCTGTAATTTCACCGGCACCCTTACCCTTCAGACCGGAACACAGCAATGCGAGAACTACTGCTTTGCGGCAGAAATAGGTATGGTGGTAGTACTTCCCCGGACGAACTATTTCACAAAAAAGCTCTACTACTACTGCTCTGTGATTTTTGTTTATCGATACATTTTTGTCCTATCGTGTTTCTGTCTGGGTGATCCCTCGGTATTATAATGCATATTTATAATTTGAATATTATACTTGAATTTTTATTATTTTAGTAGTAGTAGAGCTTTTTTGTGAAAGAGCTCGTCCGGGGAAGTACTACCACCATACCTATTTCTGCCGCAAAGCAGTAGTTCTCGCATTGCTGTGTTCCGGTTTGAAGGGTAAGGTGCTGGTGAAATTACAGGCACATGAGACTTTTCATCTTTATGTCTCAGGGTGGCGGGCGCAGTGCAATGCCACATAGGGTGCGTCCTAGGTGGACGTGACCTTTGAGGTAATGCACTGTTCATAGGTAGAGGTTACCGCTTAACATCAGGTGGGCCTCTTGCTTGTTCCGTCATCCAAAAAGTTTTAAAAATAAAAAAAAATAAAAAATTAATCAGTTATAAATCTAATCTAAAGATTGGTAATTTTACTTTAGGTAGGTATAGGTATCCCACCTTAAAGTATTGTCCTCCATGTAGCATGAGACACACTGTATGTATTTTGTGACTTTCCGAACTTCAATCTATTAGAAATTATTCTCATTTATTGAAATCGCTCATTGCTCAAGTTGATAATAATTGAAATGAGCAACATTTCAATTATTATCAACTTCTCGCTTTTACCTTGTTTTTTTACGTTTTGAGTCAGTGGATGGAGGTGGCTCGAACCCGTTTGTCGTGGCATTCTATTGAGGAGTCCTATATCCAATCTGACTATTATAATTCCAGATTTACTAGGTGGATCGTTACGCAGTTTTTACCACCATGAAGAGGTTTCCTTAGCAATTAAATACATATTACGTCATCAAAATACTACGGTTGGTACCAGTTACCAGTATAGTATTATTATATCTGTGCTACGGTATATACTGTACTAATATTTATTCTGTGGTATATAGACTAGCGGCAACACTCACAGTTGGATGAATGCCAAATTCATAAATCTTTCTCGTCTGATTGTTGTAACTTTATGGTTTTGGAATGGAGATACATTTCGTAAATAAATGCGAGTTACCGTATTTTCTTTTTCGAACGTTGCCAAGAATGGAACTTACTTGTGTATATTTTTCTGGAAATAAATTAAGGGGTGCGTTCAGTGGGTACACTCTGAGTGTTGGTTGTCACCAGAGTGTAAGGTTATTCCGTTCACAGGCTCGGTTAGAGCGTTTGGTTAGCGTCACGTGACCCTAACCGAACAACCACCTCTGACAATTCTGACGTCTGTCAAAGTCAAATCATGTGCTTGTCACCAAAGCGTATGAGTTGTTCCGTTCAAAGGCTCGGTTAGAGCGTTCGGTTAGCGTCACGTGACCCTAACTGAACAACCACCGTTTTGGGTGGGTGTTCGGTTGTTACAATTTTGACGTTAGATTGCTGTCAAAGTCAAGTCGATCCCACCCTTCCCCCCCAAAAATCCTGTTCCATCCATAGATGGAGAAATATTTTATGTAAGCCCAACAAGTAATATAGTAACTGCGAAAGTTCCAGATTCCACGAGAGGGTTTTTTATAAAGTGAAACAGGAATTGTTATCAGCTCCTGGATTACTTTGCTATTAAATGCTCTAAGAATTTGTTAATCAATCACGCTGTAACAGCTGAACCGATATTGATGAAATTACAAACACAGATATGTTCAGATGTCCAGTAGCGGTTTATGTTGGCTGATTGATGATGATGTTGCAAACATCACCAATATTTTGTCTGTGAAATATCAAGGCTAGCTTTTGTCAAATTTGTCAGTACCTATCAAGGCTGGAAGGATATTTGTTGTCGCACGTCGGATCACACGCATTCAGGGTTCCGTACCAAATGTACCACAAAATTCTCGAATTGTTTCGAAAGTTTTTTGTATATATTGGTAAAATATAAATACACACTTAAATATGCTTTCAGCAATAATGCCGCCCATTTTACTGTTTTTTTTTATACTACTTTTATTTCTTGGTGTAGGTACAATAGGGTGTTAGTAGTTATATCGATCTAAAGACATAACAAGTACCATATTTACAAAACAAGTTCCTAGGTCAAATGCAAAATAAAAAAAAATTGTAACAAAATTTTGGAAAATAAACTGACTTTGGCGGCTTTATTTTCTAAATCTATTGAAAATAAAAAAACTCTACTTCATGATACCTAAAAACGATAAACCACATGAAAAAAAAAAACCAATGGGAAAAAAAGAGTTAAAAATAAGGCTAATTGTTTCAGTAAAAAGGAGCTATATAAACAATGATTCAACAAATCATTCTACTTCACTACACAGCTACAATAACAATAAGGCTTTGGTTTTGTCGTTCATTCATTCATACTATCTACTAACTTCTTTGAAAAAAAGTGGAGCTGACAATGTTGAAATAGAGCTGAATTTAGTTCTGAAAGAGCTAAATTGGCAACACCGGGTGAATAAAACGTTTGTTTACATCAAAAATTTACAGTGGCATTGACATTCCGTGTCAATCCAAGTCGTTCAAAGCCTCAGAGCGTGGTTAAAAAAACAACTACACCCTTGGAGTGTACCCATTGAACGCACCCAAGCTAAGGCCAGACCCACGCGTTCAGCCCGCGTCCGCGGTGGCTTACTTATCTCTCTCTCTTACCTATTTCTGCCGTAAAGCAGTAGTGCTCGCATTGCTGTGTTCCGGTTTGAAGGGTATGGTTGCCGGTGAAATTACAGGCACATGAGACTTTCATATTTATGTCTCAGGGTGGCGGGCGCAGTGCAATGGCACATCCTAGGTGGACGTGACATTTGTGATAATGCACTGTTCATAGGCAGGTGGGCCATCTGATTGATCCGTCATACCAAGTTGTATAAAAAAATACTTTCGTGTAGGTACATAATATTAGTGGGACTAACTTGTTTTTTTTTTATACTACTTGAATGACGGAACAAGCAGATGGCCAACCTGATGTTAAGCGGTAACCTCTGCCTATGAACAGTGCATTACCTCATAGGTCACGTCCACCTAGGACGCACCCTATGTGGCATTGTGAATGTTAACAAGTAAAAATTTTTGTAAAAATTAAAAAAAACGTTCAACGCTATGAAACAGCTGAACCGATTTTGATCAAACATAGCTAAGAAAACTCCCGACAAATTCACCTTTCAAACAAAACAAAAAAAAAGAAATCGTTTCTTCTTCTTCTTATCTTAGGTAATGGCTTCTGTGCATTATTTGCAACAATTTAGCCAATGTTAAGTGATATAATTATTATAGTTTTATTTATATTCAAGTCGTCAAGAGTCTCCGTCTAGTCCTAACCCAGTTTAAATTGTGGCTGAAAAACTGAGTTTTTACAGGAAAAAATCCACCATTTCGAAAAGACTCGCAATACACTCAAATTTCACTACATCACACATGTGCCATTTATCCAAGTTACACCGGTTAAAATGCCACTAAAATTACACGAAATAACTCGAAAAAACACATTAAAATGTAATAAAATAAAAATGACGACGTTTATTTCAAAAATGGCAGATTTCAACCCCCAAGAAATCGTTTCATCCGTTCGTTAGCTACGATGGGACAGACAGACACACACAAACAGACACGTCAAACTTATAACACCCCGTCGTTTTTGCGTCGGGGGTTAAAAAACATCATTTAAACCTTCGACGAAAGTAATACTTTGGTCGAAGATTTAAACTGCCAAATAAAAAAACATTAGCAACATGTCATCGATATTTAAATTCATTGTTCACCGATAACCTATAATAAGTAGCCGTCTGACCTCTGATAGTAAGTAAGTAGGTATAGGTATTGTCGTTTTAATGACTTCATTACAAATGTATTCGTACCAAAACCACAGAATAAATAATAGTACAAGTACGCCATGAAGCAATACAATTGTATGACTATGACTATGATAAGGGTAGCGATACACTTAGAATCACGATTTTTCAAATAAAAGCTTTGTTGCACCAGTTACTTAATTCTCTAAGGGAATAAAGCAGTGTCTTACGTCGTGAGGAGCATATTGAACCCTGAGCGTAACGAGGGACTCTAGTTATATAGAGACCTGAGTGAAGCGAGGGGTCAAGCTGCCCAAGACGAAGACAGGCTCTAACCCAGAGGAGCATACCCTACTTGTCACACCTTCTTTGAGACAATAAAAATTCACTGAAAATCACAGCACCAAACACCGCGGCGTCTTTAGTTTCACATTCTTCGTAAACCATGGAGGTATAATAGTATGGAGTGAGTGCTAAAATAGCATAGAGTGTTCCTTCTTACTCCTATCCTAGAAGATAGCTTGCTATCCTATGTTAGAGAGAAACAAATATATTGTCACACGACAGTCGTCTTTCCGTTCCGTACCCTGAATATTGGCACCATGCATATACATCTTCCTAGATTGTTACCATGAATGTAGTAGTAGTTTGACATTTGGCCTGGTACTACTTACACAAATAAGAACAGATAGATATATGCTTGTCTCATTCCAACACATGAATACATTCATATAAAAGAATGAGACTGGTATAATCGATACCGTTTCGTTTTTAGCCTTAGTTCCATGCCTTTAGTCCATCTTCCTAGTTGTAAACGAAAGTTTTTTTTTAGTTCTGTTATGTTGGCCAGATCAATTTTCGAACAAACCTCTTTACAATGCCATATAGGCATTTTTTTAACTAGAGTTTTCCACGAGTTTCCACACTAATTTGACGTTCCACATTCAAATCACTTTATTCCCTTGGGAGGTTCATACAACGTTGAGGTTGCATGATATGTAAATGGACATTGTCGAGCAGGTGGTGTGAAAAGTATTATACCTACATCACAGATAACATAATACACCTACATATAGATGTTTTTTTTATAAAATCAGTTTCGTTCCATTCAGTTGAATGAATCTAGTTCAAATAGTTCCAGCGCTAAATGATTTTGGTATATAAATAGATTTCCACACATTCACATTCTGTGTGAGTCACATTATGACTCGCGTGGAGAATCTTGCGGGTTTTTATCATCGGAACGAATGCTTGAATGATCGGAGAAAATTGCTTTGGGAAATGTTTTTGACAGGGTACCCTGTCTTCCACAGTTCTACCACAGAATAAATAATAGCTTCCACGCTCGGTCGGCAGGACCGCGCTGACGAAAACCGACACCAAATATGTAAGTACCTACAGACCGTTCACCGTAAGTTGGCACCTGCCATTGAGTATTTACAGGTGCCATCTTACGGTAAACGAGTCGGACCGATCCAAGAAGCTTGAATTTGGGTAGTCCCTATAACTTCATGGACCGTTCACCGTAAGTTGGCATCTGCCATGGAGTATTTACAGGTGCCAACTTACGGTGAACGAGCTGTAAGCGCGAGCCGAGCACCGAGCCACAGATGTCTATCACTAGAGGAAAGTTACGCAATCACACAAAGACTATTGAGTTCCTATACGATAGTGACGTCACAAGTTATTAGTCATCGCATACAAGTGACTTTTTAGAAAAAAAAATCGTTGTGGAAAAACTTCAAACGAAGATAATTTTGTTAAATATTGTGCTTTAGTTATAAATGAGGTATCGTTGTAAATTGCGTTAAATAGTGAATCTATAGATATAAGAAATTAAAAAAAAACGTGAACTTTGGAAACTATTATGCCTGTTTGCTCTAAACATAAGGTTAGGCTTGTCCTAGTTAAGATACACCTAAGCCTAAGAACAGCCTAGCCTAAGTAGACTAAGGAATGCCTTAGGGTTAGTGCAAGCAAATTGATCGTTAGGAGTAGTCTAAACAAGTTAGGAAAGAACTTAGGTGATTCATAAGTTTAGTGCAAACGGGTGTTAGTCGTTGAAGTTTCGCTAAAAGAAATGGCACGCCCAAAAAAATCGAAGAAAATACTAAGACGCATGCATCAAAAATACTAAGACGCATGCATCAAAAATACTAAGACGCATGCATCAAAAATACTAAGACGCATGCATCAAAAATACTAAGACGCATGCATCAAAAATACTAAGACGCATGCATCAAAAATACTAAGACGCATGCATCAAAAATACTAAGACGCATGCATCAAAAATACTAAGACGCAAGCATCAAAAATCGAAGCAAATATAGTTAAAAACAGGGAACAGTAGCCGTAGTGCGACTTTTTGCTACAAGTATACGCGCTCTACCAAGACCGCGTTTTACGCGCAGTTTGTATGAAAAAATGTACAGAGGCCCTAGCGGCGAGTTAATAAATCATTATGTGTCAGTGTAATTTTGCCGTTTACTCAAACAACGCGGTGGTCGCGTAAACACAAACTAAGGCCTCAGGCAAAGAGGCGTCGATTCAGTCAAAAACAATTGCAATCGGCTTACGAGAACACACCCTACCATACCTCCGAATCATGGAGGTATAATAGTAATGGAGTGAGTGCTAAAAATAGCATAGAGTGTTCCTTCTTACTCCTATCCTAGAAGATAGCTTGCTATCCTATGTTAGAGAGAAACAAATATATTGTCACACGACAGTCGTCTTTCCGTTCCGTACCCTGAATTTTGGTATCATGCATATACATCTCCCTAGATTGTTACCATAAATGTACAAGTAATTTGACATTTGGCCTGGTACGACTTACACAAATAAGAACAGATATAGATTTATGCTTGTCTCATTCCAACACATGAATACATTCATATAAAAGAATGAGACTGGTATAATCGCTAACGTTTCGTTTTTAGCCTTTAGTCCATCTTCCTAGCACCCTACCATACCTCCGAATCACGAATCCGAATCCGTTCAGCGAATTCACGTCAAACAGTAGAAGCATTCCCTGTTTATGGCGCTATAGGTTCAACCAGTTTCAGCGAACATTTTTGTATGAGGCGAAGAAGGCTCTGATACCGTGTTTTAGTGTATAAAAATAATACTACCAAAATGCCCTTTAGAGTTTTGTAAAATTTTGTTAATGACTTCACTAACTCAAATAATAATAAATGCTTCAAAAATTAAAACGTGTAAGAAGTAAGTTTAAAATGGTATTTTAATTTTTAAAATCTTTGTTTTTTTTTATCGAGTGAAGTTATTCAAATTATGTTCCTACTAAAATAATGATTTCACTTGGTAAAAAGCTTAGGAATACCATATATTTTTTAGGGTTCCGTACCCAAAAAGTAAAACGGGACCCTATTACTAACTCCGCTGTCCGTCCGTCTGTCTGTCTGTCACCAGGCTGTATCTCATGAACCGTGGTTGTTAGGCGTGGCGGTTTTTATAGATAACGTTACGGAACCCTACGTGCGTATACCAACTTGTGCTTGGCCGGTTTTTTTTAATGTGTTTTTTTTTAAGTTTATTCAATGTTTTAAAAACACACGCGTATTATCGGGAGTGTAAACAGATTGCAATTGTATCAAAAAACTCCCCTGACTTTTTGTCTCAAGATATCTTTAGGATGAACAAAACACTCGTAGGTACCGATCAATAACCAGTATAAGAGCCTACTAAGAGCTCTTAGGGTCTATTCAAACGTGAGTGAGCTCAGTCAGGGACATTTTTGGCACCCTTTCAAAGAGCTTCAAAAATGTCTATGTAGCTACTTTTTAGTAGACTTCACCAAGAAGGTTATTATAATCTATTCGTCGACCGTTTTTTATGTACCAGAGGGGTGACTCGGGGGGGGGCTTCAGTGATACGTGACTGGTACAAATAAGTTTTATCTTTTTTCTTTTCTTTTTTTCTCCTAGAATGGTGAAATAGTATGGTGCTGTGTTTAACTGTTTTATGAACCTCTTCAACCCTATTTAGCAAATAATGATTTGATTTGTTTCTCTGTGTTTGGTGTCATTTTGTGTGGAATATTGTTTATTGACACAAATAAATGTTATTTCTTTCTTTATTTTCTTTTTTTCGGTATACAAATTTTGGAATATTTTTGTCTAATCTAATAAGTTCAACCGTTTGATCAACAGATCTTATGGACTCTTCCCGCCACTTTCGAAAAGAGACGTTGTCTACTTTTATTTTATTTCTTTTCCTAGTGTTTTCTTGAGTTATTTTGTGTTATTTTGGTGGCATTTTAACTAATGTAGCTCGTTTAAAAAGCACAAGTGTAGTGAAATGAAATGGAAGTGAATTGCGTGACTTTTGAAATTGGTGGAAATTGTCGACCAAAGTTTTAGTAAAATTGGCCACCGTTTTACTAAAACATGACTCGACTGTGACTTTGACGACTTGGAAGGAGTGTAACGTTGCAAAATATATTGAAAATACAATATAGTGAAAATACAGATACTTACTTGAAAATGGCAAATGCACAAGCCGTACGGCGCCAATTATAAAGAAATTGCTCATTCGTTCATTAATGGAATCACACCAAGCCAACCAAGCGTACAATGTCAGACAGAGCAAAAGGTTAGTACCTACCTACAACTTCGGTTATGTTTCAACGAATCGTATGGTGAGGTATGATGTCAGTCTGACGTCACATGTGATGTCACCGGCTGCGGCAGACCACCGCCTATTTTAAAAATAAACTGCAGGGTTGTCAAACGTGGTACAACAAAATACGGACGGAGATTTAATAATGAGAGACAAAAAAGTAAATACTGTTTTAGAAGTAAACGAGAGTCTAGAAGTTGAATGCTAATTTTAGTAGTAGTAGAGCTTTTTTGTGAAAGAGTTTCTCCGGGGAAGTACTACCACCATACCTATTTCTGCCGCAAAGCAGTAGTGCTCGCATTGCTGTGTTCCGGTTTGAAGGGTAAGGGTGCCGGTGAAATTACAGGCACATGAGACTTTTCATCTTTATGTCTCAGGGTGGCGGGCGCAGTGCAATGCCACATAGGGTGCGTCCTAGGTGAACGTGTCCTGTGAGGTAATGCACTGTTCTTAGGCAGAGGTTACCGCATAACATCAGGTGGGCCATCTGCTAATTCCGTCACTCAGTACTACTCAGTAGTATTAAAAAAATAAATAAAAAAAAACTACACAGTTTATGACAACAACAGAAAAGTTAATCTTCATATTTCATATTACCATGCCCAAACAACGATTTTAAATGTATTTTAGATTAAATAATCTTAGGTGGTCCTAAGATTATTTAATCTTATATAATTATTACAAAATTTCTCGATAAAAAAACAAAGAATGCGCTGATAACGTAAATATCTCTATGTATTAACTATAAACGTACATTTATAAAATTAATAAGAGCTGCAAATAGTATTATTTTAGAGGGCATAGTAGATTTATATTACGCAGTAAATATAATTTGTTTTAATGTTGTTTTTCGTTCACTTTTCGCGATCACTATTTTGTCACTTTCTAACGTACCTGAACCTTACTGAGTTAGACAGTGACGGCATTCGGCTGTTGTCTGCCACTTAAATTAATTAGCCCTGATATCCAAGAACATCGCCAAAAGGCGAGGCATGAGTCACGTCCAAATGAATGACATAATGTCACTTAAATTACGCTTATTATATGATTTTATGGTTCAATTACACTAAAAGGGTATTCGGTCGTTAGGTCAAATGTGGTGACCCTGGCAATTGGCAATATGGCGGACGAGTAGAAAGGTGAACTGTCAATGGCAGAAATATTTTTCGAATGTTTTGGAATGTAAAGTCAATGTCAAAAGTGTATATTCGGACTCTTGCCATCATTTTCGAAAAGAGACGTCGTTTATTTTATTTTAGGTATTTATTTTCCTGTTGTTTTTAGTTTTCCGTACCTCATAAGGTAAAACGGAACCATTATAGGATCACTTTGTTGTCCGTCTGTCTGTGAAATTAAATGAAATAATAATTTATTGCATGAAATATGGTACAAAAGGATGAAAAATAATGTATTTTAGATTAAATAATCTTAGGACCAGCATATTTCGCCATGAATTAGCATGCAATTTTAATAATAATGTTAGTCTCTATCCTACAGTCAAGACTCAAGAATGTCTGTTAAGACTCTTTTTCTCAGGAACGCGTGAAGTATCAAGCTGAAATTCATATCAAATACTCAAGTCTACTGTCCCTTGGAGCTGTGAAAAAACAAACTTCTAAGCCAACGCAATCAATAGATACAGCGGTTTATGCTGAAAATTTTCGACACTCGCAATGGAATCAAAACCTACAGGGTACTTCCCGTAAACTCAGAATCTTGAAATTTGGTACGAAGCAACGTCTTATATAGCACAGATATAGGAAAAAAATAAAACAGTATAAATTTTTAGTTACATCATATAATAAAAATATTTTCATTAATTTTAAACATACTACCCCTTTCCTCATGATGATTTCATTTAGCAATAAAAATACCATAACTTTTACTTATATACCTACAGGTTTGTATGGAACCCTCGATGCGCGAGCCCAACTCGCACTTGACTGGTTTTTTTTTAGTTATTATAATATGAAAGTTAAAAAAAAAAAGTCTTAACGTAACGATACGCATACGATACGAAGGCGACGCGATAGTACCGAGTATGCCAAACCGTTCGCACTACCACATTTAGTTCGATTTACGGCCTTTAGGGGCGCTGGATCAAATCTCATACAAAATGCTTACATTAACGATACGAATACTTTTTCGCAAGTAGTTCGTGCTTCCCCCACTGGTCCAAATCACTAGCAGACGGAGCGTCCCCAACAGGCTGCATTGCCACGCTGAACGTTTCTCGAAGCACGGGCGTTGCATGTCCCGTGCTTTTTTTGGTCCAACTAAGTATAAAGTTAACTATACTACTTTGCCTGCCGTGCTCCCATGAAACGTAATTTCAGGTTTCAAATTATAGAACAAAATGGCGTAATTACCTATTTGTGGTTAAACTATTCTGTACACTTAGAATATAGAATAAACCAGAAGGTGCGTACGATGCTATTAGTACGGGGCGCTGTGTCGCCAAAACACAATGCTTCCCCCGCGCCTGTCATACTTCCCATTTGGTGATGGCAACAATGACAAAATGGACGCTTGACTTTTTTCCAAAGAATAAGTGTTAAAAAATTTTTTGAAGCAATTAGTGTTATTTAAATGTAATACTTACGTATGAAATGTGATTCTATGTTTTTTCTTTTTACACCTAGCAGAATTTTTACAAGTCGGAATGACGCACGACGGCATATTCACAAGAAAATCTTTCGAGTTCGATACGACTAGCCGCACGGCCGACCACAGACAGACTGGATTATTTTTTATTTATTTTTTTATACCACTTGTGATGACGAAACAAGCAGATGGCCCACCTGATGTTAAGCGGTACCCTCTGCCTATGAACAGCGAATTTTCTCATAGGTCACGTCCACCTAGGACGTGCCCTATGTGGCATTGCACTGCACCCGCCACCCTGAGACATAAAGGTGAAAAGTCTCATGTGCCTGTAATTTCACCGGCACCCATACCCTTCAAACTGGAACACAGCAATGCGAGCACTACTGCTATGCGGCAGAAATAGGTATGGTGGTAGTACTTCCCCGAACGAACTCTATCACAAAAATGCTCTACTACTAACAAAACAAAAACGATTCTCATTGAGACTAGTTTGTGTGGTGTCAGTTTTAACGCGTGACACGGATTCTGGTTTATTGTATATTCTAAGTCTGTACTCTAGCTGTAAAGAAATTAGGTTGCCTATTGCAGATGCGATGCGGATACTATAAATCAAGAAGGTAGTTAAACTTTCTAGCTTTTAGTAGATTAAACCAAAACCTTTATAGGAAAACTTTAAACATGAATATTTAGCACGATTTCTAAGCTCCGTTTACGTCACGAATTTTCACCAACTCTATATTACCACTGTAGTCCACTGTTGGATATCTTCCCCATAGAATACAACGATGAGCGGTCTCGGCCACCTCCATGCACTGACTTCCTGTTTTTTTTTTGGACGCGACATATATTTTAATGTTGCACTGTCCATAGGAAGTAGGGAATGCAATCCCGACTCGAGATCGTAAATTCGAGATCCGGCGGGATTACAAATATCAATCCCGCGGGATCCGGGAATTTTCGGGATCTCGTCTCGTTTTAAAATAAGTGAAATTCGCATGACTTAAAACGATGAAAAATGCTTGTTTTTGTTATAGTTAGGTTACTTAAAATTAAATTTCATTTGAATGAAAACAAAAACTTTTATTCTTTAACTTAATAATTAAATTAGGTGACAGTTTTTCACAGATAATCACATAATCTAAACAAAAAGGAGATCAGAAAGTAGTCACGCACGGGTGATTTTGAAAGTAACTTCTTAAAAAACAAAGTGTACCGTGTGTGTAGTGTGTGTGTGTTAGTGTGTGTAGCACTATCTGCTAAACGGCATCGTATGTCCTTTGCAATGTACCCAGCTGCCGAAAATGCCCTCTCCGACTCAACACTGGTTGGCAACAGCGTGATTAAGCAATTATATGCAAACTGCAAAAATCTCCCCTTTGTTCCTCCACACTCAAATAAATCCATTTATTTTTTTATGATAGTCTCTAATTTATCCAAGCTCGTAGTCGTAGATGTCGGGTCTCGACATTCAATATTGTGTAATTTAAAAAAATAAAAACTGTTACGATTTGTCCAACTAAGAAGGTCCAATGGATCTGAACATGCTCAGGTATTATTAGGTGCTAGTGGAAAGCCCTCTAATTCGTCCACCTGGAGTTTTTCTATACACAATTCCTTCGGGGGTGAATTTCGGAAATTTCTTTTTTGTACCCTAAAGGAATGTAGGTACCTTCCAAATTTCAGGTCTCTAGGACGTAATGTTTAAGCTGTGATTGATAGTCAGTCAGTCAGTCACGCACACAACTATTTTTATATAGTTCTTTGATCATACACGCAGTAGGCACGAGTTGATGGCATAATACGTAAATAGCTCGCATGTTTGCCAAAATAGTAAACTATTTGCAGAGAACAAATTGTTTATTTTGAGTTTATTTTCGGAATTGTTTCTGCCAGAGATAAGGGTGGCGGTCGCAGTGCAATGCCGCATAGGGCGCGTCCTAGGTGGACTAGACAAAAATAAATGATAATAAAATAACGCACCATGTTCCTTCATGTCGCACAGTCTTGGGGCGCTCGTATTAATCGTAAGGTCAGAAAACGCATGGTACAATACATATAACAGCATATCTAACTATCATTTACGAGAAGACCTCTGTGGCGCGGCGGGCAAAGCTTGGCCTTCGACGCAGGAGGTTGCGGGTTCGATTCCCGCCTCGGAACAAATATTTGTGTGATCGCAGATATTTGTTCAGGGTGTTCTGGGTATTTTCTATGTATAATAAAAAAAAATATCTATGTATAATATTATATTAAGTATATCAGTTATCTAGTACCCATAACACAAGCTCTGCTTAGCTTGGGGCTAGATAATGTTGTGTGAACTGTCCAGCATTATTTATTTATTTATTTTGTGTTTTTTCTATGTTTTCTTTTGTTTACCTATCTGTGTTGTTACAAATAAAAAATAATTATATTCTATTCTATTCTAAACAAACAAGTTCAAAACTAAATTAAAACGGCCAGTTAAACAACTACTTATTCATTTATTTACACACAAACATTTAGAAAACAGCTTTTTTTGTTCGAAATATAAGACGTTATATACTCGGCGTCCCAAGACTATGCGACATGAAGAGGAAGTAGTATCTTAAATATTGTAGATAGGATATTTTGCTGAAATTAGACTTTATTTTGTTCTAAAAACTTAGTATAACTGCATTCAAAGATTTTCTTAAAATTAGTTGCTTAATCTGGGAATCGAACTGACTTAAATAAAAAAATAAAATTAAAATTATTAATTTTACGTTATTACTTTTTTTAAGATACTATATTACTTGAGAGGAATTATTACTTTTTGTCCATTTTTTCGATTTACATCAAAAAAATACGGGTTTTTTTTCACATTTTGGTTGGTTCGATTCCCAGACGAAGCAAGTAATTTTAAGAAAATCTTTGAATACAGTATTACTATATTTTAAAAACAAAATAATGTCTCCTTTTAGCAAAATATCCTATCTACAATATTAAAGGTACTTTCCCTTCATGTCGCAGAGTCTTGGGATGCCCGTATTACTCGTAAGGTCAGAAAACGCATGGTACAATACATATTACTACGGCGTAGCTCCAACATTTTCATACCAATAGATTTCAACGCACTCCTTGCTACGACGCCTACGTCGTAGCTGGCAAATCTTTTTGACCCCCGACGCAAAAACGACGGGGTGTTATAAGTTTGACGTGTCTGTTTGTGTGGGTGGGTGGGTGTGTGTCTGTGTATGTGTCTGTCTGTGGCATCGTAGCTCCCAAACGGATGAACTGTTTTTTTTGTTTGTTTGAAATTTGAATTTGTCGGGATTGTTCTTAGCTATGTTTGATCAAAATTGGTTCAGCCGTTTCATTGCGTTAAGGGTTTTTTATTTTTTACAAAATTAATTACATTTTGTTACATGTTGTTTGTTCGGGTCAAATCTTCCAACTGAATTTACCGATTGACATGAAATTTTGCATACCTGTCAAGTTCCGATGACAATACAATATTATGGTGACAGAGCTGATCTGATGATGCAGATGGAAGGGGGACAACGGAACTCCTCGATGGATAATAAACATGGCTCATTTTGATCAGAACACGGTTCCGATCACTAATTTTATCAAAGCTTGTATTGAAAATATATTTTTCCCCAAAAACTTATAAACAATTAAAAAATAACTGACAAAGCTGTTTTAAAAAAAAGCGGCCAAGTGCGTGTCGGACTCGCCCATGAAGGGTTCCGTAGCAGCAAGTAACAAAATATAAAAGTTCTTGGATGGATTACGATTAATGACGTATTAAAAAAAAACTACTTACTAGATCTCGTTCAAACCAATTTTTAGTGAAAGTTTACATGGTAATGTACATTATATATTTTTTTAGTTTTATCATTCTCTTATTTTAGAAGTTATGGGGGGGGGGGGGGGGGGACACTTTTTACCACTTTGGAAGTGCCTCTCGCGCAAACTATTCAGTTTAGAAAAAAATTATATTAGAAACCTCAATATCATTTTTGAAGACCTATCCATAGATACCCCACACGTATAGGTTTAATGAAAAAAAAAAATTTGAGTTTCTGTTATAAGTATGGGGAACTCTAAAAATAAAAAACTACTTACTAGTTCTCGTTCAAACCAATTTTGAGTGAAAGTTTATATGGTAATGAACATCATATATTTTATTTAGTTTTATCATTCTCTTATTTTAGAAGTTACGGGGGGGGGGACACACTTTTTACCACTTTGGAAGTGTCTCTCGCGCAAACTATTCAGTTTAGAAAAAAATTATATTAGAAACCTTCACATCATTTCTGAAGACCTATCTATACATACCCCACACGTATAGGTTTGATGAAAAAAAAAATTGAGTTTCAGTTCTAAGTATGGAGAACCCCAAAAATAATAGTTTTTTTTAAATTTTTGTATTAAAATCTTAATGCGGTTCACAGAATACATCTACCTACCAAGTTTCAACAGTATAACTCTTATAGTTTCGGAAAAAAAAGGAAGTGACATACACGGACAGACAGACAGACAGACAGACATGACGAATCCATAAGGGTTCCTTGTCTTTGACTACGGAACCCTAAAAAAACTAATTTACGTACTTACATACATAGACACACACCTTTTTCCCCGGAATGGTAGGCAGAGCCTCAATGGGCCTCTTTTCACAGTGGGTTGCACGATCGTGGAGATAGATGTGGAATATCGTGACAAGTGGTAAGCTCATCGCCGCTATTGCCTCCCACGGCTAAATCGGCTAACGCTTTCTTCCAGTAATAACACATTCCATAATAAGCCAGCAGCCAGGACAAATCTTAAACCAACGAATCTTATCAACAAGGCCGGGTAATCCCTTAGTCTGCTTTTACGACATCCACGAGAAGAGACAAAAGGGTCTATTATCAGGCCGGACACACCACAGCACGCAAATAAATAAGCCTTTAATACTAATTAAAGGTTTTAAAATTACTAGTATACACCACGTACTTTCTTTTCTCCTGCTGACGTTTCGTTGACCATTTAGAGGTCCTTCTTCATGAGCACCGAACGCGACCACGCTCGAAGGTCGTAAGACGAGAACCCCTAAAGTCCTACATAGTAGTACAGAGCGTCCCTCGAAAAAGCTAGTAATTTTTAGAAAATCTTTGAATGCAGTATTACCACAGATATAAGAATACTATACTAGTAGTATTACTAAGTTTTAAAAATAAAATAAAGTCTCTTTTCAGCAAAATATCCTATCTACAATATTTAAGGTACTTTCCCTTCATGTCGCATAGTCTTGAGATGACCTATAGTCGTTATTTTTCTAATATGATAACAAGCCGTGGTAATTTCAATTCTTTATAACCTTAGCATACTTGTACTATAATTTATTCTGTGGCATAACAGAATCCACTAAGATCCGTCTCGTTACAGCGTTGGTGTTTCCCATAGTCCTCTATGCTGCAGAAACATGGACTCTTAGGGAGAGCGAGAAAAAGAGGATAGATGCTCTCGAGATGAGGTGCTGGAGAAGAATGCTTGAGGTTTCGTGGACTGAGTTTCATACCAATCAGTTCATACTCCAAGAACTCTGCATCAAGCAGCGACTATCAGCTACTGTGAAATCTTGCATCCTCACTTTCTTCGGACACTATAACTGTTTTTTTGTTTGTTTTTACAAGCTTTTATTTGACATGCAATGTATGTTTGGCCGGGTGGAATCTTGCAACTGAATTTTAAAGCAGTTTTCCTCCCTCAACCGATTGAGATGATATTTTGCATACCTGTCAAGTTCCGATGACAATGCAATATTATGGTGACAGCGAGCTGTTCTGATGATGAAGACGGAAGGTGGACAACAGAACTCCACGAGCGATAATAGTAGACTGGCCGTGTTTAGGCTAATTTTGATCAGCACACGGTTACGATCACTAATTTTATAAAAGCTTGTATTGAAAAATATATTTTTCACAAACAACTTATTTCATTTGCTTTTCTCATGCATGTGTTTCTCGTGATCAGGTACTTTTTTAATGGAGCAGCCAATTTTAGATCCAGTTTACAATCTCGACTATTATTAAACACGCTACCAAGCAACAATGATACGTAAACAAACGCACCACAAGGTCGAAATCTATAAAATTAAATGTCTGCCTGTGATTTCAAAATAAATAACACAAGTACTAATACATTTTGTAAAAATTAAAAAAACCCTCAACGCAATGAAACGGCTGAACTGATTTTGATCAAACATATCTAAGAACACTCCCAACAAATTCACCATTCAAACAAAACAAAAAAAAACGAAATCGGTTCATCCGTTCGGGAGCTACGATGGGACAGACATACACACAGACACGTCAAACTTATAACACCCGTCGTTTTTGCGTCGGGGGTTAAAAAGAGTTAAAACTGCTATAGAGACGATGCATATTCATAAATTACCGTTTTTAGAACTTTTATCTGTCTGTCTGTTTGAAAGTTAGTCTCGAATAGAATCCGGTCTCAATGGATTTCAATGAGAAATTGAGAAATGTTCTTGAACCATTTTCTTTTATAACGTGACCTATTATAATTTCAGATGAACTCCAAACGATAATAGAACGTGTTACGGAGTTATAAAGATCATTATTGTATACAGTGTTGCTTTCACAGCTGCATGCGTAGCGAACAGGAAATGCTTGACCGAGATAAATGATTCTCAGCTCAATCTCCTGAATCATAAAGTTTATTTACCCTTGACAGGTGTATAGGCCAGTCGAATACTCAAATAGGTTAATTTAGACAGCTGTTTATTTTAGTTTTTTTGTCGAGAATTGACTGATTTTCTAAAATGTAGGGAATATTTATGTTTTATACTCTTCTAGTCTAGTAGATATATTGGCAATATTCAATATATTTCAAACACATGTTTTGAACTCCGGGTAGTCAAAATAAACCCTATTTACATATACTTAAAGTACAGAACAGTGGCAAGCTATATCCAATATATTTGCTAAGTATCAGAGTGGATCAAGCTTGGATCAAGCAATGGAATCAATCACGTTTGATGTCTTGACGTGATTGACAAGTTTTTATTGCTTAATTTTGAACATTTCACCCCATTAAGTACCTACGTTTGGTGAAACCACTTTGTCAATTGTTAGTTTGTTTGTATATTTGTCACGCAGAAACGGCTGGTTCCATTTAGATGAAATTCAGTATACAGATAGATAAAAAACTGGAATAAAACACAGGATGCTTTATCCTAAAATGTTGTGCTCTCAGGAGAATAAAGCGCGTGCAATCGCAAGTGACCGTAAAAAAAAACTCACCTCCTCCACGGATTTCTTCGAAAACTCGTTCATGGACACAATCCATTGCTGCACAAGCTCATTCACAATAACCAAATCGTTATATAACCACGTCAATAGATCGTTAACCCACTGAACTGACGGTGGGTCCGCTCCCGTACATGTAGGAACTATAATGGACTGGTGTTTCTTCAAATTGAGCTGCTCAGGTCCTGGGGACATGCGTCCAAGACGTTTCTTGTTCGGTGGTGTTGGAGGCACGAAGGAAGAAGGCTTGGACGCTTTGAGAGTAGCACTCCTGACTTTAGCACTGGTCGCCAACACACTATCCGCGCTCGCAACTATTTCGTTCGCAGGCTTTTTGAGCTCATCGTTCGTTTTTACTACTACATTGGACGGTTTCACGAATCGACCGTAAGACCACTTCGCGATCCCAAGGAGGACGAGGGAGAATAGCACCCAGACGAAGATAAGCATGACTAAGTTGTCCATCGCTGTGTCCATATAATCGAAGCTGCAGATAAGATCGTCAACTGCTTCGGCCAAGTCCGCCATAGTTTTCCATTCTTGCCACCATTTGGGCGCGGGTGGAGTCGCCGGCTCGCTCTGTGCTACTGAGCTTGCCATTTTGTTTGTCTATTTCTGTGCGAACTATTTTTGGAAAGCAGCTCTGTCTCGCTCTTACGAGATGCGTTCAGGCAAACATCGGAAATTGAGAAAATAATACGCTTTCTCGCTCTTCGGTCTTTTCAGTTAAAATGCGTTCAATTTTCTGCAGAAAATTGAGAAAACATTGCATTCAAGCAGATCAAATATTTTTTTAAATATCGCTTAACAGTTTATTTATTTTCATTCAAATTTTTCATTAACTCTTGCAAGTGCTATAAATTTTCACGAAAACTTGGGAGAGATCTATGAAATATCGCGTTCATTCACTCTATGCGTTCATTAGTAAAGAAGGTCGTTCGTTCGAGTTCATTCGTGGTTTGGCACTGCGTGTCTTATTCTTCAATACACCAGCATCTCATTAAATCCTGAAACAAAGGAAAACATCTTAGTATTGTGTGGCAAACATCAGATTTGGGATGGAAAACCGATTGTAAAGCCTGCGCCGCGTCGCTACCAGTCGCGACTGGAACGTTGCGCATGGGGCATGGCACTTGATATACAGTACGAGCGGAATTTACCAATATTTACTAAAGGGAAGACATGCTATAGCTGAAAAGTCAGCCTGTATAATGACAGACCTATACGCCTCTTGTGTGTAATTTAACTTCCGTCAGTAGCCTTTCAAAGAGAGGTCTCTAATGCAGTTTGGGCTCTATCAAGCGTTATGGCAGATGGTCAGGTTTTAATAAAATAAATAGGTATCTAACCATGGGCTTTCATTTCAATCTGCCATTTTTGAAAGAAACGTTGTAATTTTTTTTTAATTAGACGACCTCTGTGGCGCGGCGGGCGAAGCTTGGCCTGCGACGCAGGAGGTTGCGGGTTCGATTCCCGCCTCGGAACAAATATTTGTGCGATCGCAGATATTTGTTCAGGGTGTTCTGGTTATTTTCTATGAATAATAAAAAATATCTATCTATGTTATATATTGTATTGAGTATATCAGTTATCTAGTACCCATAACACAAGCTCTGCTTTGCTTGGAGCTAGATAATGTTGTGTGAACTGTCCAGCATTATTATTATTATATTATATTATTATTATTATTATAATTACATGTTAATGTGTTTTTCGAGTTGTTTCGTGTTACTTATACATAATTTTGGTGCCATTTTAACCGGTGTAACTTGGATAAATAGCACAGTTAAAAAAAAAAAAAAAAAAAAAAAAAAAATCTGGACAACTTCACACAACATTATCTAGCCCCAAGCTAAGCCAGAGCTTGTGTTATGGGTACTAGATAACTGATATACTTAATATAATACAATACATAGATAGATATTTTTTATTATACATAGAAAACACCCAGTACACCCAGAACACCCTGAACAGTTGTAGTGTAATGTAGTGAAATTTTAGTGTAATGCGTGTTTTTTCGGAATGGTGGATTTTCCCTGTAAAAACTCGGTTATTCTGCCACTATTTAAACTGGGTAATGAAATTATGACTCGACGGAGACTTGACGACTTGACTAATTTTATTACAAACTAGTGACTCGTCCCGGCTTCGCACGGGTAGTTTCAGGATGATAAACACCCCCCCCCCCTCCTATCCCCCCCTGCTGGTAGCCTATGTAACTCAGGGTGAAAGTAGCTTTCCAATGGTGAAAGAATTCTTGAAATCGGCACATTAGTTTTTGAGTTTATTCATTACAAACATACACACACACAAAAATACAAATCTTTCCTCTTTTTAATATTATTATTAGTGTAGATGTAGATTAATATCACTTGACATTGGCGAAATTTGTTTGGAGCACTCCTCAGAAGCCATTATATGAAGAAGAAGAAGAAGAAGAATATCTAATTAACATTTTATAGTTAAGTGCCAATTTATTTTAGGTTATATTGCCTGTTTTTGTTATGGAAATAAATGTTATCAACTGTCTACCCTTTACCGATATGCGAGTAGCAACTACGCGAACATTCCGTTTGATAAAGAATTATCAGGTTTCTCAATACTACATACATATACGAAACACATTCATTCAATTCGACGAATAGATTAAAATCAATTCATGCGTGACCAATCTATAGTCAATAACGCATGTAGTTGCAAACAGAACAATGCATAAATAAATAAAATAAATAATGCTGGACAGTTCACACAACATTATCTAGCCCCAAGCTAAGCAGAGCTTGCGTTATGGGTACTAGATAACTGATACTTCATTCAATACATTACATAGATAGATGTTTTTTATTATGCATAGAAAATACCCAGAACAACCTGAACAAATATCAGCAGATCGTACAAATATTTTTTCCGAAGCGGGAATCGAATCCGCAACCTCCTGCGTCGCAGGCGAACCATCGCCCGCCGCGCCACAGAGGTTATCAAAGATAGCATAGATAACAACAGATATAATAATGTAATTAAATACACTCAATGAATCAAATAGTAAATTATGTAAGTAGGTAGGTACAACATGACGTTTGTTGGGATAGCTTCAAAATCATATACACCTATCTAATCAAAATGACTGATTAAAGTGGGTGAAATACTGCATTCAAATAAATAAATAAATAAATAATGCTGGACAGTTCACACAACATTATCTAGCCCCAAGCTAAGCAGAGCTTGTGTTATGGGTACTAGATAACTGATATACTTAATACAATACATTAAACAGATAGATATTTTTTATTATACACACAAATATTTGTACCGAGGCGGGAATCGAACCCGCAACCTCCTGCGTCGCAGGACAACCTTCGCCCGCCGCGCCACAGAGGTCGTCAAATTTCAAAACACGCTGTTTAGATGCACGTTAGCGCAGCAAATCGCGACGCACAGAATCTCGACAAATGTTACCGCGTCGCACGGAAAATCGACAAATGTTACCGCGTCGCACGGAAACTCGACAAATGTTACCGCGACTCACGGAATCTCGTCAATTTTTACCGCGACGCACGGAAACTCGACAAATTCAACCGCGACGCACAGATACTAGACAAACGTTACCGTGACGCACGGAATCTCGACAAATGCTACCGCTACGCACGGAATTTCGACAAAATTTACAGAGAAGGAACGAATGGTGAAATTATGAATATAATCTTAACGAAATTAAAATTAGGTAGGTACTCATAATATTTATTTATTTGCTGATATTTTACAACAAGTTTGAGCCAAAGCGCACAAGAATTGTAAAATAGTAATTGTATTTTTTTGCGATAGCAATTTGCATCTTTTTACAAATGTTGTTCTAAAAAGAACTCCGTAAAAAAAGGAACGGAGCGGAGCCCTATTGCTCTCGTTCCGTCCGTCCGTCCGTCCGTCTGTCACAGGGGTCTAGCAGGATTTTATTCATTGAAATAACAAGAAACATTTTGAATCGTAAAATAAAACTACACCAACTAAACTCACAAGATTCAGGAAAAAAACGCGGCGCGCGCTTTATTTAATGATCCTTCAAGGTCGGGTGGTATGGAGACAATACTTCCCAGGACAAACACTTTCACAAAAAAACCCTCATCATCATCAACTGGACGAGGCATCACCCATAGAAGGCAATTAGGCGATTTGCCATAACCACCACGCTTGGCAGGCGGTTTGGTGACCGCAGTATTGGTGTTGAGTACTCAGGTGGATGCTGCTGTAATCCCCTGTTGTAATCCAGACACAAAGCCGGACACGCCACGACCCTACAATTAATAGATACTGAAAAATTTGTATCGATTATGTAATAGGTGCCTATCGACGTAGGTATATATGTTAAGGGCCTCGCATTGTGTTGCTACGCCATTTAACACGACGAGTAGAGTTGTAAATGTATCTAATTAAACTCAAAAACAAAGGAACATAATTAGCAGCGTGACGCCTTGATATAAAGTGACGTCATTTCAACGCTTGTGCATTCAAAATGTATGGAGGTTCTAATGAGGTCATACACATTTTTAGACGTGATCGAAGACTTATGATACCTAATAATAAGGTGGGGTATATAACGCAAAATTACCAATCATAGATTTGATTTTTAACTGACTCAATCAAGTGCAATATTCAAATTATAGATTTGCATAGATTACATTATAATTCCGAGGGATTACTGTACCAGAAACACGATAGGACAATATTTTCTCGATAGAAAAAAAAACCCGAAGCTACCTCTAACTTTTGGCTAGATTCGATTGCTCATTAAAATGGTGCATATTATTGGGTAAATAATTAGCCATTCAGCGTGGCAATGCAGCCAGTATCTTAGGGACGCTTCCGGCTGGTAGTGATTTGGATCAGTTGAGCTACCTTTAGATCGCTAGCAGCGGTCTTCAGGTAGCGCATCTTTTTCATATGTATTTTTTACATACCTTGTATTAGTTGTATTATTCAAACTATTATTATTAGATAAATAAAATCAATTAATTAAACTATTAAAATCATAACCCTTCCATTTGGCTTTGCCGTAGTCAGATAAAAAATAAATAATGATTAAAATCTGGTTGAAAAATATAGCGATTTTTGTTAATTATGAAACATTGCAATAGGTGTATTCAAAAAATCTGGATGAAAAAATCATGATCAAAAATTCTGACGACAAAGAATTTTAATAAATCGTCGTTAATTTTATTGTGGACCAAGTACCTATTTACATATGTATGTAATGCGTGATTATAAACTATGAAACAACGGTAAAAAACGGTCACTTCACTTTAGTTTAATTTATTATCCGTACCGTCCATGCGTGACCGGGTGATGTCATCTTCAAGGTGAACTACATCGATATTTTACTTGCCTAGTAGGTAAGTTAAATCGTTCAGGCGCATGCCTTTCGATCTACTATAGGTTACATTTCGGGGAATGCTCCCAGGAACTTCACGATCTGATCCCACCATCTCCTTTTCATGATAGGACGAGCAGACGCACGGCTCGGTACCATCCTTACCTTATTAGTATACCCTCTATTCGCACTAAAAGTTTTGGTTCTACCTTTATAATGCGAACTGCTAAGGTTTTACATGCCTAGTAGGTAACTTAAATCATAAAGTCGCATGCCTTTCGATCTTCTATAGGTTACATTTCGGGGAATGATCCCACCATCTCCTTTTCATCATAGGACGAGCAGACGTACGGCTCGGTACCATCCTTACCTTATTGGTATACCCTCTATTCGTACTAAACGTTTCAGTTCTACCTTTATAACGCGAACTGCTAAGGAGTGGAATACACTACCGTCGTCTGTCTTTCCTGAAAACTACAATCTGGGTCTCTTCAAGGCTAGAGTGAATAGGTGCCTTCTAGACCTTTGTGCGCCATCTTCGGCCACATCGTCACTTACCAACAACCAAAAGGGGAGATCGTGGTCAAAGGTCCAAAATGCTAAAAAATAAATTAGCTTCTAGAGACCTAACATGCCATGTACTGTCTTGGATAAGCCATAAGGAACCATAAGGAAATGGGCCTAAGGATTCGTTTTATAGTCTAGCCCTTAGAATAACTTCTTTGGTCTGGCCACGCTAACTCTGTCAGTATACCAGTAGTATGCTAACATGCTCTGCTCAGCTTGGGGCTAGATAATGTTGTGTGAACTGTCCAGTATTATTTATTTATTTATTTATTATTTATTTTTATACTACCTACTAGAATGACGGGACAAGCAAATGGCCCACCCGATGTTAAGCGGTAACCTCTGCCTATGAACAGTGCATTACCTCATAGGTCACGTCCACCTAGGACGCACCCTATGTGGCATTGCACTGCGCCTGTCACCCTGAGACATAAATTAGAGACATTGCACTGATCACGTAAATAAAACAAAAAATAAATAAATATTGCTGGACTAGTTCACACAACATTATCTAGCCCCAAGCTAAGCCAGAGCTTGTGTTATGGGTACTACTAGTTAACTGATATACTTAATACAATACATAGATAGATATTTTTTATTATACATAGAAAACACTCAGAACACCCTGAGCAAATATCTGCAGATCGCACAAATATTTGTTCCTCCTGAGTCGCAGGCAAACCATCGCCAGCCGTGCCACAGAGGTGGTCAGAAATCAAATAAACATTGCAGTTTAGCACCTCGTGTGTTAGTGATAAAAGCAAGACTAACATGGGTGGCTTGAGTCATGCATTTTGTAATGGTCTAGACGTGGTAACCTAGATCTAGGCGTCATTGTGGACATCGCTTGACCTTAGATCAACCTCGATATATTGAATTAGCTTGAAATTAGTAATGATTAGTTTGGCTTATCTTTTTGTCTTTTTGGCTGAGGAAGCTTGCGAGTGGAGGATCCCATTTTTAACCCCCGACCCAAAAACGACGGGGTGTTAAATAAGTTTGACTTGTCTGTGTGTGTGTGTGTGTGTGTGTGTGTGTGTGTGTCTGTGGCATCGTAGATCCCGAACGGATGAACCGACTTCGTTTTTTTTTTTGTTTGAAAGGTGAATTTTCGTGAGTGTTCTTAGCTATGTTTGATCAAAATCGTTCAGCCGTTTCATTGCGATGGGTTTTTTTTAATTTTTACAAAATTAATTACTTGTTATTACAAAAATGTTTTTACCTCATGTCTTTGTCATTTATGAACCAGTTTGTTTTTTTTTTGTAATTCACACGATACCCTTCCGGAATGGTCCGATTTTCATCAAAATCTGGTTCTGATGATGGGATCCATGAGGAATTGAGGGAATTCATCAAATATTATGAGCACACTTATAGCGATTTCGGTATTTTCAGCAACAAGTCAAGCATGTTGCGCTCTGTCACTTTCTAACTTACCTGAACTTTACTGAGTTAGACGGTGACGGAACTTGGCTGTTGTCTGTCTCAAACAACTCCAGACACTGGATAATGGATCGAACAGGACAATGGATCGATCAGGATCTACCCAACTCAATCCGTATAGTAGAACTCAGTAGCAGTAGAGCTTTTTTGTGAAAGAGTTAGTCCGAGGAAGTACTACCACCATACTTTTTTTTACCGCAAAACAGTAGTGCTCGCAATGCTGTATTCCGGTTTAAAGGGTGCCGGTGAAATTACAGGCACATGAGACTTATCATCTTTATGTCTCAGGGTGGCGGGCGCATTGCAATGCCACATAGAGCGCGTCCTAGGTAGACGTGATCTATGAGGTAATGCACTGTTCATAGGCAGAGGTTACCGCTTAACATCAGGTGGGCCATCAGCTTGTTCCGTCATTCAAGTAGTATAAAAAAAAACCTAAGTAACAGATCGCTGTTCTCAGTGGATAGGTATATAGGTAAGTCATTCTTATTCTCGCATTTTAAGCAGAAAACCTGTTAAAACGACTCGCGATAAGAATAATGGTATAGGTAGGTACGATAAGACCTTCGACAAACTTGAATAGAATAGGTAAATAATTTGTTCAAATATTAAAAACTAACTTTTTCGTTTTTTTCTTCTGGCTATTGACGACTTGCAACAGAACCGTGGGCTGATCAAACTGAGCCCAAACTCGACCATCCTTATTTGTTGTTTATTTTTATGCTACTTGAATGACGGAACAAGCAGATGGCCCACCTGATGTTAAGCGGTAATCTCTGCCTATGAGCAGTCCATTACCACACAGGTCACGTCCACCTAGGACGCGCCCTATGTGGCATTGCACTGCGCCCGCCACTCTGAGACATAAAGATGTAAAGTCTCATGTGCCTGTAATTTCACCGGCACCCTTACCCTTCAAACCGGAACACAGCAATGCGAGCACTACTGCTTTGCGGCAGAAATAGGTATGGTGGTAGTAGTTCATAGGCAGAGGTTACCGCTTAACATCAGGTGGGCCATCTGCTCTCTCCGCCTTCAAGAAGTAATAAAAAAAAAAAAAAAAAAACTTCCCCGGACCAACTCTCACAAAAAAGCTGTACTACTACTAAAAAGCAATACAATAATATTTATATTAGTTATCAACGAGTTCTTTTGTCTTCCTTCCGACTCCATCATCAGATCAGCTCGCTGTCACCATAATATTGTATTGTCATTGAAACCTGACAGGTAGGTATGCCAAATTTTAACTCAAACAGATTAGATAGATAGATTGATATAAAATTCTTTAGGCAGTACATAGGCGAACTTAATGATAATTAACATTTTCTTCCAGCTAACCTTTGTGTAATAATGTAGAGTATGTGGTAGTGCTATTGAGAATAATTACCTATATGTATAAGTCGAGATTAAATGATTGACATAATTAAATACCTACTCTAAATAACTAGCTATATAAATATCTAAAATAATATAAAATATAAAAATAATTCAATAAATAACATAAGCGCTCAATTTTGTTGGACATTTTTGCAATGACTAAAAAGTATTGGTCCAGTTTGGACTTGGAGACTCCCATAGCGGCTTTCCTGACTTCTACTGGAAGAGTTCCACAAGCGGATCGAAGTGACCGTAAAAAAATAATTTAATTTCACTCTACATTTGTGCTCTTTAAAGGAGCTACATTGGTTAAAATGCCACCAAAATAACACAAAAAAACACTAGGAAAAGAAATAAAACAAAAGTAGATGGCGTCTCTTTTTAAAAATGGCGGGAAGAGTCTTTTAAACCTTTGATAGCTAAAAATGCTTTCATCTTCTTTTGATGTTACTAGGTACGTCATTTTACATCAGAGCTTAGAAAACAAAAGTTATTTTAACCTAATTAAACGATTCCTTTTTCGTATTTCACGATAAAGAAAGGAATAGCAATTAAAAAAAAAAAACAAGATTTTGTAAAAAAACTTAAAAATTACCACTAAAAACCTCACCTAAAATATTAATATTTTCAATCACAACACTAGCAACTTGTCCATTTACATAAAAATCACTAAATTTTAAAAAAATACTTAAAACAACATAAAATTTCGACTAAAACATCAACATGTCTACCTCACACGGATCACGCGCATGCACTGATTCACACAACAAACAGGATTCATACTATTTTGTGAATTTACATATTAGTTCATATTGTATAAGACGACGGACAGATTGTCGTACAAGGTTATATTCGCAAAGAGACAAATATGAGCAAGCTATAGAGTCTGCGGAGGTATGAACCGAGTTGAACGACCTGAACATATGAACAAAAAATGTAAACGCATTGCTGACGATCGCACGCAAATCTAAAGACAAATCAAGTTTCAATACTGTTGTGTATGTACTATGTACCATCAATGTGATTCTGGCGGTATGCAAACAGCCGTCAGCTGCCTGTTTCCGTGTAAGACGGTATGAGAAGAGAGACAAGCCGCCCAAGACAAGAGTCTATGGAGCCGTGAGTAATAATGCCAGACGCAGGCGGTGTGCTCTGTAAACGTGGTGATAACAGTGAGGATCTGCCATGAGCCACCTACAGGGAACCAGGAAATACTTACTTACATTGTGGTTGTACGACACTACAAATACCATTGGCTCATCTCTTCCCGGGTTCAAGTGAGTAATAGCGCTGTCACTTTCTTGCAGCTATTGTTTACTTGCTAGACTCCACCCATTCGATATTTAACATATCGTTGTCTATAACACTATGTTCACGTCTGAATTTATTATATTTCCACAAGCGTCGTAGAATTTCGTGTAGAAGAATGAAGAGCGGCCGTTACAGTCTCTGTCTATACGGGAAATTGGCGCAAATTTGTATCTGCTTACGACTGAAAGGAGCTCTAGGCTCTCCATCGCTCTATAGCTACCTAACATTACTCTCTGAGGTCACTGTAGAGTTCACCCTATACCTACTCGCTAGAGGATATATGATCGTAGGTCGTTGGAATGTTATAGTCCGATACTAAATTATACCTGTGGTTTTGGCTATATGTCGCTGACTGATTATGGTAGTACATAACGACGTATGTGGCGAGGTGGCTTAGTCGGCTGATCCGCGATGGGTGCGGGTTCGATTCCCATTGTGGGACAAATGTTTGCATGATCTGCTTATACCTAGTTCCAGTTAGTAGGTAGTAGGTTAGTAGTCTAGGTAGTAGTTTTTTTTCTAGATGATAACATAAATTGCACCTCTCATCTTCCTTTATTGAAACATAAGGTAGGCACTGTTCGTAGGCAGAGGTTACAGCTTAACATAAAGTGGGCCATCTGCTTGTTCCGCCATTCAAGTAGTATAAAAAAAAGCGGCCAAGTGCGGGTCGGACTCGCCCATGAAGGGTTCCGTAGCAGCAAGTAACATAATATAAAAGTTCTTGGATGGATTACGATTAATGACGTATTAAAAAAAAACTACTTATTAGATATCGTTCAAACCAATTTTGAGTGAAAGTTTACATGGTAATGTACATCATATTTTTTTTTTAGTTTTATCATTCTCTTATTTTAGAAGTTATGGGGGGGGGGGGGGGGGGGGACATACTTTTTACCAATTTGGAAGTGTCTCTCGCGAAAACTATTCAGTTTAGAAAAAATGATATTAGAAACCTCAGTATCATTTTTGAAGACCTATCCATAGATACCCCACACGTATGGGTATGATGAAAAAAAGTTTTTTGAGTTTCAGTTCTAAGTATGGGGAACCCTAAAAATAATTGTTTTTTTTCAACTTTTGTGTAATAATCTTAATGCGGTTCACAGAATACATCTACCTACCAAGTTTCAACAGTATAGCTCTTATAGTTTCGGAAAAAAAAGGCTGTGACATACACGGACAGACAGACAGACAGACAGACAGACAGACATGACGAATCTATAAGGGTTCCTTGTCTTTGACTACGGAACCCTAAAAAAACATACTACAAACAACATACATACATACAATCTAAAACTAAACTATAAACCTAAAGCCGTCACCCGACGGCAGCGTGCCTAGAATGGATGCTTTGGACCTCTAGATAATTATTCTCCAGGCACAGCAGAGTATGTTTACAATATATCCATCTAGAGGGGGCCTTCCTTCTTTGCATCGTCCGGTTTGTGGTCGCCACTCCAGAACCTTTACTCCCAAATGGTTTTCAGTCCTACGAGCTATATGGCCTGCCCATTGCCACTTCAAATTGCTAATTCTGAAAACTTTGTCGGTGATCTTGGTTCTTCTATGGATTTCCTACTCGTACTTATTAGGGCTCTCCAAATTTGTGTCAATATAAACAAAACTCTTAGAAAACAGAAATCTTAGAAGTGAAGACACTTCTATAAAAAATAATTGGTACCAAACATACCAACCCTAGCTAAATAATTAGCCTCCTTTGAGCCGGTTATTCCGCACTTATTAGGGTTCTCCTTTGTGTCAATAATCTCCACTTCTACACAAATAATTGGTACCTTACGTACCAACTAGGGAATGCAATCTCTCGAGATTGGGGCTCAGGGGAGATCTCGCGAGTTATGAATAACAATACCGCGAGATCTCGCCAATTTCTAGATCTCACGATATTGGCTGTTTTGTATGTTTATTCTTGCAAATAATCAAAATATATGAATAAATTAGGAAAAAAAAGAATTATGAGTATTATAAAATAAACATTTATTTTTCCGAATTTTATTTATAGTTGAGTTCACTATTAAACTGAAATATTACTATCAATTAAAGAAAAGTATATTTACTCAGAGATCTATTAGAAAGTAGAGATTAATTAACAAAATATACCAATCAAATAAAAGGCTTTGTGCAGTTCATATCACATGCCATTATTACGAATTATTTTGAATGAAGCACAAAATGTCCAGAGAATCGTCTGCTAAACGGCTTCTTATTTCGCTAGTTGGAACCACAGATCTCAGGCAGTCCTCCGCGAACTGTAAATGTTCGCCTTTTGACCCTCCGAACTCGTATAATTCAATCTCGTTAAACTCACGAGATCTCGCCCATTTTTAGGCCGAGATCAATCTCGCTAAAATAGGCCGAGATCTCACGAAAACGAGATCTGGCGAGAACGAGATTGCATTACCTAGTACCAACCCTAGCTAAATAATTAGCCTCCTTTGAGCCGGATATTCCGTACTTATTAGGGTTCTCCTTGGTGTCAATAATCTCCACTTCTACACAAATAATTGGTAGGTACCTTACGTACCAACCTATAACCCTATCTAAATAATTAGCCTCAATAAAGCTTCATTGCCCTTCGAGCCGGATATTTTATATATACCTACCTAATCATATTAGCAGACAATTACAGGTTTAACTGGGCAATCAGTGCTAATTTGTAGTGCGGTAAGTGCTAATCTAGACTACAGTTTAATGTTAATAAGACAAGGACGATGCTCTTAGCAATACTAAGTTTACTCATTGTTATTTTGGAGAATAATTAGAATAGTGACCTCCAATATTGGTCGGATGTGAATGAAAGAATATTAATATATTCTTTCATTCACAGCGTCGTCTGGTTTGTGGTTGCCACTCGAGAACCTATATTCCCCAACCGATAGCAGTCTGTGATGTATATGGCCTGCCCATTGCCACTACAACTTGCTAATTCTGAGAGATATCGGTGATCTTGGTTCTTCTTACGTTATGTTAAGTTGTCGTGACCACTTTTTATCTATAATTATTCATTAAAAGGAAATACAAAAACTATCATTAGTTAGTTGCCTTCTTAGTAGAGCTGTGATTATTAAATATGAACCAAGTTTCGGCCTAAATTCGGTCAACCTAGAGCTAACTGCTTAGAGCTAGTCGCCCAACTACAAAAAGACTAAAAAAAAGGTGTGTCAGCCAGCTCCAACCTGCCACTGGAATTTACTACAGTCACGTAGGCCTAGTGTGGGCATCGCAGTTAAAACGCGTTTACGCGAGCACCGCGTTGGTTGAGTAAACGGCAAAATTAAAGTATACTTTACAATAATACGTGACGTGAACTGTCAAAAATGTCACTTACACTCGCAAAACTGGGGAAACCCTAGAGTATAAACGCGCGACTTGGAATAAGCGTTTAATTAACGCGACGCCAAAATTGACATTAGAAACTAACACTCACACAAAATGATTCATTAACTCGCCGCTAGGTGTGCCGCTGCACATTTCTTCATACAAACTGCGCGTAAAACGCGGTCTTGGTAGAGCGCGTAAGCTTGTAGCAAAAAGTCGCACTACGGCTAAGGTTCAGTATAAGAAGCGCGAATATGTTGCGCAGAGGGGAAACATAACGACTTTACTTCTTCTTAGCGCATGATTTTACACTCCATCTTTATGCGTACCTACCGTGGATCTTATATTAAAAGAAGTGAACTCCAAAAAGTTGTAAAACATAGAGTAACATACTTTTCCCGTAGTCTTTTTTGCAACAATTTTTGATGTGTAACATCTCTCCTGTTGATTTTCTGCAATCTGTGCGAGTGATTTCGTGAAAAGGGACGTAAAGTGTGTAACAGGAAGCGTGCATGTTTCCAAGAGGTTGGTAGATAGATAGATAGATAAAACGTTTATTTGTATCTCCAATCACACACGTACATTCAAAATAAAAGGCAGTGCACTAAAAACTAGATAATAAAACCATTATAAATACTCAAAAACAAAACATGTTACTTATTACCAGAGGCGAGATGTCAGATGTTACACATCATGTTAAAGAGCTCCCTTTTCCGCATTCGAACTCTATGGGCGGTCCATTATGCGTGGTTGCACATCATATGCAACTACTGTAACGCTCGCATTTTTTTTAACACCCTTTAAAAAAACACACACCCTTTTTTTTACACTCTCTGTTTTTTGTTTTCTGTCTGAGTCTGTTTACTTGTTTATTTGTCTAGAATAAAATCTGAGAAGCTCTATTTGTGACACTGATGATGGAGGGGAAGAAGGAACACGAAACTCTTCGATGGTTAATAGTAGACTTATAATAATTGTAATTATTTAATCATTTAAATAATTATGCCATAAATTCACCACAAATCTACTTTAAAGGCCGCTGACCTATCCAAAAATTGGACGTCATTATGAATTTTTGCCATGAGGACTCAGGCCGAAAGCCGAATATTTTTGCCGAAAATTAATTTTAAATCTACATCCTAAGGCCACTGGCCTATCCACCATTTTCAGAAATAATTTTTAAAAAAAGAGGCCTTTGGCCGACATCTAACTAATTTAGCCGAAAATTCATCACAACTCTACTTGTATAGGCCGCTGACCTGTCCGCCATTTTGTGACGTCATTGCCAAGTTTTTTCCTAGTCACTATACCATACATTCTGAGACACGCAGGACTTTTTTCTCCTATTTAGAATAAGGTTTGATGTTTTTTGTGTAGCTGAGATAATTTTGTGAGTCCACTGGACGTAGTAAACTTGATTTGTAAGTGTACTAGGTATAAAAACTAGTTTTTTTGCTCGATAGGAATCTCGGTTTGACTGTGATACCGACGCCTAATAGTTTTATTATGTTACTACTGTCCTAAAAGTACCCACATAATATGATAAAGATCCCATTACGTGGTTTGTATTTCCTGAAAACTATAACCTGGGTCTCTTCAAGGCTAGAGTGAATAGGTGCCTTCTAGACCTTTGTGCTCCATCGTCGGCCACATCGTCACTCACCAACAAAAAAAAATTATTTTGCCGTTGTCGTGTAATAAAATACAAATGAAATGTAAGTGAGAACGTGATTTTAAGAGCTTTAAATACCGTTGTTGTTCTAAAGGTAGCTCATAACTGATCCAAATCACTACCAGTAGGAAGCTTCCTGGAATTGACAATTCCTGTCTGTCCCGAATGGGGACAGATCCGGGGCCAAACAGGAACTACTCAAAATATGAATTTACTTATGCAGTCTTCAATCCAAGAATCAGTCAATGAATCTATCTTGATCTATAATAGATAAACAAAATTATGAAATGAAGTCAAAGAAACCCAAACTTAAGTTTTCATGCAAGAACCATCTTCAACGATGCTCTAATCTCGAAACGGCTTTACCAATTTTAATGAAACCCACGTTTTTGAGACAAGCAATCCGATCTAACATATCGCTTTATCGTGTTCCCGATAGTTTTATCCGTCTCAAGATAAGATAAAATAAGATTAAAGATGCGAGTGCAAAATTCTTTAAGAGATAACTGCAAAAAGTTGTTAAGCTGTTCGCAAAGATATTTCTCATAAGATCACGTGATTCTGTGATCTAGAGACCGCTGTATCATGCGTTATACATATATTATAACTAGCTGACCCGCTCGCGACTTCGTCGACGCGTAGACTTTCATACAAATTTTAACACCCTTTTTCAACCCATCAGGGTGCGAATTTTCAAAAATCGTTTCTTAGTGCGCGCCTACACCCCTTAATAAATGCTTGTGCCAAATTTCAGACCTCTCGGCGCAGTAGTTTCCGAGCTTTCGTGATGAGTGGTCAGTGAGTGAGTGGACTTCTCTTTTATATATATAGATGCAGAAATTATGTGGGTCTTTATAGGGAATCCTGTTCGGTTCTCTGTAATAAACTTCCAGAAAGTGCATCTAAACTTCCGATTCCAAGATTTAAGGTGGTAAATATCGCTTGAGGCGTGAAATTCATTTTTTTTGTGATTTTTTGCCCATTGCAGCTCATCAACACTTCTTCAGATAGCGAAAGTCGAGTTGCGAGAACTAGGAGACTTAACGCACATGTTTTAATTGATAGTATCTCATAAATACATAAGTCTCCTAGTTCTCGCGAAATCAACTTTCGCTATCTGAAGAAGTGTTGATGAGCCTTAATGGGCAAAAAACCCCAAAAAAAATAATTACGCGCCCCAAGCGAGAGCATCCACCTTAAATACTACATAGAGAATACCTTCTTAAGAAACATTTTTTTTTCTGAACTTCTTGAATGACGGAACAAGCTGATGGCTCTTCCCGCCATTTTCGAAAAGAGACGTTGTCTACTTTTATTTTATTTCTTTTCCTAGTGTTTTCTTGAGTTATTTTGTGTTATTTTGGTGGCATTTTAACTAATGTAGCTCGTTTAAAAAGCACATGTGTAGTGAAATGAAATGGAAGTGAATTGCGTGACTTTTGAAATTGGTGGAAATTGTCTACCAAAGTTTTAGTAAAATTGGCCACCGTTTTACTAAATCATGATTTGACTGTGACTTTGACGACTTGGAAGGAGTGTAACGTTGCAAAATATATTGAAAATACAATATAGTGAAAATACAGATACTTACTTGAAAATGGCAAATGCACAAGACGTGCGGCGCCAAGTATAAAGAAAAAAAATAAAAAAAACAAGCTGATGGGCCATCCCCTCCATTACATTATATGTCTCCTAATATAATGTAATGGAGGGGATTTGCCAACAGTGGACGTCTAAAGGCCGCTGATGAAGATGATGGTGATAAAAGTACATAGAAGTAGGTACAAATACAAAGAAAACGTAAGAAGATCGCCGTGACCTAAAGTTAAGTACATAATAACTATTTACAGAATATAACGTGTGACCTTGTAAATAACAATGTGTACCAACCACGGGTAAGTAGGTAACGTAATGTTATTTTAACACGTTTTCCTGTTTTAAAACGGAAATGTTCGAATAAAACTAAGTTGCAATATTTTCCTACAGAGATAACTTAGATTATGAATAACTAGCAGCGCCCCGCGGTTTCACCCGCGTAAGTCTCGATCCTGTGGGAATATCGGGATAAAAATGTGCCTATGTGTTATTCCGGGAGTCCAGTTATCTCCATTCCAAATTACATCCAAATCCGTCCAGCCGTTTCAGCGTGAGGAAGTAACACACACACTTACAAACTTTCGCATTTATAATATTAGTGTGATTTGTAAGCTTCAGATTATTTGTAAGTATGTACACACAAAGGGTACATATTTGTGGCGTTTTGGGGGGGAGACTAGACCCTTGGGGACCAGGGGAACATAAGATTTTCAAAGACCTTGCGGAGTAACTTTTCGAGTCCACGCGTGACCGGAATGCTGGCTTGTATATGTAAAAAGTATGAAGGTTGTATTTTTGTTTGTGTGTATGTATGTTGGGATGTGTGTGTGTGTTGTTTCCGACGATAACTGCAGAACCATTGATCCAATATTTATGAAATTTCGTAGATAGATAGATGTTAAGCGGCAACCTCTGCCTTTGAACAGTGCATTATCACATAGGTCACGTCCACCTAGGACGCGCCCTATGTGGCATTACACTGCGCCCGCTACCCTGAGACATAAAGATGTAAAGTCTCATGTGTCTGTTATTTCACCGGCACCCTTAACCTTCGAACCGGAACATAGCAATGCGAACACTACTTTTTGCAGCAGAAATAAGTATGGAGATAGTACTTCCCCGGACGAACTCTTTCACAAAAAAGCTCTACCTACTACTACTACTATCTCTTACTACAAAGGTAACGATACCACTCTAGTATTAGTCTTTAATCAGAACAAAAACTAAACCGTAAATAATAACAGGATTTACAAAATAGACCTCGAAATAGACAATTTCCGTAAACAACTTTTTTTAAGGGAAGTAAATAGCTGCCCTCTCCTCACAAAACGAAGTTTAATCCTCATTTGAATAATTAATTCATTAAAGGCGATATGTTAAAATATCGAATGGGCACAGTCTAGCAAGAAAGCTATAGCTGCAAGAAAGTGACAGCGCTTTACTCACTTGCAACCGGGAAGAGATGAGGTATAGATTTCTGCCGCTCGGAAGCAACTGACGTAATCAACAAATGATAAAACTTCGTTTTGCTTCTAAAGTAGCAAATATAAAATAGAAATTATCTTATATTAATGTGATTAACTACAGAATAGTATAAAAATTTACGCTTAATATTTTCTCTAATCGAAGGAGGGACCTAAAATGGGTTTAGGGGGGCCAATTTCAAAAAATAAAGCTATTGAGAAAAGTTTTACCAATCGTGTTTCTTGTCTGTGATTTATTTAGATTACATCCTCAAGTCATTGCTGTATTAACATCAAGTTCGTAATTTGTACTGTTACTGAGTGAGTATGTAACGCAACGACTCCAACATTTTAACATATCGTCATACCTTTAGCTCGCGGCGGTAAATTCAAATTTTATTGTTTTTTGCTCATCAACACATCTTAATATAGCGAAACCTAATTTTGCGGAAACTATGAGACCTATGCATGTGTTGATTAAAAGTGTCTCATATATACTTATCATTAGTAGTTAGGTACCTAGCTCGTTTAAGGCTGTGGTATTCGCCAAAGTGAGGTTTTCTCCACGTAACTCTTCTTCGAGGAGTGAACATAAATGCACAAAAAAAATAGAATATAAAAAAAGAGCACAAATGTAGTGAAATTAGATGGAAGTGAATTGCGTGATTTTTCAAATTGGAGGATTTTTTTTACCAAAGCTTTAGTAAAACTGCCGCCGTTTCACTAAAACATGACTTGACTGAGACTTATACGACTTGGAAGGAGTGTACCTAACGCATCGAGCACGGTACGGAGGCCTGCGTTGCTCGATGACCTAACGTTTCAATTATTAATACAATAAATACTTAAAAATGGCAAATGCACAGGAAGTGCGACGCCAATAATTATAAAAAAAACAGCATGAAGTCTTCTTCTTATTATACTTTGACTTTGACTTTGACATTAGAAGAAGTAGGTAGGTAAGGTACAGATCCACCAACTTACCTGTTTAATGAAATGTATGTACAGTCCGACCTTATAGAGCAGAAATTAAATATCAAGGAACTAAAATTTACTATAAACTGGCCACACTTTATGAAAAGCCAGTGTGGCCGCTGTAGTAAATTTGTCGCCAGATTCAGCTTTTGTAGTTTTCTTCTGCATACATTTCATTCTACAGATAAGTTGGTAGATCTGTAAGGTAACAGTGACAAACGTGACGTCACCGACCTCCAAAAACTCTGAATCAGTAGAACGTGTTTCGTGGCGAGCCAAAGGTCAGCCATTATAAAATCGGGTTCCACTCGCCACGAGGCTGCCTTGTGAACATGGGTACAGAGCAAACTGGTTTTGGTAACAATTAGATAAAAAAAACTCACTCCATGTCACTTCACTCTCATCGTATTCCTCAAATCAAGTCGACAAAAATTATTAGACAAGTCAAATGAAACGGTCGTATAACGCGGTCTGTCCAGCCAGCCTTAGCATAAACCCCTCCGTCTCCTCCCGTGGATGTTGTACCTTAAGACAAATAGAGAAAGAAAGATGGAACATTGCCCTATAGCAAACTGAAGCCAGTTTTCTATGCGTTTGTGCGTGTTCCCTCACAGACTAAGCAGTGATGAGGTTAGTTTGGATGCGTTGTCTGAGTGAGTGCGTTTATAACATACATACATACATAGACACACGCCTTTTTCCCCGAAGGGGTAGGCAGTGCCTCAATGGGCCTCTTTTCACAGTGGGTTGCACCATCGTGGAATATAGACGTGAAGAGTGGTGAGCTCATCGCCGCCATTGCTTCCCACGACTGACTCAGCTAACGCTTTCTTCCAGTATTATCACATTCCATAAATAAGCTGACAGCCAGGACAAATCTTATACCAACTAATCTTAATCAAGTCCGGGTAATCCCTAAGTCGGTTTTTACGACATCCACGGGAGGAGATGGAGGAGTCTATTCTTGGGCCGGACACACCACGGCGTTTATAAATAAATAAATAAATAAATAATGCTGGACAGTTCACACAACATTATCTAGCCCCAAGCTAAGCAGAGCTTGTGTTATGGGTACTACATAACTGATAATATACTTATTACAACACATTACATAAGTAGATATTTTTTATTATACATAGAAAACACCCAGAACACCCTGAACAAAAATATCTACAGATCGTACAAATATTTGTTCCGAGACGGGAATCGAACCCTCAACCAAAACCTGTGTGGTAGGCAAACCTTCGCCCACCGCGCCACAGAGGTCGTCAAATATGTGCAGTACTAATAGTTATTGTGTGCTTATATGAGCATAGTTTTTGGCTTCACATGTTTCATACGCCGTGTTCTGTCTCAACTTTCTATATTTGTTCGAAGTCGTACCTAAATTGCAGCGAAGGGATCGCACCAAGGGATGGGCAGCAGCATCGACCTGAGCACCTACTCATCACCAATACTGCGATCACCAATCCGCCTGCCAAGCGTGGTGATTATGGCAAATCCCCCCCCATTGCATTCTAAGGGGGAGGTCTCGTCCAGCACAGGACCACAGAATAAATATTAGTACAATAACAGGACGCCTCCCGCCTGATGATGAAGATGATGAGTCATGGTCATCTTCCTAGGGAAATAGAATTCGAAACAAAACCACAATGTTCGACTATTACGATTTACGAGTAAGTTAACGATATACAAATCTTTGTATGATCTGCAAATATTAGCTCCGTGTCTGTGTTGTGCTTGTGGTAGCATGGTGCTCGTAGTTCCTGATACACACAACACAGGGTGTGTATGTTTGTGTGTGTGTGTGTATGTATGTGTGAGTGCGTGGAATTTTTGTTTTTAACTGCGTTTTTGACGTAACAAGCAGATGACCCACCTGATGTTAAGCGGTAACCTCTGCCTTTAACTGCGCCCGCCACCCTGAGGCATAAAGCTGAAAAGTCTCATTTGCCTGTAATTTCACCGGCACCCATACCCTTGAAACCGGAACACAGCAATGCGAGCATTACTGCTTTGTAGCTGTTATATTATGCACACCTACCTAGAAGATCACTCTAAAAGCCTTGTATTTTTTTCCTTACCCACCATTGCCTCTAAATTACGAGTCATTGTTAATTATATACTAAGAACACTTACATGCACTTGAACGGAAGATTGTAAATGATAGTCTTGTGAAGTGATGAAGGTATAAAGATAATTCTTAAGAGTTGTCTGTACTGAAACTGAAATAGTCGGGAAATGATAAATTATAACAAAGTATAATTATATCTGTGATTGCCATCAACTATACAAAACTTAAATTATTTATTTGAGGAATACCTACTCCAAGCAATTTTGACAATTTTAAGTAATATTATTATAATAAAGTATAGTTTTTAAAATTAAGACAAGTCATCAAGCCCACCATAAACATCATAACCCAGTTTAAAATGGTGGCAGAAAAACCAAGTTTTTGGGTGACAAAATCCACCAAAAAGACACGCATTTTATTTATTTATTATTACGGCCACACATATGCATTTTATCCAAGTTACTTTGGTTAAAATGCCACCAAGATCTTAAAAACAGAATAAAATTAGAAAAAAATGACGTTTCATTCCAAAAATGGCGGATTGAGTCTCCACTTAAATAACTAACTTATGAGAAATCTTACAGATGTCAAAGTTAATGGAAAAAGTCAACTTGGTTAAAAGATACTTGGTTAAAGTTGACACTTTCCGCCATTTTTAAAGAGACTCCGTTTATTTTTACTTATTTTATTTCTTTTCCTAGTGTTTTTTTGAGTTATATTGTGTTATTATGGTGGCATTTTAACCAATGTAGCTCGTTTAAAGAGCAAAAGTGTAGTGAAATAAAATGGAAGTGAATTGCGTTGACTTTTCAAATTGGTGGAAATTTTCTACCAAAGTTTTAGTAAAAGCGCCAACTTTTTTTTAAAACATGACTTGACTGTTACTTTGACGACATGGAAGGAGTGTACCGTTGCAAACTGTATTGAAAATACAATATATACTTGAAAATGGCAAATGCACAAGCCGTGCGGCGCCAATTATAAAGAAAAAAATACAAAATATAACTAAACTGGGAAAGTAAATACTTATTTAGTGCCTTGGATTATATTATTTCATTGCAGAATCGCTGGAATACCTTGACACAATACTCATAGACCTCAATACGGTCTTCCAACAGGTGATTATTATATTTATTTCCACATCAGTTACCATTTTTTGTTTTTGCCTTGACGAGAGGCACCACTGCTAATATCACTCTACATTTCTGACAAGACTCTACCCAACTTAAATAACAAGACAAAAACTTGATCGATATTGACAATATAGCCTGCCCCCTTATTCGCTATGACCAAACGTGACATAACGCGGGCTCGTTATGATAACTGCGTCGAATCATCGTTCAGAATCCATTGTGACGTCACACGTTATTGTCAAGTAATCTCCTGTGGTCATAGCGAATAACAGCCCCAATAAAAAGATCAAAAGAAGAGAAGTTTTTTGGCCGGATAGAATAAAAAATAGCCGGATTTTTTTCTTTCGTTTCATCGTTAACCGTACATTGATAGTGAGGCACGGTAATCTGACTCTAGACTGCAAATCACCATATATAATTAGGTGATTTGCGGACCAGAGACAAGTATGATGTAACCTACCTATTTATAATTTATATTTACGAGCTTATCGGCTAATCCATAGGTATTATTAGCTACCTTCTTGTGTGTGTGTCTATAGAACGGGTGTGTCTTTAAAAGAGACAAGATGTCGCGGATTCGAATCTCGCTACGAGGAATTTATACATGTTTCTTCAACTTCGGCTTCTGAGGAATGAATCCTTACACCCAAATTCACCCAATGCGATAAAAAAACAGTTATTCAGCACGCGGGACGCAATAACTATTGTTTAATCTGTGACCCGGGGGGTAAACAATTAGATCTGCCGTCTGTATCTGATTACTTAATAGCGTTGTTAGGTCATCGGGTCGAATGGCTGTATTAAAACCATTTAGTTTTTTTTATTTACATAGAAATCAGAAACTTCTTTTAAAAATTATACTTTTTTATTATTATATATTGATTTATTTTTCTTTTTGTTGTTTGTGCTAAACAATTATTATTTTTAATTCGGAATTAAGTCTACGTTTTTACAGAAATATTATTCAAGTTATTATAAGCTCTCAATTTTAAATTAAATAGAAAAATAGTTTTAACTGTAATTTTTTTTTTTTATTAATTTGAAATTTAATACTTATTTGAATTTAGAACGGTTTACTACAAAATTGCCCTATTTTGTGCTGGATTCGAACTCGCATATGTGTCTCGTTTGCCAGCCGGCTAATGACCCACCTCGCCAGAGCCATAGGATTAATTAAATACCTGAACTAATCAGACTAATTAAAATTCACCGTTGTTCTAACCGTGCCTTATGATAAATTTTTGATTAATTAAGCAGACACCTAAATGTGAAAGCAGCATGAAATTTAAAGTTGTTGTAGGTACCTATAAGTTCAATTAAAATGGGAAATATGATCTTTATTTAATGTAAATCTAGCAAATTACATAAACAAATCAGATTCATTTAACTTAGGTATATATAAACGAGGAAATAACATAAGAAGTCCAATAAAATAGGTGCCTTGAGTAAACCCAATCACCCAAAAAGATCAATAAAAAGCTCATTAAAAAAACCATCGACAGTACACGCACATAGAGCCATAAAAACTAATAAATATTATACAATCTCACCTCAGTATACTTCCAAAAACAAATTCCTCCAATCAATGAACACTGATTTAAAACCACGATAACCCGCGAACTAGTGATGTGACACGAGTTATTTGTGAAGCTTTTTTAGAAAAAACATTACAATAACACTAGTCAGAATGAGATCGATAGATGAATGAGCGAAAACGTCTCCCCCATGCGTCTGTTAGTGCCGCACTGACACTACACAGGGTACAAAATGGCGTGGTGAGTTTGCGCAATGGATTTCCGCAGGCAAGGCACGTTTTTCTGTTTTTTGTTGTATTACTAACGAATTCTAATGTTCAGCTATTATCCCATTCTGTTCATTGCGCATTACAAATAAATAAGTAAAATATACGAGACGAGACAGCGTATTCTTTCTTGGTCCTATGATATGTGCAAAGGTATTGAACACCTAGATATGTTGTTTTGATGCAGTTTAAATGTGAATGACCTCTAGGGTATTGCGAAAGGTCTTTGTGACACTAACTTATCTGTACCTATTGTTGTAAAGTCAACGATAGCAATTTTAGATAAGAAAAGGTATACCTTCATGCAAAACCCTAAAGATATAGTTAATCGTAAAATGCATTACGTAGGTCCACGTATGTATCCTATTTTACCCTATTTTGGATCATTGACGACCTCTGTGGCGCGGCGGGCGAAGATTCGCCTGCGACGCAGGAGGTTGCGGGTTCAATTCCCGCCTCGGAACAAATATTTTTACGATGTGCAGATATTTGTTCAGGGTGTTCTGGGTATTTTCTATGTATAATAAAAAATATCTATCTGTATAATGCATTGTATTTGTATATCAGTTATACTACCCATAACACAAGCGCTTAGCTTGGGCCTAGATAATGTTGTCTGAAATGTTCAGCATTATTTATTATTTATTTATTTATTATTATTACAAAAAAGCCAGGCTCAAATGGGACTGTACGGGGCACGTCAGTCGAATGCTTCCCAACAGGTGGGCGAACATCAGCACACCCTGGATACCTGAAGGACGGCGATCTCTGGGTCGGACGAGAAAGCATTAGCGGGACGATCTTGTAAATTTTGAGGAGTGGTGGGAGACTGCCAAAGACAGGGATAACTGGAGGAACTTGGGGGAGACCTTTGCCCAGCAGCGGGACAATATAGGTTAGGGAAAAAAAATACTCCAAATGTACCCACCTACTTACATTACGGTGACCTCGAATAATTATAACTAAGTAGGTAAGTACATAAAATAATGCTGGACAGTACACACAACATTATCTAGCCACATTATTAGTTATATGCAGAGCTTGTGTTATAGCTGATATACCTACTTAGTACATATAGTAGGTACATATATGTAATAGATATTTTTTATTATACATAGAAAATACCCAGAACAGCCTGGTCAAATATCTGCAGATCATATAAATATTTGTTCCGAGGCGGGAATCGAACCCGCAACCTCCTGTGTCGAAGGCGAACCTTCGCCCACCGCGCCACAGAGGTTGTCACATGTTTTTTTGCATGTCTACGTAACTTTTTTGTTTTTAGGGTTCCATAATACGGGATACTATTACTAAGGCTCCGCTGTCCGTCTGTCTGTCCGTCTAACCAGGCTGTATCTCATGGACCGCGATAGTTAGATAGTTGAAATTTTCACAAATGATGTATTTCTGTTGCCGTTATAACAACAAATACAAAAAACAGAATAAAATAAATATTTAAGGGGCTCCAACACGTTTGTTGTTTTTGAGAATGGTACGGAACCCTTCGTGCGCGAGTCCGACTTGCACTTGGCCGGTTTTTACAATTTTTTTTCTATTGAATTCTGGAAATTTAAGTTTAAAACTTCTTTATAAAAATAAATAATAATAAATAAATAATGCTGGACAAGTTAACACAACATTATCTAGCCCCAAGCTAAGTCAGAGCTTGTGTTATGGGTACTAGATAACTGATATTACATTACATAGATAGATATTTTTTATTAAACATAGAAAACACCCAGAACACCCTGAACAAATGTCTGCAAATCGCACAAATATTTGTTCCGAGGTGGGAATCGAACCCGCAACCTCCTGCGTTGCAGGCGAACCATCACCAGCCGCGCCACAGAGGTCTTCATATAGGTATATTGTTGTTAATTTAGGCACAGAATAAATATTAGTACAAGATTTAGGGCCGTCTCTAGCTTATCCATGGAGGTATAGAGCTTATCTCACTGTTTGTCTCTATGTTATCTTGCGCCGGTGTGCGAACCTATTATACCTCCATGGTGCGAACTCAGCTCCGGTGCCCCCCCCCCCTTGTAGACCCCCCCCCCCCCCTACGAGGACACGAACTACAAAAAAACTGTTAGGTGACTTCTTCCTTCATATAATGGCTTCTGAAGGAGAAGTGGTCCTAACAAATCCGCCATCAACACGGGCACAAAACTGTTACTGTCGTAACAGTTCAAAACAGTTTAGTGCCCGTGTTGAACAGTCTGTTAATGTGAAAAAATTATAAATGTTAGTGTCAAAATAATTTACACTTCGGCGGTACCTAGCGAAACTTTATTATAAAAACAAACAATATGGGTAGGTACATTTAATTGTTGTTAACTCTAGCTTATCCCAGATGAAAGAGCTTATCTCACTGTTTGTCTGTGGATTACCTTGCGCCGGTGTGCGAACTCATCTCCGGTGCCCCCTTGTCATGGACTTACTATGCTCCTTGTAGACCCCCACCCCCTTCACCCCTCGAGGAGAGTAACTTAAAAAAAAACTGTTAGGTGACTTCTTCTTCCTTCATATAATGGCTTCTGAGGGAGGAATGTCCCTAACAATTTGTTAACAGTCTGTTACTGTCAAAAAATTATAAATGTTAGTGTCAAAATAATTTACACTTCGGACTTCGGCGGTTCGGCGGTATCTAGCGAAACTTTATCCATGTTTTTAGAAAACGCCATAAGACAATATTAACAGAAAATGGCTGAGAAACTCGAGGACCTGAATCTCCCGTTGACTGTTGTCGCCAGGATAGTCAAAGAAGCTTTACCCGAAGGAGTCTCCATATCAAAAGAGGCGCGAACCGGCCTCGCAAAAGCTGCATCAGTTTTCGTACTTTACGTGACTTCTGCTTCCACAAATATTGTTAAAAACAAAAAGAGGAAGGCTCTGACTGGTCAGGATGTGTTGGATGCGATTCGTGATATAGAATTCGACAGATTCGTGGAGCCTCTAAGCGAAGCTTACGAGCAGTACAAACAGCTGGCTTCGGCGCGAAAATTAGCCTCTGGGAAGAAAAAAGAAGATTCTGAAGAACCCGAAGTTATTGAAGACGATTGAATGTGATATTTGCACTGCTAGGTTTAAGTACTTGTAAGTTATAGTGTAATAAAACTTTATTTGTAAGATGTTTTTATACCTTCATAACCTCCAAGTCAGTTTCTGCAGTTAGCGGCAGTCTTTATCCTATGCACTTGCTCAAAGCCTTGTTTCATCATAACTGCATTACTTACATCTGTCTTGAGCCGGATTTTCATGATATGAGTATACTCAGACTGAATGTGCTCGTATGAGTATGCTTGAAATGGTTCCATATTTGTGTCACTTACTCATGAAGTTTGAACATGCAATCACTCTCTAAAAACTGAACAGTTCCTAGTTTACTCTGATCGGATGCTGGCATCCAAGTGCACGATCCATGCACAATTTAAATCATATTTATTTATAAACGAGCAGCTTTCACTTATATGAGTATGTCTGCATCGTCACAGTATGGAATGTCTAATTTTGGGTCGCTTTTTCAAGATAGATAGTCGGATAGTCATTTTATTTAATACAAATGTCCTTTCCCAGCCAGTTGAGCTTATTTTTGAATGCATTTACAGACATGGCTGAAACAACATCGTCTGTTATTATGTTCCAATTGTGGAGCACTCTGTTACTGAAGAAGTGATGTGCAACAAATGCACTGGCAGGATCTCTAGCCTGTTTAAATTGGTGACCACGAGATGATAATATGGGTAGCATCCAAAAAAGACTCAGTCCGAGGGTGCTCGTATTATAAAAACTGCTTTATTCTGTCAATATGTTCACCTACAGAATAATAAATATGTACAGCCTTGATAGAGCCAAGTCTTAAGTAAACTACGAATATCATCAGTCTGATAAAAGAAGTCAGCGAAGGTCCTCTTCAAGCCGTCTGGTATCCACTGAGTGAATCCTAGTGCAGGGAACGGGTAAAAATATATATAAAATAATAACAACTTTTTCATCCATCATCAATTTATTTGGGAATAAAATCTATTCTGAATTATGTCGACTGAACCATTATAGGATAAAATTCTATATCTACCTACCTAGCTTATGTACTCTGATTCTAACTTACCCTTTCCGATATCGAAAATAAATGTTTCCTTGAACTATCGTCTAATTTATAATTTTATTGAAACTCTTTTATTTTTAATTTCTTAGAGAATTATTGGAAAGTCTTATTTCTAAGCTAATTACTGAAATCTACAGAATTACTAGCGATTACTATATGCAGGTACCTCTGGGATTTTATTTAGTACATGAGACATTTAGGGTGACACAATGGCGAAAAACCCAATCAAACAGAAAAACAAAATCTCTTATTGAGCTTTAAACTCTTAAATTTTAGATGTCTTCCTATACTGGTGGAATCTAAAATCGGAGTTAGGTACAGTAGAATTTAAATCGGAGCATTTAAACGGGCATTTAAAAAGGATGGACGATAGTAGATTGACAAAACGGGTACATAAGACGAGCGTGAATGGGACAGTGGGAAGGGGAAGACTTCGGTGAACGTATTCAGACCAGATCGGAGAAGTTCTGGAAAAATGCCGGGTCAAGAGTACCCTTAACCGCCGAACATGTATGAAGAATGTGATGAGAGTGAATGAAGCAAAAGAGATGTGTCAGGATCATAGCAATTGGAAATCCGTGGTCTCTGCCTACCCCTCCGGGAAACAGGCGTGAGTTTATGTATGTTAAACCCACCCATGCCGCAATTGAGGCCACAAATAAAGGATAAACACTGGGTAGGTATGATAAAAATAAACTGACTGTAAAAAGATGTCTTATGTAATAAATATACCCATATAATTGCAAAATAAACTACAGCATACAAACACGATAAAGCAATCTATCAGTAAACAACCTTACAAAAAAAATTGCTTTAATTTTATTTGTACTTAAATTGATATTGATTGGCAAAATGTCTGCTACCTGCTTGACACTATTTATGGAACGCCCTGTACTGTGTTCTACATGTTCCGACACTCTTCTCTGTACCACAGAAAAAAAAAACTACAGTCTGTACTAAACAAATTACAGATTTCTTGCTCGCCATTAAAAGCTTCCACTTTAACAAAGGAAACTTACAAAAATAGCACATTTAGCACACTTGCTTAATTTTAGTAAAATCACACTGAAATAGCTATTCTACATTTTATTACTAATCCAGAAAAAATAGCATTTTATGCTATTTGCTACGTATTAATTATTAATAATAAATCATTTAGAATCTAAAGAGCTGGTAAGTAGTTATTTATTATAAAATACTGGTGTTCTAGTATTACTTTAGTTTCTAATCTCAAAATACAATATACGATACACTAGGGGACACGAAACAACTTTAGATCTAAACTTAGGCCCAGGCCACACATGTTTCGAGCTGAGCTGCTTGCTAGATAAAACCCTAGCAAACCCACGCACGGTTTACTATAGCAATCGCCACACTGACGCTTGGAGCCGCGCTGTGTCACCAAGAGTGCACTTACGCGCATCGGCAGCGGGCGGCGCGTGGAGAAACACCAAGTGCAGTACCTATTGCTACACTGCGTGCTTCGAGCCAAGCGCCACCAAGCGAAGCGCCTGTGTGGATGGGCCTAAACATGTTGGTACATTTACAGCCATTCTCAGTCAAATTGCCAAAACTTGCTGATTTGGCAATGATCTCTAAGATTTAAAAGCTTTGTCATTAGTAAATCCAAAAAGAATACTGTAGATTTATAGAAAAGTTTTAAATTTTCAACGAATAGGTACTCCAGATTTCATAAAATTATACTCATTTGGTGAAAACCATTGTTTTCTTTCAGCTTCATTACACCAAAAAGTAATGGCATCTTTGGATGGAGGTGGCACAAGACCGTTCGTCGTGGCATTATATGGGGAGGGCTATGTCCAGCAGTGGACTTTAGAGGCTGATGATGATGAATGGTCTCTTGAATTAGATTTGAAATGTAACGGCCGTTCTAATTAAATAAATAAAAACTAAAAGACATAACGGAGAATCCTGTTACATCCATCTTATTACTATTATCTTTCAAATAGCCATTTTATTGAGTTTTAAAGGCAAAATGGCATTTTAAATAATACTAATAGATAATCTAATAATACACTTCTAACAGATCAACACATTCTACATTTTAAAATGGAACTATCTTTGAAACTATAACACCATACTCCAGAAATCGGTTAACGTATGTCGAAGTCTGATTGGCTAAGATAATAACTAACACCAGAAACGCCATCTACCGAATGGTGGCCACATAATGTTAACGTTCCATTCAACAGATTGTCGATATGATGTGGCGTTACCCTTATATCCTTGGGTCTACTTCATGTCAGCGAAGATTCGATACTTAAACGTCTGTGCGGAAAAATAATGGGCGCGGTGAAAATGGAATTAGCATTATCTTAAAATAGATGTTCACATGGCAACCCAAAGAAGTGAGGCCGTGTCTTTTTTGCCAGGGTACTAGTGGGATAAATCAGCGCCAATTGTACCATAAATGGTACAAGTGGTCCGAAGTCAGTTTTTTTATAAATCTATTCACTTCTTCAGTGCACTGCAGCGCCCTCATTCGCGCCTATTCTCTTTACGCACAGCACAGACTACTTAATAATAACCTATTTATAAAATGTAAAATAGTGCAGAAAAATATACAGGATCTAACAAATAAAAACCAAAAATTGTACAAAATAAATGTTTATTGGGAGATATAAATTAAAATACACAGAAATAAACTAAACAGGTTGAACATAAAATAAAAAAGGGTTATTTACAAAATCCTAGATGCATTTTAAAATATGGAAAGGTAATTTCACTAGATGGAGTCCATATAATCACTTCGCTTCTAAGTGGGGGATAACAGATAGGTAAGTACGAAAGTATGTGTGTCGTAAGGTGTTACTGATAAGATTCCTTGGATCTTTACTTCTTATTCCATAATCTTACCTTTCAATTTCAAAGAGAGGCCCACCAACACCTTTAGGGGTTTTATTTTAGAAGATAAACGGCTAATTAACACTATTTTAGGGGGGAGAGGGGAAAAGGTTCCTTTAGGTTTGTGGAAATTCGAAAAGCTTTACAGACTTAGAAAAATTTCATAAGACTTCAGATTAAAATAAAATAAAAATATAGAATTTGTTGCTATAAGAATGTTTTACAAAATAATCTCATGTTAACACTTCCATAAATTGAAGATATACAATTTAATGAAACAACTGTTATTTAATTAGAATAATAAAAAATGAGCAAGCTAAGCACAATACCGTGGTCTAATAAATATTTCAAGATTGGTCAGTCTTTCTGCGTCAAAAATTTACAGAAAAATTTGACGTTTGAGACCAATTTTGAGATATTTAATTTCCCAAGTTTTTAGAATATTAAAAATTGTAAAAACATTTTTAATTTCATTTAATCTAACGATATTTATAATACAATTGACTATTACTAATTGGAATAATTAATTTATTTACAAAAAATATTTAAATTTAATACACAAGCGAGCGATTCGACTAAATCTATATTACTTTATTTAACTTGATAATTGTCTTTTAAATACATTATATTGTTAAACCAAACTAATCACATTTTGGTCTGTAAATATTTTGTAAAGTTCTAAGATTATTTTATTAATATTTATTGGGATAATCTTTATCATTCATTAGTATTATTGATGTATGAAGAAATTGAAACAAAGCTATAACAATTTCTTAAAAGTAATATTGTTTTTTTATGAATTTACTTACGTTTGGAAACTGATCAATTCAAAAAAGTCTTTCTGCACATAGCACTGAGAGCTTATTGTTCTTTGTTTTGTAAAATTCTGAAATTAATATCTAGAAGAATTAATATCTTTTATATTTTATTTAAGGTACATTATTGTTTGTTAAATTATTATTTATTTATGGTATATTGGTGTTTAATAAATTGTTAAAACAAAAAAATACTTCAAATTAAATACATGAAAGTTGCTGAATATTTATTATAAACCTGTTTTAAGATGGCTTGTAACATTTACATCCTGCATATATTATTATTATTATTATACAGGTGTCCTATTTACAGACTGTATAATAAATATCATAATTATCTAAGATGTCCTAAAAGAGCTCTCTTCAATAGTACGCCCTCTAATAAATCTTGTAGTTTATTTAACACAATGAATATTTTTCGCGCTTTTAAATTCTTATTAAATCATTGTATGGAATGGTCACTTGTACATGGCAGTGGTATTTTTGTATCTACGGGTTTAATTATTTAAGAACCCGCCTAATACGATCACGGGTAATACGCTAGCCGTTTAAAGCTCTCTCTACAGTGCAGAGTCCACACGGTCAGACTGACCAGAGTTTCTGGTCTAGCGCTGTCTTTGGAAAATTATGAAATACAAAGTTTTTTTTAGGTAGGTCGCGTAAAGTGAGCATTACGAGATACCAGCATGTCGATGATGTGTGGATGAGTTTCCTTGCGTTGTCGGGAGAAGAGCGATGATAGAACCTGGATGCATTATTCACCATACCGGCCGCGTGGCGCCAATTTTTCCAAAGTTGCAAAATGTTTTAAACTATGAAGAAGAAGTGACCGTCTCGACTGTTTTGAATTCCGAATGCACTGGCCAGCTTACGCCGACCATAGACCGGGTCGCACGAACTAAAAACCGTTCAAGGACAGCGTAATATTGACCGGAAATTCTGGTCAGTCCGACCGTGTACAGAGGTTTTACGCCATTTTATAGTAGCTAATTCCACAGCAAAATACTTTATTTCTAGAGGCAAAATAATCAAACATACACACCAAGGAAGCTCGCTTAACCATGACGGAAATATTTTTATTTCATATCATTATTTCAATAGTCATATCTAGTTAGCGCTTATTACTAGCTATGGAAATCTGAAATAAGGAGAAGTGATCCGGGCTGTTTCGTATTCGAAATTGGCGACGTCCCAATTTTTACACTTAAAAACTTTAACACTTGTATTATTTTACCTACGCGTGATTCAATATGTCCTGTATTTTATCTTTTGACTGATTGTTAGAAGTATCACGACACGAGACGGCATTAAGCCGCTAGCCAAAGAAATCACGGCACGAGACGGCATTAAGCCGCTAGCCAAAGAAATCACGGCACGAGACGGCATTAAGCCGCTAGCCAAAGAAATCACGGCACGAGACGGCATTAAGCCGCTAGCCAAAGAAATCACGGCACGAGACGGCATTAAGCCGCTAGCCAAATAAATCGCGGCGCCGAGCTGTTTGTTCTAGTATTTAGCTTTCCACTCGTTAAAAAAAGGATATGGAAAATAACGAATAAGTAATCACAGTGCTACCAGGAAAATAATGTCCCTCGGCAATTGTCGTTCGTTTCTATCTGTAGCTTTTTCAGTCAAATGCAATCATGTATCTAAAAAGCGCAAAAATCATGAATTTGATTTGATTAGATTTGTTTGATCATCATTTAATAAAAGTAGGTATTTCAAAAGTTATGGCTACGTAATGCTAAGTCCCTGGAAGGTAAGCAGAACCCACAACACAAGTCTCGACTTAGTGTAGGTTCTGTCTAACATACTTTAATAATATACAAGCCATTAATTTATTATTTATTATTTGTAATTTTTATAATTTGAATTTTTTATAATTGGTATGTGCTTGAAATGAAATAACTTCCTATTCTAAAAATTACTATTCTATGTTTCTGTTTGAAAAACCGATGATTGCCGAGGCCCATTACTTTCGTGGTAGTACTGTTACTATGTTTGAAAAGTTATCACCAAATTCTGTGTTTAATTTAATAATATACGTCGCTTCCGTCTGGTAGTGATTTGGATCAGTTGAGCTGCCTTGAGATCGTTAGCAGCGGTCGTCAGGTAGCACAGCAGTTTCATTTTTTTTTAAATATTTTACAGACTTCCTTGTCTTGGTCGTATTATTCGACGTAAATAGTTGACAATAAACTAGACTGCGAGTAAACGAGTTTGAGCACTTTGCTCATACTCTGGCGTCACACGCCACACATCCTTACCAATTCTCCTTACTTCAGATTTCTATGTGCCTACCCCTACAAGATACAGGCAAGCATATACCAAGGTATAGGATCGTATTAAGCGGGTAGACTAAATTTAGAGCTAAAACATGATTACCCTTTTATCTAGCAGTCGGTAAACTAAGTATTGCTATAAACGCATTATTGACCTTATTACCAGGTCGGGTAGATAAACTAAGCTACAAATAACGTTACTACAGAGAGTACCGATACTAAATTTATGCCTAAAAATCGCCATTTTATCCTGAAAAGAGGTTTTAACATCTCTATAGATATATATATATATATTAGGCACTGGTGTCCAATTCATTCAACTGAATTTAAAGTTCTTCACTGAAAAGTCACTAATAATTCAACTGAATATTTGCAAGGGTAATTAAATTTCAAAACTAAAATTTTCCTTATTTTCGGCATTAACTTTTTCTACAGAAAAGGTAGTATTATCATCTCTATGTGATATCGTTACATGTTTGAGAAAATAGTTATACTATCATTTTTAATAAATTTTCTGTGATATTATCACCTCTATGTTATTAATATTTTTATTCCGAAAAATATTTAAAACGAGTAGGCGTATTTCTTAATACGGAATACATTAACACTATCGTGATTGGTAATATCGGCTCTAATGTTAATATTTTGTTTCCGAAAGTCGTAAAAACATCTCTAGTGTTGCTAAAGCGGGGTACATTTTACGCAAAATATAAGTCGCCCCGATGTACCTGCGCCGTAGACCAATTTCTATAGCGTGGGAACCTTCTATCTGTAACAATAGCGCGCTAAAATCTTTGCGCTGTTATTGGTTAATCGATTTCGCGGCAAAATCTCGGCAACTTGTTCATCAGTCGATTCTTAGATATGAGCGAGACAGGGCTGTACAGCGTGACAGAGCTATACTATACAATCGGCTACTGTCGGATATCAGTCTGCGCTTTTCTGCGCAAACGAAAACAGTCGATCTGACTTATATTTTGGGTAAAACTCTACAAACATTTATTGCTATTTTAGACATAAGATTTCGTCTCACGGTAGATACCAACACTATATAGTGATCTATCACTGAGTGGTTATATCAGCTTTGTTAATATTGTTTCAGAAAGTCGTAACAACATCTCTAGTGTTGCTAAAGCTGGGTAAAAACCTTTATACCTATTTTAGACATAAGATTTCATCGCACGGTATATACCAACACCATAGTGATCTGTCACTGAGTGGTTATATCAGCTCATGTAAATATTTTGTTTTGCGAAAGTCGTAAAAACATCTCTAGTGTTGCCAAAGCTTACAAACCCTTTTGCCACTTGTGAATGACACAACTGTACAGTGTATCACTGCGTGGTTGTATCTGCTCTATATATACCGTTCAGTAGGAGGCCTCGTGTCCCGCCAGTATATAGAGATCGTTGCCGTCCTCACCGGTCAGCGTGTTTGTCTGTAGCGAGTGTGATTCTAAGACCACCACCCTGAAAAAACAAAGAAAGTCTTAAAGCGGCCATCCCGGTTATACGTCACAAACGTTCACACACTCACTAACCAAATACTTCGTCATAAAAAAAAACAACGTTTTTGTCACAGAATGTAATTAGTTGATTTATATTTATTTTTAACAAGCAGCGCCCCGCGGTTTCACCCGCTTCAGTCTCGATCCCGTGGGAATATCGGGATAAAAATCTGCCTATGTGTTATTCCGGGAGTCCAGTTATCTCCATTCCAAATTTCATCCAAATCCATCCAGTAGTTTTTACGTGAAAGAGTAACAAACATGCATCCATACAAACTTTCGCGTTTATAATATTAGTAGGATTTATAATTCTTTAAGGTTAAAGAATTATAAATCCTACCAACCAGTTTCAACGAACATTTTTGTATGAGGCAAAGAAGGCGAGCGCACGCTCTGATACCGTGTTTTTGTGTATATTTTTTTTGTATAAAAATGCCTGAGTTTTTTTTAATTTTGTTGATGACTTCACTACCTCATATAAACAATATTAGTTGATAAGTTACCCAATATTTCAAAAATTAAAACGTGTAAGAAGTAAGTCTAAAATAGTATTTCAATTAGAAAAAGGTGGTATCTTTGATAAATTTTTTTAGTGTTACATCTGAGCAAAAACTGCTTATATGTAATTGGTGATTTGTGGCTCTTACAAAAGCATAATTACAACTTTTCTGTGTTATTGTAGATCTCTTATGATGTTTATAGTTTAGGCGTTAAGGAAACACTGTTATAAGACCAATTAGATACATATCAGCAACGGTGGGTTCTTTTATATCATGGATTAGATTAATGCGTGCCTGATATATCACCAGCGCTAATGCAGCTACTTGGAAGCCGAAATATTGTTGCTGTGTGCGTGGGTAGGTAGGTACACCTAGATATAGATGACCTCTAAATTTTTTTTTCTTTTTTTGTCCTTGCATGTAAGTTCCATCCGATTTGTATACCAACCATCTGAATTAGTTCAAGTAAGTAGGTACACCTACTTACCTATCTAAATTTTTGCATGTAGATCCTATATATACGTACCTCATTTAATATCAATTCTCATTATAGACTCCTGGAAGAGACAAACCACCCACAACACAGGGAATCGTAGTGTGGGGGTTAGTTAACAACCGGCTTAGTTATGTATAAACATGTACTTATGTTGTTTACATAATTTACATAATTAACAAATACAACACAAATAAATGAATTTTGAATTTTGAATTTGAATATATCAAATATGCTGTATCAATGTACCGTCAAAACTGGTTGCACATTATATTTGCTCTAAATCGCTGTAGTGAGAACTGCTTTACAGCTGTGTTATTAGTGCTGTATAAAGCGACTGAGTAAACGTTTATATCACCATTGGACTGTATAAGCTTACACAGCTAAATGATGTCACGGATCACCAATATACAGCAATGCTATGTCAAGCAGTCACCGCGTTGCTTTTGTATAACATTTATATCACTCTTTAGTGTTAATACATTTTATTTTATCACTACTTTGCTAGCTGGGCAGTTATCTAGTGCCCATAACACAAGCTCCGCTTAGCTAGGGGCTAGATAATGTTGTGTGAACTGTCCAGCATTATTTAATTATTTATTCATTCATTCACGTACAATGGATCACAAATAGAGTTGTAATGCGGAGAAGGTAGTTCTTTATCATCAGCCACGTTATCGAGGCTGTAGTATGTATGTAGTGTGCATACTTGTCGTGCGGCAGTAGCCGGTAGCTGCGGCTGCGGTCCGTTATCTCCTGCGTGACGTCAGCGTTGCGCAGAGAGCGGCCCTGCACGCCGTGTCGGTGGAACGCCAGCACGCTGTCCGCTAAGCACACTGCAAACAAGTCATTAATTTTGTAAAAAATTAAAAACCCTCAACGCAATTCAATTCAATTTATTTATTTCAGGCAACAGTGAAAAATGTACATTGTACCTAGACAAAGGCCCATAGTAATATATACCTTACAACTAACATACATATAAAGATATTTATAACTTAATCTAACACACGCGTGATCGCCGACGCGTCGCGGCCCGGGGGATCACGTGACAGACGGCCCTTGAACCGCCGGAACTTCACCCCTTTCGGCCAGAAGTCAAGGCTCAAGTAGATCAATGAAACTGCTGAACCGATTTTGATCAAACATAACTAAGAACACTCCCGACTAATTCAACTTTCAAACAAAAAAAAAACTAAATCTATTCATCCGTTCGGGAGCTATGAGGGGACAGACAGACACACACACACACACACACACACACACACGCGCGCGCGCAGACACGTCAAACTTATAACACCCCGTCGTTTTTGCGTCGGGGGTTAACAAATAGGACATTGTACTTTACAGGCTGTAGCACGCCATTACGCTTGTATAGTTCACGTACGAAGAACGATTAGGATTTTTTCCCACTACTGAACGAGAACGAACTATTCCCCGAGATAAGTTTATTTCACTTAGATTAGGTACAGCAAGTCATAATTAACATTTGCATTAATTTCAAAGATGTTTAAGAAATAAGAGAACTCGGCCTTCCGTGCTAGTTAAAAAACTGTGTTATGGCAAGATCATCCTTATTCGTTCAATAGTACTATTAGAAAGAAAGAAAGAAAGAAAGAATATATATTTATTTGTATACAAGAGCTACACAGAAACACAGAACACACTAAGAAGAAACAGATATGAAGGTACTAGGTTATAGAGACTGCCATAGACAGGGACAAGTGGAGGAACTTGGGGGAGCAGTGGGACAATATAGGTTAGATAAAAAATATGTTATATTAGTTCCTTTCGCAAGAGTGAGCGCGCGAGCACGCACACCGTACGTACAGACCGTTCGCCAAAACATGTCCCCTAACCGTGGTTGGCACTATTCCCAAGGCGGGGGACATCTTACAGTGAACGGTCAGTAGTACCTACACTGTTTGCCTGTGGTCCGACCGGTCGAACGTAGCGGCCCTCATACGTGGGGGGGAGAAAGGGGATGGTGTCCCCCACGTGCTCGTGACACTCGAGATAGAGGAGACTCACGTATGCTGTCGACGTTGAAGTTGAACTGTATCCGTGAGACTAGTCGCCCTCGCCTCTTGTCGTCGTCGGTGTGTCCTCGGTAGCGGCCCTCGTACGTGGGGGGGAGCACAGGGATTATGTCCACTACGTTCTCGTGACACACCAACACCTAAAACACACAAAATATAACATCATTATCAAAGGTCTTCAATCACTTCACGGTGTCTCGTGACCACCATTTCTATAAGAAACGCAGAACCATTTGTCCCACAGCGGGAATCGAACTCGCAAACTTTCGCGTTTCAGCCGGCTAGGTACTCGCCCGACACGCTATAGAGGTCGTCACGACGGCCTTCCACCACCATGATGTAGTATGCAGCAGTTAGCTTACGGCATCCTTGTTCTACAGCTCTGAGGGTGTGCAGTCTCTCGGGGCGCGGGATCACGGCGTTGGAGCCTCCCACGCTCGCGTCCAGCTCCATGATATGGTATGCAGCAGTTAACTCACGGCATCCTTGTTTAGCTGGTGTACAGCTCTGAGAGTGTGCAGTCTCACGGGGCGCGGGATCACGGTGTTGGAGCCTCCGACGCAGCGGTCCACCTCCTTGATGTGGTATGCAGCAGTTAACTAACGGCATCCTTGTTCAGCTGGTGTACAGCTCTGAGGGTGTGCAGTCTCTCGGGGCGCGGGATCACGGTGTTGGAGCCACTGACGCACGCGTCCAGCTCCATGATGTGGTATTCAGCAGTTAACTCACCGCATCCTTGTTCAGCTGGTGTACAGCTCTGAGGGTGTGCAGTCTCACGGGGCGCGGGATCACGGTGTTGGAGCCTCCGACGCAGCGGTCCACCTCCATGATGTGGTATGCAGCAGTTAACTCACGGCATCCTTGTTCAGCTGGTGTACAGCTCTGAGGGTGTGCAGTCTCTCGGGGCGCGGGATCACGGTGTTGGAGCCTCCGACGCACGCGTCCAGCTCGTCAGAGTGGAACCAGGTCGCACCTGCAAATATATACACACAATTTTTTATTTTTTATACTAAGATAGACCTTTGTTTGTCCACGATCTGACCTGTTGGTAAGTGACGATGAAGCCGAAGATGAAGCTTGCGAGCCAGGTGCAGAATTTAACTGGCAGTCCATATGCAGAAAGCTTGCCAATAAGGCTATCATGCCAAATCCTGTCAAAGGCCTTCGAGACGTCCAGCGAAACAGCCAGTGTTTCACCATATTTCTCGATGGCCTCACTCCAAATGTGCGTGGCATACACAAGAAAGTCCCCAGTAGACCGGTTTCGGCGAAAACCATATTGGCGATCACTGAGGAGGTCGCTACCTTCAAGGTATGCAAGGAGCTTACTATTCGTACACGCTCCATACATTTGCATAGTAGGGAGGAGCGAGATAGGGCGGTAGTTTGAAAGGTCAGCACGACTGCCCTTCTTGGGCACAGGTTGCACGTTAGCGAGCTTTCAAGACTTGGGGACATCACCAGTTTTCAGAGAGAGGCGTAAAACACTATAGATGAGATACCATCCGGACCACTAGCTTTATTCACGTCTACTACGTAGACGAGAGACGAGTACGAGACTACGTAGCGTTTTGAGCACTTCCTTTTGATGGATGCGAATTTCTTTCATTGAAGCTTCGCACATCAAGGAAGGCTGGGTGGAGTTTCGCCAGAGGTGTCAAGACGCGAAGACTTCGAAAATTGAGTAGCAAATAAATTTGCTTTCTCAACTGCAGCGTGAGCCCGATCCGTCCGGTTTTTTTACTTTTCTTATGTGTACAATGAATATTTTATCCATCTATCTAAGCGTAGAATCTTTGGTAGCACTACTGGGTGATTTTGCAGAACATTCTAGGCTCAGGTATATAAGTGAAGCTCAAATGAAGAGCAGTACATACCACTGTTGTTAGAGTTGATGTTGATCAGGTTCAGTCGCAGCGGTTTCCTGGTGGCGCCCACACACAGCAGCGGGTACTCCAGCTCAGGAATTATGATCAGCTCGAACACCAGGAGGGGAATTATAAGTGAAGCTCACTCGAAGAGCAGTACTTACCACTGTTGTTAGAGTTGATGTTGATCAGGTTCAGTCGCAGCGGTTTCCTGGTGGCGCCCACACACAGCAGCGGGTACTCCAGCTCAGGAGTTATGATCAGCTCGAACACCAGGAGGGGAGTTGGAAGAACGCATTCTATGTTCTGTGGGACATCGACAAATAAGTGGAGAGTAAAATATATCTAACAAATATGGTATGTCTTCAACGCAAAGAAACAGCTTGTTTTTTTTTTTTTTTAAATACTACTTGAATGACGGAACAAGCGGATGGCCCACCTGATGTTAAGCGGTAACCTCTGCCTATGAACAGTGCATTACCACATAGGTCACGTCCACCTAGGACGCGCTCTATGTGGCATTGCACTGCGCCCGCCATCCTGAGACATAAAGATGGAAAAGTCTCATGTGCCTGTAATTTCACCGGCACCCTTACCCTTCAAACCAGAACACAGAAATGCGAGCACTACTGCTTTGCGGCAGAAATAGGTATGGTGGTAGTACTTTCCCGGACGAACTCTTTCACAAAAAAGCTCTACTACTACGAAAATGATGACAAGTGGCAATAGCAAGTGTCGATGTAGTCCAATACTACTGGATATATGCCTCCATAGTGTTCCATGACGAGAGGTCTTGAGCCACCTCCATCCACTGCCGCCATCAACTTACCTTCAGCAGCATGAACTTCCTGAGCGGGTCGTACCACTGCATCAGGAACAGGCCGGCCGGCGTCGCGCCGCACAGGTACTTGTACCCGTTGTACGGGTTGCGGCCCACTGCGCACACCGTGCACCCTGACGACAATAGTAATAGAGTTCAAATTACTGTGACTTGATATCATCGTACAGTAATACCCAACTGATATGGCTTGCCGATGTACCTCCGCAGAAGATGAATTTTTAAGCGCTAGAATTTTCCTGTACCGCTATTGGTCGGCAGCTGCCGCCATGTTAGCGCGCGCCGAAGTGTAATTGTGCGGAGGGGCGTGACCATGGAGGTATAATAGTAATGGAGTGAGTGCTAAAAATAGCATAGAGTGTTCCTTCTTACTCCTATCCTAGAAGATAGCTTGCTATCCTATGTTAGAGAGAAACAAATATATTGTCACAAAACAGTAGTTTTTCCGTTCCGTACCCTGAATATTGGCACCATGCATTTACATCTTCCTAGATTGTTACCATGAATGTAGTAGTAGTTTGACATTTGGCCTGGTACGAATTACACAAATAAGAACAGATAGATATATGCTTGTCTCATTCCTACACATGAATACATTCATATAAAAGAATGAGACTGGTATAAGCGATACCGATTCGTTTTTAGCCTTAGTTCCATGCCTTTAGTCCATCTTCCTAGGGCGTGACTTGCGAGTGAGACGGAACTAACAGCTGCAGTATATTATGAACCTTATAATAGTAACCTAAGGTTGATTGTAAGTTTTGAGCATTCTTTCGTTAATCTTCGGAGCCATACTTTCTTTTCTGCGCGAACGATGATTCACGACGCGCCATATCAGATGGGTACACCTGTACAACCTGCGTTCGTGATGGCGTGAATATATGCGTCCCGCGTGCGTACAACAGCTGTTCACACCAAGAGGCGTTCCTCCTCTTCTTATAAAAATGGCTTCTGAGGAGTGCAGTTATGATTCAATTTGTCTTTACAAGCTTTTATTTAACTTGCAATGTATGTATGTTTGTCCGGGTAGAATCTTGCAACTGAATTTTAAAGCAGTTATCCTCAACCGATTGAGATGATAATTTGCATACCTGTCAAATTCCAATGACAATGCAATATGATGGTGATAGCGAGCTGATCTGATGATGGAGACGGAGGGTGGACAACGGAACTCTTCGAGGCATAATAGTAGACTGGCCGTGTTTAGGCTCGGTTACGATCACCAATTTTATAAAAGCTTGTGTTGAAAAATATATTTTTAACAAAAAACATATTTTGTTTTGCCTGCTGTGTTTCCTGTAAGAGTTTGTGCATGTAGCATAAGATTCTTAGCGTAAGAATGTTACTTATTTTCATGTATCAACTGTTGGAAAATCTAAATAAACAAAATAAACAGCTCACCTCTGGTGTCCGGCACTCTGGCGGTGAGTGCGAACCTCCGTGGCAGGCAGGAGCACACTGAGAGACTTGTTGCCCCTCGCACTCAAGAGCGCTAACAGCTCATGTAACTCACCTCTGGTGTCCGGCACTCTGGTGGTGAGTGCGAACCTCCGTGGCCGTAGCCGCGGCGGGAGCACCCTGAGAGACTTGTTGCCTCTCGCACTCAAGAGCGCGAGCAGCTCATGTAACTCACCTCTGGTGTCCGGCACTCTGGTGGTGAGTGCGAACCTCCGTGGCAGTAGCCGCGGCGGGAGCACCCTGAGAGACTTGTTGCCTCTCGCACTCAAGAGCGCGAGCAGCTCATGCCTGTACAGCGACGGAGTTTTACCTAGAACATAACATTTGATTATTGGTAATGAACAGCGTTTTACTTATAATACATACATTCCTGTTTCCCCAAAGGAGTAGGCAGAGCCTGAATGGGTCTTTTTTCACAGTGGGTTGCACCATCGTGGACTATAGACGTGATAAGTGGTGAGCTCATCGCCCCCATTGCTTCCCACGACTGACTCGGCTAACGCTTTCTCCCAGTAATAACACATTCCTTAATAACTAGCCAGCGATGGTGGCACTCACCGGACAGCGACATGAGCACGTCCTTAATAACGTGCAGCCAGATCGTGCGTCGCGGGCAAAGTTGGTCCATCGCCGTCTCGTGCAGCTCGTTCAGGTTCAACGTGTAGATACCCTCCTCCGCGCCTGCGTACAGTTAAACATTTATTATAGGCTCTTTCCGCCATTCACGAAGTTTTTTTTTTTAACTTTGTGAGTTATTGCGGGGTAATTGAGGATGTTCAACATATCTTGATGGAGTGTGTTCGGAACGAAAAATTTAGAATATCATGTTTTGGTAGGAACAGGTTGGCACACATTGGCCACCTGAATAGTATTTTAGCGTGTCTTCATCAGAAGAAGCAAAATTGCTGTATAAACTGGGTGATTTAGCGTCAGCTAAGAGTTGATTTTTAATTACCTATGTTTATTTTTTTATTTTTTGTAGTTTGATTTTATATTACTGTATTCGCGGGTCGATGATGTCGATCAGAGACAAAGTTCTTTTAAAAAAAAAAAAAAGTGAATGTCTGAACAAGCTGATGGCCCACCGGATGTTAAGCGGTAACGGTAAATAAATTATCTAAGTAATGTGATTACTTACCGAAATTACCGAATAGTATAAAAACTTACGCTTAATATTTTCTCTAATCTAAGGAGGGACCTAAAACGGGTTTTAGGAGAGCCAATTTCAAAAAATAAAGTTATCGATAAAATAATCACCAATCGTGTTTCCTGTCTATGATTTATTTAGATTACATCCTCTAGTAATTACTGTATTAACATCAAGTTTGTAACCTTTACTGTTACTGAATGAGCATGTAACGCAAACACTCCGAAATGTTAAAATATCGTCTTAAGAGCAGCCAGCACCAGTACTTTCGATAAAAACGCTGGTGCTCAGCTCGTACGTGATTATGAAGTTGTAACAATTTTTTCGTCAGATATTATGAACAAATATGTAGGTATCTTGAAGAATATATCTAAGATAAACTTTTTTTTTTGTTTTTTTTCTGTATAAGCCTTCAAAAATCAGCTTATTTGCACAACTTTACCTGAACTTTGGATGTTCATAATGTACTTATAAACTGTAAAAGTTAAAAAAAGGGCTTCCACGGTATCTCGCCCATGTTGTGTAGAATCTAAATTACAAGCAGTTTTTTCACAAACTTTTAAGACTTTCTCAAAAAAACGTACGTGCTGGAACAAGTTTTATGAATATTTTGCGTGTTTATTGCCGTTTCGCAAGTAGCGGAATTTTACGAATTCCAACCGTGTGATCTGGCACTAGCTCTCATTTTACACAGTGCCTCTCTTTCAAAAATTGAATTGTACGAACCTACAAGATTTTAGTGTCAGGCGGCCAAATGGAGACAGGCTTCTTTTTTTGAGTATCGTTACTCTTTTGGTTTGGACACTTTTGAGCGATAAATCCACGGCGAAGCAATGCTACTAACTAAGTGAATGACCTCACCTATCAGTATGTGCTGGTCTCTCGTGTCGGGATGTATCCAGGAAGCTGTGCAGTTTATCCTCAGAGGACTGCCGTTGAACACCTGCAAACATTCATTAAGCAATCAATCCAGTATTTGCGATACATCCATGGTGTGTCCCGCCTAAGAATATAATTCTCCGTCTCCTCCCGTGGATGTCGTAAAAGCAGACATAGGGAATACATCAGGGGATGGGCAGCAGCATCCACCTGGGTAATCAACACCGATAACTGTGATCATCAATCCACCTGCCAAGCGGCAAATCCCCCTATTGCATTCTATGGGGGAGGCCTCGTTCAGCAGTGGACCACTAAAGCCTCCTGATGATGATGGTGATGAGTTCATAGTGTTCCCAGTGAGCCTACTCCACTGTGATACCTTCACGACCTCTGTAGCGTGTCAAATATTTGAATGATCTACAAATATTTGTTCCGTGTTTGGGTTTTATGGTACCACGGTACTCGTAGTCTCTGATACCCACGACACAGGGAATCCTAATGATGTCTCGGCTTAACACAGGGTGACCAAGACAAAGCTAGTGATACGAAGTAGTACCTTGGAGAAGCAGGCGCCCATGTGGACCTTGGGTGTGGGGGGTAGACCATTCGGGGCCGGTCTAGGGGGGGTGTGCGATCTCCGCGCGCGCCCCCTTCTAGGGGGCACCACTGGCGTTCCCGTCTCTGTGAAAATATTATTATTTATTTATTCGTTGCAGTAAAACATCATTATTGCATCAATAAAAAATATACTTCCATAGTGGGTAATAAACTCACCAGTATTGTCCACCTTCGCTTTGTCCCTCTGACTGTCCGACAGACTCCGTTGTCTGACCATAACTTCCTCTTGCACCTCCGCCTTAACCTCTTTGCCGTTCTCATCCACCATATTGAATATCTCATCAACTGAAGAGGTTTTTCTCTTAATATCTAGTTCACATTGACAGAATTGACTGAGGTCTATACCTGCAATTGTACAAGCATTTATTTAGTTTCACCTGTCCCGGAGTAATTAAATTTGACAAGTTAAATTCGTCCCATTTTCCGGTGTGCGGTTGAGCTGAAATTTGGCATGCCCGTCAAGTTTTGATGACAATACAATATTATGGTGACAGCGAGCTAATCTGATGATAGAGCTGGAAGGTGGGCACTCCTTGATGGATAATAGTAGACTGGTGTTTAACTTGCTGTCTATGGGGGTCAAATATGGCTATCAAATTTTCGACCACTTCCCGATATCTGATCATGCTGAAATTTAGCATAAACCTTTGGTTTGTGCTAATTTTAAACCTTTGGTTCTGAAGACAATAGAATATACAGGCATAGCGCTTAACGGAGTAGGTTCCTGTGGTAGTGAAGCAGTGCGCAGAGATGGTGTTTTAATTGTTTTTTTTTTAAATGTTCTGGCTCGACAAACTAGTATACGGCCCGCCTGATGGTAAGCGGTTACCATCGCCTACTGACATCTGCAACACCTGAGCCATTGCCAATGCGTTGCCTGCCCTGAAGGACACATCAATTTTTTATTTTTTTTGAAGCCACTTATGTTGTATTTTAGCTGAAACACCTCGGAAGGGAGCACATTCCACAACTTGCACGTATGGGGGAGAAAAGATTTCGTAAAGCGAGCTGTACGAGATATCCACGTGTCGATGATGTGTGGATGAGCTCCCTTGAGTTGGCGAGAAGTGCGATGATAGAACCTGGATGCGGGTACGCGAGACTTCGCTTTGTATGGAGCGGGCTAGCAGTACAGTTCGTTCAAAGTAGAGAATTAATCAAAATGTCCAATGTGTTAATAAAACATTATGATTATGAGTGGCCCACTCACCTGCTGTGGCTGAATCGGAGTTGTGTCTATTATGTTTCTTCCTATGCTCTGTATCTTCCATATTCAGACTGATATCAATCTTCCTAAACAGTTCCTCATCGGACGCCGCTCCATTAGACATTTTATCATCGACTATCCTCAGACTATTCGCTATCTGCAGCGCCTTGAAGTTAGATATAGATATCTTCTGTTTTTTACACGTCTCACATATCACTATACCCGAATCTGAGTTCTGGTTAGAGCAGTTTCTATAGTAGCTTAAGATATCGCCGTTGGAGTTGCATGAGTCGCATGAGCACTTTGGGACCACTGATCGTTGCAGATCGGAGAGAGTGTTGTCGTCTCTGGGCTCTGGTTTGGGGCAGAGGCCACACTCGCAGTGTGTATTCCTTATGTGTGTATCTAACACTTCGTTTTCATGATCAACGTACAGTATATCGTCCCCCATTTTACGACACAAAGGATCGTCTATAGAGATACGCGAAGCTGTTGAAAAATTTGAAGCTACATTTTTATATATATTGGTGTTCGAATTATTCAAATAGTTCTGCTTAAGTTGAATACATTGCGATAAATGCTGGTCGTGTAACGAAGTCCCGGTGTTGCCAGCTTGCATCGCTACCGTTTCCGCCGTTAACGGCAGTGTTGCCCTGTAAAAAGTGTTGATTACTACCCATTTTTCGGGAGATTTTAGTAAGCTTGGGGTGGTGCTGTTATGTCGTAAGCTGTTGTTAGACACAAAGTGCCCTTACCAGAAGACGCAGTCTTACTTCATTTTAGTTAAAACTGTGTCTAAAATTAGCCACGTTGTTAAATACGACAAACTTTTCGACATAGTTTTAAAATCTAAAATGTCTTCTGGTACGAGGGTAGGATTTTATCTAAGCGGTTATATTTTTGTTATAATAACAAGTGGTGCTCGGTGGGAAAAAATATATCTTAAAAATACCTTATTATTGCTTTTAATGGATCAAATTTTTAAGGTTTTAAATATTTTAATATAAAAAAGGGCGGTTCTATAAGCTATGTCTAAATATACATGCTACATGCTATGGCTAGGAGCACACTAACAAATAATTCAAAAAAATAACTATTTAATGCCAAATTATTGTCATACATTAGATAGATTTATCAAATTTTCTTTTGTTATATTCAACTTATATTAGTATCTTCAAAAATACTGTTTTACAGCTAAAGCAGAGATAAATAGACGTTACTTAATCATTACTTAGAAACTCGCATAGGGATAAAGCTATTACACGCGTCAAAAAATGACACTTGGATCAATCCAAACACGCTCCTGTGAATTGACTATTTCACACATTTATTATTTGAATGACGGAACAAGCAGATGGCCCATCTGATGTTAAGGCGCTATAGGTTCAACGAACATTTTTGTATGAGGCGAAGAAGGCGAGCGCACGCTCTGATACCGTGTTTTTATGTATAAAAAATTTATATAAAAATGTCGTTCAAAGTTTTGTTTAATTTTGTTGATGAATTCACTAACTCAAATAATAACTAACATGTAACCAAATATTTCAAAAATTAAAACGTGAGAGAAGTGAGTTAAAAATAACATTTCAATTTTAAAAAGGAGGTATCTTTGTTAAAAAAATTTATCGAGTGAAGTTATTCAAATATTGTATTGAATTATTGATTTCACTAGATAAAAAGCTCAAGAATATCATATATTTTTTTCTTCATAGTAAACTATGAAAATTATAATCAAAAACTTTAAAATTCTAGAGACATTTGAGAACCTATCGCGCCTTAAGCTGTAACCTCTGCCTATAAAAATGCGTTGTCTATGGTATGATGACAGATAATATGTATTCAAACATCTGTCAAAAAGCTTCAGCTGTTTGTAACGAGTTTGCTTTTGTCGAGTATTTATTAGAATAAATTGTGGTTTAGTTTTATATTTGGTCATGATTATATTTGTTATAAAAACTGTGATTATAAAGAGGACGAACAATCTTTTTTTTCTATATATTTACAATACACGCAAAAGCCACTACGGAACACATACATTCAAATAAATGTACATGCAATAACCTCAATGTTACCTGAGCATTAATTCTTCATCAATATATTGCAAGAGGCTCCTAAAACAAGAGAGACGACTTACAAACAAGTGCGGGCACACTGCACGCTCATTTCAACTTTGTGGATGTGGAAATATGGTCTAAATTAGACTTAGTTTTTGCTGTATTGTAACTTAGTTACTTCTTACCTAAAAATTCCCTGCTTATTTTCACCACTTAATTACGAGACACCTAAAACTTTTTTTTTTTTTATACTACTTGGATGACGGATCAAGCAAGAGGCCCACCTGATGTTAAGCGGTAACCTCTGCCTATGAACTGTGCATTACCTCATAGATCACGTCCACCTACGACGCAACCTATGTGGCATTGCACTGCGCCCGCCACCCTGAGACATAAAGATGAAAAGTCTCATGTGCCTGTAATTTCACCGGCACCCTTACCCTTCAAACCGGAACACAGCAATGCGAGCACTACTGCTTTGCGGCAGAAATAGGTATGGTGGTAGTACTTCCCCCGACGAAATATTTCACAAAAAAGCTCTACTACTACTACAATTAGCCGCAAAGGCATTTTTTAAATATTTATATCAATTGAATTGAGTTTTACAATGGGGTAATTTAGACCATATTTCCCTAGTAAATACTTCACACTCAAGGCAGCGACTTAGTCTGCAATAAAAAGTCTTACCTCAAATCCAAACTTAACGCTACAACTCCCAAAAATTCAAAGCCAAACATTTTCGCGACCCGAAACATGCACAAGTCAAAAATCGTGAAAACTATACTATTCTTTCAGTGTGCAAAAACACCCATATCAATAAATTTTGAAAAACCATCACCAAATTTAACACCGAATTTTGAATTTTGTTAGATCAAATATAACCAAACAGTTAATGTTTTTTTTATTCTTTAGAAATTTTGAAGAATACCTTAGACTCATATTCAATATATCATCACCCGTGATCACCCGACACCACTTGCTACAAAATAATAATATAAATAAAATACATAAAAATATGTTTTATTACATAAAGTATTTGTCACTTTGATATTGATATTAATTTTATTCAGAGCAATTCAGATATTTTTTAAATATTTTTATCAATATACACTTAAATTCCGAGTATATGAGGTACAAATAAGAGCCACAGAGGAAGATTTCCCCAACCAAGGTATAACACCGATAGCGCGTTCTATTCTACTAGTGGCGACACCTAGTTTTGTTTTATATAAACTTCGCAACCCTGCATTACGCGTGGCTCGAAAGGAGCTTCGTATGACTGGTTTATTTTAATAGTTTTGAATTAAATACTGTCAAATATCTATATTTATCTCTGGAATACGGGACTTAAACTTATTTATTCACAGACAAAACAGATTTTTATTTGATAAACTTTTAAGGTGGATGCTCTCGCTTCTGGAGCGAAAATTTCGCGAAACCTAGGAGACTTACGACACATATGTTTTAATCATCAGTTTAGCTACGAATACCCTAACAAAAAATTGTTTGGGTATTCCTAGATAAACTGATGATATTTATGATATCAATTAAAACATGTGTATTACGGAAGAGCGAGACCCTCTAACACAGGTATTTTTCTTACTTAAAAGAGGGTCCCCACCAATGTTATTGATCCTAGATTAAGTTTAATTAAAATAAATATTTGTATTTGTATTTGTATTTGTATGTGTGTTAAGTCTCCTAGTTTTCCCGAAATTAACTTACGCTATCTGAAGAAGTGTTGATGAGCTGTAATGAGCAAAAAACAACAACAAATTTGTATTTCGCGCCACAAGCGAGGCCATCCACCATAAGGGACCTCCAATATCAAAGTGACACTAAAAACGAAACATAAATAAGAAGCACAGACAAACATTCAGAATACTAAAGTTATTCTCTAGAGCAGTACAAGAACTCAAGCTGAGACAACACTCACTTCTCGCTCTGAGGCAGCGTGTCGGTCGACAGCTCAGAGAGCGGGTTGTGCTTGGGACACGACATCAGAGAGGCGACGGTCCACTCCTCGCTCGACTGCCTGTGGAATGCTGCAAACGAAACGGATAATTTCCGTTTGATTTTGATAATGTAAAAGATACCAAATAATCCTTGAAAGTGGGCATGGCATATCCTTGACACAAGTGTTGACAAGTGTCTTCAGCGTCTCGACTCCAACAATTCAAATTGGAAGTGAGAAGCTAGAAATAGTTGATCATTACGTATACTTGGGTCATGTTCTAAAAGATAGAACATGACCTAAGTCAAGAAGCATTCGAACAAATAAATCTCCAGGAGAATACAGCTTGGATGGGCAACATTCGGCAAACTTGAAGATGGCTTTCAGTTAAAAAAAAAAACCCAGTGTCTGAAGACCCGTCTCTATATTCAGTGTGTCCTGCCAACTATGACTTACGGTGCCGAGACATGGACGCTCACTAAGGAGACTGTGCACCGAGTACGTGTTGCACAATGGGCCATGGATCGAGCTATGCTTGGCAGTACACTTTTAGACCGAGTCCGCCACACTGAGATCCGTCTTAATAATTATTAATCTTGATAATTTAAAACCCTGCTAGATCTGTTAGCGTTCTGACAGTTCTAGTAATGTGCTATGGTGTTAAAAATGGGTATCTAGAACTGTGTCAGCATTCTAGTATCGTGGTTTTGCATCAAAAGCAAAATAATAGTACGCTGACACCGTCACGAAGTTGTCAGCGTGCTATGTGAGTGTACATACCGTTACTCCTCTTGATGGTGTCTCCGTCACACCGGCTGATCTCCGCGAGCGCGCCGTGGCTCTTGGCGATGGATCTCGCGCTCAGGTCGTCAGCGTCTAGTGTGTTATAGTGCACATACCGTTACTCCTCTTGATGGTGTCTCCGTCGCACCGGTTGATCTCCGCGAGTGCGCCGTGGCTCTTGGCGATGGATCTCACGCTCAGGTCGTCATCAGCGTCTAGTGTGTTATAGTGCACATACCGTTACTCCTCTTGATGGTGTCTCCGTCGCACCGGTTGATCTCCGCGAGCGCGCCGTGGCTCTTGGCGATGGATCTCACGCTCAGGTCGTAGTCGGCGTCTAGTGTGTTAGAGTGCACATACCGTTACTCCTCTTGATGGTGTCCCCATCGCACCGGTTGATCTCCGCGAGCGCGCCGTGGCTCTTAGCGATGGATCTCACGCTCAGGTCGTCGTCAGCGTCTAGAGTGTTAGAGTGCACATACCGTTACTCCTCTTGATGGTGTCTCCGTCGCACCGGTGGATCTCCGCGAGCGCGCCGTGGCTCTTGGCGATGGATCTCACGCTCAGGTCGTCGTCAGCGTCTAGTGTGTTAGAGTGCACATACCGTTACTCCTCTTGATGGTGTCCCCGTCGCACCGGTTGATCTCCGCGAGCGCGCCGTGGCTCTTGGCGATGGATCTCACGCTCAGGTCGTCGTCAGCGTCTAGGTCTATGATGGGCGAGTCATCGTACACGCCAGACTTCCTGGACTCACGCGAATCCGTTGTTAATCTGGAATAACACCATAAGTACATCATTAGATCCGACGTAGAACTATGCGTCATAAGTCACCGTCTAAATGTGTGCACTAAAATACAGTGTTTTTATACATGTATGCTAGTTTTTAAGGTATTTGTGTTGCTATGGGCTTATTTTTTAGGTTTAGCACATTTGTCATTAAGCCTGAAATAAAGATATTACTTATTTAATTACTATACTACTGGCACAACGCCCGCCACCATAACACACTTCTTTTTTTTTTACTACGTGAATGTCGGAACATGCAGATAGCCCACCTGATGTTAAGCGGTAACCTCTGCCTTTAACAATGCATTACCATTACCACAGGTCACGTCCACGTAGGACGCATTCTATGTGGCATTGCACTGCGCCCGCCACCCTGAGACATAAAGATAAGTCTCATGCATGTGCCTGTAATTACACCCACCCAATTAACCAATAATTAACCAATAATTAAAACTAATGATTAACTGTAATTAACCATACCCTTCATAACGGAACACAGCAATTCTAGTACTACTGCTTTGCGGGAGAAATAGGTATGGTAGTAGTACTTTAATTTTGATCAGATATACAGGATGGATTTTTGAGACGGGACAGTAAGGGCAGGTACCTTAACCGTTAACGTTACAGGAAAACGTTCCTATGAGACCATCCATAACTTTTTGAGATTCTGATCTGCATTCACAGATTTTGGAAAATATGTACAGTCAGCAAGAAAATTATAATTTTACACAAAAACTTTTTTTAATGACAATCGATCCTGTTTTTTTATAAGGACCAAAAGTCTCTATTGGACCGACTGAGGTTTGAGTACTAGAAATGGCAGAAATCACCAAAAACTTTTCCCATACATTTTATAAGGAAAAACGATTAATCAACTCGAAATATTCTTTGTTGCCAAAAGATTATATTTCTTACTGTAATCAAAAGACTTTGAAGCCAACTGAAGCTTGAAAACAGAAACTACGCACAGCCACAAGACTGGGTTTACACGCAGGTACCTAACTTATGCAGGGGGCATAAGATAAATTTTAGTTTTTGCTAAGCCGGCATAGTGGCTTACTGTACCTAGAAGCAAAAGTGCCTACCTAAGTGGAAAATTATAGTTGCATCGATAATCCTCTACAACATTCGATCTAAAACAAATAAAAACAAAATAAAATCATTATAACACGTATTTATAAAATACGCTTCAATTGAGTCCAAACGTCCGCGTCCAAAGTATTTTTTTATAAGAAGTTCATAAATTAAATTAAATTAAATTAAAAATTAAATTAAAATTTAAAATTAATTAAAATTTAAATTTATTTATTCCCAAAAATAAACAAGCAATACAAAATATATTCTAATTATAATAAGACTCACATTATAATGGCTTGTACTACGTAGATATTAGTTACAGTATCTACACTAAGTGCTAGACTTGTGTTGTAGACACTGCGTAACCTTCCATATTAGGTACTATTGGGTAGCCATTATGAGGTTTCACTATTTAAACCCAAGTACTGTCTAGTAAGTACCTGGTTAAAATAATATTTATATTAACAAAATTGGTTAACAAATTATAACAAATACCTACAAATCTCATCATAAACAGATACATATTTACGTATAAATTAATGAAATTAACTGAACTTTAGATCGTAATCATCTTTGTAATGAAATTTTTTGTAATTTACAATCTAGAATTTTCTCAGCGCATACATAAGAATGGCCAGAAGATATTCGAATCGAATTCGAAGTTTGAAAGTTAAAACTCTGTTTACTTGCTTTTTTTCAGCCAGCCATTATAGCGGATTTTAGCGGATCTAAGAGTACAAAAAGTTTGGCCAATGTAGAAGTTTGACTCTCTTACCGAAATGTATGGAAAAACTTTTTCGCGATTTCTGACTTTTCTAGTACTTAAACCTCAGTCGGTCCAGTAGAGACTTTTAACCCTTATAAGAAACAGGATTGATTGGCATTAAAAAAAGTTTTTGTGTAAAATTACCATTTTCTTGCTGACTGTACATTTTTTCCAAAATCTGTGAATGCAGATCAGAATATCTCAAAAAGTTATGGATGGTCTCCTAGGAACGTTAACCTGTAACTATAACGGTTATGGTACCTGCCCTTACTGTCCCGTCTCAACAATCCATCCTGTATAGTCAATGATAGCAAGCATTCATTATACGAATGCAACAATGCATAACCTCATAGGCCACGTCCACCTAGGACGCGCCCTATGTGGCATTGCAATGCATCCGCCACCCTGAGACATCAGTTATATTATATTATGGAATGTGTTATTACTGGAAGAAAGCGTTAGCAGACTGTCGTGGGAAGCAATGGCGGCGATCAGCTCACCACTCGACTCATCTATATTCCACGATGGTGCAACCCATTGTGAAAAGAGGCCCATTGAGGCTCTGCCTACCCCCTTCGGGGAAAAAGGCGTGTGTCTATGTATGTATGTAATAGCACTTGTCTGTAGTTTTAGGGTTATGTCTACTAACCTGACCGCCTCGTCGGAGGTGTTGTCGATCAGCGAATGAGGCCGCGAGCGTGGCATGACGCGCCTCCCGCCCCTGCCCTGAGTCAGCTTGGACGCTATCCTCTGAGGCATGTTAGATATGGCCTGAAAATAATAACATAACCATTAATGCCGCGGTGTGTCCGGCCTAAGAGATCCCCCCGTCTCCCGTGTCTCTCTCTCTCTATCCTCCCCCCGTCTCTCGTCTCCCGTCTCTCTCTCTCTCTCTCTCTCTTTCTCCTCCCCCAGTCTCCCGTCTCTCTCTCTCTCCCCCCCAGTGGAAACACATGCAGAATAGGAAGGAAATTCTTAAACATAAATTTACTTTTAATTAACTAGCACTTGGCTTAGGCCCGTGCAAACACACCTCTTCAGAGAGCTAGCAAAATATAATAAAATGTTTTTTGTGAAAAATATATTTTTCAATACAAGCTTTTTAAAATTAGTGATCGTAATCGTGTGCTGATCAAACTGAGCCTAAACACGGCCAGTCTACTATTATCCATCGAGGAGTTCCGTTGTCCACCTTCCGTGTCCATCATCAGATCAACTCGCTGTCACCATCATATTGCTATGAGGATAACTGCTTTAAAATTCAGTTGCAAGATTCACCCGGACAAACATATTCCACCCGGACATACATTGCAAGTTAATATAAAACTTGTAACTTTATGTAAAATAGAGTAGATTTATAATTAAGGAGGTAGCTTTCGCTTGTGGCGCGAAATTCAATTTTTTTCGTGTTTTTTGCTCATCACAGCTCATCAACACTTCTTAAGATAGCAAAAACTATGTTGCCGGTAATTATATGACCTAACACACAAGTTTTAAGTTATAGTATCACATAAATATCATTGGTTTGGCTATGAATGTGTTTAAAACAAAAAAACACTGTGAAACCATTAAATAAAATAAATAAATAAATAATGCTGAACAAGTTCACACAACATTATCTAGCCCCAAGCTAAGCCAGAGCTTGTGTTATGGGTACTAGATAACTGATATACTTAATATAATATACATTAGATAGATACCTAGATATTTTTTATTATACATAGAAAACATCCAGAACACCCTGAACAAATATCTGCAGAACGCACAAATATTTGTTCCACAACATTGTTCTACATTGAAGCACAATCGTAGCTAAACTAATGATATTTATGTGATACCATAAATTAAAACTTGTGTGTTAGGTCATATAATTACCGGAAACATAGTTTTTGCTATCTTAAGAAGTGTTGATGAGCTGTGATGACCAAAAAACACCCCACAAGCGAAAGCAACCACCTTAATTAGTAATGGGTATAATTTAGACGGTCACCAAAAATATTTTTAAGACTATTATGAACAAAAATAAATGAAATAACATCAGAAAAATCGCAAACCCAACACAAATATTATTTTTGGTTCCTAAAATGGATTAACGGTCACCAAATTCTGTTCCTAAAACGGATTAACGGTCACCAAATTCTGTTCCTAAAATGGATTAACGGTCACCAAATTCTGTTCCTAAAATGGATTAACGGTCACCAAATTCTGTTAGGTTAGGTTAAATATATAATATTCAGTCCAAAGTGTATTTTAAAGGCGTCCATATATTTTTACGGCAGTCAATAACACTAAAAAAAAAAAAACATAATATATTCATATATTTCATAATATTTTAGAAACGTAATTTGGTGACCATTTATCCATTTTGGTAACCATAGGTACTTTTTTGGGCGGTGTTTAATTATAATTAAACAATTTAGAGAGCCATTAGTAATTAAACTCTATTTCTCATGATACTTACATCGTCATCCAACTCTTGTTGGCAGGTCGTGGGTGGATTAGAGTATTTGTGCAGGAGATCTATAGCCAATCGCTTGCTCATATCTTGTTGGAAGAAAGTGTGCTGAAACAAAACAAAACAGAATTAATTTAGAGTCTCACTTAGCTAACAAAACCGGCCAAAAGCGAGTCGGACTCGCGCACTAAGGGATCCGGCCCACAATCTATAAAAACGGCAGAAAAATCACGTTTTTTGTATGGGGAGCCCCCTTAAATATTTATTTTATTCTGTTTGTTATAGCGGCAACAGAAATACACCATCTGTTAAAATTTCAACTGTAACTATCACGGTTCATGAGATACAACCTGGTGACAGACGGACAGACAAACAGCAGAGTCTGAGTCAGAGTAATGGGGTTCCATTTTAGCCTTTGGGAACGGAACCCTAAAAACAGGATATTTTTTATACTAGTACAGAACTTCATCCTTATTATCAGCCTACAGAAGTCCAGTGCTGGGCATAGGTACAGCAGTACCTAATGCTGTTAAGTGGTACCCTCTGCCTATGAAGAGTGCATTACCTCATAGGTTACGCCCACCTAGGACGCGCCCTATGTGGCATTGCACTACGCCCGCCACCCTGAGGCATAAAGATGAAAAGTCTCATGTGCCTGTAATTTCACCGGCACCCATACCCTTCAAGCCGGAACACAGCAATGCCAGCACTACTGCTTTGCGGCAGAAATAGGTATGGTGGTAGTATTCCCCTGACAAACTCTCACAAAAAAGCTCTACTACTAAATAAAGTGCTTACTTGTAACAGTTTTTGTGCTGTGGGCCTTTTTTTGGGGTTCTTGGTGAGAGCAATCTTGACGAAGCCGTGGAACAGCGGTGTCCAGCGCTCCCTCTCCCGCAGTGAAGGGGGTTTGAAGCCCGACTTGGACATTAGGAAGAGGACGCGCATTGGATGCAGCTCGAACATCGGCGGTTGCAGTTCCGCCAACTCTGAAAACCGATCAACATTAAGGTATAATAATAATATAATGCTGGACACAGTTCACAGAACATTATCTAGCCCCAAGCTAAGCAGAGCTTGTGTTATGGGTACTAGGTAACTGATATACTTACTACAATATATTACATAAATAGATATTTTTTATTATACATAGAAAATACCCAGAACACCCTGAACAAATATCTGCGATCCCACAAATATTTGTTCCGAGGCGGGAATCGAACCCGCAAACTCCTGCATCCTATAAATGGCATAGTCACACGCCTTTTTCCCCGAAAGGGTAGGCAGAGCCTCAATGGGCCTCTTTTGACAGTGGGTTGCACCATCGTGGAATAAAGACGTGACAAGTGGTAAGCTCATCGCCGCCATTGCCTCCCACGAATGACACGGCTAACGCTTTCTTAAGATGGGGTATAACGCAAAATTACCAATCTTAGATTAGATTTTGAACTGACTAAATCAAGTACAATATTCAAATTAAAAATATGCATGGATACTACATTATAACACCGACGGATCACCCAGAGAGAAACACGACAGGACAATATGCATGGATACTACATTATAACACCGACGGATCACCCAGAGAGAAACACGACAGGACAATATGCATGGATACTACATTATAACACCGACGGATCACCCAGAGAGAAACACGACAGGACAATATGCATGGATACTACATTATAACACCGACGGATCACCCAGAGAGAAACACGACAGGACAATATGCATGGATACTACATTATAACACCGACGGATCACCCAGAGAGAAACACGACAGGACAATATGCATGGATACTACATTATAACACCGACGGATCACCCAGAGAGAAACACGACAGGACAATATGCATGGATACTACATTATAACACCGACGGATCACCCAGAGAGAAACACGACAGGACAATATTTTTCTCGATAAAAAAAAATCACAAAGTTGCCTCTATCTTTTGGCTATATTCGATTGTTTGTCAATATGGTACAGAAATCAAAAATTGCAAAAATAAGATCAATACAATAAAACGGAGGGATCAACCTAGGGTTTTTTTTTAATTATCTACATTTCACGAGATATTCAATAAAAACCGCTTTTTAGAGCGGCGCGTGACGTTTTTAGGGTTCCGAAGTCAAAGACAAGGATTCGTCATGTCTGTCTGTCTGTCTGTCTGTCTGTCTGTCCGTGTATGTCACAGCCTTTTTTTTCCGAAACTATAAGACCTATACTATTGAAACTTGGTAGGTAGATGTATTCTGTGAACCGCATTAAGATTGTTACACAAAAATTGAAAAAAAAAACAATTATTTTTGGGGTTCCCCATACTTAGAACTGAAACGCAAAAAAAAAAAACATCAAACCCATACGTGTGGGGTATCTATAGATAGGTCTTCAAAAATTATATTGAGGTTTCTAATTTTTTTTTTTTTCTAAACTGAATATTTTGCGCGAGAGACACTTCCAAAGTGGTAAAAAGTGTCCCCCCCCCCCCATAAATTATAAAATAAGAGAATTATAAAACTAAAAAAAAAATATGATGTACATTACCATGTAAACTTCCAACCAAAATTGGTTTGAACGAGATCTAGTAAGTAGTTTTTATTTAATACGTCATAAATCGTAATCTATCCAAGAACTTTTATATTATGTTACTTGCTGCTATGGAACCCTTCATGGGCGAGTCCGACTCGCACTTGGCCGCTTTTTTTTGGATGAAGTCTTAAATTAAACAATGACCTACACTGAATAAAACACAACGCATTAGTATTGCTATTCAGCGTGGCAATGCAGCCCGCATCTTAGGGACGCTTCATAGGGATGTCTGACGATGATGGGTCTAGTGACCAATGTTGAAAGAACCAGTGGAGAGCGGTTTCAGAGAATAGTAACTGACCTATAGCAGTGATTCCACACGCCCAAATGTCACAAAGCTGATTGTAGCCGCCTTTCCTTTCCACCGCAGCAACCTGCAATAATAAAATAACAAGAATCAATAAAATATGTAATTTATTTTGTAAAAATAAAAAAAGCCCTCAACGCAATGAAACGGTGAACCGATTTTGATCAAACATAGCTAAGAACATTACCAACAAAAACACCATTTAAACAAAAAAAAAAACCAAGTTGGTTCATCCGTTCGGGAGCTACGATGGGACAGACAGACACACACACACACACAGACACGTCAAACGTATAACACCCCGTCGTTTTTGCGTCGGGGGTTAAAAATGTTGGGTACAGTAATGTTCTCAATTTCGCCATGATTCATGACAGTGATCGCTAGGGTTTACCTCAGGAGCCATCCAGTATGGAGTTCCTATGAAAGACTTCCTCTTGTTGATGGTGGCAGTGATCTGAGCTGACACGCCGAAGTCAGCTAGCTTCACATCCCCGCAGTCCGTGAGGAGGATGTTCGCGCCCTTTATGTCGCTGAAACAATTTGTATTTTTCTCTTAAGGTGGATGCGCACGCTTGCGGCGCCAAATTCAATGTTTTTTGGTGTTTTTTGAAAATTACAGCTCATCAACACTTCTTCAGATAGCGAAAGTTGAGTTCGCGAGAACTAGGAGACTTAACACATATGTTTTAATTGATAGTGTCTCATATATATCATCAGTTTAGGCTATGATACCCCATTATAACACATTGTTTCAGTGTTTTTTTTTTGTTTAGGGGTATCGTATCTAAACTGATGATATTTAAGAGATACTTATCAATTAAAACATGTGTGTTAAGTCTCTTATTTCTCGCGAACTCAACTTTCGCTATCTGAAGAAGTGTTGATGAGCTGTAATCAGCAAAAAACACAAAAAAAAATTGAATCTCGCGCCGCAAGCGTGAGCATTCACCTTAAGGTGGGGCCGCAAAATTTTTAATAGTAGATTTTATTTTTAACTGACTAAATCAAGTACAATATTCAAATTAAAAATATGTATGGATACTAAATAATAATTGCGAGGGATCACTGTACCAGAAACACGATAGGACAGTATTCTACCGATAGAAAAAAAATTACAAAGTTACCTCTAACTTTTGGCTAGATTCGATTATTTATGTAAATTATACATATTATTGGGTTAAAAGATAGATAAATAAAATCAATACAACAAAGCCGAAGGTTTGCTGTAGGGGTTTTGTAAAATTATGTAGGTTTTACGAGATATTCAATAATAAAGGCTTAGAGGCAATAAAATAAAGGATAGAGCGGGTTAACGCACGCGTTAACCAGCTCGCCATCTCGCTCGCACTAGCGGGTGTCGTGCATGTGAAGCGACGTACTTCCGAGTGGCAGAAAGCTACACCTCATCTCTCCCGGGTTCAAGCGAATAATAGCACTGTCACTTTCTAACAGCTATTGTTTTATTGCTAGACTCCGCCCATTCGAGAATTTATGTCTCTTCAATGGGGAGCCACAGGCAAAACTAATCTCAGATGGCGCCACCATCACTGGTGCTTGTCATTTAGTGGTCTTGTCTTTTTCTCATCAGAAGGGAAACGGTGTGTACCTTTATTTTTACACTGAAATGCACTACACAGAGGCATGTTTTATACCAGGCTATTATTTAATGTTTATTTACTAAAATTATCCATTGATATTTGACACTTATGACAGTTTTTTTTAACATTGATAGACCTTTGTTTGGCCACGAAACTACACCAGCGATAATGTGCCACCTAGCGAGATATATAAGCAGTGTGTCTCCCCATTATAGCAAACCTATAAAAAAATCATACATTTTTCCTCATTTGCGGATCCAGAACAGGTGATACATCCAGTATATATGTGTAAGCGTACAGATATAAACTCACCGATGCATTTTCCCCATACTCTGCAAGTAAGATAGGTCGGTCAGTGTCTCCCGACACATGTACGCGATCTGGAGCTCCGACAGCGGACCCGTCGAGTGGTATATGTATATATGTTTAAGCGTACAGATATAAACTCACCGATGCATTTTCCCCATACTGTGCAAGTAAGATAGCCCGGTGAGCGTCTCCCGACACATGTACGCGATCTGGAGCTCCGACAGCGGACCGGTCACGTGGTATATGTCCTGGAAAGATAACATAAATGTTTATTGTTTTAAAAAAACCGGCCAAGTGCGAGTCGGACTCGCGCACGAAGGGTTCCGTACCATTAACTATAAAAACGGCAAAAAAATCACGTTTATTGTATGGGAGCCCCCTTAAATATTTTTTATTTTATTTTATTTTTTAGTATTTTTTGTTATAGCGGCAACAGAAATAGCGGCATCATCTGTGAAAATTTAAACTGTTTAACTATCACGGTTGAGATACAGCGTTTTATCTATAAAAACGGCAAAATGTTGTTTTGTTTCTGTGTGTGTGTGTGTGTCATTTTGTGTGAAATTTGGTTTGTTGGCACAAATAAATGTTTTTACTTTCTTTCTTTTCTTAAAAAAAAAAACATAAAATGTAAAAACTTTTTAAAATGTAAGAACTTTTATAACCTGTGTTTCACAAATAAAGATATTGAATTGAATAAAATTGAATTGAACTTTTTTGTATATAAGCAGCCCCCTTGTTTTTTTTGTAGACGTATTTGTTCAGGAGTCAGTGTCCTGTGAGTGTCTCTACGATAGTGCGAAGGCTTGAAGGTTGAGTGTCTCCACGTTGGTGCTCAACCTTCAAACCTTCGCACCATCGTGGAGACACTCAACTTTCATACCTTCGCACTATCGTGGAGACACTCAACCTTCAAACCTTCGCACCATCGTGGAGACACTCAACCTTCAAACCTTCGCACCATCGTGGAGACACTCAACCTTCAAACCTTCGCATCATCCTGGAGACACTCAACCTTCAAACCTTCGCACTATCGTGGAGACACTCAAACTTCAAACCTTCGCACCATCGTGGAGACACTCAACCTTCAAACCTTCGCACCATCGTGGAGACACTCAACCTTCAAACCTTCGCACTATCGTGGAGACACTCAACCTTCAAACCTTCGCACCATCGTGGAGACACTCAACCTTCAAGCCTTCGCACTATCGTAGAGACACTCACAGGACACTGACTCCTGAACAAATACGTCTACAAAAAAAACAAGGGGGCTCCTTATACAAAAAAGTGTTTTTTTTTAAGAAAAGAAAGAAAGTAAAAACATTTATTTGTGCCAACAAACAAAATTCCACACAAAATGACACACACACACACACAGAAACACAGTTTTTATAGATAAAACGCTGTATCTCAATCGTGATAGTTAAACAGTTTAAATTTTCACAGATGATGCCGCTATTTCTGTTGCCGCTATAACAACAAATACTAAAAAATTAAATAAAATAAAAAATATTTAAGGGGGCTCCCATACAATAAACGTGATTTTTTTTCCGTTTTTATAGTTAATGGTACGGAACCCTTCGTGCGAAGGTTTGAAGGTTGAGTGTCTCCACGATGGTGCGAAGGTTTGAAGGTTGAGCAGGCGACGTGTCGGTTGTGGTGAGACAGCCGGTAGACTGTCTGCAGTCCGTGGCTTATTAAGGAATGTGTTATTACTGGCAGAAAGCGACAGACGAGTCAGTCGTGGGAAGCAATGGCAGGGCGACGAGCTCATCACTTGTCACTTCTATATTCCCACGATGGTGCAACCCACAGTGAAGAGGCCCATTGAGGCTCTGCCTACACTTTCGAGGAGAAAGGCGAGGGTGTATATGTATCCTATCCTATCCTATCCTACTATCCTACTTCCTACTAATATTATAAACGCGAAAGTTTGTTTGTATGGATGGATGTTTGTTACTCTCTCACGTAAAAACTACTGGATGTATTTGGATGAAATTTGGAATGGAGATAACTGGACACCCGGAATAACACATAGGCACATTTTTATCCCGATATTCCCACGGGATCGAGACTTACGCGGGTGAATCCGCGGAGCGCTGCTTGTGTATGTATATATATGGATGTGTGTATGTATGTATGTACGTACCTGTAAACTGCCCCCTCCACAATACTCCATAGATATCCATAGCTTGTCCCTCCTCAGGTAGGAGCCGTAGTAAGCCACGATGTTCGCATGCCGGCAATCCTTCATCATCAGGATCTCCTGCTGGATGATGGCGAAGTCATCACCAGGCTCTAGCTTGATCACCTTGATGGCAGCAAGCTCATTATTGCCGTTGAGCCTTTTCGCCTGGAAATAAGGATAAGAATGAGTTTAATTTTCATACACATCAAATACCGCAGAGCCTCAAGGCGAAAAGTGAACAACCAGTGCGTGTTGCCATGATGACTTGCGGCACTGAGACATGGACGCATAGAAAAGTTCGAAGTTCCGCAGCAGGCTATGGAGAGAGCCATTTTTTTATACAACTTTAGATGACGGTACAAGCAGTTGGCCCACCTGATGTTAAGTGGTACCCCCTGCCTATGAACAGTGCATTATCTGATAGGTCACGTCCACCTAGTACGCGCCCTATGCGTCATTGCACTGCGCCCGTCACCCTGAGACATAAAGATGGAAAGTCTCATGTGCCTGTAATTTCACCGGCACCCATACCCTTCAAACCGGAACACAGTTATGCGAGCACTACTGCTTTGCGGCAGAAATAGGTATGGTGGCAGTACTTCCCCGGACTGACGCTTTCACAAAAAAGCTCTACTACTAACAAACCCATGCTTCGAGTTTATCTACGTGATATGATCCAAAACCGTAGATCATTTGAAGACTTCTGTGGCGCGGAGGGCGAAGGTTCGCCTGTGATGCAGGAGGTTGCGGGTTCGATTCCCGCCTCAGAACAAATATTTATACGATCTGCACATATTTGTTCAGGGAGTTCTGGGTATTTTCTATGTATAATAATGGTGCAACCCACTGTGAAAAGAGGCCCATTGAGGCTCTGCCTACCCCCCTTCGGGGAAAAAGGCGTGTGTCTATGTATGTATGTATGTATTAAAAAATATCTATATATGTAATGTATTGTATTAAGTATATCAGTTATCTAGTACCCATAACACAAGCTCTGCTTAGCTTGGGGCTAGATAATGTTGTGTGAACTGTCCAGCATTATTTATTTATCACCGATGATGACCAATGAGTAATAAGTTTTAGTATCATTTTTGTGATGTGATGCGTAGCAAAGCAAGCATAAACAGAAGTGAGATTTGTGTACTGTTATTAGCGACTCGCCCCGGCTTCGCACGGGTAGCCCCCCCCCCCCCCCGGCTTCGCACGGGTAGCCCCCCCCCGGCTTCGCACGGGTAGCCCCCCCCCCCCGGCTTCGCACGGGTAGCCCCCCCCCCCCTCCCGCCCTATGTCAATCTCCCTGTTCTAAGCTACCTCCCCACCGATTTTTAGCCAAATCAGTTCATCCGTTCGAGTTATAAGTGGCGTAACTAACACATCTTTGTTTTATATATACATAGATATATAATAGATGAGTATTTGCGACAAGGTAAATAAATAATGAAACTATATTTAGTTGAACATTTGTAAACAAACGGTGTAGGAAAGTAATCGTGCTGTGGTTTGTCCGGTGATCCGGTCTAAGAATAGACTCCTCCGTCTCCTCCCATGGATGTCGTAGCAGCCGACTAATGGACTATACCAGGGGATGGGCAGCAGCATCGGAGTACTTAATAACATAATATAACACCCAACAGTCACATGCATAGTCCTGATACCACACTAGGATTCCCTGTTTTGTGGGTATCAGGAACTACGAGCACCATGGTACCATAACACCCAGACCCGGAATAAATATTTGCAGATTATACAAACATTTGTCCCGCAGTGGGAATCAAACCCGCAACCTTTTGCATCTCAGCCGGCTACTCAAGTCGGCGATCACACGTGTGTTAGATTATTGCGAGATTGGCATTTGAGTTTCTTTTTTTATACTACTTGAATGACGGAACAAGCAGATAGCCACCTGATGTTAAGCGGTAACCTCTGCCTATGAACAGTGCATTACCTCATAGGTCACGTCCACCTAGGACGCGCCCTATGTGGCATAGCACTGCGCCTGCCACCCTGAGACATATAGATGAAAAGTCTCATGTGCCTGTAATTTCACCGGCACCTTTACCCTGCAAACCTTAACACAGCAATGCGAGCACTACTGCTATGCGGCAGAAATTGGTATAGTAGTAAAACTTCCCCACACGAACTCTTTCACAAAAAATCTCTTCTACTACTACTACTGAGTTAAAGTTTGTCGGGACAAAATGTACCCCAAGTCTGAGACTGAGTCACCCCAGACTGTGTGTCTGCCAAGTCCAGGGTACATTGTTTTATTGATCCACGCGCGAGTCAGACGGACGGAAGCGCGTTATTGAATCAAGTTAGGTACCTACGCTTTAATTTAAGGTGGGGTATAACGCAAAATTACCAATTTGAGATCTGATTTTTAACCGACTAAATATAATTATAAATAAATAAATAAATAAATAATTCTGGACAGTTCACACAACATTATCTAGCCCCAAGCTAAGCAGAGCTTGTGTTATGGGTACTATACGTGATAACTGATATACTTAATACAATATATTACATAGATAGATATTTTTTATTATACATAGAAAATACCCAGAACATCCTGAACAAATATATGCGATCGCACAAATATTTGTTCCGAGGCGGGAATCGAACCCGCAACCTCCTGCGTCGCAGGCCAAGCTTCGCCCGCCGCGCCACAGAGGTCGTCAAATCAAGTACAATATTTTTATTCAAATTATAAATATACATTGATATTACATTATAATTCCGAGGGATCACTGTACCAGAAACAAGACAGGACAATATTTTCTCGATTTAAAAAAACAAAGTTAAGTATGTTTTTTGGCTAGATTCGATTGTTTATTAAAATGGTGCATATTATAGGGTAATAAATTAGATAAATAAAATCAATACAACAAAGCCGAGGGTTTACTGTAGAGGGTTTTTATAAAATTATCTATATTTTACGAGATTTCAATAAAAAACCGCTTCTTCGTGCGGCGCGAGGCGTTTTTTTAGTATGAAGATTTCTGCCTGGCGTTGTTCCCATGGTCATCAGGTCAGGATCTGATGATGGGATCCTGGAGAAATCGATAAGTTTGACGTGCCTGTGTATGTGTGTGTGTGTGTGTGTGTGTGTGTCTGTGGCATCGTAGCTCCCAAACGGATGAACAGTTCTTTTTTTGTTTGTTTGTTTGAACGGTGAATTAGTCTTTAGTATTCTTAGCTATGTTTGATCAAAATTGGTTCAGCCGTTTCATTGCGTTGAGGGTTTTTTTAATTTTTATTAAATTAATTACCTGTTGTTAAACATTATACCTGTTTATATGTAAGGCGTGATAAGAAGCGTACACATAGAAGCTACGAGTACGGCCAGTTAAGGCGCGATAGGTTCTCAAATGTCTCTAGAATTTTAAAGTTTTCGATAAGAATTTTCATAGTTTTCTTTGAAGAAAAAAATATATGATATTCTTGAGCTTTTTATCTAGTGAAATCAATAATTCAATACGATATTTGAATTACTTCACTCGATAAAAAAAAATAACAAAGATACCTCCTTTTTAAAATTTAAATGCTATTTTTCACTCACTTCTCTCACGTTTTAATTTTTGAAACATTTGGTTACATGTTAGTTATTATTTGAGTTAGTGAATTCATCAACAAAATTAAACAAAACTTTGAACGACATTTTTATATAATTTTTTTATGCATAAAAACACGGTATCCAGAGCGTGCGCTCGCCTTCTTCGCCTCATACAAAAATGTTCGTTGAACCTATAGCGCCTTAACAAGAAATACGAGTCACATTTGGCACTCACAGTTAGAGGTCCGTGACCCGACTAGATAATTACCTTTACTGACATCCACTGAACAGGTTCCGTTCAACTTATTGGCACATCAAATTAAGACGATATATTAAAATTGAAGGTGCCGGTGAAATTACAGGCACATGATAATTTTAATTTATGTCTGCATTGCGCCCGCCACAATGTAAATTCTCATGTGCCTGTAATTTCACCGACAACTTCTGCCTTGTACGTGACCTATGAGGTAATCCGCTGTGTTCCGGTTTGAAGGGTAAGGGTGCCGGTGATATTACAGGCACATGAGACTTTTCATCTTCATGTATCAGGGTGGCGGGCGCAGTGCAATGCCACATAGGGCGCGTCCTAGGTGGACGTGACCTATGAGATAATGCACTGTTCAATAGGCAGAGGTACCGCAGTTGGGCCATCGGCTTGTCCCGTCATTCAAGTAGTATAAAAAAAAACCCTCATAGGTGACGTCCAAGGCAGTGGTTACCGCTTAACATCAGTTGGGCCATCTGCTTGTTCCGTCATTCAAGTAGTTATAAAAAAAAATATTTAGTCAGTGGCAAGCAATGGCGGTGACAAGTACAAGTTAATAATAAATAAATAAATAAATAATGCTGGACAAGTTTACACAACATTATCTAGCCCCAAGCTAAGCCAGAGCTTGTGTTATTGGGTACCAGTTACCTGATATACTTAATACAATACATTACATAAATAGATATTTTTTATTATACACAGAAAACACCCAGAACACCCTGAACAAATATCTGCAGATCGCACAAATATTTGTTCCGAGGCGGGAATCGAACCCGCAACCTCCTGCGCCGCAGGCGAACCTTCACGCGACGCGCCACAGAGGTCGTCACAGAGGTTACATTACTTGTAATCTTTACCACGGTTGGTGCTAGTCTACGCAGTGTAATTAATAACTGTACCATCGCACGCGTGACATCAATTCAACTGCATCGTATCTAAACGGAAATAGGGACTGCTACCGATTCCATACTTCAAAACATGCCTTCAATACCAGTGGACTCGGAATAAGAGTTCGTGCGGGGAAGTACTACCACCATACCTATTCCTGCCGCAAAGCAGTAGTGCTCGCATTGCTGTGTTTCGGTTGGAAGGGTAAGGGTGCCGGTGAAATTACAGGCACATGAGACTTTTCATCTATGTCTCAGGGTGGCGCAGTGCAATGCCAGATAGGGTGCGTCGTAGGTGGACGTGACCTATGAGATAATGCACTGTTCATAGGCAGGGGTTACTGCTTAACATCAGATGGGCCTTTAGCATGTTCCGTCATCCAAGTAGTATAAAAAATAAAAAAAAACACTGAGAGTCCCTCAAAAGGAGATTTCACTTGTAGTATCACAGAATAATTAATAGTACAAGTACCTTTACTGAGTGAAACCGTAACCCAGCCACTCCAAAATCAAGCAGCCTCAATATACACCTTACATTTAAACATTTTACAAGTTTAAAATCATTTATTTCACAGTAATGTCATGTAGGTAGTTACTACAGCGGTTATGTTTTTTTTTTTTTTTTTTTATACTACTTGGATGACGGATCAAGCAAGAGGCCCACCTGATGTTAAGCGGTAACCTCTGCCTATGAACAGTGCATTACCTCATAGGTCACGTCCACCTACGACGCAACCTATGTGGCATTGCACTGCGCCCGCCACTCTGAGACATAAAGATGAAAAGTCTCATGTGCCTGTAATTTCACCGGCACCCTTACCCTTCAAACCGGAACACAGCAATGCGAGCACTACTGCTTTGCTTTGCTTTTTTATGTTATCGGAATACACAATTAACAAAATCAATTACTAGTGCTCATTGTGAGGTAGGGCTGCACCATCATCGAAACCAAATAACTTTGCTATTGGCTTAAATGTATGCCTTGTGCCACGAATACTCATGCTAGTGGCACGGATTATCGAGATGATGATCCTTGACCTTAGCCAACCCTACACTACACTTAAGGACCTATTCCAGCGGTCAGCGATTGCAACTCCAAGATGTTATGTTACATGTAAACATTACTTTACCTCATGTACACTAATATCCACGAACTTGATACTAAGAGGTACATATACGAACATAATACCATTGTACTTCCATGTTTAGTTTATGTATTAATTTTTAAAATAGCTTATTTTCTGTGTTGTAAAATAAAGTATTTTCTAGGAAAAGGACCTATTATTATTATTATTCCTTTTTAAAGGACCTATTCCAGCGGTCAGCAATTGCAACTCCAAGATGTTATGTTACATGTAAACATTACTTTACCTCATGTACACTAATATCCACGAACTTGATACTAAGAGGTACATACGAACATAATACCATTGTACTTCCATGTTTAGTTTATGTTGTAACATTACAAAATTATTATAAAAACTTCTAGAAGCTTCCATACTCACACAAGTAGCTTGTTGACAACCCACACAGACATAAGCCATCAGTTACATCTCACGCACACATAGGAACTATTTACGCTAGATGCACCTATAAATAGACATGCGCCCTACGCACAGGCCATTCCACACTTAGACGGAGCAATCAATAATACCTCTATACTTCCACTACGCCCAATTTTGGTGAGTTTGTTTAATCTACTGTTTAATCTACTGTTTAATCTACTGTTTAATCTGATGTACTTCTTATCTTTCTTAATGTTGTAAAACTAGCATCACACTTGAAGCACGTCCACTTAGGAACATCTTCGTTCGTCCTAAATGGTTTCTAAAACCGCTACTACTATGTCTGTCCTTCTGACTTACTAGTTCTTAATCTCTGTTGTAAACCCTACGGTGTAATAAGGTTGAAAGCCACGTACTGCCTACCCCTGCGAGCCACGTCTGCGGCACCTAGAGGCGACTTTCAACCAAGTTACACCAGGGGGAAGAATCAAGCCTGTCACTACAACTACGTGATCTTTACAGGGTCCAACTCTACGGGTCGAACCTTACGGTTGGTGGCTTCACAGCCACCAACCGGACTCACCAGCTACCTGCTGTCTACCAGCTGTCTCCAGCCCTACCTGCTGCTACCAGCCTGCCACGAGCCACCTCGCAGACAAGGGGCGCGCTCTTCACCATGACGTCTAGACCACGTGCTTCCGATCTACAGCTCACAGGACAGTACCGTGGAGAGTCCACACCTGTTCTTGGGTTCCGTACTACGCGTGTGTCCAAGTGTTCTTTTCTACAAGCGTGACCTTTTGAGACCTATTCTACTGCTGAGATTGAGACCCTTGATCATACCCCGGCCCATAGCCGTCTGGCCTTCTGCCTGCTACTCTGGCCCTCTGCCTGCACTTCTGCCTTCAGCATAATACTAAAGACTCTAAGTTTAACAATCCATTCAGTGACCTTATTGTTAGCATTTTAAGTTTAATATATGTATAAAAATGTCCTAATCGTTTTTTTACCTACTCCTAGCTCTTCTATCAGGTAGGATAGGAACCTAAAACCTAGACTACCTACCTGTCCACGGCTGCACCGTGACAGTGGCGCCCAACTCTCTTTAAAACTCTCTTTCCAACTCTCTTTACAATTCTCTCTTTACTACCATAAGAGATATATTCACTATACCTATTCCGGCCCATATCAACATGATAATGGTGCCCTATTCATTCTCAATCTCAGTCTCAAACTTATGTCACATACCAATTTTTGTCATTTACAAACGCTTGGTAAAAACTCGGAACAACATACCTGCAAGAACAGAGGTGTAAGCTCGCCTTTATTGCATCGTGGCGGTATCATAATAATACATACTAGAAATTATTATTGTACCAAAGCTAATAATCTATTGTCTAATCGTGTATACTACTATCTATTGTCTAATTGTGTATAATTCTTTACAGCTATATCTATCTGTGTATACCTATCTGTGTGTTACTGTGTAATTCTAACCATTTCTGTGTACCTACCTACATTATTGCGTAAACAGTGCTAGTTCGTCGTAACAATGGAAACTAAATATCTAAAATGTAGAATCTCACTCAAACGTTCATCTGGTCTACAAACTAGTAGATATGAACGGAAACTATCATAAAGGATATTAAACTCATTCACTATAAAGAATAATATTTGCCTACTTATCTACCTAACTAACAATCTATATATCTATGTATCTATCATGCAATTTCATTGATTCACTAAGCTTGACTTACAACTGACCTTGACACTAGAATGTTGGAAATAGTAAACAACACTAGAAAAATCTACCTACTTATAGAATACTAATACTATCAACGCGTGTGCGTGTGTGTGTGTGTGAGAAACACTGACCTTAAATACTTCTTTTACATACTTATAATAAACATGATAACTTAAAATCTAAATCGTACCTACTTACGAGTTCCCTAAAAACTAAACTAAACTAAACGTAAACTTAAAGGTTAACTTAAAATCTATAATATTCCTTTTACTAAAACTAAACTTGAAACTAGAAACGTAAAATCTACATCGTAGCTACCTACGTATACACTAAAATCTTAAAATCTATACTAAACTAAACGTAACTTTAATCTACACTAATCGTAATTCGTAATCTATGCAAATACTTTTACCTAAACTAGCTATGAAACTATAAACAACATTGAACATACCTAACTACGTATCATCTAATAACTAAAATAATACTACCTAAATAAAAGCAAATCTACTTGTTAAAACTTAAACTAACTTTAAAACTGTAAACAACTTTGAATTTACCTACCAACGAATCATCTAGAAACTAAACTACCTACTATCTACATGATAAAACTAATCCTACGTGTGTGTGTGGGTCGACTAAAGACTTATTACCTATAACCTAGTTAACTTTGAACTAGAAAATAACTTTACCTACATTCTAAAGACTAAACTATAACCAAATAAAACTATACTACCTACTTAATAAATGCTTATTCAATCTATGTGCGAGGCGGTCTTGAGTATGTTATTCATAAAAACTTTCCAACGCAACAGCGGTCAACATACCTATAATGTTGCGAAATAATTGCTGTATGGTACCTAATAAACCATACTTTTACTTTCTTGCCGAGACCCTACATCTCTGGCGGGATATCTGCATTTTTCTCCCAAGGGACTAAACCTTCGGGACTAAACCTTCGGTGGAACAAACGGAGCGGGTCGTGACTCCGATAAAAAAAAAGAAGCCTTACTATTACCTATAGTAATCTATTTTATAACATACTCATTTCAAACCTCACGCAGGAATTAAATCTAAGAAAAACAACTAACTAGATAACTAACTATGTATCTATATCTATATTAAGTATGTATGAGTATCTATATCTAAAATCTATAATTCTGAAAGCTCACTATAAACCTACAAAACTGCTATAAAGCTAGCTACTAGAAAAACAAAATACAATATGTTGATGGCTACAACATCACATTACGTCACAGGCATCGTCACTGTTGACCGGTAGAATCTTCCAGAAAACTACCTACTATAAACTGTTTGTCAAAACAACACGCTGTCTACATACCTACCTACCAACATTCCTTGGCTAAAACTCTCTGAAATGAATTTCTTATCTAACCTAAACGATCAAATGACCAATGAACCTACCTACTTACATTTGCAAAAGTAGCTATTCGCTAAATTATGAATGATTTAGTCTGATAATCATTTACTATTGCCTAATTCTAAAACCTAAGCGAATAGAAATAATATGTTAGAAAAACTCACTAAAGAATAAAGCCTTACCTACACTAAACTTTTACTAAGTACAACACTTTAATCTACGTATTTTATGTACCTAATCAATTATGTATAATACCTTTTATCTAACTTATGTAAAACATATAAGGACACCTAGTCCCCTAAAAATTGCAAAGGAGGTCATAAAATATAATTAAATACCTTGCTTTACTATCAAGCACTTATTTATCGTTGAGGTACTTAAATATACAATACTTACTAAAGACCTCAACTACTTTATCAAATAACGGTAAATTCTCACTTAGGTATATCTTATTAAATACTATCCTAAAATAAAACATTATCAGAGTTTGATTAAGCCATAATTCTTAACATCTTTCCTATTCATTACAAACACATTCAAATAGGTACTTGAGCGAACATGCCTGACCTACTTACCTTATTTTCTGTCAGGAATGCATAGTTCGTAAACAACTCACGCGTGTCTTATTTAACAGAAACAAAATTGTTAGAATATTAATTAAAATATTTATGAGAAATCAAACTTAAACAAATTAATTAATGCTATTTATTTAAATCTTTAATCATTACTTAAAATCACAAATTATTATCTACCTATTCATCTACATTCAAACCCTATTAGTACTAATACAAACAGATAACTAAAATATTCCTGCCTACCCCTATGATATCTTGTTGCAGTGATCTACAGCTACTAAAAGTGACTATTCGATACTATTACTGCCATCTATGATTTCCAACAGGAAACTAAAGACATTAATACTAAACCTTCCCAACAGATGGCGGTTAAACAATATTGCTATGGCCATCTATATTAGTAATAATGAACTAGAGATAACTTAGAAACTTTCTCAACAGATGTCACCATAAGTTCAGTACAAACAATAACTTCGTAAAAATATTTTTTTTTAATCCCATTGATAAAAGTAATAAACATAAACAATTAGAATAAATTCAATAAATAATATGAAGACAAGTAAACACAAAATAAAATAAACTTGACTTAATAATAGAAAACACTTACCTATTTAAGAACTTGCATTTACTTAATACTATTTTTATTATATGGATGACTTTAAACTTCCTTAATTTTTTTTTTGTATTTTAGATTAGCCTTTAAACTGAAACTCCAACACATAGAGCTTACACTTAATTTTTTTTTTATAGAGCTAACACTTATAAATTTTATTACGTAGATCTAACACTTTATTTTTTTTTACATAGAGCAGAACTTCAAAATTTTTTTTTTCCTTTTCACTTCTCATAGAGACATAGAGTCAACACTTACAAAAAAAAAAAAAAAAAAAATTTTTTTTTGCTACTTCATCTACAAATAGAAACATAGAATCAACTCTTAATTTATCTTATACTCATACAACTTTAACTACAAATAGAACTATAGAGTTAACACTAAATATTTTCTTATCATAACTGTTATATTTAATAATTAACTTTAACTAATAATTACTTAAACTAAACCTATTAGAACACTCTAAGAAGCAATATGAGCCGTGAAAACTCATTTAAAAATAAGCCTCTAACAACAGAGCGGATTGCTTCAAAACTCTTTAAACAAGCCAATTCTGACTAGGATGCGGATTATGGCAAACATCTAAAATAAGCCAAAAATGCCAGCTTCTCTAAATTAATACTAATCTACACTTAACAACTTAAACTTAAACAACTCTACAATGATAGAGACACTAAGAATTTATATTAGAACATTAACTTACAGACAGACTAGTACTAAATAACACTTGCCCTTCTAAATGATAAAGCCTCTACTACACTAACAACTAAAACTCTTGTTGATATGAGTATATTTACACACTAAAGTAAATATATTCTAGTTGTAGCTTCTTAAGCCTTCTATGACTTGAGGCTAATGCGGGATGAATAGAAGATTGAAGTATGAAAGACAGTATGAATGTAGAGTCATCAAGAGATAGGTTGCAGTACTAGCGGGTTTTATCAGGAAAAACCCTTTCTCTGGGAGGGGCGATACTGTAACATTACAAAATTATTATAAAAACTTCTAGAAGCTTCCATACTCACACAAGTAGCTTGTTGACAAAAAACTAACGGACAACCCACACAGACATCAGCCATCAGTTACATCTCACGCACACATAGGAACTATTTACGCTAGATGCACCTATAAATAGACATGCGCCCTACGCACAGGCCATTCCACACTTAGACGGAGCAATCAATAATACCTCTATACTTCCACTACGCCCAATTTTGGTGAGTTTGTTTAATCTACTGTTTAATCTACTGTTTAATCTACTGTTTAATCTGATGTACTTCTTATCTTTCTTAATGTTGTAAAACTAGCATCACACTTGAAGCACGTCCACTTAGGAACATCTTCGTTCGTCCTAAATGGTTTCTAAAACCGCTACTACTATGTCTGTCCTTCTGACTTACTAGTTCTTAATCTCTGTTGTAAACCCTACGGTGTAATAAGGTTGAAAGCCACGTACTGCCTACCCCTGCGAGCCACGTCTGCGGCACCTAGAGGCGACTTTCAACCAAGTTACACCAGGGGGAAGAATCAAGCCTGTCACTACAACTACGTGATCTTTACAGGGTCCAACTCTACGGGTCGAACCTTACGGTTGGTGGCTTCACAGCCACCAACCGGACTCACCAGCTACCTGCTGTCTACCAGCTGTCTCCAGCCCTACCTGCTGCTACCAGCCTGCCACGAGCCACCTCGCAGACAAGGGGCGCGCTCTTCACCATGACGTCTAGACCACGTGCTTCCGATCTACAGCTCACAGGACAGTACCGTGGAGAGTCCACACCTGTTCTTGGGTTCCGTACTACGCGTGTGTCCAAGTGTTCTTTTCTACAAGCGTGACCTTTTGAGACCTATTCTACTGCTGAGATTGAGACCCTTGATCATACCCCGGCCCATAGCCGTCTGGCCTTCTGCCTGCTACTCTGGCCCTCTGCCTGCACTTCTGCCTTCAGCATAATACTAAAGACTCTAAGTTTAACAATCCATTCAGTGACCTTATTGTTAGCATTTTAAGTTTAATATATGTATAAAAATGTCCTAATCGTTTTTTTACCTACTCCTAGCTCTTCTATCAGGTAGGATAGGAACCTAAAACCTAGACTACCTACCTGTCCACGGCTGCACCGTGACAATGTATTAATTTTTAAAATAGCTTATTTTCTGTGTTGTAAAATAAAGTATTTTCTAGGAAAAGGACCTATTATTATTATTATTCCTTTTTAAAGGACCTATTCCAGCGGTCAGCGATTGCAACTCCAAGATGTTATGTTACATGTAAACATTACTTTACCTCATGTACACTAATATCCACGAACTTGATACTAAGAGGTACATACGAACATAATACCATTGTACTTCCATGTTTAGTTTATGTATTAATTTTTAAAATAGCTTATTTTCTGTGTTGTAAAATAAAGTGTTTTCTAGGAAAAGGACCTATTATTATTATTATTCCTTTTTAAAGGACCTATTCCAGCGGTCAGCGATTGCAACTCCAAGATGTTATGTTACATGTAAACATTACTTTACCTCATGTACACTAATATCCACGAACTTGATACTAAGAGGTACATACGAACATAATACCATTGTACTTCCATGTTTAGTTTATGTATTAATTTTTAAAATAGCTTATTTTCTGTGTTGTAAAATAAAGTGTTTTCTAGGAAAAGGACCTATTATTATTATTATTCCTTTTAAAAGGACCTATTCCAGCGGTCAGCGATTGCAACTCCAAGATGTTATGTTACATGTAAACATTACTTTACCTCATGTACACTAATATCCACGACGTTGATACTAAGAGGTACATACGAACATAATACCATTGTACTTCCATGTTTAGTTTATGTATTAATTTTTAAAATAGCTTATTTTCTGTGTTGTAAAATAAAGTGTTTTCTAGGAAAAGGACCTATTATTATTATTATTCCTTTTTAAAGGACCTATTCCAGCGGTCAGCGATTGCAACTCCAAGATGTTATGTTACATGTAAACATTACTTTACCTCATGTACACTAATATCCACGAACTTGATACTAAGAGGTACATACGAACATAATACCATTGTACTTCCATGTTTAGTTTATGTATTAATTTTTAAAATAGCTTATTTTCTGTGTTGTAAAATAAAGTGTTTTCTAGGAAAAGGACCTATTATTATTATTATTCCTTTTTAAAGGACCTATTCCAGCGGTCAGCGATTGCAACTCCAAGATGTTATGTTACATGTAAACATTACTTTACCTCATGTACACTAATATCCACGAACTTGATACTAAGAGGTACATACGAACATAATACCATTGTACTTCCATGTTTAGTTTATGTATTAATTTTTAAAATAGCTTATTTTCTGTGTTGTAAAATAAAGTGTTTTCATCTATCTATCTATTATATTGAATGAAGGAGAGCCGAGGAGTACAAATTAGCAAACATTGTTGCCAATGAAATGCAAAAACTCCGGCAGATAAGCATCAGATAAGATAGCGAACTGTGCTTTTGTTTTCATTTAGGTGATAAAATTATGTCACCATCTACCTCATTCAAGTTCAGGCACGTTATAAAGTGACAGAACATGAGCCAAGAGTCATGACAGCCATGAGAGTGACCCAAAAAACACGCTAAAATAGCAACTGTCCTAAATTATTATTTTCGAAAATCTAAATTTATTTTTTATAAATCTATTGATTGCCTTCAAAATAGTGGAAGAATAATTAAAATTGCTTGAGGCGTTTGGAAGCAGCGGGTTTTTTGTGTTTTTTTTGTTTCCATAGAAAACTTTTTACAGGATTTTTTTCCTGTCAAAAGCTAAAACAGCAAAGTAAACTTTTTTCTGTTCTTGACTATATTGTACTATACAGACAACCTCTGTGGCGCGGCGAACGTTCGCCTGCGACGCAGGAGGTTGCGGGTTCGATTCCCGCCTCGGAACAAATATTTGTGCGATCTGCAGATATTTGTTCAGGGTGTTCTGGGTATTTTCTATATATAATAAAAAATATCTATATATGTAACATATTGTATTAAGTATATCAGTTGTCTAGTACCCATAACATAAGCTCTGCTTAGCTTGGGGCTAGATAATGTTGTGTAAACTGTCCAGAAATATTTATTTATTTATATATTTTGAGTCTATTCCGGAATTAGACTCTGATACCTGACTTCGGTCGGTCAATAATCTTATAAAGTCCATTCCAGACAGCACTCACAGCACTGTAAACTTTCACTAGGTGCATTATTGTCACGCGTCGCGGCCTTGCCTGGCTGACGAAGCGGCACCGCGCGTCACACAGTGGTATGGAACCGACAGCTACCGGAATCCAGAGTGTGCCGAATGGATATAGGTAGCCCAAACGACAATGTCAGAGTGTCAACCCTTCGTAACTGTATCAATAGGGCTTCCGGTGAAATACTGATGGAAAATCGGAAGGAAATCGACAAAAAGTTTGTATATTATAGCCGTTTTTGCGCTGCGAGAGAAGGGTTGCATACGTTCGGAATTTTCCGGACAAGTCCAGAAATACAGGTGTTTGTCGGAATGCCGAGGGAATTCTAAACCGTCCGGAATTTCTACAATTGAGTGAAGAGTGAAATAAAATATTAAATTATCCCGTGTTTCATCATAGCCTCAAGATACGCGCGCGCGCGTGAAAATTCGAACGAAAATTTGCTTTGTTTATTCAAATGCACGATGCGTAACGACAATATATTCTGCTTACAAGAAAATCCGGAATTTTCATCAAATGTCAGGAATTTTCTCCGGGATTTTGATTTTTTGATCTGGTAACCCTATGCGAGAGGCAATCCAGGCTTTAATATGAAGGCAGTGGGTTCAATATACGTTAAATGAGCAAGATAAAACCGGATATCATCGCTTTTTCAACAATCAACCGTATAAAACCCTACTAGAGGTACGTATATTCTAGTAGTAGTCGAGATTTTTTGTGAAAGAGTTCTTTCCGGGGAAGTACTACCACCTATTTCTGCCGCAAAGCAGTAGTGCTCGCATTGCTGTGATCTAGTTTGAAGGGTATAGGTGCCGGGTGACTTCATCTTTATGTCTCAGGGAGGCGGGCGCAGTGCAATGCCACATAGGGCGCGTCCTAGGTGGACGTGACCTGTGAGGTAATGCATTGTTAAGGCAGAGGTCATCAGGTGGATCTGTTTGTTACGTCATTCAAGTAGTTAAAAAAACCAAAAGCTATTTTGGTTCCTCAAAGTTTGTATGGTAAAAGGATTTGGACCATCCACCGTTAGTTTTCAAAAAACATCAAAATAAAATAAGTTTTTTGAGAAAAATATATTTTTAATAGATGCTTTTATAACACTAGTGATCGTAACCGTGTGCTGATCAAAATGAGCCTAAACACGGCCTGTCTATTATCCATCGAGGAGTTCCGTCGTCCACCTTCCCACTCCATTATCAGATCAGCTCGCCGTCGCCATCATATTGTATCGTCATCTGACCTTGACAGGTATGCCAAATTTCAGCTCAATCGGTTGAGGATAACTGCTTTAAAATTCAGTTCCAGATTCCACCCGGACAAACACACATACATTGCAAGTTAACTATAAGCTTGTAAAAAAAGTAACAGTTTACTTGATAGCATTTCATGCTTAGATTCTACTTTCACAACAGCCAGACATCATTAAGTAGTTCAACAAAACGACTAATGTGTTTAATTCAATAAGTCGAGACAGTGCAACCCCCTTTTACTAAAAGTACAATATGACGTCTTGTGATTATAATATGCGTGTCTGGGTCCCACATGTGTTAACAGATTATTAAGATGTAACGTATTGCTTGTGGCGATACCGTTCACTTGTAGGCACAACACAACTATTGGGCCAGTGACTGGGCCAAACGTTGGCCAAATCATAATGCCAAGATAAATTAAAAACACACCTCGGCTTAATTTATTTGGTACCAAAACAAAACTAGAAACGTTCACATTATTTCGTATGTCTAGATCAGGGGTTCCCAAAGTGGGCGATAACGCCCCCTTGTGGGCGCTGCAGGCCTAAAGGGGGGCGGTAAGAGACCCAGAAAAAAAATGGGGGCGTCAAATCAGACACACTTTCGCATTTTAATAGTTATTAGTATTCCTAGATAGGTCATTTTCGTAGATAATAGATCGCGGGCAATCATGTTTTACATGTTGTTGTTAATTAACCCGATTTGTGCATGTTCTCCGCTAATATAGCTAACAAATTATAGTGGTTTTTAAGTAACTGAAAAAATGGGGGCGCTAAAAATAATAATGGGGGCGCTAAAATATAATTTATTCTCAAAGTGGGCGGGAGACAAAATAAGTTTGGGAACCCCTGGTCTAGAGTCTAGATCCTTGTTAGAATTGGCCTGAATAAAACTCAGTCAATTCGACAGTGGAACGATGACCTACGAAAGGCGGCGGCAGAAAGTGGATGAGAAGAGCCGAAAACCGGACGCAGTGGCGCGTATTAGAGGCCTATGTCCAGCAGTGGACAGTGTGGGCAAATGACCGCTCCACCTAGCCAGAGGGCGCCCCACGCTACGTTTACCACGACGCGGTCTCCACTCAAGAACTAACTTACCCCAACGGTTGTCAATTCTTTGGTATATTATATACAAGCAGCGCCCCGCGGTTTCACCCGCATAATTCTCGATCCCGTGGGAATATCGGGATAAAAATGCGCCTATGTGTTATTCCGGGAGTCCAGTTATCTCCATTCCAAATTTCATCCAAATCCATCCAGTAGTTTTTACGTGAAAGAGTAACAAACATCCATCCAGTCTTGTTTTATGTTAATGTTTAAAACCCTACATGGGTATTATTTTTTTGTGTTTTATTCTTTTTTCTATGTAATATTTCTTTGTTTTTTTGTTTACATGCTATTATTATTTTTTATTTGTTATTTCTCTTAAGTGTGTGTGCTACAAATAAATCTTTCTTTCTTTCTTTCTTTCTTTCTTTCTTTCTTTCTTTCTTTCTTTCTTCATCCATCCATCCATACTTACAAACTTTCGCGTTTATAATATTAGTAGGATAGGATGACCAGCCTATTGCCATTTCAGCTTGCTAATCCGCATCATGTTGCATTATTCATAGAACAACTTAAAAAAAGTTCCAAGATTTTCCTCCTCAATGTATAATGATGTGATAAATTAGCGACACCATTACGCCGCGATACAAGGCCATAATGAACTCATAGTGTACTAATGAGGGAACATGCACTCATGTGTTAAATGAGTGATCGCGCAACGTAACTGGGTGCTTTTTATAGACCACATTCACACCACAAGTAAATAAACAAATAAATAACGCTGTACAGTTCACACAACATTATCTAGCGCCAAGCTAAGCAGAGCTTGTGTTATGGGTACTAGATAACTGATATAAGTAAATAAATAAATAAATAACGCTAGACAGTAAGACAGTTCACACAACATTATCTAGCCCCAAGCTAAGCAGAGCTTGTGTTATGGGTACTAGATAACTGATATAAGTAAATAAATAAATAAATAACGCTAGACAGTAAGACAGTTCACACAACATTATCTAGCCCCAAGCTAAGCAGAGCTTGTGTTATGGGTACTTGATAACTGACATAAGTAAATAAATAAATAAATAACGCTAGACAGTAAGACAGTTCACACAACATTATCTAGCCCCAAGCTAAGCAGAGCTTGTGTCATGGGTACTAGACAACTGATATACTTAATACAATATATTACATAGATAGATATTTTTTATTATATATAGAAAATACCCAGAACACCCTGAACAAATATCTGCAGATCGCACAAATATTTGTTCCGATGCGGGAATCGAACCCGCAACCTCCTGCGTCGCAGGCGATCGTTCGCCCATCCCGCTACAGAGGTCGTCAACAAGGAACCACGCAATACAACGCGGAATGTGATTAGAAACGTGACGTACGTAGAGATACCTAACTTGAATGTTCCAAAGCTCAAGAGATTTCTCTCTTTCACTCTTTACAATTATTACATAGCACTATCCTACTCTAATATCCATATATTAGAGTAGGATAGTCAATTATAATCTACTTTCAATTCTTGCGCCCATACGCAAGAATTGAAAGTAGATTATAATTGTTGTTATGAGGGAGCAGAATACATTTTTTTTCAGTCGATTCACAATACAGTCTCGATTCGATCAACTAGCAGTGTGCCTTTAAAATAAACAAGAGAATTGGGCTTCAGTATAAAAAGTAGCAAATAGCACAATCCAGGTCATAATCATATAATATCATCATAATCAAGTTTCATCGAAATTGGTGCATCCGTTTCGGCGTGATTGAGTAACAAACTTGCAAACATCCAAATAGCCAAACGTCGTAACTTTGACATTTATGATGTTTAGGGATGTGCTTATGTTCCAGGCAGAAATCTTGATACATACTGCCTTCGACCAAAGTAAAATAAATGGACTGGCCTTATACATACAAAACGTCCGTGAAAAATAAGACAATTCGGATTTAGGGTACGGTCAACAAATAAACTATCTATCTATCTATCTATCTATCTATCTATCCAGCCACTTCTGAGTAAAGGCCTCTTCTCTATAGCGCCACTCCTGGCGGTCTTGTAAATAAACTAGGTGGAATTAAATTATTGAACTTCTTAAAAACTGTATTTTTTTAATACTTAATACTTTAACAGATGCAATGTGTTTTCTAAAGTTATTTCAGTAGGTTTATAGTACAAAAAATCGCCGAAAAAAATTCAATTATTAAATGAAACTTTTACAAAAATACATGGTTCCCTTCTGTTTTATGTAGTTACGTATCTATTTTTCAGCTCTCAAACATACACAATATAAATCAATAGAAAAGCAAGTCCACCTAAGGTCATCAGCTCAATCAATTTGTGAAAAATATATTTTTCATCACTCAATAAACTAAGAAAATATCATAAAAATCGTACGGAAACATAAATGTATAAAAATTCCAGTATTTAAGAGACTGCAGAGTGCAGTTTTAAGAATTTTGCACAATGAGTTTTTTTATACTACTTGGAATGACAGATCAAGAAGATGGCCCACCTGATGTTAAGTGGTACCCTCTGCCTATGAACAGTGCATTACCTCAGGTCACGTCCACCTAGGACGCGCCCTATGTGGCATTCCACTGCGCCCGCCACCCTGAAACATAAAGATGAAAAGTCCCATGTGGCCGTAATTTCATCGGCACCCTTACCCTTCAAACCGGAACACAGCAATGCGAGCACTACTGCTTTGCGGCAGAAACAGGTATGGTGGTAGTACTTCCCCGGACGAACTCTTTCACAAAAAAGCTCTACTACTACTAACCTGTTTTTGGCGTATAGAATTCATTGTGTAGAAAATGATCAGAGCTAATACGGGAAAATGTATTCCACTTCCAAAAGTCATGTCTGTTCTTGCTCGACTTATGACTTCTATCCATTTTTGTTTACCTTAGATTTTTTTTGGAAAGCTATAAGGTTAATTAACATGCCATTACATATTATATGCAATTACCTAAAACGACGTGCTTAGCAATGTTTTGACGTAAATAATGCAAATTACAATTCTAAATCAATACGATACCCCTTAGGCATCAGATTTTTTTGCAGTCTGTACCGGACCATCCGTCATGCGTGAAGTCTTGTCAAATATTTCGTCGCTGTAGTTGGAAAACTAAATAAGTAATAACAACAACAAAACCAACATCGCGAGAAAAACGCGATTTACTGTTTTATTGCGTCAAAAATGGCAATAACTTTTTTATCGTAACTAATTTTTCAGTCTGTGTTTTGATATGTTATAGATTGGTACTGTATCTATTTTCGAATTTAATGATAATACATTTTAGTTCTTTTTATTAAGAGAAAAAAATAAAAAAACGACTATGTATTTTTCCCTCGCCAAAGTTTTGAATAATTGAAATGATCTATTATTTACTTTAAAAACTTTCGTGAATCATATCAATTATATGTCGGTGCTTACATCGATTTAACGGTACGTGAAAATTTCCCGTTTTTATAATATAATTATTATTTACTTATTTGAATATGACAATCCTATCCATGGGTATAGATTTATATAATATTAAAATACATTTTAAAATAAAACCAACTTATAATCATTTCTTTTTATCAAGACTGAATATTAGAAAACTACTGAAACACCTACATTATTTTAGCAGACTTATAAATTCAAAGTAAGTGACATAACAAACTTATCATACGACTAATGCTTATAAAATCAACAAAATGAAAAAAAATTGTGGAACACAATAATTCTAAGTATCAAAAAGAAAAAGGTACGTCGACTAAAATTAAAACTATCTACGAGTATAAACTTGTGTCTGTTAACTTTCATTCAGAGTGGGGAACATTGAGATAATGTCCTGGGGCGTAGTCCTCCTTGTCGCTCGTCCTCTAGAGCAAGACGTGTCCATCGACATGTATGGGCCATCATAACCATGCAATAAAGTCGATTTCGCAAAATGTGTTAGTTATGTAGTTTTCCTACCACACGACGATTTATAAGTTTTTTATCAATTGATGAAAATTATATTACAAAACCTTTACGAATTAAATGCTATGCCTGAAGCTTTATTTGTATTTCTTGTGTTGTTTGCACTTGCAGAAAAGCACAGGAAGGCATTGTATTACCAAGGTATCTAATTTTGGTATTTTTCAGCATAGCTGTCACTCGTTGCCGTGACAAAGACTGACTGAAGCGAAGTATACTAGCTAGGTCTGTTTAGAAGCTTCAAAACTATCGTTCCCTAAGGCCCGTCCATTCATTTTATTTACGTCGATGCATACTGCTTCATACATAAGCAGTTTTTACCAAATATTGTTGTATCTCGTAAACAAAAGATAATTTTACAAAACTCTCACAGTAAACCCTCGGCTTTGTTGTATTGATTTTATTTATTAATTTATATGCACCATTTTAATAAACAATCGAATCTAGACAAAAGTTAAGAGGTAACTTTAGGTTTTTTTTATCGAGAAAATATTGTCCTATTTTGTTTCTGGTACAGTGATCCCTCGGAATTATAATGTAGTATCCATGCATATTTATAATTGGAATATTGTAATTGATTTATTCAGTTAAAAAACAAATCTAAGATAGGTAATTTTGCGTTAACCCCACCTTGATGAGACAATATCCAAAATAGGTGCAAACTTCGTTGGTTCATGCCCATGCACCCTCGCGGAACACTCAGCTTGACGCGCGTCCTCACGACCGGTCAAAGAGGCGACAAGAGAGGGCGCTGCCATCTTGGTGTTAATTGAACCCAGACAGTACAAGGTCTTCAAGGATTAGCCTAATCCTCTATGTTTACTTTACACAATGACTAAAGCTGATTAAGGCATTTTAAACCTGATAGCTACCTACTTAAAATTCTACATAAGGCAAAAACAGCGCCATGAAGCAAGGCATCCTGAATAAGGTAAAGCGTTACTTCACACCAGGACAGCTTCTCAGTTTATATAAAGCACAAGTTCGGGCTGGTATGGAGTACCACGAGTATGGAGGTTGGCTGCCACGTTTGGGATGGCTCGGCCAAACACCAGCTCGCAGCCTTGGACTCGATTGAACGCAGAGCTTAAATAAGTGAGCAACATATGGCGGAGACTAAGATCCAAAAATCAAATCAAATCACAAATACCTTTATTTAAAGTATGGTAAAGTTATAGGTAGGCAGTACAAAATTCAGTGTGCTCATACTTTTGCTTAATAAAGCGTGCAAATATTCCTTTACGGTTGTTAACATCATTATCAGGTATTTATGAAAAAGGAAAATGAAAATGAAAATTAAAAAATATAACAAACTAAGAATTAAGTAATAAAAAACTTTATTCATAAATTAACCGAGCAGAGTCTCGAGCACTGCCGTAAAGTCGCATGCCTTACGATCTTCTATAGGTTACATTTCGGGGAATGCTCCCAGAAACGTCACCATCTGATCCCACCATCTCCTTTTCATTATAGAACGAGCACGGCTCGTACCATGCCTAGCTCATTAGTATACCCTCCATTCGTACTAAGCGTTTAGGTTCTACCTTTATAATGCGAACTGCTAAGGAGTGGATGGATTGGAATACACTACCGTCATCGTCTGTCTTTCCTGAAAACTATAATCTGGGTCTCTTCAAGGCTAGAGTGAATAGGTGCCTTCTAGACCTTTGTGCCCCATCTTCGGCCACATCGTCACTTACCAACAGGAGAGATCGTGGTCAAACAAATGCCTATCAATGTAAATAAATTAAAAAAAACAATCACTCCAATTCCAATTGTCAACAAACATAAGGATAATTATTGTTCTTGTGTATCTAATTTCAATCAGTTTAATAATGCCGTAAAATGAATAATAACTCTACAAATAGAAGTGACAAGCGACTCAAGACTTGAGGAAAAATAAATCTGCCTATTTTAGTCCAGGACAGACCAAACACAAGCTAAGCCATCAAGTGCTGAAAAATAACCGAATAAACTAATAATTTTAGTACTACAATCACTCAGTACTAAAAATTTACTAGTGGATTTTACCTACTTCGTCTGAATGGAGTTTTTTTCCATACAAACTTCAACACATCGCTGCATCCCGTTAAGGGATGAATTTTAGAAATTCCTTTCGTAGTGTACCTACACCACAAAAGGATCTCTCCAAATGTCAGGCCTCTTAAGGCGATAATAGCCGCAAACTGCAATAAAGACCTCTCTTTGAAAGCCTACTACTCACAAACGGATTATCCAAATACTATAAAAAAAAAAACTACTTTGATGACGGATCAAGCAAGAGGCCCACCTGATGTTAAGTGGTAACCTCTGCCTATGAACAGTGCATTACCTGATAGATCACGTCCACCTAGGACGCGCCCTATGTGGCATTGCACTGCGCCCGCCACCCTGAGACATAAAGATGAAAAGCCTCACTTTTTTTTTTTTTTTTTTTTAACATGAATAGACCTTTGTTTGACCACTATCTCACCTGTTGGTAAGTGACGATGTGGCCGAAGATGGAGCACAAAGGTCTAGAAGGCACCTATTCACTCTAGACTTGAAGAGACCCAGATTATAGTTTTCAGGAAAGACAGACGACGGCTGTGCCTGTAATTTCACCGGCACCCTTACCCTTCAAACCGGAACACAGCAATAGACGTATTAATATGACCAAAAATATTTTTTTTTGTTATTAATCTGTGCATTTTACAATAAAAATATACAAAGTTTCCCATGATATACGCAAAAAAAGAACAAATAAACCTATTGCTTTGCATTTGCATAAATGCAAAAAAAAACACCTAATTCTTTCACAACATCAGAGGTTTATAAAACTATGTTTAGATTTTTGGAAATAATCAGTAACTTGAGACAGCTGCGGTTTTTCGTGATTTTAGCTAACATTTTGTTCAGCATGCTCTATTAGGCCTCTTTCTCAGAACAAATATGTGTGCGATATGCAGATATTTGTTCAGGGTGTTCTGGGTATTTTCTATGTATAATAAAAAAAACTATCTATGTTATATATATTGTCTTAAGTATATCAGTTATCTAGTACCCATAACACAAGCTCTGCTTAGCTTGGGGCTAGATAATGATGTGTAAACTGCCCAGCATTATTTATTTATTTTTGTTTGTTTATTTCTCACTTACCTGAACTTAACAGAGTTAAGTAGTGACCGAATTTGGGGTGACTAATCAACATAACGTGTGCATTGATTAGTCAGTCAGTGAGTCAGTCAGTCAGTTACGCATTAGTTTTATCCAAAATATTGATTCGGGAATTTCTAGAACAGTTTCGGCAGAACACACCTTTAAATCTGATACCCTTGTTCAGATTATCGGGTCTCCTTTGCACCATACAACTCAGACTAATTGTCGTCTATAATTTTTAATTTAAAACAGATGTATGTTTGTTTATGATAAGACTAGCTGAATACTCGTGCTATGATACGCATCACATCACAAAAAAAACTTGTCTCTCCTTTTTACCCCTTTTAAAGGGTTATTTAGAAAAATTGAAAATATGTGTTCAATTATTCTGTATTTTAAGTACCCATACCAAGTTTCAAGCAAGAGGCATCACGCGATAAAAAGTTCCCATACAAACTTTAACACCCCATTGCACCCGCTTTTGGAGGTAGTTTGGGGAAAACAAAAAAACCCTTTTATGATACCTATGTATAGGAGCATACTTATGCAAAGTTTCAAGTTTGTAAGTTTAAGAAATACTATTTTTCATACAATGGTTTTTACCGCTTTTCATCCCCTTAGGGGTTGAATTTACAAAAATCCCTTCTTAATGGGTGGTTTTGCTATTTATAAAATAAACCTACGCTTTAAGTTTCAGCTTTCTAGGTCCAGCGGTTTCGGCTAGGCGATGATGAATCAATAAGTCCGTCAGTCAGGTTAAAAAAACCCCATTTCTTCATTATTCAAAATTCCGCCAAGATGGCGTCAATAAATATAAATAAACAAATAATAATAATAATAATAAATAATGATGGAAAATTCACACAACATTATCTAGCCCCAAGCTAAGCAGAGCTTGTGTTATGGGTACTAGATAACTGATATACTTAATACAAATACATTACATAGATAGATATTTTTTATAACACATAGAAAATACCCAGAACACCCTGACCAAATATCTGCCGATCGTACAAATATTTGTTCCGAGGCGGGAATCGAACCTGCAACCTCCGGCGTCACAGGCGAACCTTCACCAGCCGCGCCACAGAGGTCGTCAAAATGGAAAAGGGGGGAATGGGAGCTTCTTCTCTTTTTGAAAAGAGTATTTATATTCCTGGCTTGATAAGACATTTTACAGAATAATAAAATCCTGCCTCTACAATTTTTTTTTTTTTTTTTAATACTACCAAGGTAGCAAACAATCTTACGGCCCACCTGTTGGTAAGCGGTTACCGTAGCCTATGAACGCCTGCAATACCAGAGGCATCACACGCGCGTTGCAGACCCTTTAAAAATTTCCAAACATCCCTTTTGAAGAACCCCATACTGTAGTCGCTCGGGAAAACCTCAGCATCATTCCACAACCTGAGCGTTCGCGGGAGGAAGATTCTCTGAAACTTCATCTATACGTAGCTATATAAGAGTTTGCATTTGTGATTTCAATTCCAATAGGCTACCTATAGAATAGGAATAGGATACCTATCTTTAGCATTCAGCAATATTACACCCAGACCCAGAACTAATATTAGCAGATCATACAAACATTTGTCCCGCAGCGGGAATCGAACCCGCAATCTTTCGCGTCTCAGCCGGCTACTCGCCTGACGCGCTACAGAGGTCGGCTACATGTCTAATCTATCCGAGCCACGAGTAGGTAACCAGTGACCTGCAACTATAGATTGTACCATTAAACACACCCTAGTAGAAATATTAGGAGTAGGTACTTTTTAAGATTAATATTTTTCTCATATAAGTGACATAATTTGTCTTTTTATCTATATTTTTTTCAAAACTTTTGTCGATTGACGACTATGCCAGTTCCATTGGTCGCTCTCCTAAGTCACTCATCAAATTTACTGAACCAGCCTAACTAAGGACCGGTAGAGCATGATGGCTGCATCTGATGTTTGCGCAGGCAACATGCTCTGAAACAGACCCACATCGAGCTGTACAACACCTTGACACTGGTACATTTGCGCTCTCATAGCTGCACTCCGAAGACACTCCATTAAAAGGTGGTACACTTTTTTTATTCCACATACTTCACAATTAGGGCTATCAACTTTCCTCATCAAATATTTGAAGCTATTTAATGGCATATGTCGCACATGGAGTGCGGTCTATGGGCGACTATGATAAATTTCCTATTTAATGTAATGTTGGCAAACCATGGTACATGAGGCGGCAATTGTCTTTTTGAGAATACATTTCTTTAAACCGAACGAGTGAAACAGGTAACAGATGTATAGTTTAAGGATTTTGTATAGGAACATTAATTAATGTACCTATTATGTTACGTATGTTAAGGTTAGTGGAAAATTTTACTTGTAATGTGTATTTGTTTAGGTGAAATCATGCTAGCTGAATTAGAACCACTTCTCAACATCGGATTTGTCATAATGTGAGCTTTAGCTCATTTATGGTGAGGGTCCCTACGGAGGATCTGAAGATCTACTTGAGCCCTGACTTCTGGCCGAAAGGGGTGAAGTTCCGGCGGTTCAAAGGCCGTCTGTCACGTGATCCCCCGGGCCGCGACGCGTCGGCGATCACACGTGTGTTAGATTAAGTTATAAATATCTTTATATGTATGTTAGTTGTAAGGTATATATTACTATGGGCCTTTGTCTAGGTACAATGTACATTTTTCACTGTTGCCTGAAATAAATTTATTGAATTATTGAATTATTGAATTTAGCTGAAATTTGGCATGCATGTTAAGGTTCGATGACAGTACAATATATGGTGACAGCGAGTTGTTCTGATGATGGAGACGGAAGGTGGTTTAGGCACATTTGGATCAGCACACAGTTCGAATCACTAATTTTAAACATTTGAGCATGTATTATTATTATTTTTTAACTAAAACTATTTTTTTTATAACACAAACATTTTTTTAACAATGGACATGAAAAATTTGGCTGAAGGGTAACTTAATCCAGACAGCAACGACAACAGGAACGTCAGCAGGAGAATAGTAAAGTATGTGGTTTATAGTCGTAATTTTTCTAAAATGATACCAAGCCTCGGTAATTTCAATTCTATAACTTAAGTAACAGTTTTAGTGGTGCTTAAACTAAGATAATAAGATAAACAAAGTAGTAGTACCAGGAATGTCAGTCACGGATGGACTGAAGATGAATACTAGCGTTAAAAATGCACTGCACACGACTAAATTGTTAACACAATAGTGCACATGCACCTGTTTTGAATAACAATAGAATAAAACTAAACAAATCTTTAGCATAACGCTAAAACAAAGGATATGTTATGTTTTGCAGTCTATTCTACTGGGTGTGTTCACAACAATTAGGTATTTGAGATGTCCCACTTTCAAGGTCACCAATTGAACATGTCTAGATGTAAAAATGATAACTTACACCAACTTTCTAAGGTCTTGAATAACTTTCTCAAGATATTTTTGAGTAATTTGGAGTAGTATAACGTAATTTTTATTGTAACATTTTGTCAGGAGGATTTATTGGCGGAGTTTTTTTTACTAGTGTTTTTTGAATAATATTTGTATGGTGATTAAATTTTGAGAGTTATAAGGTGATTTGTTGAACTGAAAAGGCAGATATAAAACGTTGGAAGACCCCCTACCTTGTAGACATCGCCGTAGGTTCCAGATCCAATCCTTTGAATGAGCTCATACTCATCTTGGGGGTTCCTTCTCGATATATCTGAACTCAAAACACCACCACTATGCGCCATAATCACTATATCACACTATTCTAACATTTATCTACACTTTCATCTCATTATTCACATAATTATTTGGAAAAAAAGTAGAGAAATAATTAATTTTTTAACACAAAACTCGACATCATTTGACGTTTGTTGACTTTGTTGCCACAGTGCCATTCGCAGTGCTGCCATGAAAAGATTATTTTCTACCACTTTACTACTGAATTCTACCAACATGTCTACAGTTCAATTCAATTAAAAACATCCAGATGTAAAATAAACTGTGGTGAATTGAAACGTGAAATTACCAGAGAACGTTAAGGCTACGCTTTGAGTCATAGCACTTTTTTTTAATAGCCTCTTTCATAGGCTTTCTTTTTGTAATAACCACTACACATTTTTCTTACCTTATTACTAACGGGAGTTTCCTATGTATTAGTTAGTTTTTAAGACATTTGTAATACTTTGTATCACTTTGGTTCAGGTACCTAATAATAATAAATAAAAAAAAAACCAAAATCTAGTATTTTCCAGTCTGGCAGCCTTCACTCGGCTGTCATTTCGTGACGTGACTCATGAACTTTTTTCTACAGAATCTGGAACCGATGGACCACATTCAACCAACTTAGATCTAAATAAAATAGACCAATTTTCCCCACGAAGGGAAGAAAATTGATATTTCGGGTCTTGCCCTAGGCCTGACCTCTGAGATTACCTCTTTTTACAGTCACGATGTTGGTGTGTGTACCCATTACCTATCCCTTTCCCACCTACCAGACCTACTCTATTGCTGTCTCTTTCCTAAGCTGTAACAGTTGGCGGCTAGTAGTGGGCCGTGTAGAGGCACGCATGCTTCAGTACTCCTTGGCCGGCAAGTAATTGCCTCGGTCAGGCCTAGGGCAAGACCCGAAATATCAATTTTCTTCCCTTCGTGGGGAAAATTGGTCTATTTCGGATCTGTGCCTACGGCCTGACCTCTGAGATGTGTCTTGAATCTGCCGGCATGTAAGAACTACCTTAGTTTGACTGGTACAGCGTTCAATTAGTTATAGCGTACTGTGATGAGATAGGTAATATTAAGTAACACAAAAGAAAATAAAACAATTTTCTATCTTTAAGCATTTATGAAGCGAAGCTCTGCTTGAGAAGCAACAATTAAAACATACAATATACTATTCAGATTGACCTTCGTCTAATCCTGTGCATTCATTGATAAAAATAGCATCAAACAAACACAAAATGAGATAAAACTTCTTGACAGAAACAAAAACACACTCAATATGGTAATAAACTAACCAATGGAAAATAATGACAACATCAAATTAAAATTACAACGGCACAAAAGATTCAGTAATCATTATTTTATCATTACTATCGTCACACGGTGGCGACTTATCAATTTCTTTGTAGTAATGTTTAAAGAAATTGTCTGGTCCTTGCCAATTACCCTTCTTCAGTAGCTCGTCTAGTGGTACGCAATTATTAAATCTAAAAGTGGCCACTGCAGAACGAGTACTTCCTGCTCCCGCTTCAATACCGGCTGACAGCAAGGCTGTTCGCACCCATCCAGCTATTACTGAACGAGAAGCTGGTCCTGTCTTTCCTCGTGTGGTCACGAACAAGGATGGTATAATTTTTCCATCAGGGTGTCTTCTTTGATGGGACAACTCAATGTACAGTTTGATCCAATAAACAATGTTCCAAAGTTGTTCCTTATTCTTTATTAACTTCCATCCTGATTGTATGTATTTCGTCTTGTCCGTCTTCGATCCGTATTGTGGCCAGAAAATAACTTCATTTTCTGATTGCACTATAAAACCAGAATCTATTCTCAGGAGTGTCAAGTCATGCACTCTCCGTCCAGACGATAAAAGTAGTAGTATCGCTAGATGTCTAGAAACTTGAAAGAGGTTGCTTTCGTCTGGAGGATTGTAGCGTAACCAAGCTAACAATTTATTTATATCCCAGATTTTCGCTCGAGGAGCTTGAGGACTTGAGTTTGATATTCCTTTCAGGATATGCTTTATTAAAAGGTTGTTAGAAATTCTATCAACATATAGGGGGTTTGAGAAATTTGCGATGGTTGTCTTGTGAACACAAATAGTTCCGTAAGATAATTTTCGCTCATGATATAAATAACAAAGATATCGTGCTACATCTGTAGGATTTGGGTTATTTAGTGACACTTTTTTCTCTTTGGCCCATTGGCACCAGCTCTTCCATGCTGCTGAGTAAGTACCAAGAGACGACTTGCGCCATGACGTTTCAAGAACTTGTTTCTCCTTAGATGACCAATTTCTTACTAAATCGGTCCACCCCGTACTCTCCATGCTTCCAAGTATAAATCTTGTATCTTGGGAGGGGGACGATTCGTTTGAAGGTCCAACAGATGGTCTCGTAAATTCTGTATCGTGAAAGGTTTGTCTAGGGCTCTTTTCTTGAGCATTGGTCGCCAGAAGACATTCTCCCATCTGGGGATTATTAAAATAAAAGTCCCCTGACATTGGTTGAGATGTTGTAAGATTCTGGGTATCAACGGTGGAGGGGGAAATATCCATCCTAGTTTGTAGTTCCACCTTCTTGTGAATGCATTCACAAACTCCGCCTGCTGGCATGGATACTGCGTAACATATTTTGCGACTACTGCAGATGCCTGTGTTGCAAATAGGTCGATGCATGGAGTGCCCCATTTTCTGAATATGACTTGCAGAATTGAGTCCGACAGGTGCCAATCTGGCAAACTCTTGCCCCTTGATAGGTGATCCGATATCACATTGTAGTGTCCTGGTATATGTTCTATTTGTATTTCCATATTTTTTCGTTTTGCTAGATCTAGAATGTCGCCTGTCAATTTTAGAAGTTTCATGGATTTGGTTCCACCCTGATTCCTTAGATACGCCACGACTGTTTTGTTGTCTGACTGTATTAGGATACTTTTGTCCTGGAGTAGGTTTTGGTATCTTGACAGCATTTTGAAAACTACAAACATCTCTTTTTTGTTTATGTGCCATTTCCGCTGGGGAATAGTCCATAGTCCTGATATTAGTCTGTCTTTCAATTCTGCTCCCCAACCGGTGTTTGAGGCATCGGTGACTAGGTAGATTTCCGGTTCCTTCACAATGATGTTTGAATTTTGATCTAAGTTTGCTATCCACCATTTTAACTCTTGTATGACATCCGTTTTTATTTTGAAGGGCGCATTGGGCTTGAATTCTGGTAAGTGGTTCACGGCTCTTTGTATTTTTCGGCAGTGCAATCGTGCTAGTGGTATCACGAATGATGCGAACTCCATCTTGCCCAATATTTATTTTGCTTGTTGCCAGCTCCACTTCTCGTTTTTCATGAGATTTTGGATTGATACTTCTAAGTTCAGTAACTTTTCCGGCGGTAGACTCTTTATATTTGATTTTGTGTTCCAGTTTATGCCGAGAAAAGTTATATCTGTCGTTGGATTTAATACAGACTTTTCCCAATTTATCATGAACCCTAGTGTAGCCAGGGTCTTTAGAACTATTGAAATCTCCTTTTTCAGCTTCAGTGGATTTTGATTTACTATCAAGAAATCGTCTAGGTACACGACTAGGCGAATGTTCTGTTTTCTGAGAAATTTGGCCACCCAGTTGGTGATTTTCGCGAATATTTGAGGTGCGGAGCTCAGGCCAAAAGGAAGTGCTGTTAATGCATAGGTTGTGTTTCGGTAGTGTAATGCTAGATAGCGCCAGTGTCTTTCTATTATAGGTACGTGGTAATAGGCCTGTGACAAGTCTATTTTGGTCATATAGTCTCCTTTCTGTAGGAAGAATTGCAGTTTTCGGTGATTGATCAGGCGAAATTTTTGTAACTTGACATAATTGTTCAGTCTTTTTAAATTGAATACTGGTCTCCATTTGCCGTCCGACTTTGGAGTAAGAAACATTTTGGACAGGAAACCAGTTTTGCAGGTTAACTTTGTTAATGTTTGTTCCTGGATCATTTTTGTTATTTCTCTGTCCATTTTTGGGGAGGCTGGTGTTTCGTATTTTTTTCGTAGTTTCGTCGATAACGGTGTTATTGGGGGTTTTTCCGAGAACGGGATCACGTAGCCTTTTATAATGCTTATGATAGATTTTGGTGCTCCGAGATTTCTCCAAGCTGCTACGTGGGTAGCAAGTTGTCCCGCTCGGAAATACTTGTAGTCAAAGGTATCGCCGTCTTTCACCTGCACTCCTCTCCTTGAAGCTGTCGTGCTTTTGGTCCTTTGATGTTTGTGGTCTTTGGGTTTGAGGTCGCGGTTTGAATTCTGGTCTTTTAAATTTCTTGACTCCTTGAAATGATTTCTTGGTATTGTTGGAATCCCGAGGTTGCTTCCATTTGTTATTTTTTCCTGTGTAGTCAAGTACTGGTCGGCGAGGTGCGGGAGCGATTTTCGAGATACCGTGTGTCTTGATTGCTAGTTGCAATTTTTCTTCATCCCACAAATGGGTGCCTGTTGGTGGAATTTCCTCAAGAAACGATCGGTAGTACTTATTCTTTGGCTCGTATAACTTTCGCCTATATTCAATTATTTCTGCACGTTTTCCGCAAGAATACTGCAGCAAATCATCGGATAGTGACCGAAATTCATTTTCGGCCATTAATGCCTTTTTTAAAGTGTCTGCGGCGTCTGGGTGCTGATCTGCCACTTTTTTTAGGGCTTCTTGGAGCTTCAAGCGTTGTGCTAAAAGCCCGTGTGTAATTGTCCCGAATGCAGAATCGCATTTGCCCAGTAGGTCTTTTATCTGACTTGGGTAGGAATATTGTTGCAAAGTTGCATTCACTCGTAGGCAGTTAAAGACTGGTGATGCATGAAGTTTCTTTTGTGCCTCAGAGTAACGAATTTTATTCCAGGTTGTTTCACCAAGTCTTTGGCATTTCAATCCCTGTTCTTCAAGTATTGGGTTGGCTCTAGGAATAGCAGGCTCACTCTCTTTCGTGGAAGGCGAGAAAATATCCCAATTTTCGACCATCTCTTTTGGAGGGTTTTCAGAGGGAGAAACTAGTAGTGGACTAGGAGCTCGCCAGCTTGAAATTTCAGGTTCATTTTCGTTTTCTTTATTTGAGCTCATCATCTCAAAAAGTCTTTGCATCATGTCCTCCATTCGGTCCAATCTGGTTTCAGCGGATGATTCCTTTGGTGAATGCGAAGATGAGGACGATAAGCATTTGCGCTTAGGTGGACTTCTTTCAGGTGAGGTTGAGTAATAACAGACTCTCGCTGGACTTGGATTTACGTTTTCGTCAGACGACGATAATTGTCGCCTGGGTCTCTTTCTTTTTATTGGTCTTGTCATATTAGCCCTTGTTTGACTATTTTCATCATGAGAAATCGATCTAGAATAGTTTCTTATTCGGTTTCGGTGTGATTCTACATCTGATGACAGGGCGTCTGAAATCCTTTCTCTTGAGCACACCGACGTTCTTAACGGCTCAACTGCTTTCCTGAATAGTTCTGCCTGTGTAGATGATCCTCGCAGTTTTGCTGCTACATGGTTTGGATTGGTAATAAGAGACCTGCAGATATCCCAGTCCAAAAGCTTAATCTTCATGTTTTTATAAGATTTCTCTCCAATTGTCTTAGCTTCAGGATAAAAAGCTTGCACAAGTTCCAATGTCGGGATGGCGAATCGTATTTTATTCAGAACCTTGTGATCGACTTTTCTGCCAAGAAGTTCTTCTTTAGACCAATCAACGACCTTCCAGTCTCTCCAACCATCTGGGAGACTCCTTTCAATTATGATTTTGACCTTGGCGAAAAGTTCTTCATCTTCTTCGTCGCTGTTTCTAGCGAAAAGTTCCCCCAATGTGACGAAATGTTGTGAAGTCGCCATCTGTCGGTTTTAAAAAGAAAAAACTCTTTAATAAAATGGTGGAACCAACGTTTTGGGACGCATACGGCCCTTTGAACAACGCGTTATCTGGTTGGACCAGATGCAGGCCAGTCGGGTCAGAAACTGCGTCCGGTCGGACCATATTCCGGGTAAGGTCGGACGAAACCCCGGGTCCGGTCGGATCAGACTCCGCGTCCGGTCGGGTCAGATGCCGCGTCCGGTCGGGCCAGATTTTGCGTCCGGTCGGGCCACATTTTGCATCCGGTCGGGCCAACTTTCGTGCATGGTTGGGCCAAGTTTCATGAGCGGTCGGGCCGGCTCACGTTTCTGAGATTTCAGATTTTAACCGACTGGGCTTGACCCGATATCGGAGTTTTACGCATAGCAGCGCATTGGCTGTCGTGATGTATTTCTAATTACCTGCATCTGGCAGGAGCCGAGATGACTAGGTTATGAAATATTCTCGTACGAAACGGAAATAATCTGAAAAGAATACATTATAAAACTCACCTTTATCTTTTCACGAACGTTACACAACGTTTTCACTCAATTTTAACTATATTTTATGTACACACACCATCCGCTTGCGTAAATAAAAGCGTACTGAAGCATGCGTGCCTCTACACGGCCCACTACTAGCCGCCAACTGTTACAGCTTAGGAAAGAGACAGCAATAGAGTAGGTCTGGTAGGTGGGAAAGGGATAGGTAATGGGTACACACACCAACATCGTGACTGTAAATAGAAGAGGTAATCTCAGAGGTCAGGCCGTAGGCACAGATCCGAAATAAAATAATTTATAAATGGAGAAAGTACAATACAAATAAGTTTTTTTAAAGAATTTATTTGGGAACTTAAAGGGTAATAAAAACATTTGTGTAAATGGCGCCATCTGTATTTCTTCAACCTCCCTAAAATAATTTGAATGCTTTAGATAAGGCATCACGAGATGGCGCCACAGACCGCGAATGTTCTAAGCAAGTAAAGCTTCTTACGGTCTTACCTGTAACGTTGCAAAATATATTGAAAATACAGATACTTGAAAATGGCAAATGCACAAGCCGTGCGGCTCTAATTATAAAGTAAAAATAAAAGCTTCTATCTCGGAAGAAGAACTAAAGCAATATACATCCATGGCTTCTACCCTATACATTTTGTTAGCGCTTTTGTTTATCGTTATACCTACATTAGTCGAAGGTCATACACATTCAGCCATATAGGAAATAAATTATCAAATTATCAATCATTCAGCAGCCGATTCTATTGAAAAAATCACGTGTACGAGATACCGTCAAGTCTCGAATGAAAGCCCTAATTTTGTATAGTCATCCATCTCAGAATATACATACATAGACAACCGCCTTTTTCCCCGAAGGTGTAGGCAGGGCCTCAATGGGCCCCTTTTCACCGTGGGTTGCACCATCATGGAATATAGACGTGAGAAGTGGTGAGCTCATCGCCGCCATTGATTTCCACGACTGACTAGGCTAACACTGTCTTACAGTAATTACATTCCATAATAAGCTGGCAGCCAAAAAGTCCGGGTAATCCCTTAGACGGCTCTTACGACATCCACGGGAGGAGACGGAGAGGTATATTCTTAGGCCGGACACACCACGGAAATAGGAATAATCTATGAATATAGGCCCATTTATATGCTATGATGGTTTAGAGAGATTCGTACTAAGACCACGGTTGTATGGTGTGGCATGGATTTTATCATTGAGAGAGGCCTAAGATTTTTGTATGAAAATTGAGGTCCTCAAAGTGTCCGCTAGAGGCACTTATGTTTTTAAGTTTGTATAAGAACGACTTAGATAATCTATAGATTATCTAAGAAGAACGATGAGATCTATACTACTTGTACTAATATTTATTGTGTCTATACACTCACTAACGGCGTGTATTAAAGTTTAGTAAAGGTTCTGAGTGCGGACGTAAAATTGAAGTCAACAAATAAATAATGCCTGGTCAGTTCACACGACATTATCTAGCCCCAAGCTAAGCAGAGCTTGTGTTATGGGTACTAGATAACTGATATAGATAGATAGATAGATTAACACTTTATTGCACATCAAATATAAAAAATAAAAAAGATAAAATAAACAAAACAATAACAGTAATGTACAATGGGCGGTCTTATCGCTAAAAGCGATCTCTTCCAGACAACCTTTGGATGGACAGGATAATACAAAATTAAAAGACGGCGATACTTAATACAAATACATTACATAGATAGATAGATATTTTTTATAATACATAGAAAATACCCAGAACACCCTGTACAAATATCTGCAGAGCTTACATATATTTGTTCCGAGGCGGGAACCGAACCCGTAACTTTTAGTAGTAGCTAAAACAATGAAGCTGGGAGAGCTTTTTTGTGAAAAAGTTCATCTGGGTGGCTACCCTTGACAACAGTTTCAATCCCAATCCAATCCCAATCCCAATCCAGTTTTCACAAAATTTGGCACTCTTGAACAAAATCGAGATTGAAATTGAAATCGAGTATGCGATCGACATCGCACGGTGACTCTGGAAGAACAACACTACGAAGGTGTGGTCATACCCAACGCAACAAAGAACTACCATTCATTAAATTTGAAAATAACATGTCTAATCCATAATATTTCACCAATTATTATTTTTTTTCCCGAAACTCCTCACTTTTTATAATGTTTAAACATTTAAAAGTAAATAAAAGCGTTCATCTAACGACGATCATTAACAACATGGGAGAATGAAAAAGATAGTCATAGCTTTAGAAAAAAAAAAACTTCCCGCCTTTATTCATACTTTTAAAACTGCATTTTGTTTCAAAATTAAAATACTTACTTGAAGTCTCCTCAACTTGAACTCCTGTCTTGGACCGGTTTGCAGACTTTGCAGCTATTGAAGCACAGCGGGTTGAGGCAGAGACTATCTGCGAGGGCCCTCTCTCAAGCTGTGGAGCAGATGTCAAACCTCACTACAGCAGTAGAGAGTTTGTCCACAGCAACAAGACAAGGTGCCCAGGCTATAGCCGATGCCCTCAATAGGATTGCTGCTTCTGCTCTTCTACTTAGTAGGCGCGATCAAGAGTAGTTTTTTTTAGTTTTAATACCTACTTTAAGCCTCAGGGCTTGAGTCATATGTATAATAGTTTATATAGGTAGTCTCATACTTGCCCATCTTTATTTATTTATTACTAGCAACTCGCCCCCGCTTCGCACGGGTACTGTTGGAATGAAGAGCAGTTCCCCTACCCCCCCTTAATCCTATAGCACTCGACCAAAATGTAGTTTCCTATATGTGAAATACTTTTTTAAATCTGTTAAGTAGTTTCGGAGCCTATTCAATGCAAACAAACAAACAATCAAATCTTTTACCTTGGGTTACGTTACATTAGTAAGGATCCCTAATCTTTTCTAGCAATAAATATAGCCTATGCCACTCAGGGTGAACGTAGCTTTCGAATGGTGATTTTTTTTTTAAAATCGGCACTTTAGTTTTTGAGTTTATTCATTACAATCATACACACACACACAAAAATAGAAATATTTCCTCTTTATAATATTAGTATTAGTAAGTATAGAAGATTAGTATTACACTTTAGAAACTGGTTGTGCATAAGGATTAAAATTTAAATAAATAGGTACATTATAAAATAGCATTAGTAGGTAGGTATATAACAAAGATTTGTTTTATAAAAAAAAACATTAAACAATACACCTATGAAGTTTTATTTATCTATTTACAAGTAGGTATGCACATTAATATTATCAGCCTGCACCAAGTCTACAAATGAAGCCCACTGCGTGACTTTTATGATACATGCAAATCATTGAAGCTGCCTTGCTGTCCACATTTCTTGAGTAGGCCTTGGCATTAGAGGCTCCAAATCACCACGTATTACCTCAAATAGCTCTTTGCCAACTCTGTAACATTTTTTGAACTCGGCGTCGTTCATGGCAAAAGCTTTTTCGGTGTACCGCGACATTCTTCTTAGGTTTCGCCTTTGCCTTATATCTACTCCATGAGCATTGTCCAAAATATCAAATACAAGAGCCAAACGTGCCATATTTTCTTAAAAATCACAAAAACCCAAGCAAAAATCATACACTCGAACACAAAAAAGCTGACTTTTGTAGACTGTTAAATCACGATCTCAAACTCTACTCTAATCTCGAAACAAAACGTCAAAAGTACCAAAAGATCGAGTAGTCGATTTCATTTAGTTCCATAAAATTCCACCAGGTTCGCATCCAATCGTGTGGCAGGATTGGATTCAAGAGTACCAAATGGCACGATTTGACAGCAAATCCCAAATTAGGATTGCGATCGAGTGTCAAGGGTAGCCACCGGGCACAGATGAAATAATTTTATACTAGTAATAATACTATTAAAACTTCCGTGAGTGATATTCATAATTTAAAAACCGGTAATATCTCACGTAGGTACTTGTTCCGAGTAAAACACCCGACTCGAGTTTCTGGGACTTAATATCCCCTTCCTCAAGGAGTATACGCGACGGCTTCCCGGCGATAACTGCGGGCGCGCGCGCATCGGAGGGGATATTAAGTCCCAGAAACTCGAGTCGGGTGTTTTACTCGGAACAAGTACCTACCTACGTGAGTTATTACCGTTTTTTCAATTACTATACCAGTAGTCTGGGGAAGTAGGTTCTACCAGCATTAACCATACCTATTTCTGTCACAAAGCAGTAGTGCTCGCATTGCTGTGTTCCGGTTGCCGGTGAAATTACAGGCACATGACACTTTTCATCTTTCACAGAGGTCATCCACAATCAATGAATCAAATGAATAAAAACAACGATAAATGTTAAAATGGTATATTTATTACAATCCAATATCTCCGGTCAGATATCCTCGCTTCTTACAAAATTTGTATCCAACCTCACCATCTCTTTACTATAAAATTATATATTTTGGTTCATTCCATATTATTAAGTGCACTTTATCAAACGTTACGGCATAGTGACGTAAAGGCTACTAATAAGCAATGAAGGAAATTCACAATTTCCGTTAAGTTGATACGACGGCACTCGGTAAATATATTCAAATAAATAAATAACAAAGTCAAAAAACATATTCCAAATTATATGAAAACGTTTACATTTTAAAAAGAAGCCTTTTTTGTCTTACAAGCGCTATTAAACCTGAAACAATATCAGACGCGTCCAATAGTCGCGATTTATGTTGAAACTGGCCGATAAAATTACACCCACGCATACAGACTATAAGGTCACGTCACTTAAGGTCAAGGTCACGTCTATATAAGTCATGGACGTGACCTTTAGCAATTGGACACGGCTGTAGCCACTAAATAAGTCGCGACTTAGTCGCGTCCGATACGTTTCAGGCTTCTTTACACGAACAATTTATTTTGTGAAACTAATGCCTAATTCCAACTGACACCTAAAATTAGGGAACCACTCACGCATATCTCAGCGACAGTTTTATGTGAAAAAGTGGCCACTTAACCTAAGAGTCGATGTTGAAACTGACAATAAAAACTAACACACAAGAAAAAACTACTTGAAGGAAGAATACTAACACCCAATATACCCAACTTTAATTTGTACTAATTAATCGCTATATAAGCTTATATATCAACTTTTCAACAATACATAATGTATAAAAGAAAACACCAATTGAAAATTATTGGTACACTCGGCCTAAAAAAGATCTAGACGCCCAAAACATCCGACTTGTCATTCAAAGGCGAGGTATTTTAATACAAGAAAGCCGACAAATTTTTTTGGATGTTTAAATCTTACTGAGACTGACTGTACATTCGATATATAACAAGTCTAAACCTATGGTTAGTTACACAACATTCTAGTGAGCGGTAAATAATTTGAATTAAGCATACCGTGAAACTGCGCAAGAGGATTTCATTTTAGAAATACAAGTACTACCCAACTGATATGGCTTACCGATGCACCTGCGCAGAAGATGATTTTTTTAAAGCGCGGGAAATGCTATGTACCGCTATTGGTCGACAGCTGTTAGTCAGCCGCCATACTTCTGATTGAGGGGCGTGACTTGCGAGTGAGACGGAACTAACAGCTGCAGTGTATTATGAACCTTATAATAGTGACCTAAGGTTTATTGTAAGTTTTGAGCATTCTTTCGTCAATCTTCGGAGCCAATACTTTCTTTTCTGCGCGAACGAAGATTCACGACGCGCCATATCAGTTGGGTACACCAGTACTTCCTGCGCAAGTCTCGTGGTATACGTTCCTGGCTCACCATACTTACCACTTACAATACTCAATTTAAATAGAGTTTGATTTTATAACATACATAAATCATTGCACAAAGCTCGCAATTGAAGCAAGTGATAAACGTAATGTGTACTACGAGTTTCATTTCTATATGCTATACATTATTATTAAAACAAAATTTAAGAAAACAGTGGGCTCACATCTTTGTGCTACATTACTGCATTATATATTAATATACATACTCACTCAACTGTTTAAATAACGTAATAACTGGCTCCGGCTCGCATAGCCTGTAAACTATCTTTTAGTAACTTGCATAAGCCAAGTCGTTTCGTTTTAGTAACGTAAATAAGCTAACAGACTGTCCTTGAGTAACTCGCATAAGCTAACGTGACTGTAAACTGTCTTTAGTAACTTGCAAAAGCCATTATAGACTGCTAACTGTGCTTTAAGGTTTCTTTTTTTTAACATTGGTAGACCTTTGTTTGGCCGCGATCTCACCTGTTGATAAGTGACGATGTGGCCGAAGATGAAGCACAAAGTAAGTAACTTGTATAAGTCAAAGGAGACTGTAAACTGCGCTTGCGCAAGTCCAATCCCCCCAATCATCATTCATCATCTCTTAGTCAGCTTTTGCGACATCCACGGGAGATGGAGGGGACTATTCTCAGGTCGGTAACACCACGGCAGTTGAGTAAAATAGCTTCATAGTAAATTTTAAAACCCATCATTTAAATATGTATAAATATATGTATAAATCGCTGATATAATTGTTAAAATATCGTTTAAACTACTAAAACTCATAGTACACATACATAGAAAACTCTATCTGTCTGTTTATTGTGCCTATCGTATCGTTATTGAAAATTTCGATGTGAGATTTTTCAATTTAAATCTCATAAATAATAATTTACTTAACTTCCACCAATTGTTTGTACTAAATGCTATATTTTTCATTTATTTACAAAGAAATCGAAACAGTTTATTTGGTAAAAGCGCTAAGGAAACAAAATTTAGAGAATAGCCTTAAATAGATGAACACAGAAATATATAGAAAGAAAGAAGGTAGTTGAAGAAAAAGTTGAATCATTTCATACAATTAAAGAATCAATTTTTGCGGGGTTATTGCCAAAGTAGTATTAATTAAATTTCACTATATAGTTATATTATAATTGCACCGTGATATCTTCAACATCGGAGCCACAGACAGCCCACTCTGCAGAGGGTGTCTGACCGAAGAAGAATCGGCTGCCCACGTAGTCCTGGAATGTGTGGGAGTAGCAGCTCAACGTAAACAAATCCTCAACAACCCGAGGTCACTCCGCCAAGCCTGCGCAGACCCCAGGAAACTTTTGTGCTTCTGGACGGAGTTAGGCTAACTACCTAGTCAGACAACTCTCACGCATAATGGACCGCCCATAGAGTTCGAATGCGGAAAAGGGAGTTATTTAACATTAACATTAACATTGCACCGTGATATAAATTGCTTAATTTCCATCTCCATATCACGGCCATAAGTTTATTCTTACTATTTTAGGAACCATTCTACATGAAAATTCCTGGGAGCATGGGAAATCCGTCTTTGGTCCGTGATATTGTAAGTGACAATATCACGGTGCTATTAATATCTAGTGAAATTATAACACGGCTTCCTACATAAATAATCCTGGGAGCACGCGAAACCAGCTATAAATTGGTCCCACGATATTTTAAATCGGCCCATGATATTTTAAATGACAATATTATTAATTAATTAAATAAATTAACACGGCATTCAACATAAAAAAATCTGGGACCTCAGGAAAATCAGGTATGGCCCCCATGACATTGTCAATTAGCCCGTGATATTGTAAGTGACAATATCACAGTGCAATTATTATTTAGGGAAATTAACACTACATTCTACATAAAAAATCCTGGGACCTCGAGAAATCAGGTATAGCCCGTGACATTGTCAATTGGCCCGTGATATTATAAGATAGTCTATCATGTTGTAATTATAATATAACCAGTGACATAATAATGACAGGGCTTTAGCAATAACCCTCCGATAGAACATACAGAAGTCAAAGCAATTTAGCAATTTCTGAGTTTGGCACTTTCACCATAAATTATTGTTTTTTCTGATAAGTGGAAGATAAAAGTTAATACATGTATTTTATGAAAACATTTTTACAAATTTAACCTATTAATCTAACAAACAAATATACACACACAAAACGTACATATTGGAAAGAGATCTGGTAATTCAATGGATTGAATTTTCTCGACTCGAAAAGTATGTTTCAAATTGAGGAAATATCTCTGAGGGTTAATTGCCAGAGGGTTCAGAAAACTGATACAATATTGTAATAGAACACTCTGAAATCTGGTATTATAAACTCTATTTCAACTATGGGCATAGCATCAATCACATCCAAAAATTTCCTAATAATTAATTCAATTGCTAAATTTATATATAATATTAACCAACGTCAATTTTAACTCTAATGGTAAATAAGGGAAAAATTATAACTTAAAAAATTAATAGTAACTTAATATATGGGGGGGTTTTAATTGAATGGGTCATTTAAAAATGGGGGGTTTTAGTAAAATGACCTGTAGCAAAGCGACCAAATCGGAATCTGAGGTTATATAATGGAATTAAATAGATGCCGAACAGTTTGTAGCAGTCTATTTATAATATGTATATTATTGATAATTTTATTTCCCTATATAACAACTATATATAACTAAACCATTTTTGATAATTCTTTCATCTGCGGGAGCGCGTCACTCTAACAGGGACTTTCTTTATTTTGCTCGCGTTTACCGTTACTTTGCTAGCGTTTACATTTGCTTTGCTCGCGTTTACCTTTCCTTTGTTACCGTTTACCTTTCCTTTGTTAACGTTTACCTTTCCTTTGCTATCGTTTTTTGCTTTGCTTGTGATCTTTGCCTTCGCTGTCTTCACTTTGGTATTCTTAGTACTCTTGTTAGACTTAGTACTCTTGGCACTCTTATTGGATTTACCAGACTCGATGGAGTCGACGCGCCGGTCGGACTCAAACGATAGATCAAGCAACTCCTTCGCCTCAGAGGCAGAGAGGCTGATTTCTAATCTATGACGAAGTGAACGAGTCATAACCGACTTAGCCTTCTCGACTTTAGTCTTCTCGACTTTAGCCTTCTCAACTTTAGTTTTCGCGACTTTAGCCTCGACTTTCGGCTTTTCCACTTTAGTTTTCTTAGCGCGAACAATTTTGCGTTCGTTTTCAATACTTTTTGCTGAGTTCCTTCCATTCTGACCCTTTTCTCTCAGAACTGGGGTATTTGTTTCAACGAATTTACGCTTACGGGTAGTCCGTGTTTTTATTTCGTTTTCTATGGACTCTTTAGTCGCCCTAGTATTCTTTTCTGTGGCGTTCCTCAGCGAGCGTTTAGTTCCAGTGCCTTTAGTTTCTGCTGCCGGCTTTTGCTCAACGCAGGTAAATTTACTACGGAGCGTTCTGCCAGTGATCTTTTTATCTACCTTCGGTGTTTCCTTCTTGGGTTCTACTCTCCTCTTTTTAGGGGCGGGGGAGGTTTGCTCTTTAGCGGTTGATTTTTTACCGCGATTCGATTTAGGGAACGCGACCTCGGTGTCATCTAACCCTTGGCTGCTTTCGACATACATATAGTCATCGAGTTTTGACCTCGATTTGGCATAGGTCTTTTCAACCGGTTTAACCGATGGGACCTCGTCTAGCTCGTAGTTAGGTTCAGCGGTCTCATTGACCGGGGTGTCTTTAGTGTTAGCTTTGATTAATTCGAGGTCGTTTTCGATTGAGTTTTTGTTCATTCGGTTTTTGAGGTTAGTTATGGTTTCTATAAGGGTCATGTCTTTGTCTTCGGAGGAGGTCCCGGGTTCGGAACTCGAGCGGCGGGGTTTGTTTTTGTTGCGCCGCTTGTAGAGCTCCGCTTTGGTCATATCCTGTGAATAAAAACATCATGAATATAAATATCAATACTAAAAACATAGTGAGTAGAGTAATATCATAGTGGTAGCCTTCTAAGAACTTAGAGCTGTTGTGGCTTAACGCCGAGTGATACCGACTTCAGGTACTTAAGTCGCAGGATCGAATCCTAATCGTATTATAATAATTTTTTCCAAAACATTAAGGGCACAATACTATGTGCTCTCTAAGGGCGAAGGAAAACATCGTGAGGCAATGTTGTAGAAAAAAAATTTGAACACATGTGATAGAATTTCAGGAGCATCTGTGAGGCGGACTTATATTTTGTGTTATTTTGGTGGCATTTTAACCAATGTAGCTCGTCTATAGAGCACAAGTATAGTAGGACCATTTTGTAACTTAATGCAAAATCTTTGTTAGCTTTGTCTTCTATTTTATTATGTTTTTAATTGAGTTACAAATAAAATATTTTCTTTCTTTTTTCTTTTCTTTCAAATGAAATGGAAGTGTGTTGCGTGACTTTTCAAATTGGTGGATATTGTCTTGTCTACCAAAGTTTTTGTAATACAGCCACCGTTTTACTAAAACTTGACTTGACTGTGACTTTGACGACTTTGAAGGATTGTAACGTTGCAAATTATATTGAAAATACAATAAATATACTTGAAAACGGCAAATGCACAAGCCGTGCGACGCCAAATACAAAGAAGAAAACTTGAGCTGTTCAATCTCATACCCGCATCCAGGTTCTAACATCGCACTTCACGACAACGCAAGGGAGCTCATCCACACATCATCGACACGAGGGTATCTCGTACAGCTCGCTTTACGAGATCTTTTCTCCCACATTACGTGCAAGTTGTGGAATGAGCTCCATCCTGAGGTGTTTCCATGAGGTGGAAACATCTCAGGATGGAGCTCAGGATGTCGCAGCTGCTTCAAATAAAATGTAAAAAGAGTCCTTCAATGAGAGGGCAATGCCTCTGGTGTTGCAGATGTCAACAGGAGACGGTAACCGTTTACCATCAGGCGGGCCGTATGCCAGTTTGTCGAGCCATTACATTAAAAACAAGTAATTAATTTTAAAAACTCCAACGCAATGAAACTGCTGAATCGATTTTGATCAAACAAAGCTAAGAACACTCCCGACAAATACACCTTTCAAACAAAAAAAAAACGAAATCGGTTCATCCGTTCGGGAGCTACGATGGGACAGACACACACAGACACGTCAAACTTATAAACTTATAACACCCCTTCGTTTTTCGTCGGGGGTTAAAAACAGAGTTTATAACGCAACAGCTTTATCGTCTTCTGACATTGCTGTCATGACAGTCGTGCCACTGGCTCTGTCCTGGTGACCCTGGTGGTACTCACAGCGAGCCTGAAGCTGCTGTCCTCGTCCTGATGCACGTCCAGCGCGGCCAGCAGCTCGGCGATGGTGAGCCGTCGGCTCGCCTCCACGGCCAGCAGCCCGGACACTATGCGCTTGCTCTCCGTCGATATGCTGTCCCATAGGGAACCTGTTAAATAAACAAAATAAATAAATAATGCTGGACAGTTCTCACAACATTATCTAGCCCCAAGCTAAGCAGAGCTTTTGTTATGGGTTCTAGATAACTGATATACTTAAATCAATACATTACTTAGATAGATATTTTTTATTATACATAGAAAATACCCAGAACACCCTGAACGAATAACTTCAGAACGTACAAATATTTGTTCCGAAACGGGAATCGATACCGCAACCTCCTGCGTCGCAGGCGAACCTTCGCCCGCCGCGCCACAGATGTTGTAAAGTCGTCGTGTTAACAATATAAAAAAATGTTTTTAGTCTTGTGTCGTAGGGATAGACCTGTCCGTCTCCTCCCGTGGATGTTCTTAAATCCAAATACAGGATTGACAGCATCCAAAGTGTGTCCGGCCTAAGAATAGACACCTCAGTCTCCTTCCATACATGTCTTAAGTCTGACAAAGATATTAAATTCAAATTTAAAACGATTACAAGGATCATTGTTAATAGTTGTACTTTTTATTAGATTTCAATGACGTAACTAGCTGTAGGGCCACCTGATGTTAAGCGGTAACCTCTGCCTTTAACAATGCATTACCACACAGGTAACGTGCACCTAAGACGCGCCCTAAGTGACATTACACTGCGCCCAAACCAACACAAAGTTTTTTTTTTTTGCTGGAATACTCCAGGGTATGAGCAGCAGCATCTCGCATGGTGATTATGGCCAATCCCCCCCCCATTGGATTCTATGGGGAAGGCGTCGTGCAGCGGTGGACGTCTAAAGCCTGATGATGATGATGTTGTTTCACAGTACATACCTTCCATGGTGAAATTGCCGGCTCTGATCCGGTCCATGAACGCCGTGACTGGTTCTTTCCTGGACGCGGGCTGGAACGGAGCGCGCCCGCACAGCATGCAGTACTGCAAATAACAACAGTATTACACATTAAAGAAAGAAAAATTTATTTGTTTTATATGGAACGGCACACATGGATGGGAGAAATGACACTCGACAAATAAAATAAAAAATAATAGGTAATACATACAAAAGGCAAAAACTAAGTACTTATATCTAACATAACTACACATAAAAATAGAGACAATTACAATTTTAATTAATATAATTTTATTAGTTTTATATAATATAATAATGGTGATGTCACCATGGTATCGTCACTGTTTCTATTCGTGAGAACCTTTTATTGGCTTTCTAATGCTATCATATTGTGTGTTCTAATACATATATGTAAGCTGTTGGTTCTCTTTTAAATAAAATAAAAAATAAAATTAAATTAATTGAGTGTCTCTCAGTGCCATCCACGCAGCAACATCACAAATTGGAGTCCGACTCAGCTTGATGTTGTGTACACTAGTTACACAACGCTGATCTTCCGCCGGATCCATGTGGTATTACTCTATCGCCCTTCATGAATGGACAGTTCTGGCCGAGAGGTGCCAAGTTCAGGAGGTTCTTCTGACGCCTGACAAGAGACACCGCGCAGTTGCGTCATAAGTCGCCGTCTACACGTGTGCACAAAAATAAAATACAGTGTTTTTATATGCCTCGACAGACATATACTATGTTTTTTTAAGTCTTGACCGAGACAGTACGGTGAGACGAAGTGTGGGTACTCACGTAGATGACGCCGAGACTCCACAGGTCGCACTGCGGTCTGTAGCCCGGCGCCGTCGTGCTGCGCGCTCGCTAGCTGGTCACTGACTCACTGCAGAGGGGTGAGTCTGAGTTTTGCAAACACCATCGTAACGGTGAACGTAACACGATCGTACGTGTATAACATAATAACTAGCTATTAATCTGTGCCAAAAACGTCACAGATTAATGGCTAGTTACTACGCAATACACGTACACTCGCCGTTACGATCATCGTTACGATGGTGTGTGTTAACTCGGACTTGCCCCTCAGGTGTGTTGACCGAGACAGAACGGTGACACGAAGTGTGGGTACTCACGTAGATGACGCCGAGACTCCACAGGTCGCACTGCGGTCCGTAGCCCGGCGCCGTCGTGCTGCGCGCTCGCTAGCTGCTCACTGACTCACTGCAGGTGTGTTGACCGAGACAGAACGGTGACACGAAGTGTGGGTACTCACGTAGATGACGCCGAGACTCCAGAGGTCGCACTGCGGTCCGTAGCCCGGCGCCGTCGTGCTGCGAGCTCGCGACACCACCTCGGGGGCTGCGTACGGCAAACTGGAATAATATCACATATTTTCAAATTAATAACTTCAGTGCATGAAAGGAACTTCTGTATATGGGCTAAACTAATGATATTTATGAGATACTATCAATCAAAACATGTGTGCTAGACCTCCTAGTTTTCGCAAAATCAGGTTTCGCTATCTCAAGATGTGTTGATGAGCTGTGATTAGCAAAAAACACAATAAAGTTTGAATTTCAAGCCTCAAGCGAAACGATGCACTTGAATAGGAGATGTACAGGTTTGCAGGAGTTATAGAGGTTTTTTTTATACTTCTTAGAATGACGGAACAATCAGATGGCCACCTGATGATAAGCGGTACTCTCTGCCTTTGAACAGTGCATTACCACATAGGTCACGTCCACCTAGGACGCATCCTATGTAGCATTGCACTGCGCCCGCCACCCTGAGACATAAAGATGAAAATTCTCATGTGCCTGTAATTTCACCGGCATCCTTACCCTTCAAACCGAAACACAGCAATGCGAGCTGCTGTGTGCTGTGTGTGCAATGCTACTGCTTTGCGGCAGAAATAGGTATGGTGGTAGTACTTCGTCAGACGAACTCTTTCACAAAAAAGCTCTACTACAATTGCATTGGGAATGCAGAGCATTGTAGAGCAGGGGTTCCCTAAAATATTTGGGCCGCGGCCCCTTTCTACCAAAAAATACTTCCGCGTCCCCCAAGGCAGGCTAGGGCCGGAGCCCCCCTCTGCCCAGATACAAAGGCATTGCCTTTCGCACAAATATGTACTTGAAAAGGGTATACCTTTTGAAACTATCATGGTTATGTACATAATTTTCACTAGAAAACGGCGCGTGCAACTGTGATCATGGCGCATGCAATTGTGCCGAAATATCGGGAACATTTCAAACTCAAAAATCATTGGTAAATATCCCGTTTTTGGTGAAAATTATTGAAAGGGTAAAAAGAACTGTAGTGCTTTCTCTGCTATTTTGGGGAAAACTGTGAAATATTTCACCCAAAACAATGATTTATCCATTTTGTCGAAATAATATTTGGTAGCAGAACTATTTTGGTGTGGGTATCCCGCATTATCTCTAAATAAGGTACTTATCTACACAGGTGGCCAGCGACCCTCTTTGAAGGTCTCTACGCCCCCTCCGGGGGCGCCCCCCAGCCCCCCCCCCACCACTTTGAAAACCACTGGTAGAGGATGTACAGGTTTGTAGGGAATCTAGAGGTTTGCAGGTGATGTAGAGGTGTGTAGGGGATGTACGGGTTTGCAGATGATGTAATATAGATACCTGAAGCACGGTGTCATCATCCGTTGTCTCTCGTCGCACTCCGGCGCGCGCCTCGCGAACCCGAAGTCAACAACTTTGACGCGAGTCTCGTGCAGCCGACTGCTGGTCAGCAATATGTTCTACAAATAAATTAACATAAACTTTAACAAATACTTATTTAATAATAACATATTTAACATAGACACCATTGAAACCATTTACCATCTGGCCTAAGAATATACCCCTCTGTGTCCTCACGTGGACGTCGTAAAAGCCGACTAAGGCCGACTAAGCCGACGCTTTCTTCCAGTAATAACACATTCCTTAAAAAGCTAGCAGCCAGGATAACACATTCCTCAATAAGCTAGCAGCCAGGACAAATCTTATACAAACGAAAATCTTACAAACAACTCTGGGTATAAGATTTTGGAACGTGGTCCACCTTCTGTGTCTCTGACACACTGTTGCTTGTTACCTTTGGCATGTGTCTATGTATGTTATGGGTTTCAATTAATTAGAAATTGTCCGGGATGCCAGGCAAATTCCTGAGATCCCGGACAATTTCTATATTTTTCTAGATTTGGTATGTCCTTGTACTGTGGCGAGTCCGTCTCCTCGCGTGGATATCGTAATAGCCAACCAAGAGATTACACCGGTTGATAGGCAGCATCATCCACCCGAGTACTCCATCCGAGTATCCACCTGCCACGCGTGGTAATTATGGCAACCCCCCTATTCTAATGAGAGGCCTCTTACAACAGTGGACGACCTTGGGCTGATGATGATGATGGACTCACCTCAGGTTTGAGGTCGCGATGCACGACTTGTCGCGCGTGCATGTGCTGGACGGCCTTAGCGAGCTGCGAGAGTAGGCGTCTGGCAGTGGGCTCGGGGAGGGGGCGCGCGCATCCCCCCAGCAGCTCACCCCCCGAGGCTAGCTCCGTCACGATGTACGTGAAAGCCTGTAGACAACAAACAATCACGTTATAACAAGTGGTGGTACTTATCGCACTAAATCAATCCATTTTATTAGTAGTAGAGCTTTTAAGTAAGAGTTTGTACTACCTCCATACGTATTTCTGCCACAAAGCAGTAAATTTTGGGTCACTACTAGCTTTATGCCTAATTATTCAAATTGTTACAGGTTTATTTTTAACAGCCAATATCGGATCTGCTTATTTAACTATATTTGCCGAAATGTAAATTATGGTTGATTATTCAGATTGCTGTGAAGATTTGAAGGGTTATGGGTGCCGGTGAAATTACAGGCACATGAGACTTTTCATCTTTATGTCTCAGGGTGGCAGGCGCAGTGCAATGCCACATAGGGCGCGCTTCCTAGGTGGACGTGACCTATGTGGTAATGCACTGTGAAAGGCAGAGGTTACCGATTAACATCAGGTGGGCAACAAGCTTGTTCCCTCATACCCCACGTAGTAAAAAATAAACACGCTGAAACAGCTGAACCGATTTCGATAAATACTCTGGAAGCGTACTACGAAAGGATGATTACTGAGTTCTTTCAGCACACTAGTACTTTACCATCAGCCACGCCCTTCACAGGCCACCATACTGATCACAGACCTACACAGGGATGACCAAAAAACAGTCAGTCGAACAAGACTTACCGAGTCATGAAACACTTCGTGCAGAGTGATGATGTAGGGACACCCCTGACACGCCTTGAGCAGTTCTATTTCTAGTTTGATGTCTTTCTTTTGAGCTGAGATTATCTGCAAACAAAATATATTTGTTGTTATTCATAAGAAAATATAAAATCCCACAATGTAATCCACAGTTTATAACTAATATTTCCAGTCTATTCTTACATATGGTGCCGAAACATGGCCGATTACGAACGAACTCGTACATATCGTGATGTTTTCGTTGAAGAACCAAAATCACACGCACCTCTCAGAATTAGCAAGTAGAAGAGGCAATGGGCAGGCCATATAGCTCGCAGAATCTGCAACTTAGGAATATGTTCTCGAGTGGCGAACCGGGCGACGCAGTGTGTAGGAAGGCGGTTTCCATGGGTCGATTATAGTAAATGTAGCGTTGTCAAGTATTTACGACGTTAAATCATTAAAATCAAACAGAATATGATGATAAAAAGTCAAAGACACGTAGTGACTTTTCAGTTATATTCCACTTCCTCAGGCGAAAGCAGCTAAAAACGGGGAATAACCAATCGTCGCCGCGATTTACTCAGGGTCAGGATTGTGCCGTGATAAAGTCCTACAAGGATCATTTGGCACGTCTTGTGGCGCTGTTTGATATTAGATTACAAGATGGCGGTGTTAGTTCTGATTTCGGCCACGTGCCAAATGATCCTTGCAGGACTTTACTTTGCAAAAATTGATATCAAAACGAGGAGAAAGCATCTAAAAACGGGACGGCGGCTATTAGCGGCTTCATGCCGTCTTGTGCCATGATACCTTACAAAAATTCTAAGCCAAAAGACACACAGATTCGTGTTGAATCACATAACACGTAAAATAATTGAAGTGTTAAAGATTACCTTTCAAGTCAATGTTTGTAACTGTAAAAAGAAGTGGGCCAAAAAACCCCGGCATTGGTTTCAATACAAAACACTTTTCCTTCCTTCAGATTTCTATGGATCCTATAAATAAGTAACCTTCAAATTATAATTTCTTACTTTAACGGCATACTCCTTGCCGGTCTGCTTGTGGATACACTTCCGGCAGACGGAGTACGATCCGTCTCCGAGGAGGGATGAGCTCAGCTCCACAGAGTACTTTTGGAAGAAGGGCGAATCCTGAAACAAAGGAGAATACACTAAGAAGTGGAATACACTACCATCGTCTGTCTATCCTGAAAACTATAATCTGGGTCACCTCAAGGCTAGAGTGAATAGGTGCCTTCTAGACCTTTGTGCTCCATCGTCACATCGTCACTTACCAACAGGTGAGATCGTGGTCAAACAAAGGTCTATAAAAGTTTTAAAAAATAAACACTTTTATCCGTCATAATATATTATGGTATCTGGATCTTTTTAGGTTACCCTGAGGTACTGTGGCTCTATGGTTGTGGTACATCTTATAGCCAATGAAAAATTTGAGCAGAATTTTTAATTTTTAGACCGCGATATTGATAGGGACCCTTAAGGCGCGTACAACAACCAAATACCGTCACTTTCTAACTCATTAAAGTTAGTGAAAATCACGAAAAACAATTATTTGCCACGTGAAAAACCGCCGCTACACATAATCATACGTTCCACTCTTGTTCTACTTGAAGATAAAATCTTTGCCGACATTTAGGTGAAAGAAAAAGTCAAAGTTCTAAGTCGTTTAGATTACAAAATCCAATTTTTCAGTCGAAAACAGCTGCACTTAGTTATTTTGTTCACATGGTTAATGAACGGGTAAAACATTTCTGTACGTTCACTTAACATATAAAAGGTTAATGAATGACTCTTTTTTTTTTTATAACACAAAACATTGACTCCTCTGTGAGGAGAAATCCTCAAAATAAGACCAATCAACCGCTGTATACGCCTTAAAGTCGGAATGGATTTGAATTCCAATTGTAAACCACTGCATCTTTACAATCGAAAGATTTATGCAATCAGTGCTCTAAATAAAACGGTGAAGGAAAACATTGGGAGGAAACAGACTGACCAGATATTAGAAGACATGTGTGCGACGTCAGAGTGACGGGCGCAGTGCAATGCCACATAGGGTGCGTGGTGAACGTGACCTATGTGATAATTCACTGTCCATAGGCAGAGGGTACCTTAACATCAGATGGGCCATGCTTGATCCGTCATTGCAAGTAGTATAAAAAAAAGAAGATACATGGGGGAGTGCTATGTCCGGCAGTGGACGTCTTCATGATGATGTATGTGTTCGCTCGTTTAGTGATTATGGCTACCGAGCAGTTGCTGGTGTTAAGTAAGCATGAGATACCTACCGTTTTCGAGCTAGCCTTATTCCCAGCAACGTAAGCATAAATGAGCTGGTGACATACCAAAAAACTATCAGTAATCGTCAGAAAAATCATATGGATACATGGAACGTAAGACAAGTGGAACGAAATTTATATTTTATTTTTTTCCCTCATCACAGCTGATTAACACTTCTTGAGACAGCGATAAAATAAAATAAATTTCATTAAATTTAAATGTGACCCAAACATTCCGTTCCAGCGGGACCCGAACCCGCATCTTCGCCTGTAAGCGACGATGCCTTAACCAGTTCGGAATTTTTGGGTCAAATTTAAATTTAATGTTACCCATAAAGTGTGGTTTACACTTGAAAAATAATAAACTTAAATATCATTCGTTCAGCTTTAATAACATACAAATAAAGCCGAGCCGTGTTTGTTGCCTGATTCTTCTAGGTTTGGTCACGTGGATTACACTACCGTCGTCTGTCTTTCCTGAAAACTATAATCTGGGTCTCTTCAAGGCTAGAGTGAATAGGTGCCTTCTAGACCTTTGTGCTCCATCTTCGGCCACATCGTCACTTTCCAACAGGTGAGATCGTGGTCAAACAAAGGTCTATCAAAGTTAAAAAAAAAAAAAAAAAAAAAAAAACGTTGGAAGAGGAGTCAATTTAGTTTATAAGACGATTCAAAATGATCTTGTGATTTCAATGAATAAAATACTTTTGACTTTTACTGTGACTTTTACAGAACCCAACATACATAGTCCTGACCCCACACTAGGATCCACTGCGTCGTGTGTACCACGAATTACGAGTACCAAGCTACCACAACTCACAGACACGGAACTAATATTTGCAGATCATGCAAACATTTGTCCCGCAGCGGGAATTGAATTCGCAAGCTCTCGCATCGCAGCCGGCTACTCGCCCACCGCGCCAAGAGGTCGTCAATGGTCGTTTATGAATGCCAATGAACAAACAAAAACAAGGACATTCATAGCTAAACTAATGACATCTAAGAGATACTAGCAAACAAAGCATGTGTGTTAAGGTCTCCTAGTTCTCGCAAACTCGTTACTGAGCTGTGATCAGCAAAAACACAAAAAAAAAGAATTTGTCGCCTCATTAGTCTGAAGTTAAGTTTTTATTTATTAGGTTAGTGATCGAAACCGTCAAAATGAGCCTAAACACGGCCAGTCTACTATTATCCATCGAGGAGTGCCGTAATCCCTTAGTTGACATGTGACATGTGTTCTTAGCCGGACACACCACGACTGAGTAGTGATATAAAATCGGTTAAATAATTACCTTAGCGATCCATCCCTTCATCTTGTCGTTCTGCTGTACAGTGTTCTGCATCCAGATCTGATCCGATATGATATTCTCTGAGAACAGTATGCTCGGGGCCACATACGAGTAACCTGGAAACAAGAACTAAATCAAACGATGGAAATATAACTGATTATGCGTAAGAGGTTAATTTTGAATCCCCACCGGCTGCGCCAGTTCATTCCCACCGGCTGCGCCAGTTCATTCCCACCGGCTGCGCCAGTTCATTCGCTTCATCAGCAACCTTTAGACCACTGCACTGCTGGAAGAAGCCTCCCCCATTGATAAAGAGATTTGTCATAATCACCACGCTTGGCAGGCAGATTGGTGATCGCAGTATAGGTGTTGAGTACTCAGGTGGATGTTGCTGCCCATCCCCTGGTGCCATCCTTTAGCAAGCTTTTAAGAGATCCACGGGATGAGATGGAGGGTTCTATTCTTAGGCCGAACAGACACATGCATTCGTAAATTTTGCCAGTTGTTGCTAAGGCCGACATAAATAGACCTTACTTAGCACGTAGCACGTACTTATGCTTAGCATTATCCTTGTCACCTTCACACATATGTCAAATCACGCGTGCTAGAGAGGGACAAAGACAATGCTAAGCATTAGTACGTGCTAAGTAACGTCTATTTATCTCGGTCTAAGACTCGTTCGCTTCGTTCGCTCTGGGAAACTGGTCCACACACTCAGGTCTACATAACACAATTTCATCGACTCTAATTAATTCATATCCGAATGTAGATTTTTGTATAGTTGGGTTTTTTTTTATCTGATACTACTTGGCTGACGTAACAAGCAGATGGCCCACCTGATGTTAAGCGGTAACCTCTGCCTATGAACAGTGCATTACCTCATAGGTCACGTCCACCTAGGACGCGCCCTATGTGGCATTGCACTGCGCCCGCCACCCTGAGACATAAAGATGAAAAGTCTCATGTGCCTGTAATTTCACCGGCACCCTTACCCTTCAAACCGGAACACAGCAATGCGAGCACTACTGCTTTACGGCAGAAATAGGTATGTTGGTAGTACTTCCCCGGACGAACTCTTTCACAAAAAAGCTCTACTACTACTAAAACTACTGGCCTAGCGGTACACTAGCGTGGTTATTCGCTATGAAGCTTGTTCAAGCAAATCTAGACGTTAAATTAACGTACCTAGGAACAGTTTGTCGTGATGCTTCGGCACCTGAGCGGGTGAGTCGGTGGGCGGCATCCTCGTGAACTCGTCAGCAAAGTTGCAGGTGTCAGCCGCATGAGACAATCCAGGAACGAATGGGGCTGGGATATTCCTGCTGGCCACCGCTTCCCAGTCCAACGTCTGTAAGATATAAGCATTGTTATTGAAATTAGGAGCATATTTGTATCAGATACATATTTGAGGACCTCTGTGGCGCAGCGGGCGAAGGATTCGCCTGCGCCGCAGGAGGTTGCGGTTTCGATTCCCGCCTCGGAACAAATATTTGTGCAATATGCATATATTTGTTCAGTGTTCTGGGTATTTTCTATGAATAATAAAAAATATCTATCTATGTAATGTATATTGTATTAAGTACTAGCGACTCGCCCCAACTTCGCACAGGTAGCCCCCCGGTGACCCCCCCCCCCCCTCCTACCCCTCCCCCCTATGTCAATCTCCTGGTTCGAAGCTACCTCCCCACCAATTTTCAGCCTAACCGGTTCAGCCTTTCTTGAGTGAAGTAACAAAGTAGTGTAACTAACACGACTTTGTTTTATATACATAGATATCAGTTATCTAGTACCCATAACACAAGCTCTGCTTAGCTTGGGGCTAGATAATGTTGTGTGAACTGTCTAGCATTATTTATTTATTTAGCAACATTCATCATCATCATCAGCTAGACGTGCAGTGCTGGGCAAACCTTCCACCATATAATACTCTCTCATAACTCTCTGGACTCTGGACTGGACTCTCTGAACTGTTTTTTTTTATACTACTTGAATAACGGAACAAGCAGATGGCCCACCTGATATTAAGCGGTAACCTCTGCCTATGAACAGTGCATTACCTCATAGGTCACGTCCACCTAGGACGCGCCCTATGTGGCATTGCACTGCGCCCGCCACCCTGAGACATAAAGATGAAAAGTCTCATGTGCCTGTAATTTCACCGGCACCCTTACCCTTTAAACCGGAACATAGCAATGCGAGCACTACTGCTTTGCGGCAGAAATAGGTATGGGGGTAGTACTTCCCCGGACGAACTCTTTCACAAAAAAGCTCTACTACTACTAAAACTGGTTGTGGCTACGCTTCTAAATTGGCGACTTAAATGGCGCTTTTCGCCATGGCTTCTCGGTGAGTTAGGACCCTCAGAACCTCACCTGGAAGAATGAATGCCTTTTCAGTTCTGTGGCATCATCTTCTCCGCCTCCGAGACGCTTTCTCGGGTCCTTCACCAGCAGTCTGCAAATAACAAAAGAACATACTTTAATGGTGACTTTTCACTATAAAAAGCACTTCACTGAGACACAAGTAATTAATTTTGTAAAAATTAAAAAAACCGTCAACGCAATGAAACGGCTGAACCGATTTTGATCAAACATAGCTAAGAACACTCGCGATAAATTCACATTAAAAATAAAATTTAAAAAACGGTTCATCCGGTCGGGAGCTACGATGCCACAGACACACACACACACACACACACACACACACACACACACACACACACACACACAGACAAAGACACGTCTAACTGATAACACCTCGTCGTTTTTGCGTCGGGGTTCAAAAAGCACATTATTGAATGTAGCGGACACTAATCATCATGTTCATCGTCAGCTTGTATACGTCCACTGCTGGACGAGGCCACCCCCTTGAATACAATGGGGGGGATTTGCCATTATCACCGCGCTTGGCAGGCGGATTGGTGATAGCAGTTTGGTGGGATAGGGATACTGTTGTCCATCCCGTGAATCTCTTAGTAAGGCTTTTAATATATCCACGGGAGGAGACGGAGGGGTGTACTTAGGCCGGACACACCACGGTCAGGGCAAATAAGTTTGAAATGAGAGTTGACGAGTAGACGCAGAATTGTAGATGCAGAATTGCTAGCGTCATCTATTGACGAGTAGACGCTATACGCGATTAGACAGATGATTAATTTGAGAATGTTCTACTAACTTGTAGATAGTAGTTACACATTCTGGGTTTCTATTGCTCACGTATATAAGCGAAGCTCGCTCGAAGACTATTAATTTGTAAATTGGTTTTCATTGCGCATCAATCAAGTGACTTGAGAGTGATTTCGAAGTGATTAGTGAACAGTGTTAGTGAAGTACAGTCGCAGTGAAAAGTGTAATTTTGGTTAAACTGGAGTTCCGTTTTTTTGACCCAAGATCGTAGCAATCTATATATATAAAACAAAGTCGTGTTAGTTATAACCAAAGATCACAGGTTATAACCCACCACTTATAACTCAAGAACGGGTGAACCGATTTGGCTGAAAATTGGTGGGGAGGTAGCTTAGAACCAGGAGAAGCACATAGGGGTAGGGGGGGTCACTGGGGGATACCCGTGCGAAGCCGGGGCGAGTCGCTAGTATATTGACATAACTCACTTTCTAATAAAGTCCTGCACCTCAGGACTGACATCGGGAGGCACCGGGTAGCTGCATCGTACGATGCGCTTCGTGATCTCCTGCTGCGTGTTCTTCTCGCCCTCCACCGTGAAGGGCGAAGCGCCGGTCAGCAGCTCGTAGGTCAGCACGCCCACAGACCACCAGTCCACAGCCTGGAAACAACAGAAATTGTTTGATCAGCATTGTTTTTTGTATAGGAGGGAGACCAAAGAAAGACCTGTCTTATGGGTCGTAGGTCAGTTCTTAATGAGCAGTCAGGCGCCAAACTCTGTCACTATCTAACTCAATAAAGTTCAGGTAAGTTAGAAAGTGACAGGATAGTACTCGCGAAAATTATTTGAATTCTATTTAACTAGTAGTTCTGCGAACAGTAGACCTCGCGTGTACAAACTTGTATAAAACTATGCACCATGTCGATCCATAATGATCAATCAAAGAACCCAAATAGGCAATCTTTTTATTTAAACATATTTTTTTAGTATAACTAAAACTAAAAATAAATCATTATAATAATTATTTAAAATCGAGCCTGTAACTTCTAAAATCACTTTTCGATAACTCTCACGGTTTAAAACTAATCTGAAGAAAAAAACCCAACCTGTATACCGATTTTGCCCATGTTCTAAATTATTGTTTAGTTCAATAGGTACCGAATATTTAAATCAAATATTATCAAAACCAGCTGGTAAATGGCGGCGCATTTTTTTTGGAAATACCCTTTCAAATCAAAAACCGCCGATAACAAAAAAAAAAAAGTCATAAAGCCTGTATACCCACAAAGTTTCATTCAGATCAGTTGTAAAATACGACCTGTAGAAGAGTACCAACAAACTGACAGAGGAAAGCAAATTGAATTTGAAGCGTCTCGCTTCGCTCGCTCATAAATTATCTGCGACAACACTAGGCATCCTGTAGCGATGAGAGTCGTGTCTAGTATCGATTCAAGCGTCCCTATATGCAAAAGCCCAGTTTTATACGGCTTCGCGTCATGCCAACGTGTAGCGCAGTACAACTGTGTCAAAAGTGTCCCATTTCATATAATTCTTTAGCACAATACTTCAATGTTGGCAGAAGCAGACCAAACAACCGGTTAAAACAGGTTTATAGCAAAAAGGAGTTGTTATATTTTACAATTTAATAATTTTATAGTACAGAAACTATGTCAAAGATTATTATAGATTGGTAAACCGTTTCAGTTTCAGTACAAAACCTAGGTTATCAGGAATTTCATTTATTGAGTGCATACAACGTGAGGTAGCTACAATATAGTCTAAATGGCTCAGTCGCAAAACGTCCACTTCTGATAATGTACATCGCACTTTTTCTCAATATGACCACTTCGCAAAACGTCCACTTTGCAAAAATCTATCTATGAACTTAGCCTGACTGCACGACTTCATTGCAGAGCCAAAACTGCTGGGCGTAGAGACTTAAAATTTGGAAGGTGTATTCCTTTTATAGCAAACCACCCAATAAAAAAGCATTTTTGTAAATTCAACCCCAAAGGGGGTGAAAAGGGGAGAAAACCATTGTATGAAAAGTCGTATTTCTTGTACTTACAAACTTGAAACTTTGCATAAGTATGCTTTAATACAAATTATAAAAGGGTAAAATATTTACTCCCTCTAGACCCCTTTTTAGCCGGGGATTAATAATACATTACAAGCTAGCTGGTAAATGCATTATATTCTGAGTAGGTCATTTATTCTAACTTGACCTACTTGGATAAAAGGCGGTATTCTATTCATTGCTTAATCGAGATTTCTTATGAAATTCTAGAGAAAGTGCATTAAACCATTCTAAGTTCGTCAAATAGCGGTGACGAACTTAGCACTCCTAGTCCTAGCTAGCTAGGACGCTTAGCCCTCTGCATACAAACGTTTTTTGCTCCTATTTTGTATATTACCTCATCAAATTACAAGAAACTTAGTACACATGATCAATACACTAATATCTAGACCAGAGATTTGTCAGTTTCTTCTAAAGGTATATGGTTTCCAAATCACATTGACTTAAACATTTGTATGGAAATCTCCATACTTTAATTCTGTACGTCTCTATTGTAATTCTAGTGTAATGCCGTAGTGTCTCCGGCCTAAGATTAGACCCCTCCGTCTCCTCCCGTGGATGTCGTAAAAGCCGACTAAGGGGTTACCCGGACTTGTTGATAAGATTCGTTGGTATTTGTCTGGCTGCTAGCTTATTATGGAATGTGTTATTACTGGAAGAAAGCGTTAGCCAGTCAGTCGTGGGAAGCAATGGCGGCGATGAGCTCACCACTTATCACGTTTATATTCCACGATGGTGCAACCCACTGTGAAAAGAGGCCCATTGAGGCTCTGCCTACGTCGTAGGTGAAAAAGTCGTGTGTCTATGTGTATGTGTATGTGTATGTTAATGAGAAAATGACAATCCACAGGTCTAGATATTAGTCTCTAGATTGTTCCCACAAAATTTAATTTACTAGAATTAATTAATATCCAAAAGAGAATCAAATTTCATTTTGTATGGAGCGAGCTAGCTGTACAATACGCCAGGAATTTGCCGAAACTGCCGAGCCGAGAAATCATCCAAAATCTGTTTATAGAAATTCTCAAGTCAAGATGAGCTGTACTTTTTATTCGATTAGCGGAAATGAGTTTAGTATCCGATTCAAATTCAATTTTCATAAGACCACCTTGATATCCTTCAACAAAGTGTAGGTAGGTATATTCTATTAACTCTTGTCTTCATCCAATAATACCTGCAACTTTACTAACAAGTGTGCTAAAAGAAAACACGATTTTCCCCGACAATTTCCACATCGTACGGCGAAGTTCCCCGAGTGTTTCCGACGCTTGCCGAGGGGTTACGAGGAAGCCCGAAGCCGGCATCCGCGCTGAGAACCTTGAGGACCGATATTAACACTGGCATGTTGGAATATTATTGTAAACAACCTTTTTTATTAAAGATCGGTTCCGGTGGTAAAGGGCAATTTGGAAGATTGATTGGGAGTTTCTAAGGCTATTTCTTCTTCTTCATATAATGGCTTAAAAAATGGCCAAACAATTTTGCCAATGTCAAGTGATATTAATTTGTAATAAAATTAGTCATTTCGTCAAGTCATAACCCAGTTTAAATGGTGGCAGAAAAACCAAGTATTTACAGGGAAAAATCCACCATTTCGAAAAGACACGCAATTCATAATCATTATAGGTACCTAATTGTAATTTTTGGCGTAAACTCATTTCAATGAAGTTTTGACCATTTCGTCGGTAGTTTTAATATAAAACTACTGGAATGTACACGACTTCTTCCGCGTGTCCTTTCCCATATAAACTTCATAATACCCCCCTTTAGGGGATGAGTTTCGAAACTTAATTTATTTGCTCCCCTAGACCACAAAAGGAATGTACCCTCCAAACAGGTGTCTAGGACTGAGGGCAGTGCGTTGATGTGTAGATACTGCAACCAATCTTTACAAATTACAAGCCATTCTAATATATAACTTTTGAAACTATCATGGTTATGTACATAATTTTATTAACTAAATCAAATTAAACTAAATTTAATTAAATCATTCTAATATAAATCTTATTATAATTAGACTAGATTTTTTATTGCTTGTTTATTTTTTATGAATAAATATATTTTATGTTTTATTTTAATGTAAATCAGTCAGTCAGTCAGTCAATAAGCCAGTCTTGCAACGATTTTATATAATTATTATTTTTGATTAGTGTTGTTTAATTTTAAAATTTTGTACGTCATATTGTTAATTTAATTTTTTATTTGTTTTAATGACTGAACAATCAGATGGCCCACCTAATGTCTCTCCCTATTAACAATGCATCACCTCATAGCTCAGCTCCACCTAGGACGCACCCTACGTGGCATTGCACTGCGCCCACCATCCTGAGACCTAAAGATGAAAGTCTCATGTGCCTGTAATTTCACCAGCACTCATACCCTGCTTTGCGGCAGAAATAGGTAAGTACTTATAATTATGTGGTAGTCCCTGGACGAAATCTTTCACATAAACTTTTCTACTGACTCATACAAGTCCATCCATATTCATACACAGGAAGCAAGATGTGAATATCATTCCTATAGTTATTTTATAAAAACGGGAAATTTTCACGTACCGTTAAATCGATGTAAGCACCGACATTGTTTCGACACGTTTCGAGAGCCTTTTTTTTTCTTTTTTTTTTTAAAAAGGCTCTCGAAACGGGTTGGATCAATGTCGGTGCTTACATCGATTTAACAGTACGTGAAAATTTCCCGTTTTTATAAAATAATTGATATGATTCACGAAAGTTTTTATAGTAAAATTCCTATAGTTGTACAAATACGGTTTTTATTACAAAACAAAAATTATATCTTCGCTGTTTTTTTGCTGATAAATGGTAGTCCGCAATGCCGTTACAGTAACAATGGCTAGTTAAAAATTTCTCTATTATTTTTTCTATTTCAACAGCTTTATACCAATGACAATAAGGTAGATTTTTCTGTGAACTTTCTGGTCAGGAATCGAACCTTGAACGTGGTACAACCGAGGCTACACAGAAGGCTACATGTAATCGACGAGTCATAAACTAAGCAGTCTTTAACACCTTATGCAGAAAGTTCAAATTCCTACAGCGAAAGCATATCAACGTGTTTTCAACGTTAAATTCGGTGGTTTAGAGTGCAGATTGGTGTGTGAACGGTAGTGATGTATGTAGGTCATTTGTTTAGAGTTTTGGCAAGTGTTGGTTAGCAACATATTTTTTTCGTACAAACTGTCTCGTTATATTCATCAACAGCCGTTAGATGTCCACTGTTGGACGTGGCACCCCCCATAGATAGATAGATTCAATGGGGGGGATAATCAGAAGCCCAATTAGTAAAAACAAAGTTCGAACCATGTTCCGATCTAGTTTCGATGTAATATATCTCACAAATCGTATTCTACTTATCTGTCAGTACAACACGGAAATGCGATTAAAATGGGACTGCAACATGAACGTTTCAAAGTTAGTTTTAGAAAAAATTTGCATAATAGAAGCGAAGCTCCGGCACCTACCAGTCGTGAGCTCCGGGCGCGCGCCCGCAGTGATCGCCGGGAAGCCGTCGCGTATACTCCTTGAGGAAGGGGGTATTAAGTCCCAGAAACTCGAGTCGGGTGTTTGACTCGTAACAAGTACCTACGTGAGTTATTACCGGTTTTTTCAATTATGAATATTACTCACGGAAGTTTTAATAGTATTAATAGAAGCGTCTCTTTCACACTTTCCAATAATATATAGCACTATCTTACTCTAATCTATGATCGCCATGAATCGAAAGTAGACTTATATTAAGTTACTGGTAGGTACTTTTATCTAGAAAACCTAAACTTTTCTACGATTTACTTTTAAAAAAATCCTAATACTTCCAAACGCCTGAAGCGATCCTTTCACAATATTGAAACAATTTATAGGTTTATTAAAACAAATCGTGATTTGCGCTCACATTTCATTGCGCGAACGCTGTTCTACCACTTTCTAACTCACCTGAACTTTAATGAGTTTAATAGAGACAGGATATACACAAACATACATAGACACGCACCTTTTCCCCCGACAGGGTAGGCAGAGGAAGGTAATTAGGTATCGTTGGAAAATAGACGTGACTAGTGGCGAGCTCATCGCTGCCATTGTTTCCTACGACTGACTCCGCTAACACTTTCTTCCAGTAATAACACATGTCAAATCTTATACCAACAAATCTTTATGTCTCATGGTGGCGGGCGCAGTGCAATGCCACATAGGGCGCGTCCTAGGTGGACGTGACCTGTGACGTAATGCATTGAAGAGGCAGTCAAGAGTCATATAGGCTTTAGCAAAACCTAGACACACATTTTATGACCAAAAATATGTACCTATGTTAATCTTCATCATATTTCCAAGGGCATTTTAGAGCCCAAAACACGATTGTGATAAATTTTCCCGATAAAAAAACGCAAACTTACCTCTACAATGCGCTTATAACGTAAATATCTCTATTACCTATCAACGAACATTGATAAAATTAATAAGAATAACAATGAATAAGATTCGTTGGTAGGAATAAGATTTGTCCTGGCTGCTAGCTTATTATGGAATGTGTTATTACTGGAAGAAAGCGTTAGCCGAGGCAGTCGTGGGAAGCAATGGCGGCGATGAGCTCACCACTTGTCACGTCTATATTCCACGATGGTGCAACCCACTGTGAAAAGCGGCCCATTGAGGCTCTGCCTACCCCTTCGGGGAAAAAGGCGTGTGTCTATGTATGTATGTATGTATGTATGTACATTGGTAAAATTAATAAGAATAACAAATAATATTATTTTAGAGGGCATAGATTCTATGCTAATTCTATGTAAGTAATCGAAAATAGAAATCTTCTATGCCATAGAAGATTTATATTTTCGATTACTTACATAGCAAATATTTGTTTGAATAATGTTCTTCGTGATTTTCTTTCACTTTTCGTAGCGCGAGCGCTGTTTTGTCACTTTCTAACTAACCTAAACTTTACTGAGTTGGATGGTGACGGAATTTGGCTGTTGTCTGCCTCGTCACAAAATCTTATAATTTCAGTGTACAATGGCGAGACACACTTTTTTTTATTTATCACGCTAGGTGGCGCATAATCGCTGGTGTTGTTTCGTAGCCAAACTAAGGTCTATCAATGTTAAAAAAAAAACTGTCAAAAGTGGACAGTTTTAGTTATGTCTAAAATGGATTATTTTAGTATGAGAATAATCACCAGCGATGGTGGCGCCATCTGAGATTAGTTTTGCCTGTGGCTCCCCATTTACGACGGCCATTTTGGCAGTACCTAACACCTCATTTCACTGCCAAGCTCCGACATAAAAGTGTAAGTACTAACGAAGTGTAGAAAGATGACATTTACATAATAGTGTCGTTGAAAAAGAGGCGTGGGGAGACTTTATCTATAAATAGGAATTCTGTTCAAGACATAACATTTATATTGAAAAACATTGGCTATAAATATTGCCTAAAAATCCCTGCCAAATAGCTTCTATACTGTTAAATTATAAATAGTATATAATAATGCTGGACAGTTCAAACAACATTATCTAGCCCCAAGTTAAGCAGAGTTTTTTTTTTTTTATGCTACTTAAATTTCGGAACTAGCAGATGGCCCACCTGATGTTAAGCGGTAACCACTGCCTATGAACAGTGCATTCTCACATAAGTCACGTCCACCTAGGACGCGCCCTATGAGGCATTGCACTGCGCCCGCCACCCTGAGACATAAAGATGAAAAGTCTCATGTGCCTGTAATTTCACCAGCACCCATACCCTTCAAACCGGAACACAGCAATGCGAGCACTACTGCTTTGCGGAAGAAATAGCCATGGAATAGGAATTGTGTTATGGGTACTAGATAACTGATATACTTAATACAATACATTACATAGATACATATTTTTTGGCCCTTTTGAGGCTCAACCTACCCTTTCGGGGGAAAATGTGTGTTTCTATGTACGTGTGTATGTGTATTCCTACTCTTTTCTATGAAATCCGTTGAGCCGTTTCGGAGCCTATTCGGGACAAACTTTCAGACAAAAATTCTAACAAGTAATAAATTTTCAAAAAACAAAAAACCCTCAACGCAATGAAACGGCTGAACCGATTTTGATCAAACATAGCTAAGAACACTCCCGACAAATTCACCTTTCAAATAAAATTTAAAAAAACGAAATCGGTTCATCCGTTCGTGAGCTACGATGCCACAGACAGACACACACAGAGACACACACACACACAGACACGTCAAACTTATAACACCCCGTCGTTTTTGCGTCGGGGGTTAAAAACAGTCATTTAAGATAATGTATCGTATAAAAGCAGTTTTCACTCATATATTGGCATATATTTTGAAACCACAGACAGACACTTCAACTTGATTATACTGATATAGATAACATAACTTGTGTAACACTAATAGAGGCAGTTCTCGTGTCACAACAAACACATTACAAATACACGTGGAGTGATCACACGTTTCATAGACTGAACCACTGAGCTCTAGAGTGGGCGAGACGGCTTCCCTAGAGGTGGTCAAATGAAAATATCCTATACCATTAAAAGAGCAATATTAGTACATACATTTGTAATCACGTTTTCGAAAAAGGGTCTAACGATTTCGATGAAACTTGCTATGAAATTTGTTGGTAAGTGACGATGTGGCCGAAGATGGAGCACAAAGGTCTAGAAGGCACCTATTAACTCTAACCTTGAAGCGACCCAGATTATAGTTTTCAGAAAAGACAGACGATGGTAGTGTTTCTACTCCATAGCAGTTCGCAACTAATCAGCACAGCGCAAAAACGACGGGGTGTTATAAGTTTGCTGTGTTTGTGTGTGTGTGTTCTGTTTAGAACTGAAACGTTTAGTACGAATAGAGGGTATACTAATGAGGTAAGGATGGTACCGAGCCGTGCGTCTGCTCGTCCTATGATGAAAAGGAAATGGTGGGCGATCTAGCTTGATTGACACACAAGCTAAATTAACGACGCAATATAAAAATACCTTTATAAGCATGAAGTACAGTTTTAAGTTAGACTGTCATACCTATCTTTATACATATTCTGGGACATTCCATATAAGAGATCAGAACAGGCAGATGGGGCCCACCTGAAGTTCAGCGGTAACCTTTGCCTTTAACAATGCAATACCACATAGGTCACGTCCACCTAGGACACACCATATGTGCACTGCGCCCGCCAGCCTGAGACATAAAGATTAAAATTCTCATGTGCCTGTAATTTCACCGGCACATTTCACTCTTCAAACCGGAACACAGCAATGCGAGCATTACTGCTTTGCGATAGAAATGGGTATGGTGGTAGTACCCCCCGACGAAAAAGCTCTACTGCTAACTAAACGGCGATCCGATTACCAAACAGCGTTATCTCTGTCTAAACTCAATAACGACCCATCTTGCATTGCACATGCACTCGTACAATCATACTCTATGTATGCACAGGTCACGTGATCACGGCACGTTACGGCACGCACACACGCGCACATCTGTACAGTACATATGTATAAGCGTAGATGAATTAATAGTTACTACTGTATTATATGGAGCATGTGAGGGTTACGTAGTAACTATTATTTATTAGTCTATGTGGTGTGGGTGCACGTTCTTAGTCTCACATCATCATCATCATCATCACCGAGAAGGTGGTAAATGTCGTTGGTTCCGTGTCCTTCCATGCATTTACTTACAGCGCCCCTAGCGAACACTTCGAGGAACTTAAGGGGCACTGCAAGTAAAGTTATGGAAGACTAGCTGCATACACGTGCTTTGCTACGCATCACAAAATAAAAAAAACGAAAACTTTATCAGCTAAAAAAAAATTTTTTTGTCACTCCTTTTTAACCCCCGACGCAAAAACGACGGGGTGTTATAAGTTTGATGTGTTTGTGTGTGTAGGTGTGTGTGTGTGTGTGTGTGTATGTGTGAGTGTGTGTGTGTCTGTCTGTGGCATCGTAGCTCCCGAACGGATGAAACGATTTCATTTTTTTGTTTGTTTGAAAGGTGTATTTGTCGGGAGTGCTCTTAGCTATGTTTGACCAAAATCGGTTCAGCAGTTTCATTGCGTTGAGGGTTTTTTTTTAATTTTTACAAAATTAATTACTTGTTAAAGTTTATTTTGAAAAATCCTGATATATGTGTTCAATTATTCTGTATTTTAAGTATTCATACCAAGTTTCAAGCAAAAGGCACCACGCGATAAAAAGTTCCCATACAAACTTGAACACCCCATTGCACCCACTTTTGGGCGTAGTTCGGGGAAAAAATATATTACCTTTTATGATTTGTGTTGAAGCATACAGCATACAGCAAAGTCTCAGGTTTTAATTTCAAGAAATACGGTTTTTCATACAATTTTCAACCCCTTGGGGGGTTGAATTTACAAAAATCCCTTCTTAGTGGGAGGTTTTGCTATAAAAGGAAACTACGCTCCAAGTTTCAGCTTTCTAGGTCCAGCGGTTTCGGCTCGGCGATGATGAATCAATAAGTAAGTCAGTCAGGTTAAGCTCTTATATACTTCGATCAAGAAGCTTACATATATAGAAAACTATCAAAACTCCCCCCTAAAGTGGGGCAGATAGGTGGAGGAAGCTAGGGATGAACGCGTAAGGCCTCAAACGTCTACAATCCAGGCTATATGAACCCAACCAGCTTAGATTAGTTCCATGCGTGCTATGTATAGTCCTATCCTATCCTACTAATATTATAAACGCGAAAATTTGTAAGTATGGATGGATGGATGGATGGATGTTTGTTACCCTTTCACGTAAAAACTACAGGATGGATTTGGATGAAATTTGGAATGGAGATAACTGGACTCCCGGAATAACACATAGGCACATTTTTATCCCGATATTCCCACGGGATCGAGACTTACGCGGGTGAAACCGCGGGGCTCTGCTTGTATGTAATATATGCAAGGTTATACATACGTTAGTGTGCGTGTTTTTTTCAGAATAGGTATGTTGGTATTCTAGAAACGTGTTCTTTCGTCGTAGTATTTTCAGTTGTGGCTATTGAATGCTAGTTTATTACGTCCTAAATAACGTACATAGCTTTTGGTTCGTATTCGGTGCACAATGACCTACCGCGGGTGTCCAGGACAGAACAAGTATTTATGAAGTGGTAGGTGCTGAAGTCTGGGTACCTTTCGACGACGTAAGATGGTGTTGTGGTCAAAATAAAAGGTAAAAAGTGGCTTTGAAAAACTAGTGAGCCTTACAGTAGTTGCATATGATTCCTCGTGGTAATAAGCAACATGGCTGATAGTACCAAACTCTCGGAAAAATGCGCGCTTCCTGTTCCTGTTCACGAAACCACTCAACAGATTGCAGGAAAGCGAGAGGACAGATTTTACGTTTCGCTTCAGGCGCGAATTTCAAATTTTATTGCGTTTTTGCTCATCACAGCTCATCAATACATCTTCAGTTAGCGAAACCTGATTATGCTGAAACTACGAGAACTAACACACATACTTTGATTGATAAAATATCATTAGATTAGCTACGAATGTCATTCAATGATTTTTAGTGTTTTTTTTGTTGTTCATTCACATTAATTAGCTAAACTAATGATGTTTATGGAGACTTTCTAGTAACCTGAACTTTGCTGTGTTAGGTACTAACGTCCATCAAATTAATAAGTTTTTTTGTAATAAATATATTTTTCAATAAAAGCTTTTACAAAATTAGTGATCGTAACCGTGTGCTGATCAAAATGAGCCTAAACACGGCCAGTCTACTATTATCTCTCGACGAGTTCCGTTGTCCACCTTCCGTCTACATCATCGAATCAGCTCGCTGTCACCATCATATCGTCTTTTCATCGGACCTGAATTTCAGCTCAATCGGTTGAGGATAACAGCTTTAAAATTCAGTTGCAAGATTCCACCCAGACAAACATACATACATTATTAAATAATAGCTTGTAAAAAAACCTGGACTTGTGCATTTTTTGGACGAAAGAGTAACATGGTACCAAGAGCAAAGGTAGATAAGATCTAATCTAGTCAACGCGAAGAAAGTAGATAAAACAACTAATATATTATTCAATGCCCCGCTAACACCTCAAGGATTTGTCTCAAGGTTGGAGGCAATTACGTCTAGTACTGCACACGGCTTACATACATACATACATAGACACACACCTTTTTCCCGAAAGGGTAGACAGAGCTTCAAATGGGCCTCTTTTCACTTTGGGTTACACCATCGCGGGAAATAGACGTAACAAGTGGTGAGCTCATCGCCACCATTGCTTCCCAAGACTGACTCTACTATAATGCGCGTCATGTAAAAATAACGCTGGCGGTCATACTTCTTCATACGCTCCAGCGTTCTTTTTACATGACGCGTACTATAACACTCTTATTATAAACTTAATAACAAGAGTCAGAGTTGAAAACTCCGTTAGTAAATGGAAACTTTATATGATACTAGTGGTCGCCCACGGTTTCATCCACGTTTTCTTCTCAGGGAAGTAAATGTCGGTACAACAACCAATAGGTACAAATTTCATCAAAATCTGCTTAGCTGTTTTGACGCGAAAGCACGACAAACATCAAAACAAATAAACACACAACGTTTTACTTTAATGTATGTATGGATTTTTATGAACTTTGTGGGTGTATGTGTGTGAGTATTATATTCTCCTCCCGTGGATGTAGTATATACCCCACCCTCCAGTATATACCGCCCAGAACCAAACAGAGTACTATTATTAGTAAATTGCAAAAGTTCCAGAGATTGGCATGTGTGGCGACTACGGGTGGTATGAGAACGGCCCCAACGGCTGCCCTTGAAGCCTTAATAGGCTTGACCCCGCTGCACTTACACGTGCAACAGGAGGCAGCAGCCGCTGCCTACAGACTCAGGGCTTTAAATCTACTAATGCATGACACACGGGCCATCCACACTACCATCATAGACGAGTTCGCAGATGGTTATCCACTGTTACTCTCCATTTATGATAGGGTACCCAAAAAACACATTCTTTCTAAGAGCTTCACTGTACAATTACACGAAGAGCCCAGTGACAGCTCGAACACTCACGAACTTAGAATATATACAGATGGCTCTAAGATGAAGGCAGGAACCGGAGCAGGTACGTTTTCGTAAGATCTGAACATTCACTCGTCAGCGGCTTTGGGGGTGTGGAATTCCATCTTCCAAGCGGAATGCGTAGGCATAATCCAGGCTGCTCACGCAGTGCTACGTAGGAAGGTAACTGACTTTAACATCAGGATACTCTCTGACAGCGCTGCGGTACTACGAGCCCTGCAGAAAAGCGAACATACATCAGGGTTGACCATTCAGTGTCATAACCTGCTGGAAGAAGTAAGTAAGTCAAACAACATAACCTTGCAATGGATCAAGGGGCATAGCGGCTCCAGAGGTAACGATGGGGCTGATGAACTGGCCAGGAGAGGCTCGGAATTGCTACCAGCAGGACCGGAGCCCATTTTACCCCTGCCTTTTAGCCAGATACGCTCCTGGATCCGTAAACGTACTGTCAATCTGCACCAAGAGCTATGGGAAAATTTATCAGATTGTAGGCAGTCAAAGGAGGCGTTTCCGGACCTAAATCCGAAATACTCCCGTAAACTCCTCAATCTGAAGCGTGACAAGCTACAGCGGATCGTCGGGATTGTCACGGGTCACTGCGCTCTTAATCAACATTTATTTACTCTGGGTATTACAGATAGCCCCCTATGTAGAGGCTGTCTAGTAGCAGATGAGACGCCAGCGCATGTACTCCTGGAGTGCAGCAGCGTGGCGTCCCAGAGAAAAGCATACCTCGGGACACCGAGGACGCCCAGGCAGGCCTGCGCCAACATTGGCGAGCTGCTAGCCTTCCTGGAGGACATCGGGAGGCTGGACTAGCAGCCTCCACCCATCACGCAAAAAGGGCCCATTGGTGGCCTAGTTGCGGAGAAGAGTCTGCTCTACAAGTACAAGTACAAGTACAAGTACAAGTACAAGTACCCCTCCACCTCCTCCAGAGGACGTAGTAAATTATAATTTACTGGGCCACGGCATTATGCCATCAAACTGCGTGGTGGTCATAGAGGTCTCGTCCAGCAGTGGACGTCTACCTGATGATGTACATACATCTGTATGTAGTAGTAGAGCTTTTTGTGAAAGAGTTCATCCGGCGAAGTACTATCACCATACCTATTACTGCCGCAAAGCAATAGTGCTCGCATTACTGTGTTCCGGTTTGAAGAGTAAGGGTGCCGGTGATATTACAGGCATGTGAGACTTTTCATCTTTATGTCTCATGGTGGCGGGTGCAGTACAATGCCACATAGGGCGCGTCCTAGGTGGACGTGACCTTTGAGGTAATGCACTGTTCATAGGCAGAGGTTACCGCTTAACATCAGGTGGGCCCATCTGCTTGTTCCGTCATTCACGTAGTATACAAAAAAAAACAGTGGACGTCTACTTGATGATGATGTCCGTACATGTGTATGTAAAGTCTTGCAAAATCTTCTACAAAACTTTCGCTTGTAATACTGATTGTAGATTGCGGCCTACGAGCTCACTGATTGGCTGTTGGTGTTGCGTTTGACCACTCCTTTTGACATTACATTTTAGTATTTTGTGCGCAGTCACGATGACTTGAGAAGCAATTATTGTGATTGATTTTTAAATTGATTTTGACGACCTCTGTGGCGCGGCGGGCGACGGTTGGCCTGCGATCCAGGAGGTTTCGGGTTCGATTCCCGCCTCGGAACAAATATTTGTAAGATCTGCAGATATTTGTTCAGGGTGTTCTGGATATTTTCTATGTATAATAAAAAATATCTATCTATGTAATGTATTGTATTTAGGTATATCAGTTATCTAGTACCCATAACACAAGCTCTGCTTAGCTTGGGGCTAGATAATGATGTGTGAACTGTCCAACATTATTTAATTATTTATTTATTTAATTAAGGCGATAACAGCCCCCATACTGCTTTGTAGACCTCTAAGCGGCCTAAAAATGTAATGGTTTTATCTATTATGTATGGACGACCTCTGTGGCGCGGCTGGCGATGGTTCGCCTGCGACGCAAGAGGTTGCTGGTTCGCTTCCCGCCTCAGAACAAATATTTATGCGATCTGCCGATATTTGTTCAGGGTGTTCTGGGTGTTTTCTACGTATAATAAAAAATATCTATCTATGTAATGTATTGTATTAAAGTATATCAGTTAACTAGTACCCATAACACACGCTCTGGCTTAGCTTGGGGCTAGATAATGTTGTATGAACTTGTCCAGCATTATTTATTATTTTATTTATTAGTAAGATCAAAGTCGACAGGATCATAGCCCAGGGATCTGTTAGTTACTTTTAAAAGCCTACTTCTCATTGTTAAGACAAAATAAAATATGATTTTAATCACTTTAGTATGTAATCTAAATAAATCAAGAACAGAGAAACACGATTGGTAAACCTTTTCTCAATATACTTTTCACTAGAAACGGGATATTTACCGTGATTTTCGAGTTTTGATTGTTCCTGATATTTCGGCACAGACGCATGCGCCAGTTATCGCCAGTTGTTTGATATCGGGAACAATCAACACTCGAAAATCATTGTAAATATCCCGTTTCTAGTGAAAAGTATGTACATAACTATGATAGTTTCAAAAGATATATCTTATCGCAATAGATTTATTTTTTGAAATTGGCTCTCCTAAAACCGTTTTTAGGTACCTCCTTCGATTAGAGAATATATTACCCGTTAATTTTTATACTATTCAGTAGGTAATCACATTACTTAGATTGATGGAGAAGGGTTTATTTGTATACTAGCAGTGCCCCGCGGTTTCACCCGCGTAAGTCTCGATCCCGTGGGAATATCGGGATAAAAATGTGCCTATGTGTTATTCCGGGAGTCCAGTTATCTCCATTCCAAATTTCATGCACATCCGTCCAGCCGTTTCAGCGTAAAGAAGTAACAAACACACTACACACACAAACTTTCGCTTTTATAATATTAGTGTGATTTGCTACTTTAGAAGCAAAACGCAGTTTTATCATTTGTCGCTTACGTCAGTTACTTTCGAGCGGCAGAAAGCTATACCTCATCTCTTCCCGGGTTCAAGTGAATAATAGCGCTGTAACTTTCTAGCTACTGCTTTCTTGCATTCGATAATTTAACATATCGCCGTCTCATCATTACGTACGACTAAATAAAATCCTACTAATATTATAAACGCGAAAGTTTGTAAGTATGGATGGATGGATGTTTGTTACGCTTTCACGTAAAAACTACTGGATGGATTTTGATGAAATTTGGTATGGAGATAACTGGACTCCCGGAATAACACATAGGCACATTTTTATCCCGATATTCCCACGGGATCGAGACTTACGCGGGTGAAACCGTGGGGCGCTGCTTGTATTCCCTATTCCGTAAAAACAATTCCGATTTCCTGACAATTCCGAAGCTGGTGGAAATGAGAGTCGGCCACCGGGGAGTATTGAGATTCCACAAACACACACACACACCCTCTCATCACTCACGCACACAGCGCATGACATAACGTGTCAAACGTTGCAAGTTCACGGCTGTCAGTGTCATGCTGGACCGGTCGCGGATACCGGTGTCCCACTGACCCCGATCCGGTGAGCAAGCAAATATATAGCATATACAACGGTTATAAAGAATCAAATCGCGTGGCGCAAAGGCGCGGATGTTATGACATTCCGAAAAATTACGCTCCCAAATGTAGCACAGTTATTTGAAGGAGAAAGTTGGATCTTAAGTCTAGAAGCAATAGGTCGGGTTTTGTTGGCGTTGAAAAGAACGCTTGTTACCTTTTGGAGTGAGTTAAGAATATGTTATATCCAGGAGATATTCAATTAAAATTTGAACCTTATACCATTGGATTAAGTTTTGATTTATGTTTGTTGCTTAGTAATACAATTTGCAGAGCGGAGGCTGTTTTTAATCTTGACATATCAGTTTTAGGGGTGCCTTCATTATTTTGCAAAGTTATTATAGATCTTGTCATTTAGACGTTGTTAGTGGTCGCCCACGACTTCTACTGCGTTATATTCCCGTGGGAACTAATTTTCGAGATAAAAAGTATACTATGTTTAAGCCAAGGGTTTGATCTATCTGTGTACCAAATTTCATCAAAATCGACCAAGCCGTTTTGACGTGAATGAACGATCAACATTCAGCCATCATCTATCATTTCACTATCGTTAGAGGAGCGTGAATTCACTTTAAAAATACTAAAAGGTATCTTTGTACTTTAGGATTTATAACATAACATAACACCTAACAGTCGCATAGGTACATAGTCAGTTAATCAGTCAGTCAGTCAGTCAGTCAGTCAGTCAGTCAGTCAGTCAGTCAGTCAGACAGTCAGCCAACCAGTCAGTCAGTCAGTTAGTCATTCAGTCAGTCTTTCAGTTAGTCTTTCAGTCAGTCAGTCAGTCAGTATCGCACCGATTTGATGTATATTGATGATCGAGAGTAGGTACATTGTGTTTACACACATATTTCTTTGCACAAAGGTCACACATACATGTGTTCATACATTTCTTCGTAGAGGTCGGCTCGTGCTAAATCGCTTGAGTAATGACCTCCCTTCTCGCGGAATCCTTGCAAGTCCATACAATTACACAAGTTATTGAGTTATTTCCTTAAGTATTTATTTTTAGAATTTTATTTCGTTAAAATGGCTATTTCCGATCGCAATCTTTATATATTTCAGTAATGGAATTAAACATTCGCGTGGATACTACATTATATTCCGAGGGATCACTGTACCAAAAACATGATAGGACAATATTTTCTCGATAGAAAAAAAACCCAAAGTTACCTCTATCTTTTGGCCAGATTTGATTGTTTATTAAAATGGTGCATATTATTGGGTACAAAATAAGATAAATAAAATAAATACAACAAAGCCAAGGGTTAACTGTAGGGGTTTTGTAAAATCCTATCCTATATAATATTATAGATGCGAAAGTTTGTATGGATGGATGTAACTTTGTTACTCTTTCGCGTAAAAACTACTGGATGGATTTGGATGAAATTTGGAATGGAGATAACTGGACTCCCGGAATAACACATAGGCACATTTTTATCCCGATAGTCCCACGGGATCGAGACTTACGCGGGTGAAACCGCGGGGCGCTGCTTGTTAATATTATAAACGCGAAAGTTTGTATGGATGGATGTATCTTTGTCACTCTTTCACGTAAAAACTACTGGATGGATTTGGATGAAATTTGGAATGGAGATAACTGGACTCCCAGAATAACACATAGGCACATTTTTATCCCGATATTCCCACGGGATCGCGACTTACGCGGGTGAAACCGCGGGGCGCTGCTTGTTATATATATTTTACGAAATGCAGCGCGACTGTTTTTTTTGTATGAAGACTTCTGCCTGGTGTTGGTGCAACCAAACTCAAAGAACTCATAGTATCTATGCATTGTCCAAGTTACTTCGAAATAAACGAACGAAGCACTTTTTGTATCATTATTCTAAAAGTAACTTTTCAGTGTGTCGCGACGTCGTCGTGGCCGTGAGGATCCTCTGCTGAAACGTGTGTATTTTTAGCCAGGCGTGTGTATGCACGACTATATACCAGAGGGGCTAGTCTGCAAATTTGACAAGCAACTTACACGGCCGTGTGGTGTACACTACACGGATTTTAGTATGGAGAAATCGAAGAGCACCCCTAGCGGGCACGTTGAGAACCTCAAATCCCGTACAAAAATCCGTGTAGTGTACACCTCACACCCGTGTAGTGTACACCTCACACCCGTGTAAGTTGCTTGTCAAATTTGCAGACTAGCCCCTCAGACGTCTGTCTGAAGCTGGACACAGGCTATTCAGCCTTAATCAAATCAAATTAATAATTTGTATTTCATACTAAACACAGATACACAAAACATAGCAATAGTCCATAATTTGGATGAATATCATAATAATTACTACATAGTAACGTATATAGTTAGTAGTAGAGCTTTTATGTGAATGAGTTCGTCCGGGGAGGTACTACAACCACATACCTATTTCTGCTGCAAAGCTGTAGTGCTCGCACTTTTTTTATACTACTTGGATGACGGAACAATCAAGAGGCCCACCTGATGTTAAGCGGTAACCTCTGCCTATGAACGGTGCATTACCTCATAGGTCACGTCCACCTAGGACACACCCTATGTGGCAATGCACTGCGCCCGCCACCCTGAGACAAAAAGATGGAAAGTCTCATGTGCCTGTAATTTCACCGGCACCCTTACCCTTCAAACCGGAACACAGCAATGCGAGCACTACTGCTTTGCGGCAGAAATAGGTATGGTGGTAGTACTTCCCCGGACGAACTCTTTCACAAAAAAGCTCTACTACTACTAAGGGTATGGGGTGCCTGTGAAATTACAGGCACATGAGACTTTCCATCTTTATGTCTCAGGGTGACGGGCGCTTTGCAATGCCACATAGGACGTGACCTATGAGATAATGCACTGTTCATGGGCAGAGGGTACGGCTTATCATCAGGTGGGCCATCTGCTTGTACAGTCATCTAAAGTTGTATTGAAAAAAAAAGTAGTTCAAGCAAGAATCCTTCAATCCAGACGTACGGTTCTGGTTTTAACTAAATAGGACTAATTATGTGATTTTTAATTTTTAATCTAGAGTTATTTTTACTGTTTTATGTATATTTTGCATGCGTTAAACGCCGATTATGGCTGAACATTTAATTGTAGCACTAACCACCAGTTACTAACCCATATATCGCAATAAATTAATTTGAATTTGAATTTGAATTTATTTTGGTAATAACGTTTAAAATTAGCGCGATTGCCTACATCAGCCTTAATAATGTCGTCCAAATCATGCCCGGCCTCCTAAACACGTCCGAGTCAAAAAACCGTTCGTATCGATGCGACGATCTGAATTCGGAGTTTGCAACGCTTGCTGCTTTCACTCTCACTAGACAACGTGGTAGAAACAAATGTTTTTTTTTCCCTAGTAACATTGTCAATTATTTCCCGGCCTTATAGCAACGCTATTATAGCCTGTGTAGCGTGTATGTCAACCCTACATCTGCGTACATCGGCTTTAATTGACGTCATGGGGTAGGTCCTTGTTTATTTTTATTACGAGGTTTTGCTGAGAAAATTCTGTTAGCGGTTCAGCATAAATCATTTGGAAGAACATTTCAGTACTACTTACAGACTCTCAACCTCAACATCATCATCAACATCATCATCATCATCAGCCGCCTTTAGGCGTCCTTCCCCATATAACGGCATCAAGTGGTTCTGACGGCTGACCAGCGTTGGTTGCTAGCTTGCTAGTCAACCAACTCATGCTGAGGCAGCCATTTTGTTACTAGAGTTACACTTCGTACCTTCAAATCTGTTTCCTCTTAGTCTAAGTTTATTATGTGTTTCTGTGTAACTAACAAGAGTAGCAAAAAAAAAACTTTCTTTCAATGGGGGTGTTTGCCATAATCACCACGTTTGGCAGCTGGATTGGTGATCGCAGTATCGGTGTTGATTACACAGGTGGATGCTGCTACCCATCCCCTGGTGTAATCCCTTAGTAATGTCTTTACTACATCCACGGGAGGAGATGGAATGGTCTATTCTTAAATCGGATACACCGCAAGTCATGACCAAAGATTCAATTTTTTTTTTTTTTTTTTTATACTACTTGGATGACGGATTAAGCAAGAGGCCCACCTGATTTTAAGCGGTAACCTCTGCCTATGAACAGTGCATAACCTCATAGATCACGTCCACCTAGGACGCGCACTATGTGGCATTGCACTGCGTCCGCCACCCTGAGACAAAGATGAAAAGTCTCATGTGCCTGTAATTTCACCGGCACCCTTACCCTTCAAACCGGAACACAGCAATGCGAGCACTACTGCTTTGCGGCAGAAATAGGTATGGTGGTAGTACTTCCCCGGACGATCTCTTTCACAAAAAAGCTCTACTACTACTAAAACTTGTTCATATTCGCCTTCTTATACATACAGCCAACGGCCTAATGGTCACGACGCCCGGCTTCTGATCATGCTGTTGCCCATCGCGTGGTGTAATCCCTGAGTCAGCTTTTACGACAGTTTTTGAGACCCCACTTATTTAGAATTATAAGTGACTCCATTATGATTTGGCAAATAGCCCGTTATCTTTAACCCATGCCGTACCTCTTCAGCCTACGCTACATTCGTTTCTTTGTCGTGCCATATGTTACTCCGTTGGCACCTTGCACGTCAGTGACCTGGACCAGAGGGGCTAGTCTGCAAATTTGACAAGCCAGTTACACGGCCGTGAGGTGTACACTACACGGATTTTAGTATGTAATTTGAGGTTCTCAAGGTGCCCGCTAGGGGCGCTCTTCGATTTCTCCATACTAAAATCCGTGTAGTGCACACAACACGCCCGTGTAGTTTGCTTGTCAAATTTGCAGACTCGAGGCTCAGAAGACAAAATGTACGTGAATAAGCGATCGAAAAACATCGCGCGCGGTCCCTTTCTGTCCCGTAAAGCTGTCCCAATTTAATTACTCTAGTTGATGTATGGTGGCCCTAAATAGAGCCTTCTTATCCAGTGTAACAGAACGGACCTGCTTTAGCTGCGTGTAGCCCGTGGTCAGCGCAAGTACATCATCATCAGACGTCAAACGTCCAATGCTAGACATAGGCCTCCCCCAAAGTCACCACTGTTGGAACGCTGATTGTAAGTAAAGAAGTAAAAAGTTTATTTTGATACACCATTTATAGTTTTTTGATATAAATACAGTTTAATTATAGTACGTGTACATTATGAAAGATATGTATAGTGCAGTCAAAAAAGGTCCGTGCTCAGCATAATGCTGCAGTTACCTGCAGCGCTGATTTTCAGCACGGACCTCGGTTGACACACGGACATTGATATAAATAAATAAATAAATAAATAATGCTGGACAGTTCACACAACATTATCTAGCCCCAAGCTAAGCAGACCTTGTGTTATGGGTACTAGATAACTGATATACTTAATACAATATATTACATAGATAGATATTTTTATTATGCATAGAAAATACCCAGAACACCCTGAACAAATATCTGCGATCGCACAAATATTTGTTCCGAGGCGGGAATCGAACCCGCAACCTGCTGCGTCGCAGGCCAAGCTTCGCCCGCAGCGCCACAGAGGTCGCCAATATCAGATTGGATTGGTGATATCAGTAC